>OX460343.1:2871981-4225077 GCA_949782905.1 Rangifer tarandus platyrhynchus | reverse complement strand
CTCCTTAGACGCACACGTTCCTTAGGCGTTACGCTCTCCGTGCTCCGTAAGCCGCGCCCTCCCTTCCCGAGGGGCATGAAGCGCAATGATTATGCCCTGACTGTCTGCTGCATGCCGAGTCGCTGTGCAAAGGACCCCAGAGCCAGGCTCCTCTGCAGAGCGGAGCTGGATGAAAGGGATCAAAAAGGTTTTCGTTTACGTCTTGAGTGTGGTGTTGTGTTTCTCTTTCAGAGATGGGGAGCTGCCTGGTCATCAAGCATCCACTTGGAGGATGTGCTCAGTTGCCCAGTCGTGTCCGGCTCTTTGCGACCCCGTGGCCCGAAGTCCGCCAAGCTCCTCTGTCCATGGGGGTTCTCCAGGCAAGAATACTGGAGTGGGTAGCCTCTCGGATGAAGGTATGCCAAAGCCCGGCATCCTGCGCTCAGCACGGAGGTTCCTTAGCATTTGTAAAATTAGGCGGTAGGCTTGGACACTCTCCCCACTTCTCCCTGCTCTGTAGCTGGAGGAAAACAAGTGGCATCGTGGACCTTGATTTCTTCTGTTAAGTCGAAGTGGGAGTCGCTCAGCCGTGTCCGGCTCTTTGTGACCCCATGGACTGTAGCCCACCAGGCTCCTCTGTCCATAGGATTCTCCAGGCAAGAATACTGCAGTGGGTGGCCATTCCCTTCTCCAGGGGATCTTCGTGACCCACGGATCCAACCCGGGTCTCCCGCCCTGCAGGAAGACTCTTTACTGTCTGTGCCGCCAGAGAAGCACCTTTTTAATCCCTGGAGCCTTCATGCGATTCAGTGAGGCTGGCACCACGCTCCCGTCTTTCTGCTTATGGTATGGGGGCTCCCACCCGCCTCAGCGTCCCATCAGTTCTGCTGGTTCCCCCTGGGATCTCTGAGATCTCACCAGGCATCCTGCACCTGCCAGTCTAGGCGAGCACCTTCTGACCTTCACGTCTCCTCGCAGCGTTTCTCCTCCTTGGCGGACACAGTCAAGAACCTCACACGCTCACCTCTGAGTCCCTCTCCTCCCAACAGGACCGGAACCCCCAGAGAGGGCGGAGCACCCAATTGTGACGTCAGAGTGGCCACACGGTTTCCAGGGCAACCAGGCTGCCCGGAGGACCTAGGCCCGAAGGGGGCCCCTGGTCCTGGGCGAGGCGCCCTCTGCTGGCCTTGGGATTCCTCACGCCACCCGGGGAGCCTGCCACTGGTGTTGGAGCCTCTGAAAAAGACTGCCGCCTCCTTGTCCAGGAAAGCACCTTCCCTAGTCCCTTAAGACTCACATTTGGGGGAAACCGCACAGAAGGTTTCTGTGGACTGCAGAGAGAGGTGAAAAGAAGCATTCTTACTATATGCATGTATATATATATACACACACACCTATGACCAATTCTTGTTGATGGATGGCAGAAGCCAACACAGCATTGTAAAGCAGTTATCCTCCCAATTGAAGATAAATCGGTTTTGAAAAGAAGATAAATCGGTTTAGAACAGTATTATTTGTTAGCAATGTACCAGACAGCCGTAGATATGATGTGGTACGACAGCCCGGGGTTCCCTGTTCATAAATGTGTAGGCGTGAGTGCCCTGCGCATCCCAAAGCTGCAGCAGACGGAAGCTGTGGCCCTCAACGCAGACGCACTTCTCCTAGGTAAACCAAAGTGTGTGAAAACCCCTCAGTCGTGTCCGAGGCTTTGGGACCCAGTGGACTGTAGCCTGCCAGGCTCCTCTGTCCATGGGATTCTCCAGGCAAGGACACTGGTGTGGGTTGTCATTTCCTTCTCCAGGTGGTCCTCCTGACCCAGGGATTGAACCTGGGTCTCCTGCATGGCAGGCAGATTCTTTACCATCTCAGCCACCAGGGAGATGGCTCAAGCCTGCCTTCAAATGATAAAGCAGAAAAAGCAATACAGGAAATGCAAAGGATTTGAAATCTGGGCAACATTTTGCTGCTTCTATCTTTTATGCTTGTGTTACTCACATGTGAGATAAAGTTAGTTAGTTGCAGAATTTTTTTTAAAGTAGTACAGGTGTAAAAATCAATAAACACCTGCTAGATCAATCATTGCCTCTCAAGGAGACCACCTGACCGATCAATATGTCCACAAGATCATTTCTTAAATGTCAAGTGACCAGTTAGTTTTCCTAAACTAGCTGTTAGTTTAAAGCTTCAGGAACGCCCCCACCCCACCCCAACTCTGGAGTATCTCTGCGTACACCTGTGCATTGCAAAAGCTTCACCCCAAGTGCACGGAGACCAGATTACCCTGTGTGTTGCCAGCAGCCTAAGAGCTCATGAACTTTTCCCGCAGCGAGGTGGTTTTTCCAGAAAGCCCAGGGCAATTAAGAGAAGAGAATCTGTCTGGCTAAACCGGTGCCAAGGAAAAGATGAGATACAAAAAGTTCACTGGTGGCAAAGCAGGGCAAACGCTTGCTTCATGGTTAACAGACGCTGTATCCTTTCCACCAGTGAGTAATTCCTGGTGGAATACATGGATGATATATGCAAACCGAACGATCGCATCACAAAGAATACTCTTTTATTATTGGTGAGAATGACTTCAAGCTTGTGGGATGCAAGGATCACAAAAGAACCAAAAGAAAAACTGTGACCGGATTATTTTAGGATTGGACCCAATTTCTCGGTATTTAGTGAGATGCTGAAATGCATGTTTATTTTTTTTTATTGGAAGATAATTGCTTTGCAGTGTTGTTAGTTTCCGCTGTACAATGACGTGTGTAAGCCATATGTATACATATACTGCCTCCCTCTTGAGCTTAGATCCTTTGGAACCACCCCCATCCCACCCCTCTAGGTCATCCCAGAGCACCAAGTGGAGTTCTCTGTGCTATATAGCAGCATCCTCTTAGCTATCTATTTTGCACACAGTAGTATATAGATAGATGGGCTTCCCAGGTAGCTCAGCGGGTAAAGAATCCACCTGCCATGTAGCAGACGCCGGGGATTGAAGGTTTGAACCCTGGGTGGGGACGATCTACTGCAGGAGGAAATGGCAGCCCACTCCAGTATTCTTGCCTGGAGATTCCCATGGACGCAGGAGCCTGGCGGGCTACAGTCCATGGGGTCGCAGAGAATCGGACACGGCTAAAGTGACTCAGCACACACCATGTATATATGTCAACGCTGTATGTCATTTTGTCCAACCCTCTGCTTCCCCTGCTGGGTCCACAAGTCCAGAGGCATCTGTTCCTGCTTCTGCCCAGGCAGCCTCTCTCCCTTCCTTCCACAAGCCTTTCTTTGAGAACTGGAATCTAAAGACAATCTCAGAGAATAACTGATACACGCAGAATGAGCACGGGGGGATGGTGGGAGGACCCAAGAAGAAACTGTTTTAACCTTTCTGTTCAATTACCCAGCATTAAATCCCCCATTATCCTAAAAGGCTCATCAGCCACCATGAAAAATTTAAATTGTCAAAAATAAAACAGGGAGGTAAATATAGAGAGAACGCAAAGTTGGCCACATTGCATAAAGATGAAGCAGGCTGCTAAGACGTTGCCAAAATTAGGACCGGTGGGTATCAATAAAGCCATGGTACATGTTACCATGTGTAGCAACTGATACACGTGTCTGGGGAGGGGGGGTCTCTTCCAAAAAGTGAATGTCACTAAAAAAAAAGCAGCAACAGCAACGACATAATGAGGGGGAGAAAGTGGAATTAAAAAGCCTAAAGCACCATATTTAACATGGAGAACCAGCAAGGACCTGCTGGACAGGACAGGGAACTCTGCTCAATGTCATGTAACAGCCTGGATGGAAGGGGAGTTTGGGGGAGAATGGATACACGTATATGCTGAATCCATGGGTTGTCCACCTGAAACCATCACAATACTGTTAATCGGCTATACCCCGGTATGAAATAAAAAGTTTAAAGGAAGCTGACAACGTGCAACATAAGAATTTTTTTTCTGTTTATTGATATTAGTTTCTATTGTGTTCCCCCAGCTGTGTCTCAGAATCCACAGAGTAGTTTTGTCTGAGTTCACGCCGGGTGGACACGGGCACAGGTGAGTGGGAAGCCTCCCGAGAGATGGAGACCCAGGTACAAAAGCAGAATCGGAAGAGAGCTGCTACTCCGTCTGTGAAACCCTGAGTGGGTCTCCATGGGTCTCTACCACCTCGCACACATGGGAGGCATACACTGACAGCAGCTCCTAATTCTTGATGAGACCATGCATTCAGACAGTGACCTGGCCCACACCCTCTCGACCATTTATTTCTAGACTGTTTAATGATGGCCATTCTGCCCCGTGTGAGGTGATTCAGTTCAGTTCAGTCGCTCCGTCGTGTCCGACTCTTTGCGACGCCATGAATCGCAGCACGCCAGGCCTCCCTGTCCATCACCAACTCCAGGAGTTTACTCAAACTCATGTCCATCGAGTCGGCGATGCCATCCATCCATCTTATCCTCTGTCGTCCCCTTCTCCTCCTGCCTTCAATCTTTCCCAGCATCAGGGTCTTTCCCAGTGAGTCAGTTCTTCGCATCAGGTGGCCAAAATATTGAGCTGATTACCTCATTGTGACTCTGACTTCCCTTTTTCTAGTAATTATAGTGATGCTGTGCATCTTATCATGCGATTGTTGGCCATCCATGTGTCCTGTTTGGAGAAATGTCTATCAGGGTCTTGCGCTTATTTTTCAGTTGGGTTGTTTGGTTTTCTTTTTGTTATGTCTGCATTCAGAGCGCAGTGCTAATGTGTAGTATGCCCCCAGATAAACAAGTTCTATACCCACAGTTGGACTGCTCCAGTGGTATAGTGGTAAAGAATCCACCTGCCAATGCAGGGACCTGGGTTCGATCCCTGAGCTGGGAAGAGCCCTTGGAGAAGGCAATGGCAACCCACTCTGGTATTCTTGCCTGGAGAATCCCCATGGACAGAGGAGCCTGGAGGGCTATGGTCCATAGGGTCGCATATGAGTCAGACATGACTGAGCATGTGTGTGAACAGAGACACACACACACACACACACACAGGAACAATTATCAGTTCAGATCAGAATACAGTTAACATTCAGTGAAACAGCAGTTCTATACACATGGGTAAAAACGTTCTGATGAACCTTCCTATATGCTCTGTTCATTTCAGGGCCAAATGTGTCACCTAGAAGATATCGATGCCAATTCTAAACACACGTGCCTTTCCTGGGAAAGGGTTTCTTGCTTCCATTCTTTCGTGATGGTCTGTGTTCACTCTCTTGGGGGCTGAAGTGTCAGGCGAGAGACGCGGTTTTAATAACCGACCTGTGTGAATATTTGAAATAGTGGATGACTTCTTGGCCAGCTACTTTGAGGACTTGGAAGTCTACTTTGAGGAGTGCGTAAGCTATACTTTAAAAGCACACAGGACTTAAACAGCTCCCGAGTGATTAGAAATTGTCTCCCCACTACCCATCACCCTCACTAGAAAGTTATTAGCCTGATAGCTTAATAACAGCTGTGTAAATACTATTAGCAGAATGACAAATGGTTTCCTCCAGAAGAGTAACTCTTGTGTAACTAAACCACTTTACTAGCAATTGTTTAACAGAGAAATCACCTCTGGAGCAGAACCAACGTGCAACTCTTTACGTCGCAAAGTGTGTTTTATAGAGTCTAGATAAAAAAGCACATTTACAGACTTGGGGATTTCTCCTGACATTGACCCAACTGTGTACGTGCTCAAAATCTTTCTGATCTGGGTGCAACATTCTTCCCACTCCTTGGAGGTTCTGTAGATAATCGTTTGAAGCACATGTGTTGAAGCACACATATGTGTGTGTGTTTGTGTGTGTGTGTGTGTGTATATATATATACATATATATATATTGTGTGTATATATATATATATATATTATGTATATATGTTTCTGGGGCTTATCTGGTGGCTCAGACTGTAAAGAATCCACCTGCAATGCAGGAGACCTGGGTTCAATCCCTGGATCAGTAAGATCCCCTGGAGAAGGAAATGGCAACCCACTCCAGTATTCTGGCCTGGAGAATCCCATGGACAGAGGAGCCTGGTGGGCTACTATAGTCCATGGATGGTAAAGAGTTGGACACATTTCAGTGACTAACACTTTCACTCATATGTATGTGTGTCTGTATATATATGTATGTAGGGCCACGTTCTGCCCACTTCTTAAAGTAAATGTTTTAGTACTTTAAAAATCTTAAATATGTTAAAAATAAGCATCTTAGACTTTTGGCTTGATGAGCCAAGATGCAAAGTTGAGGAAATGAATGTGTCTATACATACAGCTATTCAAAGTGTAACCACTTGGAAATGCTCAAGCCCTTCTTAACACGCTAACCCTTAAACATGCCAGACGTAGGTGCCTGGCCAGATTTGATACACTGGCTTATAGTTGGCCGAGCTCTGTATTTAAAGGATCAAAAATGTGACTTCCCTGGGGGCCCAGTGGTAAAGAATCCACCTGCCAATCCAGGGCACACGGGTTCAGTGCCTGGTCCGGGAAGATCCCACATGCCTCAGAGCAACTAAACCTGTATACACGCTAAAGTCCGGGAACTGCAAATCCTGAGCACACACATGTGGCAACCACTGATCCCACACTCCCTGGAGCCTGTGCTTCACAACAGGAGAAGTCATCACAGTGAGAAATGTGTGCACCACCACTAGAGTGTAGCCCCCATCTCCAACAGCTAGAGAAAAGCCCGCCCCCCACAGCAGCAAAGAACCAGTATAACTAAAGATAAATATCAAAAACGGTCTAAATCATCTGCTTAGTAGTCATGATAGTAATGGGGCTTCCCAGCTGGCACTAGTGGTATAGAAACCTCCCGACGGTTCAATACACATAAGAGACTCAGGTTCCATCCCTGGGTCGGGAAGATCCCCCGGCGGAGGAAATGGCAACCCGCTCCACTGTCCTTGCCTGGACAATCCCATGGACAGAGGCACTGTCCTTGCCTGGACAATCCCATGGACAGAGGAGCCTGGCGGGCTACGGTCCATGGGGTCGCAAAGAGTCAGACACGACTGAAGCGACTTAGCACTCCTTGTTAGTCATAATAGCACTCATGATCGCAGTTGCTGAAGTTGACGTGTCTAAGATCATCGACCCATGTCACCTGCGTGACCTTGATTGATTCAGCTGAATCCTCACTCCCCAACTGTTGTTATACATGCTCTTCTATTGGGTGCTTTGGGGCAGGCACCAGTTTGATGAAACTCAGCGAGCATGCACTCATCTTTTGTCTGAGACGTGCATAAAAGGAACATGATTTGTGGGGTCAGCTGGCACACACATTAAGGCCAATCATCTCTGTGCACTGTCTTCCGGACATTGCCCCAGACAAGCCACGATGTAGAGAAAAACAACAAACAGTACCCAATGCCATGTCATCCTTGGAAAGCCTTCCTGGGATAAAAGATGTGTGACCAGGTTTCCAGTCTGAACCCTGGGCATTCCCTTATTTGCAGCAATGATCCTGTACTGAGCAATCACTCTTACCAGTCTTGAAGAAATGCGGTTTATATCACAGACTTTTTTTTTTTTGGAAGCCCCACACAGTGGCTCAGAAAATAAAGAGTCTACCTGCAATGCGGGAGACCTGGGTTCGATCCCTGGGTCGGTAACATTCCCCTGGAGAGGGAACTGGCAACTCACTCCAGTGTTCTTGCCTGGAGAATCCAATGGACAAAGGAGCCTGGCGGGCTACAGTCCACGGGCTCGCAAAGAGTCAGACACGACCGAGAGAGTAACATTTTCACTTTTCAAGCAAAGCAAATCCAAACTCATCTTGCAAGAATCATCCTTATGTGCGAGATAGCCAACATCATCGGCAACCCACTCCAGTACTCTTGCCTGGAAAATCCCATGGACAGAGGAGCCTGGTGGGCTACAGTCTATGGGGTCGCAAAGAGTCGGACACGACTGAGCAACTTCACTTTCACTTTCACTTCCATGGAAGGGAAAGAAGAAAGGTAGGCCGGGGAACCTTTGTCCTGCTGAACCTCCAAATTGATGTTACAGAGAAAAGCAATGGACAGGATGTCCAGTGTCACCTCGGCATAGACCCCAGACGTGGGAAATCAGTGAAGGTCATGGTGGAAGATGCGCCGGTGGTTTCTGGGGGTTGAAAGTGGAGGACATTATAACCCCAAGGTCAGGAAATCCAGATCTCTAGCTTGTTCAGCGACCTAATGCTCATCCTGTAGCTACTAACATGTTTTCAGATGGTGAGTTGGACATGACTGAAGTAACTTAGCATGTTCCAGTGTCTCTTGGTTTATAATCTATGAGAACTTGAATAGAATTTGTACCCTGCCGCTGTGTGAAAATCCTATAAATCTTAATTATGTTGAAGTGGTTCATGGTGCTTTTCAAGTCTACGATATCCTTCTACTTTTTCTATCCATTCTGTTAATTTCTGAGAGTTTGATACTGAAACTCCAACTAAGAATCTTAATTTATATACTTAAAAAATAATTGTCATCTGTTGTGAAACACTATGTGACTTTGTTCTGTATTTTCCTTGTCTCCTATAAATGTATTACCATACTTTCATAACTTAAACAATTAAAAAAAAATTTTTTTAACTTCATGAGTGTTCTTTTTTACATGCAATCCATATAAACATGGACCAACATTAACCCCAAAGAGGAATGGCCAATGGAAATCACTCCTTTAGGCAACGTTATTTCTTCTTTGGCTCACTGATACTATCTTTGTATAATAAGGGTTCACTGATCAGTTTTAAAGGGAGTTACGTGACTCAGGTGGTAAAGAATCTGCCTGCAGTGCAGAATTCTTGGGTTTGATCACTGGGTTGGGAAGATTCCCTGAAGGAGGGCATGGCCACCAATTCCAATATTCTCGCCTGGAGAATCCCATGGACAGAGGAGGCTGGTGGGCTACAGTCCGTGGAATGGCAAAGAATCGGACATGACTGAGTGACTAACACAAAATATTTTAAACTGTGGCAATTAATACAGGTAACAGGAAATTCACCATTGTAACTGTTTTTAAGTTATCGTTGCAGTTGTTATTCACTGTATCCTGTTTTACAAACAGCAAGTCTGTATGCAGGTAAGGAAGCAACAGTTAGAACTGGATGTGGACCAACAGATTGGTTCCAAATAGGAAAAGGAGTACGTCAAGGCTGTATATTGTCACCCTGCTTATTTAACTTATATGCAGAGTGCATCATGAGAAACGCTGGGATGGATAAAGCACAAACTGGAATCAAGAATTCCGGGAGAAATATCAATAACCTCAGATGTGCAGATAACACCACAGTTATGGAAGAAAGTGAAGAGGAACTAAGAAGTCTCTTGATGAAAGTGAAAGAGGAGAGTGAAAAAGTTGGCTTAAAGGTCAACATTCAGAAGACTAAGCTCATGGCATCTGGTCCCATCACCTCATAGGAAATAGATGGGAAAACAGTGGAAACAGTGTCAGACTTTATTTTTTTGGGCTCCAAAATCACTGCAGATGGTGATTGTAGCCATGAAATAAAAAGATGCTTGCTCCTTGGAAGAGAAGTTATGACCAATCTAGACAGCATATTAAAAAGCAGAGACATTACTTTGCCAACAAAAGTCCGTCTAGTCAAAGGTATGGTTTTTTTCCAGTGGTCATGTATGGATGTGAGAGTTGGACCATAAAGAAAGCTGAGTGCCAAAGAATTGATGCTTTTGAACTGTGGTGTTGGAAAAGACCCTTGAGGGTCCCTTGGACTGCAAGGAAATCCAACCAGTCCATCCTAAAGGACATCAGTCCTGGGTGTTCATTGGAAGGACTGATGCTGAAGCTGAAACTCCAATCCTTTGACCACCTGATGCGTAGAGCTGACTCATTGGAAAAGACCCTGATGCTGGGAGGGATTGAGGGCAGGAGGAGAAGGGGACGCCAGAGGGCAAGATGGTTGGATGGCATCACCAACTCAATGGACATGAGTTTTGGTAAACTCTTGGAGCTGGTGATGGACAGGGGGGCCTGGTGTGCTGCAGTCCCTGGGGTCGCAAAGAGTCAGACACGACTGAGGAACTGAACTGAGCTGTCTTACAGCCATCACCACCATCCGTTGCAGCCCTCTCCTGTCACTGAACTGAAGCTGTGTCCCCATGAAACACTAACTCCACATTTCCTGCCCCCTGGCCCCTGACACCCACCACTCTGCTTTCTGCCTATGTGATTTTTGTGACTCTCGGCGCCTCATATAAGTGGAATCATACCAGTATGTCCTTTTGTGGCTGTGTTATTGCCCAGGCTTAGCCAAGGGAGTTTTGTAAAGCTTGTTCTACAAGACGTAGAGTTATAGAATACACAATGAACCCAATTTAGAACCGTTTAGAACAAGCTGGGGTAGCATTTATTTTTCTAAAATCCAGTGATGGGGTCCTAGTTGTGCTGAGATGAACAACCTAATTAAAACACATGTATTCCTCCTTCAAATAGTGTCCATTTCCTATTAAAAAAATAAAGAAAAAAAGATGGGGGAATGGCTTCATAGTTTAATCTGGGGATTTAATTAGGAATTTAGTACTGGGAGGGAATGCTTTCCAATTAAAAAAAAAAACTAGGGCATGGGGTAATAACGAATAAAAGTGATTTAAATGTCCTTTGGAAGCATACTCTGATGTATCCGTGTAATGTGGTAATGGTGAGCTTGGTATTTATGGGGAACTGGCTTCCAACAATAGCCAGATGTACTCAGCCTAGAACAACAGCATTGCACGCCCTCCATATCAGTTACCTGCTTAAGTGGTCGTCCCGTTTTTTGTCCTCGTGTGATAGGAAAAGCCTCATTAGGCAGGTTATTTAAGAGAGAAACGGAACGCCTCCAGTTCAGTGGCATCCTGAAGGTATATCCTTTCTTTCTGTGTCTCTATATATCCATCTCTCTATCACCTGTTTATATCATCTATTTATATCTACGTGTCTAATATATCTAATCTACCCACATCTTATCTACCTACCTACAAGTGTTCATCCATCATGTATCTATATCTACCCAACCAAAGAACCAGTTATTTTAAAACCGTGTTAACTACATTGAATACCGAGATGATAAAAAGCTCTACAAAGAGAGTATACCATCAACACAGAGTAAAGAATCTATGGAAACTCTTCACCCCAAATGTTTACATGAGTTTGTGATTAGTATCAAGAATATGTTATGATAACCCTCAAATATATAAGAATATATGTATATTCTCGGGCTATGACGTACAACTGAAGACCAAAGCAGGAAATAGAGGTTACGGATATTTGCTTCGCTAGTGGCTCAGATGATAAAGAGCCTGCCTGCAACGCAGAAGACCTGTGTTCAGTCCCTGGGTCGGAAAGATCTCCTGGAGAAGGAAATGACAACCCATCCCAGTATTCTTGCCTGGAAAATCCCGTGGACAGAGGAGCCTGGAGGTCTACAGTCCACGGGGTCGCAGAGCATCAGTCACAACTGAGATGAAGATGTACACTTGCCGTGAAGACCAAAGCAGAAGACAGAGGCTATAGATATTGTATCGTCCCAAAACATCCCACCAAAATGCCTGGGTGAATATGTAAAACAGGTGACCCGTGCAAATTGGATGCGTGAAGCTGGGCACCAAAGCCGGTGCTCTGGGACAACCCAGAGGGATGGGGTGGGGAGGGAGGTGGGAGGGGTTTCAGGATGGGGGACACATGTACACCCATGGCTGATTCATGTGAATGCACGGCAAACACCACCACAGCATTGTAAAGTCATTAACCTCCAATTAAAGTAATTAATTTTAAAAAAGGAAAAAAAAATAGATACATGTATAACTGACTTTGTTGGACACCTGAAACTAATACAAAGTTGTTAATCAACTATGCTTCAATATCAAATAAAATTTTTTTTAAAAAATCCCAGATAAGCTCAAACTTGCGTTCTGATGGTGACAAGAGTCTCGGCATACATAAAGCGTAAAATCACAGTAAATGAATATACCTGTTTATAAGGGTGTATAAAAGTACACACAAAAACACATTCTGAGACACACACACACACACGGATTTCAAGAAACCAAAAAGGAGAGGCAAAAAAAAAAAAAAAAAAAAAAACCTCTGTAGAAAATAGGGAATGAATAGAAGACTAAAACCTGAAGGGCAGTAATATTCAATGTCCTTTATTATGGACAGGGACATTCAAGTTAAAACGTCATAAGACTACCTTAAGTTGGGGCAAAATTTAACTCAGAGAGCATGAAGCACCAACGAAACTGTGAAGCAGGAAGGTGTCCCCATAGTGCTAGAGGGCGCACAGACTGATCACACCTCTTTGGGAAGACTTCTGAAAGCATCCATGGGATTGAAGACGTGGTCAGCCCTCCAGCCAGCTATCTGCTCCACTGAATCTCACGCCATGAGTACAGAGTGTGGGCAAGGGTGTTCACAGTTAACTTGCTCATAATAATGAAAACTTAGAAGCCACCCCACATTGGAATAGTTAATTATAAAGTTCAACGAATAAACTGTAGATACAAGTATCAGTCTAATCGGTCTCAAGCTGAAGTGTCAGTAAAAGAAGTGACATTCAGCATGATGCTATTTGCTTAAGTGCTGAAAATGAGTAGCTTGATAAGTGGCAGATAGGTGATGGATACATGTAGGTAGGTGGGTAGATATAAATAGATGACAAATGAGATAAATGATTAGGATAGATGATAGAGGGGTAGATATATGGCAGGAAAGAGAAAGAAAGACATGGTTAGATATATGCATGATGGATGGATACATGTAGGTAGGTAGATTAGATATGTAGGTCATAGATATATAGATAGATGTATTACTCACTCAGCTGTGTCCGATTCTTTTCTAACCCCGTGGACTGTAGCCTGGCAAGGCTCCTCTTCCCAGGCCACAGTCCTGGAGTGGGCGGCCGTTTCCTTCTCCAGGGGATCTTCCTGACCCAGAGCTTGAACCCGGGTCTCCTAGCATAGAGAGGTAGCATGAAATGGATGCTGGATGATGGACAGATACATAGAAGGAAAGGAAGAGAAAGGAAGAGAGATGAATGAATGGAGAAATAGATACACAAAGGATGGAGAGATATAAGGAGGTAGGTAGATTGCAGAGACAGATAAAGATGATACAAGGGTAGACAGATATATAGACGGAGGATGCATAGATAGATATCGATAGAAAGATGATAGGCACATGTGTGTTAGAATGATAAGGAAACTCAGGGATCCAGAACACTGTTGAAACCTAATTGAGTTTGCTGGGAAGACAAGAGAAGCAGGTAAACAAGGGACTTAAAAATATTTCTCTAATGAGTCCTTATGTTTTACAAGCCAGCATGAAGAAGACGTGATGGAACTACGGCACAACCTCTTCCACTTCCTCCAGCCCATCCAGGAATCTTTCCAGGCCCTTCCGCATAAGCTGCAAGGCTGCATTCGACAGCATCAGACAGCTCACAGCATCATCTCAAAACCATCTTTTTAAGACAGGTGGAAAATTGCAGACATTATTCTCCTCCTGTGGCACTGTTTCTCCTACATTTCCACGGTGATGAGAAATATCCAATTAATTTCCTATTTTCCTCTTTCATCCATTTCATGGTTTTTTTTTTTCAGTTTAAATGTCACTTTTATGTATCAGCAATCACTGTATCACACTGTATCAAGCACCATTAGAAAAATATAAATTTTTTTTTTTTTAAGGATTAAGGCCCCGGGAAATCTTGGACATATGTTAGAACACACGGGCATACGCTCCTGCATTTAGATGAAGAGATTCAGTCATGGCAGTCAACTTGCACCGATTCCGTTCACAGCATCAGTTACTGGAGGAAAGCACCAATTATCTTTGGATTGAACAGACCTGCATCCTTCTGCGTGCTGTCTTTCTGTCCTTGCCAACTCTTTCTTTCTGTCTTTCCTGGCCACTCTCAGATGTTCTAGCCTGGACTTTCTCTTCCTGTCTCTGGGTGGGGTGGTCCTGAGACAGGGGGTGATGAATATATCCAGGGTCTCATAAGTGTGCAAAGGGGTACACAACTGGATGTCTCAGGGAGCACCTATGAGAAGGAGCATCGACATGCTGCCGGCTCACATGGGTCCTTGTCAGGCCACTGTTGTTGGAAAAGGAAGATTTCAGGATTTGCTGCCAAGACTATACAGAGATCCAACCAGTCCATCTTAAAGGATATCAACCCTGAATGGTCATTGGAAGGACCGATGCTGAAGCTGAAGCTCCAATACTTTGGCCACGTGATGTGAGAGCTGACTCACTGGAAAAGACCCTGATGCTGGGAAAGATTGAAGGCGGGAGGAGAAGGGGACGACAGAGGATGAGATGGTTGGATGGCGTCACCGACTCAATGGACATGAGTTTGAGCAAAATTCAGCAGTTGGTGATGAACAGGGAGGCTTGGCGTGCTGCAGTCCACGGGCTTGCAAAGAGCTGGACATGATTGAGCAACTGAACAACAGAGACCATTTATACACATCAGGCAGGCTCACGTGTACACATATGTGTGTGTGTATCATATATGTATGTCCTTTCTGACTGTCTCTGTATCTGTGTGTGCATGCTTGGTTGCTGAATCATGTCTGACTTTTTGTGGCCCCATGGATGGTAGCCTGCCAGGCTCCTCTGTCCATGAGATTTTCCAGGCAAGAACGCTGGAGTGGGTTATCATTTCCTCCTCCAGGCCATCTTCCCTACCCAGGGATCGAACCCACCTCTTGTGTATCTGCTGTATTGGCAGGCAGACTCTTTACCACTAGCAACATACCTCTCTCTCTTCCTCTCTCTATATATATGCAACACACCTCTCTCTCTCTCTCTATATATATATATATATATATATATACACAATTATTATATAATTACAGTTTATATTATTGGATGTTAGCATATTGATCATTCTTATGTTGTAATAATGTATTATGTTGCATTTATTACATAGCATATAATGTTATATATAAATTGTGTTATATAATGATATATATTATATATATTATTGTTATATATTATATACTGTCATTATATATATGTTATATATATGTTATACATTATATATGTATTGCATGTTATATATATGCATATATATTTATGTGTAAATTGTTATTATATAGAAAATTATGTTATAACGTATAATTATATATTTATATATAATATACATATAATTGCTATGAATATGTAAAATTATATATAATTATATATCAACATATAAAATTATATATTCTATACAATTATGTTAAATATATATAATTATATATAAAATTATATATTAAAATAAAAAATTATATATAATATATAAAATTGTTATAACTATATGTATCATTTATATAACATATAATATATAATTGTATGTGTGTATTGCATGTTATATATATATACATATATACTTTATATGCAAATTGTTATATATGTTATATAAAATTATGTTATAAATACATGTATCATATCTGTAACATATAATATGTAACTGTGTGTGTATTTCATGTTATGTATATGCATATATACTTTATATGTAAATTGTTATAATATATGCTATATAAAATTATGTTATAAATATATGTATCATCTATATAACATATAATTGTATGTGTGTAAGTAATATAATAAATAATTATGTATCTATAATAAATCCATGGATATATTGATGAATAATATATTTGCAGAGAATTATTTGGAGTGTTTCACATCAGGCAGCTTTCTAAGTATCATACGTTTGTCAACTTTAGGATTTCAACTTCACAACAGCCATGAGCGGAAAGGCGTTATTGCACCCATTTTTGCAGTGAATCCTGTTGCCCAGTGAGGTGGCCGTACCAAGCAAGACGTGCTGAGTGCAAGCAGTGCTTTGATTCTAGTCAGTATGGTCCACAGATCCTCTCCCAGGCAGCAGGCACTGTGGGAAGTCACCGCTTATCCCCAAGAGCAAGATGGCATCTCAACAGGAGACAGATATCCCCAGAAATCCACCATGTCAAATTTAGCCTTCAAGATTCATCATCACCCTGGGTGGGGAAGATCCCCCGGAGGAGGAAATGGCAACCCACTCCAATATTCTGGCCTGGAGAGTTCCATGGACAGAGGGAGCCTTGGCGGGCTGCAGTCCATGGAGTTGCACAGAGTCAGACACGCCTGAGCGGCTAAACAGCAAATACTTGCAACATCTATTCTTGCTCTTGTGTATACACAGCCATAATCTCTCCTACATAACAGCCACGTGTGCACCTCAGAGCTAAAAGAGGCCGGCAAAAGATGCTCTGTAGATCATGTTTCTGTGGCTAGACATGCAAATATTGCAAAGGAAAAGTTTGGTGTGCATCTGAGTTACTCGCCCAAGGAGTCACTAATAGCCTTGGATCTATTTAAGTAGCTCCTCTATGGAACGTTCTTTATGTATTGAATATTTTAAGCCCCTTTATCACCGTCATTAGCATCCCATACTCGTCATTGTTGGCCAAGTAATGAGAAATGTTTTGCTAGCTCCCAAAGTGCTGAATGTCTTGTGCTCCTAATGCGTTTCTGGAGGACGGTTCCAAGTGGAGATGGGGAACAGAGGCTCTGGCAGTCAGAAAGCCCATGTCTCCAGGTGAAGAGAGTCCCTCCCATCTCAAATCAGACTGCAGTACATAAAGCTCAGAGGACCAAGACGTCACTTTGGTTCCTGAAACCAGATGAAATACCAATGTCCCTTTTCAGGATAACTGCACTTAACAGTCACCTCTGAATTTTGTATGAGTGATCGCAAGATGGAAAAACAGGAAGCGATCTCCTTGATGCGTTCTGATGCGGAGACTCCGACCAAGGAGCTTCATTAGACATGAAAGGTTGTGTTGTGACTTGAAAGGTGACCCTGCGTGGCTTAAATGAGAGTTGGTTTAACTTCCCTGGTGGTCCAATGGTTAGGACGTCACCTTCCGAGAGCTGTGGGTTCAATTCCCGCTTAGGAAACTAAGATGCCACAGGCTTCCTGGCCAAAAGACCAGAACTCTAAAATAGAAGCAATATTGTAACAAGTTCAGTAAAGACTTAAAAATGATCTACATCAAAACATCTTCAAAAAAATTAAATAATACTGTTCCTCAGGAGGTGATTCCTAATAGGTACCACTCCAAAATTGCCCTGTTAAATTAAGATATCTAATGGCTTATTGGGCTTTCTTGGCGGCTCAGACTGTAAAGAATCTGCCTGCCAGTGCAGGAGACCTGTGTTCGATCCCTGAGTCGGGAGGATCCCCTGGAGTCGCTCAGTCGTGTCTGACTCTTTGAGACCCCATCAACTGTAGCCCACCAGGCTCCTCCATCCACGGAGTTTTCTAGGCAAGTGTACTGGAGTGGGTTGCCACTCCCTTCTCCAGGGGATCTTCCCGACCCAGGGATCGAACCCGGGTCTCCCACATTGCAGGTAGACTCTTCACCATCTAAGCCACCAGGGAATCCTGGTGTATATTTAAGTTCATGATTTCTCAATCCTTCACCTATATCCTATGTGTAAGGTAAGGATTTCTTTTTAAGATTTATTGGCACGCTTTCAAATCCTGGGGTTCGTCTTGTATACGAATTTTCCCAGCTTATAAATCCTCATACTTAGCTAGAGTTGACGCCAAGAGTAATGATTTCTCAATGAGAAGTCGAACTGGATTTATTAGCAGGTTTTGTAAATCAAGTGCAAAATATATAGTTTAAACTCCTAAAGCACAGATTTATGTATCCTTGCAATAAATCGTGAGTATGAGTATCCATAAAGTCCTGTTTTTTTTTCCCCCGCACTAATCCAGTCAGCTGCTGGGTAGATACGGCTTGTCTTTAAATCCATTCCATATCCATAATTAGAACTCATTATTTCAGTAAATATCTGTCGATTTATGGTTATCCTAAACGCATTCATTTGGAGAGGTTTTGGAAGCCTGCCCGCATATTAACGGTTACGGAGGATAACTAAGGCAATCAGCGAGAGAATGCATGAAAAATGTACCATAATAATACCGAGTCCCCGACGTAAAGGATAAAGCAGAAGTTAAAACAGCTCGGCTTCTCCTCTCAGAAAGGCAGCATTTAGTAATTATTCTTAGGAGGGAGTCATTCAACTTGATCATTGTATCACGTCCTCTAATGGGCTTAAAGCGTTCTGCCTGCCTCTTTATTTCGTCCTCGCACAAGGAGGCAGGCAGGGTGCCTCTAATGCCTTTTGCAGACAAATGGATGAAACCAAAGCTCTGCTGCTCAAGGCATTCCCCCAAGGTCACCGAGGTGCAAGGCCTTGCTGCAAGGCCTGACCCCCAGTGCTCACAAGGCTCTCACTTCCACACACTTTATTGTTGCTGTTCATCCGCTTAGTGATGTCCGACTCTTCGTGACCCCATGGACCGCAGCACGCCAGGCCTCCCTGTCCATCACCATCTCCCAGAGCATACTCAAACTCACGTCCATCGAGTCGGTGATGCCATCCAACCGTCTCATCCTGTGCCGTCCCCTTCTCCTCCTGCCCTCAATCCCTCCCAGCATCAGGGTCTTTTCCAATGAGTCAGCTCTTTGCCTCAAGTGGCCAAAGATTTGGAGGTTCAGCTTTAGCATCAGTCCTTCAATGAATATCCAGGATTGATTTCCTTTCAGATGGACTGGTTGGATCTCCTTGCAGTCCAAGGGACTCTCAAGCGTCTTCTCCATGACCACAGTTTGAAAGCATCAGTTCCTTGGCGCTCAGCCTTCTTTATGTTCTAATTCTCACACGCACAGTGCTTGAGGGTGGGCCTGAACGGTCACTGCCGGGGAAAAGTCTCTCTAGGACAACTCCGATCTCCTTTCAAAGTCTGCACACACCAGAACTCCCGCTGCAGGTGAAAACTCTGGCATTCCACTCGTTTGTACCCGCCTCCATCATCCTGGGAAGAATCGGTGTGTAAGGAGTGCACAGCCACCGCACAAAGCCCTAGTGCAGTCGGCCCCACACGTCATGTCTCGGTGAGGATGTGCATATTGGCATCGACAGGGAGGAACAGACGTGCCCGGGGAGCCGTCCCGGGAGCCTGGCAACCGGGGCGCTGGTTCGATCGCTGTCACACCGCCCCTGGGAAGAAATATGGATTTAATTTTCCAGAAGGGATTAAAGACTCCGTTAATATTGTGAAACATTAGGGTGACGTTTTAAAATTTTAATCAATGATTAATGCCATGATGGGAAAGCCACGCGCCAGGGGACTGTCGGAGAAATGGCGTTCGATATTCTTTGTAAATGACTCACCGTTTAAAAAAAAAGAGGAATGAGGAGGAAAGGAATTGGACTCCAGGAGTGCCTGAGTCAAGAGGAATGGGAATAAGGTGACTATAGATTTCATCATTTTACCAGGCATCTTGAGAGATGTAGGGACACAAACCCAAGTATATAAATTCATATATTTTGTAACTTTTTAAAAATTATTGACTGAAAAATAAATTTTATTGAATTAGGAGCTACACATTAGTGCTCTTAAAAGGAATTTCTACTCACACACATATTAAAAAAAAATATTTCTAAGCAGAGAGTAATTGTAACAGTTCTCATTGCGAGGAAAGTTCTCATATATATATATATGTATGTACATATGTGTGTGGATGGTCAGTCACTCAGTCCTGTCTCTTTGTGACCGACTGGACTGGAGCCCGCCAGGATCCTCTGTCCATGGGATTCTCCAGGCAAGAACACTGGAGCAGGTTGCTATGCCCTTCTCCAGGGGATCTTCCCAAACCAGGGATCAAACCTGGGCTTCCTGTATTACATGCAGATTCTTTACCATCTGAGTTACCAGGAAAGCCCCATATGTGTCCGTGTATACGTGTATATATATGTGTATATATATATATGTATGTATATGTATACGTATTTATGTACGTGTGTGTGTATATATATGCTCAGTCGTGTCCAACTCTTTACAAGCCCGTGTCCTGTAGCCCACCAGGCCCCTCCGTCCATGGGATTCTCCAGGCACAAATACCGGAGTGGGTTTCCATTCCCTTCTGCAAGGAGTCTGGCTCCCTGCTTGGCAGGCAGATTCTATACCACTGAGCCACCTGGGAATTTCTTGCATGCTCGTTCTGTATAAAATGGTGTATTCTCTGTCTTCACTGCCATAATAAAACACCTTAGACAGGGTGCCTTAAATAATAGAAACTTCTTTTTTTTTTTTTTTCTCACTAGTCCTGGAGGCTGGAGTCTGAGAGGCAGGTGTGGGCAGGCCTGGTCTCTCCGGAGGCCCCCCCTCCTGGGCGTGTAGACGGCCGTCTGCTCGCTATGTCTTCACAGGGAGACACGTGTCTCCCTGTGTACGTGTGACCTGATCTCCTCTGCTTATAAGGACCCCAGTCCTGGGGGATCAGGGCCCACTCTAGGGACCTCATTTTACCTTCGAGGCTCTATCTCCACTCACAGTTATATGAGGGACTTGGGGTTTCAACACGTGAATTCTCAGGGCATACTGTTCAGTGTGACACATGGAAACAGTACATTGTATACTGCATGGAATGCAGCTTCAAAATCTAGACAAAGACTTGAGAGATCCTAACCCTTGATGAAAGTGAAAAAAGGAGAGTGAAAAGCTTGGCTTAAAGCTCAACATTCAGAAAACTAAGATCACGGCATCTGGTCCCATCACTTCATGGGAAATCGATGCGGAAACAGTGGAAACAGTGTCAGACTTTATTTTTCTGGGCTCCAAAATCACTGCAGACGGTGACTGCAGCCATGAAATTAAAAGACGCTTACTCCTTGGAAGGAAGGTTATGACCAACCTAGACAGCATATTAAAAAGCAGAGACAGTACTTTGCCAACAAAGGTCTGTCTAGTCAAGGCTATGGTTTTTCCAGTGGTCATGTATTGGTGTGAGAGTTGGACAGCGAAGAGAGCTGAGCACTAAAGAATTGATGGATTTGAACTGTGGTGTTGGAGAAGACTCTTGAGAGTCCCTTGGAATGCAAGGAGATCCAACCAGTCCATCCTAAAGATCAGTCCTGAGTGTTCATTGGAAGGACTGATGTTGAAGCTGAAACTCCAATACTTTGGCCACTTGGTGCGAAGAGTTGACTCACTGGAAAAGACCCTGATGCTGGGAGGGATTGGGGGCAGGAGGAGAAGGGGGCGACAGAGGATGAGATGGCTGGATGGCATCACCCACTCGATGGACATGAGTTTGAGTAAACTCCGGGAGTTGGTGATGGACAGGGAGGCCTGGCGTGCTGCGCTTCACGGGGTCTCAAAGAGTCAGACATGACTGAGCAACTGAATTGAACTGAACTGAATCCTGAGCTGGACAGCATCTATCTATCAGAACGGCTAAACACAAATACACAGCAGTGGATTTGCACTACAGCATCCCTTGGACAGTAAGGAGATCCAACCAGCCCATCCTAAAGGAAATCCACCCTGAATAGTCACTGAAAGGACTGATGCTGAAGCTGAAGCTCCAAAACTTTGGCCCCCTGATGCGAGGAGCCGGCTCATTGGAAGAGGCCGTAATTCTGGGAAAGATTGAAGGCAGGAGAAGAAGGGGACGACAGAGGACGGGATGGTGAGATGCCCTCACTGGCTCAGTGGACATGAATTTGAGCAAGTTCCTGGAGATGGTGAAGGACAGGGAAGCCCGGCGTGCTGCAGTCCATGGGATCACAAAGAGCCAGACATGACTGAGCCACTGAACAAGAGCAAGGACAATAATGGCAAAGCTGCCATCACAGATTATCACATAACTATTGATAGGCATTGAGGTAGTACTATTGAACCTTCTTTTCCAGCACACGTTTGCCATATTCTTGACCAGTGATGTACTGTTTCTCCCCTGAAACGTGCCCTGATGGTTTATTTTGGGTCCTGGCACCAGCTGTGGCTCCATTGGTATATGAGCCAGTACCACTGGCCACCATCCTCAGACACCAGAAAGAGTCCAGAGGACCAGCTTCCTCTGCCCCAACTCCAGTTGTGTGATCGGTCAGCCCCCTGCCTCCTGCCCTTCAAATGAGATGCTCGTGACTTTGCACCCGGGAAGGGCTGGGGAAGGAGGTTGTACAGCTTGCACTTCAGACGTAACCGTATGTTTAAGCAGGAACCCTGGAGACCACTGGTGCTTTGCAGACAGCACCAGAGAAAAGTCACTGCAGGATCCGAGAACTTAAGGGTGATGCTCGGATCCACACGTGTGAGCTCATTTTAATGCAGCCACGGGCAGTGTTTGGCATGCATGAGTATGAAGTCCCTTTAGCCATTTCCGACTCTTTGAGACCCCATGGACTGTAGCCCACCAGGCTTCTCTGTCCATGGGATTTCCCAGGCAAGAATACTGGAGTGGGTTGCCGTTTCCTCCTCCAGGGAGTCTTTCCTACCCAGGGACTGAACTCGGGTCTTCTGCATTGGCAGATGGGTTCCTTCCCACTAGCACCACCTGGGAAGCCCAATGTTTGGCATTGTTTACTACAAATAAAGAGTTTCTGAGGGCAGTTATGTTGAGAAGGATGGTGAGGGATCAGCAGAATAATGCAGATTTGGAATATGCACAGTGTCCCTAGCAAACCACAAAGAGCGGTTACCAAACAGAAAATGGATTGGAAGAAGGTAGTTTACAGCGTCATGGAATACCCGGGACCGGCGATCCTTTACCTTTGGTGGAATAGATAGTACATAAGATTTCAGAATTTGCTGAAAAGTTGCCAACCAATAGCTCCTGAAGAAGAATGATCCTACACTCAACGTTTTGCCTAGAATTGCAGGGTCCGAGGTGATTCTGAATTCTGTCCACAGAGTCCTTAGAACGGTCACTCTTCTGGGGTCAGTGTGGGATTTTGTTGTTCTTACAGTTATTATCATAATTTAGTGTCACTACGCTCGTGTAGTGAGTGGCAGCCAGGAATGATAGAGAGAAAAAAAAAAAGTTCAGCTGTGTCCTTAACATTGAAACAAACATAGTTTTAAAACAGCAAAAAGAGCTGTACCATTTCCCATCAGTCCAGTCGCTCAGCCGTATCCGACTCTTTGCGACCCCATGAACCGCAGCACGCCAGGCCTCCCTGTCCATCACCAACTCCCGGAGTTTACCCAAACCCATGTCCATCGAGTCAGTGATGCCATCCAACCATCTCATCCTCTGTCATCCCCTTCTCCTCCCGCCTTCAATCTCTCCCAGCATCAGGGTCTTTCCCAAGGAGTCAGTTCTTTGCATCAGGTGGCCAAAATATTGGAGTTTCACCTTCAACATCAGCCCTTCCAATGAATATTCAGGACCGATTTCCTTTAGGATGGACTGGTTGGACCTCCTTGCAGTCTGAGGGACTCTCAAGAGTCTTCTCCAGCACCACAGTTCAAAAGCATCAATTCTTCAGCGCTCAGCTTTCTTTATATAGTCCAGCTCTCACAACCATCCATGACCATTTCCCATACAATTTTGAAATATCCCACAAAGTGTTTGTTTACATTAAAAGAAAAAAAAAATTCTCCGTAATTATGTGAACCTAGAACCTAATTTCATTTTACATCTGAACTGAAGGGGTACTTTTTCTTTTGCACAGTTATAATAGGCACTGAATTTTCCAGGAACACAGCTGCCAAGCAATTAGAGGGAAAATTGTAGTTTATTTGTTTGGAAACTTACCAAGAGCTGTTAGCAATTTTAGAAGAATTCCAACACTGCTCCTGGTATTTGAGTCACTTGCATGAGCAATTCATCCCCTAACGCTGTGGACCACTTCATTATAACCTGAAAATTGTGAAAATATACATTATTTCATATTACTTTCCATTTGTTTCTTGTCTGTACTGTAATTAAGAAATTCATTATTCCTATTATTAGTGTAATAAGTAAGAGTGCTGGTTTCATGTTTCATCATTTATAAGCTTTGTGATCTTGAGCAATAAGCTTTGTGATCTTGAGCAGTTTTTTAACTTTTGTGCCTCGGTTTCCCGATTTACAGGACAGTTATAAAAACTGCTAACATCTTAGAACTTTTGAGAATTGAGTCACTTATTTTGTGTGTGAATTATTTGTGCCTGAAACCATATAAAGTTAGCTATCATGATTACCATCGTTGTTGGCTATTAATATACATTAAAATGTCAGTGTGACATATATATGGAATTTAGAAAGATGGTAACCATAACCCTATATGCAAAACTGAAAAAGAGACTCAGATGTATAGAACAGACTTGTGGACTCTGGGAGAAGGCGAGGGTGGGATGTTTCAAGAGAACAGCATCGAAACATGTATATTATCTAGGGTGAAACAGATCACCAGCCCAGGTTGGGTGCATGAGACAAGTGCTCGGGCCTGGTGCACTGGGAAGACCCAGAGGGATTGGGTGGGAGGTGGGAGGGGGGAACGGGATGGGGAATACATGTAAATCCATGGCTGATTCATTTCAATGTATGACAAAAACCACTGCAATGATGTAAAGTAATTAGCCTCCAACTAATAAAAATAAATGGGAAAAAAAAAATGTCAGTGTGAGCATAAGCCATGTTTCAAATATTGGTTATGTAGCAACATACAATCAATATATAAAGTATCTTTGCCTACATAGGATATCTGTGTCTCTTCGAATGTTAGTCCTCAGTCGTGTCTGACTCTCTGGGACCCCATGGACTCGAGCCTGCCAGTTTTCTCTGTCCACGGGATTTTTCCTGTCAAGCACATTGCAGTGGGTTACTTTCTTTAGGGGATCTTTCCGACCCTTGGATGGCACCGCATTCTCCCACGCTGCAGGCAAATTCTTTACTGCCTGAGCCATTGTGTCTCTTAAGGTTTAGAACCATTGTTCCTAAAACTTTCCTAAACCCATATTCAGAGGTTTAGGAAAATGGCCTACAAGTAAGAGTTTTCATTTTAAGTTCTACCTTTGAAAAGACAGGCAGGCTTTACTCCACTTTCCTGAAATTTGTTTGGCTCTTGGCATCCTTGACACACTCCTGACACCTAAAAAGGAAATCCAATTTTTAAGTACGATTTGCGATCAACTTAAACATTCGTCCTTTGACTTAGGACGTGGGCCCATTTCCTTGTCATGCACTAAGCATTGATTGAAAAGGTTGTGATTTCTAGTGATGACTTTTGCCTCCAGGATCAGAAACCAGTTTTGTTCCAACAAAAGGAACTTCCTGGAGTCCCCTGGAAACCATGGCGACTCCACTTTTCTTTCCTGGGGGCTATTCGGGAAGTCTCTGAGTTCCTGTGTGTTTGCCTCATTGGTGTTTGCAAGCTTGCCCATCAACAGTGTATTAAGATCAATCATTCTCTCCCAGGGTCCCCAGCGCCTCCAACCCACCAAATGGTGATATTTCATCACGCTGGTGTTGCACAGACTTTCTTTCTGAGAAGCAAATATGATCTTTGATTTCTGCTGGTTAAATTTGGCAGCCTTGAGAGCAAAGAGATTCTGAGAAATGCTGTGGATTTAATAACTTCTTGTAAAAAAAAGTCAAGTCATGCTAAATTTTATTGGCTCTGTTTCAGGGAATAGAACGGTTAGGGTTCACAAGGAATTATATTCGTTGTGTGTATTCCCCTTCCTGCAGGAATACAGGTTGCTTCCATTTTTTTTTTCCTTATTCTTCGATTCTCACCAGCTTAACTAGTGCCTATTTGCCTTTCTTCTGCCCTAAAATTAGTCTCCCTTAGAATCCAGAAGTTGTAATATAGGACATGCATACTGTTCTGTGTTTTATGATCCTTGCGTTTAGCTGTGCTAAGTCGCTTCAGTCGGGTCTGACTCTTTTGCGACCCCGTGGACTGCATCCCGCCAGGATCCTCTGTCCAGTGGATTCTGCAGACAAGTATTCTTGGAGTGGGTTGCCATTCCCTTCTCCAAGGGATAGTCTCCACCCCGGGATCGAGCTCTCGTCTCTTATATCTCCTGCATTGGCAGGTGGGTTCTTTACCCTAGATCCACCTGGGAAGCCCTCCATGGGCCTCACGTTATATAGATCCACTCACTTTCAGTATCAAGTTACACGTCAGAAAGGAAATAATTCCACCGTATCTCCCGCCCAAGTTCTTATCAAACCAATTCTGAACACTTAGCTTCATGGGGAATATACTTTAAATAAGTTAAGCGTTTTATTTTATTTTGGAATATAGCCAGTTAATAATGTTGTGATAGACTCAGCCATACATATATGTGCATCCATTCTCCCCCAAATCCCCTCCCACCCAGGCTGCCAAGTGACATTGAGCAGAGTTCCCTGGGCTGGCCAGCGGGTCCTTGCTGGTTCTCCATGTTAAACACAGCAGCGTGTCCACGTCCACCCCAGACTCCCCGACTATCCCTTCCCCCATCCTTCCCCCTGGGGACCATCAGGTTAGTACAGAGTCGTGAGCAGAGTTCCCTGGGCTGGCCAGCGGGTCCTTCTTGATTATCCACTTCAGACGTATCTGTGCGTAAATATCCATCCCAAACTCCCTAACTATCCCTTCCTCCATCCTTCCCCCTGGTGACCATGAATTCCTTCTCTGACTTTGTGAGTCTGTTTCTGTTTTATAAATAAATTCATTTCTCTCATTTCTTCAGAATCCACGTATAAGTAATATCATATGGTATTTGTCTGTCTTCACTTAGTATGATCATCTCTAGGTTCGTCCATGTTGCCCACAAATGCCATTATCTCATTATTTCTAATTGCTGAGTAATTTTCCTTAAGGGGGACTAACTGAAGGAGAACCAGCTCATGTCCCATTTAGATGTCTTAAACATCAAGAAATCTGCTGTCCTCCATTTATCTGGACACTGTTTTTTTTGGGTGGCACCAAACTCCAGTATTCTGGAGGGGAGAATTCCATGAACTGTATAGTCCATGGGGTTGGTGCAAAGAGTCGGACACGACTGAGAGACTTTCACTTCCCTTCACTATCTCTCATCTGCTTTAAATAGACCATTCTTAAAGCATGTCTTCTGTGATTCTTCTATTAAGTATAATGAACATTAGGATAGGCACTTGGGGATGAATGTATCATCTATGAAAATCTTTGTTACAATTAAAACTAATCGGGTGGATGATGCAAATGCCCATAAAACAATGAACAATAAAAGTCTGAGTATTTACCTGTCCTTTTGCGGCAATTACAATAAGTGCTTCCGGATGTTATTGGAGTCAGAGACGCACCGATTGGTAAAAAGCCTCATAAACAAGGATGGACTTGCATTATTATTTGAATTTATCTGAGATGTGAAGCCTCAACACTTTGGCCACCTGATGCAAAGAGCCATCTCATTGGAAAAGACCCTGATGCTGGGAAAGATTGAAGGCAGAAGGAGAAAGGGGTGACAGAGGATGAGATGGTTGGATGGCATCACCGACTCAATGGGTATGAGTTTGAGCAATCTCCGGAAGTTGGTGAAGGTCACGGAAGCCTGGCGTGCTACAATCCATGGGGTTGCAAAGAGTCATCCGACTGAGTGACTGAACAACAAATCTCCAAAGGAAAGAGGAAGAGAAGTTGAAAAGGATAAAATCTGAAAAGGCACTGAGATTTAGAAGAGAATGTTTTGAGAGACCTTGTTTAAGTCAGACCGATGAAAAAAGAGCTTGCTTAGTGGCCAGCAGTCAACTTGAGTTTGTCCAGGTAGACTGGTGAAAAAATAAAAGAGACCTAGAAATTCTGAAATTTAGATCCATAATTGGACAAGGAAAGTGAAGTGAAAGTCTCTCAGTGGTGTCTGACTCTTTGTGACCCCGTGGACTATACAGTCCACGGAATTCTCCAGGCCAGTATACTGGAGTGGGTAGCCTTTCTCTTCTCCAGGGGATCTTCCCAACCCAGGGATCGAACCCAGGTCTCCCACACTGTGGGCAGATTCTTTACTAGCTGAGCCAGCAAGGAAGCCCATAATTGGACAACAGAAGAGCATGATGAGGTTTGGAGCAGGGACCTGGAATATAAATAAAACACTTGAGCACAATGACACTGGGGGAAGCATTACCAGTGGACAAAAACAAGAAAAAGCCTGCAGTCAGTGAAGCTTATCAGGAGGTTGTTGGCATCATTCGGTCAGGAAGCTGAGCTGGAGAACTAAAGGCAGGGTGCTTGGACAGGAAGAAGTGTAGTCTTTTCACGGCTGCTTATGCCAAAGCAACATTTCTACTGAAAAAAAAAATGCATAGGCATTCTGAAGAAGGGGGGTAACAGACACCATTTTAGAATAGATAGCAGGAGGGCTCCCCTGGTGGCTTAGCGGTAGAGAATCCACCTACCAACGCAGGAGGCTTGGGTTCGGTCCCTGGTCCCGGAGGATCCCACACGGTACGGAATAAGTAAGCCTGTGCACCACAGCTAGTGAGTCTGGGCTCTGGAGCCTGGGAGCCACAGCCTACTGTACCTTCACGGTGCAACTACTGGAGCCCGCACGCCTAGACCCCGTGCTCCGCAACCAAAGACACCGCAGTGAGAAGCCCAGGCACCACAGTGAACAGTAGCCCCCACAGGGTCCTCACTGAGACCAACTGCGCAGGACCTGGGGTGTTCCTTCTTGGACACTTTGTAGAGTCTCCCTCGCTTAGATGAAGCAAACAGTCGTGTGGAGTCTCTCCGCAAACATCCTATGTCGTATCACGTCTATCAATCGGTAGATAAAGCGTATGAATATAAATCATCCCCCCTTTTCTACCTCCTCTGTGATTCACCTTCTCTGATTTTACCAGCATCCTTCTGTGCCTGCTTGCCCTCCCCATCGGTGACAGATCCTTCCAGAAATGAGCTCGGCATCCTTCCTACCTGCCGTGGAAACAGCCGACGCTCCTATTTGTCGTAACACTGTCACCTGTCCGACTTCCGGGGACGTGTCCTGGGTCTGGAATCTTGGAATGACACGAGAGGCAGGAACTAGGTTTCTCTAATACCACGGTTTTGTCAAAGTCAGTCATGACTTACTGCCTCCTCAAACTTTGCAAGAGCGATCGATACTTACCCTACACCTCGCTAATGACCTTTGTTTTGTTCTGCTTCCCATTTTATACTGAAGCAATAGAAGGAGATCAATCTTCTGTTACCCTATCTCCTTTCCCAGGGAAAAACTGATGCAGAGACACTTGGATGTTGTGGAGGTCGTGGATCTCAGATCTTGAGCATTGCAGACGTAAATTTTGGCTTGTGATTCTCTAATGTCAAAAGGCCTTGAAATCATAGTCTTTGTTGTTTAGAGCACGTTGAAGACTTGAGACTCCCCTCAGGTATGTTTCAGAGTGCTTGTGGAGTTTTTGAAAGTTTAACTCTTGCAAAACTTGCTGTAGGTAGTAAGAGGCAATGTTTGCTTTATTTTCTCAGGCCCTCCCTTCCCCTCACAGAAAGTGTCAGTCGCTCTCAGCCCTGTCCGACTTTTTGGCACTCCATGGACTGTAGCCCGACAGGCTTCTCTGTCCATGGGATTCTCCAGGCAGGAATACCAGAGTGGGTTGCCATTTTCTTCTCCAGGGCGTCTTCCAGACCCAGGGATTGAACCCTGATCTCCCTCATTACAGGCATATTATTTACCATCTGAGCTACCAGGGGAGCCACGTTGTTTTATTTAAGGGTAATGAAACCTGTTTTAGGTCAAAGACATGCAGAGCACTTTCCCAGAAGAGGAAACGCCGTGGATGTTGATGTGCAGAGTCAATGATTTTTAGGTGAGTCGGACTGGACTGCTCTCATTGCAGAGGCTTTTACTGGTTGCAGAGCACAGTCTCCAGGGCGTGCAGGCTTCAGTAGTTGCAGCCGTGAGGCCAGTTGTTGTGGCTCCCGGGGTCTAGAGCACAGACTCAGTAATTGTGACAGAGGGGCTTCGTTGCTCTGAGGCATGTGGGGTCTTCCCAGACCAGGGATAGAAGCCCTGTCTCCTGCATCAGCAAGCAGACTCTCTAGGACTGAGTCACCACGGAAACCCTAGGTAGTGTCTCACTGGAATGCCTTTGACGGCCCCAACCCGGGGTGCTTGCCTACACATTGGCCTTCCTGCCCCCTACCCCATACAAAGGCAGCATCTTTGCAAAGCAACACCTGAGTGCATGCTTAGGGATCCCTTCGTGAAGTCACATTCTAGAGTTAAAGAGTTCTCTATAACATTAGAAGACGCCTTCACGGAGTTGAAAGGTTCTCTCTATAATGTTAGGACTTCCCTTGTGGTTCAGAAGATAAAGAATCTGCCTGCGACCCAGGAGCCCCGAGTTTGATCCCTAGGTCGGGAGGATCCCTGGAGAAGGGGTTGGCAACCCACTCCAGTATTCTTGGCCTGGGAAATCCCATGGAGAGAGGCGCCTGGTTGCCTACAGTCCATGTGGTCGCAAAGTCAGACAGGGCTGAGAGACTAACACGCAATAAAACATTTAGAGGTGCAGTCTGAGAAACTGATCTTTTCCCCCTTCAACATTATGGCAACCTTTGGTATTTATCAACGATGCTACAGGTTGGCTGTGTTGAGTATGACACTCACTACAGGTGTAGGTGGCACCCGAGGGTTATTGAATTTACTATAGATCACCCTGGGTATGAAAACTAGGAATGCATTTTGGAATTCATATACATGGGCATCCAGTTTCAGGGGGGGAAAGTGGCTGAGGGTGTTTTGCCAAAAGTTTTACTTTCCTTTTTACAATTGAAGGATTTGTTAACAAAAGATACCACTCATTACACACAAGTAAGCGATTTCAGTTTTTTTGCTTGAAGATTCTTTGACTGAATTTCAGTATACAGGCATTAAAAGAAAAGAAACCGAAGCACTAGAAATACCTCTCCACTATTCTTGCCTGGAGAATCCCATGGACAGAGGAGCCTGGCAGGTTACAGTCCATAGGGTCGCAAAGAACTGGACAAAGCTAAAGCGGGCTTAGCATGCATGCACAACAGCATATTCATTACCCAGTTGGGCTGACAACCTACATGCAGACATGAACAGCATTGGGAAGTCCAACATAACAGCAATCTGGAGTCCCACTGGGGAAAGCATCCGAAGCGGTGCATCTACCCTGTCGGTGAGACTTCCAATTGCAGTTTAAGTGACTCCCGCTTGTGCACCCCAGGGTGCAGACTGCTGACATCATCAGTTTGTGCTCAGAAATTCATCGCTGGTTGTCTTAACTTTTACAATGCTGTTTGTCTCACCTTAGGAGTCATAAGACGTCTTAGACCCTTGGGGGGCTGCCCAGACCTCCAGGGGCTCAAGAATTCCAAGACCCACTCTCTTTCTTATCCACAGTGCCTCCTGACTTGCAGTGCTTGGGGGCGGGCATGCAATCTGAGCCGTGTCCAGGCAGATCGGAGGCCTCCTCTCCTGCTTCTGAAGCCTGTGCAAGACTTCTTCCATTTTAATTTCCCTAACAGAGGGCAGAAAGAGGCTGGTGATGGGGGAGACAATAACCCAAGACCATTGACTTGTGTCTTGCTTACTGGATGAGCCAGAGATGTTCTGGCAATGACCCCCATTGGCTGAGGTTGCCTTCTTCGTCTTCCACATCAGTATGCTCTGTAGCATAGCTGTGTCTCCCTCCTTCTGATGGCAAATATAGGATTAATGAATATTTGGCTTTCCGTTCGGAAAATGCCACAGCACATCTCTAACCTGTGAAAAAAATACATATCTAATTTCAACGACGTATTATGACAGCGTTCCTTCTAGTTTTACAAGCAATTGCCATCGTTGGCAGTTGTCAAAATACCGGAACCCAAATATTACTGGAATGCTTCACTTGAAAAATCACTGATTCACTGTTTGTCATATTATGTGGTTTACAGTATTACGCTAGCCTCACTGTGGAGTCAGTCACTCTTTCTTTGATGTCCTTTCACATTTGCTTCTGTTTTTGTACATGTCTTGCTTCCCTAATTTTCCTAGAGAATGAGTGGTAATACAGATTCTGATTTTATTTCTTAAAGTATGACTTTCTCTTCCTAGGTAAGCCAGGCCACTGCAGACTCATCATCTCATGCTACTCTAAGTCACTTGTTCTTTTCTTTGAATTTTGAATCAAAAATGAATTTGACTGATTCAAGCATTTGTAATCTACTAGCTTCAATAATGTGAGAGACTTTACTGACTCTGAAATGAAAAAGAAATTCTCAACTATGCTATCAAAGAATTTGGCATTTGAGACTGTGTGACTTCTACTCCCATTAGAATTCTTTGTAATATGAATTGATAACCTACAGTGTAGCTGCAAATATTTAAATGTAAATATACACATTTCATGTTATGTGACTATTGTATAAATTCCAAAGCAAAGATTTTACATTTTATATGCCGCTGCTGCTAAGTCGCTTCAGTCGTGTCCGACTCTGTGCGACCCCATAGATGGCAGCCCACCAAGCTCCCCGTCCCTGGGATTCTCAAGGCAAGAACACTGGAGTGGGTTGCCATTTCCTTCTCCAATGCATGAAAGTGAAAAGTGAAAGTGAAGTCGCTCAGTCATGTCTGACTCTTCACAACCCCACGGACTGTAACCTACCAGGCTCCTCCGTCCATGGGATTTTCCAGGCAAGCGTACTGGAGTGGTTTGCCATTTCCTTCTCCACATTTTATATGGACATTATATAAATTTTAAAATTAATATTTTACATAAACATTGTTTACATTATAAAAATTGTATAAGTTATGAAAATTATAAGCACCCAAATATGGAGCATGAGTTTTTGTGGCTCATAATATGTGCTAAGAGGGAAAAGACTTCAGAGTGAGGAAGGTGGGGGTAGCATCTGGGGAAACAATAAGAATGATGTGTCCAGGGATTTCCCTGGGGGCCCAGTGGTTAAGAACCCAGTTGCCAATGCAGGGGAACCCAGGTTCCACCCCTGTTCCAGGAAGATTCCACATGCCACAGGGCAACTCAACCCATGTGCCACAACTACTGAGGCCCACATGTCCAAGAGCCTGTGCTCCACAACAAAAGAAGCCACAGCAATGAGAAGCCTGCACACCACAACTAGAGAGGAGCCTCCAAAGAATTACAAAGATCTAGTGCAGCCAAAAATGTGAAAGTTGCTCTGTTGTGTCCGACTCTGCGACCCCAGTGGACCATACAGTGCGTGGAATTCTCCAGGCGCAAATACTGCAGTGGGTAGCCGTTCCCTTCTCCAGGGCAAATTCCCAACCCAGGGATCAAACCCAGGTCTCCCATATTGCAGGTGGATTCTTTACCAGCTGAGCCACCAGGAAAGCCAAAGTATTAATCCTGGAGTGGGTAGCCTGTCCCTTCTCCAGTGGATCTTCCCAACCTGGGAATACAGCCAGAATCTCCTGAAGGGCAATTGGGTTCTTCAGCAACAGAGCTTACCAGCAAGCCAAAAATAAGTAAATAATTAACAAAAAAAAAAAAATCCTGGTAAAGGCAAGGCCATCTAGGGAAAAACGGAAACAAGGAGGAAAAATTAAGATTCCACTCCCCACAGGTTACCACCCCCATCACAGTCATTGATTAAACAGGCCACATTTACTGCAGTCACAGTAAAATGTAGTCTTGACCCAGAAACTGTGTTCACAGTATGTTGAGGAAAAGGAAGAAAAATCAAGCAAAACAATGGCACTGTCCCAAGAAAACAGGAGAAGGAAATGGCAACCCACTCCAGTATTCTTGCCTGGAGAATTGCATGGACAGAGGAGCCTAGCAGACTACAGTCCATGGGGTTTCAAAAGTTGGACCTGACTTAGTGACTAAACCATCATAAAGAAAACAGGAGATGAGAACCAGGTGATGAACATTCTCACTCCAAGCAGAAAAGCAAAATCCTCCACCTCACCCTAATCCTGGGAATATCCAGGACACAGTATTTCCACCGAACCCCCGTGTGGTCATTGACCTTCCCCAGGCTGGCAAAAACCCCCCACAGTGTCCCAATATTCTGGTTTCCTGAGAACAACCCCTAACAGCAAGTATGCCCCCGCCCACAGCTAGAATTGCAAGTGTTGGTGGTGGTTCCGCTGGTTGGACTCTCAGCCTCTCTTTTTCTGAAAGATGGCACTTCTCCAAACACAAAGTAGGTCCAAGATTTGAGAAGAAAATCCAAATATAAAAAACTCATGATCCAAAAGGATTCATGCAGCCCAGTGTTCATTGCGGCACTGTTTACAGCAACCGAGACACAGAAGCAACCTGAGTGTCCATCAGTGGGGGAATGGATAAAGAAGATGTGGTACATAGAGGTGACGGAATATTACTCAGCCATGAAAAAGGCTGAAATGATGCCATTTGCAGCAACATGAATGGACCTAGAAATTATCGTATTGATTGAAGTAAGACAGAGGGAAAAAATATTATATGGTATCACTTACATGTGGAATCTAAAAAAAAAAAGTGACAGAAATGAACTTACAAAGCAGAAGGAGACTCACAGATTTAGAGAACAAACATATGACTGCTGGAAGGAAGGGATAGTCAGGGAGTCTGGGATGGACATGGACACACTGCTGTATTTAACGTGGAGAACCAGCAAGGACCTGCTGGCCAGCACAGAGAACTCTGCTCAATGTCACGTGGCAGCCTGGATGGGAGGGGATTTGGGGGAGAATGGATACTTGTACTTGTATGGCTAAGTCCCTTCACTGTTCACCTGAATTTGTCACATCATTATTAATGAACTATAGCCCAATACAAAATGAAAAGTTCAAGATTTTGTTTAAGTTTTTAAAATAAAAAAGATTTAAGAAGCAGAGGAAGATTCAAAGTTCTGTCCTGTGGTTTTAGCCAAACAAGTTTAAAAGTAGGTCACAGGAAATCTTCCTCCACTCCACTAACACTTATCAGACAATTAATGTCACAGTTGCGGAAGTCTTGAAAAGGAGATGTTGGCTATTTGTAGAATATTTTACGAGAGAGAGTTCAAGAAGTAAGACTGTGAAGTTATCGCACTTCATTTATTGTGCATCTCTGAATGAACTCCTGGTGATATGTGATTGATACTCATAGGATTTTTCCATATGACTAATTCCAATTTCTTCTATTTCTCACTCTTCTAAATGCCTAGTTCTATTCCAGTTTGTCTCTTTCTTTCTCTCTTTAGAAAGTCCTGTAGTGAACCTTGAGGACCACAATTCTTTCCCCCTGCATCTTCAGCTCTATCAAGCGTTTAGAAGTCCCAGGGGCCTGGGTAAGTCTCATCATATTTGCCAATATTTTACTAAAGTGATAATGGCAAAAGAGAGAGAGAAAGAGTTAAAGGGTCGGTCCAGTGATGAGCAGAGCCTCTGGTGATGATAAATTAAGACTGTAATAGAACATTCCATGATGACGTTGATGGTCATCTTGAGATAGCACTTCCATCATCTTTCTTTGTTATTAATGCTCACATACTGCTGACTGCTCCCTAAATATGCTGCTGCTGCTAAGTCACTTCAGTCATGTCCAACTGTGCAACCCCATAGACGGCAGACCACCAGGTTCCCCACCCCCCACCCCCGGGATTCTCCAGGCAAGAACACTGGAGGGGGCTGCCATTTCCTTCTCCAATGCATGAAAGTGAAAAGGGAAGGTGAAGTCTTTCAGTTGTGTCCAACTCTTAGCGATCCTGTGGACTGCAGCCCACCAGGCTCCTCTGTCCATGGGATTTTCCAGGCAAGAGTAGTGGACTGGGGTGCCATTGCCTTCTCTGCCCTAAATATGAGGTCTGATATAAAACCAGGAAAAGTAACCTGCAGTAAAAGGGACTCCGATCACTGCTGTGTCTTCCCTCCCCATGCGGAGTTCAGATCTCAACGCATTCCTTTCTCAGAGCATCACAGACTCTGAGGTCTGTAACACGGAAAGATAAGTTCAGTTCAGTTCAGTTGCTCAGTCATGTCTGACTCTTTCTGATCCCATGGACTGAAGCACGCCAGGCCTTCCTGTCCATCACCACCTCCCGAAGCTTGCTCAAACTCATGTCCATCCAAGTCGGTAATGCCATCAACCATCTCATCCTCATCCCTTCTCCTCCCACCTTCAATCTTCCCCAGCATGAGGGTCTTTTCCAGAGAGTCAGTTTTTTGCATCAGGTGACCAAAGGATTGGAGTTTCAGCTTCAGCATCAGTCCTTCTGCTGAATATTCAGGACTGATTCAGGACTCCTTGCAGTCAAAGGGACTCTCAAGAGTCTTCTCCAACACCACAGCTCAAAAGCATCAGTTCTTCAGCACTCAGCTTTCTTTATAGTCCAACTCTCACATCCACACATGACTAGTGGAAAAAGCATAGCTTTGATGAGACAGACCTTTGTACAGGCACTCTTAGCTCTGGCTCTTATTCGTATGATAATATGCAAATAGGGGTTCCTTCATAGACATACGCTTTAAAAATTGCATGGTAACATTACTGAAGACCAGTTTATTTTATGGTGTGCGTGTTTCAATTCAACTTCACATAAATCTAGATTCTATATAAATTTTATTAGTTTCACAATCCTAACTTATTTAAGGAATATTCATTGAACTCCTGTTTATCTTTGGGTGTCTTTGTCGACTTTGTATTCCATTCTATTCTCTTTTTCTACCAGATCAACATGGTCATCATTGTAAAGACTTTGTTGTGGGTTGTGGTTTTTTTTTTTTTTTTGGCTGCATGTGCTGTGTCTTTATTGTTATGGTGAGCGGGGACTATTCTTCATTGTGTTCATTGTGGCTTGCAGGCTTCTCACTGCGTTGGCTTCTCTCATTGCAGAGCATACAGGCTTCAGGAATTGCGGCTCATCAGCCCTAGAACATGGGTTGAGTAGTTGTCATGCACAGGTTTAGCTGCCCCACGCGAACAGGCATCCAACCTGTGTGCCCTGCATTGGCAGGTGGATTCTTATCCACTACGGCACCAGAGAAGTCCCTTTGGTGTATATTCTAATATTCAGGGCGACTAGACTCCCCTCATACACCTTCCTTTTCAGTATAAAATGCACTCCCCTGGCCCAGCATTTTTTATTGACTATATTTGACATATAACACTGTGTATATTTAAGGTGTGCAACTTGTTACTTTATGAGGTACCATGATTGATTGCCGTAAAAGTGTTAGTCACTCAGTTGTGTCCAACTCTATGTGAGTTGGTCTGTCCATAGTCTGTCCATAGAATTCTTCAGGGAAAAACACTAGAGTGTGTTGCCATTCCCTTCTCCAAGGAATCGTCCCAACTCAGGGATAGAACTTGGGTCTCCTGCGTTGCAGGCAAATTTTTTACCATTTCCATGATTGCCATGAAAAGTGAAGTCGCTCAGTCGCGTCCAACTCTTTGAGACCCCACGGACTGTAGCCCGCCAGTCCAGACTGTAGCTCCTCCATCCATAGGATTTTCCAGACAAGAATACCGGAGTGGGTTGTCATGTCCTTCTCCAGTGATTCCAGAGTAGTGACATGTATCACATTCCATGATTATAGTACAGGGTTATTCTCTACAGTTATTATACTGTTCATTAGGTGTCTGTCTGTGACTTAGTTACTGCTCACAGCAGGTTCATAACCTTTCAACGACATCAGTCTTATCCCCCACCCTGGTCCCCTGGTAACCGCCAGTCTACTCACTGACTTGTGTGAGCTTGAAATTAAGTTTCATGTGTGAGATTAATCATACAGCGCTTGTCTTTTTCTGTGTGACTTCTCTCACGGAGCGCAGTGTGCTCAGAGTCCACCTGTGATGCCGCAGATGGCCAGACAGATCTTGTTTTCTCCTGGCTGAACCGCATCCCAGAGTTCACTTATACAGCTCCTTTTTCGTTCAGTCATCTATGGAGAGGCAGGTAGGTGATTTCCATATCTTGGCTGTTGTGAAAAATGCCACAGTAAGTATGGGAGTCCATTTATGTCTTTGTTTTTCCTTAACTTTTACTGGCGTAGAGTAGCTTTACAATGTTGTCAGTTTCTGCCGTACGGTAAAGTGAATCAACCGTATGTATACCTATTTGCCCTCTTTTTTGGATTTCCTTCCCAGCTCAGTCACCACAAAGCACTGAATAGAGTTCCCTGTCCTGTACAGTGGGTTCAAATCAGTTGTCTCATTTATACACATACTGTTTTCATTTCCTTTTAGTATATCCCCAAGTACTGTAATTGCTGCATCACATGGCAGACATCTTTTTAACTTTTTGAGGAACCTCCATTTTTTCCCCCCCATGGTGACTGGATGAAATGTGCTTTTCTTAATGAAAAGAATCAAAATTGGTGAGACCCTTTAGGTGTAAAGCTTCCATAGAATTTGGGAATTTTAAAAAAATCACTTTAGAGGTGTCAGCCCACCCAAACACACCTCAATCCAGACTCTTCGGTACTTCGGAATGTGTTTGTGTACGTCCACAGGAATACATACCCATGTTCTGTATTTGCCTTGTAAAAAAGGAACAGGGCTGCCTTGATATCTTCATTACTGATGACACAGGCTGCTAAATCTCCTCCGTAATTGAACAGAATGAGCATTAAGGTTTCAGAAGGAAAGACTTCAGTGTTGTCTTTTACAAACCGATGAAGACCTGATGACGGAGAATTATAAGGCCAGCTGATATTCAATTGCACTGTCAAACCAAGGTAATTTAATGTTCAATTAATCTCGGGAGGAGGGACAGGCTGTCTCCTGTAGTCCCTTCTTGCCAGTGTGTAAGTATTGTCATAGCAAATAATAGCCTCATCTGACTGTAATGAAGAGGTACATTTTTAGCCAAACATTCTGTCTCCAAGTAGCCCATATGTCTAGACCAGACATTTCGCAAGAATTTCTAAATGTGTGAGATGTTTGGAGTATGTTTTTTACTGTAAAATGTGCTGTCTTAAAAGCTCCCATTAGTTTATTACCAAGTTTATTACCATAGGTATAATTGTAAGAAATTGTTAGTAGACAATTTTGAAAATCCCTTTGCAATTAAGGTGTTTTAATTCTTATTTTTCAGTTGTCCCAGTCAGTGAATCATTAAAAGCTTTCTGACAAGTTTTCTGTTGACAATGATTGTTGTTGATGTTCAATCGCTCAGTCATGTCCGACTCTTTGCAGCTCCATGGACTGCAGCATGCCAGGCCTCCCTGTCCTTCACTGTCTCTGGGAGTTTGCTCAAACTCATGTCCACTGAGTCGGTGATGCCAGCAAACCATCACATCCTCTGTTGTCCCCTTCTCCTCCTGCCTTCAATCTTTCCCAGCATCAGGATCTTTTCCAATGAGTCTGCTCTTTGCATCAGGTGGCAAAAATATTGGAGCTTCAGCTTCAGCATCAGTCCTTCCAATGAATATTCAGGGTTGATTTCCTTTAAGAATGACTAGAAATGCAAAAATACAGTAAAATCCTGAGTAATGGAATGCCACTAGTCAAACACTGAAATATTTTCTTTTTATTTAATGAGATTTATGAGGAAAGGGGAACTATTTTAGGGATTTAAAAAAAAATCACACCTAAAAAAAAGTATTTCCCCTAGTCGTTTCCATTTCTTTTCTATAAAGACTGAATTTTATTCTAAAAACATTACCAGTGGCTATAAATCACTGGAGAATTGTCACCACGCATAGAATGGCCATATCTTCATGTTATATCTTAATTTCTTTTGTAGAATATTAAGTGTATTCGATTTAGACACATGATTTGAACATATATTAGTGGCATGTAGTTGTTCAGTCAGGAAAAAAAATACACTTGTAATAACAAGTGACTCTTAAACTTGTGACTTAGAGAATTAGAAAATTGCTTTAGTTAGAGTGAGTTGGCCAAGAAGTTCACTCCGGTTTTTGTATACCGGCTTACAGAAAAACCCGAACGAACTTATTGGCCAGCTCAATATAATACGCCAATAAATACAAAAACACATTTTCAATTCAATGTCTTTTTCAGATAAAATATGATTAGCCTTTCTAGTTTCATTCTTGTTAAAGTTTCAATTAGATAATAAACTTCTTAAATCATCAGATACAAAGATAGCTTGAATAAAACTGTCCTATGCTACCAATCTAATTTTGAACAGTTTTGCTATTTATATTTATCTGCACCCATGTCCTGCACATAACACACTGCTGCTGCTAAGTCGCTTCAGTCGTGTCCGACTCTGTGGGACCCCATAGACGTCAGCCTACCAGCTCCCCCCATCCCTGGGATTCTCCAGCCAAGAACAACGGAGTGGGGTGCCATTTCCTTCTCAAATGCATGACAGTGAAAAGTGAAAGTGAAGTCGCTCAGTCGTGTCCAACTCTTAACGACCGCATGGACCACAGCCTACGAGGCTCCTCCGTCCATGGGATTTTCCAGGCAAGAGTACTGGAGTAGGGTGCCATTGCCTTCTCCACTTAACACACTAAGTTTTGAATTATTCTGTCCTCTGGCCTGTCATTTATGGGATGCTTTGTTGGAATCAAGGGAATGGCTTTCTTGTTCTGAATCAGTCTCTAATCACCCCCAATCGCCATTGGCCGATGTTCTCACCTGTGAAATGCAATGTGGGCAGGTTAGCATCCAAGATGGCGGGCTGGGCAGCATCCAAGATGGCGGGCTGGGCAGCATCTAAGATGGAGGGTTGGGCAACATCTAAGATGGTGGGCCAGTCAGCATCCAAGATGGCGGCCAGTCAGCATCCAAGATGGCGGCTTGGAGCGGTCATCAGGTAGAAGCGGCTCAATTGTATTCTTTGCTGAGAAGTAATGGAGGCTTAGTTGGAAACAGTATTGATCTTTTAGTCTACATGGGAACCAGAAGAGTGTCCCAAACACCTGCTCCTGGTGGCCCTCAAATGTCAATTTGACGGTGTTTGTGTGTCTGTTTAAAAGGGAAGTTTGCCATATAATGTGTAGGTCTATTTCTCAAGTTGTGATTCTGTTCAGTTGATCTGTTTATCTGTCTAAACACCAATATTATATTGTCCTGATGTCTATAACTTCAGTATGTGTTGAAATCGTGCGAGACCTTCAGATTTATTCTTTTCACTTTTTTTATTTGTTTGTTTTTGGCTCTTCTATGCTATTTAAATTTACATATGAATTTTAGAATAAGTTTATCAATTTTGACAAAAAGCCATCTAGCTGAGGTTTTGACTAGGATTGTGTTGAACCTATAGACTGGGTGGAGGAGAGCTAACATCTTGGCAATAGATAGTGTTTTAAACCATAAACAAAGTAACCTTTTCATTTATTTAGATGGTTTTCAAATTCTGTCAGCAATTTTTTATATTTTGCAGCACACAGGTATCGCACATCTTTGTCAGAATCATCCCAAAGTGTTTCATCCATTTGATGCTACTATATTTGAGATTGCTTTCTAAGCTTTGATTTTTGAATGTATAGAAGTAAAATTTAGATGTTGATATTTTATTTTACAACCATGCCAAACGCACTTAATAGTTCTAGCACTTGTTGTGTATATACCATTGGATTTTTCCTACACAGATGATCTCGTTATGTGTAAATACAGTTTTAATTCTTCCCTTCTAATCTAAATGTTTAAAAGCTATTTTTCCATATCTCTCTGTCTAGAGTCTTCAGTACAATGGTAAGCGGAAGTGCTGAGAGCAAACATACTTGCCTTTTTTCTGATTTTAGCAGTGAAGAATTTACCCTGAAAAAATGCTAATGGTTGTAGATTTTATGTAGATGCCTTTTAGGACATGGAGGAAGTCTCTCTTTTCTCACTTCTTTTTTTTTTTTATCATACTTTAAAAAAGATCAGGAATGCGTATTGAATTTCAATAATTCTTTTGCATGTATTAAGATGATCTTTTTTTTTTTTTTCCTTTTTAACTGGTCACTGGCATACTGATTTTTGAATAATAAAACAAGCTTACATCCTTGAAATGATCCTCCTTGGTCATGATATATTATCCTTTTTAGACTATTTTAATGCAGTTTTCAAGGCATGAGTTTAGACTTTCCAACCCTATGTTTATGAGGAATATTGGCTTGTAGTTTTCTGTTCTTGTGCTGTCTCTGTCTGATTTTATACAACAGTTCAATTTCACTTTTCCAGTCGTATATGACAGCATATACTATTATTGTCACATTTCAATATTACATATATTATAAATCTCACAATACAGTCCTGTAATTTTGTTTGACCCATCAGTTATGTTTAAAGATATTTAAATAAGAAAGATATAGATTTATCAAGGAGCTCATATGGTGTTCTTCACTCTTATGTTAAAGCAGATATCCATCTAATATCATTTTTCTTATATCTGAAAGATTGTTTGGAAATTTATTATAATACTGGTCTTCTGGTCATGATTTTTTTTCCAGATTTATATGCATGTCTTTTCTATACTGTTGTTTAACTTAAAGATATTTTTTCTTGGCTTAGAACCATAGGTGACCAGTTTTATTCTGGTGTGTGTGCGTGTGTGTTTAATTAGTATCTTGAATATGTTTGCTAGTGACAAGAAGTCTAAAATTATTCTGATCTTTGTCCTCTGTTTAAAACATGTTTCTTTCTTCTGGGGCTTGTGAAAATTTTATCTCTGTCACTGATTTTGAGCAATTTGATTATGATGGTAAAATTGTATTCGTCTCTTGCACTTGGAGTTTTGTTGAGATTCTTGAATCTATAGTCTCCTAGCTTTCCTTAAGTTTTGAAAGTTTCTGCCCATTATATTTTCAAATGATTTTTCAGTCCTCTTCTCTCTCCTGTCCTCTGAGTATTCCAGTCACCCATGTATTAGGATACTTGAGGTTGTACTGCAGTGAATTTATGCTTCCCGCCACCCCCCCTCTGTGTCCGGTTGACCCTTAAAGAACTTGGGAGTTAGGGAAACTGACTCCTGGATAACCCCACATTACTTTGTATCAATAATTGCTCTTCCATATCCATGGTCCTGCATCCAGATTCAGTCCATCACTCATCATGTAGTACTGTAGTATTTTGGGGGAAAAAATAACAAAATCCACATATAAGTGGCCCCCAAACAGTTCAATCCCCTATTGTTCAAGGTTCATCTCTATTTCATTTTGGGTATTTTCTGTGGCTGTACTTCAAATTAAATATAGAACACTGTGAATTTTACCACTTTGAGTTTGAAAATTATTTCTGTGAAAGTCTTAGGTTTCATTCTGGGATGAGGTGAGCTCTTAGGAGGAAGACTGGTCTCCTGGAGTCTGGCTTACGAGGTTTGGCAAGCAGACTCTGAGCTGTGCTCAGTCTATGGTGAACAATTTCCTGCTTACGAAGGCTGAACCTTCCTCAACACTGCAGTGTCTTGTGTACTGTGAAATTTCGTTCCTTTCTGACTGAGGAGGAACAGGCACTTCTGTGGTCCTCCCGGAGGCCCGAGTGCTGTCCTACTGAATCCTTTTGGATGGGTATATCCCCAACAGGCTTGTCTGGTGGCTCAGATGGTAGAGAATCCGCTTGCAGTGCGGGAGACCCGGGTTCCATTCCTGGGCTGGGAAGATCCCCTGGAAGAGGGCATGGCAACCCACTCCAGTATTCTTGTCTGGAGGATCCTGCGGACAGAGGAGCCTGGTGGGCTACAGTCCACGGGGTCACAAAGAGCCGGAGATGACTGAGCAACTAAACACAGCACACAGCCCATCCCCATCCGTGGGTCCTGCATTAGCCATATTCGCGTGCTCTTTACTCACCTGCTAGACAGTCAGGGGCGGACCCAGTAACTCTTTGGGATCCTCTGTGCAGTTTCCGCTTGCCCCGCAGACTCGAGTCTGAAAGCTTTCCTTGCTGTGTTATCTGTTAAACCCTCGCTTCAGATGAAGGCATCTGCTGGCCTCTGCCTGGATCCTCTCCTTGAACCGTGACCTTGAATTCCGCTCACTTGCAGCAGCTGTAGTCACAGAGCTAATCTCATTTATTCCCTGTCTTTCTGGAGCCACGGTCATCCACTCTTTGAAACGCAGTGTCTTGACGCCCATTGTTTTACTTTTCCTGTTGCTAAGGTAACTCTCCAAGAACGAGAAGTCTTGGGGACCTCCGTAGTAGCCCAGTGGTTAAAACTATGCATTTCAAATGCAAGGGCTTTGGGTTCGCTTCCTGGTCAGGGAACTAAGATCCTCTAGGCTAGGTAGCACAGGCAAAACAACAACAACAAAAGCAGTGGAAATCCTATCCCTTATGTGTGGAATCTAAAGAGAAGCTGTGCAAATAAACTTACTTGCAAAAGAGATAGAGACTCTGAGACTTAGAGAAGGCACTTGTGGTTACTGGAAAGAAGGATGACAGGAAGGGACAGTCAGGGAGTCTGGGATGGACATGGACATGCTGCTGTGTTTAACATGGAGAACCAGCAAGGACCTGCTGGCCAGCTCAGGGAACTCTGCTCAATACTCTGTGATAACCTGATGGTCACCAGGGGGAAGGATGGGGGAAGGGACAGTCAGGGAGTCTGGGATGGACATGGACACGCTGCTGTGTTTAACATGGAGAACCAGCAAGGACCTGCTGGCCAGCCCAGGGAACTCTGCTCTATGTCACGTGGCAGCCTGGATGGGAGGGGAGTTTGCGGGAGCATGGATACATGTGTATGGATGGCTGAGTGCCTTTGCTGTCCCACTGAAACCATCACAAAATTATTAATCAGCTGTACCCCAATATAAAATAATAACAGTTTTTAAAAATGTAGTAGAAGTCTTAATTTTCTACACCTAAAATTATATAATTCCTTGTTATGAGAAGGTCTGTGTAACATTTGATCCAGCTGTGAGGATTATTGAACTTCTCTATTTGAGAACATTTCTTTTGTACACCAGTAATATTGCCACCTGGCTATTTTCTCAAATTCACAGATGTCTTTGCTACTATCTTCAGGCTAAGCTTCCCCTGCTCTTGGAGCAGGAATGGAGAATGGGGGTTAGAATGCTAGCGTCAGGATTCAGATATCTATGGGTTTGTATCATGGCCCCCAGACTCAACGACTGTGTTCTGCTGGGGAAGTGTATCAGAACTTTCCACACCTAAATTTCTTGATACTTAAGTAAGACTAACAGTAACTTGGAAGGCCATTGTGAGCCCTGTTTGGAAGACATGTGAAACCGTGGCTGGCACCATACCACATGTGGTTGTTAAAAAAAATAAAAATAAATGGTAAATCCAAAAAGGAATTATAAATGTTGCAGCGAAATAATGGGAAAGTGCTATCTGTAATTTCAGAAACCATTATGTAGACAAATAGCGCTCTCATTCCAGTTGTAATGGATTTATCAATAAATTATGCTTAAATCTTTCATAGCATTATATCACATCAGTATTTTTTTTTAAATGGGTCATCTTGACAAGATGGAAATTAAATCATTAATCTTATTTTTTAATTCAGAATTCTAATGATACTTGCTCCTAAATACATAGAGTAATTACCAGCCCTCCAGCGAGTTACAAACAAAAGAAAAGAAAAAAAAAAACAGGCTTTTTTTTTTTTCCTCCTTGGTGTGTATTTGTATGGAAAGAGGATGGGCATGTCCTTAAAAGGGAGGTGAGTGAATGAGGTTAGTGTCCAGAAACTCAGCGTTTAGGTGGGTTGGCGGGAGCACATGTTCTTAGATCTGCCCTTTGCCATTGATTGTAGAGCAGTCTGAGATTGAATTTGTATCGCGTCTCTCCAAGGACCGGAGGCGGAATGGCAGGGTTTCTCAACCGTGATGGTATCCTGAACATATGCGAAGGGCTAGGGTGATCATTTTAATTGTTGTTATCGGTCAGTTGCAAAGTCCTGTCCGACTCTTTGCGACCCCGTGGACTGTAGCAAGCCAGGCTTCCCTGTCCTCCCACCATCTCTTTCTTTCCCCTTGGTGTTCTGGCAGCTTTTAGTCCAAAGCGTTCGTCTCCGATAACACTTCTCATTTGCCCTGACACCAAAGATGGATGACGTTTTCATATGCACAGCGGTTCTTACCAGACCCAAATACCTAAGTCAGATGTTTTAAGAATGGAATCCCAAATCTTCTGGGTTTCAGAGCATAGTTGCACTTTTAAGTGGGGTTCCCTGGTAGCTCAGCTGGGAAAGAAATCGCCTGCATTGCAGCAGGAGACTCTGGTTTGATTCCTGGGTCGACAAGATCCCCTGGAGGAGGAAATGGCAACCCACTCCAGTACTCTGGAGTAGCCTGGTGGGCTACGGCCCACGAGGTCACAAAGAGTTGGACACAACTGAGCAACTAACACATACTTTCTTCAATTTTTACTGGATATGAGAGTCAAAATACAGATTTTGTAATAGATGGAAAGCTTGTCCAAATGCAGGTTATATGATAGATGGAAGACAGCTCTCAAGATTCTGCTTCTGCTATGAGGTCCCAGGCAATGAAGTGCAACTGCTCCAGGAAGCATACTTCTTAACAGGAAGGCCTGAAAGACCATGGAGAGATTTTCCTGGTGGTCCAGTAGCTAAGATTCCATGCTTCCAATGCAAGGGGCCCAGGGTTTGATCCCTGGTCCAGGAACTAGATCCCACATGCCGCAGCTAACACGCAGCACTGTCAAATAAATAGATATTAAATGTATTTCTTGTTAAGTGAGGGGTATGGGTCTTCCCTGGTAGCTCAGACTGTAAAGAATCTGCCTGCCGTTCAGGAGACCTGAGTTCGATCCCTGGGTCAGGAAGATCCCCCGGAGGTTGGAATGGCAACCCACTCCAATATTCTTACTTGGAGAATCCCATGGACAGAGGAGCCTGGCAGGTTACAGTCCATGGGGTCAGAAAGGGTTCAACACAACTGAGGGACTAACACTTCCTTATGGTGACTAAATTATATCATAAGTAGTATCTTCAGGACATATTTATTTCAGTGTTGGGGGGGGTGTCACTGCTTTTAGGAGTGTTTTAAAACTTTCCTCACTGACTTTGGAATAAAGCATCTGTGATTGCGATGATGAGCTGGAATATTCTTCACTTCTTCTGCAGCTGACTTGGATGTGCATGGCAAAATTTTTATTTGTAAGTGATGGTAAAATGCGTACCTGTTTTCTTCAGTTAAGGAGCCAATTTATCTACCTATCTCCGTGCAGAATTGTCAAGACTAAGGTTTAAGAGAAGCGGTCACAGAACCCATTTGATCTTGAAACCCTCTTAAGTGGCATCCTGACACCCCAAAGTGAAATGGAAATTTGGCAATTGTCCCATTAATTCAAAGTGGGAGCCATGTTGAGAGCCTGATTTATGAAGTCAACTTAATTTGACATGAAACAAATTAGCAGCTGAAAGCATAAGAAAAAAGCAACAGATTGGCCTTGGAAAAGCAAGAAGGGGAACAAACAAGTATGGTTTGTAAAAGACAAAAGACGCAGCAAATTCACAAACAATAGTGACATTTAGAAACAAGACAACAGATTAAGAATAAAAACAGACCCAATCCAGGCTGCTTCTGTAATCTGTCCATGATTTAAATTCAAAATGAAAATTTTAAAGTAGCTCCTAAAAATGCCTTTTTTTTTAAATATGAAAGTTTATCATTTTTTTCCTTTGAAAATGTAATTATACTTCCATGAGTCCCATAATTTCTGTTTTATTTTGCAAGCAGTTGGCAGTAAACACAAGATAGAAAGAAAGGGGGAGGGGGGAAGATGTTTCTTTAAGAAATGGTGACAGTATTTAAGTCTGTGAAAGGGTAATTTGATGGAGGATATTATTCATTAAGTAATTATCCTCTGGGCTTCCTTGGTAGCTCAGCTGGTAAAGAATCTGCCTGCAATGCAGGAGACTTGGGTTCGATCCCTGGGTCGGGAAGATCCCCTGGAGAAGGAAATGGCAACCCACTCCAGTATTCTTGCCTGGAAAATCCCATGGGCGGAGGAGCCTGGTGGGCTACAGTCCATGGGGTCGCAAAGAGTCAGACACGACTGAACGACTAAGCACAGTTATCCTTTATTTTTCCCCAAGGTCCACAAAGGGCAAATAACCTGTGATGTGTACATTTTTAAACTATCTAGCTTTTCTTTTTAAAGGGTAAAGAGAAATGTGATTCTAAGTTGGCACCCATTCTTGGGGGATGGAAATTTGTGTAAGATTTGAAAATCAAAGACTGGGTACTAATTTTCACTTTGCTAGCATGTTGTTGTTGCTGAGTCGTTAAGTTGTGTCCAAACCCGTGGACGGCAGCACGCCAGGCTCCTCTGTCCTCCGACATCTCCCGGAGTTTGCTCAAACTCAAGTGCATTGAGTTCATGACGCCATCCAACCACCTCACCCTCTGTCGTCGCCTTCTCCTGCTTCTCTTTTACTGGCGTGACACCATCTAAACTGTGGACGACGCATTTGAGCCTTATTTTTCAAGGAGTCACACTGCCGTGTGTTAACAGGCACGGTTCCTTCCACCTCTCAATTCTTTGAGTTTCGCTCAATGAGTCTGTGATGAGGTGAAGTGAAAGTCGCTCCGTCGTGTCGACTCTTTGCTTCCCTGTGGACGGTACAGTCCATGGGATTCTCCAGGCCAGAATACTGGGGAGGGTAGTATTTCCCTTCTCCAGGGGAATCTTCCCACCCCAGGGATCAAACCCAGGTCTCCTAGCATTGCAGGTGGATTCTTTACCAGCTGACCCATCCCAGAAGCTCCCGTTTATATCACAGTATCTTCAATCGATTATTTAGGATGTTCTTATTAAGTGTGTGTGTGTGTGTGTGTGTGTGTGTGTGTTTGCAGGAATTAGCTACCAATGAGAGGGTCTTAATTTTCTCCTTCCTGCTCTTGCATGATAAATTGAGAGCTAAGGGTGTTTATCGAAGAAAGAACTCATAGAAAATTTTTCAGAGGATTTGTCATCATTTACGAAAAAGGTGGTTATGATTCGATTGCATATTAAAACAAGTGAGGGACTTCCCTGGTGGCCCAATGGCTAAAACTCCAAGCTTCCAATGCAGGGGGCCCAGGTGCCATTCCCCGTCAGAGAACTAAATCTCACATGCTGCAATTAAGAGTTCATAAGCCACAGTGAAGACTGAAGATCCTGCTTGCTGCAACTAATACCCCATAGATAGATAATAAGTGGATAAATAGGTAACAAGTGTGGTCTTTACACACGTGCTGAGTTGCCTGAGTCATGTCTGACTCTTGCTACGCTGTGGACTGTACCCCGCCAGGCTCTTCTGTCCATGGGATTCTCCAGGCAAGAATACTGGAGTGGGCTGCCATTTCCTCCTCCAGGGATTCTTCCCCACTCGGGGAATCAAACCTGTGTCTTTTACGTCCCCTCCATTGGCAGATGGATTCTTTACCAATAGTGCCACTTGGGAAGCCCCAGTACCCAATGCAGTCAAATAAACAAAAATTGTTTTAAAAAAAATAGAATGAATGGCTGTTGCCCCTTCTAATGTGCCACTTTTGGTATTAAAATATTCCATTTGCAATGAAGAAATCTAGTATCAGCCAGGGCACCATGAGGACAATCGATTCTTACATCTGTTGTCTCCAGGGGAAATTCAAGGCAGGGTTGTATCCAAAAAAAAAGTTTCAGAACAATCGTGGTCAGGACACGCCTGATGCCATTTATCTGGTTATCTGGACATGGCCCATCTTTATCAGGACTGGTTTCTAGAGTTTTGTTCATTTACAGGAAAGGGAGTTTTCTTGTAGCAGGGATAGAAACTGTTCATGAACCTACTGGCTTCAAACAACACAGCTTTATGATCTTACCTTTCTGGAGGTCGAGATTCTGACCTTGGTCTCATTGGACTAAAAATCAAGGTGCTGGTGAGACTATTCATTTTGATGTCTCTCAGGGAGATTTTGGACTTACCCGGTGGCTCAAAGGTAAAGAATCCCCTTGCCAATGCGGGAGACACGAGTTCGATCCCTGGGTAGGGAAGATCCCCCGGAGGAGAGAATGCCAACCCACTCCAGTATTCTCGCCTGGAGAATCCCATGGACAGAGGAGCCTGGACGATTACAGCCCAAGGGGTCACAAAAGAGTCGGACACGACTTCGGACTAAATGCAACAGGGAGGTTTCATAGCTCTTGTCTTTCCCAGCTTCTAAAGAAACTCAGGGGAACCTGCCTTCATTTTGACAACCAGCATTAGAAGCTTCCACAGTGAGTCACCCCTTTGCCCTCCCTCTTACCTGCGTAATCCGAGATACTCCCTCTAACTCAAGATCCTGAATTGTCATCAAAATCGCAGTATCTTTTGCCACGCGAAGTTGCATCGTCACAGGTTTTAGGAATCAGGGCGTGGATGTCTATCGGGTGACCATCTTCCTGCTGCCATGAACTAAAATGTGAGGAGGCAGTCTTAGGAAGGAATGAGACAGGGTCACATCTTGCAGCTCATCCTTTCCCCAACAGGTTCTGGTAGGATGGGGTAGGCTTCAGCTTCCCTGATAGCTCAGCTGGAGTGGATAGCTGTTCCCTTCTCCAGGGGATCTTTCCGACCCAGGGATTGAAGCCAGGTCTTCCCACATTGCAGGTGGATTCTTTACCAGCTGAGCTACAAGGGAAGGCCTGTATATGTAAATAAATAAATGTATCTGGACTTCCCTGGTGGCTTAGATGGCAAAGTATCTGCCTGTAATGTGGGAGATGTGGGTTCGATCCCTGGGTCAGGAAGATCTCCTGGAGAAGGCAATGGCAGCCCACTCCAGTGTTCTTGCCTGGAGAATCCCATGCACAGAGGAGCCTGGCTGGCTATAGTCCATTGGGTTGCAAGAGTTGGATACGTCTGAGCGACTAAATCACCCACTCCAGTATTCTGGCCTGGAGAACTCCATGGACTGCACAGTCCATGGGCCTGCAAAGAGTTGGACAAGACTGAGTGACTTGCACTTTCTTTCTTTCTTTATAGATAATACACACATAGACAGACGTGTATATGTGTATTTTTAATAGAGTTAAGTTGATTTATAATAGTCATAATATTGTGTTACTATCTAGTATACACACACAGACATTCTTATTCAGATTCTTTTCCATTCTAGGTTATTACAAGGTATTGAATATACTTCCCTGTGCTAAACAGTAGTTCCTTGCTGTTTGCCTACATTCTATATGAGTTCTTTGTATCTGCAAATCCCGAGCTCCTAATTTATCCCTCCCCCATATTCCCCTTTTGGCAACCATAATTTTTTTCCTATGTCTGTGAACCTGTTTGGTAAATAAGCTCATTTGAACTACTTTTTTTTTTTTTTCTAGTTTCCACCTGCATGAGATATCCTATGATATTTGTCTCTCTCTGTCAGAGTGACTTCACTCTGTATGACAGTCTCTGGGTCCATGAGTGATGCTGCAAAAGGCATTATTTCTTTTTTTAATAGGTGATTAATATGCCCTTGGGTATATAGAAAACTATACACTACACATTTTTAATTAAGGTCTGCACATTTTCTTTTCTTTTAGGCACAACGGTACTGCACACGTAATAGACTGCGGTCCAGTGTAACTCTAAGTTTTATGAGAAACAAAAGCATCTGTGTGACTCTCCTCATTGCCATGGTCTAGAACTAAGCCCGCAGTGTCTCTCAGCTATGCCTGTAAACCCAGTTGAAGCCGTGCTATCTTCCTTGAGCCCAACACGCTCATCATGCTGTCAGCGGAATAGGAACTCTTCACATTGCTGACTTCTCCTCTCTTGGTAGATTTTTAACATCCAGCTCTTTGGCAGCCTTGGTCTTCCTGATCCTCCACATTTATGCGAGAATCTTAATAAAATTCTAATCATTCTAGGTTGTTGTTGTTAAGTTGCCTGAGTTGTTTCTAGAACTAGATAGCATATTAAAAAGCAGAGACATTACTTCACCAACAAAGTCCTGTCTAGTGGAGGCTATGGTTTTTCCAGGAGTCTTGTATGGATGTGAGAGTTCCAACCCGTCCACCCTAAAGGAAATCTGAATACTCATTGGAAGGACTGTTGTTGAGGCTGAAACTCCAATACTCTGGGCACCTGATGCGAAGAACTCACAGCAGATTTGAAAAGACCCTGATCCTGGGAAAGATTGAAGGTGGGAGGAGAAGGGGACGACAGAGGATGAGACGGTCGGATGGCATCACCGACTCAATGGACACGAGTTTGAGTAAACTCCAGGAGTTGGTGATGGACAGGGAGGCCTGGCACGCTGCAGTCCACGGGATCGCAAAGAGTCGGACACGACTGAGCGACTGGACTGAACTGAAGAAAGTCGATTCTGAGTCTCTGCTACCCCGTGGCCTGTAGCCCACCAGGATCCTCTGTCCATGGGATTTCGCAGGCAAGAATACTGGAGAGGGATGCCCTTTCCTGCTCCAGGGAACTTTCCTGATCCAGGGATCACACTGCCTCTCCTGTATTGGCAGGTGGCTCCTTTACCTGTGACTCACCAGGGAAGCATAGTACACTCAAATCCTCCATTACCTTCAAAGCATCACTTAAATTCTTCCGTATCTTATACTCTCTCATTTCTGATCTGACCCACCCTTCTGGTTGACCTTCAAGCCCTCAGCAGGGAGTCTACTCTGAAGCTTACAGATGGTGAATGTGAATGTAGGGATGGACCAGAAAACCCCCGACCCACCTTTTCACCTGAAAGAACGTCTGTAAGATCCAACCCAATCGTTGTTGCATGTGTGAGTCCTTCTGCCGTCCTATCAGAGCTAAGCACATCCTACTCTTCGGACCCAACCGCCCTGCTCTTAGTCCCGTTCTGTCATTTCCACACCGTGGATCGCTTTCTCCCTCTCTTCTTTTCCCTCCCGTCTCTCCTCGTCCTTCCATGTCCCCTCAGCTCCTCACAGAGGAAGCGCTGAACAGAAGATCTGAAAATTCCGTTTTTGATCAAAGAATACATAAGTCACAGCTCAGTCATCCTACCCCACCCCCACCGCCACCCCCACGTGTCCTGAATCCTTCCTTTCTTGTCACAGGTTCCAGCCAATCGTCTCTCACTCAATCAAGATTTAAGGCCCAGATGCTGCGCAGATTATCCAAATCCCGTGACAAGGCCATTACACAGCCTTTTCGACTTAATATGGCTTAGTCTCCCTTAGGCAGGGGGCCAGTCTCTGGCGTCTTGGTGAAATCGGTCATAGAGCCAAACCCCGGGGCTACTGGTCCAAAAATATCATTGAGGCCCAAGGGTTGAGACCTTCATACAGAATGAAGTTAAATCAGGCAGAGGAAAAACAAATATCATATATTAACATGCTTATGGGCTTCCCTGGTGCCTCAGATGGTAAAGAATCTGCCTGCAGTGCAAGGGAGCTGGGTTCCATCCCTGGGTTAGGAAGATGCCCTGGCGAAGGGAATGGCCACCCACTCCAGCGTTCTTGCCTGGAGAATCCCGTGGACAGAGGAGCCGGCTGGGATACAGTCTGTGGGGCTCAGAGTCAGACACGACTGAGTGACTGAGCAGGTACCTGATTCATTTTGCTACACAAAATGAACATACCTGCTATAATGCTGTGTTAAGCATTATAAAGCAACTATACTCCAATTAAAAAAAAAAAAAGGATAAGATACTGCAAGGGTTGGAGTCCTTTGCCCTGAAACACACTCTGATAATTTTTTTTTTTCCATTATCTCACATCTGACTGCCTTCTCCCCTCCCCTGCAGACCGTCCCAGTGTCCCACGTCTTCCTGCAGCTCCCAAACCCGGGCTGCCAGGGGCCCACATCTGCTGTACCCCAAAGCCCCCTTCTCCTAGATCAACCAGAAAAAAGCCTTCTCTGGGTTGTAAGACCTTCTAAACCAAACCAGAATGATCCAAGTCTCCAAGAAGGCAGTTTACAGACTCAGTGCGAGAAAAAAGGAAGTTAGAAGAAGAAGCTGGAGTGGGAGGTGGAGCGGGACAGGCAAGAGGAGGAGACAAGGAGAGAAAGAAAAAGGAGGAAGAGAAAAAGCTCCCTGACCGCTGTTACTAAGTGCAGAGCCAGCAGCCTGCAGTGCTCCACACTGCAGATGCGTCAAGGTGCCCACCCCCCTGACTGTGAGCATCACGGCCCGTCTCCTGGACAACCTTTGTGACGTCACAGACAGGCAGGACCACGGCCCCGCGACATAACGGAGCTCTGGGACTTGCTCCAGTGGGGACCTGAAGCGTTGGGCCTGCCAGCCTGGTGTCCTGCCCGAGCCAGCTCACCTGAGGACAGGTGTCGGCTCATCTGCACTGGGGACCTATTACAGAAGGTGATCATCGTGGGATGCGGGGAGTGTAGCCCATCCGTGTCCTCCCAGGGCTGGCGTTCGACATCCTTGGGTACCCAGAAAGGGAGGGAGGTGAAGAGACACTGTGTGTGGATGGAGGCTGGTCCAGGAATTGACATGCTCCGGCCTGGAGGCTCCTCAAAGATGCTTATACTGGGTTCCATTACGGATCTTAGCGTCAAAGGGGACGGTCCCGTGTCCCATCTGTCATCGGACTGCGAGGAAGGGTGGGGAGATGTGGGTGAAAAGGTTGAAGCTGGAAGATACCCTCCCCATCAGAAAACAGACTCAGCATGTCCAACTCCCTGTCTCATCCTAGTTTGGATATCATAAGAGACTGTCACAGCCAAGGGGAGCCTAAGGTGACCGAGGGTGGATTGGCATGGGGTGTCCTAAATAGATGCTGGGACAGACAAGGGATGTCAGGTATAAAAACAAATGAAACAGGGAAAAGGTGTGGGCTGGAGTTAACACTCATGTACGCAGATCAGACCGTGAGTGGTCAGGACCACACCAAGCCTTCGGGTATGGAGATGGACTCTGAACTAGAGTGCGTTCCACCCGGGGAGCTCAGCTGGTAAAGAATCTGCCTGCAAAGCGGGAGACCTGGGTTCGATCCTTGGGTTGGGAAGATCCCCTAAAGGAGGGCATGGCGACCCACTCCAGTCTTCTTGCCTGGAGAATCCCATGGACAGAGGAGCCTGGCGGGCTACAGTCCACGGGGTCGCAGAGTCAGACACGTTCGAGCGACTAACCTACTACAGCTGATACTTTGGAGAAGGACTGCTCGGATATGTTATGGAATATCCCTCAACTGGGATTTTTCTCCTGTTGCAACCAGGGTGGTAGGGTTTGCCACAAAGATGGGCAGCTGCAGTTTTCATCACAGGCTAGGAAGGATACATTGTATCAACATGATGCCACGGATGCTGTTAAACTCTATCGCCTGCTGAGGCAGGGTGTTAGGTTTCTCCCTGATGCTGGGAAAGATTGAAGGCAAATGGAGAAGGGAGTGGCAGGGGATGAGAGGGTTGGATGGCCTCACAGACTCAATGGACATGAGTCTGAGCAAACACCAGGAGATGGTGAAGGACAGGGAGGTCTGGTGTGCTGCAGCCCAAGGGGTCGCAAAGAGTCAGACAGGACTGAGCGACTGAACAACTGTAAAGTTACTGCTGTTTGTTTCATGATATATTTCATACAGAAAGATGCAAAGAACAAAGTTGCATTAGCTTTCATTGTGCCGCTGTTACCTATTGAGTATATATGCTTTTAGTTATTTCTCTGTATCTGGGTATCTCTGTATATTTGTATCCATCCAGTAGCTTTAACTTATTCTGTTAACTCATGCACTCTACCTTTCATTGGCATGGTTAGGTGTCCTGAAACACTGTCATTAAATAAGTGCCTTGAAATTCAACTCCTTTGCATAATATTCTAGCTGTTCTTCATTTTGGGGGTATTTAGCTTCAGAACTTTGAGGAACACACGATGAAATATTTGCCCTCATCAATTACTATGTGCTGAAGGCGCGTTTCTTCAGATGGAACTGCTAGGTCAAAGGGCATTCCGTTTGCTTCAGGCTTTTGCTGTTTATTTCCTTCTGGCAAGTTTGTTAGCAAATAACTTCTAGTCAGAGGTTGTCAAGCATGCTTATTTTCCTTGAATGATACCAGTATTGATTGTTTAATATAGTCTATTAACTGGATGTATAGATAAATATAGGAGAGAATTGCATATACTAGGATATTCTCTCTTGTGCGAGCCTGCATGCCGAGTCACTTCAGTCGTATCCAACTCTTTGCAACGCCATGGACTGTAGCCCTCCACGCTTCTCTGTCTATGGGATACTCCAGGCGAGAAGACTGGAGTGGGTTGCCATTCCCTCCTCCGAGGGATCTTCCCGACCCAGGAATCGAACCCGCGTCTCTTATGTCTCCTGCGTCGGCAGGCGGATTCTTTACCACTAGCGCCACTGGGGAAGCCCGTTCTCTCCTGTATTTAAATATCCAATTAAGATATATATTGTGTATATCACTTCTTGGCCTTTTGGCTAAGATCAAGCATAGTATGGGGCTTCTCTAGTGGCTCAGTGGTGAAGAACCTGCCTGCCGACGCAAGAGATGCAGGAGATGCAGGTTCGATCCCTGGGTTGGGAAGATGATGAGACGTGCGGGGGGCATGTGATGAGAAACGAGACTTAAGACATTGTCGCGGAGTGTGCAAAGCCATCATTCCCCGTTTTGTTAACCAGCAGGTGTCCTTGAGTTCATGCTGTGTCAGTTTCAAAAACTGCCTCCTGGACCTCCAGCTGAAAAGCCTTCCATCGTGGATGGAAAAAAGAGTCCATCTTTTAAACCCGGTGTATGGACCAGATGGATCGTTTTCACTCGATAGCGCCTGGCGACTCATGAAATTCCTTCTTTGTGTTTAGTTTTAAATGGTAGGAAAGTTGCCATCCTGTGGTGCTTTCTGAGATACATCAGCATGAAGCAGCCACAAGTACGCATATGACCCCTCCCTCTTAAAGCTCTCTCCCACCCCACCCCACCCCACCCCACCCCACCGCTCCAGGTTGTCACAGAGCACCAGGTTTGAGCGGCCTGAGTCATAGAGCAAATTTCCACTAGCTCTCTATTTAACATACGGTCATGCATCTATATTTCAATAACACTGTCTCTACTCCTCTCACCCGCTCCTTCCCCGTGTCCACAAGTGTATTATGTCTGCAGCTCCCTCATTACCCTGCCAGTGGGTTCATTAGCACCATCTCTATAGAGTCCATAGATATTGGGTTAATACACGATATTTGTTTTTCTCCTTCCGACCTACTTCACTCTGTATAATAGACTCTAGTTTCACCCATCTCATTAGAACTGACTCAAATGTGTTCCTTTTTTATGCCTAGGAAAATTCTCAGGAAAAAAAGAGAATGTTCTCTATCTCTCTATCTCCCCTTTCTATTTTTTAGTATCTTAGAGTTTTGGAATATGATCTAGTCACCTTGAAAGTAAAGACACAGAACAATGTGCTGGATCCTCCCTCGAGTTGAAGACTTTCTCTTTAAACATTTTTAAATTGATTTAATTATGCATTGTTGATTTCCACCTATTGAGAAAAGAGAATCTCACCCTGCAAACTTGAGCATTTTTTTTAACCTGAAATACACATTTTGAAAAGTTCTGAACCAGTATCCCACATCCATTAACTCCCCCCAGCAGTGAAGCACCTGAATAGCAAAAAAGAAATTAACATTCATTAGTGCCAACAGCCCATAATCATATTTTTAAATGCGGCTTTTGTTTTTCGCTGAGCCCTCTTTTGAGTTACGGTCTTTTAACATACTTTTTTTTTTTTTCTTAACAGATTCAACTTTTCCCATTTTTGCTGGCCGATGAAAACTTCAGGGGGTGCTGAGGTTGATGAGCAATTATGCCAATGGCAGGTCAAGTGAGAGAGCGTTAAAGAGATGAGAACTGTGGGAATGGAATGGTGAAATTTAATTCCCAGGGCAGACGTGGCCAGTAAAATGCTGTCCTCACTGACTGATGGATGTCAGTGATACACAGTTTCCTCATTCCTTGGATGAAGATGTATTATGCTCGTCTCATAACTGAGAGTTCACAGAGAAAGAACAGACTTGTGGCTGCCATGAGCCATCAGTGGAGTGGGAATTTGGGATTAGCACGTGACAGCTATCCTATATAGGATGGATCCACAACGCGGTTCTCACGTAGCGAGCGAGCAGCGATATTCAGGGTCCTGTGATAAGCCATCAGTGGAAAAGAATATGAAAAGGAAGGCATACACGTCTATGAAGGACTCACGTTGTTGGACGGCAGAAATTAACACAGCGTGGTAAATCGACTGCGCTTGAATCAAATAAGCCTTCTTGAAAACTGACAATTTGTTTTCCATTAAAATCTCCCCCTCCCCCTCCACCACCTCAAACTTGCACGTCTCTGTGCCAGCTCTTCAATATACTCGATGTAGGTGAGGTGCCGAGAATTACAAAATGCATTTCAGATCACCTCTGGTTCCTTCTAAGCAAGTCCTGGTGATATTCATCCTTTCTTGGGGATATGGAGACGTTGACAAAAAAAAAAAAAAAAATTATCTTGGTTTTCTAGAAACTAGTATTGAGTCCTAATTTAATATCCACTTATAGACCTAACTAAACCAGAAGTCTGAAATTAAAACTAAAAATTTTTAATTAAAAAAAAATTGAGAGTTAAAATGAGGTAAATGTCATGAAAATACTTTGTAAAAAGTGATTTATATTTCCAAAGTGGCATTGCTGTTTTCAAACTGAAACTGACAAGTGAATTAAGCTACTTAGTACAATTTTTAAATACATTTTTCTCAGCCTATTTTCAGTAATTTTTAAGATGACCAATTGTATTTTTAGCATTGCTATTACTAACACATATCATGATTAGAATTTGTGTTTGGATAGATGGGGTATATCTTATATCTGTTTTTAACTTTTATAGTTTTTTTTGTTTTGTTTTGTTTGTTTGGAGAAAGTATTAATATGCCATTTGAATTTTGGTACATATCAAATTCTACTAATGCTCTCTGGGAATTTTTCTGCACTTTATTAATGAAAGTTTAAGATCACTTGTTAAATAACACAGTGGCTATATTTTGTAAGAATGAGTGGGTGTGTATATGTCAAAATTTGAACATGGACCATTAACTCAAATTTAGTACTCTTCTTAAAAGTATAGAAAATTCTCTGCAGGACATTTACAAAAACACAAGAGGTAACATTTCACTTAGTGGTGAAATTCTGGATTCTTCCCCCCAGGGTCAGAAATATGACAGGTTTTTTTGCCGGTTGTATTTAACACTGTACTGAATATTTCAGCCTGGGCAGAATTAAGGCAGAAAATAAAACAAAAGTCATGCAGTCTATGAAGGAAAGAAGTAAAAGATGATTTTTTTTTTTCAGATATCATGATCTCATATATAGAAAATCCTAAGGATATTAAATCAACACTAAAAACTCAATCAAATTTCTATACATTTGCAGCAAAACATAAACTTAGGAAAGTAATTTCCATTTACTGTGTCATCAAATATAATGAAGTGTCTAGGAATAATTTACAATAGAAAATATACACCTTATAACCTGAAAACTATAAAACATTGGTGATGGAAGGCGAAGAAGACCCCAGTAGGTGGAAAGACATCTGTGTTCATTATTTAGAAGATTTCATATTATCAGCATAAATAGTACTCACCAAAGTGATCTGCAGATTCTTTGAAACCCCCCTTCAAAATCCCAATGGTCCATTTCAGAAATGGAAAGCTTGATTCTAAAATTCCTCTGGAATTGTAAGGAGCCAGGATAGGTAAAACATTCTTGAAAAAGAAGATCAAAGCTGGAGGACTCGTGTGTCCATCAGTAGACAAATAGGCAAGCAGGTGTGGTTTCTGCAGGCATGGTAAGTCACTCAGTCATGTAGCGACCCCATGGACTGTAGCCCACCAGGCTCCTCTGTCCATGGGGATTCTCCAGGCAAGAGTACCAGAGTGGCTGTCATCTCCAGGAGATCTTCCCAACAACCCAGGGATGAAACTGCATCTCTTACATCTCCTGCATTAGCAGGCGGGTTCTTTACCACTAGTGCCATCTCAGAAGCTCATGGTCTCTACATGCAGTGGAATATTATTCAGCCATAAAAATAAAGGAAGAATTATCTCATGCTACTCTTTGGATGATTCTTTGCAACATTCTGCTAAATGAAGAAACTGGTCACCAAAAACCACATATGGTGGGATTCTATTGATAGGAAATGTCTAGAATGTGGAAATCCAAAGACACGTGCAGTGTATTTGTGATTGCCTAGGGCTGGGGAGAGGGGTAATGAGGAATTCCAGCCAAAGGTTATAGGTGTTCTTTTGAAGATGTTGAACATACTCTAAAATTTCTTGTGATGATTGAGCAATTCTTCTGATGTACTAGAAATCATTGATTTGTACTTGAAATGGGTGAATTGTGTGGCATGCGGATTATATCTCAATAATTATATCTCCATGGGCTTCCTTTCTGGCTCAGCTGGTAAGGAATCTGTGTGCAATGTGGGAAACCTGGGTTCGATCCCTGGGTTGGGAAGATTCCCTGGAGAAGGGAAAGGCTACCCACTCGAGTTTTCTGGGCTGGAGAATTCCACGGACTCTGTAGTCCATGGGATCGCAAGAGTCGGACACAACTGAGAGTTAATATCTCAGTAGAGATGCTGTCAAAAAAAAAGAACCCTCAAACAAAAACGTAATGGAAGTCAGAGTAGCTTGGCTCACTTGTTATAGTTGATTCCATTCCCAGTGCATAATTTTTCCTCTTCTAGCATGCAGTTTATACTAAGCTGAGACAGAGGACAAGTCTAAGAAACTTTAGCCTCTTTTCCTTTTTGGGGATAAGCGAATCAGTTCTTTTCCTGCTTGGATGTAGAGGGAAAATTTCCTGTTTGAGAGTATGGAGTTGAGTCACATGATGAATTGATGATCGTATGTGTAGAGAGTGATTGTTTATTCCGCCTGCTGTGCTGAGGGCTTTTGATGAGGAAACGAACTCACAGAAGCATCCTCACCCTCTAATCCACTATGACTAGGCTGAGAGATGCGCCTTGTTAAAATTTCTCCTTTGATTTACCTTATGGTTCATTTTCGAGGGCACACATCGTAAATCTGGAATGGCCAAATCAGTAAGTGAGTATGGGGCCTGGGATTCTGCCTTGGTTTGAAAGCCATCTCCACTTCAGCCTGTACTTGTAAAATGAGCCCTGCTCCCTTCTAGTCTAGAATTTCTACCCTCCTATTTAAATCTGTATAAGGAAAATATAAGCCATAGGTAAATAAATGGAAATGGAAATATCTTCCATCTATCTATCATCTCTCTGAATATACACAGATACTAGTTAGTATATGTTAGTCGCTCAGTCGTGTCCGACTCTTTGTGACCGCATGGACTGTAGCCCGCCAGGATCCTCTGTCCAGGGGATTCTCCAGGCAAGAATCCTGGAGCGGGTTGCCATTTCCTTCTCGAACCTGGATCAAACCTGCATCTCCTGCATCGCAGGCAGATTCTTTACCGTCTGAGCCATCAGGTGAAACTGAGCTCCGTTTAGCATGGAGTCTGTCTTTATGTAGCGAAGAGTTAGCCACTCCATGGACTGTATCCCGCCAGGCTCTCCTGTCCATGGGATTTCCCAGGCAAGAACACTGAAGTGTGTTGCCTCCCTGGGATCTTCCTGGCCCAGGGATCAAACCCGGGTCTCCTGCATTGCAGGCAGCTTCTTTACTATCTGAGCCACCAGGAAAACCCGTGCCTAAAGCCTACATATAGTCATCAGTTCAGTGGCTCAGTTGTGTCCAACTCTTTGCGACCCCATGGACTGCAGCACGCCAGGCCTCCCTGTCCATCGCCAACTCCCGGAGTTTACTCAAACTTCATGACCATTCAGTCAGCGATGTCATCAAACCATCTCATCCCCTGTCGTCCCCTTCTCCTCCCGCCTTCAATCTTTCCCAGCATCAGGGTCTTTTCCAGTGACTCAGTTCTTTGCATCAGGTGGCCAAAGGATTGGAGCTTCAGCTTCAGCATCAGTCCTTCCAATGAATATTCAGGACTGATGTCCTTTCAGATGGACTGGTGGGATCTCCTTGCAGTCCAAGGGACTGTCAAGAGTCTTCTCCAACGCCACAGTTGAAAAGCATCAGTTATCATATACAGTCACAAATATAGTGTTATATGTGTATATATACACACTCACGTATATGTATGTACATATTCACGTAGATATTTTCCCCTGATGGCCATATGACTATCTCGCAATTACTTGCTAAGGGTCCCCTCTCTTCCTCACTGATTTAGGATGTTCTGTTTGGCGTGTACTCAGTTCTGTTCTGTATGTGTGTCTACCTATGTCCGCCGTCCAGTCTGTTGCTGTGTATACTCACGTGCAAACGCCAAGTGCCTCTCATAAATGTAGCTTTGTCACACATCTGAATGTCTTGAGGGGCTGGCCCTTCCTCATTAATCTGAGACGCAGCTTTTCTAGTTGCCGAGAAATCCTATCGGCACTTACAGTGAGATCGCCTTCAATTTACAAATTAATTTAGGGAGATGGACGTCGTTATAATCCTGAGTCTTCTTTGCCAAGGGAGAAATAACAGGCTTTTCCACTTGTTTAATTCTTATTTATGTCAATAACGTTTCAACATCTTTCTCTCTATATATTGTACATGGCTCGTTAAGTTAATTTTGAGGTGCTTTATTATTTGGTTATTTGGTAATGAGTTACCTTTCTGTCAGTTTATTTCCTAACGTATTATTAGTCATATATGGGGGAAATACTGAATTTCTGTGCTAATTTAATAAATAGCCATGTTTTCTTGTTGTCTTGATATCACCTTTTTAAAATTTTCCAGTTAATTCTCTTAAGTGTTTGTTATAAAACTAACCTGTCCAAAAATAGTGACTTCACCTCCTTTTGTTATACTAGGTAAACATTTTATTTCATTCCCCCACGTGTTCCGTTCAATAGCAATTCTACAGTAACATCAAGCGTTACTATTCTTAGCCATCACGAAAGGGAATAAATAAAAGGTGGTCTCTCAAAGGCTCGAGACAGGCAAGGTGGACATGCAATGACATGAAAACTGGGGAAGCTGCAGAAAGAAATGACAAAAATGAGTGTTGCTGGTTCTCTCTGCGTGGGAAAGAACCTTGACCGCGTCTGCTGGCGTGAGCCCGCTTTGCGGCTTTCGTCTCTTCAGTGGTTTATTTTCCACTCCCTCCTCCCCACCTACTTGCTGGCGTCAAGCTCCGTGATGACCCCTTCTTGCCAGCCTTATGACCCTGGAGAATTTCTTTAGTGTTTCTAGGCTTCCTTCTCCCAGGACAAGGGGATCTGTCATTTCTTGGTAAATCCAGGTTTCACATTCAGTCTGCAGATGAGGGTCTGTGGAAAGCTTCTTATATGAAAGCTAGAGGTTACTTCTTCCGTCTAGCTTTTCATCATTTCAAGTCTTTATGGCAAATTTTAAGGAAGGAGGGTCCAGGAAACGTGTGTTTTGCTCAACCACCTTTGACCAGAAACTTAATAAATGCTCGTCAACCAAACCAGTATGAGCAAGGGCATTTTGCATAAACTCAAGAGCTCATTAAAAATAGTGCTTTCAAAAGTCTAGATTCCTGGCACGGGCCAGACCTCTGGGAGCGCAGGCCCCCTTTTTATTGGAATGAATCTCCGAGCTGGGTGACAGGAAAGATAACTCAGATGACCTTGTCTATTTGCTCACCCATGCAACTTCCAGTGACTGTGTTTTGGAAAGCATCATTCTCTCGATGGTGTCAAATGCGTGTGTTTTAAAAAGAAGGAAAAAAAAGAAAGTGAGGCAAGACAGTGACTCTATTTAGTAAATGCCTATGCTGGGAGCTGCACCGTACCAAGGAGAGAAGTCGTGGGGCGACGCGCTCGCATTTCCTGTGTTCTAAGCCCTTTGTTGTCTCTTGGTAAATATCTCCTCTTCCTCACATTCCAGGGGTCATATCGAGCCAAAGCGTTTTGTCCGTAGGTCAGCAAACAGCTAAGTGGTGAGGTCTTCAGCTCACTATTTATAGGTTACTGATTCAAAGCTAATAGCACTAATTATTAGTAACTATTTTGCAGCACAGAACTTCTGTTAAAGAAAGAATTTTCATGGATATATTTAATTTGACTATACCCAGGCTTACTTGCAGCACATAGGATCTTTAGCTGTGGCGTGTAGTTGTAGCATGTGAGATCCACTTCCCTGACCAGGGGATTGAACCTGGGCCCCTGCATTGGAAGTGCAGAGTTTAAGCCACTAGACCACCAAAGTCCATATGTATATGTGTGTGTGTCTGTGTCTGTGTCTGTGTGTGTATATATATATATATATAGAGAGAGAGAGAGATTGATGTCACCAGACTTTGCCAGTCAATAAGTCAACTCTGAAACAGTAAGGGATAAGAAAGTAAAGTGTTAGTTGCTCAGTCCTGTCCGACTCTGTGACCCCATGGACTGCAGCCCATCAGGCTCCCCTCTCCATTGGATTCTCCAGGCAAGGGTCCTGGAGTGCATAGCCATTCCCTTCTCCAGGGGATCTTCCCAACCCAGGGGTCGAACCCGGGTCTCCTGCAGTGCAGGCAGATGCTTTACATTCTGAGCTACCAGGGAAGCCCGTAAGGGATGAGAAGGGTCGGATCAGTTCAGTTCAGTCGCTCAGTCGTGTCTGACTGAAGCACACCAGGCTTCCCTGTCCATCACCAACTCCCAGAGTTTGCTCAAAGTCATGTCCATCAAGTCGATGATGCCATCCAACCATCTCTTCCTCCGTCTTCCCCTTCTCCTCCCGCCTTCAATCTTTCCCAGCATCAGGGTCTTTTGCAATGAGTCAGCTCTTCCCATCAGCTGGCCAAAGTATTGGAGTTTCAGCTTCAGCATCAGTCTTTCAGGTGAATATTCAGGACTGATTTCCTTTAGGATGGACTGGTCTGATCAAATGGTCACTATGAACTGAGAAAGGATCAAGAATCAGGGTAAAGACAGAGATCACTGAGCTCAACCCTAACCGTAGTCCCTGGAAGTCTTGTTTCTGGAATTGCTTATGAGTACCCAGTTCACGGAGAAAATCATTTCCGCCTCGAAATGCACGTTCTCCATGTTTCTCTTTCGTCATGTCCGATTCTTGTGACCCCACGGACTGCAGCCACACCAGGCTCCCCCGTCCATGGGGATTCTCCAGGCGAGAATACTGGAGTGGGCTGTCATTCCCTTCTCCAGGGGATCATTCCAACCCAGGAATCAAGCCCGGGTCTCCTGCATTGCAGGCAGTCTTTACCGACAGAGCTACGAGGGAAGCCCGGATTGAACAGAACCTGTTTAGTCGTGATAAAGATGGGACTAGAGTGCAACATTTAAGGAGTATTAAAGGGACCAATGTTCCTGTTCTTGTTCTTTCTGGCATCATAGTTATTCACTGGAAAGAGGCTCATTCATTCCAGGTGAATTTTGCTCAAACTGCATGGGCTGAGGTGAATACTTGTAAGTCTGTACAGGATAATTCTTAGAGAGATATGGGGGGTTGGAAGTGATGTGGGTACCAGTCCACACAGAAGAACCAACCTCTGGAAGGAATGTTCTCCTCCACAATGAAGGGAGACAGGGAAAGTGGGAGTTTATTTGCATTCTGAAGGTAATTGGTCTCAGACCAGTCACAGCCTGGAGGGATGCGGTAACTCCAGCAGGGAGAGACAGTAAGGCATGCACAGTGGTCAGAATCAAGGAAAGCTCCTTTAAAAAGTCCAACCCCCACTTTTCATGGAGGTGCAAAGTCTGGGCTCCCAACTTCACTAATTCAAAGATCATCCAGTAACTCAGAGCAAGGGGACTCGAGCAACTGGGTGACCTCTCCCATTGTTCAGTTTCCTTCTTTCCAAAAATGGAACCAGGCATGTCTTCTTTACAAATGATTGCTGGTTTAGCCGCTAAGTCGTGCCCCACCCTTGGCGACCCCATGAACGCACACCAGGCTCCTCTGATCATGGGATTTTCCAAGGCAAGGATACTGGAGTGGGTTGCTATTCCCTTCTCCGGGGCATCCTCCCCACCCAGGGATCGAACCCAGCTCTCCTGCATTGCAGGCAGATTCGTTACCGACTGAGCTATGAGGGAAGCCCTTACAAGTTATTACCTTGTTCATCATTTTCTTTCTTTTTATTCTTTGGCTGTGCTGGGTCTTCACTGGTGCACGGGACTGTCTCTAGCCGCAGCGAGCTGGGGGCTGGGGGGTTGGGGGGTTGGGGGTGGTTGGGGGGTAGGGGGTGGTGCTGCTCTCATTGTGGAATGCGGGCTTCTTGCTGAGATGACGTCTCTGGTTGCAGAGCACCAGTTCCGGGGCTCGCGGGCTTCAGTAGTCGTGACTCCTGCACTATAGAACACGGGCTTAATAGTTGCGGCCCACGGGTGGAGCTGCTCCAAGGCGTGTGGGGTCTTCCCGGGGCCAGGGGTCCAACTCCTGTCTCCTGCATTGGCAGGTGGCTTCTTTCCCTGAGCCACCAGGGGAGCCCCAGAGGTCATTTCTCAAGGCTGAAACGGCCCGTGTTTGAGAAGCTTCCCATTCACCCCCAACGGGCTCAGCGAGTACAAGTGTTTTCTTTCCCCCACCCCCTGCAACTCGGTTCAGAAACGCTGATGTGCTTTGATCCTGTTCTTAGCAGCCGCGTCAGGTTCTTCCTTGACGCTAATTGGATTTGAAACCGGACCTTCTTGCCCCGTGATGAGGCTCCGCGTTGATACCCTCTCTGCAGACATCAGGCTTTTATAGCTCTTACCTCACTGAAGTTCTTCCCTCCCTCGGAGGGGATGTTCTTCAATAATTAATGGCTGCAAGAGAAACGTTGAATCATTCTTGCTTGGAATGCACTGAGATAACGCTCTCTGCAGCGTGTAAGCAGAATGGAGATCACGACTCGCTTTCTCTGCGTTTGGAGAGCTTAAAGTGTATCGGTGGCATGCTTTAGGGGACATCCCCTTAGGATGAGTGGGAAGGTGTCTCATTAGGGACGATACATCTGTGAAAAGAGAGCTGGTCTTGAGGGACACGGGTGGTAAAGCAAGATGGACCAAAGCTTTAGATGGAAGGGACCTTGCTCTTGTTTTCTTTTTCAGCTTAAACAACAGATATTCATTTTCTCACAATTCTGGAAGCCAGATGTTCAGGATTAAAATGTTAAAGGGTGAATTTCTTCTTTCATTTCAGCTCAAGGTATAGTGAACATATTGTTTTCGTTTTGTTTTTTTTTTTCCAATTCAAGGAATAATCACCATATTGTAAATGTATCAGGTCTACAACATAATTTTTTTAAGGATCTCTTGTTTGTACTTACCCTGATGCTGTGAAAAATTGAGGGCAGGAGAAGAAGGGGATGACGGAGGATGAGATGAGTGGATGGCATCATCGACTCGGTGGACATGAGTTTGAGCGAGCTCTGGGAGATGGTGATGGACAGGGAAGCCTGGCGTGCTGCAGTCGGTGGGGTCGCAAAGAGTCAGACACGACTTAGTGACTGAACAACAACAAATTTCTATCCACCAGATCTTAGCTGTGACATGCAAACTTTTAGTTGTGGCATGCGGAAACTAATTCCCAGACCAAGGATCGAACCCAGGCCCCCTGCATTGTGAGTGCAGACTCTTTGCCACTAGCCCACCGTGGAAGTTCCCATGATGATTTGATATGTGTATATATTGTGACAGGTTTCCCTGGTGACCCAGATGGTTAACAGTCTGCCTGCAACGTCAGAGACCTGGGTTCGATCCCCAGGTTGGGAAGATCCCCTGGAGGAGGGCATGGTAACCCACTCCAGTATTCTAGCCTGGAGAATCCCCATGGATGGAGGAGCCTGGCGGTCTACAGTCCTTGGGGTCGCAGAGAGTCGGACACGACTGAGCGGCAAAGTACATATATTCTGACATTGTCACCACAAGAGGTCTAGTGAGCATCCATCGCGTCACATAGTTAGAGATTTTTTTTTTTTCTTGTGATGGCAAGTTTTATGATCTTCCTGTCCTAGCAACTTTCAGATACAGAATTATCTTGTTCACACTTCCCTCCATGCTCTATATAGTTCACCTCCAGGACTAGTTTTGTTTTTATTTATGTAATGTTTTAAATTTTGTTTAGTTGAAGGACACTGGATTTACAGTGTTGTTTTAAATCTGTTCTACAGCAAAGTGACTCATATATATATATAGTTACAATAAATATAAGTTTTAATGTTCTTTTCCATTGTGATTTACCACAGATTGAATATGGTTCCCTGAACTGTTCGGTAGGACCTTATTGTTTATCCATATTGTGTATAACTGTTTGCATTTCCTGACCCCAACCCCCCCATTATTCCATCTCCTGACTCTCATCCCCTTGGCCAACGCAAGTCAATTCTCTATGTCTGATACACAGCCTGTTTTCTGTTTTGTAGATGAGTTCACTGTGTTACATTTGAGACGTGGTTAGATTTCTACAGACCCCCAGCTTACGATACTTTATGCCTGATGAATTTAAGATCTGATGGCATGCATTACATTAGGGATGTCATGGGCTAGAGTGAATCTTGGAAAGCTCTTCTGTATATTTTTTCCTTTGGCTGAAACACAACCGCCTACGGAAATCAACGACTCTTTGCCAGTCATAAAACAATGACTGGGTGTGGCCTAGGTCACAGATAAGTTCATTTGTGTCGTGTTTTATAAATGATACTGTATGCTGTTTGTATGTCCGACTTAGTTCACTTAGTAGGATCATCTCTAGGTCCATTTATGTTGCTACAGATGACATTTCATTCCTTTTGTATGGGTGAGCAGTATTCCATTGTATATATATACCATATTTATAGATACCACGTCTCCTTATTCATTTCTCTGGGGATGGACATTTAGATTGCTTCCCTATCTCGGTATCCTGGCTGTTGTGCATAGCAGTGCTGTGAACATAGGGGTAATGTATCTTTGTGAACTATAATTTTTTCAGGATATATCTTCAGGAGTGGCCTTGCTGAATCATGTGCTTGCGCACTCAGAGGCTTCAGTCGTGTCCGACTCTCTGCAACCCCGTGGACTGTAGCCTGCCAGGCTCCTCTGTCCATGGGATTTTCCAGGCACATAGTCCTGGAGTGGGTTGCCACGCCCTCTTCCAGGGGATCTTCCCCACCCAGGGACCAAACCCACGTGTCCTGCGTCTCCTGCATTGGCAGGCGGGTTCTTGACCTTCATACCGCCTGGGAAGCCCCCGGTGGATCAGACGGCAGCTCTCTTTCTTAGTTTTTTAAGGACCCTCCACGCTCTTCTCCGCGGTGGCTGCACGCATTTCTTTCCCACCCACAGTGCAGGAGGGCTCCCTTTTCTCCACACCTTCTCTGGCATTTGTGGTTTCTAGCCTTTTTGACGATGGCCGTTTTCACCACTGTGAGTTGATACCTCACTGTAGTTTTGGTTGGCCTCTCTCTAATAATTTGCAAGGCCTGAGCATATTCGCGTGTGCCCATTGACCATCTGTCCCTGTCTTCTGCTGCCCTTTTTTCGATTGCGTTGTTTCTGTTGTTGCTATCGTTGTTGGGCTGTATGAGATGTTTGTATATATTTGGAAATGAAGCCCTTGTTGGCCCCATCAGTTGTGCATATTTTCTCTCAGCAGGACTGGCTTAGTTTATGACCGAAAGTGTGTCCTTTTAGCCCCCTTCATCCATCGTAGATGTCTTTGTCCATCCAACCTAATTTCACTTAGCATGTGGCCCTGAACATCCATCCATATAGTCTCAAATGGAAGTGGGTCTTCTTTGTCATAAATGATATTCCTGTGTGTGTATGTTATGTGCTATATGTGTGTGTGTGTGTGTATGTGTGTGTGTGGCCTCCCTGGTAACTCAGAAGTAAAAACAATCTGCCTGCAAGGCATGAAAGGCAAGAGACGTGGGTTCGATCCCCGGGCCGGGAAGATCCCCTGGAGGAGGACATGACAACCCACTCCAGTATTCTTGCCCGGAGAATCCCATGGACAGAGGAGCCTGGTGGGCTACAGTCTGTGGGGTCACAAAGAGTTGGACATGACTGAGTACACGCACACACACACACACTATATATATACATATAAATATATGTATGTGTGTATAAAGTATATCCATTATCTGTCAACGGACACTTGGGTTTTCCATCCATAAGCATTATTCTTTTTTCTACTCATTATTTTCTGTACTGAGTATACGTACACACACACATGCACTATATATGCATTTCCTTTATTCATCCATCAGTGGACACTTGGGTTTTCCATCCATAATCATCATTCTTTTCTCTACTCATTGTTTTCTGGACTGAGAACACACACACACACAGACACACACACACACATATGCACTATATATATATCTATATATATGCATTTCCTTTATTCATCCGTCAGTGGACACTTGGGTTTTCCATCCATAATCATTATTCTTTTTTCTACTCATTGTTTTCTGGACTGAGTATACACACACACACACACATGCATATATATATATCTATATATATGCATTTCCTTTATTCATCCATCAGTGGACACTTGGGTTTTCCATCCATACTCATTATTCTCATTTCTACTCATTGTTTTCTGGACTGAGTATACACACACACACACATGCACTATATATATATATATATGCATTTCCTTTATTCATCCATCACTGGACACTTGGGTTTTCCATCCATAATCGTCATTCTTTTTTCTACTCATTGTTTTCTGGACTGAGAACACACACACACACACACAGACACACACACACATATGCACTATATATATATCTATATATACGCATTTGCTTTATTCATCCATCAGTGGACACTTGGGTTTTCCATCCATAATCATTATTCTTTTTTCTACTCATTATTTTCTGGACTGAGTACACACACACACACACATATGCACTATATATATATATATATATATATGCATTTCCTTTATTCATCCATCAGTGGACACTTGGGTTTTCCATCCATAATCATCATTCTTTTTTCTACTCATTGTTTTCTGGACTGAGAACACACACACACACACACAGACACACACACACATATGCACTATATATATATCTATATATACGCATTTCCTTTATTCATCCGTCAGTGGACACTTGGATTGTTTCCATCCATAATCATTAGTCAGTTTTCTGCTCATTGTTTTCTGGACTAAGTATACACACACACACACACACACACACATGCACCATATATATATATATATATATATATATATATATATATATATATGCATCTCCTTTATTCATCCATCAGTGGACACGGGTTTTCCATCCATAATCATCATTCTTTTTTCAACTCATTATTTTCTGGACCGAGTTCACACACACACACACACACACACACATGCACTATAAATATATATATATATATATATATATATATATATATATATGTATATATATGCATTTCCTGTATTCATCCATCAGTGGACACTTGGGTTTTCTATCCATAAGCATTATTCTTTTTTCTACTCATTATTTTCTGGACTGAGTACACACACACACACACACACATGCACTATATATATATATCTATATATATGCATTTCCTGTATTCATCCATCAGTGGACACTTGGGTTTTCCATCCATAAGCATTATTCTTTTTTCTACTCATTATTTTCTGGACTGAGTACACACACACACACACACATGCACTATATATATATATATATATATATGCATTTCCTGTATTCATCCATCAGTGGACACTTGGGTTTTCCATCCATAATCATCATTCTTTTTTAGACTCATTGTTTTCTGGACTGAGCACACACACACACACACACACACACACTATATATATATGTATGTATGTATATGCATTTCCCTGATTCATTCGTCAGTGGACACTTGGACTGTTCCCACCCGTAATCATTATTCTCTTTTCTGCTCACTCCTCCCCCTGCCCTTTTCCCCTCACTAACAGTCCTTTCTTTGCTTTCGGTTGCCATGGGTCTTCACTGCTGCGTGGGCTTTGCCCAGCTGTCCCCAGCAAGCGCTGCTCTCCGCCGTGGAGCGTGGACCCTGGGGCACACAGGCTTCGGAAGCTGTGGCCCGGGGGCTCAGTAGCTACCTCTCATGGGCTCGGGAGCTCAGGCCTGGTAGTTGCAATGTGTGGGCTCAGCTGCTCCAAGGCACATGGTCTCTTCCCAGACCAGGGATGGAACCCGCATTCAGTCTCCTGCAGTGCCAGGTGGATTCTTGACCACTGAGCCACCGTGGAAGCCCCATAATCATTATTAAGTAAGTAAGTGAAGTCGCTCAGTCGTGTCCGACTCTTTGCGACCCCGTGGACTGTAGCCCACCAGGCTCCTCCGTCCATGGGATTCTCCAGGCAAGAGTACTGGAGTGGGTTGCCATTTCCTCCTCCAGGAGATCTTCCCGACCCAGGGACTGAACCCGGGTCTCCCACATTATAGGCAGACGCTTTACCGTCTGAACCACCAGGAAAGTCCATAATCGTTACTAACGAACTGTTACTGTGATACATTTAGAAAAGCCTCTGAGAGGCCCTGAGATGATGTGTTAGTTTCATTGCTTCCTAGTTGGGCGGTCCCACTTGAATTACCCTCCTTATTGGTTGCGTATGTCATCTGTTCAGTTGCATCCAACTCTCTGCAACCCCCATGGACTGAAGCCCACCAGGTTCCTCTGTCCATGGGATTCTCCAGGCAAGAATCCTGGAGTGGGTTGCCATTTCTTTCTCCCAGGGGATCTTCCTGACCCAGGGCTCAAACGCACGTCTCCAGAGCATCTCCTGCATTGCAGGCAGATTCGTTACTGCTGAGACACCAGGAAAGCCTCCATTAGTTGTAGGGCTTAGAACTCTTGACTAGTGAAAGGTAACTTAATGTCAGTGTGAGTTCTGCCCTCAGTCACGTATTCCTTCATTTGTGGGTTTAATGAAGTTTGTTGAGCAATTGATAAAAGAGTTGGCTGGATATGAAGGAGGTACATACAAGTGAGGAAGACCCTGCCACTTTTTCTGAGGGCTCCCTGTTGGTGCGGAAGATGGTCTCATAAATGACTGATGTGTTTTCTAAGTATAAGTAGTTAAAACACCTAAAGTGTGAACGGAGGACTCCAGAAGCTGAACCTGGAGAGATCAACGGGTGAAGGAGTCGACAGTTGGGGGGGTCAGAGGGTTACATGAAGCTTAGGATAAAACTCTGCCGTGTTAAGCAAAGGTTGCAATCTGCAGAGGAATGTGGGCAAGCTTTCTTCCGGAGTGGACTGGAGCCACAAAGAGAAAGAGACTGTTGTTGAATGACTGCTCTGAGGTGTTAAATATAGAATCGGATTGCTTACGAGGCATCAAAATAGCAACAGGCAAGGAAGGGGTAGGCTGGGATGGTTGAATAGCACAAGGATGTAGAGATTTTGCAAAATTCAGCAACGCTCCACCAACATGAAGATCTGCTTTGGAGTAGTTGAAAAGAGACAGCGAAAGTTGGGGAAATCAACTCAGAGGTGTGGAAGACACTTGGAGACAGTTCATGTGAAAACAAAGAAATGGGATCGAATTATTTTTTTTTTTTAAGTGACATGAAAGGAATTTAGTAGATTTCTTTAGGCTAAAGAGCCCTCCAGAACCATCACTTTAAACTCCAAATAATACAGTTGACACTTAGGAAAATAAAGACCAAGGGAAGACGGGAAATATTGAATGCATCATAGAAGACATTTTCCTAAGTCGACAAAATAATTTTTTAATTTTTTAATTATTTTAATTGGAGGCTAATTGCTTTACAATACTGTGGTAGTTTTGGCCAGACATTCACATGAGTCAGCCATTTAAGCGGACAAAATAATTGAGTTTAGTGACTTAAGAAGGCTTACCAAGAATTTCATGGAAAAGGCAAGGATTGTCTGTATGCATCTGAGCAGGAAACACACATAACCTAAAAAACTGGAAAGGAAAAAACAGATTATCCTCAAGGTTTATTTTTTTTCCCCTCAACAAATGCCATAAGATAATTTAAAAATAATGCAGTGTCTTGAAGGAAAACAGTTGTGGAGGGTCACTTGTATTTTCAGTTCATCTGTGAAAGTAAAGCAAAGTGAGGGTGAAAAAAAGGTCAGTAATTTAAATGTTGCCTGTTGGTTCACATTGAAATAAATCACATCAACTCAAAGGGTTATATATATGAAAAATAAAAAGCATTTACAAAGTCAGAAAATGTAAATACTATAGTAAGTATTACATTCAATTATAAATATGACAGTATATCCATATGGGCTTGCAAATATGGTGGGATGAAAAATAGACATGACGTAGCAGTGGTTTGATTCATGGAGACTTACCATGATGCTTCCCCCACCACCACCTTAGTTATCTGAAATGTAAAGCTTTCCACATTTGACCTGTATTCATTTATTACAGGAAAACAGAACTTTAATATTTGATTTACTTATGCTTTATTTATCAGCAGTTCATAGATGCTCATATGGCCTTCAAAATAAAGATCCCTATTGATGCTTTTGAACTGTGGTGTTGGAGAAGACTCTTGAGAGTCTCTTGGACTGCATGGAGATCCAACCAGCCCATCCTAAAGGAAATCAGCCCTGGGTGTTCACTGGAAGGACTGATGTTGAAGCTGAAACTCCAATCCTTTGGCCACCTCATGTGAAGAGCTGGCTCATTGGAAAAGACCCTGATGCTGGGAATGATTGAGGGCAGGAGGAGAAGGGGACGATAGAGGATGAGAGGGTTGGATGGCATCACTGACTCCATGGACATGGGTTTGAGTAAACTGCGGGAGAGGTGATGGACAGGGAGGCCTGTCGTGCTGCGGTTCATGGGGTTGCAAAGAGTCGGACACGTCTGAGCGACTGAACTGAACTGAACTGAACTGAGGACTTCCCTGGCAGTCCAGGGGTTAAGACTTAGTCTTCCAAAGAGGGAGTTGCAGGTTTGATCCCTGGTTGGCAAGCAAAGCTCCCACGTGTCTCGCGGCCCAAGAGCAAGACAAAAAATAAAACGGGGACGATATCGTATCAAGGTCAGTAAAGACTTTAAAATGGTCTGCATCAAAGAAATAATGAAGTAAAAATGAAGATCACGTTACTTTCAAGGTGTTCACACCTAGAAGGGAAGCTGGACCCGGGGGTGTCAGGATGTCACGGATCTAACGCGATGCACCCATGCCCACGTCTTCATTCCTTCTCACGCTGCTGGATCCTGCCCTTTTGTCTCATCGCTGGTCCTTTCCTGCCTGGATACCAGTCCCTTTTCCTCTCCTTTCCTTTCTGATGTCCGCCCTCCGGTCTTCCTGCCAACTCCTACACCTGGCCTTTCTCACCGTCCTGCGTGCCATCAACCCTTGCTTGCTCCTTCGACATTCTTGCAGACTCAGCTGCCATCCCTGCAGATCTCATTTGCATATAGCTGTCCAGTTGAGATTTCTGAAAAGGGCATTATTTCTGTCCACGTTCACCCCTGCACACCATCCCACATCTGAGGTAGGTGTGCTCCGTCGTGTCTGACTCTTCGCAAGCCCCGCATGGACTGCAGCTCGCTAGGCGCCTCTGTTCAATGGATTCTCCAGGCAAGAATACTGGAGTGGGTTGCCATGCCCTTCTCCAGGGCATCTTCCCCACCCAGGGATTGAACCCAGGCCTCGGTGTGTCTCCTGCATCACCAGGCATGTTCTTTGACCCACTAAGCCACCAGGGAAGCCCACATCCAAGGTATCCAAACTCTCCTTTCCTCTTGGGTGACTGCCTCCCCTGGTCCCATCAACAGTGTTCAGGGCATTAAAACAGCACTCCTCATCCCAAGTCCTTCACACAGGAGATGCAGACAGGGCCGTGAGCTTGGCATTCCCCGAGACTAAAAAAATCAATGGAGGAAAGTCAGCGACCATTTTAATAACAGGCATTTACTTAATTGCTAGCACTCAACCCTGCATCATTCTGTCGCTGTTTAGGACATCACACGGCAGGGGATGGAAACGAATCCTGGCTTCACTTCACATCTAACACTTTTCTCTCCTCTTTCTCCCCTGCCCCTTGAAACCACTGGATGATTCTGGAAAGCATATGTTGATTAGATTCATGAATTCCTGAAAATAACTATAATACTCGTTATTGAATAATGTGCTGTATGCTTGTCATTCATTTAGTTACTGCAGAACTCTCCAGGACTTTGGCCACCTGATGCGAAGAACCAACTCACTGGAAAAGACCCTGATGGTGGGAAAGGTTGAGGGCAGGAGGAGAAGGAGGCGACAGAGGATGAGATGGTTGGATGGCATCAGCGACTCGACGGACATGAATATGAGCAAAGTCTGGAAGATAGTAAAGGACAGGGAAGCCTGGCATGCTGCAGGTTATGGGGCTGTAAAGAGTCGGACACAACTTAGCGACTGAATGACGGTAAAGATATACCCTCAAAGGGAAAGGAGGGTAGGGAAGTCGAAAGCTGAAGATAGACCAGAAATGACAAGAAAGCCATTCACTCTCTTTGATTGCTCCCTCAGCACGGAATAGTCTCCACCACCAGACGAATTTGAGTCCTGTTGAGTGCCCTGAAGTTACCTCAAACCCAGCTCCAGCCAACCCCCAAGTTACAGAGGAAAATACAATTTATTTCCGTCTGTACCTGGTCGAGCTTCATTTGTTATTCGGTGGCGCTTGTGGTAAAAAAAAAAAAAAAAAAACCACCTGCCAATGTGGGAGACATAAGAGACACGGGTTTGATCCCTGGGTCGGGAAGATGCCCTGGAGAAGGAAATGGCAAGCCACTCCCGTATTCTCACCTGGAGAATCCCATGGACAGAGGAGCCTGGTGGGCTACAGTCCACGGGGTCACAAAGAGTCGGACACGATAAAGTGACTTGGCACACGTATTCTAAGAATACGCAGTCCCCACTTGGGTTCACGTTCTGCTGTGGCCATCTTGAAATGCATGACGACGTTTGATGAACGACTTCTACATTTCCGTTTTTTTGCCCTGAGCCCTGAGAATGATGGAGCTGACGGAGGGGCTTCTACGAGTTATCACCATCCTACCAGTTGAAGCACACGTGTATCCATACACGGTCAGGAAACCCTGACCTTCTGTGTGACCCTTCCAGGGAGTCCCGGGGACAAAACCCTTCACATACTCACTCTCAGACACGATCACCTTGCCTCCCCCTCTCATTCCCTCATGAGCTTATGGGAAAGTATCCCAGTGGCTGCAGGCCACATGGTATTATAACTGAATGCAAAAACAGACAAGAGGTTCAGCTGTCGGTTTCAAGTTCAGTTGGGAGATTTGCGCAAACGTGAAGCAGTAGGTCCCTAATCACGATTTTTAAAAGTAGGGTCTTTTTTAATGGAAAAAAAAATGTGGTTTTAATTAGCACACAAAAGCTTTATTATATATGTTTCTGGGCTTCCCTGGTGTCTCAATCAGTAAGGAATCTGCCCACAGTGCAGGAGACCCAGGTTCGATCCCTGGGTCGGGAAGATCCATTGAGGAAGGCACGGCAATGCACTCCAGTGTTCTTGCCGGGAGAATCCCATGGACAGAGGAGCCTGGTGGGCCACAGGATAAAAAAGACGAACGAGTCAACCCTTTTAACTGTGTCTGGGTTCTCATTTCATTTCATTTCTACTTTCAGAAGAATGGATAGATATAATGGACGTGAAAAAGGTGCTCTGAGGGGCGTCCCTGGTGGCCCACTGGTTAGACATCCGAGTTTCCACTGCAGGGGCAGAGGTTCGATCCCTGCTCAGGGAACTAAGATCCCACCTGCCACACGGCAACTAAGCCTGTACGCCGTAACTAGAGAGGAGCCCACAGCAGCAACGAAAGAACTGATGCTGCTGCTAAGTGGCGTCAGTCGTGTCCGACTCTGTGCGACCCCATAGACGGCAGCCCACCAGGCTCCGCCATCCCTGGGGTTCTCCAGGCAAGAACACTGGAGCGGGTTGCCATTGCCTTCTCCAAAAAGACCTAATATGGCCAAATAAATAATTGTTTTAAAAATGGATGTGAGAGTTGGACCATCAAGAAAGCTGAGTGCCACTAAGAATTGATGTTCTAGATCTGTGGTGTTGGAGAGGATTCCTGAGAGTCCCCTGGACTGCAAGGAGATCAAACCAGTGAATCCTAAAGGAAATCAGTCCTGAATATTCATTGGAAGGACGGATTCATTGGAAGGACTGATGCTGAAGCTGAAACTCCTATCCTTTGGCCACCTGATGCGAAGAATTGATTCATTGGAAAAGACCCTGATGCTGGGAAAGATTGAAGGCAGGCGGAGAAGGGGACAACAGAGGATGAGATGGTTGGATGGCATCACCGACTCAATGGACATGAATTTGAGCAAGCTCTGGGAGATACTGATGGACAGGGAAGCCTGATTTGCTGTAGTTCATGGGGTCGCAAAGGGTCAGACGCGACTGAGTGACTGAACTGAACTGAAATGAGGTCCTTAGTCATTTTTAAGAAGGTCGGGTTGTTGCCCACATCAAAAGTGATGGACACTGCGAACTTAGAATATGTGGCTTCCTGCCCGCTCCCTAAAAATTTAGGAAAGGTGAAACTGTCTCTCGCTGAAGTGATCTGAGACTTTATGGACGAACCCTCATAGGACCTTCAGAAAGGATGCCTCCATTTGTGGCAATGAACACTCCATCCTTTCTAAATCTGAGACATGAATGCTATGTTGCAGAACTTTCTCAAGAGTCAAGTGTTTCTCTTCGGTTCTCCTGGGGAAGGCGTGTGTTGCTGTTGCTGTCAGCCACTCAGTCGTGTCCGACTCTTTACGACCCCACGGACTGCAATGCGCCAGCCTTCACTGTCCTCCACCAGCTCCTGGAGTTTACTGAAAACTCACGTCCGTTGCGTCGGTGATGCCATCCAACCATCTCATCCTCTGTCGCCCCCTTCTCCTCCTGCCCGCAGTCTTTCCCAGCCTGGGGGTGAGTAAGGATGGTAAAAATGCATCCAGACAAAGCGCCAGGTCAGCTAAAACTTGATAGGGCAAAGAGAAAAAGGATTTAGTGTGTGTGTGAATCTGTGCTTTTGGACCCACACTCATATAACCTGGCATACTGATTAATTTTAATCAAAAGCTATTCATATAATGGCTGGGGGCTCCCCTGGTGGCCCAGTAGCTAGGACTCTGAGCTACCAAACTCTGCTTTGATTCTTCACTAATAAAGCACCCCAAACACAAGTGTCTGTCCCAACACCGGTGCAGAATTGATGGGTCAGGTGATGGTATGACTCTCACGGAGTATCGGTGAGTGTGATTAACACCGGTTGTTGTATCAAAGATCTCCACCGCTCAGGGACTCGACCCACCCAACGCTGACTCTCCCTGGATGCAAATGTGTCTGCCATTTCTCTCTGCACGCAGCTTCTTGTATCATCACCTGCACGGGAGTCACGGCAAGGATTTTGTTGCAACGGAAACTTGGAGCAAGTCTCACATGAGCTTGAGATTCTGCTTTAAGGGCGGTAGGGAGCTGGTAAAAATTTTATGTGATCCAGGAATTCCATTTGTGAGTATACCCTTAAAAGAATGTCAAGCAGAATATTTGTGTATCCACGTTTACAGCAGCATTATTTACAGTATTCAGAAGGTGAAAGCAACCCAAGTGTGTCTTGACAGACGAATGGAGAATTAAATTTGCTTACGAAGACAACAGACTGTTGTTGTTTTTAGTCCCCAAGTCATGCCTGACTCTTTGCAACCTCATGGACCAGGCTCCTCTGTGTGTGGGATTCTCCAGGCAAGAATACGCGAGTGGGTTGCCATTTCCTCCTCCAGCACATCTTCCCGACCCAAGGATCGAACCCCCGGTCTCCTGCACGGGCAGACAGCTTCTTTACCCGTGAGCCATGTGGGAAGCCCACAGTGGACAAAAATCAGTCTTAAGAAAGGAGGGAGATTCTGACAGGTGCTACATTGTGCATGAAGCTTGGGGGTGTTATGCTACGTCCGTCACAAAAGGACGTACACTGTAGGATCCCACTCGTATGAGGTACTCAGAGATCCTTGTCTATTACCAATCTCCCGCACAATACTGATGCTGCAGCCCATGAACAAAGATGCTGAACAACAACGTTACAAGCAAAGCTCTCTGCATCTCTTGAATACACGGCCTCGCTGTGTTCCCGCGAAGACCAGTAGACACAGCATCTAACCAGCTTCTGCCATGCACAGACATTTGCATGTTAATATATGTGTGTGTGTTAGTCACTCAATTGTGTCCAATTTTCAGGACCCTATGGACTATAGCCCTCCAGGCTCCTCCGTCCATGGGATTCTCCAGGCAAGAACACTGGAGTGGGCTGCCCTGCCCTCCTCCGCGGAATCTTCCTGACCCAGGGGTCACACCCGGGTCTTCCTAATTGCAGGCGGATCCTTAACCTTCTGAGCCTCCAGGGAAACCCAAAGCTGATGTGTGTTAGTGGTTCAGTTGTGCCCTACTCTTTACATATTGATATATATTTGCAGTCTTTTTCAGCATCGGTATGTCAGGTGCATGCATTTAACTTGGTAAGGGCAGTCTAATTGGTGAACACTGTTTTCATATTACTACTTAAGGAAAAGAGTCAAATCTGGCTACTCTAAGCATTATAATACCTGCCCTGTAGGAATTCACTCAAGGCCTATAAAAATTTCCACAGTTTTCAGCTATGTCCAAAAAAAATCCCCCCTAAGAAAAGTCCATATTCCCTCTTTGTGCCTGGAACTAGGGGTTTATAAGTTGGCCTTGCACCATCACCAAGCCAAATGAATTCGAATTTCTCCACACGAAAACTGTTTTCATCCGTGTTTGTATCACTAATGACAACATGCTTCTGTTTCATAAAACATGAAAATTAAATATGAATGGTCTCCAAAGAGAACCGTTTACATCTAAATGATTTTAGAAATAAACCTTCAAATGATTTACAATTTGTTTTCCAATGCAAACACCAAAAGACTTGATTAAAATTTTGTCTACTTGGCTATCTGTTATTTTATGCCATTTCCAGCCACTCAGATACTGTTCTGTTTTTATGAGTCTTTAAAGAAGGCCTACCAAAATAATAGATGGATAAAGTTGAAGGGTGTTTTCAACCAGGCAGTTTTCTAGAGTTGAACAGCTCTTTGCTGTTGTTGTTTTGGTTAAGTTGCTCAGTCGTGTCCGACTCTTTGCGACCCCATGGACTGCAGCATGCCAGGTTTCCCTGTCCTTCGCCATTCGCCAGAGTTTGCTCAAAGTCACGTCCACTGAGTCGGTGATGCCACCCAACCGTCTCATCCTCTGTCGTCCCCTTCTCCTCCCACCCTCAATCCCTCCCAGCATCAGGGTCTTTTCCAGTGAGTCAGCTCTTCACCTCAGGTGGCCAAAGAATGGAGTCTCAGCTTCCATATCAGTCCTTCCAGTGAATATTTGATCTACTTGCACTCTGGCAAAATTTTGAGTCGGAGAATCCAAAGTTGAGTTTGCAGGAAGCCATATTACATTGGTGAACACCCCCTGCCTATTTCTGTTGATGAGCTAAAGAGGTTGAATCAAGAAAACTAGAACGCAAGGGCACACTCACACACTCATGGTACGGGAAGGGTCTGCGTGTTGCTCACGCCACCCCGGAGTTCCAGAGTCCCTTGATATATTTAGTGGAGTGTGGAAACAAAATCAGAGAGACTACAATGGCGGGGGGGAGTGTGTGACTGCTAAATGCAGAGGGTGTTATTATATTATCAACGTGTGTCTCAAGTTATCAGAAATTAACTGTAAGAGTAGGATGAGGTTGAGGCCTACATTTTTTTGTATTTTTTTTGTTGAGACCTGCTTTTTCTCACTGACATAACATCAGCCATTAATTGTGCAACTTGATTCTCGGATATGCCTTTGCTGTTTCATCTTTACCTACTGTTTCCTGCAACAAAAGCATAAGGGGAAGTAAGATCACTTGGTCACCGCCTAAAATCTTAGTTCTATTTTCCAACATTTTACCAAGGACACAATTAATTTTAACACTTTTACCAATAAGTGAAACTGAAAGTGTTGGTCGCTGACTCATGTCCGATTCTTTGTGACCCCCGTGGACTATTTAGCCCACCAGGCTCCTCCGTCCACGGGGATTCTCCAGGCAAGAATACTGAAGTGGGTTGCCATTCCCTTCTCCAGGGGATCTTCCTGATCCAGGGATCAAACCGGGGTATGTCACATTTCAGGCAGGTTCTTTACTATCTGATTCACCAGGGAAGCCCCTTCACAGCAAACAATTCTAAACCAGTCTTGAATGTTCATTGGAAGGACTGATGCTGAAGCTGAAGCTCCAATCCTTTGGCCACCTGATGGGAAGAACTGACTCACTGGAAAAGACCCTGATGCTGGGAAAGATTGAGGGCAGGAAGAGAAGGGGGGTGACAGAGGATGAGATAGTTAGTTGGCATCACCGACTCAATGGACACGAGTTTGAGCAAGCTCCGGGAGTTGGTGATGGACAGGGAAGCCTGGAGTGCTGCGGTCCACGGGGTCACAAAGAGTCAGACACGACTGAGAGACTGAACTGAACTGAAGGCTAAAACAGTAAGCCATCTTTTCATAAAAGATCTTACAGAGGTCTTTAAAAATCTTGCAGTGACCCACCTGAGCTTAGGAGTGTGTTCTTCCACAGTCAGTCCTTCAGATGAGGCCTCAGCCCAGTCCGGCTCCTCTGTGGAAGCCTCACCAACCTCTACAAGGAGAATTCATGTGTGCCTGAACTCCCGACTCCCACAAACCGTGAGCTCAGGAATGCACATTAAGTTTGGGCTATGCCACCGTCTCTCTCAGACAAGGCAGAGCCATCTGATCACTGCTCTAGACTCACTTCAGGATGAACCCTGAGCACAGGGGATGGTAATCATGCATCTTGAATGGATTGTGGGAAGGGTGATTTCAAGAAGGAGAGAAGGGAGAAGTCACGCGTTGGAAACAAATGGCTTTGCATTCTGCAAAGCACGTCAGCTTGTTGCCAAACACTCCCTGATGCCAGAGAAATCTCTCAAACGAAGACAACTGAGGCATGAACTAATTCATGTCTTTTCAACAGATATCAGTAAAGAGGGAACAACTCTGGAACTGGGCGTGGAAGATAAGGGTTACAACATTGGTGCTTCCATTTATCAAGTACTTGAAACTGCCAACATGCTTAAGCTTCCTCACTCTCAGCTTCTTTACTGGGATGGGGCAAGATAGGCGAACTTCACAGAGAGTTGATTAACCAGAGTAGGCGATGGAGACGCTCCATGGAAAGCACCAGATTTTTTCCCTCCACATCCCAGGAGCTTGAGCAACGTGATCTGATTCACTTTCTTTCTCCCCACAAGTATTAAGGAGCAGCAAATTTTTAACATTTACGTGTGTCTTTTTATTTATTGTGGTAATGATAGCTTATGGTGAATAGTGCTGGATTCCTGATCTCTGAAGAAAAAGATTTACCTTCAGGACCAGGACCAGGCTTGATCAGTTCAGTTCAGTTCAGTCACTCAGTTGGGTCTGACTCTTTGCGACCCCAGAGACTGCAGCACACCAGGCCTCCCTGTCCACCACCAATTCCCGGAGTTTACCCAAACTCACATCCATCGAGTCGGTGATGCCATCCAACCATCTCATCTTCTGTCGTCCCCTTCTGCTCCTGCCATCAATTTTTCCCAGCATCAGGGTCTTTTCCAATGAGTCAGCTCTTTGCATCAGGTGGTCAAAGTATTGGAGCTTCAGCTTCAACAGCAGTCCTTCCAATGAACACCCAGGACTGATCTCCTTTAGGATGGACTGGTTGGATCTCCCTGCAGCCCAAGGGACTCTCAAGAGTCTGCTCCAGCACCACAGTTCAGAAGCATCAATTCTTCGGCACTCAGCTTTCTTTACAGTCCAACTCCCACATCCATACATGACCCCTGGAAAAACCATAGCCTTGACCAGAAAGACCTTTGTTGTCAAAGCAGTGTCTCTGCTAGTAATGTCTGTACCAATATAATCCTTAGCACAGAGTTTAAACTGAGTTGTTTTGTTGTGTAATCGTCAACTCTGGGCTTAAAGAAAAAACAACAACAACAACAACAAATGGTTTACGTGACTAAGGAATGTAGAAAAAAAAAATGTGTGTCCTTTCCTCCTCCTTGAGAATTCCAGACCCCTACACTCTCCTGGAGAGCCCCAGACCACTCGCTACTCCCCGGGGGCCCCAGGCTTACCAATCTGCCTAGGGACTGACTCTCTCGGTAAGAACACTTAACATGAAATCTGCCCTCTTAGCAAATGTGCTGCACAATATTGTTAATTCTAGGCATCATGTTGTATAACGGATCTCTTCCTTCATTTAAATTTCATTGGCACATAGTGGATTTACAGTATTTTCTTTCTGGTGTACAACAAAGTGAGTCAGTTATATATACATATATAAACATATACAACATACAAATATATGTACACACACATACACACACACATACATACATACACACATATACATATAAATATATATATACATATGTGTGTGTGTATATATATATATCTCCACTCTTTTTAGATTCTTTTCTCATATAGGTCATTGCAGAATATTGAGCAGAGTTCCTTGTGTTATATACAGCAGGTCCTTATTATTGGTTATCAATTTTATATATAATGGTGTGATTATGTTCGTTGTAAACTCCTGATTTATCCCTTCCCTCCACATTTCCTCTTTGGGAACCATAAGTTTTCAGTATCTGTTTGTTTCTGTTTTCTAAATAAGTTCATTTGTATATTTTTTTAAAAACTTTAGATTCCACATATGAGTGATATCTTGTGATATTTGTCTTTCTCTGTCTGACGTCACTAGGATAATCATCTCTAGGACCATCCATGTTCTGTAAATGGCATGATTTCGTTCCTTTTCGTGGCTGTGTAATATTCCATTGTATATATACACCCCTTCTTTATCCATTCCTCTGACAACGGACATTTAGGTTGACCCCATGTCTTGGCTCATGCATACTGCGCTTCATTGAACATTGGTGTGTATATATCATTTTTGGATTACGTTTTTCTCCAGATATGTGCCCAAGAGTGAAATTGCTGGGTCATATGGTGGTTCTGTTTTAATGTGTTTTTTTTTTTTAAGGAATGTCCATATTATCTTCATCATGGTTGTACTAATTTTCATTCCCACCAGCAGTGTAGGAGGGTTCCCTTTTCTTCAAGGAGCAGTATTAATCAACTGTAGCCAACCCTCCATCATGGTTCTCTGGAAAGCAAGATGAATCTGGGGCACTGTATTCACACAGCCTGTTGTTTTTCTTATTTTTATTGCTCTCATTCAGAAAGGCCACAGGCAATAAGCTCTCTGCTATGAGGGGGGATTTCAGTAGAGATGGAGGACTCTTTCTGTCTGTGGTCTTAATGACTAAGTTCCTTCTCAAATTACAGGGCACAGTATTTTGCATATACGTTAGAATCATTCATTCAATCATCTTATCAATCCACCTGCAATGTAGGAGACCTGGGTTCGATCCCTGGGTTGGGAAGATCCCCTGGAGAAGGGAAAGGCTACCCACTCCAGTATTCTGGCCTGGAGAATTCCACGGACAGTATAGTCCGTGGGGGCGCAAACAGTCGGACACGACTGAGCGACTTTCACCAGAATCATTCATTCAGCCGCCTATCAGATAACTATAGGGTTGATCCTCGATCAATACTAGGGGCAGTGACCTGCACAGCTGAGGCTCTCCGTATAACTTATAGTTGAACCTCTGCATTTTCTCTTGCATCCTGGAATTCAAGCAACCTTGTACTACTTAGAACTTTAGCACTGGGTTTCCCAAAAACTTTGTTTGGGTTTTTCCATAACGTCTTACAGACTTTTTGGGCAACCCAATATTTGATGCTTTTAAACTGTGGTGTTGGAGAAGACTCTTGAGAGTCCCTTGGACTGCAAGGAGATCCAGCCAGTCTACCCTAAAGGAAATCAGTCCTGGGTGTTCATTGGAAGGACTGATGTTGAAGCTGGAACTCCAATACTCTGGCCACCTGATGAGAAGAACTGACTCACTGGAAAAGACGCTGATGCTGGGAAAGATTGAGGGCAGGAGGAGAAGGGGACGACAGAGGATGAGGTGGTTGGATGGCATCACTGACTCGATGGACATGGGTTTGGGTAAACTCCGGCAGTTGTTGATGGACAGGGAGGCCTGGCGTGCTGTGGTTCATGGGGTCGCAAAGAGTCAGACACGACTGAGCGACTGAAGTGCATATTTATTGTTTTTTGTTTTGTTTTTTTTTTTTAATATGTAATTGAACTCCCAGAGTTCAAACTTGTGTTGTTCAAGGACCAACTGTATACTGAGAACATCACTGATGTCAAGCGTGGTAATAGACTGTGTGGATTAAATACATATAAAACTGGCCCTGATTTTTGAAAGCATTTCAAATGTTCTGACCCTTAACATTTCCCTTTGATTTCATTCTGTGTCAGGAACAAAATTCTGCAGCATAACTGGTCAAGGCTAGACCAGAGCTGGCCAGTGAAAGTGTGAAAGTCGCTCAGTTGGGTCTGACTCTCTGTGACCCCATGGATAGAGTCCATGGAAGCCACCAGGCCAGAATACTGGAGTGGGTAGCCGTTCCCTTTTCCCGGGGATCTTCCCAACCCAGGGATCAAACCCAGGTCTCCCGCATTGCAGGTGGATTCTTTAACAGCTGAGCCACCAGGAAAGCCCAACAATACTGGAGTGGGTAGCCTTTCCCTTCTCCGGGGGACCTTCCCCACCTAGGAATCGAACCGGGGTCTACTGTATCACAGGCAGATTCTTTGACAGCTGAGCCACCAAGAAAGGCCTGGACAGGGTGCTACCTTAGTCTAAGTTACCAGCGTCACTCCCAGTTATAAGACGGATAGGAATTTGATAGCAAAAACCCCATCTTTCAATACTTAGAGGAAGAATTGAAACCAGGTGGCTTTGCATATGTTGTCAGTTTTGGCTCTGAATCAACGTGGCCAGATTTTTCAGTGACATCCAGTGTCTTTTCACATGCACATCACGCTGGAATGCATGTTCTTCAGGATGAGACTTCTAACAGATTGTTTTGCCCATTGATAAGTAAGGACAACATACCCCCCTTTCATGTAACCCCTTACAGTGAACTCTGGATGAATTGTGTGTACCTGGGTCAACGTAATTCGATTGCTATCACGGTTTGCTCAAGACGGAACATGACAGTACTCTGGTTTTTTAATCGGTGAAAGAAGATCCTGTTCTGCCCTCAATGAATTTACATTAAAAACAAACAGTAAATATAGATGGGGATTTTTTTTTTTAGTTACAAAACCCTCTGTAAGATCTGTTCAGGGACTTTAGGGTCTAAAGTGTTACGAAAGACAGATTTCAAACGTAGCACGTGTTTTTATCCCCACCTATTTTTTTGATTCTCACCAAACCAAATACATTCCATTGAATTATTTAATTCCAATGATAAGTAAGACTGAGCAACCACAGAAATCATAAATCAGCTGTCTACGAACTAAAGCCCTGGTTTCACTAGAGCATTTCATGGAGAGTTTAAAAGGAATTCACGATGGATCCAACCGCCTCCCATCACCGAAAAATAGAGAAGGTAAATTATCTTGTTTGTAACTCTCAAGGTACTCCTGGGGGCTTCTCGTTGCTTTTTCCAGCCCATTCTGGTTCTATTAATGACTCAGATCCACAGTACCGTGTACCTCGGAGTATATTTGAATGGCAATTTGAGATTGCCTTGTCATAATAAGATGCGTTTGAGTACTTTCCTTTCATTAAAGGAACGAAAGAAAACCTTTTTTGAAATAAAACAAACCGTGGTGAGGGAAGCTCTGTCTTGATTTCCAAGCCATTCAGTACCCCCAAAGTCTGGCTTTAATACCAATGGGTATTAAAAAGTAGACTTGAAAAGATAGCAGTCCCTCCAAAATTCTCAAACCCCATTAGCTTCTGTGGTGGTGTGGCGGCGGGTGGGTGCGGTGCTTTCTCACCAAGCAGTTTTTCCTCTTCTGTGAACCCAGCTTGGTCTAAAACATTCTCAACACAAGGACCTTGCTGTCTCCTCCCAACCCCTTGTTTTTTTCTTTCTTTTTTTCTTTTTTTTACTGTCTCGGAGAATCTGGGCTGTGGAAATGAAGTGAAAACATTTAGAGCTCTAGATGTCCAAACACGGATTTTGCAACTTAACCCACTGCTTCAACGGGCACTAGCGAGACTGCAGAGATTAAATCATCGTTCCCAGGAGCAGTGTGACGCGAGAACTTAATGAAGAAGAAGGATCCACAGAGATAAACATCTTGTCTGTCGCTTCCAGCCACAGCCGCTTATGGTGGATCTGTCTAGAAGTTCTTTTAAAACGAGGGAAAAAAAGAAAAGAAAAAAGGAAAGAAAGAAAGAAACCAAGAGTATCACAGCAAAGCGAGTTACATAATTCTGTAGGCTATTTTTAGAATCATTTCCAGGGTGTGAAAAGCGACCAGGGAAAGAATTAAATTAATCATGCGCGCCTAGCTTCCTTGTAACACACCAGAGCTCAGTAAGCAGCTGGAGGTGCTTTCCCTTCACGAAGAACGAAGAACGGCCTTGCAGAGGGTTATCTCCACCATCGCCTTTCATAGCTGACAGTCGGCGAAGCAAACGTCATCTAGTTCTCACGTCTTCATTTTGAGCTTGGGAGTCACTCTCAGGAAGAGGCGTTGCTGATTCAGACTGCCCATAATTTCCAAAAGCGTTTCTCATCTCCTGTTTGGGGTCCCCAGGACCTGTCTTCTCTTGCATGCATGCTCAACCAGTGCGCCTGTCGGCAATTTTTTCTACCTGCCTGGCAGTCACTCTTCTCAAGATAAGGTCAGTTCAGTTCCGCCGCTCAGCCGTGTCCGACTCTTAGCGACCCCATAGATGGCAGCACGCCAGGCCTCCCTGTCCATCACCAACTCCCGGAGCTTGCTCAAACTCATGTCCATCGAGTCGGTGATGCCATCTAGCCATCTCATCCTCTGTCGTCCCCTTCTCCTCCCGCCTTCAATCTCTCCCAGCATCAGGGTCTTTTCCAGTGAGTCAGTTCTTCACACCAGGTGGCCGAAGGATTGGAGTTTCCCTTTCAGCATCAGCCCGTCCGATGAATATTCAGGACGGATTGGGACCTATAAATATGAGTGCAGGTTTCAATTTTGTTTTGTCCTGTCTGTGTTTTTCCTTCTCCCGAAGCCTGCTATCTTTGGAGACAAGCCTGATTTCTTTCCTTCACTTTGTTAAATTATTATTATTTTTTTTTTTTTTGGAGTTTGGTTGCTTTACCAAAGTGATGGTTTCTGCTGTATCACAAAGTGAACCAACTTTGGATATACGTGCACATATCCCCTCTTTTTTTGGATTTCCTTCCAAGTCAGGTCACCACGGAGCATAGGGTAGAGATTCCCTGCTCTGTACAATAGATTCTCATGAGTAATCTATTTTATGGTGGTGGCTGGTGGTGGTTTAGTCATAAACTACTGACTCTTACGGCCCCACGGACTGCAGCCTGCCAGGCTCCCCTGTCCATGGATTCTCCAGGCAAGAGTCCTGGAGTGGGTTGCTATTTCCTCCTGCAATGTTTTACGCATAGTTATCAATAGTTTATAGACGTCAGGCGCAATCTCCCAGTTCATCCCCTTGGTTCCCTACATTTGCTCTCTACGTCCGGATGTCTATTTCCGCCTGCCGATGTGATCATCGATACCAGTTTTCTTTTTCAGAGTCCACATATACGTGTTCATATAGGATATTTGTTTTTCTCTTTCGGACTGACTTCACTCTGTGTGAAGGTCTCTAGCCTGGTCCAAATCTGTAGCCTGGTTTCTTTTTTCCGCCAGCCGTCAGGCAGGAGCTAATCGACATAGCCGTTTTGTGGCCACTGTTCCCTTTTAGGATGTCATGGGGAAAAGAGTCCACTGTGTCCCCTAATATAAATGTCATGGGAACACTAACTCCCCTGGTGGGAGTGGTGATCTCACATCACACAAAGAGGCGCGTTTCATGGTAAACACGAACAGAGGTAGCAATAGCTGCTGGCAGGTGATAGCTCCTGAACAGGACACGGGGAGACTCCCAGAGTAATTTTTTATAAATTAAATTTATTGATGTTAAATTGAAGGACGATTGCTTTACAATATTGCATTGGTTTCTGCGGTCCATCAGCATGCATCAGCCACAGGTGTACGTATGTCCCCTCCCACTTGAACCTCCCTCCACCTCCCAGCCCCTCTTGGTCATCACAGAGCCCCGGTCTGAGTTCGCAGAGTCACAGGCAAGTTCCCTCTGGCTGCTGTTTTACACACGGTGGTGTGCTGCCCGATAAACCTGTGCCAGTCACTGCCGTCGCGTCCCACTCTGTCCGACCCCGCGGACTGTAGCCTGCCAGGCTCCTCTGTCTGTGGGGTTCTCCCGGCAAGAATCCTGGGGCGGGTTGCCCTGCCCTCGTCCTCCAGTGGATCTTCCAAACCCGGGGATCGAACCTGCGTCTCCTGCATTGCAGGCAGAATTCCCAGAGGACTTTCGTGGCGACTGGTTCCCTCCTCTGATTCCAGAGACCGAAGAAGCCCTTTTTCTCTGTCGGGCTGGGAATGCCACACAGACTTCTTTCTCTGCCTGGGTGTGCAGGCTTTTGCCCTTGTAGGTCCTGAGAGGAAGAAGCCCGTAGCTCTTGGAGAGATCCGCTTGCCCCCAGGGTCTCTGAGAATGCCGTGTGATGTGATCAGTTGCTCAGTCGTGTCTGACTCTTTGCGACCCCATGGACTGTAGCCCGCCAGGCTGCTCCATCCATGGGATTCTCCAGGCAAGAATACTGGAGTGGGTTACCATTTCCTCCTCCAGGGGATCTGCCCAGTGCAGGGATGAAACCCACATGTCCTGCTTGGCAGGTGGATTATTTACCACTGACCCACCAGAGAAGCCCAAAAGAGATTAACCGGACAAAAACAAGCAGAAGTTTAGTAACGTGTACCTTCTGTATACACGGGAAATATCCAAGAAAACAGAAATGCTGTCTCTTGGATTGGCAGGTGAGTTCTTTACCACTAGCGCTGAGATAAAGCTGTTCTCTTTACTATGATTTCTACATGTGAATCCGGAGAAAGGGACATCAGGACCTCCAGGAGAAACACACGCTCCCCTGTCCACTGCGCCGTTATCCACAACAACCAAGGTGTGCAAACCGCACACGGCTGTCCACTGACACATGGACGAAACAAGGATGCAGGGATAACGAAAAGCGGCATGTCCATACCGCGGGAGGGTAACCAGCCTTAAGAGAAGGAAAGCCTGCCGTATGTGACCACAGCGGTGAACCCGGAGGCCATCAGGCTGAGTGGCGTCACCCAGACAGAGAGTAACAGGGAAGAACCTTCGTGTTCCAAGTCCATCGCTAAAAGGGTTGTTGCCTGTAAGCATAAGGGACACACCATGGCCCATCTCCGGGAACCCTGCCTCCCAGGTAATGAGCATTAAGGTAAAAAATACTGCTACCGAGCTCATGATAAATGTCCCGCCCGGGGCCACTTGAATGACTGCAGGAAGGGAGGGATTAACACGTCCCCTGTGGAGTCTGGCCAGGACCCAGGTCTTACCCTCTCCCCTTTTAGTATAAAAGAGCCAGGGGATGTCCCTGATTCCAGTGGTTAAGACCTCACCCTCCTCGAACGCAAGGGGCTTCCATGGTTGCTCAGACGGTAAAGAATCTACCTGTGTGATTGAGGAGTCCCGGATGATGCTTGGGTCAGGAAGATCCCCTGGAGGAGGGGATGGCTACCCACTCTGGTATTGTTGCCTGGAGAATCCCGTGGACAGAGGAGCCTGGCGGGCTACAGTCCATGGGGTTGCAAAGAGTCAGGCAGGACTCAACGACTAACACTCGAATGCAGAGGGGTGTGGTTTCCATCTTGGTCAGTGAGCTAGGATCTCAGTGCCTCATGGCCAAAACAAACAAACAAACAAACAAAAACAGCATAAACAACAGAAGCAATATTGTAATGGTGCACAGCAAAAAAAAAATCTATATAATTATTAAAAAAAAAAAAAACAGAATGCTAACGGGAAAAAGATGGTTTTTTGGAACATACCTGAGTCCACTGTCTTCTCAGTCTACAAACGCATCTACAATTCTGTGCTTGGACACCTCGTCTCTCGAGGCATTGGCCCGTCTGGTGGCGAGGTTGGAGTCGGTGACAAATGTTGGTGAGACCAAGTGAGCCGGCCTTGCTGCTTTGCAGGAATTTGGGGGGATTTCCCGGGAAAAGTCTCAGCAGCTATCAGGAACCCCCTGGTGCTACGGATCTTCCCTTCAAAAATCTCCGCAGCAGTACCTGGTGTCCCAAGGCTTGGCAGTTGGAACAAGCAATAGACCCACAAGCTCACAGCCCACAAGTTCCCTTACAGTCAGGAAGCTCACTCTGGTGTGTTCAGCCACAGAAGTCTTTCTATCCATTTGAGAATTCTGCCCACCGCCCACCCCCCGCCCCCCGCCCCCAGAATAAGCAAATTGACTTTGTATTTGAGTGAGATGCCGTGCAGAAAATAGGAAATATTTGCCAAACTTTTACCCAATTTTGTGAGCCAGTTTGCTTGCTTCTCTTCTGACTTCATGCATGGTGGCATTTGTTTCTGCTTTGGGGCTGCAAGTTGTAGTTTTGCCGCTTTGGTTGTTCTTGAATTTCTAAACTACGGGAAATACTCCATCTGCCCGTGACGAAAGCCCTTCAGGGCATATCTTAAAATGACAGGCTCGCAGTGAAATATGGCTGTGAGCCCGCGAGTAAGAAAGAGACGGAGACTTCCCTGGTAGTCCAGTGGGTAAGGCCCTGAGCTCCCAATGCAGTGGGGACCCAGGTTCAATCTCTGGTCGGGGAACTCCACGCCCAGAGTCACGACCCTGCCTGCTAGAATGAAGGTCAGAGATCCTTTGTGCTGAGACTAAGATCCAGCCTGGCCAAACGAATATTTGAAACTATTTTTGAAATAAGAGAAAAAGATGCTATTCTGTTGTACTTATCACGCTGAATTTATAAAATATGGGAAATACTCCATCTGCTTGTAAGGGAAACCCCTTTGGGACATATTTTAAATAAATGGGCAAAATATAGCTATGAGGACTTCCCCGATGGTCCAGTGGTTAAGATTGCATGCTTTTCATGCCAGGGGCACAGGTTCAACCCCTGCTCATGAAATTACCGTCCCACATGTCATATGTTGCAGCCAAGGAATAAAAATTAAAGATATGTATGTATGTATGGGTTTCCCTGGGGGCTCAGCTGGTAAAGAATCTGCCTGCAGTGCGGAAGACCTGGGTTCAATCGCTAGGTTCGGAAGATCCCCTGGAGAAGGGAAAGGCTACCCACTCCAGTATTCTGGCCTGGAGAATTCAGTCCATGGGGTCGCCAAGAGCCGGACACGACTGAGCAACACTTGGACTTTCATTTTCATGTATGGATATATATGTGCCTGCCAGCCTGCCAAGTCTTTTCAGTCATGTCTAGCTCTTTCCAACCCTTTGGGCTGTATGTAGCCCACCAGGCTCTGTCCATGGGATTCTCCAGCTAGGAATACTGGAGTGGGTTACCATTTCCTTCTCCAGGGGGTCTTCCCGACCCAGGGATCGAACCTGCCTCTCCTGTTCGGCAGGCAGATTCTTGACTGCTGAGCCACCAGGCAACAGAACGTTCATAATCTAATCATATCTCATAGTAGTTTTTTAACTTGTCCTGCTGCAAATTTGCAAAAAAGGAAAAAAGAAAAAAGAAAGGAGCTGCCCATTTACCACGGATGTGAGTTGCAGACCTTTTCCATGAAGAGAACTTTGAGTGGCCAAGTAATAAAACGTGTCACCCATTCCAGCACCCTGAATATAAAAAGTCGAGACATGAACCAGAAAGATTTCTGCAAACCTCTTCCAAATGTCTGCAGTGGCCACAAGGATTGGGTGTGCAAAAGCCCAACTTCCTGCCCTGTGCCCTCTGCTATTTTTCCCGTGTTCTACGTCTACTGTCCGGGGAAGGTGCCCCCCTCTGTGTTAATAACTCTTATCAGAAGAGGCCTCTCAGCTTGTCCTGAAATGCCCCCCGCCCCATCTCATAACCCGCTCTGAATTCTCCCTGCCACCCTCCGCTTAGTTTGAAGCCTGCACGCTCTCTTTTGTGGTCTTCAGAACAGCCCTTTGGAATTGTAAAACGCTCTGCACGTCGTTTCAAAGCTGTCATCCTTTCTGAGCACTGGGGGCAGCTCAGAGAAGCCTCCCTCTCTGCCCCGCTTGCCTTTCAGCTTTTAGCCACACACACACACACACACACACACACACACAAAAGGAACAGGAGGTGATATTTTCTTCGTGCTGATAAAAAAGGACCACCGCCCCTCCTGGTCTGAGTTGAACGCTGACCCTCCCATTTATGGTTTGAAGTCGCCACTCTCGGCATCTCGGAATGGGACCTTATTTGAAGAGGCAGATGAGTTGGGATGAATCCCTGCCCAGTGGGCGCCGATCTGATAGACCGGTGTCCTTAGAAAAGGGGCAAATTTGGATCAGAGGCACAGACTCGGGGAGAAGGCCAGGTGAAGAAAGCAGGGCAACAAGACGTCCACGCACAAGCCCAAGGGAGACGTCTGGAACTGATTCTTCCTTCCCAGCCTGGACAGGGAACGAACCCCAAGGGCACCTTGATCTGTCTCTTCTACAATACATGGTTCATATCTATGTGGGAGGTCTATCAGTTGAGCTAAAGATTTGTATACCTGTCACTCACCAGACTGAGCAACTAACAGTTTCACTTTACACGATCCAGAATGCCTGGGACACTGTGTGTGGATGGATGCTGTGTTTAGTCGCTCAGTCGTGTCCGACTCTTTGCAACCTCATGGACCGTAGCCAGCCAGGCTCCTCTGTCCATGGGATTCTCCAGGCAAGAATACTGCAGTGGGTTGCCCTTTCCTCCTCCAAGGTATCTTCTTGACCCATGTCTCTTGCATCTCTTGAATTTACATCTATTTATATTACAAATGTGTTTAAGTATATCATGTACTGTGTTGGATTCACTTTTTTTTTTTTAATAAATCACACATATGATTTATTTCAAGGAACTGGCTCCCACGATTTGGGCTTTGGAAGGGAGGGTACTGTCACATTCAAAATCTGTAACACAGACTTGAAAGTTAGGCGGGAGTTGATGTTTTAGTCCTGAGACAGAATTTCCTTTTTTTTTGGTGGGAAATCTCAGTTCTGATATAAAGGCTTTTCATCTGACCAGGAAAGACCCCCTTTCATTATGAAGGACGAGCTACTTTTTATTCAATTAGGCATGTATATGTATGCACATTTAGATTCTTTACCCATATAGGTCATCACAGAGCACTGAATAGAGAGGTCCTAACTGGTCATCTATTTGATGTGTAGGAATGTGTACAAGTTCATCCCAGCCTCCCAGTTTCTCTCTTCCGACTCAACTACTTTTCCTAAAGTCTGCTGATCGTGGGTGTTAACCACACTGACCAAATACCATCACGGCCACATGTAAACTAGTGTTTGAATCAGCTACCGGGCACTATAGAATAACCCAGCTGATATGTTCCAGACGGAATTGTGTTCCCACCCCCAGCGCCATTCGCGTGCTGACGCCCTGACCCCCCAGGACCTCAGAATGTGCTCTATTTGGAGATGACGGCCCGTAAAAAGGGGATGAAGGTCAAATGAGGTCACTGGGGAGGGGGAAGTCCCTGACCCCACAGGACTGGGGTCCTTAGAAGAAGAGGAGGTCGGGACTCAGACCCACGTGGACGGACGGCCACGTGACCACTCGGGAGGAGACGTCTGTCTACACACCCGGGAGAGAGGCCAGCCCTGCTGACTGGTTGATCTCCAATTCCAGCCTGCAGGACCTCGAGAGGTAAATGTCTTTCCTCCAAGCCGCCCAGTCTGGCGTCTTAGTCATGACAACCCTTGCAGACTGAGGTGACACCTAAGACTAACCATTAAGAGAGCTGACAGACTGTGGGCTACCGTGCTTAAAGTATGTCCAGAATATTCACCCCAAACAATAAACGCAACCGAGTTTGAGAGAAACAAATATAGATGTATACATATATATATATAGCATTAGTGTTAGTCACATGGTCCTGTCTGACTCTTTGTAGCCCAATGGACTATAGCCCACCAGGCACCTCCGCCCATGGGATTCTCCAGGCAAGAATACTGGAGTGGGTTGCCGTCCCCTCCTCCAGGGGATCTTCCCCACCCAGGGATCGAACTTGGGTCTCCCCAGTTGCAGGCAGATTCTTTACTGTCTGAGTCTATATAAATTTCCCACTTATTTAAATTTATATATATATATATATATAAAAGCCTTATTTTATATATATAATGTTATTTTTATATATACATTCCCACTTATTTAAATTTATATATATATATAAAAGCCTTATTATATATATGTTATTTATATATCTAAATTCCCACTTATTTAAATTTATAGATATATACAAAAGCCTTATTTTATATGTTATTTATATATGTAAATTCCCACTTATTTGAATTTATAGATATATGCAAAAGCCTTATTTTATATATATGTTATTTATATATATAAATTCCCACTTATTTAAATTTATTAGATATATAAAATTTATATATAAATATATATATTAAGTTAATACATAAATTATATGTATTTGTATATTAATGTAATATATATTAAATTTATGTATAATATATATTAAGTTTATATAATAAACTTAAACAAGTTGGAAATCATTTTTCCCTCAAAAGTAAAGAAATACAAACACGGATGGGAGCCCATATTTTTAAACCTTCCAGTAGAGATCTAAAAGCTTGATCACACCTAGTAAGTTCTGATGATAACAGTGTCAGTCCGGCAGCTCCCTAAGAGGGAACTTTGGCAGAGATGATCCACACTTAAAATGCGCACGGCCTGTGACCCAGCATGACTTCCATTGTAGGGGTGCACTCAGGTATACGAGCACCCTTATGGCAGACAGATCCGGGTGGTAGGGTGCATATACCCCACAGTGGCTTTGTGAGAGTGCATAAAAATGCTGAAATCAGCATTGACAAAAGCGTAACGACAGCCGTTTGTGAGTGGAATATTAGGCAGCTGTGAAAAGGATTGCACGCATGGGCCTGTGGGGGGGGGAGGGGGTACACGCGTGTACCTTGTACTAAACTATACTATTTGCAGAAGGTTAAAAGAGAACATTGCACCAGCCTCTATGAAATGGTTACTCTGAGTCGGCTGTCCAAGAATGGTTGATTCTTGCTCGTAGAACTCTATGCGTTCTCACGCTTTTAAAGTTTCCACATGTGCTCTGGCTATCAGTGAAAAGTCATCAGTTAAATATTCTCGAATTCCTTCACTTCTCTTAAGACGATGTTAGATAGCATTCTGTTTTTATTTGCTGTTGTTTCCTTTTCTTTTTTTCTTTTTCTTTTTGTTTTGTAGGCTTCTGTTTTAATCAGTCATGGACTTTCTATGACAGTCGACACTTTACACAAGAGGCTTGTAAAACACTGGATTCTGTAGGTGGATTCTGCTCATTTACATCTTTCTCTGCTGAAGTAGTAATTTGAAATCAAATGCTGCTTCACATACAGCTCCTTGTTAGAGAAAGATTAATCACGAGTTCATCTCTGGACAAAGAAAACGTCAACCTTTCACTGAAGGTTTGATGTATCTTTGAAGCAGCCAGTTGTTAAGATCAGTCATCTCAAGTTTACCTTTTACATAAGAAACAATCCATTCTGAGGTCCGGGTTAAAATTTGCGGTGCCCACCGAGAGAGTTATGTAACTATTGATTTAATTTCTGAGGACACCTTTCAACCTGTGTTTTCTGCCTAGAGATACGGAAGGAATCATTAGTAGTAATATAAATATGAACCATAAAACTTGCAGGAAAAAACGACTAAGAGGAAAACTTGAGAGCTTACCTTGCAGGTTTTTAATCCTGGTTCTGAACATTCTGCCAGGAAGCACAGCGAACTTAAAACATGCTCGAGTGCCGACAATCACCAATGCTGGTGCTGAGGAAACAGGCTGTAATTGCTAAGAAGACACGTGGGAAATGTGCTGAGAAGAACGTACTTGACATCTATTTAGCTGGGCTACACTAAAAAGGGAAAAGTTTCCAAGGTGGAAGTTACAATGAAGCCAAGTTGAACTCATGATCTTTGCTGTTATTCAGTCACTCCGTTGTTTGCGACCCCATGGACTGTAGCCCACCAGGCTCCTCTGTCCATGAGATTCTCCAGGCAAGGATACTGCAGTGGGTTGCCGTTTTTGTCGTTCCATGTCCGGTTCTAACTGTTGCTTCTTGACCTGCAGACAGACTTCTCAGGAGGCAGGTCAGGTGGTCTGGTGTTCCCGTCTCTTGAAGAATTTTCCACAGTTTGTTGTGATGCACAGAGTCAAAGGCTTTGGCATAATCAGTAAGGCCTCCCTGTCCTTCACCATCTCCCAGAGCTTGCTCAAACTCATGTCCATCGAGTCGGTGATGCCATCCAACTGTCTCATCCTCTGTTGTCCCTTTCTCGTTTTGCCTGACATCTTTCACCAGACCTCAAATTCCCTTCATACCGCGTGTCTTCTCCTTTCTCTGGAACCCACGTTAAAATAAATAAATTGAAACAGATGAAGTTCACTTTAGTAATACAATTCACGTAACCCACTATAGAGAAGACTATCATCTCCACATGCAGTTTGTATACAAATAATACCACAGTGTCTTTTGGGAGGGACTTGTTCTAAGTCTTTGAAATCTGCTGACTATGTCATACTCACAGCTTCTCTCACACTGGACTACCCACATTTTTCGTGGTGGTCACAGTTGTATGTTCCTAGAGCCGCCATACTAAGCAGCAAAGATGCCTATTATAATTTTCTTCTACCAGTCAGTAACCTGTGACTCTATCAGTGGTAAGTGTCCTAGGAGGTTAGAGATAAACAGGACCATAAACATTTTCAAGTCCGTAGACCTAGCCTCTTGTTTCCCTTTTGCTGTTTGATTCCATTCACATTAAAGATCTTTTTTTTTTAAAAAAAAAAAGTGAAGTATGGAGGCTTCTTTATTTGCTCAGACATTAAAGAATCTGCCAGGAATTCAGGAGATCCACATTTGATCGCTGGGCCGGGAAGATCCCCTGAGAAGGGCACGGCAACCCACTCCAGTATTCCTGCCTGGAGAATCCCATGGAGAGAGAAGCCTGGAGGGTTACAGTCCACGGGGTCGCAGAAGAGTCAGACACGACTGAGCGACTTCACTTTCGCTTCATAGTTGACATTCAGTGTTATTATATAAGGACATGTGTGCAATATAGTGATTCATTATTTTAAAAGATTATGCTCCGTCTATAGCTTTTATAAGATGTTGGCTACATTTTCCATGTTGTACCATTTATCCTTGTAGCTGGTTTTATACCTAGTAGTTTGCACTTCTGGGTCTCCTACCTGTATTTTGCCCAGCCCCATCTTCCCTCTCCACACTGGTAATCACTGCTTTATTCTCTGTATCTGTGAGTCTGCCGCTTTTTTGGTATATTCCCTAGTTTGTTGTATCTTTTAGACTTGCTATATACGTGAGGTCATACAGTATCCATGTATCTCTGACATTTCACTTAGCATAATACTGTCCAAGCCCATCCATGTTGCTGTGAATGGCGTTACCTTGGTCTTTTTCATGGCTGAGTAATATTCCATTGGGTATATGAACCACATCTTCTTTACCCATTCACCTGTGGATGGACACTTGGGTTCCTTCTATGTCTTGGCTGTCATGAATATGGCTGCTGTGAATCCTGGAGTGTGTGCATCTTTTAAAACGACTGTTTGAGGGGGATGTCCTGGTGGTCCACTGGTTAGGATTCTGCACTTTCACTACTGAGGGCGTGAGCTCAATCCATTGTGGGGGTAATAAGAGCCCGCAAGACATGCGCTGTGGGCAAAAAATAATCCAATAAAATTAGCATTATTTTTTTGTTTCGATGAATAGCCAGGAATAGAAGTACTGGATCTTATGGTATTTGCGTTTTTATTTTTTTCAGAACCTTCCATCCTCTTCCCCACAGTGACTGAACCACTTTACATAAGCAGAAGTTGAGATTTCCTTTTACTAAATCAAGTAACCTGAGCCTGGAAGAAATGGTCACAAATCACAAAGGCTTGTCACACACAAACAATTAGAATTTTTTTTTTTTTTTAAAGTATGATGTGAAGAGTTACATAACTAGGGGAGAGCTTTACAGTTTGGATTTTGGTTGGAGATTGCAGTCCAAGCAGAGATGAACAATGGTTCAACAGTCAGGCCTTATCGGTGATCAGCTTAGGTATCTGCAGGGTATCTTAGCAGACGCTCCATCAGGGAGACTTGACTGAGCTCACAGAAAGGCCATTCCTGCCCCCCCCCCGCACCCCACCATGTATTAAAGGCTCTTGGCATTGTAATACAAGAGAGAGAGAGAAAAATCAATGTGCTCACCTCAAACATCAATAGCTTGTTGAGGTTTGGGAATGAGCATAGCAGGCAGATAATTACAGAGACCTTGCGAGAGGAGAGGCCTGATATTTAAACCTGCCACACAACCCAGAGAGGGTCCTGTGTTCTGGAAAGAATGGCTCTTCAGGAAAGTCCTTCCTCTCTGAACACGATTCCTATCAGATCTGAGAAGCAGGGAAAAAAATATATAATAATACGAGCTGAGCGACATTCACCTCTCTGCACGTTCAGATCCTGGGGAAAGAACCAGTACAACAAAAATAACAGTGATAGCTTTATTAAAAAAAAATATATATATATATATATGTATTTTTTAGGTCCCTCTCACAGGGCTTGACTCTTTGCAACCCCAGGGACGTTATAGTCCGTGGAATTCTCCAGGACAGAATACTGGAGTGGGTTACCATTTCCTCCTCCAAGGCATCTTTCCAACCCAGGAATCAAATCCACATCTCCTGGGTCCCCTGCATTGCTGGCGGATTCTTCTCCACTGAGCTATCGGGGAAACCCCATAATTGTGTCTTCCAGAAACAATAAAATCTTGCTGGGGAAAGCAAATTTAGATTCCTATCTAAAGAGCCTGGTTTTCTTTTAGAGACCACTGTTCTATTTTGTCAACTTCCAGTAGGGTGCACGTCAACCTTTCAAATTTGGGTCTTCCTCTAATATTAATATAGTTCCTTTCTCCAGGGAGGTGCAGCATGCCTTTCACAAAGTTTCTTAACTGCTGCGAAATGTGTAACAGTCACCTCGGCACACAGCACCTTAAAGCATTTATCAAATGAAATCAGCTATGATCACAAAGTTGTTGCAGGTCTGACATCTGTTCACAGCTTAGGTGGATCTGGTGTTTACAATCTTACAAGGGAGCAGATTAGTCTTTGACCAGCTGTGTTTTCATTTGGAGATTTGAGAGAAGAATCCACTGCAATTCCTCGTGATCACAGAACTGAATACTCTGGCCATTTCTGAGTCTCTGGCAGAGTTCATATGCTGGAGGACAATCTCTTTAGCTCACTGGGTGGGCCTTGCAATAAGACTCCTGACCCCTACCTCTTTAGCATCTGCATGAGAATGTTCCTAACAGTCTGCCAGCAGGATGGAGATTTCTGTGGCATCGGGAAACAGGGGGCTTCCCAGGTGGTAAAGAATCTGTCCACCAATGAGAGGCTTGGGTTCGATCCCTGGGTCGGGGAGATCCCCTTGAGGAGGGCGCGGCAACCCACTCCAGCATTCTTGCCTGGAGGCTCCCCATGGACCGAGGAGCCTGATGGGCTGACACAACTGAGTGACTAAGCAATCGGGAAACAGGGAATGGACACCCACCCTGAGATCTTGGGCATGCCGGAGGAGAGGGACATACACAAGCCGGTAAACCAGAAGGTGGGGGTCACTGGCATCGGCTCACAATGAATCCAGCATAGACGGAGCCCAGCGTGTCTCCAGCACAGCCTTCCACTTCGTCAACCCACGGGGACAGCCTTCATCTCAGGGAGGACCCAGCCCCTCTTTCAAGGCGTCATCAGATTAAGGGGCCTCCCTGGTTGGTCTGAAGGTTGAGAATCCCCCTTGCTCTGCAAGGGACACTGGTTCGATCCCCGGTCCGCGAGGACCCCACTTGATGCAGGGAAACTGTGCCCTGGGGCCACGACTACTGAGCCTGCCTTCCAGAGCCTTTCTCTGCAACAAGCGAAGCCCCTGCAATGAGCAGCCCAAACACCGTAACTAGAGCTATTCAGCTGTTCACTGGGACCTATTCAGCTCCCACTTGTGACAAATACAGAAAGCCCATGCAGAAAGACCCAGTGCAGCCAAAAATAAAATAAATCCACAAATATGAAAAATATAAACAAGCATGAAAAAGAAACCTTCTTTGGGTTAAGTCAGATCCACCCAAAGTAACCTTCTTGTCCATGAACTCAAAGTCAACGAACGTGGAACCGCGTGTAGTCTGCCTTCACATGTTCCCTGTCTAGAAACAGGTCTGCTGTCCCCCGGGGACACTATGGAAGCAGGTTACACAAAGTGACGAATACCGGGAAGCAGGAATCCTTGGGGGTCACGTGCCAGACACGGTGTCATCCACAGTGTGTTTTAGATGTCTGAGGATGACCTCTGAGAGTATGAAACACCAGTCACAGCTGTTCATGATGCAACCGTTAATAAGAGACACGAGGACTCTCTTCATGCATAGATGGCCCCAAAATAGTTCTGCCCAGAAATTCTTAATAAAAACAGCGTGGAAAGATATGCTTTAGCCAAGAGTCATCAGTTCAGTTCAGTTGCTCAGCCGTGTCCGACTCTTTGCAACCCCATGAACCGCAGCACGCCAGGCCTCCCTGTCCATCACCAACTCCCGGAGTTTACCCAAACTCATGTCCCTCGAGTCGGTGATGCCATCCAGCCGTCTCATCCCCTGTCGTCCCCTTCTCCTCCCGCCTTCGGTCTTTCCCAGCATCAGGGTCTACTTCCATGACTGTGACTTGTTAATCGTTTCCTTATTTATTTTTGGCTGTGCTGGGTCTTCCTTGCAGTGTGAACTTTTCTCTAGATGCAGTGCTGGGACTGAGTTGCTCCAAGGCATGTGGAATCCTCCCGGACCAGGGATCGAACTCCCGTCTCCTGTGTTGGCAGGAGGATTCTTTATCAAAGAAGCCCTACGCGTATTATTGATTCCTTTTTTTTTTTTCCATGATAGAAGCATTCACCCTTGACGGCTGTGTTTCTAACAAGTCTACCTGTAGAATCTTCCTTTTCAAAACAAGCATTCATCTTAGAAACACTTTTTGGACAATTGAAACATGGTCTGATAGTCTAGAGAAACCATATGGTACCTAGAAATATATTGATTTACAGTTTCCCTGAGACATCCAGGCAGGAGATGGAGCATGAAAAAAAGAAATCACATGAAAACGGAAAATAAGATGAGTTCACTAATTGGGATTTTTTTTTTTATGTTGACGCTGAAATTTCAGGTGCACATTTTTCAAAACCATCCTAATGTGACAAACGGTTTAAAGAAATGTCCAAGAGGAAAAAAAAAAAGCCTGCTATTCATCAACTAAAACTATAGATAATTCTGTAGAAAGATAAGTATAGAAAAACTATAGATAACTCCGTAGAGACATGTGCCATTATATACGGATATGTTATAGATGTCCTTTTTAAAACTGCTCGTTGAATAATTGAGTGGGTACATATAGAAGATAAACTTCTCACTTTATTTTTCTCGAACTCTGTAGCTCCAGTTTAACTCTTTGAAGAGTTGTTTATGGGGATTTCCCTGGTGGTCTGATGGCTAAGACTCTTAGCTCCCAGTGCAAGGGGCCTGAGTTCCATCCTTAGTCAGAGAACTAGATTTTGCATGCCACAACCAAGAGTTTGCACGCAACAGTTAGACTGCCTGACCTCTGCAACTAAGACCCAGCGCAGTCAAAGTAATTAATTAAAACAAATATTTGTTTTAAAAGAGTTGTTTATAACTGGGAAATAGAAATTGACTACTGGCCGTTATGGATATATCATCTTCCATCTGACGCCACTGCTGTGTTGAGTGAAATTCCACGAGGAGAAGAGAGAGAAAAGCGTAAAGAACTACAGTTGCAACATAATCTTTGCTGGCATGATTCCGTGTGACAATAGTAATAATCACATTAAAGTCAGCACCTCTTCTTATAACCCCGTCTCATAATAAAAGGAACTGTGAAGATTCAATTAGAAGTTGAAAAGTGTTAACCCAAGCACGTTTGGTTTTAAAGCAGGAAGCAATTAAAGAGAAAACAACATTCACTTAATTATTTCCTCCGAAATAAGATTTTCCTCAGGATCCATTTGGCACTTCTCAAAAACATGATAATTTTTTTTTTTCCTATCTCCTTTCTGTATCCAAAAATATGCTTGGAGAGCATATTTCTAGGCGTCCGCATCTCAAACCTCTAATAGCTTAGAGGCTAGGTCGAATTAAAGTTAATAATTGGAGGAGATTGGGTGATAATTGTCATCATGCGGGTCGTATACCTGAGTACTTTCCACTCTGTTAAGTGCAGAAGGTAACGGAGCGTCACCCACAGGCCTGACCCTAAATCCTCCTGTCTTTGGAGGTTCCCTTGTAATAGCAGCTCTTAAGAGACCCAGGGTGCATTTCAGATTCTGCCTTCGTGGCCCTTGACCATCCTCATGCGGTCCGGGAGCCTTGCAGACTCGGGCAGTCAACATTTGGGGGTGGGGTACAGCTTACATAGCTCCATCTTCCTGCAACCCTGCCCACACTGACTTCAAACTGTGACCAAAAAAAAAAAAAAAAAATCACCTGCTGTATCAATAAGAAAGGATATCCCAGTCATCAAGCCATTGCAACTACCTATATTAGTCACGACCTGCAGAGATACAGACAGGACTAGAGAGACTTAGCAGGCTCACACTGAAAGTAGAGGGTTATCTTACTTGGTGGGAACGCTTAGGACCCCCGAGCCCCTGGAGGCAGCATCTCAGTAGCTCTGAGAAAGCTGCTGGGGAGTCAGTGTGTTTACACGTTTGCAACAAAGGGAGCAGGCGGCCTGAACAGCGGAGATTATTCTGAGGTGAGGAAGACCGTGATGCTGGGAAAGACGGAGGGCAGGAGGAGAAGGGGACGATGACAGAGGATGAGATGGTTGGATGGCACCACCGACTCGATGGACATGAGGCTGAGCAAACTCCAGGAGTCGGTGATGGACAGGGAAAGCCTGGCGTGCTGCGGTCCACGGGGTCCCAAGGAGTCAGGACTGAGTGACTTAACAACAGAAGGGAAATGAGATATCCAGGAAAAGATTTTAGTGTTCTTCTCTGTTTGGGTGAAGGAGGAAAGGAACAGGCCGAAGCTGACTTCATCTTGAAAAAGAAGCAAGCTCCATCTTAACGTTCCCAGTGAATTTTGGACGACGTGCCTGGCAGCCATGGAGATCACGCACCTACGGCCAAACAGCCCTCCCGGACTGACAGACACCAGATTCCATACCAAGATTTCCCTCCACCAGAAGGACTGTAACAGTCCCCTATGTGGTCAATCACCTTTATGAAATCTTAACAGCATCCATTGGTGTCAGTTTCGATGTAGAAGCAGCTGACCCTTCTGATTATGAGTCATGGCATCTCCCTTTAATATTTTAACATGTTCCAGGCTAGGTTTAAGGAATCTGCGGGTGTGGGCTTGAGCACATCAGACACTTAAGGTACAGAAGATTTTCACAAAAGCCGGTCGGGGTCCCTGGCTAAAAAGGATACTCTGTCTCAGACCTGCCGGTGTAATAAACTGTAGGCTGTCCTGAGCAAGTTGGTTTCCCGGAGAGTTTGGCTCTAACATGGGAGGATGCTGCAAGCCTCTGGGCTCACCAAATTAATTCCTTTCAGCTATCTGGGGCCAAATCCTGGTTTTTTTTTTTGTTTTTTTTTTTTAATTTCTCAGACTAGATCTTCATCGTTGTATTCCCTTTGCGGAGCCCCCATTCACTTCTGGAGGTTTGCAACGGCCGATGGCTATTCCATGCATGTTTATTGATACTGGCCAGATATAATTCCATCTCACTACACCTCTGACTGTGCACCACGAGGGGATTCAGGGTGGAGAAAACCTCCTTGGCCCTGGAGAAGAGCTGAGGTGCCTCTCAGAGGAAGTGTTTCATTCCCTTCTCCAAGGGATCTACCTGACCCAGGGATTGAACTCAAGTCCCTGGTGTCTTCCTGCATTGGCAGTTGGATTTTCTTTTTTTTTTTTTTCTTCTTTTAACAGCTGAGCTGTCTGGGAAGCCCAGGAATGATTTCAGGGAGCCCAGATTCCTGCATTCTCACATATATAGCAAACATCTCAAGTCATTACCTCGAAATGCCTGTTTTTTAATAGTAATCCTTTGATCTTCCAGATACCTGATCTTTCTTGCAAGAACTCCTATACGTGCTGACCCCTCCCTCACCCTCTCAGAGCAGTCCCTTGGAGCTATCAGTGGGGCCGCCTTCCTGGCTTAGGTACTCAGCAGGTCCACTGAGCAACACATAATTTTGCTAAATTATGTTATATGCTAAATTAAATTATAAATAGGCTGTGTGCTAAAGGGCTGCTTGAAGGACCTAGAATTGCCTTCAAGAGTTCTCCCTCTTCTTCCGTCCTTGACTTCAGAAAAAATCCTGCTTGCCAGTTTCCTCCTTCTAATGGTCAACCCAGGGTTTAAGCATAAAACCATGATTTTGAAAGTTTATCAGGCTCAACCTCTGTTATTTTTGTTTTAAATTATTCCCTTTTTTTACTAAGTAAACCCCCCCCCCCATTTCCCTTTTGTCTTCTGGCTGAAGAAAAAAAAAAAAATCTTCCCAATCCCACAGTCGACTTCCCTAGATATTTTAGGCACACACATCACTGGACTCCTGCAAATGACTGCGGTGATACCGACCCTGCATGTGGGAATTTATGGCACTTAGCACATCCTTGCTTCCAGGAAATGCATGTTAATTACAGAGAATGAAGGATGGGGTGTTCCATTGCTCATTCTGAATGTTTTGTCTGCAGAATGAAACAGGTGGCGTATTCAGAGCAGTCTATACATACAATAGTCTTATCTTGCATAACAAAGATTAAGTAAATGACTTCTTTGTTTAAGGTTTAGGGCCTAACTGTGGGAGAGCTTTCTTCTGTTTTGCCTCTAACTTTTAAAACAGTGAAATGGGGGGAGGAAAAGTTTAAAAAATAGCGTGGGAAGTCCCGAGACATCAAAGCGAAGGTAAGCATTCCTAAATGGAACTCATCACACAATTTCCATATTTGAGTTTCAGGAGGAAAAGCTATAATCTGCTTTATCATTCTTTTTATGTTATGAAAAGCAAAAACTTTTTCTAAATGATGTTCAACACTGACTTTAAAAGTTTTTTCTTTTTTTTTTTAAATCATTCAAACTGGTAGAAGCTTTCTTTAACGCCCAGACCAAATCAAAGTTGACTTAACGGCCAGACCAAATTGGTCGTTCAATTTCAAGGTCTACCAAAATAAATTGAGTGTGTCTTTTATCCAGACGACTACAGACCTATTAGGACAGCCGATCCACTTCTTAAAAAAAAAACAAAAAACTTAATTTCAGCTTTCTGTGAGCTCTGACTTACCCAGAAGCAGAATCAACTGCCTTTTTCTGCAGGTTTTCTTCGATAAATCCACAGTACTGTCTTTCATGGCCATATTTCTATGGGCTATATATGGATTTGTTTGGGAATTAAACACTTGACTCTTTCAACCCATGGTTTAGCCAGAAGACTCGTTTGAGTGTGAAACAGGACTGTAAGAGGTCATTTGCTCTCTCTTCCTTATTTTCCAAATCTCAAGGGAAGACACTCTTCCAGTTGGCTATAGTAAGCTACATATTTTGTTTATCTCAATAGGAAAAGGTCCCATGAAAATTCATAGAGCAATGTGGCCAACCCTCATCTGATTTGCAAAACATTAAAATGAAGCTGAGATAGTGGGAAGGGGATAGTCAGGGAGTTTGGGAGGGACATGGACACAATTTTATAACAAGAAGCTCATTATCTCAAGATGGTTAAAGCCTTGAGCAAGCTTCCCTGCTGGCTCAGATGGTAAAGCATCTGCCTGCAATGCAAGAGGCGCGGGTTCGATCCCTGGGTTGGGAAGATCCCCTGGAGAAGGAAACGGCAACTCACTCCAGTATTCTTGCCTGAAGAATTCCATGGACAGAGGAGCCTGGCAGGCTACAGTCCATGAGGTTACAAGAGTCAGACACGACTTAACAAGTAAACCACCACCACTAAACCAAGGGTTTGAGCATTTGGGAAGCAGTGGAATTACGTCTTGATTGATTCTTTTGCTGGAAAAATGCTGTGCCTACATGATCTGTCACTCACTGGTGTCTGACTTTATGACTGTAGCCCACCAGGTTCGTCTGTCCATGGGATTCTCCAGGCACGAATACTGGGATGGGTTACCATTCACTTCTCCAGGAGATCTTCCCGATCCAGGGACTGAACACGCACCTCTTGTGTCTCCTGCATTTTGTAGGCAGATTCTTTACCACTGAGCCACCAGGACAGCCTCAGAATGCTGTTCCAGAAAGGTTATCCACACCCCAAAAGAAACACACTGCACATTACCTCCCTGTTCCTAACACACAATTTGCTACTGCAGGTTCATGCACTTTATCACAGTATCAGCACATATTTATAATTCCCTGCAGTTCTTCGTTGTTGCAGAGAGACGGGCAAAGTGACCTCTAGCATATCTTTTGTAAACACATAGTATCTTAGCTGTAGCTCTCTGATGCTCACAGCTAGGGAAATTGTTAGCCATGCCCCGTGAGTCCCAGGTAAGGGAGAACACATTTAAAGAACTATCAAGACTTCTCCGGTGGCTCAGACGGCAAAGAAGCTGCCTGCAACGCAGGAGTTCTGACTTCCATCCCTGGGTCGGGATGATCCCGTGGAGGAGGGAATGGCAACCCACTCCAGTATGCTTTTCTGGAGAATCCGATGGACAGAGGAGCCTGGCGGGCTGCAGTCCACAGGGTCACAAAGAGTCAGACACAACTGAGCAACTAACACTTTCAAGGTAGCCATTAAAATCAGCAGAAAGATCTTTGATATCAGTTATTTGCTTTCGCAGAAACATCTCCAGTTGACAAACCAAGGGCTTTGGGGCAGCTTTAAAAAAAAAAAAAAATCTAACAGCCTGTCCATAAGTGTTTTTAAAACATCAACCTTGACCAGCGAAACATTTCGACTGCCACTCTGTGAACGTAAATATGAGTGAGTTTTTAGAACGAAAACTTGGTGATCTGTGTAACAGCATTGGTCTTCTCTGTGAAAGCCTCCTACGTTTTAACTCTGCATCGCTGAATGGAAGAAATCAAATCTAGTACATTCCTATAGTTAGACTCACCAAATGTCTCCTGCCCGTCTTTTTTTTTTTCCATAAAATGAAATATTCATCTACTGCAAATGTTCATATTCAATCACTATATTACTTTTACTGAAATGTCTACTTGAAGAAGAGAAAGCAGGAGATATAATATGAAGTGAATCTCACAAAATCTACTAAAATCAAGTGAAATTTCTGTGGCCATTACTAATCCATTTAGGGTGGGAGATGGGCTTCCGAAGTGGCGCTAGTGCTAAAGAATCCGCCTGCCATCACATGAGACCTGGGTTCAATTCCTGGGTCGGGAAGATCCCCTGGAGGAGGGTATGGCAGCTCACTCCAGTATTCTTGCCTAGAGGATCCCATGGACAGAGGAACCTGGTGGGATACAGTCCACGGGGTCACAAAGAGTCAGACACGACTCAAGCAGCTTAGCACACAGGTACTCAGAGTGTGAGATATAGTGTTTGAGTTCCACCCTGTCAACAAAACAAATCTCCGTCATTGCACAGAAAAAAAAATTGCTCTTAATTCTTTGTCCTTTATCCTTAAAGATGATGGGCTTGTAATTAAAAACGAAACATTTGCGAAGCCTCAAATCAGACTGACAGATGAAGCATCTTTTCCTGATGGTTCCATCTGAGCCAGAATATCTAACGCAAGTGAGCCTGGTTCACGTCCGGTCGGAGAGAGGCAGGTCAGGTTTTTCCGGTTCTTGTATAAGGTTCCTGGGTGAAGGACTGTTCCTGGGATCTTCATTAGGCAGGGAGCTTGGGTGAGTGTCTAGAACAGGTATGGCTTGCATTCTGTCCACTGGGCTAGGACAAGAATATATAAGATGCATAAAATTTCTGAAGCAGGCTCTTATAAAATCATCAAACGTTATCAGTAAAAAGGAAGACTGTTCTCTATTAGTTATAGGAAGATATTCTCTAATACATCAAAGTATGAATGCCACCGACTTTAATACCTGTCCCGTAAACCTATTAATAAAGTCCCATGCTTTGGTTTCTCTTGCAGGGATATCATCCTCACCCCCAACCCCCAGATGATAAGAACTTGACCCCCATCTCCTTTGGAAAAGGAGCCCTCACCAGAGAACAGGAACCAGTCAGCAATTGTATTCTAACCAGGTCTGTGTTTTTATTTAAATACCAGTGTGCGTGTTCCCACGGCAGGTTTGACCAAGTTTCATTTGCAAGACACGTTCACTTTTTTGGAAGTGATTGAAGTGTACTTGATTTAGAGTAGTGTGTTAATTTCTGATTTCTGCGGTGCAGCAAAGTGATTTAGCTATATATGTACATGTGTATATATGTATATATATGTATGTATACTCCAGTATCGCTGCTTAGAGAGTTCCACGGACGGAGGAACCAAGTGGGCTACAGTCCATGGGGTCACAAAGAGTCACGCACGACTGAAGGGGTAACACACACACTCACAGACACACTCACACACACACACACACACACACGCATTGTCTTGTCCTTGTCCACGATGGTTTATCACAGGAGATTGGATATAGTTTCTTGTCCTCTATGGTAGGTCCTTGCTGTGTATCCATCCTATATGTGATAGTTTTCATCTGCTCACCCCAAATCCGCACTCCGTGCCTCGCCCTTGACCACCAGACGTCTGTCTGTGAGTCTTCTTCTGTCTTATCGATGGATCCTTGTGTCATAGGTCAGATTCCACGTATGAGTGATATCCTGTGGCCTTTGCCTTTCTCTGTCTGACTTGCTTCACCCAGTATCCCTTAGTGTGATCATCTCTAGGTCCCTTCATGCTGCTGCAAATGGCTTTGCTGTATTCTTTTATGGCTGAGCCATATTCCACTGTGTACCACATGTGCTTTGCCCATCTGTCTGTCGTGGATGCTTAGGCTGCTTCCATGTCTCAGCTAGGAATTCCCAGGGGTCTCTAGTGGTGAAGAATCCACCTGCCAATGCAGAAGACATAAGAGGCATGGCCAGAATACTGCAGTGGGGAGCCTTTCCCTTCTCCAGGGGATCGAACCCAGGTCTCCCACAATACAGGAGGATTCTTTACCATCTGAACCACCACGGAAGCCCAGGAATACTGGAGTAGGGAGCCTATCCCTTCTCCAGGAGATCTTCCCCATCCAGGAATCGAACCAGGGTCTCCTGCATTGCAGGTGGATTCTTTACCCGCTGAGCTATTAGCGAAGCCCGTTCTCCATACTTGTAGGCTTTTTGATGATTGCCATTCTGACCAATGTAAGCTGATACATCATGGTAGCTTTGATTTGCATTTCTTTGAACATCTTTTCCTGTGCCTGTGGGCCATCTGTATGTTATCTTTGGAGAGACGTCTGTTTAGATCTGCCCATTTTTCGATTGAGTCCCTTTGTGTTATTGAGTTGTATCAGCTCAGATGTGAGTATTCTGAGTGCTCAGGATCATCCTTGGAGCTCAATGTACAAAAGAAGAAATCGTGTTCTTCCTACTGTCTGTCCTGCCAATTTTTTTTTTTTGGTTTCTCTTTTTGGTTCTTTTTGGGGGCAATTGCAGTAAGGGCTTAAGCACTGAGCGATTATAACCCAAGTGGAAGATACAGGGGTTTACTGAGCTTCAGTTGGTACAGGGTATAGATGCAAAAAGCCAGGTTTAATAGGATAGGAAATGCAAAGCAGAGACGTCATTTGAATCATTCTGGTTCCTGTTTTTCTAAGGCGGTAGAAGTCACCACTTTTCTTATTCACTGTACGGTTAGTTGCTCAGTCCTGCCCGACTCTTTGGGACCCCGTGAACTGAAGCCCCCTTGTGGCGACCCACTCCAGTATTCTTCCCTGGAGAATCCCATGGACGGAGGAGTCTGGCGCGTCTACAGGTCATGGGGTCGCACAGTTGGGCAGGACTGAGTGACTTAGCACACAGACAGCAAACACCAGGATAACAAAAGCCCTGACAGTGGAAATAAACTGAAATCAAATGTATGGTGGAGAGCTGGCAAGTTTAAGAAATGAGCCAAGAAAAGTTTTCTGTTTTCTCTAGGAATTCTCCAACCATCTTGCATAGCTTCCAAGCCACCACTTGACTTTAGATTTCGGTGAGACATTAAAGTGCATGTTCTTTATAAAGAGAAGAAAGTGGCTTGAAAGAAACCATATGATTGAGGAATGAGACACTGGAGAAAAGACATCTCTGCCACTCTGACAAGGCACTTGTGGGGCACGCTGATGAGCCCCAGGAAGGCCACGTCTCTTGCTGTTCCATCGCTCAGTCATGTCCGACTCTTTGCGACCCCATGGACTGCAGCACGCCAGGCTTCCCTGTCCATCACCAACTCCCGGAGTTTGCTCAAAGTCATGTCCATTGAGTCAGTGATGTCATCCAACCATCTCATCCTCTGTTGTCCCCTTCTCCTCCCGCCTTCAATCTTTCCCAGCATCAGGGTCTTTTCCAATGGAGTTGGCTCATCGCATCAGGTGGCCGAAGTATTGGAGCTTCAGCATAAGTCCTTCCAATGAATATTCAGGGTTGATTTCCATTAGGATGAACTGGTTCGATCTCCTTGCAGTCCCAGGGACTCTCGAGAGCCTTCTCCAACACCGCAGTTCAAAAGCATCAATTCTTCAGCGCTCAGCTTTCTTTACAGTCCAACTCTGACATCGGTACATGACTCCTGGAAAAACCATAGCTGTGAAAATGCTGACCTTGGTCAGCAAAGTGATGTCTCTGCCCCTCTCATTTCAAGTGCCCTGTGCATACTAGCTGGAATCTTGTGGGCTGCAAGTGGCTGCCTGGTCCTGCTCTTACAGAGCAGACTGATGAAAGGGGAAATTTGTCTGGGGCAGTCTTTCTGCAAATGTTAGAAGTACTGTCTCAAAGCCCTGGGGGAACCAGCCAGTCGGAATGACCCGAGGGCATCCGAGGCTAAAAAACCTCTCCATTGTTTGAGGCTCATGCTATCTGTAAAAGCGAAAGAAGAGAGACTAAAGGAATAGTTCATAAGGATCATGGAATCTTTAAACATAAATTTATACACATTGAAATAATGTTCTCAGCCACAGAAGAGAGAAACACAGCACACTGGTTGTTTTGGGGCCAAAACGTCTCAGGCTGGGGGTCTCCTCAACCTCTGAGTCTCCTACTCCCCAGCTTTTCATAGGGGGGTGTTGCGGAAGCCTGGAGACTGGTTAAGGGAAGGCTTTCCTGGGAGGGGACAGCCCCGGGTGCCCGTGGACACGTGGACGGGACTGGGGGAGGAGGAGGACTGAGGATGCTTGCGGTTCTCAAGGGGGAAAGGTGATTCAGCCTGAAACCCAGGAGGACCTGTGAGGTGTGCATGTGAATGTGTGTGTGTGTGTGTGTGTGTGTGTGTGTGACTGAGAGAGAGACAGAGAGAGAACGCGCCGGAGCGATCCTTTGTCCTGAGTGTGATGCAACTCGCTTCTCATGTGAGTTAAGAAAGATACAACCGAGGTGGGCTTCCCAGGTACCTCAGTGATGAAGAATCCACCCGCTGATGCAGGAGATAACAGGTTCAGTCCCTGGTCCTGGAAGATCCCTCATGCCACGGGGCAAATAAAACCCGTGCTCCACACCATAACGAGACATTAGTCCCCCACCCCCACCCCCCAGCTCAGCACAACTAGGGACAAACCCACGCAGCAGCAAAGATCCAGCACAGCCAGAAAGAAAGAACGCACTTATTTTAAAAAGACGATCTAGGGACTTCCCTGGTGGTCAAGTGGTTAAGACCTCGCCTCCCAGTGCAGAGAGCGTGGGTTCAGTCCGTGCTTGGGAAGATAAGAACCCACATGGCTTGAGACCAAAAGGAAAAAAAAAAAAGTCCAACGAAACATAAAACAGATTCAGCCAAGACTTTGAAAATGGTCCAGAGAAGAAACTTCAAAAATACGATCTGTAAGTAATCTTTATGATCTTTAAACCGGCCAACTTGGGATACGTGTATGGCTGTGTAGTCTCGAAGCCCACGGGCTGGGTGCTCCCGTTAAAGACTGTTGATCCCCAGTGGCCTTCAGAGAGGACTTGTTTACAATCACGTCTAGGATCCAGGGACAGACACCTTGATGATGCTCGTTATGTTTGAGGTTGACTACAGATGGGCGATGTGGTGGGCAAGACTGCATCTCCACCCAAGACTTCAACCCTTTCGCGTTATTAATAAAGTCGTGGGATTTCCCCTCATATCAGAAGGCTCGTGACTATAAGCTGGGATGAGATCAGTCTGGCAGATGACTTCACTGTGGTTTACCCAAGGAGACGGGAACCTCAACCCTCCTGGAAGACACAATAACATCCATCCTTCCCAGCAGATTTCCACTGAGGTTTTTGGAAGAATCTGCCCAATCTATGAAATGAAAGCTAACTGAAAAAGATGGAGCTAAAGTCAAAACATAACAAATCTTTTTTTTTTTTTTTTTTACCTGAACTATAGACTCTGACACTGGGAAAAATTGAAGGCAAAAGGAGAAGGGGGCGGCAGAGAATGAAATGCCTAGATAGCATCACCGACTCAATGGACATGAGTTTGAGCAAACTCCGGGAGATGGTGAAGGACACAGAAGCCTGGCGTGCTGCAGTCCACGGGGGTGCCAAGATTCAGACAGGACTTAGTGATTGGACAAGAGCAACATAGTTGATTTACAACAGATTGACAATGTCGTGTTAGCTTTAGGTGTACACAAAAGTGATTCAGCTATATACACAGACACACGTACATATGTATATACACACACACACACACACACACACACATATATGGGCTTCCCTTGTTTCTCAGACAGTAAAGAATCTGCCTGCAATGAGCTTCGATCCCTGGGTTAGGAAGATTCCCCTGGAGAAGAGAAAGGCTACCCATGCCAGTATTCTTGCCTGGAGAATTCCATGGACTGTATAGTCCATGCGGTCACAAAGAGTCAGACACGACTGAGCGACTTTCCCTTTCATATACACACATATATGGTTTTTTCAGATTCTTTAGGCTTTTATAAGATGTTGAATACAGTTCTCTATGCTCTATAGTAGTTTAGATTTGCTCATCGCAAACTCCTGATTCACCCCTCCCCGTTTCCCCTTTGGTAATCATAGGTTTGTTGTCTAAGTCTACGGGCATATTTCTATTTTGTAAGTAAATTTAACTGCATTGTTTTCAGGCTCCACACGTATAAGTGACATCATCTGACATTTCTCTTTCTCTGCCTGACTTACTTCAGTCAATGTGATCATCTCTAGGTTCTTGCATGTTGCTGCACACGGCGGCATTTCATTCCTTTTTCATGGCTGAGTAATATTCCACTGTGAATATGTACCACAACGTCTTCTTTATCCATTCTTCAGTCCCTGGACATGTAGGTTGCTCCCAGGCCTTGGAGACTGTACATGGAGCTTCTGTGAACACTGGGGTGCACCCGTCTTTTCTCTTTTTACAGTTTTTCTCCTTTCTGGATAGATGCTCAGGAGTGGGACTCCTGGATTGGTATTGATAGCTCTAAAAAGTAGCAAGCATTTTTAAAGTGAGGCATTAAGGATAGACTTCTAAATGCAGCCTACAGGGGACAAGATACACACACGCACACACGTACTTTCTGTACGCCCCCAAAAGCAGGTGGTTTACGAGCTACCAGAGGGTCCACCTACGTTGAAAGAGGAGGAGGTACAATGGTGAGTTTTTTCTACAGGAAGGTGTAGGGGAGAAGGGAGTGAGTGATTCTATCAAGAAACTACGCATCCTCTGCCACTGAAAAGCATCCCCAAGGCCCCGACACGCTGGTTAGCACACAGAACTGAGCGGACGGAGGGTGGGGTCCTCCGTCATCCCGTGATGCGATGGACCGTGGTGGACACACTGGAGCCTGCAGATGAGGGCTAAAACAACTCTCAGCCGGAGCGCACACGGTCTATTCTGCCGGTTGCAGGAATTACAGATCTCCGCGTCAGGTCCCGCCTCACCCTAACTTGGGAACCTTTTGGCAGGCTTCACGAGCAGATGACATGCTTCTTCATTTGGTGCATTCATCTGCGCTGTCCCTTAAAAGCGCCGCCCCCATCAGGCTGCAAGGTGTGAAATCTTTAGTATCCTGGTTTGACTTGGTCAACGTTCTTTTGAAAAAAATAATTACGTTTATTTCTTTTCTGGGTGGTAATCTGTCTGCTTTGCTGCACGCGCTTTTCTCTGGGTGAGGGGCATGGGCTTCTGGTTCCGGTGACTTCTCTTGTGGCAAGGCATGGGTTTTAGGCGCACAGGCTTCAGTGGTGGCTGAAGTCCCCCGCTTCAGAACCTTGAGGTTGAGAAGTGTACAAGACAGCAATGGTACTAATAATTTTACGGTCAGCCTCATTTTCATTAACAACAGAGATGTAAACCACCTTGCATTTGCCAGAGTTGTTCCATTTCCCTGATGGCACGTGGACTCGGCGGCTGCGGCTCATGGGCTCTAGAGTTCGGGGCTGCGGCTCATGGGCTCTAGAGTTCGGGCTCAGCGGTTGTGGCCCACGGGCTTCAGCTGGCCTGCAGCACGCGGGGGATCTTCCCGGACCGGGAAGCGAACCTGCGTCCACTGCATTGCAAGGAGGACTCTTTGACCACTGGCTCCCCCAGGGGAGCCCCGCTCAGCATTCTTTTACAATCCCTGTTTGCTGCGGCTTGTTGACTGCCCTCCACCTTCATATCCATCCTCGCCTATGTTCAGGCAGCCGTCTGTGTTGAAACAGCTCAGCTGTCTGTCACAGTGTAACAAATTCGCAGCTGCGGAGGCTGGGACGCACCCTGGCGACAATCAGAGCATACCTTGGCCGGGTCCCCTGGTGCTAGGCTGTTTTCATAGGCTGCGATCCGGGTAACAGTTGAGGCTGGAATCTCAGCGCAGAACTCAGTGGGGGAAGGACCCACACTCGCAGTTCTGTGCGTGGGAATTCAGTTCGTCGCAGGCGGTTGGACAGAGCATTTCCGCTCTCCACCAGGATTTAGCCAAAAAGCAACATCAGTTTCTTTCTCCCTCTCTCTGTTTTTTATTTGAGGCATAGTTAGTCTTTTTCTTTTCTTTTCTTACTTAATTATCATCATTTTTTTAATTTACAATCTTGTGTCCTTTTCTGCTCTATAGCACGGCGACTCAGTTATACACGCACATCCATTCTTTTTTGTACTCTTTCCCATGATGGCTGATCACAGGACATTGAATAGACTTCCCTCTGCTGTACAGTAGGACGTTTTTCATCCATCCCGTTTATAACAGTTTGCATGTGTTAATCCCAAACCCCCAGGCCTTGCCTCCCCTACCCACCCACCTCCTCCTTGTAAACCACAAGTCTGATCGCTATGTGGGTCTGTTTCTGCTTGGTAGGTATGTTCATTTGTACCATATTCTGCATCGGTTTCTTGACATGAAGCTATTTCACACGTCGGGCTGTCTTCTGTATAATTCGGGTCATGACTGTTCCAGGAGGATACCACCTTATTACTCATGTACCAGTGTCTTAGGGCAGAAGCTGGTCCCTCTTTAAAACTAGTCTGTTGGTGTAAGTATGCATCTTCTTGCTTTGATTCCACAGGCATGCACGTCCACGTCTGTGTGCAAGTCACGTGCAAAGCTTTGCTGATGACTTCCCTTGTGACTTGGTGGTAAACAATCCAGCTGCCGTTGCAGGAGACATGAGCTCAGTCCCTGGGTCAGAAAGGTCCCCTGGAGGATGAGACGCCAACCCACTCCAGTATTCTTGAGAACCCCGTGGACAGAGGAGCCTGGCGGGCTACGGTCCCTGGGGTCGCAAAGTCGGACACAACTTAGCGGCTAAACCACCACACGTGCAAAGCACAGTTTGGAATACCTCCCTCCTCTTCCCAAGGAAGGATTAAAAAAGGAAATGATCATTTTAAAGAAAAGATTCCATAATGAACCTTGAGGTTGAAAGCGTACAAGAGAGCAATGGTACTGATAATTTGGTGGTCAACCTCATTTTATTAACAATAAAGTTTTAAACCATATTGCGTCCACCACAGTTGTTCCATTTCCCTACTGGCATAGTGGGTACAGGTCATAATGAGATAGGAGGCTCTTTGGGTCAATGAATAAGGCACATCTGGGCCACTTCTTAATTTTTCCGCTCAGTGCTAAACTTCTTTCTTTTTAAATGTGACTCTCTGAAGTACGGGCTTTCTGGGTGGCTCAGCTGGAAAAGAATCCACCTGGCAATGCAGGAGACCCTGGTTCGATTTCTGGGGTGGGAAGATCCCCCGGAGAAGGGAGAGGCTACCCACTCCAGTATTCTTGGGCTTCCCTGCTGGCTCAGATGGTCAAGAATCCACCTGCAGTGCGGGAGACCTGGGTTCGATCCCTGGGTTGGGAAGATCCCCTGGAGGAGGGCGTGGCCACCCACTCCAGTATTCTTGCCTGGAGAATCCCATGCACAGAGGAGCCTGGCGGGCTGCAGTCTGTGGGGCCACAGAGAGTCCGACACGACTTGAGTGACTAAACATAGCCCAGCACACCTGAAGTGTAGGGTATAAATTAGGAAGGGAGGTCATGTGTATACACCAAACAAGAATACAAGGGCAGAATCAGCAATCAATCAACTTTTATGGAAATAGAAACATCGGTCCACAATATATAATATACATACATATATATGATGTATACATATTTATATCGTGTACAACAGGGAGGGATTATATATAACATAGTAATTATGTCATCTTTTCAGTTCAGTAGCTCATGACTGAACTGAACTGATACATAGCAGATATGTTCTGTCCTGTTTTTCTTCAGTCACTAAATCATGCCTGACTCTTTGTGACCCCACGGACTGCAGCACACCAGGCTTCCCTGTCCTTCACTGTCTCCTGGAGTTTGCTCAAACTCATGTCCATATATATGTATCATTCTATGTATGTCATATATAATGCTGTATAGACATACCTCATTTTATTGCACTTTGCTTCATTTTACTTCTTAGATATTGCTTTTTCTCCTTTTCTTTTCTTTCCTTTTTTTTTTTTTTTAACAAACTGGAGGTTTGTGGCAACCCTGCTTCAAGAATATCTATCAGTGGCATTTTTCCAACAGTATTTGCTCATTTCAGGTCCCATTTTGGTACTTCTTCAGTTCAGTCGCTCAGTCGTGTCCAACTCTTTGCGACCCCATGGACTGCAGCGCGCCAGGCCTCCCTGTCCATCACCAACTCCCGGAGTTTGCTTAAACTCATGTCCATCGAGTCGGCGATGCCATCCAACCATCTCATGCTCTGCACTTGGTCCTTCTTGGAGTATTTCGTACCTTTTCACTGCTATTATATTTGTGACAGTAGCTGTGATTCATGATCATTAATGTCACCTGTACAAGTCGCTGAAGGCTCAGAGGCTAGTGAGCACTTTATAGAATCAAGTATTTGTTAATGAAAGGATGGACATTTTTAAAGACATAATGCTATTGCATACTTAATAGACAATACACAAAGGTAAACATAACTTTTCTGTGGAAAAAAGAAAAGAATCCAAACAACTTCTTGACTTTATGTAGACATTCACTTTATGCTAGCCGTCTGGAATGGAACCTGCAATATGTCTGAGGTATGATGCTGGGAAAGACTGAGGAAGGAGGAGAAGGGGACGACAGAGGATGAGATGGTTGGATGGCATCACCAACTCGATGGACACGAGTTTGGGTACACTCCGGGAGTTGGTGATGGACAGGGAGGCCTGGCGCGCTGCAGTCCATGGGGTCACACAGAGTCAGACCTGACTGAGCGACTAAACCAAACTGAATGCCTATATATTATATTATATATAATCTTTGTCATTATATAAATACATTAAAATTATAAATATTTTTATGTTAAAACACAAACTTATACATAATATATAACCCTCTCTATTATATAATAACATTATATTATATAACATAGTATGTGTGTGCATGCTCTATCGTGTTCGACTCTTTGTGACCGCATGGGCTGTAGCCCTACAAACTCCTCTGTCCATGGGATTCTCCAGGCCAGAATACTGGAGTGGGTAGCCATTCCCTTCTCCAGGGGATCTTCCTGACCCAGGGATGGAACCCGGGTCTCCTGCATTGCAGGCAGATTCTGTAGTGTCTGAGGTACCAGGGAAGCCCGACCAGTCATATATATATATATACATACACACACATGTATCTCCTCCCTCTCTCCCCTGCCATCCCACCCCTCGAGGTCATCACAGAGCATCAGCTGAGCTCCTTGTGGTATAGAGCATCTTCCCACTAGCTCTCTATATCTATATGTGTTCTACTAAATGAGGACGGGGTGTTCCCGCTTCTTGCAAACTTTTTGGTGACAGAATCCTTGTTTCGTTGAGCTGTCCAAGTAAGTAGGCCTGGTCACAGTGTTCCTACGAAATTCCAACAAGACGATTGTTTTTTTTTCTTTTTTCCTTCCTTCCTTTCTCTCTCTGTCCCTTTCGATCCCCCAGCACAGCTCATGGGATCTCAGTTCCCCAAACTAGGGATGGAATCCTTCCGCGCGGCCTTGGAAACCTCCAGTCCTCACCACTAGACTGCCAGCAACTCCCCACCCTTGCTCCCATTCCGCAACTTTGACTATATGCAAAAGTTCCCATATTTTATTATATGCAAAAGTTTCCATTCTGCAACTTTGATTATACCTTTAAAGGTTCAGGCCTGGAAGGCAGAGCCTTGCAGATGCCCTGTCGTGTATATTTCAGGCTCCAGGCAGGATTCTTTCACGGGAGTCAGCCGACAGAGCCCAGGAACTTGACCACAGAGATTAAACCCGAGGGATTAGATTCAACCTGGAGTCAGGCCTGCGCTAGTCTGCTGCAGCCCCTTCCCAGATTTCTCCTTCATTTCCACCTCCATGGATCCCTGTGAATTCATGCATCAGAGGTATTTCCACAACTTCAGCTACTCTTTTTTTTTTTTTTTTTTTGCATTTCTTATGCTGTAGGCGCCCTTATCCACTGGACTGTTTGTGCCTTCCAGAATAAATGATTGGGTGTTACTCACACATGCATTTTTCCTTAGGCCTGTGCTCAGGATACACTTGATAAATTTATAAACAAATCAGTTAATTCACACTTCTTGGCAAAGCCAATGACTTTCTGGCCTGCTGTAAGTTTTGTGTTTACCTTGAGTCTCTGCTTCTAAACTTCACTTTAGGAAGGATGTATGTTTATATCTATGCTGGTGTGCGTGCACTCTTAGTCGTGTCCGACTCTTTGCGACCCCACAGTGTAGCCCCGCCAGGCTCCTCGGTCCATGGGATTCTCCAGGCAAGAATACTGGAGTGGGTTGCCATGCCCTCCTTGTTTATAGCTACACCTCTGTATATATCTATATTTTCGTATCTGAAAGTGAAAGTGGCTCAGTCGTGTCCAACTCTTTGCTTCCCCATGGACTGTACAGTCCGTGGAATTCTCCAGGCCAGAATAGTGGAGCGGGCAGCCTTTCCCTTCTCCAGGGGAATCTTCCCAACCCAGGGATCAAACCCAAGTCTCCCACATCGCAGGCGGATTCTTTACCAGCTGAGCCACAAGGGAAGCCTTTCGTATCTGAAGTTCCATGTTTTACTCCTTTGGAAGGAAAGCTATTATTAGCGATACTGTTATGTTAGTGGAACTTAAATATCTATTCAGTGATAGAAGAAAATAAATATTTATATAAACCATATGTAAGTTTCTTCTATTATTAGATTGTGTATCTATTTTGTGTACATAGAATGTATATATAGCAGTGATTAAAATAGTCACCTCTTTATATCTATGCATGTGATATATATGTACAGCTCTTTTTGGTAAAGGGTGTTTCACGAATATTATCTCATTTAGCCATCCCGAGGGACCCACAGGAGAGCTATTTTAATCTCTGTTTAAAGGATCTATTCCCTAAAGTTCACAGACCCTAGCAGACTTCCCAGAAGGTCAAAGCGAGCACAGATCAGACACTTGATCTTAAACCGGGTCCCCTGAGTCGGTGTACATCACCTTCCTCTATATTGGCTATGTCCCCCAGGTATCTTTCTCTTAAAGCTTGTGAAGAATCCCTAACTATGCCATCACACCAAATATGACAGCAGATGGGATTCGGGAGCACTTGTGAGAACAGCCTATGGCTAGGAGACATCATCTTTTTCCTCCAAGACATAAAGCCATAGGTCTACAAAAGAAGGTTACTAATAGAAGCAAACATTTATTTGCAGCATCTTCCATGCCTGAACCCTGCATCACTTATCACATCACAAGGATATCCCGACGTGATTACTTTCATCGGCTCCACATCGCAGAGGCAGAAATCCAGACAGAGCATCTCAGCGCACACCCCAAAGGTCACAGGCCACTGGAACCCAAGGAATCAAGTTTGAGAATCTGTGTGCAGCTTTTTGCCACAACACTCTACGGCTTTCTCCACTTCGTGGGCAGTAAGCCTCAGCTATCCCCCAGTGGGCAGCCAACTCACCCCAACCCAGTGACAAAAACCAGGTCCTCTCACCACACATGTAGTTGACCGGAAAAGATGAACTCCTGGGTCGCAAACGTGAAGAGGGACGTTTCAGAGTAACTGACAGACGCCACCAATGTCCTCAATATTTTATTCATCAGAACCATCATGTATTTTGTTCATCAAAACCTCGCGTTCTTACATATAAGAAACAAACCAACCCCAAAGGGGATTAGTATTAGCTCATCACCTGGGTAGAAAAGAGGTTCTGTCCTTTATGGGTGTTCATTCTCATCTTGTTGTATAGATAGATACAGATAGCTATCTATGTATCCATCTGTGTATCACTGGATGTTTATGTAGGTATCTATCTATCTGTCCATGCATCAGTCCATCTACCCAACCTTCCATCTTTCCATCCATCCTTCTATTATCCATCCATCCTCCTATGTGTTATCTATCCATGCTTCTATCTACATGTCACTGTTTCCCAGTAGCTCAGTCGATAAAGAATCTGCCTGCAAATGCAGGAGAGCTGGGTTCAGTCCCCGGGTGGGGAAGATCCCCTGGAGAAGGAAATGGCAACCCACTCCAGTATTCTGGCCTGGAGGATCCCGTGGACGGAGGAGGCTGGCGGGCTACAGTCCATGGGGTGGCGAGAGCCGGACACGACGTAGCGACTAGAGAGAGAGAAAGACAGACCCAGCACCATCCAGAAACAGTAACAGGTTTTGTCAGTATGTTTTCCTACCCAGGTATCTATCTATGTATATATGTACATGTCCTTGCTTCCCAGTACCATGCAGAAACCGCAACATACTTGTCAGTCTCTCTGCCTGCGCATCTTTGTATCTACCTATGTATCTACGGGTATGTATCTATATGTTAATCTATGTATCTGTGACCATGTGTATGTGTCCATGTGTATGTATGCATGTATCTCTCTACCTGTCATCGCTTCCCATTACCATCAGTCAGGAAACAGGAACACGTTTGTCGGCCTGACGCCCAGGGAATCGCTCCCACCGCCGGCGCCCTCTCTCTCGCCTAGCCCGGAAGTAAAGGGTTAAAGCTGTTTGCAAATACGGTGACACGTTTTCCATCTGCGAAGGGTGCCCCTAGGAGCGCTGGAAGATCTCACCTTCCCCCCCCCACCCCAATCCCGGCGCTTTGGGCACTGGGGGCCCGGGGAGACGCGGCTCACCTGTTAACCACCACCCCCCGCCCCCCCAGGCACACCCGGGGAATCTCTCCGTTCCAGCTGGTTTGCAGTGGGATTAGCTGCTCTCTGCAAGCGCTTTGTAGCCGCGGATGTGGTTTCTGTAGTGACGGGGCCGACTGCGGAGATCTATTGGCTGCTGGCTTTGTAAATTTCATTCAGTTTGGTCCAATAGCAGAGGGCGAGCTGGGAGCCATCAGGACCTTTCGGTTCAGTCTCTCTTTCTTGCAGCCCGGGTCTCTGTCTCTCCGTACAGAGCGCTTATTCAGACCTCACGCTGCCCTTCGAGCTCCGCCTGCGTCCCCGTTTCTTCCTCCCCATCAGACTATTTACGCCAGAAACACCGAATTTTCCTGCCGACGGCCGGGGTCGGTGGTCCTCGCATTCATTCGGGGGCGGGGGTTGGGGGTGGGGGTCGCTGTGCCAATCCGGTTGGAATTCGACAAAACCCCAGGCGGCTGGACTTAAACACATCCTCCTGAATCATAACCATCGGTCAGGGTTCCCTGGAAAAATCTGGATGTCTAACAGGAACGCTCATAACCGATGCGGCTTCTCCACGGCTGAGGTAGGTGCCGTTTTAAGATATACGTCTCTGGGTTATTTTTCATTTAAAGCCTCTTTTTTTTTTTTTTTTTTTAAATTTAACGATTGGGCTCGTGTGTGCTTCCCAGCAAAAGATGCTAATAAGCCTGATTGCTAACGTTTGCGCTTCACTGCATTCGACATTTAAAAAAAAATTTTTTTTCCTAATTTTGAAAATTCGAGTAGGACTTTCATCTGTCGCTCCATTTCTTAGGTGTGGGTGGGAGTGTGGACATACGTGTCGTCTGCCAGCTCCGTGCATATCTCGACACAAATGTTACATTATTGTTATTTTTTTTTCTTTTGACTTAGAAAAATCGCGATATACCACCTTGGGGTTGGAAGCCTTTTGGCTGCAGTCAGCTCTGTGAACGGTGCCGGGGCCGCGTTTTGATGTTTACAAAGTAGTGGTGTGTTACATACGAATAAACAGAAGAGTGTGGCCGAGAGAGGAAGGGGGAGAAAAAAAAATATATCTGCAGTACACGGAGAGAAAGACCGAAGCGCCAGCTCCCTGCAAAGCGGGACTGGCGAGGCAGCCTGGAGCACTTATGGAAACTGTGAGCAGCCACGGCCTTTTTTTTTTTTTTCCCCCCCTCCCTCCTTCTTTAAGGAAAACTGTCAGCTGCTACCTCCTGGGGTGCATTTTTTTTTTTTTTTTTTTTTTTTAGGTTAACCAGGGAAAGGGGGGAAAAAAAAAACAGGCTTGGCTGGGTTTGCATTAACCGATTTTCCTTTTTTTTTTTTTTCCTCCCCTCGTTCCTTTGCTGGCCTTGGGAGCAGATGACGGGCTTGTGTGATGCACTGGATAACGCACGTGACTGATTAGGACCGGGCTGGGGTTTGCTGGGCAGCGACCCGGGGCGCGCTGGAGACCCCGGGGTGAAGACGGATTGATGGTTAGCTCCGCGCGGTTTCTGCCAAGCTGGGGGGTGGGGGTGGGGGGAAGAGGGGGGGGGCGGGCTACCTGCACCCCCCAATCTTCCTCTTCCCGTGCGTGTGGGCTGGGAGAAAAAGCCAGCGGCGCGAGGTGGAAGGTGTTGGGGTGAAGCGAGTCGGGGGCGGCTAGTGGTGGGGGGGAAGCTGGTTTCGCTGCTTCGGGGAGCGGGGTCGGGGACGGGAGTCTGGCCTGGACCTGCGCGAGGGGCACGCGGCTCCCGCGCGCGCACGATCCCCAAGGCTGCCCGCTTGGCCCCAGGAACCACAAAAGTTGCTTTAGCAGCGGGCACCCGCGCGGGGCGCCCCGGGCCGGGGTCTCAGGGCGAGGGGTGCGGACGGACCCCATCCGTGCCCCTTGGAGGACCCCGATTCTCGAGAGCAGAGCCTCCCCCCGCGCCCCCCATCAGCACCACCATCTCCACCGCTGGGAGCGCGGCGGGCCAGCCCTTTCGTCCCAGGTCGGGGGCTGGGGGGCTGGGGAGTCTGTGGGATCTGAGGACCACCCCCACAGCCTGGGGCCCACAGAAGCGCCCCACACCCCGTCCTAAAAGCCGGCTGCTCTCCTCCCGCACTCCCCTCCGCACGCTTTCTCTCCGATCTCGTCCGGACCACCTCCCCGTACCACCCCCCCCTCCCCGCCCCGCAACATCCCCCCCCCCCCCCCCAACCAAGGCATTCCCGCGCGCCTCGGCCTGGTTCCGCCGCCACCTCCAGCGGACGGAACTGGTGGCCAAGATCCGCCGCCTGTTGGGGGGTGGGGGGGCTGGAGATGGGGCGGCGGGGAGGGGGTTACCCGGAGGTGGGTGAGGGGCTGGGGGAGCCTGGCAAAAGCCAACCCCCTCCCCAAGGCGGCGGCGGCGGTGGCCGCGGCGGGCTGCCCCCCCCACCCCCGCCCCGGGCCTGCGTGGCCGGACCTGCGGGCGCGCGGGGTGGGGACCTGGGCTGGGGAGGTGTTGATGGTGGTGGTGTGTGTGTGTGTGTGCCGGTCGGCTGCAGGCGGTGCGGGGGGTCGCGAGCTCGAGGAAGGAGGAAAGGCTGAGGTTCCCCGGCTGCAAACCGCCCCCACCGCCAGCCCCCAGCCACGACTGTTGCCTGCCCCCCTCCGGCTCCCCAGGACGCCCGCCGCCTCCTCCCGGCGCGCACGCATCCTCCCGTCTCCCAGACGCGCCCCTCTCCCCCCAACCCCAACCCCGGACCTGGACCCCCCCGGCTCTTTTCCTCCCGCCGACAACGCGGGAAGCTCGCTTTCTCCCCTCGGATCCTCCCGGGCGGCCTTTCCGGGTTGCGGGGGGGGGAGGTTGCATCCCCAGATCCGGGCGCGGGTGCCCCGCGCAGCCCTGGGCCCGGGCGCACCATTCCGGCGCCTCTCTCTCTCTCTCACACACACACATATATCACCCGATCTTCCCCGATTTCGGTGTCCGGCCCCCCACCCCCGCCTACCCCGACCAGCGCACCACCCGCCTCCCACCGGGGGCCCGGCCGGGGGACCACCCTGGGAACGGACCTCCGGCCCGGAGGGCGAGGGGCGCTCGGACAACGTCTTCTGCATCTCTCCCGCCCCCCCGTTTTCTAAGCGGGTTTTTTTTTTTTTTTTTTTTTTTTTGCTGCGGGTTTCCTCTGCTTCGGACTCATTCCTCGGAACCGACCAGCAGGTGTGGGTCTCTCTTTCAAATTTTTTGTATTTTTTAAAAATTTATTTCTGGAGCCACCAGGCTGCTATTTCGGGGATGGCGTGGGGGGAGGGGGCAGCAAGCAGCGTCTTGGGGGGTCCGGGTAGAGGGTGGACCTTCCCCCCCATAGCCTGGGGCTGAGGCTGGCATCTCGCGCGCGCGCCGGGTGCGCGCGTAATGAATGAAACCCGGAGCGCGGGCGGGTCCTGGGGCGAGCCCGTCTTTCAGGTGGGCCCAACTTAAATTTGGGGTGAGGGGAGTCAGGGGCGGGGGCCGGGGGTGGGGGGAGAGTATCGAAGTAAGCAGGTGCTGTCCTTGCGAGCAGGATCCACAAGGTGGTAGTATGCATTCTTCCTTTCATTTTGATTTGCGTTCTTTTTCTTTTTTCCCTTCTGTTTGGTCAGTGGGGTGAAATGGCTTTCTGTGATATCCTACAGTTTTGGAAAGGGTCCACTGGCCGGCGCGGTTTCCACCTTCTGAGCGCGTTCCCTTTTCCCCGTGTCCCAATGCGAGGTGCTGCCGACCTAGCTTCTTTTCTGAGTCAGGCTTGTCCCTTGGTTTGAGGAACAGGACACAGAAGGAGGTGGGCTGGGGGAGAGAGAAAAAGGAAGAAAAAAGTTTGGGGGAGACTTAGTGATCCTCACGGGGCCGAATTTCCAGGCCGTGGAGGTCTCTTGCAGGCCAGACCAGAAGCGCAGGCGTCAGGCACCGTCTGGTGGGCACCTCCTTCCGCTAGAAATGAACCGACCGGGGTGTGGAGACCTGACTTCCCGGCCGAACAAAGCAACCTCAGCTGCTCGGGAGAGCGGCGTGATTCGAATGGAGATGCTTTAGCGATTTTCCTCGGGGCTGACGGAGCCAGGGGAAATGGTTTTGATGGCCCCGGAATCTGCATGTGTGTGGGGGGCACATTGTGGGTGGGGTAGGGGACGGGTTGCAGGCCTCTCATCCGCGTTGGGAAGAGGTTACTAGCCATCTCGAAAGTACTCAGGGTTGGTCCCCGCGTTTGAATGCGACACAAGCTGTGTTATGTGTGGGAAGACGGGCATTTATGACACATGGTCGCATTCATCCTTTATGTCCAGATTAAAAAAAAAGAAAAATTGCATTTTAGAAACGTGCCCCTAAATTAAAAACAGAATCATCTCACAGAGGCCTCTGCAAGTAACTATATTTTTTCCCCCAAGATGAGAACCTCAGTATTCTAGTACCCAAAGAAATGTAATTGACAGTTTTAAAGAGTATTTTCCTTGACAGGGAAGGAAAAAAAAAAGAGGGCTAGGACGTAGCAAGTGGAAAATTACTTCATCAGTTTTAAATCACTGGATTAAAATGACACGTTAAATTTTTTGGAAACCAGTATGATTTCGAGTGGGGAGTTAATGATCATTGCCTTTTCATAATGACAGCTGTGCTGTGATGCCCTTTGCAAGGTGTTTTGACATGTTTTTCTTTGGTGGAAGAATTGTTACATTCCTTTGTAATTTTTTTCCCCCCCTTAATAAAAGAATGCTGAATGTACATTTAGCCCTAAATGCAGCTATCCAGGTAATTTTTTATCCCAGTCTTAAGAATAGATAATGTGCTTGATAAGTGAGGAATTGTTCCATAAGAAGCGTAAAGCGAGTATGATCCTATGAAATTCACAAGTGAATACACGTGCAGAATTGTCAAGTTATTTCTCTGGCCTGGAATGTAGACCAACAGAAAGTATATGGCTGTTTTTCTTTTATTTTTGAACTTGGCCTGTTCATTTTTTTTTTTCTTTGCAGTAATTTGTGGAAAGCTTCTGGTTTCCGTACAAAGACAAGAGTGTTTCCTGTCTATACACATTTTGTTGCTCTCAGAATGCGCAGGCAACCCTGTAAGAACTCTTTAGAATATTGGGCTTTGATGCCTGGACCACTAAACAAAAACCCAGAGCCGGTTCTCACAAAAGTAAATATTCAAGTGCATGGAATCTGGCAGGGGGCTCACCGTTCTTCCATTTTAATTGGTACTCCAGATTCTCAGCCTTTGTTACAGGCTGGGTATTGTCCACGGTGCAACCTGTTGACAGAATTTATGTGAGTCAAATGAGGCGACCCTGTGAAAATACTTCAAGTCCTTTAAGTGCCCTCACTCTGAAGACAGGCTTCTCTGATGAAAACAGATTTAAATTCCAAACGTGATGACAGTTGATGTTTTTTTTTTTTGTATGTGAAAGTCAAGGGCAAGGACCAGATTTTTAATATATCAACCACCCCTGTATTCTTTCTGTATGTTCCCATCCTTCACAGTATGCCTTTATTTTCAAATGAGAGGAATATGTTTGGCTTTAAATCAGTTGCTCAATTAAAGGAAAAAATTCTGGATGCCATTATCTTTTCAGAAGTGACACTTCATCATCTACTTGAGGACTTTAAAAAATTTCTGAGACAGACTATGCCCTCTAACGTAGCAACAGCTGATTTCTTCAGCGTGCCAGCTACCAGTTTCAAATAAAATATTCAGCTTGTGCGCAGAGATGGGGACACAGTGAGGCTCTCAAAATTGAGCCCACGTGGTTGTAGGCAATTAGGTCATCTGTTATGGCCTGTAAACCATTCATGGGCCATTCATGGCATGAATATTTTCCAGTTTTGTCATTTTTTTTTCTTCTCTCTAAACAACCTACATTTGGCCTTTTCAAAGCCTCTTCTGTTCTTTGTTCAGTGGATGGCGGGATGGGAAATCCGTCCTCTTTTTTTCTTGGAGAGGGGCAGAGTAGCACAAATGAATAAAGCAGAGGGGGGCGAAAGTGGTGGTGGTGGTTGTTTGTTTGCTAAGTCGTGACCGACTCTGCGACCCCATGGACGGCAGCACACCATGCTTCCCTGTCTTCCACTGTCTCCCCACGTTTGTTCAAACTCATGTCGATCGGGTCGGTGATGCCATCCAACCATCTCATCCTCTGTCACGCCCTTCTCTTCCCACCTTCATTGTTTCCCAGCACTGGGGTCTTTTCCAGCGAGTCATTTCTTTGCATCAGGTGGCCAAAGTATTGGAGCTTCAGCACCAGTCCTTCTAATGAGTATTCAGAGCTGATTTTCTCTAAGATTGACTGGTTTGATCTCCTTAAAGTCCAAGGGACTCTAAAGAGTCTTCTCCAACACCACAGTTCAAAAGCATCAATTCTCTGGCGCCCAGCCTTCCTCAAGGTTTAGCTCTCACATCCATACATGACCCCTGGAGAAACCATAGCTTTGAGTATATGGACCTTTGTCGGAAAAGGGATGTCTCTGCCTTTTAATGTGGCGCCTAGGTTTGTCATAGATTTCCTTCCAAGGAGCGAGCATCTTTTCATCTCGTGGCTGCAGTCACCATCCGCAGTGATTTTTGAAGCCCAAGGAAAGAAGTTAGCAATTTATAGGCTGCGAACAAAGATCTAGTCTGTGAGAAGGATTTACGTCTGCGGTGGGCATATGACAAAAAAATAAATAAGGCTCGTAAAATAGGTGCATGAGTGGAGAATATATCTGGGACACTTGGGGCTCTAATTTCAAACTTCAGACATTCACTGTGGAGAGCACCTGCCCTGGGTGTGCGGAACCCTGGAGCGCCCTCTGCCTGTGGAAACGGGCCAGTCGGTTTCCAGAAACGAGTCTCTAAATCAGTTCCCAATATTCATTGGAGGGACTGATGCTGAAGCTCAAACTCCATACTCTGGCCACCTGATGCAAAGAACTGACTCATTGGAAAAGATCCTGGTGCTGGGAGGGACTGGGGGCAGGAGGAGAAGGGGACGACAGAGGATGAGATGGCCGGATGGCATCACTGACTCAATGGACATGAATTTGAGTAAACTCCCGGAGTTGGTGATGGACAGGGAGGCCTGGCGTGCTGCAGTCCATGGGGTTGCAAAGAATCGGACGCGACTGAGCGACTAAACTGAACTGAATCTGGTCCAACCTTCCCCTCCCTGCTCCCCAGAAGGGAGGCCTGACAGAACACACACCAAACCTCAGCAAACATAAAATACACAGTTAAGATGAGGTATTATGGAATTCATTCCAGGAGAGAGAGAGTAACTGTCTTAGGAAAGGCATGAGAAAGAATAAAGCCCATAGGGCCTTATTGGAAGACATCTCAAAGAGGCAAGTCTTGATTTCAGGATGTGCTCTGGTTACTCGCTTAGTTGCATCTGATTCTTTGCGACCCCGTGGACTGTAGCCCGCCAGGCGCCTCTGTCCATGGGATTCTCCAGGCCAGAATACTGCAGTGGGAAGCCACTTCCCTCTCCAGGGGATCTTCCCAATCCAGGGCTCAAACTCAGATCTCCTGCATTGCAGGCAGACTCTTTATTTTCTGAGCCACCAGGGAAGCCCATATTTCAGCATGGTGTTCAGAAAATGGCAAACTGCTTTTACAAGTCTTCAGAAATGAGGGCAAAGAACCCAGAGCTCTGTCTGCTGGTTTTCTTTAAAATGTGCGTTGTGTCTAGTGGTTTCCCATTAACAGATGACAGTGTTTTGGGTGACAGTTGGAACTTCTTGGTTTGACATGTCGATATTGGTGAACATTTTGGTTTCTGGTGGCTGATATCCCATTGGGTGATGAAGTCATTATTTTTGATCTTGAAGCCACCACCCCAGGCCTCTCTTTTTAATCTTAGGAAACTGTTAGTAGCTCAGTTGTGTATGACGCTTTGTGACCCCCATGGACCATATGTAGCCCACCAGGCTCCTCTGTCCCTGGGATTTTCCAGTCAAGAATACTGGAGTGGGTTGCCATGCCTTTCTCCAGGAGATCTTTCCAACCCAGGATTCGAACCCAAGTCTCCCACATTGGGAGCAGATTCTTTACCCTCCGAGCCACCAGGGAAAGACCTTTTCATCTTCTGGCACTGTGGTAAGAACATGTGAATACAGATGTACCCTTTTAGCTCAGGTTGCAGTGTATTGTATGGCCCTATGGGCTATAGCTACAATATTACACAGCAGGTGTAGAACGCAGTCACCTTGCTTTAAAAGAGAAAGTGTTAGTCACCCAGTCATGTCTGACTCTTTGCAACCCCATGGAGCATAGTCCGCCAGGCTCTTCTGTCCATGGGATCCTCCAGGCAAGAATGCTTGACCTAAACTGTGTGACTGTTGATTCGTTACTTGCCATTTCCCCCTGGCCATCCCCCCTAAAAAAGAGGGAGATGAGTCAGGATGGGGGATGGGTGCTTCATCCTGACTCATCTTCCTCTTTTTAAAAAATTGAAATAGGGTTGATTTGTACGGCTTCCCTGGTGGCTTGGACGGCAAAGAATCTGCCTGCAATGCAGGAGACCTGGGTTCAATCCCTGGGTGGGGAAGATCCCCTGGAGAAGGGAAAGGCCACCCACTCCAGTCTTCTTGCCTGGAGAATCCCGTGGACAGAGGAGCCTGGGGGGCTACAGTCCAGGGGGGTCACAGAGAATCAGACAAGACTGAAGCGACTAACAGTTTCACTTTTCACTTTCCTAGTTGATTTACAAAGTTGTGTTTCAAGTGTACCTCAAGGTGATTCAGTTATGCATACATACATACATTTATATACATATATTTATTCTTTTGCAGATGACTACAAAACAATTGAGTACAGTTCCATGCACTTGTCAGTAGCAAGTTGTTTATCTATCCTTGTTTATCTATCTGTCCTTGTTGTTTATCTATTTCATATATAGTAGCGTGTATCTATCTATGGGGCTTCCCTTGTGGGTCAGCTGGGAAAGAATCTGCCTGCAATGGGGGAGACCTGGGTTCGATTTGAAATATGGTTGATTTGCAGGGCTTCCTGGTTGCTCGGATGGTAAAGAATCTGCCTGCAAAGCAGGAGACCCAGGTTCCATCCCTGGGTTGGGAAAGATCCCCTGGAGAAGGGAAAGGCTACTTCATGGGGTCGAAAAGAGTCAGACATGGCTGAAAAACTTTCACTTTAGTGTGTATCTGTTAATCCCAAACTTCCAATTTACCCCCATCCCCTTTCCCCTTTGGTAACCATTTTTGTTTCTGCTTGGCTGATTAGTACGACTTTTTTTTTTTTTTTTTTTTTTGCGAAGGTCAATGATTGGGGAAAGAAATCGTATTCTGCCAAGTGCAGTCCTTGGAAATGTGGACTTTCACTACGGATTTTTCTCACATTAAAAAGTAAACTTGCTTAAGCTTTGGAATCCTTTAAAAAAAAAGAATCAGGGTGACAGGAACTGTGATTGGAAGTGATGAGAGGTGTGCACCTGGGGCCCGTGATTATTTTTTGCAAAGCAGGGAAAAGAATTCGTTGCTTGTGTTGTTACAGCAGTGATGGGATTGGAACGTGGTGTCATTTTCCAGGTCTCGTTTGTCAGGATCACCAGTGTTTGGTTCACAGTCACGGCTGGGGACATGGATTGGGTTACCTTGGTGGTCTGCCAGCTTTGAATCCTCAGCCCGTGGCGTCAGACTGTGGTGTACACCAATGGGCTGGGGGGTGGGGCTGGTGGTTAGTGGCTGAGGAGTCCAGAACCCACTGAGGTTGGGTGGCTGCATTGCTTTCAGGTTTTTTCCTGCACGAGCATCCTCTGTGAATGCGCTGGATGGTGGGAAAGCATAAGCACGTTTTTAAAGAAATTTAGGTTGATTTGCATAATTTTCCTAGTTTCCCATGGACAACGCAGTGATTCGGTATGTTTACACATTAATGCAGCATAGGTCCATGTGCTGGTCAGTATATCCTTATGTCTTTTATAAACAGCAGTTTATCCTTCTTTAAAAAAAAAAAGAAACTGAAGTATAGTTGATTTACCTGCTTCCGGGTAGCTCAGATGGTAAAAAAAGCTGCCTGCAATGCAGGAGACCCTGGTTCGATCCCTGGACCGGGAAGATTCCCCTGGAGAAGGGAAAGGCTACCCACTCGGTTATTCTTGCCTGGAGAATCCCATGGACAGAGGAGCCTCAGTCCGTGGGGTCGCAGAGAGTTGGACCCAGCTGAGCGAGTCACACTTGCAGCTTCATAGTGGGTTTACCGTGTTGTGGTAGTTTCAGGTCTATAGCAAAGCGTGTCTGTTTGTTTTCTATGTCTGTGAGTCTGTTCTGCAGATGAGTTCATCTGTGCCCTTTTTCCCGTCCCATGTGTAAGTGATGTCATGATATTTGCCTTTCTGTTTCTTCCTTACCTCGCTTGGTATGGTCATCTCTAGGGCCAGGCTGTTGCAAATGGCCTTGTTTCATTCTTTTTTTATGGCTGAGTCGTATTCCATTGTGTGTGTATATATGTACGTATGTTTACACTGCGTTGTCTTTACCCATTCAGCCGTCGATGGACACCTAGGCTGTTTCCACATCTTGGCTACTGGAAATAGTGCTGCGGTGAATATTGTGGCGGGGGGCTGGTGCACGTGTCTATTTGAATTAAAAGTTTTTGTCTTCTCTGAAGATATGCCCAGGAGTGGGATTGCTGGGTCACATGGTGGTTCTCTTTTTGAAGTTTTCTGAGAAACCTCCTTACTGTTCGCTGTCGGGGCTGTAGCAATGCACATTCCGTCCAGCAGTGTGGGAGAGCTCCCTTCTCCCCACGCCTGTTACCGTTTGCAAGACTTTTTGATGACGGCCGCTCTGGCCCTTTTGAGTTGATATCTCACTGCGGCTTTGATCTGCATTTCTCTTAGTTTCTGGCATCGAGTCTCTTTTTCTGTGCCCGTAGGAGAAACTTGTAGGAGGGTACTGTCTTTGTCGTATTGACCCTCCATCTTGCTGTCTAGGCTTGTCCTAATTTTTCTTCCCGGGAGGAGGCGTCTTTCACATACTTGTATCTATGTGTTTTATTCAAGGGTAGCTGATTTACAATGTTGCGTTAGCTTCAGATGGACAGCATAGTGATGCAGCTATACATGTACATGTATCTATTTTTTATTGGAGTTTTGTTGATTTACAATGTTACGCGAGTTTTAAGGGTACACCAGAGTGATCCACCTATACATATACGTGTATCTATTTATTTTATTGGGATTTTGTTGATTTACAATGTTGCATTCCTTTCAAGTGTACAACACAGTGATCCATTTATGCATACACAGATTCTGTTTCACGTGCTTTGCTGTTAGGATTTATTACGGGATGCTGAGACCTCCATCATGAAACCTAAAGAGTTTGCGCGTGTACACTGAGGGGCACACGTGTACTTTTCTCTAATTTTCCAGGAAGCTTTCTCTTCCGATGTGAGCAACGTTTCGCAACAGGGTATCATTATCTACACTCAGGGTGAGCCCCCCTGTGTGGTAGGAGTGAAATCAGACAGCCCCTTCGTGTTCTTCCACATTCCGCCAGCTTGCATAACTGGGATGCAGAAATTGACTTTTTCTTTCTTCCCCCTGAGGATCAAACTAGACACTCTTTTTTTTTTTTTTTTAAGACAAAACTAAATAGCCCTTTTATCTGCCTGATAGGAGGTGCCATCCTTTTTGTCTTCATGCGCAAGGGTTCTGATGAGAGGCTGTGGCCATTCACTTCGACTGGCATGGTCCGAGGAGCTTTGTATCAGCACAGCGGACAAAGCCGAGGTTCATGTTCCCTAAACCCTGAGAAGCTGCAAGTCCCCAGAGTGGAACAACTCATGAGAATCTTTTTGTGGCCTTGGGGTCCCTGCCTTCCTGCCGTTCCCATGCATCCCAGTTCCGCTCACCCGCAGGGTACCTACTGAGAAGCGTGGACAGCACCCCAGGCCCTGGGAAAGCCAGGGCAGTGCTGAATTAATGCTGCAGGGTTTCCAGACCCAGCCTGTCACTGGGCCTCCAGCAGCAGGTTCTTTGGAAATCAGACTGCACATAATAGCAAATAGACTTATATAGCAAATATATAAATAGCTGTATAGCATATAGCTACATATATATATATAGCAAAGACCTAAATAGCAAATAGACTTAAACAGACTTAAGTCCCTGACATGTCTGTCCATTGCCGGGGGGGGGGTCTCAGGACAGTTACAGACGACATCACAGAGCCATTTCTCGTACAAAATCATTCCACTGGCAAATCGGATCTAGAAAGCCTTCATCCAGTAAACTAGCTAAAGTTAATTTGAGTATATGTGTCTATAATTACTGCTGTGTTGTGTTTATATATTTATATAATTATATTTATACACTGCATTTTTAAATTTGCTTGGTTGATTTGCAATGTTGCATTAGTGTATACAGCTAAGTGATTCAGATATACATATATATTTATATAGATATATATGGGTGTGTGTATATATAGGTGTACATGAACTTATATATATACATACATATGTCTATATATATATATATATATACACACCCATACCTATGTGTACATGAACTTAGGGCTTCTCCTGTGGCTCAGATGGTGAAGAATCTGTCTGCAATGCAGGAGATCCAGGTTTGATCCCTGGGTCGGGAAGATCCCCTGGAGAAGGGAATGGCAACCCGCTCCGGCATTCTTGCCTGGAGAACCCCATGGACAGAGGAGCCTGGCAGGCTACAGTCCCTGGGGTCACAAAGAGTCAGACACGGCTGAAGCGACTGAGCACTCATGCACACACGTGAACTTGGGTAAACTCCAGGAGATAATGCGGGACAGAGGATCCTGGCGTGTGAGGCAGGCCGTGGGGCTCCAAAGTGTCAGATATGACTGAAGCGACTTAGCATCCATGCATACGTGTATGTATGTGTGTGTGTGTACATACACACATATATATATTTACCTTTTCAGATTCGTTTCCCTGTTAAGTTACTACAAAACATTAAGGAGAGTTCTCCACGCTATACAGTAGGTCCTCATTGGTTGTCTGCTTTATATATAGTCTGTGTTACGCATATGTAAAATTGAATTTGTATAGAGTTTATATATACTTGTGTATATATATATATACATATACATATATATATACAAACTATATTTGTGTATACTTTATATAACTGATAAGAAAAGCTCATCAAAACATGCTTTATTTCAACATCTATTGGAAAGCCTTTTTTACACATAATGAATAAAATTCATTTAGCTACACAGTGTATTATAGAGAGAAGGAAATGTCAGCCCATTCCAGCACTCATGCCTGGAAAACTACATGGACGGGAGCCTGGTGGGCTGCAGTCCCTGGGGTCACAAAAGAGTCAAACATGACTTAAAAAGTAAACAGTGTTATTATAGAAATATAGCTGTATTATATAATGTAAGTGAAATTTAGCCTATATAAGGTTTTAATATAAATATACAAAATTGACATAGATGTAGATTATATAGAGAGATGGATGCATGGATAGATAGACAGTTTGATGGGCATTTTCCAGGAGAAACTGTGTCATATGTGGTCAGTCCATTTCCAGGCTGGTCCCCAGAATCTACATTTAATGCTCCCCAGAAACTTCCCACTTCCCACTCAAGTGAAGTTGAGGAGTGTTGCTATGGGAACAGGCTTATTACAGCCCTCACTGAAACATAACTAATTGATACTTAGTGGGCAACCTCATGTCAGGGGGAACATATGTATCAAGTCAAGCATGATAGGCATCTTCTGCCTTTAGAATGCAAGACCCAGAATCTATGTCAGCCTGGACAGAAGCCACAGGAAATCAGTGCTGGGCCCTGCGGACCCGGGGTGATGGCGGTGGCTCTCAATCTGAGTAGCTTCTCTTGGCGAGTGTCTTTTGGGGTCTTCTTCCAGGTGGGAAGTCAGTATGGTGGCTCAGGAATGGAGATCTAAAGGCACTGGCAGGAAGAGAAATTGGGCGATTAGCAAGTATGCATCTTTCTTCCTAGAAACTGGTTTCTGACGCCTTTTCCTTCTTCCCTTCACCACTTTTGTTGAGCACGTCCAAGGTGCAAGCCTGGAAGAAAACTTAGTCCTTCTATTTTAGAGGGGAATTAGGCATCAGTTCAGTTCAGTCGCCTCAGTCCTGTCCGACTCTTTGCAACCCCATGGACTGCAGCACGCCAGGCCTCCCTGTCCATCACCAACTCCCAGAGTTTACCCAAACTCGTGTCCATCGAGTCGGTGATGCCGTCCAACCATCTCATCCTCCGTTGTCCCTTTGTCCTCCCCCCTTCAATCTTTCCCAGCATCAGGGTCTTTTCCAGTGAGTCAGCTGTTTGCATCAGGTGGTCAAAGAACTGGAGCTTCAGCTTCAGCATCAGTCCTTCCAATGAATATTCAGGACTGATTTTCTTTCAGATTGACTGGTTGGGTCTCCTTGCAGTCCAGGGCACTCTCAAGAGCCTTTTCCAACACCATGTTTCCTCAGAAAAGCTTGCCTGTGTGTCTAAATAATCATGAGAAGGTTGTTAAGATATTTAATTCACGTGTGTATCAGTGCTTCCCATTGCTCCGTATGTATTGTGGATTTTCCTTCTTTTGTTTCTTCCTTTCTCCTTCGCTTTCCTCCTTGTCTTTCTTCTGCTTGGCTGAATAATGAGGACTCAGAGGTCCTTAAAGGATTAAAGGACCAATGAAGGTAATCAGATAGAGGATAATTCTTCCCATTAGTCAGGAAAGAGGAGCAAAATGAAATGGCTAAGAAGATTTTCCGTGACAGTGTAATAGAATCCTTCACATGCCCTGTTTGTTTAGCTGCTTGGAGCTTTCAAAGTTGTCAAACCGTATATTTTTGAAACATGGATTTTTCGTTTTAGTACATCATGTGAGTGAATACATATATAAAACAGATTGTTTTGATTCAACAAAGAATTGAGGGCCCATAAAAAACTGTGTTTTTTTTAAGACAGAAAGTAGTGAGTCTAACCTCATTAGTAAATGACTGTTTCCTGTAGTCACTGTAACAATTGACAGGCAAGAATTACATATTTCAGCAGTTTTGTGGGCGTGAAAAATACTATGGATCCTGAGGTAACAGTCTCAAAGATGATAAAATCACAGATAGTTGTCTCAAACCCCACCACCTCTCATATATGTTTCAGTTGTTTAAGGTTTTTGATAAGAGTTCCCAAAGCAGGGATTCCCTTTTTTAAAATCTATTTTATTGGAATATAGTGGATCTGCAGTGTTGCGTTAATTTCCGCTCTGCAGAAAATTGATTCAGTTTATATATATATATTGCTTTTCATATTCTTTTCCATGATGGTTTATCACAGGCTATTGGGTATAGTTCCTGGTGCTCTTCAAGTAGGACCTTGTTGTTTATCCATATCTACTAGCTTGTCTCTGCTAATTGCAGACTCCTAGCCAATCCCTTCCTTGCCCTCTGTATGGTCAGTCGTGTCCGACTGTCTGAGACCCCATGGACTGTAGCCCACCAGGCTCCTCTGTCCATGGGGGTTCTCCAGGCAACAATAGTGGAGTGGGTTGCCATGTCCTCCTCCAGGGGATCTTCCCCACTCAGGGATGGAACCCAGGTCTCTCCCACATTGCAGGTGGATTTTTCTCTTTTTTTTTTTTTTTAAACCATCTGAGCCACCAGGGGAAGCCCCTACCCTCTCCCCCATCAGCAACCACATATCTGTCATCTTTGTGAGTCTGTTTCATCGATAAGTTCATTTGTGTCGTATTTTAGATTCCACATATAAGTGATATCCTGGGGTGTTTGTCTGGCTTACTTCGCTTTGTACAGTCATGTCTAGGTTCATCCATGTGACCGCAAATGGCATGACTTCATTCTAGTCTATGGCTGAGGAGTATTCCATTGCATCCGCATCTTTAAGGGATTCTCTTGTAAGGAGACTCCCACATCACATAATTCTGGAAAACCTCAGGCGTCATACTTGTGCCTTGAATTTTACGCTGAGAACAGGCACCCTGAGGATTTGAGAAACCCCATGCTGATGGATACAGGAGACGTCACCTAACTTGAGATTCTCTGCAATGAGTGTTCCCTAAATTATGGAACCGGGATGACATTGAAGGCTTCTGTGGTATTTTATTGACACAGTGCTGACAGAATCTAAGGTGACTTGGAAGTGTTTCAGTTGCCAGGGCAGCCTAGAGAAATGAATGATATTGGTATCTTTTCTTCCCCTTTCCCGCATCTATTCAGCATGTTTTGAGGGCTGGGACATGACTGAAGAAGACCAAGTTGTTCAACTTTCTTATATGATCCATGCGACAGGCTCACCAACAAAAATAGTGCGTGGAGGATGGGTGGGTTGGGCACAAAAACAGGAACCCGACTCAAGACTAAGAACAAGGAGGTTTTATAGCAGAATCTCCCTCCTGGTGAGTGCGTGCATGTGTGTGTGTGTGTGTGCACGTGCGTGTCTAATTCCTCGTGTCCTCCGGCCAACAATAAGGAAAATGGCAACTTCATTCAGTGCTCATCAATAATTTTCCAAGACTTAAAGGCAAGGTCATTAGGGCCTTATAGCTGAAATATTAGAAGGTCAGTAATTCTATACTTTTCAGATACAGATGATGTTGTTGTTCAGTTGCTCAGGCGTGTCCGACTCTCTGCGACCCCATGGACTGCAGCACGCCAGGCCTCCCTGTCCATCACCATCTCCCAGAGTTTACTCAGACTCACGTCCTTCGAGTCGGTGATGCCATCCGACCATCTCAGCCTCTGTCGCCCCCTTCTCCTCCCACCCTGTTAAATTTTATCTTCTTCAACAGCACAGGCTGCTGGGGTTAACACGCAGAGAGTTGATGTGCTAAAGAAGCAAGGAGTTAACCCGGGTCCTCCGGGAAAAGCAGTCTGCCTGTCCTTGTGCAGGCTGAGGATGCTATCCGTATCCCAGCCCTGAGCTAGCCATCTCAGTCTGTCTGCATTAACTCGCTGTTTGCTTACCCACGGCTTCCCTGGTGGCTCAGAGGTAAAGAAACCACCTGCTCCTCCGTCCATGGGATGCTCCAGGCAAGAACACTGGAGTGGGTTGCCATTCCCTTCTCCAGGGGATCTTCCCGACCCAGGGATGGAACCTGGGTCTCCTGCATGGCAAGCAGATTCTTCTACTCTCTGAGCCACCAGGGAAGCCCCAGTCTTTATAAAAACAGAAAGATGGAGGAGAGATGTTAATATACTGGCCATCCTGGGAAAATTCCCATCTCAGCCTGCCTCTTCTGACAATTTCGGGTCATAGTGGAGACCAAACAGCAGCATCTTATGGGAATGAACATGCAATTCACACGTTGCTTCACTTACAATTTGTGGGAAGGTTTTCCATTGATTCTGCTAAAGCAGTTTCACAGATAAAGCGATGTCTGCGAGGGTACGTGATGATTTTTATTGATGGAAGAGTCTCTCTAATGAACAACAGGGATCAGCTATTCACAGTTATCAAAATTACATGAAAATGACACAAATAAGCCTGTGTTTTAATTTCACGAGTTTGGGGGGCAGGTATTGACTCTGGTCCCGTCGAAATTAATGAGAAATTGCTTACTTCTATGAATATATGTCTAAATTGTCAGGATACATGTTGGGCATTTGGAGAGACAACTGGCATCTGGTTCTTTTATTCACATTTTTTGAAAAATTGGAAAATAATTGCTTTATTATATTATGTTGGTTTTTGCTGTACAATAGTATGAATCAGCCCTATGTATCCATATATCCACTCCCTCGTGAGTCTGCCTCCCACCCCATCTTGTTCACTTAGATGTGTTCAGTCGTGTCTGACTCTCTGTGACCCCATGGACTGCAGCCCGTCAGACTCCTGCGTCCATGGCATTCTCTGGGAAAGAATACTGGAGTGGGTTGCCGTTTCCTCCCCCAGGGAACCTTCCCCACCCAGGGATGGAATGCACGTCTCTTGCAGTCTCCTGCATTGGCAGGTGGATTCTTTACCCCGGGCCACCTGGGAGGCCCCGTGTTCACACGACAGTTGCTCTGCGTTGTGTAAAACCATAACAGAATCAGCTGGAAAGGGACGAATGTGTTAATGAGATGGACAAAGTCTGACTGGTAACGGTTCTATTGCTAAGTCGTTTATTTACCTTTTCTCTCTTTGAAGGTTGCTGGAGGAAAAAGTCAAAGGGAAAAAAGCTTGAAATATCATATTTAACTGTGAACTGTATTTCCCGTCTTCCACTGTCTGCACGCTGTTGATTTAGAGACATCGCAGAACAGCCTCAAGCTCTTTGTGATCTACGAAGACCTCAGACATCCCTGGAGCGTGGGGCTGAGCCCAGGGAGGGGGGTTTAGTTACAACTAGGGGTCTTCCCTGGGTTACCTGCTGTTGAAAGAGCTGTTTCTTCCCAAGCTGTCATCCTCGCTTCTTCTGGCTTCTCTCGATACGTGTCGGTGGGCTTTCTTCAGAGGGAATTAATTTCCCAGGTGGTCCTAAAGGTATCCTCACCAGGGTGAGGGATCAGGGGTGCCCTCTGGGTCCGGCTGGACCTCCAGCTCTCATCAGAGGAGATCAGAATGAAACGCAGCCATCTTTCCTCTGTCCTCCTCCTCCTCCGGTCTGATTTCCTTCCAGACCTACTTAGTAGGAAAAACAAATCCTGTCTTCAAATTAAGAACATTATTCAAGGGACTTCCCTGGTGGTCCGGTGGTTAAGAATCTGCCTTCCGAGGCAGGGGACGCAGGTTCGATCCCTGGTCAGGGAACTAAGATCCCACGTGCCATGAGGGAGTTGAGCCTGAGTGCCACAACTGAAATGAGATGGTTGGATGGCATCACCGACTTGGTGGACATGGGTTTGAGCAAGCTCCGGGAGATGGTGATGGACAGGGAAGCCTGGCGTGCTGCAGTCCATGGGGTTGCAAAGAGTCGGACATGACTGAGCGACTGAACTGCCACAACTAAGATCTAATGCAGCCAAGAAAATACTTAAATAAGTTTTTTTTAAAAAGCTGTTCAAGTATGCATTATCCTTTCTTGGCTGTTTCAGTTTTGGGCGTGGGGAGATGACAGGTGTAATAATTCTACGCAAGTGTGCATTTCAGTCGACCTTTAATTCCAGGAACATGAAAATGAGCTTAGATCATGATTGAATCACCTATGTCAATTGTACAGTCATTTGGGATATTTGTGAGAAAATAAGATAATACTTGAGAATCACGGGTTATGAGAACTTCTAGGAAACTGAGTAACCATTTGTCTTCACTCATTTACACAGAAGGAAACTTAGGTCATAGACAGAGAGAGCCAGTGATTCATTCATCTCTGACCACACCGGTGGTCAGCCCTTTCAAACACTCTTCTTGAAATGAAGATTGAAAGTGAAAGCTCTCGTGCCTCAGTCGTGTCCAATTCTGTGACCCCATGGATGGTAGCCCGCCAGCATCCTCTTTGCCCTTGGGATTCTCCAGGCAAGAATAATGGAATGGGTTACCATTCCCTTTTTCAGGGAATCTTCCTGACCCAGGGATCAAACCCACGTCTCCTGCATTGCAGGCAGATTCTTTACCATCTGAGCTACCAGGGAAGCCCTGAAAATTTCAGGGTTTGGTGTCTCTATTTTTGCCCACTTCAGACACTTCATCAAACAGGTTACTAAGGGACTTCTGTGGTGGTCTAGTGCTTAAGACTCTGCTCTTGCAATATAGGGAGTTGGGGTTCAATCCCTGGTTGGGGAACTAAGATCCCATATGCCCACACAAGCTGATTGGTGTGGCCAAAAAAATAATAGAAACTAAAAACACATCAATAAAAAAAAAATAAAAAAGGAAGTACAAATTATTTAAAAAGAAGGAAAACAGGTTACTAAAACAAAGGACATGATTTCGTTTTCAAAACTGACTTTATTTTGTGTCGCAGCGATTGAAAAAGGCAAATGTTTTTAACGAAAAGAACTAGGGGAGAATGCAGGGGAAAAAAAAAATCTCCCAAATTGAAAGTAAAACCTGTTACCTGGAACTCCATTTTTTTTTTTTTCTTGAATTGCTATGAAAGCAGTTTTCTTGCCTCTGATCTCCCTTTTCTCTTGATTCTTAATTATTCTCTGTAAGAATCCAATGCCTTTCTCGCTCTTATTTTTTTTTTTGAAACGTTAATTAATTGCACTTGTTTATTACACCTTGCCATGTTTCATTTCTAGGAGGAGATGAAACTATTTTAGGAATGCTGTCTCTTCTCTTCCTGTAAGCCTTGCAGGGTAGTTTTATCCCAGATGGAACTGTGTGTGTGTCTCTCTCTCTTTTTTTAAAATATTCGTTTATTTCTGTGGTCATGTGAGGTCTTAGTTGTGACATGCAAGTTGCAGCATGTGGTACCATTACTGGGGATTGAACCTGGGCACGGAGTCTTAGCCACTGGACCAGCAGGAATGTCCCTGGACATTCTTTATGAAGACATAATGCTGTTGGCTCTCTTACTAGATTGCAGTCTATATAAGCATCACTTTTACATGCAGTGGGAACCCAAAGCATTTTTGTCACCAATTTCATGTAAACAGAGTGGAACCATACCTGCATTATTCCAAGGTATGCACGCACTGTTTTCATCTTTAAAAAATAAAGTGGGGACTTCCCTGGTGGCCCAGTGCTAACCAATCCACCGTCCAATGCAGGAGACGTGAGTTTGATCCTTGGCCCGGGAAAATCCCCCGGCTTCTCTGGTGGCTCAGCTGGGAAAGAATCTGCCTTCCATGCAGGAGACCTGGGTTCGATCCCTGGGTTGGGAAGATCCCCTGGAGAAGGGAAAGGCCACCCACTCCAGTATTGTGGTCTGGAGAATTCCGTGAACTGTGTAGTCCTCGGGGTCGCAAAGAGTCGGACACGACTGAGCGGCTTGCACTGCGTCTGGGAAGGTCCCAGACGCCGCAGGGCAGACTCGGCTTGTGCAACACAGCTACTGAGTCTGTGTTCACAACTCCCGAGACGCACGTGCCCTAGAACCCGGGCTCCTGCAACAAGAAAAGCCACTAGTGAGAAGCCACAACTAGGGGTAGTGCCCGCCCCTTGCCGCAGCTAGAGAAAGCCTGCAGGCACCAGTGAAGACGGAGCACAACCAAAAAATAAAAAATAACTAGATTTACCCCCACCCCCGAAAAAAACCTGTAAAGATAGTACAGAGACCGCTTGTTTACCCCACATCTAACTAGAGTCTTATTTTACCTTGGGACGTCTGCAAAAAAAGGAGGCAACAGTGGTGCAGTGCTGTTAGCTAAACACCAGACTCTGTGTGGATTCTTCCAGGTTTCTCCTAATCCTGCTTTTCTGTCCCAGGGCCCCCTGCCGCCCACCAGGCTGGGTTCATTAGTCTGTCCCGTCTCCTTCATCTCCTCTCCTCTGTGACCTTATCTTCCGTGATTTTATTAATCACGACCTCAGCTTCATGATATTAGGTACAGAGTCCCCCTCCCCGCCAGCTGGAGTTTGAGTGATGCTGTCGTCTGCGATTCGTGTCTGGGCGAGGAAACCCAGAAAGGTCAGTTGCGTTTCTCAACTCTGTCAAGGGCAATCGCCTACCCACCAGCTGAGGTTGACCTTCAAAAACCTGGCGGAGGCAGGAAGTGGATTTTCCCCACGTTCAAGTCACACCCTGGCTCACATTTTCCTAGACCATGCTTTGGAATCTAGGCACTTAAAACTCCACAGAGGCAAGGAGGTGGTGGGGTGTCCGGCTGGTCGTCTTGGATGATAGAGTATTGACTTGGATTGTTTAGAATTTCTCTGTAACAGAACTCCGTGCCTCCTCCGTCATTTGTTCATTGATCGTCAGTCATTTCTTCATATCTGTAGGGAGGAGTGGATATTTAGCGTGTGAAGCTGAAAGTTCCAGTGGCTCAGGCGTGTCCGACTCTTGGCGACCCCATGGACTGTAGCCCACCAGCCTGCTCTGTCCATGAAATCCTCCAGGCAAGAACCCTGGAGTGGGATGGAACACGGGTCTCCTGCTGCTTGCCTGCTGGGCCACCAGGGAAGCCATCCTCGGTTGTAGAACCCCTGGAGGCAAACTCCCATCCGGCGTTTGGACCTGGGAGGAGGATTCTGTTCTTGGGAGATCTGGACCAGTATCTGCTGTTTCCCTGGGACTCTCGATCTTGCGGGTCAGCTCTGCTCAGCACACTGACCCGGGGGAACTCAGCTTGCAAATATACCACCTTCCACCTCAGTGGACTGGCAAAGTTCACAGTGTTGTTCACGGTCCCTCATTGCAGTAATCTGCAACCCTCCTGGGCAGCAAATTTCAGAGTGGCCCAGGGCTCACTCCTTCTCACAGTTCATCCAAATATTTTTCTATTTCTGCTTGCTGTTTTTCAGTTGCTAATCATGTCTGACTCTTTGCAGTCCCGTGGACTGCAGCACGCCAGGCTTCCCTGTCCATCACCAGCTCCCAGTCTTTGCTCCAACTCATGTACATGGAGTTGGTGATGCCATCCAACCGTCTCATCCTCAGTCGTCCCCTTCTCCTCCTGCCTTCAGTCTTTCCCAGCATCAGTCTTTGCCAATGAGTCGGTGCTTTGCATCAGGTGGTCAAAGTATTGGAGTTTCAGCTTCACCATCGGTCCTTCCAATGAATATTCAGGACTGATTTCCTCTAGGATGGACTGGTTGGATCTCCTATACAGTCACAAAAGTAAAACCTGGAGCTGACTGTGGCTCAGTTCTTGAGCTCCTTATTGCAAAATTCAGGCTTAAATTGAGTAAAGTAAAACCACTAGGCCATTCAGGTATGACCTACATCAAACCCCTTATGATTATAAAGTGGAGGTGATGAATAAATTCAAGGGATTGGACTTTTTTTTATCAAGAGGCACAAATTTGAGGGAACAGACTCCAGACCTTTTTTCCACCGGTACCCCCAGGGAGGGTAGATTTTTAAATGTTCGTAGGCATGGGGTCACCTTTTCACCTTGATCAATACTGTAAAGCCTGAGCTTGTCCTCTTGACATTATGGCTGTGGGACTTAGTGTGAAATTACCATATGCACACAGGTGATTATCATTTCAGCATATCTTGAGAAGCCTTCTGTTTGGAATTCTATGAGTCCACTTTATGAATGCATCATAGAAGCACGCTGAAACCTTTTCAAGGAGATTTTAAGGACTGTGATTTTCTTCGCAAAGAAGGGATGAGAGGCGTCTTATAGGAATATAAAAGTTCTGAAACAAATGTTAGCATCATTCCTCAGTCTATAAGCCACTGGTTAAACACTAAACAACTTGTATAATTTTTCTGAATTTTCCATATATTTTACTATTTTAATTGCCTGGATATTTTAATAATTTAGTGGTTTATCTGTGTGTACATCTTTATCTCTATGCTTGCGTGCTAAGTTGCTTCACTCGTGTCCGACTCTTGGCGACCCCATGGACCGTAGCCTGCCAGGCTCCTCTGTCCAAGGGATTCTCCAGGCTGGAATACTGGAGTGGGTTGCCATTTCCTTCTCCAGGGGATCTTCCCGACCCAGGGATCAAAGCTGTGTTTTGTATGTCTCCTGCATTGGCAGGCGGGTTCTTTACCACTATCACCACCTGGGAAGCCCCTTTTATCTGTGCATGTGTATGTAAATGTCTTTGTATGCATGTCTGCACGCATGTTTCATTAGCATATATGTATCTGTCTCATTATCTATATCAACCTATATCATACCCACATCATATCAATGACCACACTATGTTATGTTGCTCCCTCCTGGGTTTATGTCTGAATTATGTCCATGCTCATGTCTCTAGCTACATCTTTATTTATATACATATTGTGCATTTATTGGAGCTTCCCTGGTGGCTAAGGTTTTAAAGAATCTGCCCTGCAGAGACCTGGGTTCAATCCCTGGGTGGGGAAGATCCCCTGGGGGAGGGCATGGCAACCCACTCCAGTATTGCTGCCTGGAGAATCCCATGGACAGAGGATCTTGGCGGGCTGTAGTCTACGGTATCGGAAAGAGTCAGATGTGACTGAGCAGCTAACACGTTTGTTTTCTTTATATATTTAAATCTGTGCCATTCTGAACTCTACATTTCCCAAAGTATTGTTGCAAAAGCCTGTTTAAGATTATCGCAAATGTCCCACAACATGTCCGTAAGTGTTATCTTCTGTGATTAATTCTCTCAGGAGGTTACATCCTAAGCACTCATTTTCTTTTCTATTACAGGGCATTATAAGATACTGACCATAGGTTATTAGCAGATATTGAACGTACTATAGCAAGTCCTTGTTTATTTTATATATAGTAGTTTGTCTCTGCTAACCCAAGGACTTGAAACCTTCAACAGTAAATTATTTCAACAGTAAAATAATCCCTAAGACTTCAAGCACGTAAGTTTAAAAACACAGACACACCAAAGATAAGCAAGTTTACAAATCAAAACAGTATACATCAATCTGCAAAACAAAATAAGGAATGCCCCTCTGGTAAAGCGTGTGGAATTTTTATGTATGACTTTGAAAATAAGTTACGGGTGCAATATCCCTCCCAATATCCCTCCAGTATCCCTCCCTACCTTTCCCTTTTGGTAACCATTAAGTTTGTTTCCTGTGTCTGTGAGTCGGTATCTGTTTTGTATATAAGTGCATTTGTACTATTATTTTTAGACTCAACTTGTAAGTGATATAGCATGTTTGCCTTTGACTAAATTCACTCGGTGTGATCACCTCTGCGTTTCTCCACGCGTTGCTGCAAATGACATTATTTCAACCTTTGTTACAGCTGAATTGTATTCCACTGTATGTATGGAGCGCATCTTCTTTATACATTCATCCGTTGATGGGCATTTAGGTGGGTCCACGTCTTTGCTACTGTGAATTGTGCTGCTATGAACGTTACAGGGCCTGTATTGTTTCAAAGAGTTTTTGCTCTGTGCAGATGTATGCCCAGGAGGTAGGCTTGATGGGTCATATGGTAGCTCTAATTTTAGTTTTTTTAAGGAACCCTTGTTGTTCTTGGTGGCTGCACCAAGTTACATTCCCACCAACAGTGAAGGAAGGAACCTTTTCTGCACGCCTTCTTTGGCATTAATTGTAGATTTTTTTTTGACGATGGCCGTTCTGACCATTGTGAGGTGATCCCTCATTGCAGTTTTGACTTGCATCTCTTTTATAATTAGCGATGTTGAGCATCTTTCAGCGTCTGTTGACCACCTGTATGTCTTCTTGGGAGAAATGTCTCTTTAGAGCTTCTGCCTGTGTTCGGATGGGGTTGTTTGTGTGTTTCTCTCCTTGGGTTGTTATGAGCTATTTGTTTATTTTGGAAATTAAGGTCTTGTCAGTCATGGCTCTTGGGTGTATTTTCTTTCACTCTATAGGTTGCCTTTTCATTTTGTTTGTGACTTCCTTTGCTGTGCAAAAAGCTTTGAAGTTTGATTAGGTCCAGTTTGTTTATTTTTGCTCTTAGCTGTTTGCCTTTGGAGACTGACCTGAGAAAACATTGCTGCAATTTATGTCAGAGAATGTTGTGCCTGGGTTTTCTCCTGGGAGTTTTACGGCGTCATGTGTTATAGTCAAGTGTTTCAGCCCATGAGTTTAGTTTTATATGTGGTATGAAAGAGTGTTCTAACTTCATTGATTTATATGCAATGTCTTTATTTTTTGACTGGTAGAGGGTTTATGCAGTCTTTTGCACCTATAACTTATTTTCAAATCCATCCATATAAATCCCACATGCTTTACCAGAGGGACATTACTTATTTTGTTCAGTAGATTGATGTATACTTTTGTGTGTGTGTTTTTTAAACTTATGTGCTTGAAATCATAGGGATTATTTTGCTGTTGAAGGTTTCCACTTGCAAGAAAAAAAAAAACAGAAAGAAAATGGAATAATGAATCCCAAGTACCCCATCACCCAACCTTAACAATTATGAATGCCTGATCTAAGTGTTCCTATATAACACCACTCATCCCCCCCCACCTCGCCCCCCAAATCTCATTACGGGGACGTGCGATTCATCTCATGACATGTTAGTCCATTGCTTTAAGATGAAAAAGAACTCATTTTTTTCCCCATATGTAACAGTTGTATCTTTACTGCCTCTAAAAATTATCAACAGTTTCTCAGTATCACCAACAATGAAGTCATAACAGTCAGAGGATTTTGATTTTTTTTTTTTCCCTTTTTTACTCGTTTGCTAACTCACCCAAGGTCTGTGCATTGCAGTAAGTTGATGTGTCTTTTGAGTTTCGTGACCCTCTGCATTTTTTTGTTTTTTCTTGCAAATTCTTGTTGAAGGAACCGCTCTTTGTATCCTGTGTGAAAGTAGGTTATAGACTCAGCAAAAAGCAGTCCTCAAGTTATTTTTAAAAGAACCGGAGTATTTCCTGTAATGCTCAGTCTTTGCTTACCACCTCCTTAGGGAGGAAACCTGCCTTACCCGAGCCATTGTTCTCCTTAGAAGGAAAGCTTTGTGAGTGACTGGGTCCCTGCTGGGATCACTGGTGCCCGTTTTCTCTGGTACCCATAGGAGAGGCAGAGATGGAGAGACTTGGATGGTAAACTTTGCCCCGGCATGACAAAGGCATCCACACACACACATCTTCACCAGCTAAGCCACCAGAGAAGCCCAAGAATACTGGAGTGGGTTGCCTATCCCTTCTTCCCGACCCAGGAATCAAACCGGGGTCTCCCGCCTCTCAGGCAGTTTCCTTACCAGCTGAGCCACCGGGGAACCCCTGGTAGCTCAGATTTAACCCAATTTTGTCACTCTTTTTTTTTTTTTAAAGAAGAAATGTGTTGCTTGAGTTTTGGCTGTGTTTCTGAGTTTTCATTGCTACCCTTGGGCTTTTTCTCTTTGCAGCAATGGATTTCGGGGGCAGGGGTGGAGTTTACTGTCTAGTTGCAGAGAACAGGCTCTAAGGCAAGTGTGCTTCGGTAGTTGGGGCTTGCGGATCCTAAACCTACTGCGTGCAGGGTCAGTAGTGGTGGGGCACGGGCTTAGTTGCCTGTGGGGGGTCTTAGTTCCCGGACCAGCGATGAAACCCACGTCCCCTGCATTGACAGGTGGATGCTTACCCACTGTACCGACCGAGAAGGCCAAATCTTACCAGTTTGGTTAATAGTCCATGCTGTGTATCATATATACAAAAATAAAGACGAAACACTGGCAACCTAAGCTACCCAATTATAGGGCTTCCCTGGTGGCCCAGCTGGGAAAGAATCCACCTTCTATGCAGGAGACCCGGGTTTCATCCCTGGGTCGGGAAAGACTACCCACTCCAGTATTCTGGCCTGTAGAAGTCCCTGGACCGTATAGTCCACGGGGTCGCAAAGAGTCAGACGTGACTTTCACTTTCATCAGTCTTATGGGGCGCCTGGTTAAGACAGTTGAAGGTCAGTTGGCTAACCGAGGGAGTTTCTCATCGCTCTTGGTCTGTCTCTTCCTTTCTCCCTACCACCGCTTTTCTCAGACATGGTTGATGCATTGTAAGTGGAAGGTAAATTCCCTGGTGATTCAGATGGTACAGCATCTGCCTACAGTGCGGGAGACCTGGGTTCGATCCCTGGGTCGGGAAGATCCCCTGGAGAAGGAAATGGCAACCCACTCCAAGACTCTTGCCTGGAAAAATCCCATGGACAGATGGGTAAGCCTGGTAGGCTACCATCCATGGGGTCGCAAAGTGGAAGGTGTCCAGTCTGACGATTTGATACCCGTATATATTATAGAACAGTTGCCACCATGGTATTAGCCAACAACCCCGTTATGCCACAGAATTACTGTTTCTTATTTGTGGTGAGCACCCTCTGGCTCCCCATTTCCTGCATCCCCCAGCCCCTGACAACCCCCCGCTGGCCGCTGTGGTTCTAAGTTTATCTCATCCTTCAGCACAATGGCATACACGCTTTCAGTCAGAGGCTCCATATTTGAGAAAAATCATACCTATTGGATTTCTCACTCTTAGAGTAAAATAAAAAGGATGACGTTATTATCATTGAGATTGACAAGTTAAAGGGAATTTGATTGTCTTGGCTGAGTGGTAAAGAATTCACCTGCCAATGCAGGAGGCCAGGGTTCAGTCCCTGGGTCAGGAAGATCCCCTGGAGGAGGAAATGGCAACCCACTCCAGTATGCTAGCCTGGAGAATCCCATGCACAGTGGAGCCTGGTGGGCTATGGTCCATGTGGTTGCAAAGAGTCAGACGCTACCGAGTTCATGCACTTGGGAGTCTGTTAGCCCAGTAGGTGCGCCGCGCATGATCAGAAGAACTGGGGAAACTATTTGCCCTGAGAGGTAGTGACTGTATGATTTTGGAAGCTCTGTTTCATACTAACTAGGCTTTTGTTTTGAATTATGTTGGTTGTAATGCAAAGGAGGGTGATGTTGGAGCTAGTCATTATTATGTTCTTGACCGCAAAGGAAGATGGAGTTGATTTGTATAAGGGAGTGCTTCAGAGCAAATAAAAAGCGAAAACACAAACAGGAAAATGTCTGTGACTATGTTTCAGAACAAAGCAAAATGCAGCTAGCTTATCTAAAACTGGACGAAATTGCGTTGCAATTGGAAAGCTCGGTAAATGAGGGTCGAGACAGTGTTTGAACATTTGATGCCGGAAATATGATTTGCACTTCTATAGATGAGCACGAATGGGTGAGAGCTGCCCGTCGCTGAGAAGTTATTGGCATCAGTGGAAACCATGGAGATGTTCTTTGCAGAGTTTCTGACTCCTTGAAAATGTTGTTGTGTTCTGTACGGTGTTGCATTGATGGATTAAAATTAGGTTCTTCAGCAAAATAAGAAGTGTTAATATTCTGTGAGTGATTACAAGATGGATTTGTGTGGGGACAATGTGTTTTGGAGGCTTGCTATTGTTAACCTCAGAGGTTCAGATTTAATATGTCGCTGACCCCAAAGAAGGCAGTGTAAGATCCGTGATAAGTGACTGCATAATAACTTACTTTGTATTATCATTTTTAATTTCTATAAAACAGGGGCACCTTCTCCCTTTTTTTATGATAAAAGGATTATGCAGAAACAGTGGTTTTCACTCAGGTGGTAATAAAATAGCAGTACATTGCCATGCTTCATGTAAACTGCAGATACCAACTGCACAATGGGACCTCACAGCCTAGATGAGACACCCTAAGTAATACTTAACAGTTTGTCTCTGTAAAATTGGATCCTGACATTTGCTGTTTTTCCCTTCTGCAAACATTTCTTCCGTCTGTATGTTTGCTACAACGGATAAGTATTTCATCGTATTCGGTTTGTAGTCCGTTAACAGGAATGTTTTACTTTTCCTTGTCTGTCTTTTTAACTCTCCCTTACATGTTTGAAGTGTTGATGCCATGGCAACAATGTGTAAATTAATGACTAGAGCAGATTTAAAATGAGTGTCTGAACCTCAAGGAAAGAGGTGAAGAATCTGGGCTCCGGGAAAATAGAGGCGAGGAAAAGTCAGGGTATTACGTGGTGATGGCAAAGAGCTTTTTTTTTTTATTTTGAGATTATTTTGTTTTGCTATGCTTTGAGAGGTGTTTGTCATCTCCAGCAATTCCTTTGTCATCAGTTTTTATTTGTTTGTTTGTTTTTATATTATTTATTCTTGGATTATTACATCATTTATTTTATATTATTAGTTTTGGGTATGCTGGGTCTTCCTCGCTGTACCGGCTTTCTCTAGTTGCGGTTCACGGACTTCTTACTGTGGTGGTTTCTGTCATTATGAATCCCGGGCCAAAGGCGGACTCACAGACTCAGTACTTGTGGTTCAGGGGCTTAGTCGTCCCGTGGCCTGTCAGATGGTGAACGGGCTTAGTTCCCCTGTGACAAGTCAGATCTTCCCGGACCAAGAATCAAACCGGTGTCCCCTGCAAGGGCAGGCGGATCCTTAACCACTGAACCGCCAGGGCCATTCCTGCGAAAGAGCTTTGGAGGCTTGCAGGCAAATTGTTCCCAGGGACCATCTGGTTACCATTCTCCTCACGTGTCTGGTGGGGTCCTGTGTGCATGTGACTTCTGCAGGTAACACACCTCCTGGCTTCATGCAAATGTGTAGCAGGTGGCTTTTTTTGTATAAAGAAAAAATGCAAATAGAATACCTGGTTGAATGCAAACCATCCAGTCAGTGGTTAGAATGTCCTGGTTCCAGGATTCCAAATTCCAAATATGTGTGTCTGTCTCTCACACACACACACACACACACACACACACACACACACACGCCCCTGGATCAATTTTCTTCTATTTCTTTCCAGGATTAACACTTAGACACTAAAAGCCAAAAATCCAGAAGCCTAACCATCTCATTATACAGATAAACCCGGCCCGGTGAGTCAAATTGCCCTTCTCCAAAAGATTTGATGTGTTCCCATCCCCGATGACCTCAAAGCGTGACCTTGTTTGAAAGTGCGGGCTTTGCAGATGTCATGAAAGGTGAGGTCATCGGAGCTGGCTGTGATCTAGCATCCCTTTAAGAGGGGCAGACACGCCTCGTGCAGGCACTGCCAAGGCAGACGACGCGCGAGGAGAAGGTGGTGATGTGAGCGCCCGGCGGCAGCTCCAAGTCGGGGAGCGCCCAGCCTGGCCAGCAGCCCCCTGATTCTAGATCACAGCAGGCAGCACCCTCCCAGGGAGTCTTGAAAGGCAGGGAGGACACCTGGGACACCTTGACTTTAGGACTTCTGGCTTCCAGAATCAATAGTTCCCATGGTTTTATTTTTTTTAATTAAAAAAAATTTTTTTGTTTTTGCTCACTGAACATTTTTAATCGGAGTCTAGTTTGCATTACAATATCCTGTTACTTTCTTCTGTGTAGCAGTGTGAATCAGGCAGATGTCTGCATACATCCCCTTCCTCGTTTTATTTTTATTTTATTTTCTGCTGTTGCCAGGTCTTTATTGCCGCACCTGGGCTTTCGCTAGTTGCAGAGAGAGTGGAGTCTGTGCTTTACTAGGCTCCTCACTGTGGTGGGTTTCCCTGGTAGTGGGGCTCCAGGGAGCGCATGGGTTTAGTTGCTCTGGCGCCACGTGGGATCTTCCTGGACCCGGGATCGAACCTGTGTCCCCCTGCATGGGCAGGCGGATTCTTATCCGCTGCGTCGTCGCCAGGGAAGCCCTCCTGAAGATTGCAAGGATGCTGCTCCATCCTAAAACAGCATCACACGTCCCGGGGTGGGGATGGGCGGCCCCCCCCACCTCCTTTTTTTAATCACAGTGCTCACAAGGGAGGCAGCCTCCTGCCCCCTCGACTGTGAAATGAGTGGGTTGGACCCATCCCCAGGTCCTCTCCAGCTCTTAATTCTGCCTGATTCGAGAGCCGTGATCATTGTAATTAAGACTCTCCATGTGAATAGGGCTCGTCGGACACCGTGATTATCCAGACCACACGCTGCGGGGATTTTACTCAGGGTGTTGGAGACCGCGTGAGACATCACAGACAGATTGGGGAAAGGACGGGGCTGGGGAGGGGGGTGAAGTTTGCGATTTGAAATGTGTCACTGAAATCGAATGCAGGGGGCCGGGCATCTTAAGTGACAGCCAGCCCATCCGGAGCCTGGATCCTTAAAGCTCAGGGTGGCCTTCATGTCAGAAAATCGAAACGGCCCTGAAATTAACCCTGGACAGAGAGATGTTAGTTGCTCTGTTGTGGCCGACTCTCTGCGACCCCACGGACTGTAGCCCGCCAGGCTCCTCTGTCCATGGGATTCTCCAGGCAAGAATACTGGAGTGGGCTGCCATGCAGGGGATCTTAGCGATCCAGGGATCTTAGTGATCCGGGGGATCTTAGCGATCCAGGGATCTTAGTGATCCGGGGGATCTTAGTGATCCAGGGATCTTATCCAGGGATCTTAGTGATCCAGGGATCCAACCTGGGTCTCCTGCACTGCAGGCGGACTCTTTCCCATCTGAGCCCCCTGGAAAGCCCAGGTTTGTCATATCTCATCTTCACCTCTCTCTCCTGCTGCCGCGTCTGACGCTAAGCAAACAGAAGGTGCCACATCGGTTTGCCCCCGAGTATTTCCCACTTGCAGCTCACGGATTGTAAACAGTTACGCAAATAGCAAAGCTTTTGTCTTATGTGTGAGTGCACGAGCTGACGTGCTGTCCAGCCCTTCACGCCTTCTCTCTTCTCTGCTCCCCGAGGACAGTTGGTCTTGACCTTGACCAACTGGATGGATGGGAAGGTGGGAAACTCTCTCCCAGTTGCTGTGAATGTCAGAACCTTTAGAAGCGCAGTTGCATGTTTTAACATGCTGGACAGTCCTGGGTGGGCACTGGACTTGCCGTGGGGGTTGCTGGATAAGCGGGAGACACTGGCTTGATCTTGGAGTCTTGTGGTCTGTGGGAGGACTCAGAGGCTGATATACGTGCAGGAGATGTCATTCCTGGAATCAGGGTGACTGCCGTGTTTACCGCCCTAGGGGAGAACGGCCAGGAGGGGGAATGTTTCTTTATACCGAGTTCACAGGACACTTTCCTAAAGAACGGACACCTCCCCACTGGGAGGGTCTTGAACAGATCGTGACGGATGGGAGCACTGGGGATCAGAAAAGTGTAGAGTTTAGAGCAGGTATTGAGGAGACCTTACTGATGGCCAGTGGAAGAGTTGGAGGGCTTCCCTGGTGGCTGAGATGGTAGAGAATCTGCCTGCTCTGCTGGAGACCTGGGTTCGATCCCTGGGCCGGGAAGATCCCCTGGAGAAGGGCGTGGAAACCCACTGCGGTATTCTGGCCTGGAGAATCCCATGGACAGAGGAGCCTGGCGGGCTTTAGTCCATGGGGGTCACAAAGAGTCGGACAGGACTGAAGCGACTTACATGTATCCATGTCAGTCCTACTCTGCAGATTTCCAGGTTATCTTTAGCTCCTCTGGTTCCCAGTCCATTCGAGTCGATGCCTATTTACTGGGTGTCTAACATGTGCTGTGGACCATTTGGGATGCAGAGATTAATAATAACCAACCATCAAACCTCATCAATAGGCGAGATGCCATTTATTCCTCCAGGGCCTCCTGGCGCTTGGCTCGTAATTCACACCCCTTAGAGTGAGTTGGAGACAGCCCCGCCATTCCTCGTTTCAGGCATCCGGGAGCAATTTCTGTCTCAGGGGTCTGGTCCTGGTCGGCAGTGTGGGCCTTTTCCTCCTTCAGACAACGGGAACCTCACTAGATGTTCATGCATCCATCCCTTCGTTCATGTGTTCCTCTGAAAGTTGTAAATTTCTCTTTTTTAAATTTTATGGTGATGATGATTGCTTTTTGGCTGTGCTGGGTCTTCGTGGCTGTGTGAGCTTTTCTCTAGTTATGGCGAAGTGAGGCTGTTCTCCAAGTTGTGGTTCATGGGCTTCTGATCGCGGTGGCTCCTCTTGTGCTAGAACACGGACTCGAGGGGTGGCGGGCTTGCTTGCCCAGTGGCATTTGCGATCTCCCTGGACCAGGGATCAAACCCGTGTCCCCTGCGTTGGCAGGATGCTTCTTTGCCTCTCGCCCATCAGGACAGCCCCACTCCCAATAGCTCTGTATTCACATCTCATTTTGAGAAAATCACTTTGCTGGATAACCGCAGAGCATCGAAACGCAGGTAGGATTCAACCCCTTATCCCAGTGGGATCACAGTCTTCACAGACAGGGCAAAATAACCCATGGAAACACCCACACGGAAAGGCAGGCACGTCCTGTATTCTCTGAGGAAGGGAAACACACAGACCTTGGGAACACAGAAACTCATTTCCCACTACTGTGGAGTCTTGTTCTCTACCTGAGTTGACGCAGTCCCGTACTTGCTATGGCTGCTTTAAAGAATGCCTCCAACCCTTCCCAGGGGGGTTCGAGGGGGTAAAGAACCCGCCTGCCAGTGCAGGAGATGTAAGAGATGCATGTTCGACCCCTGGGTCAGGATGATCCCCAGGAGAAGGGCATGGCAACCCACCCCAGCATCCCAGGGACAGAGGAGCGTGGCGGGCTATGGTCCGTGGGGTGTCAAAGAGTCGGACACGACTGAATCCACTTGGCACACACTCATGGCCGTCACATGTTTCTGGTCCGTGGTGTGTTAATAGTGCCTTTCACCCAGGAGACCCGCACGTCTCTACTCTTAGCTTTCAATTATCTCTCAAGCTCCATCCCGCCCTTATCGTCACCGAATGGACAGCTTATCCTGTGTGCTCTTGCAAAAACTCACGTTCCTTGTGTCCACAATTGGCCCATCAGCTTTGTCACTTGACTTGCTCTGTTCTCTGCATTCTATTTCCCCGTGAATGGTATCTCCTCCTCTTGGCCCCTCACCTTGACTGTGACTGTTTTTTGGTAAGCTTTAAAAAATTTTTTTCATTCTAGAATTGTAGTTGATTACAGTGTTACATTCGTTTCTGGTGTACAGCAGCGATTCAGTCATATGTGTACATGTATCATCTATTGTTTTTCGAAATCTTTTCTGCATTTTGGAGAAGGCAACGGCAACCCGCCCCCGTATTCTCGCCTGGAGAGTTTCATGGACAGAGGAGGGTGGGGGGCTACAGTCCACCGCAAAGAGTTGGACACGACTGAGCCACTACACTACTTTGTCCATTTAGGCTATTCTGGAATATCAAGCAGTCTGTGCTATACGGCAAATTCCCATTAGTTATCTATTTAATACCTGGTATCAATAGTGTATGGGCTTCCCTGGTGCCTCAGCCGGTAAAGAATCATCCTGCAGTGTGGGAGACCTGGGTTTGATCCCTGGGTTGGGAAGATCCCCTGGAGAAGGGAAAGAATACCCCCTCCAGTATTCTAGCCTGGAGAATCCCATGGACTGAATGGTCCATGGGGTCGCAAAGAGTCGGACACGACTAAGCAACTTTCGCAGTATCAGTGGTGTCTGTGTCAAAGACATATCTCCCAGTTTGTCCCACTCACCTGCCCCCCGTGGTATCCATAACATCTGTTCTCTACGTCTGTGTCTATTTCTCTTTTCTCAATAAGATCCTCTCTATAATTTTTTTTTTCAGATTCCACATAGAGGTGGCATCCTCTCCAGTCTATTTTTTTTTTAACTAGTCTCGCTCCATTTTTGCCAATAATAGATTGAGTAGAATGATTCCCCGGTTCAGAAACCACCCATGGGCATGGACATCTTCCATCACCCATCCCACCCCTCTCCCCCAACCACCCAGCTTCAGTCATCCCTTCTCGGAGCTTCGCCATCCACCCGAGCTGAGAAGCTCAGACATCCGCTGCTCTTGTTCTTTGCTTGTGTGTTTCCTGTTGCTGTGGATTCTTCCCGGCCACTCCTTCAACCTGGACCAGCCTGTATCCCCCTCTCTCATATCGTTTGGGAAAAGCTCTGCTCACACACTCAACTTCTGACCCCAGATGTGTGGGACTTCCACCCCCACCAAGTCATCGTCTGTGACACCAGCCAGGTGTCCCACGATTCAGTTTGGTGTGTCTCTAACTGGAGTTAGCACAGACCCCGCAGGTGAAAGACTCAACCCCAAGAGGCTACTCCCAGACCCCCAGTTCTTCTGCCAGTTGCAGGCAGTAGGTCCTTGCAGTAGGTTGCAAGCTGATGATCCTCAGCTTTGCTTCAGCTTCCCTATAAATCAAAGGTTCCTTTACCTTCCTGGATGGTGCTAGTGGTAAAGAACCCTGGAGCAGGGCGTGGGAACCCACTCCAGTATTCTTGTCTGGAGCATCCCATGGACAGAGGAGCCTGGCGGGCTATGGTCCATGGGGTGTCAAAGAGTCAGATACGACTACCAATGCAGGAGACTAAAGAGACTTGGCTTCGATGCCTGGGTCGGGAAGATCCCCTGGAGGAGGGCATGGCAACCCGCTCCAGTGTTCTTGCCTGGAGAATCCCATGGACAGAGGAGCCTGGCGGGCTACAGTCCACGGGGTCACAAAGAATCAGACACGACTGAGTGACTAACACCCACAGTTAGCAGCTTTGTGCCCGAAACCAGGGGCAGAGAGTTACATGCATATCTTCACCATTTCACATGCAGGCATCCTTTGTCCATCACACGAGGCTATGGTTCTGTCCCTCTGACACCCTCCCCTCTCTCTGATGAGCACTGTTGACAACTCATCCATTTCTACCACCATACCCAGGCCACCTCTGATACTTCCCAGGTGTGTGAATTGCAATAGCTGATTTCTCACATTTCAGTTTTCTCCTCCTCAAAGAGGCTTATATGAGAGTCCCTGCTTGTAGAGATGGTTGCAAAATAGGTCAAGGAATCAGTGAAAGTTCACTGAAATATAAGCACATAGTAAACAGCAGAGGCAGGTTTTTCGTATTACTTATCTTTGACCTTGTGTTCCGCCTTCTCAGCCTAAAATAGCTCACAAAGAAGGGCTGTGTATGAATGACACTTAGGATGAACCCCAGATTCCTTTCCATGACCTGTTTGGCTTTGCAGAAGGAGCTTCCTGCCTGCCTACAAGCTCCGTCCCATAGGGTTCTCTGAGGACATCACTGCTGGTAGATCAGTTGTCTTTAGGTTTTGTGGTCCAGCTGAGCAAAATCAGCACATGGCCACTCCCCCTGCCTTCTTCCCACATAAAGTGGACTGCACACCGTTGCTTTCTTTCTTAAAAATATTAACTGATCTATTTCTAGCTGTGCTGGGTCTTTGCTGCTTCACAGGCTTTCTCTAGTTGCAGGGCACAGGCTTCCCATTGGGTTGGCTTCTCTTGTTGTGGACCGAAGGCTGAATACTTGAGGCACATGGGCTTGGTTGCTCTGTGACACGTGGAATCTTCCCTGACCAAGGATGGAACCCATGTCCCCCCATTGGCTGGCGGATTGTTAACAGCTGGAGCACCAGGGAACGCCCCCCCCCCACCCCGGTTGTTTTCATATTTCATCTCCTGCTTGCTTCCTTTTCTGAGCTCGCCCAAACTCTAAGGCATTTTCACTCTTTGGCTACATGTGTGGGTTGAAATGTTTTTCTACTTTGCCTTCCAAAGGGGGCGTTCACTGGCTATGTGTTGGAGAAAAGAGCGATTGTCAGGCACCCTATACGTATTCACAGAGAGAATGATGACATCAAATGTTGCCCGTTAGTAAGTGTTAACAACCAAGGCATCACTGTTGGACTTGTAGGTGAGTCAGAGAGGCTGGAGAAATCACCTCTGGTCATTGAATCAGTTTATGGCCGGAGAAGGTGGCTTTTCAAATGAGGCAAGGTGGGTCTTCTTTGATGGTTCAGCTTCTTTATAGACCAACACGATTTACTAAAATATATGGCTTCCCTGGTAGCTCAGATGGTAAAGAATCCGCCTGCACTGTGGGAGACCTAGATTCCATCCCTGGGTCTGGATGATCCCCTGGAGAATGGAATGGCAACCCACTCCAGTATTTTGCTCTGGAGAATTCCTTGGACAGAAGAGCCTGGCAGGCTACAGTCCATGAAGTGAAAAGAATCAGACACAAATGAGCAACTATCACTTTCATACATTCATGGATCATTCAATATCCTTCTGTGATTTATTTCTAACTGTCTCCTTATCTTTGAAGATCTTTGCCAGTGTTCATGTCCCTTGAATTTTTAGTTTCTTTTTCTGTATTATCTTAAAGACACTGTCATAGAAAACTTTATCAAATTTCCCATTCTAGTCCACACCTAGAAAATTTAGTGGGATACAGTTTAGGAACCTTAAGGATTTTGGACTTTAATCCTTTTAAGTCTTACGTGAAAGCTCTAAATATATATTACAGCACTCTTTCTTTGTGCCATTTGCTGGATAACAACTCTAGTGCTTTTAAATTTTGTTGGAAAGATCTGGTTCAAAATCAGCAAAGTGAATACGAAATGAATTTCTTGAGAATCATCAGAATTCTGGGATGTTTTGGGCAGAGTTAGAACTGTGTACAATTGATTATCTGTATTTTCAGTTACTCTTGAAATGCTAAGGAAAATTTTTCTCTGCTTCTCCTCGCTGGATTTTCCTAATGCTAAAAATGAAACAATTCGAGCATTGCCTAAAGTTGGGAGCAAATCCAAGACAGAAACACATGTTTTATTAAATATGCATCTTTTCAAAACTGGATGTGGTTTGGAAGATTGTGACAGAAAAGAGATAAAGTCTGGGTTAGATACATTAGGGTGCAAATTAAGATGATTTATGTTAATTGGAACATTTATCTGCACATTCAGACGTGTCTGGGACACCCTGCTAAAACCTCGCAATAAGTACTATTCTCATCTGAGCATGCATTTTACTTAATTTTTTTAGCTACTCATGAAAGTCTTTCAAAGTTCAACTTCTCCCATTTTTCATTTAGAAATTCAGTAGGTCACTGAGGCTCAAAAGACAGTTAAATGATGAATGATACTAGGGTTTTTTTTTTTTTAAATTTAAAAATATCTCTGAAATATCTTGAGGTTTTAAAGACAATTTTATATTTTCCAGTTTTTGTGTATGTGTGTGCCAGAAGATAACAAATGATGACTGATGCTAGATTTTCCTTTTCTTTTGAACCTTTTTCTTTTGTACTGGGGTATAGCCAATTAACACTGTTGTGATAGTTTCAGGTGAAGGGACTCAGCCATACATATACACGCATCCATTCTCCCCCAAACTCCCCTCCCATCCAGGCTGCCACGTGACATTGAGCAGAGTTCCCTGGGCTGGCCAGCAGGTCCTTGCTGGTTCTCCATGGTAAACACAGCAGCGTGTCCACGTCCATCCCAGACTCCGTGACTATCCCTCCCCCATCCTTCCCCCTGGTGACCATCAGGTTATTACAGAGTATTGAGCAGAGTTCCCTGGGCTGGACAGCAGGTCCTTGCTGGTTCTCCATGTTAAACACAGCTGCGTGTCCATGTCCATCCCAGACTCCCTGACTATCCCTCCCCCATCCTTCCCCCTGGTGACCGTGAGGTTATCACAGAGTATTGAGCAGAGTTCCCTGGGCTGGCCAGCAGGTCCTTGCTGGTTCTCCATGTTAAACACAGCAGCGTGTCCACGTCCATCCCAGACTCCCTGACTGTCCCTTACCCCCCTCAGCAGCCATAGCAAATTTAAAAAGAAATGATACACATGAACTTAGAAAACAGAGACTCACAGACTTAGTAAACTTATAGACACTAGAGGTGTTATTTTTTGTTTTTTTTTCCATAAGTCTCTCTGAAATATTTTAGGTTGTAAATACACATTTATATTTTCCCATTTTGTCTATGCGTGTGCTGGGCTACATGCAGACATTGGTCATGAGTGACTGTGGAAACCTCAGGCCCCCTTAGCTGTAATCCTGGCTCAGACTTCTTGAGGGTTCCCCTGCTGGCTCAGTCGGTGAAGAATCCGCCTGCAGTGCAGGAAACGTGGGTTCGATCCCTGGATGGGGACGATCCCCTGGAGAGGGGAATGACAACCCACTCCAGTGTTCTTGCCCGGGGAACCCCATGGACAGAGGAGCGTGAACGGCTGCAGTCCGTGGGGTTGCAAGGAGTCGGACACGACTGAGCGACTTTCACGCCGCTTAATTTAACTTAATACATGGACTCTTCAGCCTGTGTTGTGGCCCTGGAACTCTTAGTTGCAACTTGTGGGGTCTTTAGTCATTGCCCGTGGCATTTAGTTCCCCGGTCAGGGATGGAACCAGGGCCGCTGCGTTTGGAATGCAGAGTCTTAGCCATTGGACCACCGGGAAAGTCCCTGGTATTTCTTTCCTACCATCCTCAAGTCTTATGCAAATTCTGTGCTCAATAAGCACTTCTGAAATGAAATAACTGAGAGTTTCCAGGCAGCGTTTACCGTACATCATCTGTTGCTGTTGTTTAGTCACTAACTCGTGTCTGATGCTTTGTGACCCCGTGGACTGTAGCCCACCAGGTTCCTCTGTCCATGGGATTCTCCAGGCCAGAATACTGGGGTGGGTTGCCGTTCCCTCCTCCAGGAGAATGTCCCAACCCAGGGATCGAACCTGCCTCTCCTGCATTGGCTTGTGGATTCTTCACCACTCAGCCACCAGGGGAGCTCACATTACTTAGCTACCAGGGAATGAAATCATATTCGTACCCTCTTGAAAAGTCCTAGCTCCATCAACGCCATCTTTTATGGAAGTACTTATGTCCCTGTTACCTTATGTTCTAGGTATCTGCTTGACCCACTGCTCAGGGCCATTTGGAATGGCTGTGAACATCTCTACGAAACCTCAGGTCTGCAGTCGTAAAGATGAAATTCTTTGGAGAGGCTTCCTTGAATCGTTGTCTTAGAGTGGAGTAGACCGTTCTCAGCTTCTGCCTCGAATATTCTGCCCGAGGTCTGTATGCTTTGACTCATGTGTTCGCTGCACCCTAAGATGCAAGCAACGTGACATAAGATGTTTATGCTAGTCTTTGCTAATATATCAGTGACTCATCAATACTTGGTGTGTCTTGAGAATTTAATATCAGCCATCACAAGGGATTTTTTGTTTTTAATCTGCACTAGTTCTTCATTGTGGAATGCAGGCTTACTAGCTGTGGTACATGGGTTTACTAGTTGTGGTACATGGGCTTAGCTGCCCTCAGCACGTGGCATCCAAGTTCCCCAACCAGGGATTGAACCCACGTTCCCAGCATTGGCAGGTAGATTCTTTACTGGTGCATTGAGTCTCCGGTCCTGATACAAAGTAACCTTTGATGGAAGCTGTGTCAGGCAGAGATTAGACTGCGGACTAAAGCATCTGACAGAGAGAAGGTATTAATAGCTCCACCCAAAACAATGTGTCTTGATAGTCTGAGTGTCCACTTTGAGCCCTACAGCACCATTAACTGCTCTGCAATCTAGGATGAGTTCCCTAACCCCCATCATTTGTTTTTGCTTTTTTTTTCCCCAATGAAAGGAGATAATGTTGCCTTTTGTGCTCACTGAGAGGATAAAAAGAGTCCAAATGGGAACTCCCTGGTGTTCTAGCGCTTAGGACTGGGTGCTTTCATCACCAGGACCCCGGGTGCCATCCTTGGTCAGGGAAGTAAGATCCAAAAAGCCAAACATGAAAAAGAGTCCGTGCGTAAAGCAGAGTGTTTAAGGTTGACCCACCATATACGTGGGCTTCCTAGGTGCCTCAGTGGTAAAGAATTCTCCTGCCAATGCAGGCACTCCAGTATTCTTGCCTGGAGACTCCCCATGGACAGAGGAGCCTGGTGGGCCACAGTCCATGGGGTCGCAAAGAGTCGGACACACGAACCACACACATTTAATGTTGACCCACCATAGACATGTTACCTACCGTAACAATTCCTATTACATTTGAACAAAGAGGCAGCTTGATTCTGTGAAAAGGATGTGTTCTGTGAACTCAAGGCAGACATAGGTCCGACTCTGTCTTAACAGCTTGTGAGTCGTGAGACCGAACATCTGAATATCATTTTTCCTGAAAGTGTTTAAAATCAGTGTGATGATAACTGTCCTGCACGGCTGTAGACCAAGAATAGGTCAAGAATAATGCATGCAACTAAGATTGTTTCATACAAATTCATTTTCACAAATATGTTTGCATCGGTGATATTTATGACATAGTGACTAATGGTGGCTAGGTGTTATGAGTGATCCAAAAAAAAAAAACAAAAACAAAAATCAGACCATGAACCTCCCTTCCTATAACCAAAGACTGGGCTGAGTCGTTAGCTTTGAAAGCCAAACACCTGATGTACTCAATACTGATATTCCCCTAGGGTTGAAATGCGTTACATTGAGGGTCGAAAGGTTTATCCTCTCTTCCCGCTTGCTGTCTTCCTGCATAAGTAAAGCGATGACTCTCAGTGACAAGTGGGTACTCTGTCCAAATATCTCACGGGGAGTCACTTGCTTTGTGGTGATCCTCAGTTGGAAGTGGGAAGAAGTGGGATTGTTGAGAGTCGTCCCGTAAAGAGAAGACTCCAGCATGAGGTGTCAAGGAAAGTGCCAAGTGATCCAAAGATGGTTACCGACCAGACAGAGCCTGGTTTTGCCATAGGCGAGCCGAGAGACATGTACCGCTTGAATTTCGCCCGTCTGACATACTACTGTTGGAAAAAAAAAAAATATCTCTGCAGGCTGAGAATTAGTCTCACAACTAAATGATGCCTAACGTGTTGTTGGACTTCCACAAATCAAATTACGCAAGGAGTTTGTTGTTTAGTCTCCTCAGTCGTGTCCGATTCTTTGTGACCCTATGGACGGTAGCCCACCAGGCTTCTCTGTTCCTGGGATTCTCCAGGCAAGAAGACTGGAGTGGGTTGCCATTTCCTCCTCTGGGGGGGGTCTTCCCAACCCAGGGAACAAACCATAGTCTCCTGCATTGCAGGCGGATTCTTTACTCCTGAACCACCAGGGAAGCCCAGGCAAAGAGTTTAAATGCTTAAGTTAAACAAACGAGATCAAACATAGACATGAACTAAACTGATTATTTATTTTCAATGAAAATTTAATGGCGGCCCTAGGAGTGCAAGTGGTAAGTATTAATACATTGCTGACCTCCAATGGTCTCAATTTATTCTGAATTTTCAAATCACTGTGGACTCATGTGGTCAGATGGAAAAGCTACAATTTGCTGTAATCACTCTTTGGACGTCCTTTCTTGATTGGTTGCTTGAATTTAGGAAATTGGTTCGGAATTACTTGATGTCTCTGCCCCCTAGTTTTTCTAATCACGGAAAAGAAGGCTTAGAGGAAATGTCACATTGGTTTTGACACAATGATACCACCTCTTTTACTGAGTGGATTTTCCTCTCTCTTTCTCTGTGTCTCTGTTTTACGGTAACAGGGAAAAATGTGCTGAGATGGAAAAGCAATCAGGTAGATTTTCATGGAGGCATTTTTAAAAGCATCTTCTTAGAAGGACGATGTAGTGGTAAGTATGAAAAAAGTAAACATTGATCTCTGCTGGTTTATTTTCTCGAAGCATTTACTGCCTGGTTAATTCACATCTAGCAGTGCTTTCAAATTACTTTGCTGGGGAAAATGGTTTTCTCTTCTTTTTTTAAAGAAGATTTATTTCAAATTCACCACAGTGCAGAGCACTGACTTCAGCCTCCTTCGGCCTGTACAACTGGCATGCCTTGTGAATTTAGGATTTCGTAATAATCATTTGTTTCTGCAAGTAGCCACAGTGCAGAGGCTATCTCATTAGTGAGACAGAGAGTCAATCCTCTGACTCAACTTGGGTATATTTCTCCTGAAATGGACCCTCATCCCACTTTATCCTGCAGGCAGCATCTCAAGCTACTGAGGTCTTTGAATGGCCTCAGAGTATCCTGGTATCATTTTTGTGTGAGGCCCTGAGGAGTGGAATACAAAATAGCAGATGTCCTTTTAAAGCAGGCTGGGGGCCCACTGAGGCCCCGGGATCCTTCTCTCTATCAGAAATAGAGCACAGCGCGAAGAAGGGGAAATGGGCAGAATACTTTGATGGTTGTGAGCTCACACTAGTGAAGATGCTTTATAAGTCAAAATCGACACGCTTACCCCCCGCCCCCCACCGCTGCATACTTAAAATTTAAAAAGAATGCATGCACGTTTAGTCGCTCAGTCGTGTCCAACTCTTTGCAACCCCGTGGACAGTAGCCCACCAGGCTCCTATCGGTGGGGATTCTCCAGGCAAGAATCCTAGAGTGGGTTGCCATGCCCTCCTCCGGGGGATCTTCCCCACCCAGGGATTGAACCCAGGTCTCCCGTATCACAGGCAGGTTCTTTACCATCTGAGCCACCGGGGAAGCCCTTTAAAAATATGTCAGTATACTAAAAAGAGTATGCCTTAATGTATTTCAAATAGATAGCTAAGGTTGTTCATGAGTCAGCTGTCCATTCAAGCCCTGCTTATATATACGTGATTATTGTTTCTGTTTGTTCAGTCAGTAAGTCGTGTCCAACTCTGGCTTTTAAGTGTCTGTTTACTGTTTAACCGCTTAATTTCCCAGTCTTCACGCTAACAAACTTGAGTGGCTTTCAGAGATTTTAGGTGATTGTCAAGGTCATGTCCTTCACTGGACTCCTGCTTTCAACAAACCTAGATTTCTAAAGTCCTCTTCCTATATCCTGCCATAAAGAAATGCTAGGTTGTTTTTTGGGTTTTTTTTTTGGCTTCCCCGAAAAGCTAATTTGTAATGAATAAAGAAAGACTAATGCCGCCCCCGTTTTTGCGGTTAACATGCAAATGTGAAAGATATCGGGTGAGAAAACAAATGAATTGCAGTTGGCTTTTTTTATCTTGTGTAGACGTACCTATTTTATCAAAGGAGTTGTGTGCACACACATTTCTCATCAGGATATACGGCTCAGCGATCAATAACATCACATTAATCAAATCCGTTCCTCTTGTGAATTCCGAAACTTTTTTTTTTTTGTATTGTCATTTTCTTTTTGGAGGAACATTGGATATATGTAACCAGGGCGTGAAGTTGCACGAGTATTGGGTTGGCTGAAAAGTTGGAAACTGCAAGGAACTCCTTGGCCAGCCCCATACATGTCTTCCCTCTCATACCACCAACCTGTAGAACAATAGCTGTGCTTGTCGTCGTGTTAGCAGCTGCCCTGCAAGGAGCGGTCACGCAATTAAGCAGGCCGTCCTGGTTCTCAGGACAGGCCGTGGTTAGCAGGTCTGGAGTTAGAGCTCCAGACTGCACAGCTCTGAATATGGGCTTCCCTTGTGGCTCAGCTGGTAAAGAATCCGCCCGCAATGCGGGAGACCTGGGTTCGATCCCTGGGTTGGGAAGATCCCCTGGAGGAGGGAACCGCTACCCACTCCAGTATTCTGACCTGGAGAATTCCATGGACTGTATAGTCCATGGGGGTCGCAGAGAGCTGGACATGACTGAGTGACTTTACTTCACTGCAGACCACGAAACCCAAAAAGGAGCATGATATATAGTGCACCGGTGAAGGGCTTCCCAGGTGTGCCGCTAGTGGTAAAGAACCCGCCCGCCAGTGCAGGTGACATTCGAGACTTGGGTACCATCCTTGGGTCAGGAAGATTCTCCTGGAGGAGGACATGGCAACCTACTCCAGTATTCTTGCTTTGGGAAATTCCCATGGACAGAGAAGCCTGCTGGGCTAGTCTATGCAGTTGCAAAGAGTCAGACATGACTGAGCATGCATGCACGTTAATATATAACAAATTATGGATACTACGTTAAGTTATGGATACTGTAGGTGTATGCTTTTATCATTAGGAATTTTGTGAATGCACCCACTACAATCTGTTAACCATACAGCATGTGTTTGTCAGCTGAAACTTGGGGTGCATGCAGGCCTGAATCTGGGTTGTTGTTGTTGAGTTGCCCAGTCGTGTCTGACTCTTTGTGACCCCATGGGCTGCAGCACGCCAGGCTTCCCCGTCCATCACCAGCTCCCGGAATTTGCTCAGGAATGTCTGGGAGCTCCCTGGAATTTCATGTCTGAAAGTGACCTGCCCCAGGGAGAGAATCCACGGACATCCGCAGAAAAGTGTGTGTGATACCGCCGCTCTGATGAGGGCGGGTCAGTCCCCCAGCGGCTGTCGTCCCCCATCCGTCTTGATCAGATTTGAGAGGAAAGGACTGCTTCAGGAAGCGCCTTCAGTCATCACGACTTTTGTATTCTGCTCCCCTGAACGATTTAACGAAGGGCATTTGTAGGGTTCAAACCAGGCCGTTCAGAGATCCCATTTGTGCGTGTCTGAGAGAACCAGGTGATGTGACTCAGCAGGCTTCCAGGAAGTGGGTGATTAACATCAGGATGGAATGGACTTGTTTTCTCTTTTCTCTGGTGGGTTGCCGGGACACCATGCCTGGGCGTCCTGGGGACCTACAGTAAAATATTAAGAAAATATATTTTTGCTGCATGTGATTTGGGATCTTTTGCTTGTTTATGCCTTTTTCTCAGTTTTTTTTTTTTTTTTTTAATTGGAGCCTAGATGCTTTAGAGTGTTGTGTTTTCTGTTGTGCAAGAGTGTGACTCAGTTATATGTGTGCATATATATCGCCTCCTTGGTGAGCCTCCCTCCCAACCTTCTAGGTCATCACAGAGCCCCGAGCTGAAAACCCTCTGCTCTATGCCAGCTTCCCACTAGCTAGCTATTTTACTAGCTCAGTTGGTAAAGAATCCGCCTGCCATGCAGGAGACCCCAGTTCAATTCCTGGCTTGGGAAGATCTGCTGCAGAACGGCTAGGCTGCCCACTCCAGGATTCTTGGGCTTCCCTGGTGGTTCAGCTGGGAAAGAACCCGCCTGCAATGCAGGAGACCTGGGTTCAATCCCTGGGTGGGGAAGATCCCCTGGAGAAGGGAAAGGCTACTCACTCCAGTGTTCTGGCCTGGAGAATCTCACCGACTGTATAGTCCGTGGGGTCGCAAAGAGTCGGAGACGACTGAGCGACTTTCACTTCACTTCAGCGTCTATGTAAGTCAGTGTTACTCTCAATTCATCCCACCCTTTCCTTTTGCCCGTGTGCCCACGAGCCTGTTCTCTACATCTGTGTCTCAATGCCTGCCCTACAAACAGCTTAATAGCAAAGAGCTCACAGTCTGGACTGTAACTCAGAAAGATACGAAGCACCCCAGTGTTGGCAGCCAGGACCTGGGAGCCACCTAGATGTTCACCAACACACGAATGGACAAGAAAACTGTGGTACGTGTATACGGTGGAATACTACACAGCCATAGCAAAGATTGAATTTGAGTCAGTTGTAACGATGCAGATGATCCTAGAGCCTGTCGTTCAGGGCAACTTAGAAAGAGAAAAATAAATATTGCATGTTGATGAATATGTATGACAGCAAGGACCTCCAACCAGGCCATCCTAAGGGAGATCAGTCCTGAATATTCATTGGAAGGACTGATGCTGAAGCTGAAGCTCCAATCCTTTGGCCACCGATGTGAAGAACTGACTCACTGGAAAAGACCCTGATGCTGGGAAAGATTGAAGACAGGAGGAGAAGGGGACTACAGAGGGTGAGATGGTTGGATGGCATCACTGACTCAATGGACTTGGGTTTGGGTGGACTCCAGGAGTTGATGATGGACTGGGAGGCCTGGCGTGCTGTGGCCCATGGGGTTACAAAGAGTCGGACACGACTGAGCGACTGAACTGAACTGGCTGATGGAATCTAAGCATATGCCGGTGAGTGCTGAAATAAGATTTTACACTGTGTTCCTCGATATTTATTGAAGCGTGACATGGGGTCCTGGGGAATGGAACAGTTCGGACCTCAGTGAGGTATCACGTAACATAACCTCATGAACACCATTAGCAAACGGGACTGGAGACGTGGTCCCGTTCTGTTACTTGAACCTTCCGGGAATCCTTCTTGGCAGGCGGTTGCAAATTTTTTTTTTTTTTTTTTTGCTGTCCTGGGTCTTCACTGCTGTGTGTGCCTTTGCCACTAGCTGTGGCGAGCGGAGGTTACTCTCTAGCTGCGGTACGTGGGCTTTTCATCGCAGTGAATTCTCTTATTGCAGAGCACGTTCTCGAAGGTGTACTGGCTTCCATAGTTGCAGCTCGCGGGCTCAGGAGTTACTGAAGCACGTGGGGCCAGCTGCCCCATGGCCTGGGGGAATCTTCCCAGACGAGGGATCGAACCCGTGTCCCCTGCATTGGCAGGTGGAGTCTTAACCGCTGGACCACGCTCGAAATCCTGGAGACTGAAGTCCAGAAGATTCAGTCTTCCGTGTTCCCGTCACAGCAGCAGGCCATTCAGAAGGTTCTCAGTAAAGGACGGGTGAGCACAGGTCAACACGCTTGAGTCCTGCTTTCACAGGGACGTGTGCTTTCTGGAAACCAGTGGCTCTAAGGTCTAGTCCGGGCTGAGTGGCTCAGGTGAGCACGTCACGGACAAACCACATGTCCTGTGTCATCTGCTGACCAGTGAAGGAATCAGCCTGGCGGATGCAGTTTCATCCAGGGATAAAAGGTCCCGTCCTGTGCCTGAAGCTTTCCTGCCCAGCGTCCGAGTGGACGAGACTCTTTCCCATTGTGCAGACACTCCTTCTTCACTCCTTTAATATCAGATGGAGAAAACCAAGTCATGAAGCCCGTGTTTGTTGTGTTTCAGGAGGCCACACATCTTCTTTTCACCCCAGGGGTGGGACCCCTCTGGTGACTCCGTGGATAAAAGAATCCGCCTGCCAACGCAGAAGACTCGGGTTCGATCCCTAGTTCAGGAAGATCCCCTGGATGAGGGCATGGCAACCCCCTCCAGTGTCCTTGCCTGGACAATCTCCATGGACAGAGGAGCCTGGTGGGGCCACAGTCCATGGGGCTCACAAAGAGTCAGACACGACCCGACGACTAAGCAACAACCACCACTATGGAGCCTCGATTGTAGAGGACTTTTATTTCCCCGCTATTTGTTCTGGTCTGGTTCATATGCATGGGAGACTATAAATTATTTAGCACTGACTTATCTGTAATTAAGTCTTCTAAACGGACTACGATTTCAGCTGCTGTGTTTTCCTCTCAATTACTTAGAAAATGTAAGGCTTCCTTGGAGGGGATGTGGAGTCTTTCACTTGTCCTTTTAATGGTAATTGATTGGCTTGTTCAAATTAGGCTGTTCTGGGAAGAAGGTTAACAGATAAAACCTGGCAAGTTCAGAAGCAGGTGGCGTCGGATGAGTGAAGTGCTGTCTGTCCTGGATGTGTGTCCTCATTAATTTCTCACCTTCCCCAAGCTGCAGATTCATCAGGAAGGGTAACTTGAAAAAGGAGCGTATGTCAGCTACAGAGTTTCAGTTTCCTAACAGGTGTTCCTTTGGTCTCTTGTGTCGCTGGCACTTGCATGGGTTTTTTTATTTTTTGTTGGTATTTTGTTGGTCAGGCGTGTCCGACTCTTTATGACCCCCACGGACCGTAGCCCACCAGGCTCCTCTGTCCATGGGGGTTCTCCAGGCAAGAATACTGGGGTGGGTTGCCCTTCCCTTCTCCGGGGGATCTTGCCGTCCCAGGGATCCAACCCACGTCTCCGGTGTCTCTTGCATCTCAGGCGGATTCTTTAACACTGAGCCACCAGGAAAGTCCCTTGAGTCTTTTATAATCTATTAAACATCTCCGCTGACTGAATTCTCTTGACATCGTAGGTTTAATTTTTTTAAATGTTGAAACCACGGACTTCCTCAAAAATCGATGGGTGAGGGGAACTGAGGCTGAATGCGGAATCATGGTTGGTCATTTGTTATTTTATGGTTGAGAACATCAGATTGGAGTTGAAGCATTTTACAATGCCAGTAGTGTAATCTTCTCAAACGTTTTCAAATCATTCGGTTTTCTGTGGTTAAGTCTTAGAACAGATCTCTGAAAGTGATGTGCCGTGAACCATTTTTTTTTAAAAAGCAATGTTTTTTAGGTTAACTCTTTACTTTTAAGGCATGTGGGTTATTTTAGTTGCAGCATGCAAACCCTTAACTGAGGCTTATGGGAGCTACTTCTGAGACTAGAGCTCAAATCCAGGTCCCCTGCATTGGGAGCAGACTTTTACTCACTGAACCACAGGGAAGTCCCTAAAATATATATATATGTTTTTTCTGAAAGCAGTAAAGTGGCAGCGTGAATGAGTAAGGATTCGGGAACATCTGACTCAAAAGGAATTGATTTGAGGATAGAAGTCGTTTCCCACCATGGCGTCATCTTGCTCTCACACTTCTGAAGGTCCATGAATTGATCTTACGCCTTCAGGATAAACTGGAAGGATGCTTGTGTTGAAATGGCTGGAGGGCTTTGGAAAGAAGTGTCATGGTGCGTGCGTGACATTTCAGGGCTTGGAGAGAACCCTCTGGAGCGCTGATGGTGTGCCTTTGTTTTCTGCCAGCTGCTGGTTGAGAAGCTTTCCAATTCATTTCTTTCTCAGGCCATTCTGTTGGGAGATGCTGCATCAGTCATTGCAATCTGCCTGAAAGGCACCCTCTTTAAGTCTCACCATTATGTGCGCTGTATTTTTCTCAGCTAGTCTTTTTTTTTTTAACTTTTTATTTTGTATCGGGGTATAGCTGATTAGCAATGTTGTGATAGTTTCAGGTACACCATGAAGGCCCTCAATCATACATATACACGTATCCATCCTCCCCAAACTCCCCTCCCATCCAGGCTGCCACGTGACATTGAGCAGAGTTCCCTGTTCTCAGCCAGTCTTCTTGAAGAAAAGAAAGTGAAAGTTGCTCAGTCATGTCCGACTCTTTGCAACCCCACGGACTGCACAGTCCATGGAATTCTCCAGGCCAGAATACTGGAGTGGGTAGCCTTTCCCTTCTCCAGGGCATCTCCCCAACCCAGGGATCGAACCCGGGTCTCCTGCATTGCAGGCGGATTCTTTACCAGCTGAGCCACAAGGGAAGCCCTCTTGAAGAAAGGGGTCATGGAAAGGCGTTAGCGTCACTTCCCACTGCTTTTGCAGCGTGTTCATTTCCTCCCGCCGCGGAACAGATGATCACAAAGTTGTTGGTGTGAGCAGGATACAGGGAGAAGGTCAGTGCTGCAGCTCAGGTGTCTGGGGCAGAAGCCAGGGTCCGCAGGGTCAGTTCCTTCTGGAAGGTCGAGGGGACGGAGGGTCCACTGCCTTGCCTTCTCCTGGTTCTGCCCTTCCTTGATGCCTGCTCCCTCGTCCCATCACCTCCTCTGTCTCCTTCACCCCCTTCTCTCACTCTGACCCCTGCTTTTTCCTTCCAGTTGTTTAGTCACTCAGTCCTGTCCCAATCTTCTGCTTCCCCAAGGACTGCAGCCCGCCAGGCTCCTCTGTCCTTGGGGATGCTCCAGGCAAGAAGACTGGACTGGGTTGCCACGCCCTCCTCCAGGGGATCTTCCCGACCCAGGGATCGGACCTCCATCCTCTGTGTTGGCAGGCTGATTTTTCCCCATTGAGCCACCTGCTGAAGGAGGCCCCCTCCTCCTTTTAAGGACCTTATAATTCCTCTGGCCTCACCCGGATGAACCGGGGACATCTCCCCATCCCATGACCCTTCGTTTGATCACGTCTGCGTTGTCCACGTAAAGTTCTCTGCCAGGGGAAGCTGTGTGTTCTCAGGAATTCTGGAAGTACACAAGTGGATGGCTTTGTGGTGTGTATGTGTATGTTTGGCTGGGGGGTGGAGTCGTTAAAAAAAAAGCATCAACTGATGCTTTTGAACTGTGGTGTTGGAGAAGACTCTTGAGATTCCCTGGTACTGCAACGAGATCGAGCCAGTCCATCCTAAAGGAGGTCAGTCCTTTGTTCATTGGAAGTGTTCATTGGAAGGACTGATGCTGAAGCTGAAACTCTAATCCTTTGGTCATCTGATGTGAAGAGCTAACTTATTGGGAAATACCCTGATGCTGGGAGAGATTGGAGGCAGGAGGAGAAGGGGATGACAGAGGATGAGATGGTTGGATGGCGTCACTGACTCAATGGATATGGGTTTGGGTGGACTCCAGGAGTTGGTGATGGACAGGGAGGCCTGGCATGCTGCAGTCCATGGGGTCCCAAAGAGTCGGACACGACTGACCGACTGAACTGAATTGAACTGAATTGGAGTCATTCAACCTACCACAGGTTGAAGTCTGCACTCTTATGAGTGTTAGGAGATGAGCCTCAACTCTCGCCTTCAGTGATGTCTGCCACACCCATCTCCTTCCCTGGCATGGTCTCTCCTCCATTTGTCTCTCTCTCTCTCTCATTTTGGCTGCACCTCCTGGCATGTGAGATCTTAGTTCCTGAGCCAGGGATGGAACCTCTGCCCGCTGCAGTGGAAACCTGGGGTCCTCACTCCGGGACCCCCAGAGAAGTCTCCTCCTCCATCTCTTATATAACATTCTCGTTCCTTTTTTTTTTTTTTTGCCCTTCCTTCTTAGCATCCTCTTCACTTCCATGCCACCTGCTCCCACCCCTTCCTTCTCTTTGACTCTTTGCGGCCCCATGGACTGCAGCACGCCAGGCCTCCCTGTCCATCACCAACTCCTGGAGTCCACTCAAACTCATGTCCATTGAGTCAGTGATGCCATCCAACCATCTCAATCTCTGTCGTCTACTTCTCCTCCTGACCTCAATCTTTCCCAGCATCAGGGTCTTTTCCAATGAGTCAGCTCTTTGCATCAGGTGGCCAAAGGACTGGAGTTTCAGCATCTGTCCTTCCAATGAATGCTCAGTGTTGATTTCCTTTAGGCTTGAGTGGTTCAATCTCCTTGCAGTCCGCGGGACTCTCAAGAGTCTTCTCCAGCTTCACAATTTGAAAGCATCAATTCTTCAGCGCTCAGCTTTCTTAATGGTCCAACTCTCACATCCGTACATGACTACTGGAAAAATCATAGCTTCCCATAGATGGACCTTTGTCAGCACAGTGACGTCTGTGCTTTCTAATGCGCCATTTAGGGTATTGTTTATGGGTTTGCATAGAGTTGGAGATGACTGAGTGACTAACGCTTTCATTTTTCCTTCCTTTGCCGACCTTCCTGGGGAGCTAGGAAAAAAATCCCATTCAGCCTTCTGACTCCATTCCACCCACACATCCCTTCTCAGGGAAGCCTTCCTCCGCCTATAAAATTCCTTATTTCACAGCATCTCATGCTAACTGGAGCCCTCCCTGTTCACTGGAATGTCTCACTTCTCTCCCAGGCTAAACATTCGAGTATCAGACACATTTTGTGTTACTATAATCACCACGTCATCTCTGACAGTGCTTATGCACAGTCAAACCTTTTTTAATAGAATTAATGTTATGATAAATTATGATAAGCTTATATATTATATTATAAGCTTGTAACATAATTATAATAAATTATAATAATGTTACCATAAAAATACGCATTAGTAGCAGTGAAGGCTACGTCTAGAGCAGTGGTCCCCGACCTTTTGGTACCGAGCTCCGGTTTCATGGAAGACAGTTTTCCCAGAGACCAGGAGTGGGGGGTGGTAATGGAATGATTCAAGTGTATTGTCTTAATTGTGCTATTTATCTCTACTATTATTGCATCAGGTCCAGCTCAGGTCATGAGACATTAGATCCCACATGTTGGGGACCCCAGGTTTAGAGGTATATCTCCCTACTTTACCATCAGTCTCTCTTGTACTTGCTTGTTCATTTCCCTAGTGTGTGTACGTTGGGTGGTGGTTTTGTCGCTAAATCGCGTCCAGCTCTTGCGACCCCATAGACTGGAGCCTGCCAGGCTCCTCTGTCCATGGGATTCTCCAGGCAAGAATACTGGAGTGGGTTGCCATTTCCTCCTCCAGGGGATCTTCCCGACCCAGGGATCGAACCCAGGTCTCCCGCGTGGCAAGCTGTTTCTCTGCTGTCTGAGCTGTGAGGGAACGTCTGTGTGATAATGGGGCTTCCCTGGTGGCACTAGTGGTCATGAACCCACCTACCAGTGAGGAGATACAGGAGCCACGGGTTCGATCCCTGGGTCCGGAAGATCCCCTGGAGGAGAAAGTGGTCACCCATTCCAGTATTCTTGCCTGGAGAATCCCATGGAGCCTAGCAGGCTACAGTCCAAAGGGTCACAAGAGAGTCGACTAAACAATGACAAAGTCAGAATGGGTGGCTGAAGAAGTCAGGGATCCCTGACGGTTCCTTGTGCCGCCTGCTAGAGTTTATTCCATCTGCACAGAGCTGGCAGAAGATGGCCAATGTCCCCGGTGACCTGAGCGGTCCCCCTTCTGTTCGGTCAGACCTAATGTCCCCGAGCCTTCTTGATCTATGGATGCAGGTGAAAATAAAGTTCCCTCCTGAGCACACAGAACATTTGTCTCTGTCTCTCTGAAGAGACAGGCTAAATATTGCTGTCTTCTGATGCAATATTGTTTTCCTCCAAGAGGCGCTCAGCCTTCACTTAAAAGAAAAATGTTGGCCGGGCTGGTGGAAATGAACTGATAACCTTGTTTGGCGGGGCGGGGGGTGGGGGTGGGGGACAGGACTTCTGCTGCAGGGTAGCTACTAAAGAGTAATGTTTTCAAAATAACACTGAGAGATGAAAGTGAACGTTAAAAAAAAAAATGCTGTCAGCGATTTAGACCTTCTCAAGGTCACGGGGAGAATTGCTTAACTGGAGTTATTGCTACTCTGATCTCATATATATATATATATTTTTTTTTTTTTTCTTGAGAAATGGCCTAGCAAAGATTTATTTTTTCTCTCTCTCTCTTTTTAAACCCAGTTCTGTTGCTTCTTTCTACATTTATAAACAGAAAAACATACCCAATGTTAATTGCAATCAACGGACACCATAGGATAGAACCTGTTCCTCTTTTGATTTGTGCACTGGTGGAGTTTTATCAAGGAAGGTTGAGTTGAAGGCTCTCTCTGTTGTGGAAATTAGTTGCTTTGTTCTGTCCAGGGGCTCTTGTTTTAATTTCTAAAGGGGATGTACTCTCTAAAGCTACATATTTAATTTTGTAAGACAAAAGGAGCTAACTTTGCTTAAAATGGGAAAGGCTTTTAGTGTCCTGAGTAACTTGTCATTTCCTGTGTGAAGGTAGCTGCCTGCAGCGTTTTAGTCATTAGGTATGTGCGTGCTAAGTCGCTTCAGTTGTGTTTGACTCTTTGCAACCCCATGGACTGTAGCTTCCAGCACTCCTCTGTCCATGGGGTTCTCCAGGCACAAATACTGGAGTGGGTTGCCATGCCCTCCTCGAGGGGATCTTCCCCACCCAGGGGTCGAACTTGCGTCTCCTGCATTGGCAGGCAGGTTCTCTTACCCCTGGGAAGAACCCCTGGCTCTTTTCCCCAGCACCACCTGGGAAGCTCAACTCTTAGGTGACAGAGAGAAAGAAGGAAATGTCTTTGGGAAGGCTGAAAGGTTCAGAGGGCGTGCACATCCCAGCCTTGCAAGGGAGCAACACGCCATCTCTTGCTTTACCTTCTTTGAACCTGAACTTTGCTGGCCTCCCTGGGTCTTATAATTGCTTTTTGGTCCCGAGAGGTAAGCACGTGCTCCCTCAAACGGTTGGACAGTTGAGTCTTCAAGGGCCCAGAGGTCACACTGTCTAAATCTGCCATCGGTGACCATGTTGTAATATGCTGTGAACCCAGCCGTGATCGCATTGGGACATCCAAGTCAGAGTGCTTACACCCAGTTATCAGACCACGGTGCCCCTAGTGTAGACCAGGGAATTTCTCTCCTTGTAGAGGAATGCCCTACGATTTACGCAAATGGCTCTTCTCTCAACTTTAGCCTACCGTCACCTTTTATCTAACAATTTTTTTTAATATGAATCAACTTTTGGCTGCGCTGGATCTTTGCTGCTGTTCTCAGGCTTTTCTCTAGTTTGCGGTGATCAGGGGTTGCTCTTGACTTGCGGGCCATGGGCTTCTCACTGTGGTGACCTCTTGTTTTAGTAGTTGTGGTTTGGGGCTCAGGAGTGACATCTCCTGGGCTTAACACAGGCTTGGTAGTCATAACAAACGGGCTTAATCGCTGCATGGCATGTGGGATCTTCCTGGACCAGAGATGGCACCCATGTCTCTTGCATTGGCAGGCGGATTCTTAAAACTACTGGACCACCGGGGATGTCCTACTACCGTGTTTTAAAAGATAACTGCAGAGTCACGGATGCTCACAGGAGATGGTTGACCTTAGGCATGCTCCTTTCCCGCATGTCTGGATGATGCTGTTGCTAAGATAACATGACCCGAAGCCTCCTGCTTTTACCCTTGGCTGTATGACTGTTTTAGAACCTTGGTGAGCAAAGCCTGCCTTTTTTCTTCTTTGTCATGCTATAATCAGTGGTTTGATTTTTTTTTTTTTTTTTTTAGTTATTAGCACAGGGGAGTTTTGTTAGCTCAGAACTCCAGAAGGTCAAGTTGATATTCTATTGTTGCCAGGCCCATGGAATTTAGGATTCTGCCGTTCTTGTTGTTGTTTAGTTGCTCAGTCATGTCCGACCCTTTGCGACCCCATGGACTGCGGCACGCCAGGCTTCCCTGTCCATCACCATCTCCTGGAATTTGCTCAAACCCATGTCCATCGAGTCGGTGATGCCATCCAACCATCTCATCCTCTGTTGTCCCCTTCTCCTCCCGCCTTCAGTCTTTCCCAGCATCAGGGTCTTTTTCCAAAGAGTCAGTTCTTTGCATCAGATGGCCAAAGTAATGGAGCTTTGGCTTCAGCATCAGTTCTTCCAGTGAATGTTCAGGACTGATTTCCTTTAGGATGGGCTGGTTGGATCTCCTTGCAGCCTGAGTGACTCTCAGGAGTCTTCTCCATCACCACAGTTCAAAAGCATCAATTCTTCGGTGCTTAGCTTTCTTTATAGTCCAACTCTCACATCCACATCTCCTGGATTTTAGTTAGTCTCTGGCATTTCAGTCAGTCAGCTATTTCAGCATGCACACACGTGCGTGCACACACACAGACACACCACAGACACCTACAAGTGTGACTCTTTTCTGTATAGGTGATGTAGCAGATTTGCCTTAATTATCACCAAAAAGATCTCTGATGATGATCCAGACTGGGGATGTGTAGGGCATCAGGAACCCACTCCTTTCATTTTTGCAAATATTTCTATCACAGCGTCATCAGTGAGCTTCCTGGTTACACAGACTGGCAAAACATCTTTCCACAAGGCGAATGGCAACCTCCTCAGTACCGCCTTCCGTTTTTAAGATCACAGCTGCATTGAAAGCCTTCCATGCTGGCGGTGGATTTAGGAACTCAAACTATGGAGGGATTGACTTAAAGGGAACCACTTTATATTAATGCTTTATATTAGTGCTGCCAGATATCTTGAACTTAAAATGAAGATAAGGGGCACCAGGAAATTTAAAGCTCGATCAACACATAGCTGTTTTATTGTTTCATCGTTTTGGTTTTGCTGAGTAGAATGTTACAATACTGAAGAGACTTTGTATCCTAGTGGTTGTAAATAAAGAATTTGGAAAGAAAAAAAAAAGCATAGTGTGACTTCTGATATCACCTCTACTTCCTTAGACAAGTTTCAAGTTCTTGAGAGCATCCACCTTCTTCTCTGTAAAGTGGGTTGAGAATATTTGTTCTCATCACCGTATGTGGGGTGAGAGACAGAGCCTGGCATTCAACCTGGAACTCTGTTGACATTCAGTCGATGCCTCTCAAAGAGTGATTTCACGCAGACAAAATAGTTTATTTAAAAAAAATTTTTTTTTGCAATGATATGACCATTATCTGAATTTGTCATTCTTCAGTCGCTAAGTCATGTCTGACTCTTAGGGACCCCAGGGACTGCAGCACGCCAGCCTCCCCCATCTCCTACTGTCTCCGGGAGCTTGCATACATTCGTGTCCATGGAGTTGGTGATGCCATCCAACCATCTCATCCTCTGTCGTCCCCTTCTCCTCCCGCCGTCAGTCTTTCCCGGCGTCAGGTTCTTTTTAAATGAGTCAGTTCTTCGCATCACGTGGCCAAAAGATTAGAATTTCAGCTTCAGCATCAGTCCTTCCAATGAATATTCAGGACTCACTTCCTTTAGGATAGAGTGATTTCATGGCTCTCAAGAGTCTTCTCCGGCACCACAGTTTGAAGGCATCAATTCTTTGGCGCTCAGACTTCTTTATGGTCCAGCTCTCACATCCATACATGACTACTGGAAAAACCACAGCTTTGACTAGACGGACGTTTTCGGCAAAGTGATGTCTCCGCTTTTTAAAAAGCTGCCTAGGTCTGTCACATGTTTCTTTCCAAGGAGCAAGTGTCTATTTATCTTATGGCTGCCTTTGCTGTCTGCAGTGATTTTGGAGCCCAAGAAAATAAAATCTGTCACTGCTTCCACTTTTTCCCCTTCCGTTTGCCATGATGTGATTAAATTCAGACTTCTTTCTCAGAGCTGTTTTAGATTCACAGCAAACATGAGAGGGAGGTCCAGGCAGTTTCCATTCGCTCCCTGGCCCTGTTCATGTTCCAGCCCCACTATTATGAACACCTCTCACCTCCACCCCCAGAGTGGGGTATGTGTATATACATATATATTTAACTAAGGAATAACCAACGTTGTCTCATGGTCACCACCCAAAGGCCATTCTTTGCATTGGAGTTCACTCTGGGTCTTCTGCATCCTGTGGGTGTGGACAAGCATGTAACAACATGGATCCATCGTTGGAGTGTTGTGAAGAGTCTTTTCAATGACCTTAAGTTTCTGTACATCACCCTTCCCACCACCCCAGTCCTGGCAACCACTGATGCTTTTACTGCCTCTACAACGCTGCCTTTACCAGAACATCACCTGCTTGGTGATGTTGAAATCCCTGCTTGAAATCCCACATTCTGTAGCCTTTTCAGATCAGCTTGTTTCACGGAGTGAAATCCATGGATTGGCGGTTCATCCATCTTTTTCATAGCCCAGTAGCTCAGTTCTTCTTTATCATTGAATACTCTTCCAGTTATCTGGATTGACCGTAGTTTATTTATCCATCCGGCTGCTGGGGAATATCTCGGTCTCTTCCAAGTTTCGACCATGCTCGCTAGAGATACTAGAAACATCCACGTGTGGATTTTTGTGTGGCTACAAGTTTTCAGCTCCTTTGGGTAATTACTCAGGAGTGTGATTGCTGGAATCTACTATATTTGTCACATCCTATGCAAGGGAAGACTCTGGATTTTCTTCTTGAATACCAAAACAGTGGTATGCCTCAGGAATGACAACACACTTGGCAAAATTAGGCTTCCAAATTCAGTGGCGATGTGTTTGCCAAAGGGATTAATCACACCTATTTTTAGGATAGCGTTTCTGGCAGGGGAAGCAAGCAAAGGGAGGAAGCATTTGAAAATGCCCACTTCTCCACGGACCAGCCCATCCTAAAGGAAATCAACCCTGGATATTCATTGGCAGGACTGATGCTGAAGCTGAAGCTCCAAAATGTTGGCCACCTGATGTGAGGAGCCAGCTCACTGAACAAGACCCTGCTGCTGGGAAAGATTGAGGGCAGGAGGAGAAGGGGATGACAGAGGATGAGATGGTTAGATGGCATCACCAACTCAATGGACATGAGTTTGAGCAAACTCCAGGAGATAGTGAAGCACAGGCAAGTCTGGCATGCTGCAGTCCACAGGGTCACAAAGAGTCAAACATGGCTTAACGAGTGAACAATTTCTCCCCAGATCAGCTTACTGATGCCAGTCCCTTGGACAAAGCTCGTATATGAGATGATCTACCTTTATAAACAGCCATGCTTCCGTAGCAAAGCTCTACCTCTGAGAACTTAAAAGAATTAGACAAATCTAATATATCACTGATGCTCCACAAGTTATATCTGATCCCCTGTCCTCTCTCTTCTTTTCTGTAAATTGCAAATTTTTTGTTTCCACATTATCACAGACTTTCCCCACCAAAGCTTCTCTCCTGGGGAAAATGGTTGGGTTTAATTTTCTGTATATCTAATCCTAAAATTGGAAAGTTAATCCCACAGTACTGTTTAGATAAGCTATTGGGTTTTCTTTGGCAAAGTCAAGAATGTGGAAATGGTCATATATTGCTGATGTGTTTTGTATAAAAGACAAAACTGTAGGAGATTGTCCGTCATTCTGAACAGTTTCTTGCATGGCTGCAAAGTAGCTATATGGCATTCTTCTGCTTTGATTATTGTTGAGTCCTTTAGTCATGTCCAACTCTTTGCGACCCCATGGTCTGTAGCCTGCCAGGCTCCTTTGTCCATGGGCCTTCCCAGACAAGAATACTGGAGTGGGTTGCCATTTCCTCCTCCAGGGGATCTTCCTGACCCAGGGATCGAACCCATGTCTCCTGAATTGGCAGGTGGATTTTTTACTATCTGAGCCAGCAAAAGAGGCATAAAAGTCTTGCAGGAGGCTTCCCAGGTGGTGCAGTTGCCAAAGAGTCCACCTGTCATTGCAGGAGACCCACAAGATGCAAGTTTGATCCCTGGGTCAGGACGATCCCCTGGAGGAGGACATGGAAACCCACTCCAGTACTCTTGCTTGGGAAATCCATGGACAGAGTAGCCTGGTGGGGTATAGCCTTTGGAGTGAAACATGACCGAGTGACTAAGCACACATGCAAATGTCTTATAAATAAGTTCTTTCCCCATCACTGAAAGATCTAAATGTCCATGCCTGCACGGCACATTGGATACCCAGCACGAGAATGAAATGAAATTCACTCCCAAAGCACGCCGCTGGGAAGTTTCACAACAGCAGCTGCAGAGAGAAGATCCTAAGAATTTGGGCTCTTCAGGTGGTTGGAAGGGCAAATAAAAAAAAAGAATAATCCCAAATAATCAAGAGTTAGAACACAATGAGTACTTCAAAAATCTTCCATTATTCTAAGTAGGGGGCTTCCCTGGTGGCTCAGTTGGTGAAGAATCCGCCTGCAATGTGGGAGACCTGGGTTCGATCCCTGGATCGGTAAGATCCCCTGGAGAAGGAAATGGCAATCTACTCCAGTGTTCTTGCCTGGGAAATCCCATGGACGGAGGAGCCTTGGAGGGCTACAGTCCATGGGGTCGCAAAGAGTCAGACATGACTGAGCAACTAATCACACATTCTAAGCAGAACTGATTTCCAATCTAAAACTCGACTCTGAATGATACAGTCCACTGGAGGTCAGAGTCTAGAATCTTGACTCATGCAGGGTCTCCAAAGATAGCCTTCTCTTGCCTTTTTTTCTCGGAAAGCTGTGTGATGATGTGTTTCTTCAAATAGCAGAATACATTGAGCTTCTCTGGCAGTCTAGTCAGGAGGACCCTGCACTTCCCACTGCCGGGGGCTTGGGTTCGATCCCTGGTCAGGGAACTAAGATCTCATAAGCCATATGTCACGACCAAGGCCCAAAAAGGCAGAGTACATAATGGATGGAAAGATTTGCTTTCCACGAAGCAGTGGACTTCATAGAAAATAGTCAGAGCCATTGAGTCTCTCATGAATTCCGGGTGAAGACTGGGACAGAAAAGGATGTTCAAGGGAGATATTGAGGGGAAAAATATCAGTAAACAGAAAAGAAATGGAACATTTGGTCATTTGTGCATGCTCATGGGCTGCCCAGTTGGACAAACGATGGTTTAGAAAAGGGTATCCACCTGCACACACCCTCAGACTTTGACTTTATTATTTTTCCTTTGAGAAAAATTTCATTTCAACAAAGAAATACTTGGTGTTGTATTTTTGTTTTACTGTTTATTTATTTATTTATTTTGGCTGTGCTGAGACTTTGGCTGCACGCGGGCTTTGCTTTAGTTGCAGCGAGCAGGGTCTGTTCTTCTTGGCTGTTCACAGATTTCTCATTATGATAGAGTCTCTTATTATGGAGCATAGGCTCAATAACTGTAGCACATGGGCTTTCTTGCCTCAAGGCATATGGGATCTTCCCGGACCAGGGATCGAACCCGTGTCTGTTGCATTAGCAGGTGGGTTCTTAACCACTGGACCCATGGAAGTTCCCCACGTTGTCTTCAAAGCCAAACTACTAGTATTTTTTAAGGCCCAACAACAACCTCAAACAGCTAATTCCTGCCCCAGGGTCCACCCCCTCCCTCACAAGCATGCGTGCCCTGAGAGGAGAGCTTCTGGTGAAGACAGTCCTTGAGATGGGTATAACATTTTTTTTTTTTTTTGGAGGGAAAGCATTTAGAAAAATGAGCAATAGGTTCACAACAAACGTGAGTATGAAGTTCTGAGGCTGTAAAACTGTCTCTGGTTGAAACAGGTCATTCAAAAGAGGAGAGTTTTTTAAGACAGTCAACGGGAATTTGCTGTGTATCTCAGGAAAGTCAAACTCTAGGCTCTGTATCAGCCTAGAGGGGTGGGATGAGGAGAGAGTTTCAAAAGGGAGGGGGTATATGTATACCGATGGCTGATTCATGTTGAGGTTTGACAGAAAGCAGCAAAACTCCGTAAAGCAATTATCGTTCAATAAAAAAATTAATTAAGAAAAAGAAATGCATTAAAGAGCAAGAAAGAGAGAGGGGCTTAAAATCCAAAGCCTTGGTTTAAATCTTGGACTTACACTTTATTAGCTATATAATACTGATTCATTTAATCTCTCTTTTCTTCAATTTTTTCACCTGTTAACAGGAGGGTTAAGTATGACTGTATTCAGGGTTGCTGTAAAGATTACATCATTTTAAACCTAAAAAAAAAAACAAAAAACAAACCAAAATGAGGGTGTACTGCAAGCCAGCTTCATTAGTCGGTTTGTTGTTTTCCTTTTTCCCATTATTATTGGATGTGTTCTTTCCAGAAAGGCTGCCGTGGCTGATAAGTGACATAATGCCCCTTTCAGAAAGCCTTTTACTCTTGGGGTTGTTTTCCTTGCATTTTCTTTAAAAACCAAAGTCACAGAAAGTCCTTGTGGTAGAGGGCTTTTTGTCTGTTCTACGGGAGGCCCATTGGGCCGGTTCAGAGGCACCACTGCCATTTCATCATTCATCCGCTTTTTCTTTCCTGTTTCTGGAACATTGCATGAGGTTAAATTAAACACAATTATCTCAGTTTGCGTTTCCTGGGGAAGTCCGTCCTTCTAAGTGGCTCCTTGGAGGAGCTCTCTGAATCCCGCGGGTTTTAATTCCGTGAGGTCCTTTCATGACATTATTGCCTGTTGTAGAAATTTGACCAGTGGTCAAGCATGCCCGTGTGGACGCCAGGTTTTCCTTTCATCCTAATCTGGCTTTTTCTGAGCTTCTACCCTGGTGCTGGGAAAGATTGAAGGCAGGAGGAGAACGGGATGACAGAGGATGAGATGGTTGGATGGCGTCACCGACTCAATGGACATGAGTTTGCGCAAACTCCAGGAGATGGTGATGGGCAGAGAGGCCTGGCGTGCTGCAGTCCATGGGATTGCAGAGAGTTAGGACCCGACTGAGCGACTGAACTGAACTGAGCTTCTACAGTGAGAAGTATTGACCCTCTCCCGACAAACCCTGGCCACTATCAGTAGCACGCTTTACCTTCTGCAGCTAGTATAGCCTGCATTTCTTCAATACACTTTATACCCGGTAAATAATCTGGTGGCGTGCAGGTAGGTCTCTGTATTATGAGATGAGAGTGAGGGACTCAGCTCTCTTCTGTTTATTTTTAAAAGAGACTGTTTATTTTTAAGGAGTTGCTTTCTTCTGAGCAGGAACCTGCTCACAAAATCCACATGGGGGGCGGGCATATTGAGCTGGCATTGTGACCCAATCTGATCCTTGGGTCTCTTTCTCAGATGATGGATGTTGCTGGAACTCACTTATTCCCCAGTGCAGACAGCTGTGTTTCCTCTTGCCTGGAGGTCCCTTCCTATGATCTAGAAAGCTCTTCTCTGTGGACTGCAGGCTGTCTCTCCTTCCTGCCTCTTGTGATCCATTTTCACCATTTACTTTAAAGAGTTTTGTCTTCCTAACTTAACTCTTATGTGGTGTGTTCAGTCACTCGGTCATGTCCGATTCTTTGCGACCCCACGGACTGAAGCCCTCCAGGCTCCTCTGTCCGTGGGCTGCTCCAGGCAAGAAGACTGGAGTGGGTTGCCATTTCCTCCTCCAGGGCATCTTCCCCACCCAGGGATCAAACACAGGTCTCCTGCATCTTCTGCATTGGCGGGCAGATTCTTTACCACGGAGCCACAGTCTTGTTAAAACCAGTGAATTTCTGATGTTCTTGAGTGTGTGTGTGTGTGTGTGTGTGTGTGTGTGTTTAAATTGGAGGATAATTGGTATACAATGTTGTGTAAGTTTCTGCTGTCCCTCAGTGTTAATCAGCTATACGTGTATATATCCACTCCCTCTTGATTCACACCTCACCCCACGCCTCTAGGTCATCACAGAGCCCCGAGCTGATCTCCCTCTGTTATATAGCGGCTTCCCACTTGCTGTCTATTTAACACGTGGTTGTGTATATGTGTCAGCGCTGCTCTCTTAATTCTCCCGCCCACTCCTTCCCCCTCTCTGTCCACGAGTCTCTTTTCTGTGTCTGCATCCGTATTCCACCCTAGCCTAAATAGGTTCCTCAGGACGATCTTTCTATATTCCATGTATATATGCCTTAATATTCGATGTTTGTTTTTCTCTTTTTCACTTCCTTTCCTCTTTATGACAGAATCTGCATTTCTCCACCTCACCAAAACAGACTCAATTCTGTTCCCTTTTTATGGCTAATATTCTGCAGCCTAGAAGTCCATCAGCATGAATGGATCAAGGATCTGTGGTACATACACACAACGGAATACTGAGTGTATTTTTAAAATTTGGGAAGTAAAATCGAGCACCTAAATGGGTCTCCTTGAAAGAGGGTGAAAGTGAAAGTCGCTCAGTTGTGTCCAATTCTTTGCGACCCCATGGACTCATGGAATTCTCCAGGCCACAATACTGGAGTGTGGGTAGCTTTTCCCTTCCCAACCCAGGGATCGCGCCCAGGTTTCTTAAATTGCAGGTAGATTCTTTACTGTCTAGGCCACCAAGGAAGTACCTCTAATAAAGTCAAGTGTTAGTCTCGCAGTCCTGTCTGAGTCTTTGTAACCCAAAGCCCTGTAGCTGACCAGACTCCTCTGTCCGTGGGATTTTCCAGGCAAGAGTACTGGAGTGGGTTGCCATTTCTTTCTCCAGGGGATCTTTGCAACCCAGGAATCGAACCGGGGTCTCTTTGGAGGTTCACATATTTGAAGCTCACCTGTAAAAGTCTTGTATAAGCAATTCCACCCCCTCCCCATAGACACAGACAAGTGAAGTTTATAAGTTCATATGGAAGGCGGTTACCTGGAGTGTCATAAATTCAGTGTGTTTTCCTAACGACCAAATTAATTCAAAGACAACCTCAACAGAGGCTAGATGTTTTGTATATGGTTGTTTTAAAACCTCTTGGACATGATCACTCTGCCCTCCTCCAGTATTTGAAGCTCCTTCAGAATTCAGTCTTAAAACGGCAGTGTCGTGTTGGTGAATTCCCACTTGGTGGGGAGTCTGCCAGGTGAAAATCTAAAATGAAGGTTTTATCTGCGTGTGTATCGTGCACTCTGAGTGATACTGCCCGGGGTGTGGGCCAGTGGAAAAGAGCAGGCAGTAACAGAGATGTGCTAACGGATAATTAAAGGTGGGGGAAATAGAACCGTCATGCAGAGGATTTAATTGGGTTTAATTGGGTTAAGAGGAATAGGCCAGAAGGAAAGAATAGCTCTTAATAGGAGGTCTGAAAATAACCAAGGAAAGCATTCATTGCAAAAAAAAAAAAAAAAGCTGTGACATCTGATGATTGCAGTGCAAAAGAAAATCTACCTTTTTATATCCTGCTCTGTGCAGAAGGAGGTGAAGGGGAGAAAGAAATCTTTCCATATGTGTGTGTGTGTGTGTGTGTGTGTGTGTGTGAAAAGTGCAAAATCTGAAAGTGTTAGTCACTCAGTAGTGACCGACTCTTTGCTACGCTATGGACTGTAGCCCACCCGGCTTCTCTGTCCATGGGATTGTCCAAGCAAGAATACTGGAGTGGGTCTTCATGACTTCCTCCAGGGGATCGTCCCCACCCAGGGATCGAACTCAGGTCTCTTGCATTGCAGGTGGATTCTTTGCCATCTGATACATATATAAGAAAAGCAAGAGAGAGTTCTGAGTTGCGAAAGGGGAGATGCCACAGGTTACATGTCAGAAAGGATAGAGCTATCTTTAGGGTTTCAGGATTTCTCCAGTAAACACTCGGGAGCGTCTATCACACTGAGGCTTTCTGTGTCCTTTGTCTTAGGCACGGACCACAGGAAACAGGTGGGAGATATGGCCGACAGCAGTGGGTTTATACACGCCACCATCAGTCCTCTTCCTCCCTGGATTGCCTCTCCATGGCTTTAATTTGTGGCGACTCCATCTGGGTACATAGCACCCAATGGCATTTTTTTTTTGGTTTTGTTTTTCGAGTATAGTTAATGTACGACACTGTGTTAGTAGGGCTTGACACATGGCATTCCTTACTTTACTTGCAGAGGTCACATCAGTAGATCCTCAAAGTCCCTCTTTAGGATGAAATTTCTGCTGACCGGAAGCATAGAGGCTGGGACTTCCCTGCGGTCCAGTGGTTAATAAGACTTCACCTTCCAACGCAGGGGCTAAAGTTTCCATCCCTAGTCTGGGAGGGAGGATCCCACATGCCTCGTGGCCAAAGGAGCAAAAACATAAAACAGAAACAATATGGTAACAAAATCAATAAAGACTTTAAAAATTAATGATAATAATAATAAAATAGAGGCTCGATCATGGGACTCAAAGGAGGTTTATACCTGGAGTATGAATGGAGTTGTCGGAAAGGGAGAGGTTTACCAACTGCCCAGAGGAGATGAGCTAAGGAGTGAAGCTTTGAAAGCTGACCTGGCCTTCCTCGTCCGGGTGCTTTCTTACTTCTCCCTGCATCTCGTCTCTTCCTTTTCATGGAATAACCTTTGCTGAGGACCTGCTGTTTCCCCAGAATGAGTATTAATCATCTGTGGTCTTTGACCTTCAATTGCTCATCGTCTGGAAATGAACATCGACCTGGAGGAACTAACTCTGACATAATGTGTGTTCCTGGATGCTCCCCGCTGTCCGTAAGCCCTTGTAGGCTTGTATCCACAGGCTTGAAATTCAAGTCCTTCACTCCTCTGTTACCGTGTGACCGAACACCTTGGACTCAGCTCTGTCTCCATATCTGAGATGTTCAAACACATCTCTCAGACGTGCCATCTCAAATTGCAGCCTGCACAAGTCCAGGGTCCCACAGGAAGAGGGGAGGGGAGGAAGTGGACCAAGCATTTGCTCAGCTGTACTAATTTATGCCTAGGCTTGACCTCATCTTCTGGAATGTAGATTGTCTTCCGATGGAAGTTTGATGGATGTGTCTTCGTATTGATCGAAGTGGGTTTCACTGTGGAACCACAGTGGAACCACCTTAATAAGTAATTACGGCTAGCTCTCATTTCTCTAAGGGACATATCTTGTACTATATGTACATATGTTTACATACTCGTAAGTGAAAATGAGAGTTGAGGTGGCTCAGATGGTAAAGAATGTGCCTGCAATGCGGGAGACCTAAGTTTGATACCTGGGTCGGGAAGATCCCCTGGAGAAGGAAATGGCAACTCACTAGTATTTTATCTGGGAAATCCCATGGACAGAAGAGCCTGGCCAGCTACAGTCCACAGGATGGCAAAGAGTTGGACATGACTGAGTGACTAATAACTTTCACACAGGCGTGTGTATTTATATATATAAGAGAATATGTATATACAGTCACACACACATGTATTCCCATATACCTACATGCAGTAATATGCATGTGTCATTCTATTCTATGCTCATTGTGCAAATAAGGATTTGGAGACATTCATGCATATTTCACCATGTGTATTGGATCTCTTGATGTACACTTTTCATCACATTTAGAAATTTTAGTCAATACTTTCAAACAAATTTATTTTTATCCCTTCTTCCCTCTTGGGGTTACATTTACATTATTTAAGATTTTTGGGGGGGAGGCGGAAAGAACATGGTGGCATTGATGGCCAACAACCTTCTCTGGGGTTGCTAATGGGTTGGCCAAGTTCAGGAGGTATATTCCTAACCCTTGCCCCATACTCTTGCCAGATGTTTAATCCCTGGATGAGACAATGTTCTGATGCCCAGTGGTGCATATTGGAGCCTGTGTTTCAGATTGCTCACGCTTGACCCATCTATCTAGAAATGGGTAGTCAACATCACACGTATTTTATCGGTAATCTGCAACACAAGGAACATTGACCAAGGTGTTGTAGAGGTTTCCAAAGAATGGAGCAGTTATACTTCTGAGCCCAGGGAACTTAATTCCTCGGTGGGTTGGTTTAAAGATAGACATACCAACATACACATACATTCACATTTCATATATTATTGGCTTAGATGTAGATGAATGTATATTTTAAAGCTTGTTGTTTAGTCACTCGGATGTATCTGACTCTTTGTGACCTCATGGACTGTAACCCACGAGGCTCCTCTGTCCATGGGATTCTCCAGGCAAGAATACTGGAGTCGGTTGCCGTGTCCTCCTCCAGGGGATCTTCCTGACCCAGGAATTGTACCCGGATCTCCTGCATTGGCAGGCAGATTCTTGACCACTGACTCACCAGGGAAGGCTGTATTTTGAAACTGTATACATGTAACTACACGTATGTATATATAATTTCAAGTATAGTTCAGTTCAGTCACTCAGTCATGTCAGACTCTTTGCGATCCCATGGACTGCAGCACGCCAGGCCTCCCTGTCCATCGCCACCTCCCAGAGTTTGCTCAAACTCGTGTCCATCGAGTTGGTGATGCCACCCAACCATCTCGTCCTCTGTCGTCCCCTGCTCCTCCTGTGTTCAGTCTTTCCAGACTCTGTGAAATAACCCCGTGTGGTCAAATATGGGAAGAAGGCAATAGATTTTTTGTATTGGACAGTGAGTACAAGGACGCCATGAATATTAGGGGTAAAGAGAATTAGTATTCATTCTTAATCTGGCTGTAGACCTCAGGTGCTTGAACCTCTAGTGACATTTTAATCCTGCTTATAGAGGGTTTGTGGTCTTGAAAAAGTACATCCATCAAGAACAGGGTTGTAAGGCTGCCTTATCTGCTTCTGACACCACTAATCTTCCCGTATTCTTCAGTACCAGGGGTCTCCCTTGAACTGTGACTTCCTGCTTCACTGGAGACCTTTCTGTCCCCACGACTTTCATATTTCATGTACACTCTGGGCATTGGTTTAGTCGCTAAGTCGTGTCTGACTCTTGTGACCCCATGGACCATAGCCCACCAGGCTCCTCTGTCCATGGGATTTCTCAGGCAACAATACTGGAGTGGGTTGCCATTCCCTTCTCCAGGGAATCTTCCCGACCCAGTGATCGAACCTGGGTGACCTGCATTGCAGGCGGATTCTTTACCACCTTGCCACCCTGGGAAGCCCATGTACAGTCTGCCTTGAAGATAACAGTCAGGTTTCTGAGGACCCTTGGGCTGAAGGTGACTGATGAGGTCCCTTCATCCAAGTCCTCGTGGCTCGGTCCAGGAAGCAGAAGCCCTGGGCACAATGTGATGTTTCAGAGGTCTGCTGGCTAATTGGTGACCAAGGCAACGTCAGTCTTGGGTGACCTGACTCTGTGTGAACGATGCCGTCAGCCTCTGCTGCTTTTTCTGGATTGTGTGGGCAGCTGGTCTATCTCCTTGCGCTTGGAATGTAACCTTGGCGTTGATATTTTCCCTTCTCTCTTATTTTCTGATTTTTAATTTATTTATTTTAATTGGAAAATAATTACACAGTACAATATTACGATTCTTTTCCATGCATCAACCTAAATTTTCTTTTAAAATTTCAGACATTTTTTAAGTGCTTGGGAAGATCAATTTTGGAGAGAAACCTATAGAGATACACATCTCCTAATGGAAATTTGCACTATATGATGAAAGAAAGTAAAAGTGTTAGTCGCTCAGTCGTGTCTGACTCTGTGACCCCATGGACTGTATAGTCTGCCAGGCTCCTCTGTCCATGGGATTCTTCAGGCAAGAATGCTGGAGTGGGTTGCCGTTTCCTTCTCCAGGGGATCTTGCTGACCCAGGGATCAAACCCTGGTCTCCCACATTGTAGGTGGATTCTTTACCATCTGAGCCACCACGGAAGAACTGTACAATAACCATTCTCAGAAAATGTGCACTGTATGTTAATATATATATATAATAATTTATATATATGCATATATATATTAAGCAAATACATCTACTGCCATACTAAAAAACAGAGTATCACCATATCTTTGTATAGCCATATGAATTGCTACCCAGAATAGAGTAGCTACTATTCTAGGTTTTGGTTTTTATAATGCCCTTGCTGTTTTTCTATTTCAGTACAAATACAGCTCTAAGCTGTATATATAGTTTTATACAACGCCATGAAATAACATCACATCATATGTCTTTTTCTGTGACTTGCCCTTTACTTGGAGGGTGTATGTGGTTTGACTCAGATCTTCATTTTATTCATTTTTCACTGTTCTATAATATTCTAATATACTCACATATACTTATCCATTCACCTCTTGGTGAATGTCTGGGATTTTTCCAGTTTTATTTCTATTATAGTTTTGCTTGCAGATGGAACTTTCTGGGCAGGTCTCCTGACTTGAATATCAAGGAAGCTCTCTAGGAGACACGCAGACTATTTAGGCTATATAGTTTGTATGCATGCGTTGCGTGTTTGTGTTTATCTGCATGGGAGTTGTGTGCATGCTAGTTGCTCCTCTATGTCACAGAATTGTTTTCCCGGGGGACCACACTAACTTGTCACCAGCCAGGCATGGAACTGCTCCACGTCGTGTCTCAATTCTTGGTCCCTCTTGCCTTTTGCATTTTTGCTGACTCTAACTGACCCCTTCTCTCTTTCTCCAATACCCGATGAGCTAATCTCTCTAGTCCTGTGTTAAGACCCTCTGCGGATTTGAGTACTTTCTGTGTGTGGCGTCTTGGAAAGGGGAGACGTCGGAGGTGGTTTTGAATTTATCTAACGTGAAAAGTAAAAGTGAAGTCGCTCAGTCGTCTCTGACTCTTTGCGACCCCATGGACTGTAGCCCACCAGTCTCCTCCGTCCAGGGGATTCTCCAGGCAAGAAGACTGGAGTGGGTTGCCATTCTCTCTTCTCCAGATCTTCCCCAGGGATTGAACCCAGGTCTACCGTATTGCAGGCAGACGCTTTACCCTCTGAACCACCAGGGGAAGTCCTGAATTTATCTAACTATTTAGAAAAAGCATGGTCCTAGTTACTGGAGTGTGGAACAAAAGTTATGAAGGCAGTTTGAAGAGCACAGAAATAGGAATTTTTTTCAGAGACAAGATGTCTTGAAGGCCTGACACCTTGACCGTGGTGGTCTCTGACTGAGTCTGATGAGAGAGCTCCATACAAACCCTGGAGATACCTGAAAGTAACTTGGCTTGTATTTGGAAGTCGTGTTTGGTAATAGGTAATCATTTGCTTTTTTAAAAATTAAACACATGTTTATTAAATTTTCTGTTAAATATTGAACACTTTTGTTTGTCCTAGGGCTGCAGTGATTAATAAGATGGATAGATTTTTTTTTTTTTTGGATAGATTTTTAAAATGAATTTATTTTACTTGGAAGATAATTTTTAACAATATTGTGGTGATTTTGCCATACACCCACACGAATCAGCCACAGGTGTACACGTGTTCCCCATCCTAAACCCTCTTCCCACCTCCTTCTCCATCTCATCTCTCAGGGTCATCCCACTGCACCGGCTTTGAGCACCCTGTTTCATGTGTTCAACTTGGGCTGGCGATCTGTTTCACATATGATAATATATGTGTTTCAATGCTTTTCTCTCGTATCATCCGACCCTCCCCTTCTCCGCAGAGTCCAAAAGTCTGTTCTGTACATCTGTGTCTCTCTTGCTGTCTCGCATATAGGGTCATCATTACCATCTTTTAAAATTCCATATATATGCGTTAATATACTGTATTGGTGTTTTTCTTTCTGACTTATTTCACTCTGCATAATAGGCTCCAGTTTCTTCCACCTCATTAGAACTGACTCAAATGTGTTCCTTTTTTTTTTTTTTAATAGCTGAGTAAAAACTCCATTGTGTATATGTATCACAACTTCCTTCAGAATGGATAGATTTCTTTGAAACTTATTTTTTTGTTGGCATGCAGTTGACTTAAAATGTTGTGTTAGTTTCAAGTGTACTGCAAAGTGATTCTGTTATACATACACATACATACATATGCACAAGAATCTGTTTCAGAATCTTTTCCCTTGTATGTCCTTACAAAATATTGAATATAATTTCCTTTGCTATACCATAGGTCCTTGTAGTTTAGTTAATATGTAGTAGCGTGCGTGTGTTAATGCCAAACTCATAGTTTATCTCCCCCACCACTTACTGTTTCCCTGCTGGTAACCATATGTTTGCTTTCTGTGTCTGTGGGTCTGTTTCTCTTTTGTCTGTAAATTCACTCGTACCTTTTCATTTTTTTAGATCCACATATAGGTGATATGATAATTGCCTTTTTGTCTGACTTAACTTCACTTAATATGACATTCTCATTCTTTTTTATGGCTGAATAATGTTCCATTGTGTGTAGATCATGTCTTTTATCCATTTTGTCTGTCCATGATAGATGTTTAGATTGCTTCCGTGCCTTCTGTTGTGAATTTTGCTGCAGTGAACATAAGGGTCACGTGTCTGATTGATGGTTTAGTCCAGACACATGCTCAGGCCATCCAGTCTTGAGTCCACCACCTATGATCCATTGGCCCCCTTTTCCTGGATTATTTCTGTGTTCTGTCTCTCGCTGCAAAGTCCACTTCCTACGGCTGTGCCCCAGGTGTGTCCCTGACCCATTAAACTTGAACACAAGAACAGAAACGGTGATGGAGGTGATCTTTAGGAGCCCGTCACTGGGCACCAATCCACCTGGAAGGCAGTTCCTATGGCTCTTTGCTCTTTGATTATTTACATGTGAGCCTCCTGGTTCAAAAGTGCGGATTTTGACGGGCTCTGCTTTTTTAGAAGTTCAACTACATGGAGGGGTGTACAGAGAACTGTCAGATTTGACCAAAGACAGAGTAGTATTCTTGTCCATCTGGGAGATAAAAATCAAAGCCAGACTTTTTTTTTTTAAAGGAAACACAAAAATATACTAATTGGCTGAATGCTGGCATGGAGTGAGTGTTGAATAAGGATTGAATGTGTGTGGTGTGTGTGTTGTAAGCCAGTGAGAGAGAGAGAGAGTGTGTGTGTGTGTATTATAAGCCAGGGACAGGTGTGGAGGTTTTAGACATTCGTAACTGGTGTATTGGGCCATCTCACAACAGAGATATGTGTTATAAGTTAAAAGACGAACCACACACCACTTGAAAAAGTGCAACTGTGAAACTGTTAGAAAGACCAAGTCGTGTCTGACTCTTTGTGACCACGTGGACTGTAGCCTGCCAGGCTCCTCTGTCCATGGGGATTCTCCAGGCAAGAACACTGGAGTGGGTTGCTATTCCCCTCTGTAAGAGAGCTTCCCGACCCAGAGATCGAATCCACTTGGGTACCATAAAACACTGGCGTGTCCTCCCCGGAATCAAAAGACAAAATAATAGATCTTGAGAGGTACACAGGCTCTGTAGTTTGGGGAATGGCTCTTGCAGACTTCCTAGTCCACAGTGTGGAAGGCCTGTTGCACAAGCGCCTTCATTTGGCCAAGGACCAGGATCTGTTGGTCTTGTTTTCCTGATGCTTCAGGGTGTGAGATGAAAGTGCATCTTCCCAGTGCCTCTTGTTGGCAGCCTCCTGAGAGCAGATAGCAAATCCCAGATGTTCCTGGGAGCTGAGAGTAACACCAGACGAGGGCTGTTTCTCACCTCGTTAATTCTCTCATTTTTTTTTCCTTTTTTTTTTTTTTTCTGGGAGATGCATCCTCAAAGTTCTAACATGTAATGTATTTCACGACCACAGGGTTGTGAGGCTATGAACAATCCGGAGACATGATTTTACTCCTTGAAAGGCCAAAACACCAAGGTAAATTTGACCTCAGGGCTCAGTCAGTAAAGAATCTGCCCATAAATGCAGGAGACCCGAGTTCGATCCTTGGGTCGGGAAGATCCCCTGGAGGAGGACATGTCACCCCACTCCAATATTCTGGCCTGGAGAATCCCATGGACAGAGGAGCCTGGTGGGCTACAGTCCATGGGGTCACAGAGAGTCAGACATGACTGAGTGACTAAACCACCACCACCACCCTTAAATTAAATATATATATGTTTCAAAATTAAACCAGTCTCAGTCTGAGTGATGTTCATTTTGGGCGGAAGTGCGCTGCAGTTTTATTTTGCATTGTCTCTAGACTGACAGATCTGAGTTGGGTGGAGACTCGCCTCAATGACAAACTCAGGCAGAGTGACAGTCCTACAGAAATCTTTCGCAGATACCCAGCCAGGGGTCTCCCTGGTGATCCAGCGGTTGAGATTTCCACCTGTTAGTACAGGACACGCAGGTTTGATCCGGGAAGATCCCACGTGCTGTGGAGCAGCTAAGCCCAGGGTACACAACTACTGAGCCCAAACTCTAAAAGCCTGCAAGTTGCAACCACTGGGCGCGTACATCCGAGAGCCCCTGCTCCCCAGTGAGGGAGTCGTCTCTGCTCGCCAAAACCAGAGAAAGCCGGTGCTTCCCCCAAAGACCCAGCACAGCCAAAAATGGAGAGATATATAAACAAATCAAATTATGTACTTTATGTCATGTATGGATGGGAGAGTTGGACCATAAAGCAAGCTGAGCACCGAAGGATTGATGCTTTTCAACTGTGGTGTTGGAGAAGGCCCTTGAGAGTCCCTTGGACTGCAAGGAGATCCAACCAGTCCATCCTAAAGGACATCAGTCCTGGATATTCACTTGAAGGACTGATGCTGAAGCTGTAACTCCAATACTTTAGCCACCTGATGCGAAGAGCTGACTCATTGGGAAAGACCCTGATGCTGGGAACAATTGAAGGAGGGAGGAGAAGGGGACGACAGAGGGTGAGATGCTTGGATGGCATCACTGACTCAATGGACATGAGTTTGGGTGGACTCCGGGAGATGATGATGGACAGGGAGGCCTGGCGTGCTGCGGTCCATGGGGTCGCAAAGAGTCGGACATGACTGAATGAACCGAGCTGAAATAAAATTATATAAAGAGAAGGCACAGTGCTCTTAAAAAACACACCCAATCGAGTTATAAAACAAGTTGAAATGCCACTCAGAGATATTATTCTTTGTGCAACTTTTGTGGAAAACATAGGCTTTTAAGACCCTCCAAACTCCCCAGTTTTATGTAGGCAGTAAAGTTAGGTTTTAACTTTTTTCGTGAAAATATTTTATTCAGGAATTTCTTTTTTGTAGCATCTTGTTTTTATTTTGGAAACATTTGAAAGCTATGTAACTACATCTTATAGAGAAAAAATATATAAATATGTGTACTATTAATATTTTCTGAGTATACACATATATTATGTGTAGCTGGAACGTTCCACTCCCTGTTAAGTTATTTTCAGTGTGAAATTTACATGGGAAGTCTTTTTTTCTTTTTCTTGTCTTCAAATGTATTTGAAGGGCTTCCCTGGAGGCTCAGACAATAAAACATCTGTCTGCAATGCAGGAGACCTGTGTTCGATCCCTGGATTGGGAAGATCCCCTGGAGAAGCACATGGCAACCCACCATAGTACTCTTGCCTGGAAAATCCCACGGACAGAGGAGCCTGGTAGGCTATAGTCCATGGGGTCGCAAAGAGTCGGACACGATTGAGCTACTTCACTTCACTCAAATGTTTTGGTTGGTTAAATTTCTTCCATGGAGAAGGAAATGGCAACCTGCTCCAGTATTCTTGCCTGGGAAAGCCCGTGGATCCTGGCGGGCTACAGTGGGGTGGCAAAGAGTCAGACACGACTGATCGTGTACACACACACACACATTTATTGTGATTTTTAAGTGATGAGGAGGATGACCGTTTCAAAGGTTTATTTTAAAAATCTTTGTTGTCTGTAATGTTAAAACATTTAAGGCTGCCAAGCATTTGAATGTGGCCACACACATATATACACACAAACATATATCTGGTGCCACTGATAATTCTCACACGTACCTAGAGATGCTTAGTCATTTAGATGGCCACCAAAAATCATAAATTTGATGATGTATACCAGCAGTTCTTACCTTGAGATGATTTTGCTGCCTTTGGGTCTCTTAACAGTGTCTGGAGACAATCTTGATTTTGAAACCTGAATTGCTAAATCTACTTGGTATAGAACAGCAAGACTGAGACAAAACTGAGACTCTTGAGACTTCCTTGGATGGCAGGGAGGTCAAACCAGTCAATGGTAAATGAGATCAACCCTGAATATTCACTGGAAGGACTGATGCTGAAGCTGAAGCTCCAATCCTTTGGCCACCTGATGGGAAGAGCTGAACATTACCAGTGCCGCCAGATAAATGTTGGTGTGCATATGTACATGCGTCACCTTCAAATATTTGGCAACTTGAAGAACGGTGGAGTCCAAAGTGTCACCAGTGTGGACTCTGAGAGATAGTGCTGGAGGTTGATGGTACTCCATTTCTTGCAAATTGCCAGATTCTAGAACGTGAGGACATAAGGTAGCTGGGAACCTATGGTTATTGTGACTCCCTAGCCTGGATGTCATGACTGTCTGGGTAATGCCCCACCCCACGCCAACGCTGGGCTCCTCCTCCAATGTCCTGCTGGTTCTTGGTCTTCCTGTGGCCCCCCGGCTCCCTGTGGGGAGGTTGGCTTGAGCATAGGACTCAAGCATGAAGGCTCCATGTGACCCCACTTGCTCAGTCGTAAACAACATGTCTCAGAGGTGTTCTCATATGTGGAGCTGGAGGAATGATGGAGTGGACCAGCCTTCCTCAAGGTGCACACCTTGTCAGTACTGGGACCGATTCCCTGCCTGGGTGCTTTTTGTTGTTATTCAGTCTGTAGGTTGTGTCCAGCTCTTTGCGACCCCATGGACTGCAGCACGCCAGGCATCCCTGTCCTTCACCATCTCCCAGAGCTTGCTCAAACTCAAGTCCATCGAGTCGGTGATGCCATCCAGCCATCTCATCCTCTGTCGCCCCCTTCTCTTCCTGCCTTCAATCTTTCCCACCATCAGGGTCTTTTCTAATAAGTCGCCTCTTCGCATCAGGTGGCGAAAGTATTGGAGCTTCAGCCTCATCATCAGTCCTTCCAGTGAATATTCAGGGCTGATTTCCTTTAGTTTGATCTCCTTGCAGCCCAAGGGACTCTCAAGAGTCTTCTCCAGCAAGACAGTTCGAAAGCATCAACTGAATCCTCCTTGTATGGAATGCTGCTTTCCAGGGATGGTGTGGTGCCTTGTGTAAGCTAACCCAGTTACTCCCCCAAAGAGTTAGAAGCAAGGAAGTGAAACGAGGCTCAGATAATTTAAAGTCCTCGCTCTGTCTCTGTATGTGCTTCATGCCAATAGGGGGATGACTTCAGTGGATCTTATTTCTATGTTCAGGAGCCTTTTGAGCAGCTGTGTGTACAAACTCCCCACATGTCAAGTCAGAAAGACATAAAGAAAATATTGCATATTAACATGCGTGTGTGAAATGCCAAAAAATGGTACAGATGATATTACTTGTAAAGAAGAAATCGGGACACAGTCATGGAGAACAGATGTATGCATGCCAAGAGGGAAAGAAAGGGTAGGACGAATTGGGAGGTCGGGATTGATGTACATACACTATTGATATTATCTATAAAATAGATAATTAATGAGAACCTGGGTTTCCCTGCTGGCTCAGACACTAAAGAATCCACCTCTAAATCAAGAGATCCAGGTTCAGTCCCTGGGTTGGGAAGTTCCCCCGGAGAAGGGATAGCCTACCCACTCCAGTATTGTTGGGCTTCCCTGGTAGCTCAGATGGAAAAGAGTCTGCCTGCAGTTCAGGATACCTGGGTTCAATCTCTGGGTTGGGAAGATCCCCTGGAGACAGGAGTGGCTACGCTCTCCAGCATCCTTGCCTGAGAATCCCATGGACGGAGGAGCCTGGTGGGCTACAGTCCATGGGGTCGCAGAGTTGGACACAACTGAGCTACCAGCACTTTCACTTTTTGATGAGAATCTACTGTCCAGCACAAGGATATCTAGTCGGTGCTCTGTGTTGATCTAAACAGGAAGGAAATGCAGATAAGAGGGGATCTAAATGCATGTACAGCTGATTCGCTTTGCCAAAGAGTAGAAAGCAGTTGAACATTCTAAAGCAATCAAACCAAAGGGTCAAGGCTCACTCATTGACCCTTGCTCAGTGTTCAAGTAGTTGAACATTCTAAAGCAACTACACACCAGCATCTCCTGATGTTGAGGAGACGTTTTCTAAACCCCGACCCTTTGGCTCACCCCAATCCCCTGAAGAAGGCATGACATGCCATCCACATAAAGCTCAGAGAGGTTGAGTCACATCTCCCTGCTACACAGAGGTAGCATCTGGCCACCCAAGTCTATCAGAATCGGATATGACTGACACCTCCTATGACCGTGAGGCAGGTTCTGCTGAGGCTGGTTCTAAACCAGAAAGGATTTTCAGGATCAGAGTGTCCAAGCAACTCAACACCTCTGCCCTATTCTTTTCTGTCCCTGAATTATTCAGCAGTTGGATCACCGCGTGGCAGGAATCCAAGTGTGGTCTCCAGTGCAAACATAGACGCAGACACAGCAATCAGCCGTTGGGTGCGATGCGGAGTTTTCCCTGTTGATGCTACCACCCGGCATCTCGTGTGTTTCCATCCAGCTCTGATTAGCTCGGCCCGGGATGTCACGGATGGCAGAGCTTCCCCCAGGGATATTCTAGCTCCCCGAATAGACAGATCTGGCTCAGCTATGTTTCATTAAAAAGTAAATTATCTGTTTGACATATTTTGCTCAGCCCTGTTCCCTGAAATGAGATGCATAATTACATTCTGGTCCAGAAAGACTGTTGAGTAACCCACCGTGTCCTTAGAAACACATTCGTCTATTCTGGGTTGCAGAGTGCTATGTTTTCAAAGGCAGGGTCTGATGGAGAGTTGGAGAAGGGAATGGCTACCCACTCCAGTACTCTTGGCTGGAGAATCCTATGGACAGAGGAGCCTCGTGGGGGTCATGGGGGTCACAAGGAGTCTTGGACACAACTGAGCGACTGAGTAGCTGGTGGAGAAAAGACTGGTGGTTGCCAACGGTGGGGAGGTGGAGGGAAGGATGGAGTCGGAAGTTAGGGTCAGCAGATGTGAGCTTTTGTATACAGAATGGAGAGATAGCAGCATCCCTCTGTATAGCAGAGGGACCTGTATTCAGTATTCTATGATAAACCATCATGAAAAGGATTATTAAAGTATGTCAAGTTATAACTGAATCACTTTGCTGTAAGGCCGAAATTAACACAACAATATAATCAGCTATATTGCTTAGTCACTTAAGTCGTGTCCGGCTCTTGCGACCCCATGGACGGTAGCCCACCAGGCTCCTCTGTCCGTGGGATTCTCCAGGCAGGAATCCTGGAGTGGGTTGCCATTCCCTCCTCCGGGGGTTCTTCCCAACACCGCACTCGAACCCAAGTCTCCTCTGTTGGAGGCAGATTCTTTACCACTGAGCCCCCTGGGAAGCCCATAATCAACTATACACTTCGGTAGAAAATGTTGATTTTAAAAAGTAGCATCCTTGGATCATCACTTGAAATATTTTCTGTCTCTAATGCGTTATTTGTAATGCTCAGGTGTGTCATTCTTATGAATATCATACATCCTTTATCTATTGAGAGTCATGGGATCCACACTGAGACACATTGAGATGGTCAGGTTTTTTTGGTTTTTTTTTTGAGGGGAGGTGGAGGGGAAGCAAGTGGCTTGCAGGATTGTGGATGAGTGTTCCACAATCAGAGATTGAACCCGAGTCCTTGGCAGTGAGGGCGTGGAGACCTGATCACTGGACCGCCAGGGAATTCATTCCCAAGGATGTCACTCTTTCAAAGTGGGCTCCTCCCAAACTCCACAGGTAGAAAGCTTAGATGTGTCATCAGCTTCTTCCATAGGCTGCAGGCTCTCCTCTCGAAGGCAGGCGGTATTTGACGTGAAGAATCGGGATCGCTGCACCAACGCTCTTAATGATGAATGATGACTTGATACCACAGGCTGCATGACTTGATGATGGTACTGGAGATGTACCATGTTGTTCTGTCTCTTTCAAGGAAGCTAAGGTTCAGGGTAACGATATCTGGAGCCTGGGTGCTTGCTATTGAGCTGCCCAGAACCGATAAGTATTCATTGTCTGCATGCATGCTTGTTCGCTTCAGTCGTGTTCCGATTCTTTGCGACCCTATGGACGGTAGCCCTCCAGGCTCTTGTGTCCATGGGATTCACCAGACAAGAATAGTGGAGTGGGTTGCCATTCCCTCTTCTAGAGGATCTTCCCGGCCCAAGGATCAAACCTGTGTCTCTTACGTCTTTGGTTTTAGCAGACTCTTTCAATTTGCTGCTCCGTTTGTGGGCCTCTTAAGTGGTGCTCATGGTAAAGAACTGGCCTGCCAATGCAGGAGACTTCAGAGACGTGGGTTCCACCCCTGGGTGTGGAAGATCCCCCTGGAGAAGCAAAATGGCAGCCCACTCCAGTATTCTTGCCTGGAAAATTCCATGGACAGAGGAGCCTGGTAGGCTACAGTCCGTGGGGTCGCAAAGAGTCGGACACGACTGAAGCCCCCCCTTGGCATGCCTTTGTATTGGCTGATAAACGTCCACACGGCATGAAGCCTATCTGGTGTGGATGCACACCTACGTTTTACACATCTTAGAAGACTTTCAGAGTTCCACTCACAATATCTTAGGGCATAGTGATGCTTTTTTTTTTAAATATTAATTTTTTTTTACTGAAGTATAGTGGATTTCCAGTGTTGGGTGAGTTTCAGGTATACGGTGAAGTGATTCAGCTAGATATGTGTGTGAGGGTGTATATGTGTTTCTGATTCTTTTCCCGTATAGCTTGTTATCAAATATTGGGCATAGCTCCCTGAGGTGTACGGTAGGTTCCTGTTTATCTATTTTATATGTAAAGTGACAGTTTTCTTAAACATCCGAGAGACAGTGTTTTGGTTGTGCCTGTCCATTGACGGGCGAATATCAAAAACAGTGAAATTGTAGTTGTGGTTTAGTTGGTACACTTAGGACCTTGTGTGACCCTATGGACCGTAGCCAGCCAGGCTCCTCTGTTCATGGGACTCTCCAGGCAAGAATACTGGAGTGGGTTGCCATGCCCTGCTCCAGGGGATCTTCCCGACCCAGGGATGGAACCACGTCTCTTGCAGTGGCAGGAGGGTTCTTTACCACTGAGACACCAGGGAAAGCCCAAGAATCAAATTGGACGTCCATACAGTTGTCTGCATCGCTGTCAATACATGTTGCACTGACATGGTTCATGTAAGGAAGTCTCGAGGGTTCCTGGAATATTTTGTTCTCTGTGGTGGAGTTCACCGTGGAACTTAAGTCAGGACACCGTCTGGCTGGAGTCTACCACCTGGAGAGATGCTGTACTAGACTGATTGGTGAGAAAGGATTTTCTGGAGTGATGTGTAGGGTTTCCTGGAAGCTTCCGTTCATCATCTGTGTCTGCTTTTTCCTTCCCTTTAGGCTGCCCGCTCTGCGTCGGCGTTCTGATAAAGGATCGCTGTTGCTGGGAGGTGCTGGACGGCCCCGGCCTCTTTGGAGCCCTGTAGCGGCGGGAATCCGGTCCGAAGATTAAGGCAGTGCAGCGGTCTTGCAATGGGAGGCCAGGACCACCGGCGGGCTGGCTGTTGACCGTGGGCTCTGTCTATGCCCCATCGGGAGTGCGTCCGCAGGAAGCCCTTCACCTCTCCCAGCTCTCGGTCCTTGGAAGCCCCTCTCCCTCCGCGAGGGCACCCCATTTCCCGTCCTCATCTTCTCAGAGTCTCCTCCCCTGGACACCCCCACCCACCCACCCGCACCTCCCCAACCCTGGATGTGCGGGTGAGCCATGTCGAGACCCCAGGGACTCTTATGGCTTCCGCTGGCCTTCACCCCTGTCTGCGTCATGGTCAACTCCAACGTCCTGCTGTGGATCACCGCCCTGGCCGTCAAGTTCACGCTCATCGACAGCCAGGCCCAGTACCCCGTGGTCAGCACCAACTACGGCAAGATCCGGGGCTTGAGAACGCCGCTGCCCAATGAGATCCTGGGCCCCGTGGAGCAGTACCTGGGCGTCCCTTACGCCTCGCCCCCCACCGGGGAGAGGCGCTTCCAGCCCCCCGAGCCCCCGTCCTCGTGGACCGGGGTCCGCAATGCCACGCAGTTTGCCGCCGTCTGCCCCCAGCACCTGGACGAGAGGTCTCTCCTGCACGACATGCTGCCCGTGTGGTTCACGGCCAACCTGGACACCCTGATGACGTACGTGCAGGACCAGAATGAAGACTGCCTCTACCTGAACATCTACGTGCCCACGGAGGACGGTGAGTACCCGCCTTGGGCCGGCACACCTGCTGGGTCAGCCTCCCCCTGTGTGCCGGCAGCCTTTTATCACGTCCTGTGCACCCTCATCTCTATGACCCAGTTATTATCTTTCATATTCACAGTGCGGTTATCACGAGTGACGTTGTGCAGCATGTATTTAAACGCAGCTGGACGGTCCTGTATTGAATGGCTTAGTTGTTTCCTACATTACCTTTGTGGTATATCTGTCATCCTTATTTGTAGATGAGAACCCATGCGAACGTATAGTCTTGTAGGTTATGCTGGGATCACCTGTAAAAGGTGACTCTAAAGAAACTAATAGAATTAACGTGATCAGCCTTCAGTGAGCCACTGAAAATCATATCGGGAATAGTGCCTTTGGCTTTAACGTCTTAAGATGCTAGCACTTTTCCTTTTGAGTCTGAAGGTGAACCACCAGGTGTTTTAAATAACAAGCGAGGGATAGTTAGGTACAGCGATTGGACTTGATTGTTTAGAAGCCACGTCGTCGCCGTTAACTTGGACGTCATTTCCTTCCAGTAGTCGCTCCCGGCAAACAGCAGATGTGTGTCCTCAGAACAGTCTAGCTATGTCAGAAAAATAATGTTCTTGCTGGGACCCAATGCCCCCTTTCCTTTTGGATAACTCAGCAGTGAAACTCTTGGTAACTGTAATGTTCCTTCTAAATCCAGTGCTTGTAAAACTTGTGTATCTCCTTCTTTGTGTAGACTTCAAAAGGCCAACCAGACTGAAGTCAGGCTAGATCCACGAGAAAAATTATGTTCTAGCTAGAACAAAATGACCCTGTTTTTTTGTTTGGATAACACAGCAGAGAAAGTCTGTGAAAGCTATCACGTTCCATATATTATTATAACTAAATCCCACTCTAGTAGAACTTGGCTATCTCTTTGTTCGTGAAGACTTTGAATTAAACCGTTTGATAAAGACCAACCAGACCAAAGTCTGGCTACAGTGTAAGCCTGTAAGCCCATTTTTTGGTTTCTTATTTATATGTGCTATTTTCGTACAAGGAGAAGGAAAGGGGTAGATTGCAATCTTCCTGGAATTTAGAATTTAGAGGCATCATAGTAGCCGTCCTCATCTACTCTGAAAACCAAAGTGCATCCATTTCCTTGGTAACTTTCACATACACCTTTGTCTTCCTCCCCCCAACCACCACCCCCTTTAATCCTTGAGAGATGTTTCTCCATGAGACTCAACTGAGAGTCTGGCCACAAGCAATGACATTACTCGGGGATATCCAGAATTGCATCGCATCGCCATGTGGGTCTTTCTCAGGGTGGACGCAGGGAGATGATGTGAGGACTGTTAAGGAGAAACCAGGCCACAGGCGTCTGTTAGGGAGATGACAGAGGACTTCCAGGGAAAGATACGGAAGGGTTGGGCTTCATCATATCAGCAGAGGTTGGCATGGAGACAGCCTTCTTGTTGCTATGGAGACAGACGAACCAATCACCTTGCATAGTCTAGGGCTGAATGGGGTTCAAGGGGTTAAACTGACTCCGGATGCCTTACTTCTGTGCCCTGCCCTGAGCTGTCCTTGCGTGTGGCAGCTCCTAGTACCTCCTTAGTGCATCGACAAGGATGGAGAATCCCACCCCAAGAGAATTAAGGGTTCGCCTTTCAAAGCCACCTAAGTCCTGGACTTTCTCATCATGAGCTGTCCACACGAAGTAATTAAAACAAAGGTGGAAGGGGAGGCAGGGTAGAGGGAACAAACCCAGGTAAAAGATTAAAATTGCTTTCACAATAAATTTGACATGCAGGTGTTTATGAACGGTTAACTTGAGAGCGCTGCCCTGCCAAATAAGAAATGCACTTCAAAGAGGCTGCCTCCTTTTGAAAAAGTGAAAGTGTTAGTCCCTCAGACATGTCCCTCCCTTTGCGACCCCGTGGACTGTAGCCTGCCAGGCTCCTCTGTCCGTGGGATTCTCCAGGCAAGAATACTGGAGTGGGATGCCATGCCCTTCTTCAAGGGACCTTCCCAACCCAGGGATCTAACTCGGGTCTCCCGCGTTGCAGGCAGGTTCTTTACAGTCTGAGCCTTGAGAGGCAGAGCGCAATTAGACCATCCAGGAAGAAAAGCCAATAGCTTCGTTGATGGCAGGCTCATGAGTGTGCAATTGCGTGGATGGGAACCATAAGCAATTCGGCCATTTCTTTGTGGTTCAGTATTCAATAGGAATTAGGGGGAAAAAAACATGTGAAAAATGCTGCCTAACAGAGAAGCAATCTAAATTTAAGAATAAAGGCGGTGCTACTTGTTGACTCCTGGGTATTTTTATAGCACTTTTGCACGCCATATCTCACACCATCTTGACGGGACAATCAGAAATCTAATACGGGCTGAATAGCTAAAATTGATCTCCCTATAATATATAAATAATGGATTTTCACTGGTGAGTGAAGCCATACGCCTGTGTGTTTCCAGAAACAGAGAATCACAGCGTATTGGGTCAGGAGTTCTGTGCGTTTAAAAAAAGATAACTCCTATCCATTTGACAATGAACGTGGAGGCTTAGATGTTTAATTACTGGTTATTCTTAAATGAAGAAACCATACTTCTATAATAACACATGAAAATTATGGCTTCATGCTTGGTCCCTGCAAAGAGCTTCCTTTAGGGCATATCGAAATTCGTAACTGTGCCTTTGATTAAATGGATGTATGGTGATACCAGCTATGTGGAATTCAAAATTCCACTTTGGCACTCGGGGTTTTTTTTTTTTTTCCATTTATTTTTATTAGTTGGAGGCTAACTACTTTACAATATTGTAGTGGTTTTTATCATATATTTACATGAATCAGCCATGGATCCATGTGACTTCACTACCAATCATGTGCCAGCTAAGCTTTACATGTTGGCATGGCAACAGAGACAGCCATTCTTAATTTCCAGAGACACACATTTATTGTAAGCAGAATAGTGGCTCCCCCAGAGAAGGGGGTAAAGAACCCGCCTGCACTGCAGGAGATGTGGGTTTGATCCTTGGGTCAGGAAGATCCCCTGGCGGAGGAAATGGCAACACACTCCAGGATTTGTGCCTGGGCAATCCCATGGACAGAGGGGCCTGGCCGGCTACAGCCCATGGTGTCGCAGAGAGTCGGACACGACTGAAGCTACTTAGCAGGCATGCACGGCCGCACGCGGAGGGAAGGGCAAGTCCCAAACCCAGGAGACATTGGCTATTATTACCTTAGAGTGCTAAGCGGAGGAGGTTGCATCTACAATTAATACCTGCTCATCCGTTGACCTTAAGATGCAGAGAATATACTCTGGCTTATCTGGGTGGGTCCAGATGTGATCGCAGAGACTGTTAATTGTGAATGAGGGCGAGAGAAAAGGTGATCAGGGCCAGAGGGGAGCAACAGGAAAAAGGTGCAGTGGCCACAGCTGCCTTTGAGGAAAAGGCGGAGCCGGAAGTCGAGGGATTTGGTGGCTTCTCAAATCTGGAAAAGACAAGAGGCTTGTCCTTGAGCCTCCAGAAAGCCCTGACCACCCCTCAATTTTAGCCTGGGGGAACTCTGAGCTTCAGAACTCTAAGAGCATCAATAGCTGCCCCTTGAAGCTGCAACACTGGGGGCAGTTTGTTATGGCAGCAACAGAAATCTCCCACAGGATTTGGGCAGCTTTTATCACAGTTTGAAATTTATCGTAAACTGTTTGCCTGATTGAAAACAGAGCCTACATACCACTGAACAGTTAATGTGAACTTTCTCCGTTACTACTCATTCTGAGCTGGTAGTTCCTTTGTTTACCTTAGTAATGCCAGAACAGCTTGCTTTTTATTAAGCAGTCACTTTAATGCTGGGTAGTTGAAAATTTGCTGCTTTCTGTTGTACATATCAAGGAGTCAACGTTAGTTGTGATGGCTGGGTTGAGATTTTGAAGATGTGAGGTTTAAACTCTAGAAAGTAGACACCCAACTTTTGGCTGGCGGTGTTCAAAGTAAGGCAGACCTTACTAGTATTCAAAAGCGATGCTGATTTTACACAGGAGCGTAGTGAAAATGTTAGTGTCTCGGTCGTGTCTGACTCTTTGCTGCCCCATGGACTGTCGCCGTCCAGGCTCCTCTGTGCATGGGATTCTCCAGGCAAGAATGCTGGGGTGGGTTGCCATTTCCTCCTGCAGGGGATCTTCCGAGCCCAGGGATCGAATGAAGGGAACATAATGAAGGCGCTTTAAAAAATCTCCAGATGCCCAGAGTGGGTGTAAGTGAATGGCATCAAGGAAAACACCCAAATGCTTCTCTCCCCTCATCTGACATTTAGAAGCAACTGTACCTCTGAACGGCTTCTTCTCGTGTTAGCATAATCTTTTCAGCTCCTTGTTCTTTTTGTCAAGACCTCAAGATCTGATCTCTTCTGGGTGAGGTGGATTCTCTCCCCTTTTGAAAGACAACTTACTGGTGAATTTATTTGAGAGGATGACAGTTAATTCTCTCGCCTCCCGGGTTTCAGTGAGATGTCTTTGAGGGACATTACCATGCAAGTTGAAGGCAGACAGCATGACTGTCTGACTTCCGTGAACTGAGACATGATCACCGCAATAGTTTCAGCTCACGTCCATCTTCTCCGGGGCTCCCCTGGAGGCTCAGTCTGTCGAGAGTCTGCCTGCAGGAGACATGCGTTCGACCCCTGGGTTGGAAAGGTACCCTGGAGGGGAGGGCACAGCAACCCACTCCAGTATTCTTGCCTGGGGAATCCCGTGGACAGAGGAGCCTGGTGGGCTACAGTCCGTAGTGTTGCAGAGAGTCAGATACAACCACCTACCACCACACATCTCATATAGCTATAAGAAAAAGAAAAAAAAAAAAAAGGAAAGTTTTTTTTTCCCTAGTGATGAGAACTGTTAGGCTGTACTCTTTTTTTTTTTTCCAATTTATTTATTTTAATTGGAGGCTGATTACTTTACAATACTGTGGTGGTTTTTGCCAGACATTGAGATGAATCCGCCACGGGTGTACATGTGTTCCCCGTCCTGAGCCGCCCCCCCACCTCCCTCCCCATCCCATCCCTCTGGGTCATCCCAGAGCACCAGCCCCGAGCGTCCTGCCTCGTGCATCGAGCCTGCACTGGCGCGATCTCCAAGTTTCCTGTGTCTCTGTGAGCAGTGGTCATGACAGCTGTCAACGCGGTACATTACACCTCTGGCGCTTGTTTATCTTAAAACTGGGAGCTTGTACGTGCTGACCGCTTTCATCCAATCCCCCCACGCCTCCCCCCGCCCCCACCGCCACCCCCCCCACTTCTGGCTGCAGCAAATCTGATCTCTTCTTCTGTGAGTCTGATGTTTCTTAAAAACGTATTTTTTATTGGCGTATAGATGATAGACAATGATGTGTTCATTTCAGCCCTACAGCAAAGTGAATCTGCTACACATATACATAGATCCCCTCTTTTTCAGATTCTTCCCTGGCATAGCAAACGACAGAGTGTTGAATAGAGTTCCCTGTCCTATGCAGTAGGTTTCTACCAGTTATCTATTTTTCATAAAGGAATGTGTATTTGTCAATCCCAACTTCCCAATTTATCCCTGCCCCCCTCCTCACCCCTTGGAAACCATAACGTGGTTCTCTACATCTGTTTTTCTGTTTTGTAAAAGAGGTTCCCTTGTGCTTTTTTTTTTAATTTTAGATTCTACATGTAAGTGATAACAGTATGATGTTTAGATTCCATATAGGTGTGAATACAGAGTTTGTGTTTTTTAAAACCAATCTCACTTAGCGTAATCCCATCGAGGCCCACTCACTCTGTCACAAACGGCAAGGATTTCCTTTTTCACAGCTGCGTGATATTCCACTGCACACCTACACCTACACCCCACCTTGTCTATCCACTTCGCGTACATGGTTGCTCTGGTTGTTCCCATGCCTTGACTCCTGTGTGCAGTGCTGCTGTGAGCAGAGAGGTGTGGATAACTTTTCTGAATCCTTCCAACTGTCAGCTTGGTTCGGTCCTTCCGCTGAGCTTGCAGCACTGGCTAAGAACACGCCTGCCAGCGTGCAAATGCCAGCCTGTGCCTTTGCCAGTTGTGTGATTATGAGCTGTTTTATGAGCTAGTTTATAAGATTATGAGTTCTTCAGCTAGTGCGTGCCTCAGTTTCCTTGGCTATAAAATAGAGATGAGCTGGGAGATTTCCTTGTACACATATCCAATCCCTAATACGATGTTTGTGAAGTGTGGTTAATACAAGAACAGAGAACCTGAAGATGTTACTCGCTCAGTCATGTCCAACTCTTTGTGACCCCATGGACTGTAGCCCACCAGGCTCCTCTGTCTATGGGATTCTCCAGGCAAGAATACTGCAGTGGGTTGCCATTTTCTGCTCTAGGGGGTCTTCCCGACCCAGTGATCGAACCCAGGTCTCTTGCATTACAGGTGGAATCTTGATCGGCTGAGCCAGCAGGGAATCCTAGAGAACCAGAACTTTTCAGCTGATTTGTACACATGTATTTGTCTACTATAATGTCTAGTATATCATCAATGTAGACTGAATGTAATGTAAGTATTTATACATCATAATGGAAGGGTCAGCTTAGGAAATGGGACTATCACTTCTGACCATTCCTAATATGGCTTTAACAATAGGGAGGGACTTTCTTATCTATTCTAAATACAGTGGTTTCCATCTGCTAACCCCAAAGTCCTATTCCATCCCTCCCCTTTCTCTTTAGTCCTTTGTGTCCTATGTTAGAGTCCACATATAAGTGATATCACATGCTATTTGTCTTTCTCTTTCTCAGTCACTTCATTTCGTATCATCATCTCTCAGTCCATCCATGTCACTGCAAATGACAGTATATCAAGAATGGCATTTTTTTTTTTAAACAAAAAGCAGAGTATTACCTTCTGCTTTATTCCTAAGCTCTTTTTCAGCATGAGTTGTCAACTGGATTTTTAGCATCCCATTTGACTTACAGAAATTAATCATCAAAGAAGCATTAAAATTCATTTCTTGGAACAGGCTCTCAGAACATCCAAAGACAATAGCACAATTTTTTTTTTAATGTCAGATAAAGGAAAAATTAAGTGCCTTTCTCTTCTCATCAAGTCACAGATAGTTCAGGTGTATGCAGAGGGCAAGGAAATCTAGGTGAAAAACTTAAAGCTGTGTAAGTTAACATGGTGAGACCAGTGTTTTAGCCAGTCCACATCAGCACGAAGCTCCGTGAGAGTCACTAATTGCTTCCCATTTTCATGTCAGGGGGATGTTTGACGTTGTGTAGACATGGCTTGTAAGTGGAGATAATTAGGAAAGATTATTAGATAAATATCTCCCTGACAAGGACTAATTGAAAATAATTTAGTATTTTGTGAACACGGTTAAATGAGAGTGGATTTCTGGCAACATGTGTTTCTCTCCCAGCTTAAGAAATTCTCCAATAGAAGAATGATCCTGTGGAGGGTTTAGAAATTGTCCATGTTTCGAATAATCCTGTTTGCCTATCATGCCTTACAAGTTAGAAAACCTGTTCTCTAAGGAAGAGAATTTTCCACTGCATGTGTTATCTTCCAGAATATGAGTTTTAACTCAGTTGGCAGTTTGTAAGTTTTTTCCACTACTAGGACAAGTCCCAGTGACATCGTTGTTGTTAAGGTGCTCAGTCATGTCTGACTCCTTGTGACCCCATGGACTGCAGCACTCCAGGCTTCCCTGTCCTTCACCATCTCCCAGAGTTTGCTCTAATTCATATCCATTGTGTTGGTGATGCTATCTACCCATCTCATCCAAGTCACTTAGGATGTATTAAAAACCATGTTTCCTATGTATGCATATTTATAAGCAATATTAAAAAAGAAACTGTTAGGTGCAAGTTAACCTGCTAGAAAATGTGTGCGTGTCCGAAAGTTTGCTCATTATTTGTTCAGTATCCCACCACCCACAAGGGCATACGTTGTGGCTCAGCTGGTAAAGAACCCGCCTGCAATGTGGGAGATCTGGGTTTGATCCCTGGGTTGGAAAGATGCCTGGAGAAGGGATCAGCTACCCACTCTAGGATTCTTGGGCTTCCCTGGTAGCTCAACTGGTAAAGAACCCGCCTGCAATGTGGGAGATCTGGGTTTGATCCTTGGGTTGGGAAGATCCCCTGGAGAAGGGAAAGGCTCCCCACTCCAGGATTCTGGCCTGGAGAATTCCACGGACTGTATAGTCCATGGGGTCACAAAGAGGCAGACAGGACCTAGCAACTTTCACTTTCTTTCATCCTACCCCCCAGGACATGTAATAGCTTCATTTGCTGCCAGAGACACTGCTGGTTTGGACTCTGTTGTTTATTTTGCCTGAGGTCTTGGTGAAGCCGTCAACCTCCTTAGTGTTTAGTGACCTCACTTACGAATAATAATAATATTGTGTGTATGTGGGTGGACTTGCTCAATTGTGTCAGACTCTTCTCGACCCCATGGACTCTAGCTCACCAGGTTCCTCCTCCCATGGGATTCTCCAGGCAAGAATACTGGAGCGGGTAGCCTTTCCCTTCTCCAGGAGATCTTCCCGACCCAGGCATCGAACCCAGGTCTCCTGCATCGCAGACGGATTCTTTACTGTCTGAGCCACCGGGGAAACCCCATAGTATCATATCTCCTGTGAATGTCTTTTCATATTATAGATTTGGGTCTAAGCTACTGTATAAGAAATAATTAGAAAATAGAAAGCATGGGTACGTCCTTGGAACTTCAGTTTTATGGCCGTACGGTGTGGGTCTCATTACCGTATCTGTTACGGGAAGATTAAGTTTCTTCAGTGTTTTGAAGGGGGAGTAGATTCCTGTCTGTTTGATCTCTTGTTTGCTTTTCCTAAACCAGGCTGTTTGTATAATGAATTACATTCGTTACTGTTGGTGCAGTGAGTTCCTGTCATGCTTTCTCCTTTATGCTTAGCCAGGCTGTTGGTGTAATGAATTGGTTTCATGTTCTTTCCTTTATAGTTTCATGTTTTACTCCCTCTATGGTTAACCTGGATGATTCTGTAATGAATTAATTTCATGTTTCACTCCCTTTGTGGTTAACCAGGATGATTCTGTAATGAATTAGTTTCTTGTTTTCTCCTTTATCGTTAAACATGAATTAATTTCATGTTTCGCTCCCTTTATGGTTAACCAGGATGATTCTGTAAATGAATTAGTTTCTTGTTTTCTCCTTTATCGTTAAACAGGAATTAATTTCATGTTTCACTCCCTTTATGGTTAACCAGGATGATTCTGTAATGAAATAACTTCATGTTTTACTCCTTTTGTGGTTAACCAGGATGATTCTGCAATGAATTAATTTCATGTTTTACTCCCTTTGTGGTTAACCAGGATGATTCTGTAATGAATTAATTTCATGTTTTCTCCTGTATAGTTAAACATGAATTAATTTCATGTTTTACTCCTTTTGTGGTTAACCAGGATGATTCTGTACTGAATTAATTTCATGTTTTACTCCTTTTGTGGTTAACCAGGATGATTCTGTAATGAATTAATTTCATGTTTTCTCCTGTATAGTTAAACATGAATTAATTTCATGTTTTACTCCCTTTATGGTTAACCAGGATGATTCTGTACTGAATTAATTTCATGTTTTACTCCCTTGTGGTTAACCAGGACGATTCTGTACTGAATTAATTTCATGTTTCACTCCCTTTGTGGTTAACCAGGATGATTCTGTAATGAATTAGTTTCTTGTTTTCTCCTTTATCGTTAAACATGAATTAATTTCATGTTTCACTCCCTTTATGGTTAACCAGGATGATTCTGTAAATGAATTAGTTTCTTGTTTTCTCCTGTATAGTTAAACATGAATTAATTTCATGTTTTACTCCTTTTGTGGTTAACCAGGATGATTCTGTACTGAATTAATTTCATGTTTTACTCCTTTTGTGGTTAACCAGGATGATTCTGTAATGAATTAATTTCATGTTTTCTCCTGTATAGTTAAACATGAATTAATTTCATGTTTTACTCCCTTTATGGTTAACCAGGATGATTATGTACTGAATTAATTTCATGTTTTACTCCCTTTATGGTTAACCAGGATGATTCTGTACTGAATTAATTTCATGTTTTACTCCCTTTGTGGTTAACCAGGACGATTCTGTACTGAATTAATTTCATGTTTCACTCCCTTTGTGGTTAACCAGGATGATTCTGTAATGAATTAGTTTCTTGTTTTCTCCTTTATCATTAAACATGAATTAATTTCATGTTTCGCTCCCTTTATGGTTAACCAGGATGATTCTGTAAATGAATTAGTTTCTTGTTTTCTCCTTTATCGTTAAACATGAATTAATTTCGTGTTTCACTCCCTTTATGGTTAACCAGGATGATTCTGTAATGAAATAGTTTCATGTTTTACTCCTTTTGTGGTTAACCAGGATGATTCTGTAATGAATTAATTTCATGTTTTCTCCTGTATAGTTAAACATGAATTAATTTCATGTTTTACTCCCTTTATGGTTAACCAGGATGATTATGTACTGAATTAATTTCATGTTTTACTCCCTTTATGGTTAACCAGGATGATTATGTAATGAATTAATTTCATGTTTTACTCCCTTTGTGGTTAACCAGGATGATTCTGTAATGAATTAATTTCATGTTTTACTCCCTCTATGGTTAACCAGGATGATTCTGTAATGAATTAATTTCATGTTTTACTCCCTTTACGGTTAACCAGGATGATTCTGTAATGAATTAATTTCATGTTTTACTCCCTTTGTGGTTAACCAGGATGATTCTGTAATGAATTAATTTCATGTTTTACTCCCTTTGTGGTTAACCAGGATGGTTCTGTAATGAATTAATTTCATGTTTTACTCCCTTTGTGGTTAACCAGGATGATTCTGTAATGAATTAGTTTCATGTTCTCCCCTTCACGGTGAAACGTGACTTGGTTTCCTGTTTTACCTCCTCTATGGTCAATGAGGCTGTTTCTGTAAGGAATTAGTTGCGTGTTTTCTCCTTATGCTGGGTGCAGGGGACACACAGACCTCAGAAAAAGCGAGCAAATGTGGATACTCCATTCCGTTCGGCTGTCAGGACCACAGAGAGTTTGTGGGGCGTGCAAAACGACAGCCTTGCATCAATAAATCAGACCTACAAATCACCGGGGAGCTCTCAGACAGCAAGTGTGAAAAAGAGCTGTCTGTTCACGCCCTGACCCCTTGTTAGGCTGAAATGAAGCTGAGACACAACGTCGTCTCTATCTCATTAATTCAGTTGAATATTCTATGTAGGCTTGGGAAAGTAAATTTCTACAACTGGAAACATATTTTTTTTTAATGCAAAAAAAAAAAAAATTCTTGGTAGATTTCACATGTCTGAAGATTTGGGCTGGTGATGACGGAGGTTGGTGTATAGATTGTTCTGTGTTTGTGTGAGTCAGTGTCTCTGTGTGTGTATGATTTTGGAGGGAAATCCACATAGAAAAGCCACCCATAATCCCCTCAAGGTCCCTTGCATTCCGATTCTCTAGAAAAAGCCAAATTGCTTTCCTGTCTGAGTGCCCAGGCCCTTTGAATTGTCCCTTCATCAGGCCACTGTCTTGTCTGACGTGACTGCGGTCCCGCGTACACTGCTGACGTTTTCCCTGGGGAAGAGGGCGTGTGCCTTTCTGAAAGGGAGGAAAACTGAGGGTATTGATTTGTCTCAAGCCAAGGAGCTTTTGCAGCCCATTTCCATGAGTTCCGAAAATGACATGTCCCCGAGCACTCCCGTCCCTTTCTTTGCCTTAAGACGGGTGCTTTGAGCTGTGTTGTGTTCTGTTTTATGATGCGACATAATCCATTATTCCATCCAAAAGCAGACACGTTTCACCTCATATGCTGTGTCTTCACTGTGGTTCTAACTTGAGCCAGATCCTCTGTGGGTCTCTAGAGCCAAATGGTGAATCTTTGTGTGTTTTTTCTTCTCTCCTCCATTTCTTATTCTCCTCGCAGTCTTCTTGGATGGTTCATTGAGAAATACTGATGAATCACTGTTTGTCCTTAGTGTATGCAAGGCTTTGGGTGAATCCAACAAAGGCCCGTCTAGTCAAAGCTGTGGTTTTTCCAGTAGTCGTGTATGGATGTGAGAGTTGGACTATAAAGAAAGCTGAGCACCAGAGAATGGATGCTTTTGAACTGTGGTGTTGGCGAAGACTCTTGAGAGTCCCTTGGGCTGTGAGGAGATTCAACCAGTCCACCCTAAAGGAAATCAGTCCTGAACATTCATTGGAAAACCTGATGCTGAAGCTGAAACTCCAATCCTTTGGCCTCCTGATGCAAAGAGCTGACTCATTTGAAAAGACCCTGATGCTGGGAAAGATTGAAGGCAGGAGGGGAAGGGGACGACAGAGGGTGAGATGGTTGGATGGCATCACCGACTCCATGGACGTGGGTTTGGGTGGACTCCAGGATTTGATGATGGACAGGGAGGCCCGGAGAGCTGTAGTCCATGGGGTCGCAAAGAGTCGGACATGACTGAGTGACTAAAACAGCAAAAAAGATGATGTAAGGAAATATAAGCCCTTTGATGGGAAAGTAAATGAGTCCCAACAAAAACTAAAGCTTAAGAAAGGCATCAGTAGGCACAGTGAATTCAAGCAAGGAGGGCTTTAAGTTTCCATGGGGAGAAAAAACAAGAAAGAATTTGAAAGTTATCGTTTCTATTGAGGATCCATGATGGGAAATGTTACCATCAGTCTTGAGGTGACTGTCCAAACATACCCTCCTTTACCGTGAGATGAAGAAGCTCTGAGTTTCCGAAAGCTAAGCTTCTTGTTTGTTGCTTCTCTGGATGGACCAAGACATAAAACAGTAGAAAATGGTGAGAGAGGGAGAGATAAAAACCATGACACAACTATAGCGAGGTGCTTTGATGGTGCAATTCAACATGCAAAGTACTCACTGGGGTTTTTTTTTGCATCGCTCTATTTTTGACATTGGAGGCTTCATAAATGGAATTATATCTGAAGGAATGCTAATGCCTATTTTTCTTCTCAACAGACTGTGCAATAAAATTTATGTCAAAGAGCACAAGATTCCTTTCTTACCGCATTCAAATATACTTATCTCCTGAAACTAGGAAAAAAAAAATCATTAAAAGCTTTGCTGCTCCTCCCAAATCTTTACCTAGTGAAATGCTTTCATAATGCTGCATTTTAGAATCCTGAAATTTTTGATATCACGTTATATTAATTTCCTACATTTTGACAAATAGCTTAGGAACTTCCCTGGTGGTCCAGCGGTTAAGGCTCCACTTTGCAATGCAGGAGGCGTGGGCTTGATCCCTAGTAAGGAAATAAAGTCCCACATGCAGCAGGGTTCATCCAAAAATTTTTTTTAGAACGTTTAAGTTTAAAAAATAGAGTAGTAAATTGTAGAGAGGAAATTGTCTCTTCCTTAAGAAAATTAAATCGATAAAAACATAATAAAGCTCAGTTCGATATTTCCTTTTGAGTTTAAGTCAGGTAATGAGATTAGCATATTGTATAAGGATGTTTGCTTTCCTTCTTTTCCCCCTTCCAAAGAAAGGGATTTTAGTAGATTGACTATCCTACCAGGGAGTGACTGGGGAAGTCGATTAGCACGTGAATCACAGAGTTACAAGGTCCTTCCTAGGCTGCTGTGGATAAACTGTCTGTTAATTATCTGACCTTAGTTGGCTGCCTTGGTACCAACCTTCACAGCCAGTGTTAACCAGTAGGCGTGCATTTGCTCTCATTCATCATGACATGCGTGTGGCAGTCCTATTATTTTTTTTTTCATTGGTGGATAGTTGCTTTACAATGTGTTACTTTCTGCTGCTCAGCAATGTGAATCAGCCGTATGTATACATGTACCTTCTCCCTCTTGAGCCCCCCACCCACCCCCGACCCATCCCTCTAGGTCATCACGAGCGCCGAGCTGAAGTCCTTGTGCTATATCCCTCGCAGCTCCCCACTAAGCTGTCTGTTTTACATGTGGTGCTGTATGTGGATGGGCTTCCCTGTGGCTCAGATGGTAAATAATCTGCCTGCCATGCAGGAGACCCAGGTTCGATCCCTGGGTGGGGAAGATCCCCTGGAGGAGGGCATGGCAACCCACTCCAGTATTCTTGCCGGAAAAGTCCCATGGACAGAGGAGCCTGGCGGGCTACAGTCCATGGGGTTGCCAAGAGTCAGACACGACTGAGCGACTAACATGTTCACTTTCTGTGTATATATATATATGTCACATTTTCGTTTTTTCCTTTTCTGGCAAATGCATGTAGTTCTTGGCTCATCCATATCGAACCTGAAATGTTTTCATACTTTTTTTTTTTTAAGAAAAAGTGATATAGATTCCAATACAAATTATAGAATAAGAAAGAAAATAAGATTCCCTCGGCTTCCTGTAACAAGCAGATCACGTGTACCAAGAGGAAGCATTTTGCAGCTGAGACTTCGATTTCCCCACAGGGAACCCTCTGCACGACAATTACCAGCTTCAGTCTTTCTGAGGCTGCATGTTTCTCCAAAATACCAAACCCCAGAGGTGTTCCAGGGGAAGGAAGCAGAAAATTGTGACAGAGTGGCCAACACACTAAGGCGCTTGCATTTCGGGGAAAGCAGTGGGTTGCCCAGCTTTAAATGCAGTCATTTATAATTTGATTTCATGGAGATGGAATCATTTCTGAGGAATTAATTAAAGTTCACAGGTAGGAAAAAAGGAGTTGAGCTGAACATCTCAGAGGGCTTTCTCTAGACTTAGGGGAAAATGCGCTTCCTCTAGCCTTGTCTTTAAATGAAGGTTGTGCAACTGTTATTATTATTGCATGTGTGTTAGCCACTCAGTCATGTCCAACTCTTTGTGACCCCATGGACTGTAGCCCGCCAGGTTCCTCTGTCCATGGGGTTTTCCGGGCAAGAATACTGGAGTGGGCTGCCATGCCCTTCTCCAGGGGATCTTCCTGACTCAGGGATCGAACCGGAGTCTCTTATGTCTCCTGCATTGGCAAGCAGGTTTTTATTACTAATGCTCCCTGAGAAGCCCATTATTATTGTTACTTTTTTTTGTTGCCATTTATGTTATTTATTTAGGGCTGCACACAGGTTTTCGCTAGTTGCTGTGCCTGGTCTTCGTGCCTCGGTTCCTCTTGTTGTGGAGCATGGGTGAAGTACTTGTGTTGCATGGGCTTAGTTACTCTGTGGCATGTGGAATCTCTGCAGACCAGGGATTGAACTCTGGTCTCCTGCATTGATTGGCAGGAGGACTCCCCTCATCTCTGAGCCCCTCGGGGAGGCCCCTTATTATAATTACTGTGGTCATGGTTTAAAGTAGATAAGCTACGAGAAGGTAGCATGGGTGTCTGGGGGGCACAGCAGATGTGGGGGGTGGGTGGTATAGTCTGGGGGTATATAAATGCTTGTTGGGATTTCCTGCTGGTGCAGTGATAAAGATCCCACCTGCCAATGCAGGATTCATAATAGATGTGGCCTCTAGCCCTGGGGTGGGAAGATCCCCTGGAGAAGGAAATGGCAACCCACTCCATTATTCCTGCCTGGAGAACCCCCATGGACAGAGGATCATGGCGGGCTACAGTCCATGGGGTCACAAAGACTTGGACATGACTGAAGTGACTTAGCACACACAGGTTGTCAGTTGGAATCTTTTAAAGACTTTTCGAGACCATGCCTTGGCTATGCATTCTTCAGACTTTTTTCTTGTCACATGTTGTGAGTTTACCTGAGTTACAGGTTGAATTGTGTCTCCCCCCTCCAAGATATGTTGAACTTTTAGCAGCCCCCCAATATGTATGAATGTCACCTTATCCGGAAATGGGGCTTTTACAGATACCATCAAGGTAAAAGTGAGGTCATACTGTTTCAGGAGATTCCTTAAATCTATTATAACTGGTGTCTTTATAAGAAGAGTTAGTGTATTCATTCAAAAATTTCTACATATGGTAAAAAGGGGCAGAAAATCTGTATAGGCATTTTCCGAAGAAGCTGTAACACAGGGTCAGTGGGTACTTGAAAAGATGCTCAACATGTTTAATTATCAGGGAACTGCAAGTCAACACCAGGAGTATAAAAAGAAAAAATAGCGTGTGGGAAGCCGTCCCGTCTCTGTGAGTTTTGCCCATGGAGTCCAAGTGAAGCATTTGCTTCAGCATTTCAGAAAGGAACTAATATAGGAGGGAAGAGAGTCAAACACATCACCAGCAACCCTTGGTCTTTGTTCTCCCTTGGGCAAAAGGTTCTTCAATCTGGACAGCGGATCTTAACAAAACAAAACAAAATCTTAGCATAAGTGTTCATACCTTCCTTTTGAGCAGCTCATGAATTTAATAAACAGCTATTGAGCCCTTACATTGGGAGAAGGAGAAGAAGGAGAAGGAGGAAGATGGAGGAGAAATAGGAGGAAGAGAGAAGAGGTCAACGGAGGTGGGTTTTGGGGAGGGGATAACAGAATGAAGCCCGCAGAGATTCAGAGGGAAAAGAGCTATGATGATGGAGGCAGAGACTCAGAGATGGAAGGGGTGCATCTCCAAGCCACAACCCACCAAGGACTGAGGACCAACACCCACAGCTCTGAGCTGAGAAGACACATGGAACAGAGCTTCCCTCACAACCTAGAGAAGGAACCCACCCTGTGAACTCCTTACTACTGCACATCTGTCCTGCAGAACCGTGCCACCGTCACATTCTCATCACTTAAATAAAGCCACCACGTTGGTGAGACTTCCCTGCTGGCTCAGATGGTAAAGCGTCTGCCTACAATGCAGGAGACCCGGGTTCCATCCCTGGGCCGGGAAGATCTCCTGGAGAAGGAAACGGCAACCCACTCCAGTATTCTTGCCTGGAAAATCCCATGGACGGAAGAAGCTGGTGGGCTACAGTCCATGGGGTCGCAAAGAGTCGGACACGACTGAGCGACTTCACTTTGAGTTGGTGATTGTTTTTTCCAATTGCGCTAGTAATCTTTTTCTTTTTTAACACCCAGAGCATTTTGCATTGAGGTATAGCCAGTTAACAATGTCGTGATGGTTTCAGTGGGACAGCAAAGAGACTCAGCCATATACATACATGTATCCATTCTCCCCCAAACTCCCCTTGTATCCTGGCTGCCACGTGATATTGAGCAGAGTTCCCTGGGCTGGCCAGCAGGTCCTTGCTGGTTCTCCATGTTAAACACAGCCGCGTGTCCATGTCCATCCCAGACTCCCTGACTATCCTCCCCCATCCTTCCCCCTGGTGACCATCAGGTTATCACAGAGTATTGAGCAGAGTTCCCTGAGCTGGCCAGCAGGTCCTTGCTGGTTCTCCATGTTAAATACAGCCGTGTGTCCACGTCCATCCCAGACTCCCTGACTATTCCTTCTCCGATCCTTCCCCTGGGAACCATCAGGTTATTACAGAGTATTGAGCAGAGTTCCCTGGGCTGTCCAGCAGGTCCTTGCTGGTTATCCATTTTAAATATCAACTGTGCTAGGAAATTTAATACAACCTGGACTGTGTATTTCCAACCTGCACCTTCTGCTGAGGCCAGAAGAAGCTAGAACAACCGTCCCCCACCTTCACGCCTCCTAAAACCATCTCTCTCTCCTTGGGACACCCTCCTGAGACCCTCACAGTCTTCTTCCCCTCTGCTCACCAGAGAAGAATGTCTTGTCTTCCCATTGCCCCAAGAGACGAGATTGTGTTTGAATGACTTTTCAGCATATACTCCGCTGGGAGGTGGAGACACTGGCTGACAAGTTCGTTTCCTCAGTTTCTCTATTTAGTGGACTCTGCACGAGGCACAGAGGTCATGGTCGGTTGCTGCTTTCTGCTTACCGGGCTCTTTGTATCTTGGTTGTGCGGGGTCTTGCTTGCTGGGCGTGGGCTTTGTTCTGGGTGCAGTGAGTGGGGGGCTCCTCTCTCACTGTGGGAGCCGGGCTTCTCACTGCAGTGATTTCTCTTGCTGTGGAGCACGGGCTCGACACGTGTGGGCTACAGTCGTTGAGGCTTGGGGTCTCAGCAGCTGTGGGTCACGGGCTTCGTTGCTCTGAGGTGTGCGGAATCTTCCCGGAGCAGGGATCGAACCCACATGCCCTGTGTTGACAGTCAGATTCTTCTTACCCACTGTGCTGTCCCTGGGCTTTCTGTAAGTGTCTCAGGTGAGTGGGTTCTCAGGATGGAGGTCACTCCTGGTCTTCCCTCGTTCTGCAGCTCTGTAAATCCAGGGGCTGGCACTGGCAACCTTGCTTCACTGACTTTCTTTGGCTTGGTTGTTAAGCTTTCCTACTCTATGGGCCCTGACATGAACAAAGTCAGAGTTTTTCAACTTGTATTCATTCATTCCATGAATTCTTATTTGTTGTTGTTCAGTCACTCAGTTGTGGCTAACTCTTTCTGACTCCAAGGACAGGCTTCCCTGTCCTTCACCATCTCCCAGAATTTGCTTAATCTCATATCCATTGAGTCAGTGATGCCATCCAACCATCTCATCCTCTGTCGTCCCCCTGTCCTCCTGCCCTCGATCTTTCCAGAGATCAGGGTCTTTTCCAACAAGTCGGGATCAGGCTCTTTTCCAGTGAGTCAGCTCTTTGCATCCGGTGGCCAAAGTATTGGAAGCTTCAGCTTCAGCATCATTCCTTCCAGTGAGTACTCAGGATTGACATCCTCTAGGATTGAATTGTTAGATCTCCTCGCTGTCCGAGGGACTCTCAAGAACACCTACTGGCCAGCTCCTATTTGTCAGTCCACTTGGCTCAGTATGGTCCCCACCCCTTGTCCCTGTAACCACACGGGAGAAGCCGGACAACTCCGTGGAATAATGACTTAGTATAATGAACACGACAGTGTCACAAGGTGGAGAGAGACGCGGATATTCAGAGAGACACAGACTTCTCCACACAGGGCCAGAATCCACTCATCCACTTGGGAGGAACTTGACGGACATGCAGTTGACCCCGTTGCTGTGGGGAGGGGTACCGCTGAGAGCATGAATCACAGCTTCAACGATGGAGCTCAGAGGCCGACAGTTCAAATCGATTCTCTTAGATGAGCATCATCCTTTAAGAGACCGAGCGGGTGCATTGAAAGTGTTTGCTCAGCCGAGGAACTGAAGTGCGGCTGTGTGGTCAGTGAATTGCAGGTCACTGTGTTCCCGGCATCAACTGAGCTAAAGAGAATACTGACAGATGTGCTTTTAGCAAAAATTGAGAAGCCCAACGCGGATAGGTATTGAAGTGAAAGAGGGGCCCCCCTCCTGCGTTGCAGAGATGTGAAGCAGGAGTGGGCAGGAGAAGTCAGGCTGGATCCGCCCTGCCATTGCAAAACAAAACAAAAAAAAAGCAAATGGAATACGGCCATGCCCATCAATTGGCCTGTTTTCTGTGGCTGCCGTCGCACTGCAGTGGTGGGGTTGAATAGATAAAGCAGACACCAAGTAGTTTAAGAATGGAAAATATTGTTCTTCATAGAAAACGTTTGCAGTCCCTGGACGTGAAGGCATATGTTTGTGAAGTCATTTGGGCATCTTCTCGTGAGACACAGAGGTGAAGGACAGAACCCAGAGGTTCCTGTTCTAGAACACTTGCTTCCAAACTGACTGGTGCTTTTTCAATATGCGTGTGGCTATATCTGTGTCCCTGTTGGCTTACTCATTTAGGGAGGATGGACCCTGGTGGCTCAGTGGTAAAGAATCCGCCTGCCAATGCAGGAGATGCTGGTTCAATCCCTGGGTCAGGAAGATTCCCCCGGAGAAGGAAAGGGCCACCCGCTCCAGTATTCTTGCCTGGGAAATTCCAGGGACAGAGGAGCCTGGTCACAAAGAGTTGGACACGACTGAAGTGACTTAGCATGCACCGGCCCCAAGGAGCTGTGTTTTAATGACCCCGAAGGTCACGCTGGCAAAGATCTTTTCTGTAACAGTCATAAACAAGATGTGTTTGTGTATAAAAACTCCAGGAGTTGGTGATGGACAGGGAGGCCTGCAGGCCTTGGGGTCACAAAGAGTCAGACAAGACTGAGCGACTGAACTGCGCTGATGACTATATGAATACCATGTTTCATGATGGGAATAATTATATGAAGAATCGGCACAAACAAGACCTCACAAAGTTCAACCTGGCTTTTTTTCTTTTTTCAGAGATTTTTAAAATTTAAAAAAAAAATTTTTTTTTGGAGGGGGGGATATTACGTTGGTTTCTCCCACACAATAGTGTGAGTCAGCTGTAATTATACATACATCCACTCACTTCTGAGCCTTCCTTTGCCCCCATCCCACCCCTCCAGGTCATCACAGAGCACTAGTCTGGGCTCTCTGTGCTACATAGCAGCTTCTCACCGGCTGTCTGTCTTACAGTTGATAGTGTATATATGTTGATGCTGCTTTCTGCATTCACCCCACCCTCTCTTTGCAGCAGTGTGTTCCCAAGTCTGTTCTCTATATCTTCGTCTCCATTCTTTCCCTGCAAATAGTTCATCAATATCACTTTTCTAGATTCTCTCTCTATGTTAATAGACATTAGTTGTTTTTCTCTTTCTGACTTCATTCTGTAAGACAGGCTATAGGTTCATGCACCTCACTAGAACTGACTCAAATTCTTTTTTATGGCCGAGTAACTGTCCACTGTTTGTATGTACCACAATTTCTTTATCCAGTCATCTGGACTTGATGCATCCTTAAGCCAAGGATAAATAGTTACTCGTTTCTGCCATTAGGGCAAAATAGGAAAAAAAATGGTGACTCTTGAAAGAAACCATGGTCTATATACAGTAACTTTTTGGAGTGCCCTCCAAGAAGGTCTAATTGTGTATTAGATCTGTAGGCAGTTTAATGAATGGATATGCCACAAGAGATTATTATAATAGATCTTTGAAATTAAGTCATTTTAAACACAACTCCAAAATCACTGTGGATGGTGACTGCCACCATGAAATTAAAAGACGCTTGCTCCTTGGAAGGAAAGTTATGACCAACCTAGACAGCATATTAAAAAGCAGAGACATTACTTTGCCAACAAAGGCCCGTCTAGTCAAGGCTATGGTTTTTCCAGTGGTCATGTATGGATGTGAGAGTTGGACTATAAAAAAAGCTGAGTGCCAAAGAATTGATGCTTTTGAGCTGTGGTGTTGGAGAAGACTCTTGAGAGTCCTTTGGACTGCAAGGAGATCCAACCAGTCCATCCTAAGGGAAATCAGTCCTGAATATTCATTGGAAGGACTGATGCTGAAGCTGAAACTCCAATACTTTGGCCACCTGATGTGAAGAGCTCACTCATTGGAAAAGACCCTGATGCGGGGAAAGGTTTAGGGCAGGAGGAGAAGGGGATGACAGAGGATGAGATGGTTGGATGGCACCACTGACACAATGGATATGGGTTTGGGTAAATTCCATGAGTTGGTGATGGATAAGGAGGCCTGGCGTGCTATGGTTCATGGGGTTGCAAAGAGTCACAGGCAACTGAGTGACTGAACTGAACTGAAACACAACTCTCACATCCAAGTAGTAAAATGTACAACCAGCCCATAGATTAATCAATATAGTACTAGTAGGTGATTTTGGTGATGTTGATGATAGAAATGAAGAATGTGATGGTCATGAATGATGAGGGGAACAGCGATAGTGGTGATGGTGGTGATAATGGGGATGATGATACTGATGATGGTGCTGTGATAACAAGGAAGATGACAATGATGATGGTGTTGCTGGTGGTGGTGATGGTCATGATGATGGTGATGTTGGTGATGAGGTTGATGAAACTGATGATGGCATTGCTAGTGTTAATGATGGTCTTGATGATGGTGGTGATAATGATGATGGTGCTGTGATAACAAGGAAGACAATGATGATGGTGTTGCTGGTGGTGGTGATGGTCGTGATCATGATGATGGTGGTGATAAAGGTGGTGATGATCCTGATGATAGTGCTGGTGAGAACCAGGAAGATGACAATGGTTGCTGGCGGTGGTGGTGGAGGTAATGATCTTGGTGATGGTGGTGATAATGGGGATGATGATACTGATGATGGTGCTGTGGTAACAAGGAAGATGACAGTGATGATGTTGGTGATTGTCGTGATCATGATGATGTTGGTGATGATGAGATTGACGCTGATGATGGTGTTGCTAGTGGTGGTGATGGTCGTGATCTTGATGAGGTTGGTGATGATGAAGTTGATGCTGATGATGGTGTTGCTGGTGGTGATGATGGTCGTGGTCATAATGCTGGTGGTAATGATACTGATGATGGTGGGGTGATAACAAGGAAGGCAGTGCAAGGAGGAGGATGATGATGGTGTTGCTAGTGGTGGTGATGGTCATGGTCATGATGATGGTGGTGATAATGGTGGTGATACTGATGATGGGGCTGTGATAACAAGGAAGATGATGATGATGGTGTTGCTGATGGTGGTGACAGTCGTGATCATGACGATGGTGGTGGTGATGACATTGATAATATTGATGATGGTGTTGATGATCACAATGAAGATGGCGATGGTGACGGTGGTGGTGATGATGATGGCGCTGAAGAGGATAACTTTTCTGATGATAATTTCTGGGGTGGTTGTGGTGAAGATGACTGTGATGATAAAAATAATGATAGTGAGAGAGTATTCCTCCCTCCTTTCCCCTTTGGTAACCATAAGTTTGCTGCCTATGTTCATGAGTCTGTTGTGCTTTTGTAAATAAGTTCATTTGTACAATTTTTTTTTATACATTCCAGAGATGATGTGATACAATATTTGTCTTTCTCTGGCTTACTTCACTTAGTATGATTATCTCTAGGTCCATCTGTATTTCTGCCAGTGGTGCTATTTCCTTCTTCGTGGATGAGTAATATTCTATTGTGGTATATGCATCTGTGTGTGTATGTTTATATATACACACTACATCTTTTAAAAGCAATCATATCTTCATTGGCACTTGGTTTCTTTCCATGTCTTGGCTGCTGTAAAAAGTACTGCTATGAGCATTGGGGTGCATGAATTAAAGTTTTTCCTTTTCTGGATATATATGCAGGAGTGGAATTGCTGGATCATATGGTTCTGCTTTTAGTTTCTTAGTTCTCCGTAGTGAAAGTGAAAGTTGCTCAGTCGTGTCTGACTCTTCGCGACCCCATGAACTATACAGTCCATGGGATTTTCCAGGCCAGAATATTGGCATGAGTAGCCTTTCCCTTCTCAAGGGGATCTTCCCAATCCAGGGATTGAACACAGGTTTCCCACATTGCAGGCAGATTCTTTACCAGCTGAACCACAAGAGAGCCCAAGAATACTGGAGTGGGCAGCCTAGGCCTTCTCCAGTGGATCTTCCTGACCCAGGAATCAAACTGGAGTCTCCTACATTGCAGGTGGATTCTTTACTAGCCAAGCTACCAGGGAGGCCCAATAGTGACTGCACCGAATTTACATTCTCATTAACGTTGTTGGAGGGAGTTACCCTTTTCTTCACACCCTCTGCATCCTCTATCTGTAGACTTGTTGATGAGGGCCATTCTGACTAGTGTGAGATTGTACCTCATTGTACTTTTGATTTGCGTCTCTCTAATTTAGATTAGGATTTTCCTGGTGGCTCAGATGGTAAAGAGTCTTCCTGCAATGCAGGAGATCTGGGTTCAGGCCCTGGGTTAGGAAGATCCTGTGGGGAATTAACAATGTTGAGTATCTTTTCATGTGCCTACTGGCTACCTGTATGTCATCTTTGCAAAAATGTCTACTTAGGTCTTCTGCCCATTTAAACAAACGAATTTTTTTAAAAAATAGACTTTTGTGAGCTGTTTGTACAGTTTAGATATTAGCCCTTTGTTGATTGCATTATTTGCAAATATTTTCTCCTGTTCTATAGGTAATCTTTCTGTTTTGTTGATGATTTCCTTTGCCATGCAAAAGCTTTTTAAGTTTGATTAGTCCCCATTTCCTTGCTTTTGGTTTTACTTCTTTTGCCTTGGGAAACTGAGGTAAGAAAACATGGCTACGATTTATGTCAGAGAATGTTTTGCCTATGCTCTCTTCTAGGGTTTTTATGGCGTGACCATGGCTTTTCTTGGCAGGCATTTTTGTGAATTGGTACATGGAAAAACATGCCTTTGGAAACTCAACATAGCAGGATGTGTGAAAAGAATGAAAAATGCCCATCACTTTTGAATCAGTACCTCGGTCTTGTTTTTACAAAATAAGTTTTAAAAAGTGCTCCTTCATATTTATGGCTAAGAATTTCTGTTTACTATAGGAGAAATAAAAGATAAATAAAATGAAATGAGAGGTAATTGATGATCTCCTCATGGAATGAAATACTGTGTAGCTTGCTTTCATTTACTGTGTTTGAGGACGTGCTTATGAATAACATCTCAGGTACGGGGACTAGTTAGCTGTAACCAGAGTTGAGGGCAGACAGCAGGTCCTATCTGCTTTCAGTGCTTCTTCCTTTTGGACCACAGCTTCCCGTATTTCTTTACAGCCGATCAAAGAGCCCTTCTGTGACTAGCACATGACCAAGGGAGTCTAACCAGGAGATTCCTATGTGTGCAGATAAAGAATGTGGCAGGTGACCCGTGGGAGTTATGGAAAATGGACAGTGATCATTGGGGTCGCACCCACTCTTGACAGTTGACATACAGGGTCTCCTTAGAACTCCTTGACCGTGAAGGTACCCGGGAACTGAGGTCTGGGTTCAGAACCTGCCTCAGGCATCGGTAGCTGGGTGTCCTGTGACATACCACGGAGCAATGACCGACCCATTCCATCATTTTCCCATGCCCTGTAACACTCCTCATCCACACTCAATCAGAAATATCATCTCTAGGTTCTAAATGATTTGTTGTCATTCAACTGCTAGGTTGTGACCGCCTCTTTGCAGTCCCATGGACTGCAGCACGCCAGGCTTCCCTGTCCTTCACTGTCTCCCTGAGTTTGCTCAGAGTCATGTCCATTGAGTCGGTGATGCCATCCAGCCATCTCATCATCTGTCGCCCACTTCTCCTTTTGCCCTCAATCTTTCCCGGCATCAGGGTCTTTTCCAGTGAGTCGGCTCTTCACATCAGGTGGCCAAAGTATTGGAGTTTCAGCTTCAGCAGCAGTCCTTGCAATAGATATTCAGGGTTGATTTCCTTTAGGATGGACTGGTTTGGTCTGACTTAGTAATACACATCAGATGCTGAAGTGCAATCTCTAGGCGTGAACCCAGGGCTGGCATGATGCATACAGAGTCAGGACAACAGGATCTTCAGTGGGCAGCGTTCTTTCACAGTTTGGAGATCTCTGCGTCCTCCATACTCTGGTTAACGTCTGGTGCAGGGAGATTTGATTGTATAAATATGTGTCTCCCGTTTCACTTGCAGTTCTTTCCACAGACGGGGCTGGACCACTAACGTGAGGCTGCCTCAGCTTGGCATAGGAGCCCGACTTCACACAACTCTTGGTGGGGCACATTCTTGTCAGTTGTGTTTGCAAGAATTGTTCGTGTAACTTCGTGGCAGAACAAGGAACAACATCAAAAAACCCTGAATGTACAGCTCAGACGGGAAAGCGTCTGCCTGCAATGCGGGAGACCTGGGTTCGATCCCCGGGTTGGGAAGATCCCCTGGAGAAGGAAATGGCAATCCACTCCAGTACTCTTGCCTGGAAAATTCCGTGGATGGACGAGCCTGGTAGGCTGCAGTCCGTGGGATTGAAAAGAGTTGGACATGACTGAGCAACTTCATTGGTTCACTGATACATATACATATACATATATAAATATTGTAGTTGTTGTTCAATGGCTGTTGTATCTTACTCTTTGTGACCCCATGAACTGTAGTTCAGCAGGCTTCTCTGTCCTCCAGTCTCTCCCCGAGTTTGCTCAAATTCATGTCCATTGAGTCGGTGATGCCACCCAACCACCTCATCCTCTGTCGTCCCCTTCTCCTCCTGCCTTCAATCTTTCCCAGCATCAGGGTCTTTTCCAAGGAGTCAGCTCTTCGCATCAGGTAGCCAGAGTATTGGGGCTTCAGCTTCAGCATCAGTACATATGTAATATACATATACTGATATATATACATGTACTGATTCATTAGTATATAAGGATGTCCGACATTTTTAGCAAGCCTGTATTCCTCGTGGATAAACATATGCGTTCCTAAAATGTTAGTGATGCAAAGCGACGGTGATCTCAGCCTTCAGCCACTTTTCTCACGCTGTTGTCATTTCTCAGGAATGATGACGTTGATCTCATTTCTCGTGATGGTCTGACCTGCACTGTGTGAATGGTCAGCCGTCTCCAAGGGCTCCCCTCCCCCCAACACCCTCCCCCCAACGCCGAGTGCTCGAGTGCTCGGGAAACACAGAAGGTAGAGGATCTGTGTGACTCCTGGGGTAAATTCCCAGGGAGGTACGTTGGAGCCCAATTGCAACAGATCTCCAGTGCGGCAGAGACGGCAAGAGAGGGCCAACATTTCTTGACCACGTGGGGAAATGCCAGCCGCTACCGTGGGCACCCTGCCCGTATGAGCTCATTTATTCTCTTTGGGAATTATCTTACTGACAGCCGGAAGTCTCACCAAATAACGTTTCTTAAGCGCTCAAATGGGACGCTCTGGTTTGCATTTGTAGATTGCAGGCTCTGACGGCCCACTCCGTGTTCACTGGGCCAGCATCTTGATGGTGTTATTTGGTTTCTTCTGCAGAGAGCTCATCTTTCCCTCCATTGTCTTGACTCAAGGCCTGAATGTCTGGCCAAGGAAAGACTTAATTGTGTCCACTGAGGCATCTCATTTCCAGGGACCATCAGAGAAGGTAGAATGATTCAGGTTTCCCCACCCTCCCCCAACAAGCTGACTGAGGGCTTAGTTTATCCAATGGTCAGTTTGCCGAGCTTCTTTATCAAGAAATGGAGCATTTCAGGACTTCCCTGGGGGCCCAGTGCTTAGGCCTTCACCTTCCAATTCAGCGGGTGCAGTTTGATCCTTGATAGGGGAAGTAAGGTCCCACATGCCCCCCCAAAAAAACCCCAAAATATAAAACAGAAGCCATATTGTAATGCATTCAATAAAGGCTTTTTAAAAAAAGAAGTAATGGAGGATTTAGACGAGGAAAGGGTACCATATACAAGGAAAATAGGACAATGTTGTCTCAATTATTGTTGTTTAGTTGCTCAATTATGTCTGACTCTTTTGCAACCCCACGGACTCTAGCCTAGTCAGGCTCCTCTGTCCATGGGATTCTCCAGGCAAGAATACTGGAGTGGGTTGCCATTCCCTTCTCCAGGGGATCTTCCCAACCTAGGGATCAAACCTGAGTCTCCTGCATTTGCAGGCGGATTCTTTAGTGTCTGAGCTAGCAGGGAAGCCCAGTTGTTTAAGTTCCTTTTGTTTAATTTTCGCATGGAAAAGTCTGCTGGCAGAAGTTATACGTGGTTGGTTCTGATTCCCACATTAGGTTATGAATTTCTTTTGGTCACTCTCGTCCAAGTGGTGTACTGGTGTAGAAAGATTCAAAGGGAATACTCACAGGTACATTTAAAAAGAAAAGATGAATCTTCCTTCATGGTAGAAGAAATGATCTAGTTACTAGTGCATGGAACATAAAGTAGAAGCTGACTCATCGGACAAGACCCTCATGCTGGGAAAGACTTAGGGCAGGAGGAGAAGGGGGCGACAGAGAATGAGATGGTCTGATAGCATCACTGACTCAGTGGACATGAATTTGAGCTCAACATCTCCAGGAGATGGTTCAGCATTCCTCCAGGACAGGAAAGCCTCGCTTACCACAGTCCGTGGGGTCGACTGAACGACAACAAATTGTGAAATGACAGACAATTATCTCAGAGCTCCTTTCCTCTCTGCAGTGATGATAGCTAGAATGAAATACCAGAAAGAAATTCTCTGCCCTTTGTATATACAACTGGGACAAAAATGTCCCCATATGCAACCACTCTATAAAGAGCACACCCTATGAAGAGAATGTTCCACCATCACCATTAGCAAAATTAGCCAGTGGTCATTATCATGGGATTTGTGGTACATTTTATATGGTCCTGATTAGATTCAAGAAATGAACAATAAGGCCTAATTGATGAAAAACAGGCTATAATTTTGTGCTTTTAATATAATGGCCACTGGCCAGATACAGACAAAGGGAAGAGGGTTTGGTTTGTTACTTTAGATCCGTTTTTTCCCATCCTCCTCGAAAATAGCCATGATTTACAGGTTTAATATATTTTTCACGCACAATTAACATCATTGTTGCCAGATTTATGGAAGAGCTAGGAGTGTGAAGCTGCAGTGATTTATGTGGGATGCGTGAAACAGAATTAATGCCACCAGCAGCCAGAGTTTAATGGGAAAACGCTGAAGCACAAAATCTTAAAAATGAAAAGAGAGCTTAGTCGCAAAGACATCTCTGCTTTGGGTACGCGTCTGGCTTCCGTGGGGGCTTCTCCAGGTGGTGCTAGAGGTAGGGAAGCTGGTTGCTAGTGCAAGAGATGAAATAGACTCGGGTTCCATCCCTGAGCTGGGCAGATCCCCAGGAGAAGGGCATGGCAACCCACTCCAGGATTCCTGCCTGGAGAATCCCGTGGACAGAGGAGCCTGGTGGGCTAAATCCATAGGATCACAAAGAGTTGCCAGCCACTGAAGTGGCTTGGCGCGTGCACACACACACACACACACACACTGGCCTTGTAGATGCCTGTTTTTACTCTTTGCGATCCCCTGGGCTGCATAGTCCATGGAATTCTCCAGGCCAAATACTGGAGCAGGCAGCCTTTCCCTTCTCCAGGGGATCTTCCCGACCCAGGGATCGAACCCAGGTCTCCCGCATTGTGGGTGAATTCTTTCCCAGGGGATTCTTTAACAGCCACAAGGGAAGCCCATTTTTAACGACAACAATGGTGAATTCACACTGAGGATTTCTCTCCATTTCAGATTTCTCGTGGACTTTCCATATGGGATAATATAATGACTCTGTGATCAGAGGGACTGAGGGAAAATCCAGCGGTGTGTTGTAGAAAGAAATGTGGCATCAGGCATATTTTCAGAATTAGGAAACCCCCCCCTTTTTTTCCCACAATTGGTACAGAAACGGACAGCCATGCATTGGATAGACAAATAGGTTTTTTAAATTGAAGTACAGTTGATTTACAATATTGTACACTTTCAGGTGTATTTCTTTCAGATGCTTTTCCATTTTAGGTCATTATAAGACACTGGATATAGTTCCCTGTGGTATACAATAGGTGTCTCCTGGTTTTCTATTTTATGTACAGTAGTGTGTTAATTGCAGACTCCTAATTTATTTCTCCCCTCTTTCCCTTTTGGTAGCTGTTTCTTTTGTATGTCTTTGAGTCTGTTTCTGTTCTATGAATAGCTTTCTTTTTTTTTTTTCATATTTTAGATTCCACATACAAGTGATATCACATGGTATTTATCTTTTTCTGTAAGATTTACTTCACTTAGTATGATCATCTCGAGGTCTATGTTCCTGCAGATGGTATGATTTCATTCTTTTTCATGGCCCAGCAATATTCCGTTGTATATATATGTACCACATCTTCTTTATCCATGCATCTTTTGATGGGCGCTTGGATTTCTTCTGCAAATAGGTTTTTGTAGATATTTTAGATTAAAAAAAAATTGTCAGTCTTGGATGCTTGGTCTGACTTTGTATTTGCTTTGTGATTTGTTGTTGTTGAGAGGGAGGGAAGGGACCTTTTCACTGAATCTTGGAAGGTTAACTGGAGGAGGAAATGGCAACACACTCCAGTATTCTTGCCTGGGAAATCCCATGCGCAGAGAGGTCTGGTGGGCTACAGACCCGTGGGGTCACAAAGAATCAGATACAACTGGACACACAGGCATGGAAGATTGAAATACAGTTTTGGCAGGAGGTGCACCCATAGGCAGATTTCTTGACTTTTCGCTCGCCTTTGTTTGAGACGAGAAGCAAGTAACACACCTTCTAAGCGCAAAGATGTGACCTCCTACACATGACCCCTGTTCTCTTTTAATGGAAAGGGAGACATTTTGCAAAAAATAAGGACAAGGTAAAGACCTTGTCAGAAAATATTCAGCCATCTGTGAATTCAGCATTTTGGAGCATTGATTATACTTGGGGAAGCCTGCTTGTCTATGTAGCTCGTAAATGTAGACAGGTAAAACCAGGCGTCAATCCATGGGTTCAACGGCGCTTGTTTCCAGAATGCCTTCTCCTTCACTCTGACCTCAAAGCTCCCTCCTGTCTGTCATGGCAGGTTTTCTCTGATTTGCAGAGCATCGTTTATCAGATGACCTGCTTTCTTTCTAAATCCACCGCCAGCAGGACTCTAGTAACAGGGCTGTATTCCTCTCCAAGAGTCCCAAGTTGCTGATGAAGGGGGCATTCAAAGTATAGCTGAGGCTTATTACCCGTTAAATGGACATACGTTTCTGCCTGAATATTAGACTCGTGTTTTCTCTCTCTCTTTGAAGGGAGGACTTCAGTTTTGTCTGCAGATGCGGTAGTTTCTAGCATCCATTCCTCTCCGTTCTCCTAAAACTCCCCGAGCTGTGGGATGGGGTGAAATGCCCACCCATGCAATGCTGGAGGGTTTGCAAATTGTCCTGGTCTTCTCAGGAGAAAGCAGAGCAGTAGGTAGCAAATGCTAGGAAGACGTCACACGACACGGGAGTTTTATCTTCAGGAAGAATTTGGACATGTGCAGAGAGACGCAGGTATAAGGAATTTTCATAGCTGAGTGCTTAAGATGGCAAAAAGGGAAAAAAAAATGGATGCACCGTTTTTCACAGTCTAGAATTTGTTATGCAATTAGAGGTACAATATAAGCGTGGGATATCAGCCATTAAAAAGCCATTATAGAGTAATATTTAGTGACATGGCGGAAACAGACTGTGTTGTTACGTCAAAAGCATCTTAATCGTGTTAATTTCTTCCATCGCACTTGCAGTGTTTTTAAGTTGCCTTGTATAATCTATTCTGGGCAGTCTCAGCTTTATTTCTTATTATGACAAGAAGAGAAAAGAATGACAGGCTGACACAGTGGATATTGAGAATATTTACAGTGATGTCAATAGAAGATCCTGCCAGCTTTCTTCATCCTTCAGGGTTCATCCCCTTTAGGGACCCCATGTCTTGGCTCAGGGCACCAGACACAGAAGTCATCATGCTCTGGTTTAAAAAAAATCAGCCATAAAAATTGTTTAAACATTTCAAGTGTCTTCTCCCCATTCCCTGCCATCGTGACCACCACGTCTGAAGCAAAAATGACTATTTTTCATTGATCCATCATCCCTCAACACTTTTTTTCCGCTCCCTTAAATCTTTTTGTGAAGGACATATTGAAGAAATGCTAATCTATTTCAAGGTCATGAAATTTTTGTCTTACATAGTAGTTTGGGAATGCTGGAGTTCATTCATGCATTCTTATCTATGCGGATTTTATTTGTATGTACGGTGTGAAGTAGGGATCTGATGTTATTTCCCTCCAAATGGTGAACAAGCGTTTTCAAGATAGAAGATAAACAGTGTATCTTTAGCCAATGATTTATAGTGTCACCTTGGGGTCCAGATAGGGACAGATAGCACACATGCAAAAGGGTATTTTGAAAGATGTGTGTGTGTGTGTGTCTTTGTGCGTGCCGTTGCTTTAGTCATGTCTGACTCTTTGAGACCCCACGGACTGTAGCCCACCAGGCTCCCGTGTCCATGGGATTCTCCAGGCAAGAATACTGGAGTGGGTTGCCATTCCCTTCTCCAGGGGATCTTCCTGACCCAGGGATCGAACTAGGGTCTCCTGCATGGCAGGCAGATTCTTTTTTTTTTTATCACAACCATAGTGTATCTTTTTTTTTTTTTTTTTTCCATGTATTCCCCATCCCGGTCCCCCCTCCCACCTCCCTCTCCACCCAATCCCTCTGGGTCTTCCCAGTGCACCAGGCCCGAGCACTTGTCTCGTGCACCCAACCTGGGCTGGTGAACTGTTTCACCCTAGATAATATACGTGTTTCAATGCTGTTCTCTTGAAACATCCCACCCTCGCCTTCTCCCAGAGTCCACAAGTCTGTTCTATACATAGGAGTCTCTTTTTCTGTTTTGCACATAGGGTTATCGTTACCATCTTTCTAAATTCCATATATATGTGTTAGTATACTGTAATGATCTTTATCTTTCAGGCTTACTTCGCTCTGTATAATGGGCTCCAGTTTCATCCATCTCATTAGAACTGATTCAAATGCATTCTTTTTAATGGCTGGCAGATTCTTTACTGTCTGAACCACCAGAGAAGCCCAGTAAACTAAACTAGGACTCAAACAGAACAAATAATCTGTGTTTCTCTTCTTCACCCGTTCTCTTCCTTCTTTGTAGATGTTTATTCTTCCCTGTATATACACTTGAGAATCTGTGTGTCAAAATCTGCAAAATTCTGTTGGCTTTGTTGAAAGCTGTATTGGATTGAAGGATTTTTTTTTTTAAGAAATAAAATAAAAACAGATACTTTTTTCCCAAATTCTTGAAGTCCTCATGCATAAACTGGCAGAGTGCAGCACGGACTGAATTCTTATTTTAGCTGTGTTAAAATGATGTAGTAGATCACTTGTGTTGGGGGTAAAAGTGATCTTATTTCCTATGTCACTTGCTGCTTCTGATACAAAATGATGTCTTGACTCTTGATAATGTTGATTATACATTGAGCAAGCTTTTTAAGTCGTCTGCTCTTTGCAGTGCCTTACCAATTAACGTGCTGGCAGCTAAGGAAGCCCAGGTAGCCTAGAGTCTGCTCCACAGCAAGAGAAGCCACCGCGTTGAGAAGCCAGAAGAATCAGAACTAGATATTAGCCCCCACTCCACACTGTGGTCTTTTTTTGTGGAGAAAGCCCACACACAGCAGCACACACCCCATGTAGCCAAATATAAAAATAATTACGTAATAAATAGATTTTTTAAAAGTGTGATGGTGACTAGAGGGGTTTTTTTGGGTTTTTTTTTTTTTTTTTGCAAATGGCTATTACCAGATAAAAGAGATTACCTGCAATTTGCACTGTTTTAGTAAGTTATTAATATAACTTTTTTCTAAGCTATGAATAGGAATTTTTTTTCCCACTCACAAAGGAGTCTTTACTTTTTTTTTTTTTTTGATCATTTCCACACTTTATTTTGAATAGTGTAAAAAAAAATAAAGTAAAAGTCTTGGCATATCTACAGGTGATTACATGACATCTTTCTATTATTTTCTCTTTGCCTGTTTTTTTTTTTCTTTACCTGGTTTAATAATTCGTTTTTCCCTATTAATGTATTTTGAAAATAGCCCCATGTTGATCATGATGTGAACTTTTAAGAAATTGTGAGTGCTCCATTAAGTTTGGTTTCTCAGTGTTTCACTTAGGATGTCTGCATCGGTACACGCATAAGTGAATTTGATTTAAAGTTGTATTTGAATTTGATTTTCTCTTGGCAACTGAAAAAAAAATTTTTGTTGTTGTTGTTTGGTCACTGAGTCCAGTTTGACTCTTTCTCGACCTCCTGGACTGAGATTTCCCAGGCAGGAACACTGAAATGGGCTGTCATTCCCTTTTCTACGGGATCTTCCTGATTGAGGGATTGAACCCGGGTCTCCTGCATTGCAGGCAGAGTCTTTAGCATCTGACCTACCAGGGAAGTTAGAAGTTAAAAGTTATTCTTGCAAAAATATGTTGGCTGCCTCCTTTCATCTTTTCTGAACAAAATGTCAACACAAAGGATTGTTAGCAGTTGCCTGAAAATTATCTTGATTGGAGAGTCTTATGTGGGAATCTGGATTTTTTTGTTTGTTTGTTTGTTTTTTTATAATAGTCTCTAGTTACAGTTCAGTTCAGTCGCGCATTCGTGTCTGACTCTCTGCAACCACATGGACTGCAGCACGCCAGGCTTCCCTGTCCTTCACCATCTCCTGTAGCTCACACAAACTCATGGCCATTGAGTCAGTGATGCCGTCCAACCATCTCGTCCTCTGTCGTCCCCTTCTCCTCCCGCCCTCATCTGTGTTTAAGATGGTGATGGACAGGAAAGCCTGGCATGCTGCAGTCCTCGGGGTCGCAAAGAGTTGGATACGACTGAGTGACTGAACTACCACAAACTCATTTTTTCCCAAATGTTTATTTATGAACGCCTGAACAGCAAACTTTTGTTATTTTTTCGCAAATATTTGTTTCAGTTTAAGCTTTTTTTAGCATCAAGTGATTACATCATTAAAAGGTTATTATTTTTCTATTTTTTTTTTATCGGTTACTGAGTCCAAGCTCGGTCTGTTCATCTCACCACAGGCCAGTGAATCCCAGAGTTGAGGTGTTGAGGCAAGGAAGAGACTGTAATCTGGGAGCTAGCCAACCTATAAGATGACTGGCTAGCACCTCAAAATAGCCATCTGATTGGGGTCTTTATAGATCAGAGAGAAGCAATGTGGCTCAAAGGTCAACAGTCAGAATAGAGAGGGAGAGAAAGTTGCAAAGTAAACGGCAAGGGTCTTCAGTCTTGCAAAACATCTCCAGGGGAACAGACAACCTTGGCAAGGGGAGTGTTAACCTCATCTATTCACAGGTGGGCAGGGACAAACCATCTCTCCTTGAGCTGAACAAAGGCTCTTTAATTGACAGTTCAGCAGAGGAGCAGGTCCTCCAGGCAACCATTGAGTATGATGATAATAACAAAAGCAACGAAAAGCAAGTCAGACAGTTTCCAGCGTGGAGTTAGAATTGGCTTTTCCCCTGCAACATATATAGGATTACTTCCAATGAAATCCCCCTTTTGTTTATTTCCTTTCATCGTGTTTTGATCTTGCTTCAACAGTCTTACCAGATGTTTGCTTAGATGACTAAGCTTTTCAGTCAATTAGATTGCATGTTGCTAATTATCTCAACTGTTTTCCTGTTCCCTGTTTCACAGATTTCTACTCTTGTCTCTATCAGACATTATTTTGCTATTTACTTGCATTTATTCTGTTTCTTTTATTTTAGGTTTTCTGTTTTTTCCCCCGGCTCATTTATTTCCAATCTTTCTTGTCATCTTGGAAAGGTATTTCAAAGTTTTAATCATCTCTGAAAGCGTTTTCTTTGGCTCTGTCAAATTTGTACATGTGATGCCTTAATTACCATTGAATTCCGAGTATATTGTATCTTTACTGTAGATTTAAAGTATATTCTCAGACAGATTCAATCTCCTAACACCTTTTGTATGTGTTCAGTTGGGTGTGTTAGTGGCTCAGGCATGTCCATCTCTTTGCGACCCGATGGACTGTAGCCCACCAGGCTCCTCCATCCATGAGATTCTCCAGGCAAGAATACTGGAGTGGGTTGCCATTTCCTATGGGGTGTTTTAAAGTATTGACTTCTAATTCTGATGAATTATGTATCAAAGAATATATTGGCTTATGATGCTGCTTCTTTAAAGTATCGCTTGAGATTGGAACATTTTGTTAATATTCTGTGTGTGCTTGAAATTTGTACACACACACTCACACACACACTCACAGACACACACACCTCTGTTTCTGCATATGCACATTTATAAGCATGAGTGTGTATTTTGAGGGGCATAGATTTCTACATATAACTATCAGATCACATTTTATCTCCTAATTTGATCAGTTCCAAGAAGATGCTGTTTTAATTTCTTGTCGTATTTTTTCTTACATTTCTTTCATCTTAAACGTTATAGGTTGACATTATATATTAATATATAATAACACATTATGCTTTATATGGTGAAAGTGAAAGTTGCTCAGTTGTTTCTGACTCTTTGTGACCCTATGGTCCATAAACTGCCAGGCTCCTCTGTCCATGGGATTCTCCAGGCAAGAATACTGGAGTGGGTTGCCATTTCCTCCTGCAAGGGATCCTCCCCGCCCAGGGATCTCACCCAGGTCACCTGCATTGTAGGCAAATTCTTTACCCTCTGAGCCATCAGCGAAGGCGACATTGTATAATATATAATATTCAATGTAATATTTATAAAAGTGCGTTACTTATATATTGGGTTGGTCAAAAACTTTGTTCTTTTTTTTCTATGCCGTATTGCAGAAAAACCCAAATTAGTTTTTTGACTGACTGAATATTATTGAATATATAAATAGATTACAGTTTGCATAGCTAAATAAGTAATTATGATTGCAATTATCATCATACTATAAATATAATATTTGGGAATAATACATATGTATTACACATATTACTGTTTAATAGGATGCTTTACATGTTCTTAATATAAATGTACAATATACATTACTACTTTTTTTACACACTTTAAGCCTTTGTTATGAAGGAGTTACATAAATATGTCTGTTACATCTTTTCCGTCTTTTACTCCTTTCCCAGAGTTTAGTAAATCATTATGACGTTTATGATTTTTTGTCTGAGATTAAATTTGCATCCCAGAAATGTTTTCAGTCAGTTTATATTCTGCTTTCTCTTTTTAGTCTCTTCTATTTCAAGTTTACTTAGCCCTGAATTTTAAAAATATCTACTCTCAACAGCATATTGATAAAACTATTTGTAGTTGTAATATATCATTTTCCCCCACTTGTATTTCTGCAGTTACATTTCTTCTAGAGTCTAAGTGAAAGTCGTTCAGTCGTGACTGATTCTTTGCATCCCCGTGGACTATACAGTCCATGGAATTCTCCAGGCCTGAATACTGGGGTAGGTAGCCTTTCCCTTCTCCAGGGGATCTTCCCAACCCAGGGATCACACTCACATTGCAGGCAGATTCTTTACCAGCTGAGCAACCAGGGAAGCCCAAGAAGACTGGAATGGGTCACCCATCCCTTCTTCAGAGGATCTTCCCGACCCAGGGATCGAACCTGGGTCTCCCACATTGCAGGCAGATTCTTTACCAACTGAGCTATCAAGGAAAGCCTTATAATTTATGTTACTGTTTTGGTGTAGTCTGTTTGCCATGCTCGCTTGATTTTTATTTACTTTGCATTTTTTTTCAAAGGGAAATTGGAGAACTCTTGAGTTATTATCGCTGTTTTTATTGTCATATTGTCTTCTCCTGAGGTTTGCTTTCTTCCATCTTCCTATAGGATGGATTCATCAAGGTGTCCTCTCATCCCTTGAACTGTAATAACATTTTACAGTAAGACGCATATCTGTTCTTAGTATATCTGTTCAGTGTTTGGATATTTGGAGAACAGGATAAGGACCTAGTAGGCATTTTGCTTGTCTCTCTTCTCAACCCCATGCTGGATGGGAAGGGAACGTGCGCTCTAAATGACTGTTTTCTGAGACTGCTCATGCCGTAACCTTTCCTCTGTTGTATTGCTTTTCCTCTAGTCCTGTCTCTCTCTCGGCAGAAACAAATCATTCCAAGAGTATTTTCCTGAAAGCTTAATGCAGTCAATTTTATAAGACTTGCAAATTTGGTTTTTCATTTTCATTTAACAGATAGATTCACTGCATATAACTTCCTTGCCTTTAGCTTTGTTGAAAAGAATATTCCACATATACACTGTGTTGCTTTTTCTATCTTGACTTGCTGTGAAAACCTCTGATTACAATGATTTCGCTTCATTTGCTCTTTTTTTCCTCACTGGAAGCTTGAAAAGTATTCTGTGTGTCCTTAATGTTCCTAAAGAAATCATGGTATGTGGTCTAGAAATTGATTTTTTGGTTTGGTTTTTAAAATAAGCTTGTTCTTTAGCTTGTGAATTTTCTGTGCTAAGCATACATTTTTCTTTACTGCTTGGACAGTCTTAGACATTCTTCTATTCCCCTCACCTCCCACCCCCCCCCTTTTTTTTTTGGTTTTTGTTGTTTTTCTTTATTGAGATAAAATACGTATAACATAAAATTTGTCATTTTAATCATTTCAAAAGGAGCTTTGCTATTGGCTCAATGATTTAAGAATCTTCCTGCCAATACAGGAGATGCTGTATCGATCCCTGGGTCGGGAAGATCCCCTGGAGAAGGCAAAGGCTACCCACTCTGGTATTCTTGCCAGGCCCATGGGATCACAAAGAGTCGGACACAACTGAGCGACTCTCACTGTCAGCCTTTTAACCTGCGTTGTCTTTTGATGATTCTCCTCTGAGATATGACATACGTACTCAACCTTTGTCTTCCATACCTTGTGATGTAGGGCATATCTTTTTCCCATTCTTCCAGATCGTACTGGGAAAATGACTTCATCTTTCAGCATACACATTGTCATCGTTGGGTGAATTTTTTCATTTCAGCCGGTTCTTTGAATTTGGCAGTTCCACCATCCTATTTTTCTTGCCCCACAACTCTCGCGACCCCCTTCAAAACTGTCCCTGTGTCTGCTGCCTTCCACTGGGGGAGGATAGTTAATATACTTAGAGTGAAGCCTTATGTATATTCCAGTCATCCATCATTCTGATAAACAGATCTGTCATGTTTGTTGGATTCCATCTATCTGTTTGTGTTTCCTAACTGGCTTTACTGTATTTCCTATGAGTTTATCAGGAAGAGTAAGTTCCCTCCATACGAATGAGTTTACTTCGGAGAGTCTGTTATTATGTCAGAGTTTTTGAAAAGACCCAACAAAGTTAGCCTAGATGCCCAACTAACACAGTTGGCTCGGTACTGCTGCTTTAACGCTTGCTTTCTGGATATCCTGCACTTGAAATAAAGATACTGTATTCCTGTATTCTATCCAGTAAAGTCCAGTAAGGTACACAAAAGCACAACCACTCATAGAGGAAATATGTGACAACGTACGCAAGATAACGTGAGCTAGGTTACCCGACTGGACATGCGAACACACACGTTCGCATCTCTGATAGTTTGCAACCTGGAGGCTCGTATGTGGGCGACTTGCTCTGTTTCCTTGGGGCCAGCAGATAACCCTGGCAGATGATTTATGTCCATTCTCTGCTCAGAAACCCTGCTCTCAGCTTGATGCCTCTGGGAATATTGGAGGCGGGGCTGTGGATCTCCCTTAAAGGGTCTATAGAACTTTCTGGCTACTCAACCAAAGTCTTTATGCCTTTTTCCCCTCTGTCCCGCCCCCTTCCTCCACAGGCAGGCTCTTCTTGGAGAAATCTACAAGGTTGAGTTGTAAATACACGACCTGCTGCATGGAGGGTTCAGGGAAGAGATGCTCTAGTGTTTCATCAGCCTGACTTTTCCACCATCACAGAATCCTCACTCTTTTGCTGAAACTTGTCCTCTGTGTCCGGATGCTGCATTAGATCTCAGAGACAGTCTTGGGTGAAGTAGAAAGAGCTAGCTTTCTAGCTTTGCCAGGCACGGGGGAGGGGGACCACTCTGGGCTGATGCCCTCAAGATTGTGTGTTCTGCTTCGAAGGGATAGAAAGGAGTCTTGTAACGTTCAAGAATCAGGGCGTGGTCAGCTCAGGGACATCCTTCTGATGAGCTGGTGATGAAGTGATCGCAAGTCAGCATCCTCAACCTTGGCACCCAACTGGTCTGCAGTCTATGCTTGTGGGCAGCATGAACTTGACTTACCCCACCCAGCGGGCTTTTAATAACTGCTAACCAGCGCAAAGACTTGGCCCAGAATATTATCTGTAGCACTTGGTTGCATGCGTGCTAACTTGTTTCAGCCCTGTCTGACTCTTGGAGACCCCATGGGCTGTAGCCCACCAGGCTTCTCTGTCCATGGGAGTCTCCAAGTAAGAATACTGGAGTGGGTTGCCATTCCAACCTCCAGGGGATCTTCCTGACCCAGGGATTGAGGTCAACATCTCTTATGTCCCCTGAATTGGTGGGCAGGTGTGTTCTTTACCACTAGTGCCAGCTGGAAAGCCCCTGTATCCTGTGAGGAGGAACTAAAGGCCCTTGACTGCATTTAATGGCTAAAGTATTTTTATTGTCTTGGTTGACTATTTTCCTTTCCTTCTGCGGTTCCTCACATGTCTGATTAAATGCATGCTTGGACTAAAGTTTTTGTCCAGAAGCAAGGCAGGGGTAGGAGAGGGGTGAGGGTGAATTCTGCGAAGGCCTCTTGGGGTCCTGTTTGCTTGCACCTCCAGTGGGAAGCCAGACCTCTGTTCCTGGGGGTCCCCAGGAACCCGGGGACCTTGGGTTTTCCCAGGTCTGTACCGTGAAGTTCCTGATTCAGAATCTTGGTGATAGGAAACACCATGATCCCCTTGTAACCAGCAAGGGTTAATTGTGAATTTAAGCTGATGTGGTGCTGGAGAAGACTCCTAACTGTCTCTTGGACAGCAAGGAGATCCAAACAGTCTACCCTAAAGGAAATCAATCTTGAATATTCATTGGGAGGACTGATGCTTGAAGCTGAAACTCCAGTCCTTTGGCCACCTGATACGAAGAACCGACTCACTGGAAAAGACCCTGATGCTGGGAGAGATTGAAGGCAGGAGGAGAAGGGGATGACAGAGGATGAGATGGTTGGATGGCATCACTGACTCAATGGACATGGGTTTGAGTAAACTCTGGAAGTTGGTGATGGACAGGGAGGCCTGGCGTGCTGCAGTCCATGGGGTGGCGAAGAGTCAGATATGCCTTAGCTACTGAAGAACAGCAAAATGCTAGGTCTGCTTCTGTGACTGTCACCCGCATCTTGCTGCTTTTGTTATTGCAGGCTATTGTTGATGTAATAGATACATGATTATATGTACATGATGGCCTGCCTCAGGGAGATAAGTTTAGCCACCCACCTGTGAAAGACTCTAAGAAGGCAGGACTAACACGTCCCCCTGCCTGAGGCTTGCCATCATGGGGGATGTTAGCAAGAACCGAATAGTCTTTCTACTATGTTTCTTCACCTCCCCCTCCTCTCCGATCCGTAAGAGAACCTGGCAATCATTCCACTACAAGATGGTTATTCTGAGTCCCTCCTGAATGGGTGTTCCAAGGTGACTCAGTGGTAAAGAACCCAACTGCCAGTGCAGGAGATTCTGGAGATGCAGGTTCAATCCCTGGGTCAGGAAGACCCCCTGAAGAAGAGGACGCCAACCCACTTCAGTATTCTTGCCTGGAGAATCCCACGGACAGAGGAGCCTGGTGGGCTCTGGTCCAGGGGGTTGCAGAAAGTTTGACACGACTGAGTGACTTACACTTCCTTTTTTATTGTGCTGTCCAAAGTCACTTCAGTCGCGTCCGAGTCTTTGTGATCCCATGGGAGGTAGCACCCCCAGACTCCTCTGTCCGTGGGATTCTCCGGGCAAGGATACTGGAGCAGGTTGCCATTTCCTCCTCCAGGGGATCTTCCCCACCCAGGGGTCGAACCCACGCCTCTTACATTTCCTGCATTGACAGGTGGGTGCTTTACCACTAGCGCCACCTGGGAAGCCCATTCATTTTTTAATTAGAATGTTGAAATACGATCATCTGGCATTCTGTTATATAGATTCTAAAATAACCAGAGACAGGAGCCAAATCGAAACATGATCACTAAACAATGTTAAGGAAATGGCGAAGGCTTTGCTTTCAAAATACAATAGTCATCTGAGGCAGTAACACATGAACACAGCCTCCAGAATCAAGTCCCCTCCTGGTTCCACCACCTTGTCTGGGATTCACTGGCCTTCCCTGCAGTGAGCAGAGTGAGTTTGGACTCAGTAACACCTCTAGCCAGTGAGGGAAAGGTTAGCACTCAGCTCAGTCTGAAAGCTCACCCATCTCTCTCACCTGGGCAGTTCAGGGCCTAGGACACCCCCATTATTGTCACCATGGAACACAACTACTGTTTATCTCTCCAGTTCAGTTCAGTTCAGTTAAGTTGCTCAGTCATGTCCGAATCTTTGCGACCCCATGGACCACAGCACGCCAGGCCTCCATGTCCATCACCAACTCCCAGAGTCCACCCAAACCCATGTCCATTGAGTCGGTGGTGCCATCCAACCATCTCATCCTCTGTCGTCCCCTTCTCCTCCTGCCTTCAATCTTTGAGGCATCAGGGTCTTTTCCAAGGAGTCAGCTCTTCGCATCAGATGGCCAAAGTATTCACGTTTCAGCTTCAGCTTCAGCATCAGTCCTTCCAATGAATATTCAGGGCTTATCTCCTTTAGGATGGACTGGTTGGATCTCCTTGCAGTCCAAAGGACTCTCAAGAGTCTTCTCCAGCACCACAGTTCAAAAGCATCCATTCTTTGGCACTCAGCTTTCTTTATAGTCCAACTCTCACATCCATACGTGACTACTGGAAAAGCCATAGCCTTGACCTTTGTTGGCAAAGTAACGTCTCTGCTTTTTAATATGCTCTCTGGGTTGGTTATAACTCTCCAAGCTGTTCTCAGTTTCTGTAGTGATCTCAGACGAGGTAAAGAGTTGGGTCACAGAATCAGAGAAAGGAATCGAGCTGGCTTGTTGAGAAGATGGTGCGGAAAGTTCTGTGACTGAAGTGCTTCTGGAGTGAGGCTTGTTTCTGTCTGTCGATCAAAAGAAGCAGTTTCCAGAGCTCTTAAAATAATTGATGCTGGCTCTGAGAAGTCTCTCACAACATCTGCCTGCACCTCCATCCGTTGTTCTTAACCTGTGAGCCAGCCAACCTGCGGCATTCTGGAACTTTTGGATTGCCAGCCAATGGTCCTCTTAGAACATGGAGCAGCTATCTTGTCAGGGCGGCTATTTCTCATGACAGGTCCACGCGGCCTGCACTTGGTGACCTGTTGACCATCTCGAAGACCCGAATTGACTTTGGGAAGCTCCTCTTTATTGAGACAGAGCAGTACAGTGGGCTCTTGGTTTCTTTGTGGTTTTGTCAATTTAGTTGTGTCCAACTCTTCACGACCCCACGGACTGCAGTCAGCCGGGCTCCTCTGTCCATGGCATTCTCCAAGCAAGAATACTGGAGTGGGTTGCCATGCCCTCCCCCAGGGGGATCATCCCAACTCAGGGATTGAACCCAGGTCTCTTTCATTGGCAGGATGGTAAATATTGGCTTGGTAGCTGTGGATCAGAGTGTTGGCTGGAAATGGAGAGTGTAGCGTGGAGATGCTCATAGAGGAGACCTCAGGCATTAAAGGGGTTTTAAAGTTATGAGACTGAGTCAGACTTTTGAGAGAAACTGTTGTATGTAGAGAAGCAAGTGTGGTTGCTGAAAAATTTAAGAGGAAGCGGAGGAAAGAAGGAGAGCAAGTAACCTCTATACTCCAAAACCAACCTGGCGGTTATTTGCAGCAGGTGTGGTTTCTCTTCCTTCCGGTGGTGGGTTGGTCTATGCCCTGCTTTCCTGCCACGTCATCCTCACTCTAGCATCCAAGCCGAGGGGGCCCAGGAGACCAGGTTGACCACACAGGGGAAATTCGAAGTGGTTCTTCAGGCTTCTGCTAAGGTGTGGGATGTGGCATTTGAGACAGTCAACTTCTAGGCATGCTGATAAGACGTCCAGAGTCCTTGAGGAAGAGACAGGGGTCTGGGGCTCTCGAGGAGGAGATGAGGGGTCTGGGATTCTCAAGGAGCAGAAGAGGACAAAGGTTTTTTTCAACATTCCTCAGTCTTAGTCTTGTGGCTCAGCTGGTTAAGAATTCTCCTGCAGTGCAGAAGACCTGGGTTCGATCCCTGGGTTGGGAAGATCTCCCCGGAGAAGGGAAAGGCTACCCATTCCAGTATCCTGGCCTGGAGAATTCCATGGACTGTATAGTCCATGGGGTTGCAAAGAGTCGGACACGACTGAGTGACTTTTTCCACTTTCTTTCTAATCTTAGTCACATAAAACACTTTTCTCTTGAAGCTGCTAATTACAGAACAAGCCAAGTCAGTTTCAACTCTGTGCTGAAGGTTTATGTAACAGCAAGGTATCTTGCTTGGGGACTGTTTCTCCTTCTTGAGAACCTTCTGACTAATCCTGTCATCTTAAAATGTATATTATGGGAGTGGGCCTGGTAAGATCTTCCTATTGTTAGTTCTCATCCTCTCATCTTAAAATGTAAATGGTGGGAGTGCGTCTAGTAAGATCTTTACAACCTTGAGACATTCTTTTCGATATATTGTAATAACCAATTTAAAAGGTATCTAGCTTCCTTGCTAAGACTAGCAAGAGCACTGTCTGTCCCCCTTCTGATGTTGATGTCAGAAGCTTTGTCTGTCCCTTTTTATACTTTAGTAAGACTCTGCTACACAAAAGCTCTTGAGTGGTCAAGCCTGGTACGTGGTTTGTCCCAAAGCTAAATCTTCTTCTAGAGATCACGAATCCAACACCGTTCACTGTAAGCTATCAGTGTCCACGCTCAAACCTCTGGCTCCACGCTGCGAGGAGCCTGCCAGTGGCTCTTGATGGAGACGAAACAGGAGATGTGTTGCAGCAGGCACGCAATGCATGCAGTGTTTCAGGGGGAAGAAACAAAATTAGGAATTGACTGTGCTAAACGCAGGGGATGAGAGTAATCATCCAGAGATCATGGGTGACTGACCCCTGTGACTGTCCCTTGAAGGTCACGGTGACCTTGATTTGTCGAGGCTAAAGCTGCTTTGAAGAGGCCTCCAAAGAGTCAAGAAAACCAATGGAAGAGACTCCTCTCAGGGAATTGTGCCGTGTAAATAGCAGCACACGGGTGGGGCCATCTGTAATTGTGGGTCCGAGGAGGGAAGGGTGTGAAAGGTGCAGGATTTTTCCAGGTGCAGAAGGTTAGAGCAAGTTTGTGGGGTGAAGTCGAGAGAGGGGGTGAAGATACAGGATGGGAGATGTGCCCGATGGTCCCCTGGTCCAACACTTCCACTGCAGGGGGAGAGACTTCCATGCCTGCTTGGGGAACTGAGATGCCACGTGTTGTGTGGTCCAGCCAAAGGGAAAAATAAAAGATACAGGATGAAAGAGACAGCTGCAGGGTGATGTTGCTGAGTTCAGTGGGCTGGATGCTCTCGTGGAGTGGGGAGCTCAGAAAGACGGGACCTGTCCACGTGTGCCTGAGAAGCTTGGGGTGACGGGGACTCTTGGTTGAGATGCAGGAGGCTGGACTGGTGGGAACTTTGGAGGAGTATGCTTCTGATTGCGTGTGGTTTCTCCCATCTATCCCTGAAAGCGGGGCTGTGGAGGGGCTGGCACAGAGAGTGTGGAACAGACCATTAGTAAACAGGATTGATGAGACAGACCGTGGTGTGACAGGTGATGGAAAGAAGTCTGCATCCTGCGCAGGTGCCCAGCAAGAGGGGAGGGCAGGAGGTGGAGGGAACCTTCCAGAAGGATGCTTCAGGAAACCTGATGTGGCAGGCTCAAGGCAGGGAAGGGAGGGGAGAGGCTAGGATGCTACCTGCCCGATTGGTTAGTTATGTTCAGTTCGGTTCAGTTCAGTCACTCAGTTATGTCCGACTCTTTGTGACCCCGTGGCCTGTAGCACGCCAGGCCTCCCTGTCCATCACCAGCTCCCGGAGTTTACCCAAACTCATGTCCATTGAGTCAGTGGTGCCACCCAACCATCTCATCCTCTGTCATCCCCTTCTCCTCCTGCCCTCAATCCCTCCCAGCATCAGGGTCTTTTCAAATGAGTCAGCTCTTCGCATCAGGTGGCCAAAGTATTGGAGTCAGCTTCAGCATCAGTCTTTCTAATGAACACTCAGAACTGATGTCCTTTAGGATGGACCAGTTGGATCTCCTTGCAGTCCAAGGGGCTCTCAAGAGTCTTCCCCAGCACCACAGTTTGAAAGCATCCATTCTCGGCATTGCATGATAGATACATCCTTGTAACTAATTAATTTTTCACGTAATAGTTTGTACTTCTTACTCTCCTGCTCAGTGGTAACTGCCAGTATGTCCTCTGAGTCTGTGAGTCTCTTTCTGTTTGATTATATACCTTCATTTTACTTTTTAGATGTCGTAGAGTAACAGAATATGTGCTCTTTGACATTCTCAAGATATGATGTGATTTTTGTTCTGCTTTCTGCTGCTGGGATCCTGTAAAATTCATCATCTTCTCCTCCCAGGCCCCCATCCCCTCTGAGCGATCAGTGTGTTCTGGAATTCCTGATCTGAATTATTAAATGATTCTCTCTGCCACTCCCTCGTTAAAGAGCACACTTCTTTCATCACAGGGTCAATTTTTTTTTTTTTTCCTTCCCAAAAGCCACTTGGAGATAAAGACCCACTTAAGGAGATGGGTTGATCTTTAAAACTAGGTCATTGGTGGCAGGAATCAGGGACATGGTGAGTGGTGTGTCTATATCTGTCAGGGATTGCTTCTCTGGATTGAAGGAAAGAGAGACCCTTTCGTGTTGCAGGTTATCCACAGGCTTTGGATGGTTTGCGAGATGAAAGTGATGCTTTCTGAGAATGCAGATGTTCAAAAGGAAATGGCAACCCGATCCAGTATCCTTGCCTGGGAAATCCAATGGACAGAGGAGCCTGGTGGGCTACAGTCCGTGGGGATGCAAAGAGTCAGACACGACTTAAGTGACTAAATTAACTCAGCAGACATTAGAAAATGGGCAAGGAGGTTTACTGAACCTCCTGTAGGTTGAAATGATTCACAGACTCACAGGTAAGTTTTATACCTGCACTCACCCCCGACCACTGTGCCGGGGTACCTTCATTTTAATATTTGCATGTGTGAAGGAAAGTGTTCTGTGATTTGATGTTTGGTTTCCCTGATTCTGATAACTATAGTGACAAGGAAGATGAGTCAGTAATGAAGAGCAAAAATTATACTTGAGGTTATAGATGAGGTTATCAGGTGTTGCAGGGAGAGACAGTGGGGGTTGTGTTTTCGCCAGCTGGATTGCTTTTGCTGTTTAGTCATTTCTGACTCTTGGCGACCCCATGGACTACAGCCCACCAGGCTCCTCTGTCCCTTGGATTCTCCAGGCGAGAACACTGGAGTGGGTAGTCATTCCCTTCTGCAGGGGATCTTCCCGACCCTTGGACCAAATCCACCTCCTGCTTTGGCCACTAACGCCCCCTTGCCAGTTCTACAGGCAGAGACTTTACAGATGCTAGGTCTTCCCTGGTAGCTCAGCTGGTGAAGAATCCGCCTGCAACGCGGGAGACCTGCGTTCGACCCCTGCGTTGGGAAGATCCCCCTGGAGAAGGGAAAGGCTACCCACTCCAGTGTTCTGGCCTGGAGAATTCCATGGACTGTATCGTCCATAGGGTCGCAAAGAGTTGGACACGACTGAGCGACTTTCACTTTCAGGACTTGTTAAGAGCTTTCCATTACATTGGAACTTCAGCTTGGTTTTAACGTTGATGGCATTAGTCAGGGGCAATGGGAGACTGTGGCTTAAAAGGGATTGGCACGTGCTAGTGACCCAGATGGGAGTGTGTGCACGTGATGCTCTTATCTCTGGTTATAAACAAGAGCTGAATGTTGGGATTGGTCTCAATAACTAGTTCCATCAGGGGATGCATGAAGTGAAAGTGAAAGTGGTGGTCGCCAGCCGTGTCCAACTCTGCGACCCCATGGACTGTAGCCAGTCATGCTCCTCTGCCCATGGGATTTTGCAGGTAACATGACTGGAGTGGGTTGCCATGCCCTCCTCCACGGATCGAACCTGGGTCTCCTGAACTGTGGATTCTCTGTCACTGAGCCGCCAGGGTACACGTAATAAATAAAAGTGACAAATATCCTTCTAAGACTATTCCTTCCTACACGCTCTTTGCCAAGACCAGCTTTCAGTCTCTGAAGCTTTAAATCTGTGGTTATGAGACAGGGGAGAAGAAACACAGGGAAAATGAAAATGCAGACTAATTTAAGATTCATCGGTATAAAAGAAGCAGTTTAATTCTGTGAACATCTACAGTAGCTCAGACATGAGTTGACTGTTCATGTCTATCTGTTTATCGTATCATGTGTATTTTTTTGAGAATGAAGGATGTCCCAACCTGAATTAATGCTTAGTATCCTGCTCAGAGCCAGGTCCTTCAAAAGGACCAGGATGATCCTGCATTCAGTTCAGTCGCTCAGTCATGTCTGACTCTTTGCGACCCCATGGACTGCAGCACCCCAGGCCTCCCTGTCCGTCACCACTCCTGGTACTTGCTCAGACTCGTATCCATCGAGTTGGTGATGCCATCCAGCCATCTCATCTTCTGTGGTCTCTTTCTCCTCCTGCCCTCTGTCTTTCCCAGCATCAGGGTCTTTTCTAGTGAGACAGTTCTTTGTGATGATGCTAGATATTACAAATCTGAGACTTTTAAATTCTTTCCGAATTTGGGACTTATTGAATTGTAAATCACTCCAGGCTTTCTTTTTTTCTGTAATACTTAGTAAGCCTAAAAAAATATTAACTACTTATTTCTTTTCATTAAAAGGTTTTTCTACTACTTTGCATTTTTAGATATTTTTACTCAAGTTTAAAGTATAAAAGAAATATGCTATATATAAATTGAAATGTACATTTTAATGTCTTTCTTTTAAGTTTATACGTATGTGAATTACTCCCTTGAGAACACAGTATGTAGGATTTTTACATTCTTGAGAAAATATTATCAAAATTTGCTTTTACACTGTACTTTTAACCCTAGTCTTATTTTTTTTTTTATAAAGAGGTTTTTTTTTTTGCTGTGGACCTTAAAGCCTTTACTGAATTTGCTGCAATTTCCCTTCTATTTTGTTTTTGCTTTTTTTTTTTTTTTTTTGGTCCGCAAGCCAGGTGGGATCTTAGCTTCCCAGCCTGGGATTGAACCTGTATTCCCCGCATTGGAAGGCGAAGTCCCAACCACTGGACTTCTAGGAAAGTCCTGGTTTAGTTTACGCTTTACAAATTGTTGGAGGGGACGTCGAGTCTCCTTGGAATCTTCTGGACTCCCTTCTGATTAGCATCTTCTGTTACTAACGTACATCTGATACAAATAAGCAACCCGTCTGTGTGCGGTGTTAGCTAACCCCAGTTCACACACATTCCGGGTCGCCTCAGGGTTCATCCTTTGCGTGGGTCTGATCCAGGATCCCACGATCTAATGCCTTTCTCCCTTACGGCTCCTTGGGCACCTCTTGTCTGTGACCTTCTCTCTGCCTTTGCTTGTCTTTCGGGACCCTGACGGTTTTGGAGCAGGGCTGATGGGGTATCGTGTGGAATGTCCCTGCATCAGGGTTCGTGTGGCTGGAGTTGTGGGCCGGGTGCTGAAACCCACAGAGGTGCAGCGCCCATCCGCTCGCGTGGTAGCAAAAAGGCTGTGCCCTCGTCGCCGATGGTGTGACCTTGATCGCCCGGCCAAGGTCGCCTTCCCCCGGTCCTCCTCCGCGGAGGGACTGTCCGCCTTTGGCTACCGTCCTCTTTGAAAGAAGCCGTGACTGTGTGTTCCTTGCTTCAGGAACTGGACTCACTGCTTTCTTTCTGTTTTTCCCCTACATCATTTGAAGGTTATTTTTGCATGGGAGGTTTGCCTGTCTTCCCCTGTTTATTTATTTATTTATTCAGTCATTTACTTCTGCCAATATGGAGTCAATAGATCCTTTAATCTTTGGTTTAGAATCCAATATTATATTCGTGTTCTACAGCTGGGTTTAGGAAATAATCTAGAACTGCAACATTTTTATTCATATATATTATATATATGTATGTATAATATATTAGGCAGATATATATAATATATCATATATTTTGACTTTATAATATGTATATTTTGACTTTATAATATATATCATGTACTTTGACTTTATAATATGTATCATGCATTTTGGCTTTATAATATATATCATGTATTTTGGCTTTATAATATATATCATGTATTTTGACTTTATAATATATATCATATATTTTGACTTTATAATATGTATGATATATTTTGATTTTAACTAAGCATGCTAGAGTCCTCAGTACATGAATGCGGGCTTGCAAAGGAAATGAATTCTGTTTCTCTTGGGTGGATCTCACAAGCACCTCCAAGGTCATGTGCATTTTTCCCCCTTCTTTATTGTATGGAAGTGTGCATGGGTGCTACGTCGGCTCAGTGGTGTCCGACTCTGTGAGACCCCATGGACCGCAGCCCGCCAGGCTCCACTGTCCATGGGATTCTCCAGGCAAGAATGCTGGAGTGGGTGGCCACGCCCTCCTCCAGGGGATCTTTGCCCAGATGTGCTGTTCCCCGTGAGCCTGGTACCTCTGTCTCCTCTTGCCTCTATAGAGCCCTGGCGTTAAAGACGACGCTCTTCTATGATGCTTTGATATTTTCTTGTTGTTGTTCAGTCATTCGGCCGTGTCTGACTCTTTGCAACCCCATGGACTGCAGCACGCGAGGCTTCCCTGACCTTCACTGTCTCCCGGAGTTTGCTAAAACTCATGTGCATTGAGTGGGTGATGCTGCCTAACCATCTCATCCTGTGCCGCCTCTTTGCTAATGGAGACACTGCTATAACTTCTCAATGGCTCTGGGTCTGTTCCGTGGGGCTGTGATGTTCCCCAGGTGGCTTGGCAGATGAGAGTGTGGATATCTACCCTTCCTCCAGTTGAGTGAAAGCTTTTAGTGTTCCTTTCCTGCTTGAGGACAGTTATTGTCTGCTTCTTGACCTTCGAGCTCCAGGACTCAGGTACCCGTTAGGGCGTGCTGGAATCTTGCCTGGCTTATTTCTGAAACTTTCCTGTTTTCTGGTTTCATTGCTCTAATTAGGGAACCTGTTACCAGTGGGTCTGCGAAGGCTTTGCAGTCCCAAGAGAAAGCGTTCCTCTCAAAAGGGAAGTAGACAGTAAATTCAGCCATGGTGTTTGCACAGGCTCATTTTTTACTTGCTTCGGGTTTTTTTTGTTCTTGTTTCTTTTCTCACCCAGACTGCTCAGAGAATAAACCCAAAATGCATGTGTGGTAAACACATGTCTGATATTTGCTGCTCTCAAAACTCTGGGTTTATGATTAATGTGCCCAAAGGTTAGAGATCAGGAGATTTAAAAGAAGAACGCATCCACAAATCAATAACATACACAGGTTTTGCTCATTAGCCTTAGCGAGTCAACGAATACAGACAAACGTGTCGATACATCCCAGAATAATGAGAGTTAGGTCATGTCCTCCTGTTTAACCACATCCTTCTGTATTTCTTTCTTTCCCCTTACTGGTCTCACCCTTACATCACTCTTGTCTTTCACGTCAGCAGACCCCAAGCTTTTTGGCCCCAGAGACCGTTTTTGTGGATGATAACGTTTCCATGGGCCAGGGGTTGGTGGTAGTTTCCTGATGATTCAAGCACATTCCTTTTATCGGGCACTTTATTCTTAATGGGATATGCTGCTGCCACTCTGACTGTAGGTACCAGTCAGCGGCATGGAAATCGGGGACCGCTCTTTTATGTGATTCAGTGGTTCAACCCACATGTACAGTGTATATCCAGGTGTTATTTGGTTTCAGAAGGTTTACAACATTGTCAGTGTGATGCGTAGGGTGTTAAGAACTCTTGATGGAAGGGAAGAGAGACAATAAATAAATACTAGTCTAAAACAAAGTTACTGTCAGTGCTGCTTTTAAGACAAATGATACATTTGGGAACAGCTAGAAACCACATCTGAGTTGATCTTGGACACAGCCTGGAGGGCTTCCTGGAAGAAGCGCATTATGGCCAAAACCTGAAAGATAAGAAGAGAGGCCGTGAAAATCCACACACTGAATTCTGTAGTCCAGTGCATTGAATGCTATGGAAAAGGGATTTCTCCAACTAAGCATTATATTTCTTCTCTCTGTGTTTTTTTTTTTTTTTTAAGAAAAACTTATTTTCTCTCTGTTGTTTTAAACTGAATGGAAGATTCTTTAAATCCTGTGTGTGCTAAGACATGTGCAACTCTTTGCGACCCCATGGACTGTAGCTCACCAGGCTCCTCTGTCCAGAGGATGGTCCAGCCAAGAATACTGGAGAGGGCTGCCATTTCTTTCTCCAGGGGGTCTTCTGACTCAGGGATTGAACCCATGTATCCTGCATTAGCAGGCGGATTCTTTAGCACTCAGCCGCCAGGGAAGCCCAAACCAACTGTCCTCAGATATAAAATAAAAAATAAAGTGAGAAAACACAAGAGCTAAGAAATGATTTTAAAACGTGTAAAAATTCTAAATTCCCTCCCTTTCCACAAAGCATCTTCCTTCTCAAGTGTTTTCTGATCCCCTTCGGTAGACCCAACATACCAAAGGTGTTATTCAGAGTCTTGGTGGTTGGAGGTCAAGTGTGGGTATGAGATGTGCAGAGAAAGGCAGTGAAGCCTGGACTTTAGGCAGTGTCTGTGGCAAGAAGTCGTATTCAGTGTTTTCCATATGATAGCGGGTTAATTGTCTCTGTCCCTCACCTCTGAAGACTTGCATTTCGGTGGTGCCTAGAGAAGATGCTAAAAATAAAGGTGGTATCGATTACTCGAGCTGACACATTGGAAAAGACCTTGATGCTGGGAAAGACCGAAGACCAAAGAAGGGGACGACAGAGGATGAGATGGTTGGACGGCATCACCGACTCGATGGGCATGAGTTTGGGTAAACTCTAGGAGCTGGTGATGGACAGGGAGGCCTGGCGTGCTGCAGCCTATGGGGTCGCAAAGAGTCGGACACGCCTGAGCGACTGAGCTGAACTGAACTGAACATCTGTTCACATCCAACTCCTTAGTGTATTTTTAAAATGTATTTATTTCTGTGATCGTTTTTCACTTCTCCCCCAACATTTGTTGCGAAGCTTTTCAAACATATCTAGAGAAAATAACAGAATTCTATGACTTACATTCATATAGCTACTACCTAGATTCTACAATTAACATTTTGTCCCGTATGCTACATCATGTGTCTCTCCACCGACCGCCTTTCACAGAGGCCAAGTTTTATGATGGTTACAAAAGACACATGCAAGAGAAAATAGCACAGACTAGTGAAGTCAGAGGGAAATAGCGTATATTTACACATATGTGTGGAATCTAGAAAAATGGTACCAGATGGACACATTTGGAAGGCAGAGATAGAGACACTGATGGAAAGAATGTAGGTATGGAGACAAAGGGTTTTAGCAAAAGGCGGGTGGGATGAGTTGAGAGGTTGGGATTGACATATACACTAGGATACTATGGATAAAATAAGACGGCTAATGAAAACTGCTATTCCGCACAGGGGACTTTCCTCAGTCCTGCATGGGTCACCAAAATGGGAATGGAATGCAAAAAAGAGGCAATACTTGTATCAGTTTGCTGGACGGCAGAAACCATTCACAGCATTGTAAAGCAACTGTACTCCAATAAAAATTTTTCTTAATAAATAAGAGGATTCAAGCTTCCCCGGTAGCCCAGACGGTAGTGTCTGCCTACAATGCGGGAGACCCGGGTTCCGTCCCTGGGTCGGGAAGATCTCCTGGAGGAGGAAATGGCAACCCACTCCAGTATTCTTGCCTGGAAAATCCCACGGATGGAGGAACCTGGGAGGCTACAGTCCATGGGGTCGCAAAGAGTTGGACAGGACTGAGCGACGTCACTTTCACTTTCAAGAGGATTCAAGAGTCCTTAGAGTTTTTGCAGATAAATTGAACACTTAGGTCTGCGTGTAAACCCACCCCACCCATGCTTATCACTGCTTTTCGTTCATAACTGCTGAAACTTGGGAGTAACGAAGAATAAAACCACACTGTGACCCAGCAATCCCACTCCTAGGCATATGCCCTGAGGAAACCAAAACTGAAAAAGACACATGTATCCCATTGTTCATTGCAGCACTGTTTACAATAGCTAGAAGGTGGATGCAATCTAGATGTCCCCGTGCAGATGAATGGATACAGATGTTGTGGTACACCTACACAATAGACTATTACTCAGCCATAAAAAGGAACGCATCTGAGTCAGTTCTAATAGGTGGGTGAATCTAGAGCCTATTATACAAGGTGAAGTCCGTCAGAGGAAGATAAATCTTGTATTCTAATGCATATATATGGAATCTAGAAAAATGGTACTGAAGAATTTATTTACAGGGCAACAGTGGAGAAACAGACATAGAGAATAGATTTGTGGGCTTGGGAGAGGGGAGGAGAGGGTGAGATGTACGGAGAAAGTAACATGGAAACTTACAAGACCGTATATAAGATAGATTGCCTAACGGGAATTTGCAGTATGTCTCAGGAAACTCAAACGGGGGCTCTGTATCAACCTAGATGGGTGGGATGGGGAGGGAGGTTCTACAGGGAGGAGACATATGTATACCTATGGCTGATTCATGTTGAGGTTTGACAGAAAACAAGAGAAATCTGTAAAGCAATTATCCTTCAATTAAAAAATACATTAAAAGACAACAACTTGGGAGCCATCAAGAGTGGCCCTCTGTAAGTGAATGGATAAACAGTGGTCCATCTACCCCGTGTGATGTGAGTCTTTGCTCCAGAGAAATGTGCTGTCCAGCTATGAAGACACATGGAGGAATCTTAAATGCGTATGACTTGAGTTTGAGAAGCCAGCCTCAAAAGGCAAAACACTATGATGACAGTAAAGAGACCCGTGGATGCCAGGAGTTTTAGAGTGAGGGTGGAGAAGGGGAGTATAGAGGAGTTTGAGGTCCTTATGCTATTTATTTAATCTCTTGACTATACTTCGCAGTGTGCGAGATCTGACTTCCCTGACCAGGAGTCAAGCTGATGCCCCCTACATAGGAGCAGTGTAGGATGCCCCCTACACTGGATCACCAGGGAAGTCCCCATTTCGCCTGTTTTAGACTTGCCCATACACAGTCTTCATGCAAGACTTTTGGAAGGCACCATCTTTGGGTTCACGGTTTGACTCCCTTTTCACACCCAGTTTAAGCATTTTATTCCATATTCCAAGTTTTCTGTGAACACATGCACACACACATACTAGGCTGCGAGTTGAGGTCCTAAAAAACTGAGACAGACACTTGCAGACATTTGTAAAAATAACGTTGATTAAATGCTCTGAAGAGATTTGGTTTTGCTAATCTGATTTCTGCTCCCACACACACGCACACACATTCTTCTTCTAGCTCAAGCAGGACAGATATCTAGCGATTTCGTTTCCATCCCTACCTTGAAGGGGACGGCAGAGGACGAGATGGTTGGATGTCATCACCGACTCGAGGGACATGAGTTCGAGCAAGCTGCGGGAGTTGGTGATGGACAGGGAGGCCTGGCGTGCTGCTGTCCATGGGGGTTGCAAAGAGTCGGACACAACTGAATGACTGAACAACAACTCTTGTCCATTCCTGCACTGCATCTGTCAGTTCTGTTTGGTTCGATGCATGAGGTTCTTTTTGCTCACCTCCATCTTCATGATATAAGTTGATATTTGGACCTCACCCACCGTGCATGTGGCTCACAAGTGTCTCCCTGCGTGCTAAATTGCTCAGTCCTGTCCGACTCTTTGCAACCCCAAGGACTGTCGCCCACCAGGCTCCTGTGTCCATGGGGTTGTCCAGGCCAGAACACTGGAGTGGGTTGCCATTTCCTCCTCCAGGGGATCTTTCTTGCTCAGGGATAGAACCCAGGTCTCCTGCGTCTCCTGCAGTGCAGGCAGACTCTTCACCCACTGAGCCATCGTGGAAGCCCACACGTGTCTAGTTACCAACAACGGTGTGTGTCCCCCAGAAATACACAGAGGGGAGACGGGAACTCTGGGTCTGTCCAGATTGTCTGTCATCCATCATCCTGTAGTTATGCGTGCTTTCTCTCTACTCGTCCCAACACTTCTCTCATCACGTAAACACTCCCAGAGCAAAACTAGGTCCTGGAGGCCTTCCTATGGGTTTTTTTTTTTTTTCTCCAAAAGGCCTTCAGGATGCAAGTCAGAGAAGATGAGGAAGGAAACACACAAGAGATGAGTATCCTCAGATATAACCCTCCAGACTCAGTTAAGAGCGCAGGCTTAGTTAGAGATGGTCCAACCTGTAAAGGTAGGTACCTGGAGGAGGAGATGGCCACCCACTCCAGTGTCCTTGCCGGGAGATCCCCGTGGACAGAGGAGCCTGGCGGGCTACGGTCCAGGGGGTCACAGGAGTGGGACGTGACTGACCGACTGAGCACAAAGCTGGCTTCCAGAAGTACACTGCATATGTATCTCTCCATATGCAATACTGTGTGAAGCCCTCAGCGAACACGGCAGAGACAGCGATAGCTTTGACAGCTCTGCAATCACTTAACTTTTATTTTTTTTACATTTAACGCGTGTTTTTTTTTTTTCTTTCACTTTTTATTTTCCATCGGAGGACAGCCAATTAACCATCTTATGATTGTTTCAGCGGCACAGCAGAGCGACTCAGCCGTGCATAAACATATATCATGAAGTACAAGGTTTCTTTCGAGAAATGCATATTTGTAGAAATGTGTCAGTGCCTGCCGTTCCAAGAATGCGTTCAGGCCGCTTAAGAATGAGTAGGAAATAAATGAGCAATCATGAAAGCTGGCTCAAGAGGTGACTTTTACAATAAACGTTAGCCATTTTGAAATCTGAAATGGAGTCTACGGCCATACCACCCTGAACGCGCCTGATCTCGTCTGAAATCAGAAATGGAGATCTGTGTGGTTTCTGAAACATACTGAATCACTTTTAAAATTAATTTGTTTTATTGACGTGTTGATTGACTGCTGCAATGTTGCGTTCGTGTCCGCTTTACAGCCAAGTGATTGGATTATATGGGTATATGCATTTTCTTTTTTTCTATTCTTTTCCATTATATTTTAGCACGGCATGTGAAGTACAGTTTTCTGTGTTGTGCGGCCAGACCTTGTTCTTGATCCATGCTATGCAGTAGTTTGCCTTTGGTGACAGTCCATGGCTCCCGCCTTCCTTGTGTAGATTTTAAAGTGAGTTAAGAGTGTATATGGGGCCTCCGTGGTGGCTCAGCTGGTGAAGAATCTGCCTGCAATGCCGGAGACCCCGGTTCGATTCCTGGGTTGGGGAAGATCTGCTGGAGAAGGGATAGGCTACCCACTCTAGTGTTCTGGCCTGGAGAATTCCATGGACTGTATAGTCCATGGGTTCGAAAAGAATTGGACATGACTGATTGGGCTGCATTGACTTTCACTGAAACTTTTTCATTTTCAAGAGTATGTGTATATATATACACACACACACACACAAATGTATGTGTGTGTATATATGCACACACCATTCACTCACAAACACGTATACACCTACCACATACATACCTACACACCACGATCATATGCCCATTCCCCTCATGCACAAAGGCTTCCCTCACCCACAGTCACAGGATACACACACGTCCGTGCTCCTCAGACACATGTATTCTGTAGCTGTTGTTTGCTGTAGGCACCGAATTTTGGAAAAGTGTAATATACCTACGTCATGGTTTGGTTAGTAGCACCCTTACGGTTCACATGCTGTAAATGTGGTGTGGATTTCCCTGCAGTGCTGAACCGTGAAGGGTCGATGTTTAAAAATAAAATTGGGCCATGTTTTGAAATAGAACCCTGACATAGTACACGTTTACATTAAAAGTATTCACTGTATTGAAGTATAGTCGATTTGCGATGTACAGACTGAGCTATGAGGGAAGCCCATACTTGATTTACACTGTTCTGTTAGTTCCTGCTGTGTGGTTCTGTGACTCAGTTATATATCCATGATGGTTCATATTCTTTTCCAGGATGGTTTATCACAGAGTATTGAATGGAGTTCCCTGTGGTCCTTGTTGTGCATCTGTCCTATATGTAGTCGTTTATATCTGCTAACCCCGTATTCCCAGGCCATCCCACCCCATCCTGCTCCTTGGGTAGATTTTAGAGTGAGTAGGAATATGTGTATATATATATATGGGTGTATATATATATGGATGCATATATATATATGGGTGTGTATATATATATGGGTGTGTTGAGCACGTATATATATTCAGTTCAGTTCAGTCGCTCAGTCGTGTCCGACTCTTTGCGACCCCATGAACCGCAGCACGCCCGGCCTCCCTGTCCATCACCAGCTCCCGGAGTCTACCCAGACTCATGTCCATCGAGTCGGTGATGCCATCCAGCCATCTCATCCTCTGTCGTCCCCTTCTCCTCCTGCCTTCAATCTTTCTCAGCAGCAGGGTCTTTTCAAATGGGTCAGTTCTTCGCAACATCAGTCCTTCCAATGCATATTTAGGACTGATGTCCTTTAGGATGGACTGGCTGGATCTCCTTGCAGGCCAAGGGACTCTTAAGAGTCTTTTCCAACACCACAGTTCAAAAGCATCAATTCTTTGGCGCTCAGCTTTCTTTATAGTCCAACTCTCACGTATATATATATGGCATATATATATAGGGGTGTATATATGGGGGTGTATATATATATGAGTGTGTGTGTATATATGTGGGTGTGTGTATATATATGGGTGTATATATATATATATATATGGGTGTGTGTGTATATATATATATATGGGGGTGTGTATATATATATATGGGTGTGTGTATATAAATGGGTATATATATGTGTATATATATATGGGTGTGTGTATATATACATATATATGGGGGTGTGTATATATATATATGGGTGTATGTATATAAATGGGTATATATATGTGTATATATATATGGGTGTGTGTATATATATATATATGGGTGTGTGTATATAAATGGGTATATATATGTGTATATATATATGGGTGTGTGTGTATATATATATATATGGGTGTGTGTGTATATATATATATGGGTGTGTGTATATAAATGGGTATATATATGTGTATATATATATGGGTGTGTGTGTATATATATATATATATGGGGGTGTGTATATAAATGGGTATATATATGTGTATATATATATGGGTGTATATATATATGGGTGTGTGTGTATATATATATATATGGGTGTGTGTGTATATATATATATATGGGTGTGTGTGTATATATATATATATGGGGGTGTGTGTATATATATATATGGGTGTGTGTATATAAATGGGTATATATATGTGTGTATATATATATATGTGGGTATATATATGTATATGGGTGTATATACATGGGTGTGTGTATATATATGAGTGTGTGTATATATATATGGGTGTGTGTATATATATATGAGTGTGTATATATATAAATGGGTATATTTGGCGCTCATCTTTCTTTATAGTCCATCTCTCACATATATATATGGTGTGTATATATATATCTAGGGGTGTATATATGGGTGTGTATATATATATATATGGGTGTGTGTATATATATATGGGTGTGTATATATATGTGGGTGTGTGTATATATATGGGTGTATATATATATATGGGTGTGTGTATATAAATGGGTGTATATATATGTGGGTATATATATGTGTATGGGTGTGTATATATATATGAGTGTGTGTGTATATATATGAGTGTATACATATGGGTGTATATACATGGGTTTGTATATATATATATATATGGGTGTGTGTGTATATACATATGAGTGTGTATATATATGGGTGTTTATATATATATATGGGTGTCTATATATATGGGTGTTTATATATACATGGGTGTATATATATGCATGTGTATATATATATATAGATGGGTGCATGTATATATTAATGGGTGTGTCTATATATATGGGTGTTTATATATATATGCATGTGTGTGTATATATATATATATAGATGGGTGCAAGTATATATATGGGTGTTTATATATACATGGGTGTATATATATGCATGTGTATATATATAGATGGGTGCATGTATATATTAATGGGTATGTATATATATATGGGTGTCTATATATATGGGTGTTTATATATAGATGCATGTATATATATATATATATATAGATAGATAGATAGTTAGATAGATAGATGGGTGCAAGTATATATACGGGTGTGTATATGGATGTATATAGGACTGATGAACAAATACATGTACACATACCCCCTGCATACACAGACACCACATTTAATCACCCATTCCACTTATGCATAAAGGTAGCCTCCACACACAGCCACACCACACACAGAGACACACACGCACCCCTCACACAGAGACACACACGCACCCCTCACAGGCACGCACTCTGTAGCTTTTGTCTGCTGTAGGCACTGACTTTTGGAATAAGTGTAACGCTCCAGCCTCATGGTTTGGGAAGTGGCGCCCTAACAGTTCACATGCTGGTATGGATTTTCCCTGTCGTGCTGAACTATGATGTGCTGATGTTTAGAAATAAAATCGGTTTGCAGTTTGAAAGAAAATCATGACATACTATCTGTGTACTTTTTAAAAAATTTTACTTTACTGAATTATCAGTTCAGTTCAGTCGCTCAGTCGCGTCCAACTCTTTGGGACCCCATGGACTGCAGCCCACCAGGCTCCTCTGTCCACGGGGATCTCCCGGCAAGAATACTGGAGTGGGTGGCCATCTCCCCCTCCAGGTACCTACCTTTACAGGTGGACCGTCTCTAGCTACGACTGCGCTCTTAGCTGAGTCTGGAGGGTTATATCTGAGGGTATTCATCTCTTGTGTGTTTCCTCTGTGCCGTTCACAGTGGTTTTGCATGACATGTGCTGAACTAGGCGGGGAAGGCATGCGCCTTGCTTAAATAGTGAGGAAGACAAAACTGAGATGGAGGGTACACGGTCTTGTTCCCAACAAGGAACCAAAGACAGGACTCTTGGCTTCACACTGAGTGCATCCCAGCATCATTTCGGGATCCTCCAAGCCTTCAGCATGGAGGAACCAGCAGATGCCGGAAAAATGATCAGGTGGGACTGCTGATGCAGTCAGTCTGGGATGCAGTCAGTGTGCTGGGGTGCTGGACTGTAGCCCACCAGGCTCCTCTGTCCATGGGATTCTCCAGGCAAGCATACTGGAGTGGATAGTCATTCCCTTCTCCAGGGGATCTTCCTGACCCAGGGATCCAACCCAGGTCTCTCACATTAGAGGCAGATTCTTTTCTGTCTGAGCCACCAGTGAAAGTCACTCAGTCTTGTCCGACTCTGTGACCCCGTGGACTATACAGTCCATGGAATTCTCCAGGACAGAATGCTGAAGTGGGTGGCCGTTGCCCTTCTCAGGGGGAATCTTCCCAACCCAGGGATCGAACCCAGGTCTCCTGCATTGCAGGCAGATTCTTCTTTCACCAAGGAAGCCCAAGAATAGTACAGTGGGTAGCCTATCCCTGCTCCGGGGGATCTTGTGACCCAGGAATGGAACTGGGGTTTTCTGCATTGCAGGTGGATTCTTTACCAGCTGAGGCACCAGGGAAGTCCCGAAATAATGCTGATTGACACAGAGTAGGTAATTCAATCCAGTGGCAGTATTTCCAGAATAATGGTTGAGTAGTTGGTCTGCACAGAACATGATGATGTCCGTACTAACTGCTAACGTCACCATGGGCAGAAGAACCCTTGTCCCCATCCGATTTGAACGGCAGGTGCCCGGTGATGCACGCATAGCATGAAGCAGTTGAAGGAGTGTCTGCGATCGGTTAGCTCAGAAACCAACTAGAGATGGAGGGAAAAGCGGGATTAATTATACTGACAACCACAGAGGTCATAGGGGGAAAGAAGCCAGGCTCTTAAGGGTTTTTATATCTTCTTCAGAGTTACCCGAGTGCTCAGACCTGGGTAGAAATTGATAAATCAGACTTGCTGATTTGAGTTGTGCCTCTCAGAATATTCCACCAGTTATCATGGAATCTGAAGTTAACCCACCGTTAGTGTCAATTGATCCATTTGCATGCCAAAAATGTCGTCAGGGCCTCCTACATGTTCTCTGGGGAACTACACTCTGAAACTAGAACGCTGAACAAAACAGTTTCGTACCTTCGATCCGTGGTTGAATCATCCAATGGTGATTTTGCCCCCAGCGGACACTTGACCACGTCTTAGGGCAGTTTGGATCATTGTGACTGGGATTTACTCACGACGTCTAGTGAATAGATGCCACAGGTGGCTCTGAGCACGAGATCAGTCTCACGAGAATCAGTATTTGACCCATAAAGAAGACACAGTACAAGGACAGGACGGAGTACTACTCAGCCATGAAAAAGGGACGAAATAAATACCATTTGCAGCAACATCGATGGACCATGAAGATTATCATACTGAGTGAAGCCAGTCAGACAGAGAAAGACAAATGTCATATGATATCGTTTATATGTGGAAGGTAAAATGTGACCCAGGTAAACTTATCTGAAACAGAAAGAGACTCACAGACAGAGAACACATTTCTGGTTGTCAAGGGGGAAGGGGCAGGAACAGAAATAGACTGAAAATTTCAGCTTAGCAGATAGAAACGATTATATATAGGATGGATAAATAACAAGGTCCTACATACAGGACAGGGAACTCAATTCAATATCATGTAATAAGCCATAATGGAAAAGAATATTTTTAAAAAATGTATGTATATATATAACAGGAGTACTTTGCTGTTCATCATAAATTGACACAACATTGTAAATCAACTATAATGCAATAAGATTGAAAGCAGAGAATTATCGGAGAAAATATCACCAATGCCCAGTGAGGCTGAGAAACTCTATACTTTTGGAGGAAAAACAACCCACTTCTTATCCCAGAGATAATTACAGTCTTTAACAAGTGCTTGGTCCTATTGTCACTGATTTCACGGGTCTCATCACCAGGAGGCACGTGGATCGTGAGGACAAGGACCCCAAAGGATCGAGGTGGGTTATCAGCGAAGCAAGTCTCGGCGGGAGAGAGACAGGAACGTACAAACACCCTGGGGTCAGAGAGGGGCTGGCATAATCCAGGATCTCAGGGTACCAGGGCATCTCAAGGGCAAAGGTAGAGATGGGCCGGGCGGAAAGTATATAGAAGATCAGGGAGGAGTCAGATTTGTGGATTTCTCCAGCCATTCATAATGTGGGGCACAGATTCGATTATCTGGACTCCTGTCCTCTCTCCCGTAATAATGTTCAGCGTTTGGATCAACATTTTTCACTGTCTTTTGTTACTGTTGTTGAGTCGCTGAGTCATGTCTGACTCTGCGACCCCCATGGACTGCAGCCAGGCCCTCCCTGTCCTTCATCCGTTTGCTCAAACTCATGTCCATCGAGTCGGTGACACCATCCAGCCATCTCATCCTCCGTCACCCCCTTCTCCTCCTGCCCCCAATCCCTCCCAGCATCAGGGTCTTTTCCAATGAGTCAACTCTTTGCATGAGGTGGTCAAGTTATTGGAGTTTCGGCTTCAGCATCTGTCCTTCCAATGAACACTCAGGACTGATTTCCTTTAGGATGGACTGGTTGGATCTCCTTGCCGTCCAAGGGACTCTCAAGAGCCTTCTCCAACACCACAGTTCGAGAGCATCCATTCTTTGGCGCTCAGCTTTCTTTATGGTCCAGCTCTCACAGCCATGCATGACCACTGGAAAAACCATAGCTTTGACTGTATGGACTTGCTGTCTACTCCCATCTAAGCCAATGACAGACCCTGGGCATGCAAACAAAGATGATAAATGGTGCCTAGGGAAGGGAGTCGGTGTTCTCAGAAGACCTTGGCCCGGCTATCCCCATGGGTCTCAGATGTCTGTAATTTCATGGCCATCCCTTATGCTCTCCTAGCTTTCCACTGGGCTCTTTACTTCCCACATTTTAGGTCCAAGCCACTGAGTCCTCACTGTGGAGGTGTTTATTTTTTTCTCTCTCTCTTTTTTCCCCCCATTTCCAAAGTCAGAGGGCAAACAAGGAGACCTTGTCACTCACGCCCCTGAAATTCTAGACGTTGATTCTTCAAGTGGCTTGTTGCAAAGAGCTCTGATTTGAGGGCTTCTGGAATTTTTCGTTTGAAGCCTGATGTTGAATTGTCTGTGATCCCTCAACTCTGGGTGGATCTGTGAACTGATGCGTGACGTGGAGTCTTTGAAAAACTCCCTTTTTCAAATTGAGAACACCCTTTATAAAGTCATCGTCTTAGATCACCTGAAGGCCACGGGGCGTATTTGCTGCCAAATCCCCGAGATGAATGTCTTTCTCTTTATTTTTAGCTTTTCCTATCTTCTCCCCCATCTTGTTAAACCATGTCTCTCATTGTGGGGGTTCTGTAATTTTTTTTTTCTCTGGGGTCACAAAAGGAGGGCTAGCTGGCTGGAGTTAGGATGAGGGAATCTCCAGAAACCCCTTTTTTAAAAAACAATCACCGCAGTATCATTAAGAGTTGCTTATTAGGTTTTATTTCTCCTGTGGCTTACATTTTGAAACACTACTCAAAGCATTTTCAAGAGGATAACCAACAAAAACATAGGTTGATAATTGCTTTCCTTTTACAATAAAATCTGAGACAAAGACAAAGATGTCTGCTCTCCCCCACCTCTGTCTAACAGAAACTTGGAGGTCTTCACCAGGGCAGGAGGGTTTTAAAATAAAGGAATTGTGTATATGTATTTGGAATGGAAGAACTGTCTTTACATGCAGATGACATGCTTGGCTATGTAGTGACTTCTAAAGAATTTACAGAGTGGTAAAACGAAGTGATTTTATCAAGGTCTCAGATTTAAAGACAAACACATTTGTATATTATTCTCAGTACAGTTCAGTCGCTCAGTCGTGTCTGACTCTTTGCAATCCCATGGACCGCAGCACGCCAGGCTTCCCTGTCCATCACCAGCTGCCAGAGCTCGCTCAAACTCATGCCCATGGAGTCGGTGATGCCATCCAACCATCTCATCCTCTGTAGTCGAGTAAAACTGGCCATAAACCGTTAACCATAGCAACGTTTAAAGGTGAAAATATTAGAAAGTTAATTTGTGAAACACCATATAGACTAATAGAATGTGTATTATTATAACAAACAAATGAGATTTGAGGATTCTTTTAATTAAAATGGTTAGGATTCTATAAATAATTTGACAACTTTTAAGAGTACCGAGTCTTCCAATTCATTAACATGATTTAGTGCTCTGTTGTTTGAATCCTCTTAATTTTTTGAGCAAGCTTGTCAATTTTAATGTAGAAATCTTGCCAGTTTCTATTAAAAATATTTCTATATCAAAATGCATCCATACAGTATAACTGAAATTCTGAGACATTCGTAGTCATCATATTCCTGCTGAAGAAAATAAAATTAAAAATACTTTTAAAATGAAAAATCTTATCTTTTTTTTAAAAAAAAATCTTATCTTTTATAATATCCAAAAATGATATAAAATTTGAAAAGCCAGTATATGAATGTTATTACTGAGTTTGTCTCTTCTGAAATATTAATACCTGCCTAATGGTTATATATTTAATATTTAACAGTCCTCATTGAAACCTGTCTTATAAGTTGTTTTTTCATCTTCATAGCGAAGGGTCAAATTCACTATACATCCACTTATATAGATTTTTTTCTTTTCATATGTTGTACGGTTTCTATACTTTGCTAGAACATTCTTTTCACGGGTTTTAATTGACTTATTTTTTTGTCTCTGCACCTCGCTCTTCGTTAACCGTTGACATTCTTTTCTTCTGCATTCAAACTAGTGATTTCGTAAGAAACACATTTCGTTCAAGTAGAGTTCATTTACAACGTTGTGTTAGTTTCAAGTATCTAGCAAAGTAATTTTATACACATACACACGTATACACAATACATTCTTTTTGTTGTGGTTGTTATTCTTTTCCACTGTTGTTTATCATGGGATATTGAACAGAGTTCCCTGGGCTGTATAGTAGTTCTTTGTTTTATCTGTTTTATACATAACTGTGTGAATTTATTAATCCCAGATTCCTAATTTATCCTTCCACCTCCCTTTCCTCTTTGGTGACCGTTAAGTTTGTTTTCTTTTTTCTCATGTTCATGAGTGTTTTTCCCTTTTGCAAGTAAGTTCATTTGTAACATTTTTCAGATGCCACATACAAGTAATATCATATGATATTTGTCTTTCTATCTCTGACTTCCCTTGGTGTGATCATCCCTAGGCCCACCTGTCTTGCTGCAAATGGCATTATCGCCTTGTTTTTCATGACTGTGTAATATTCCTCTGTGTGTGTCTCTCATCTTCTTTATCCGTTACTCTGTGTATGGATATTTAGCTTGCGTCCGTGTCTTGACTCTTGTGCCCAGGGCTGCAGTGAACACTAGTGCGCATGTGTCTTTTTGGATTACAGTTTTCTTTCAGTGTATGCACGTGAGTGGGGCTGCCGTATCGTATGGCGGCTCTATTTTTATTCTTTAAGAAACCTTGTATGCTGGTTTCCATGGTGGTTGTGCCAATTTCCTTTCTCACCCACAGTGCGGCAGGGTTCCTTTCTCTCCCTGCTTTCTCAAGCTGTTGTCATTTGTAGACTTTTTGATGATGGCCACTCTGACCAGTGAAAGGTGATACTTCATTGTAATTCTGATTTCCATTTCTCTAACAATGAGTAATACTGAGCGTCTTTGCCTTTGCCTGTTGGCCATCTGTATGTTTTCTTGGAGAAATGTCTGTATAGGTCTTCTGCTCATTTTTCGAATGACGTGTTTGTTTTCTAAATATAGAGTTGTATGAGCTGGTTTTGTATTTTGGAAATTAAGCCTTTGCCAGATGTATCATCTGCAAAAATTTTCTCCCAGTCTCAGGTTCTCTTTTCATAATCATCCTTTCTTTAAGGAAGAAACTGAATCTTCAAATCTATGCTGTCTTCTCTTATTGCTTATGGATCGAGGTTATGCCATATTTTAACTAGGGATTAGTTCTTTTTTTTTTTTTTCGCTGAAACAACTGCAATCATTTTTGAAGGTCCCATTTTACACAGCTTCACAGACTAAAAGATGGCTTCACCGACGAGATGGACATGAGTCTGAGCAAGCTCTGGGAGTTGGTGATGGACAGGGAAGCCTGGCGTGCTGCAGTCCATGGGGTCTCAAAGAGTCAGACGCGACTGAGCAACTGAACTGAACTGAACTGAACTGAATAGACTAAAAGAGCAATGCTGTCTTTCAAATCAGCATTTTGTAATTTTGTTCAGTTATATCATATTTGCTCACATTTTTGTCAGACTTTTCAATGTCTAAACTGCCACATAAGTGTTTTGATGGTATTACTCACTTCATGCATTGTTGTTGTGGTTTAGTTGCTAAGTCATGTCTGACTCTTTGCGACCCCATGGACTGCAGCCCACCATGCTCCTCTGTCCATGCAATCTCCCAGGCAGGAATAGTGGAGGGGGGTTGCATTTGCTTCTCCAAGGGATCTTCCCATCCCAGAGATCAAACCCTCATCTCCTGCATTGGCAGGCAGATTCTTCCCCACTGAGCTACCAGGGAAGACCCACAGATAGCGTTAATCCATCATTAATAGGTGACCCACCCACGGGTGAGTTGAGTGACTCATGTGAGGTCCAGTTAATCCACTGACACCTCAGATATCCCAGTGTCTTTCCATCCTTTACAGGAATCTAGCTCTTTGGGAATAAGGAAAGCACTCTTCGGCTGTATTTAAATAGCTATTAGGATCAGTTCAGTTGACTCGCTCAGTCACATCTGACTCTTTGCGACCCCATGGACTGCAGCACGCCAGGCCTCCCTGTCCATCACCATCTCCTGGAGTTTGCTCAAACTCATGTCCATCGAGTCGGTGATGCCATCCAACCATCTCATCCTCTGTCGTCCCCTTCTCCTCCTGCCTTCAATCTATTAGGATGGTTTCACTGATTATTTTTAACTTGATTTGCAAATCTCCTTTTGCTGGGGTTGAAATGGTTGATTTTAGCCAAACATTTCTGAAGCATTTTCTTTCTCGTGGCAATACGCACTCGTGGTTGTGTGTGCTTGCTTCAGCTCATGAGATCTTAATGTCAGACAGCCAGAGGCTCTCAGCAGATTAACATCTGTGACCTTGAATTCCTCGCATAATGGCTTACACTGCCCATTCTTCTAGGAGAGGCATTTTGGGCGTCTAGGGACACAGTCGTTTTCCCTTGCAAAACAGAATTTCATTTGCATTGTTCCTGCAGTAAGGACTGGTTTACCTTACAGCCTTGATATATTAAAAAAAAAATGCATATTCTAAAGATTAATTCTGAGCATGACACTGTAAAGGTCGATGCTGAGCCAGGGGCCACTCCAGAGTGGGTTGTTGATGTCGGTGATTTCAAATAATGAGATTATTGTTTATGCCTTCCCACTCCAGAGTGGTCACTAATCCCTGGGCGAGGCTGGCCCTGAGACGCAGGCAAGAGTCGGGAAGCACCCCTGTCAATGGACCCTGACGACACCAGAGAGAAATGTGAGGGAGATTGACGGATGTGCCCTTGGACGGGCTTTGTCTGCGTTCGATTCATGGCTTGTTGAACTCTCCCCTCTCCAAACGGCCACCAGGATGAGTTTTCAGTAGTAAAATCCCAAACGTGTCCTCCAGAATCCGCATTTGTCTGTGAAACTTCACTTCTGTCTGTGCTGGAAGATATATAACAATTGTCATCTTTTTTTTGCAGTCGGTCATATTTTATGAGTATTTTCCACTTAGTTCATACTCGGTAATAGTCTAAGCTATAATTTTTGCAGTGATCATGTATGGATGTGAGAGTTGGTCCATAAAGAGGGCTGAGCACTGAAGAATTGATGGTTTCGAATTGCGGTGTTGGAGAAGACTCTTTAGATCCCCTAGGACTGCAAGGAGATCCAACCGGTCCATCCTTTAGGAAGTCAAACCAGAAATTTCATCGGAAGGACTGATGCTGAAGCTGAATCTCCAATACTTGGGCCACCTGATTCCAAGAGCTGACTCACTGGACAAGACCCTGATGCTGGGAAAGATTGAAGAGAGGAGGAGAAGGGGACGACAGAGGATGAGGTGGTTGGATGGCATCACCGACTCGATGGTCATGAGTTTGAGCAAGCTCTGGGATACCATGAAGGACAGAGGGGCCTGGAGTGCTGCAGTCCACGGACTTGCAAAGAGTTGGACAGAACTTAGCAACTGAGCAACAACGATTTTATGGGAAAGTCCTAATCTTGGCATGACATTTTAAACTTGTGTAGATATTGCCTGATTTCTTTCCACAGAGTCTGCACTGATTCCCCTTTCCACTACGAGATTATCTGTTGATACCTCTCTTGCCAAATGACAAGAGACAAGAGACAAAAGTCTTATGTGTTCAAGACCCCTGACCAGAAAGAGAAATGACTGAATTATCCTGGATTCAGTACTCTGTGATCTTTGTAAGTGGGCTTCCCTGGCGGCTCAGACGGTAAAGAATCTTCAGGTTTCCAGTGCAGGAGACCTGGGTTCGATCCCTGCGTTGGGAAGATCCCCTGGAGGAGGAAATGGCAACCCACTCCAGTATTCTTGCCTGGAGAATCCCATGGACAGAGGAGCCTGGCGGGCTACAGTCCCTGGGGTTACACAAAGTCGGGCACAGCTGAGCGACTAACGCTTCCCATCTGTAGCACCCAGGGCCCCTGACTCAGGAAACACCTCCATCCCAAACAGAGCCGGTCATAACAGTTGCTCTAATTTTAGGTCTGGTGGAAGCAGCAGTGGGTTCTTACAGCTTTGTGATAAAGGTGTCTGAAATTCAGCAGTGACTTTCAAATCTCTTCACTGAGAAGATGCCCTACTTCATTCCTAGTACTTTGGGATAGAATGTTGGTGTGTCTGCGTATTCAGTCGTGCCTGACTCTTTGCCACCCCCATGGACTGTAGCCCACCAGGCTGCTCTGTCCATGGGATTCTCCAGGCAAGGATACTGGATTGGGTTGCCCTTTCCTCCTCTGAGAGATCTTCCTGACCCAGGGATCGAGCTCAGGTCTCCTGCATTGGCAGGTGGATTCGTTACCCCCATCCTAACTGGTTAGCCCCACCCACATGTCTTATCCAGATGCGATTGTTCTGGAGAGGGAAGTTGTATCTGAGGATTATGTATCATGTTATATCTACTGGTGATGTAAGGGGAAGCTTTTCATTTCAGAAACTTTCTCCAGATCAAGAAATAAAGAGAAAGAAATAGGGAGAGAGGGAAGAAAGGATGGAAGAAGGGAGGAAGGGAAGGAAGTGTGGGAATAAGCAAGGCTCGGAAGATGGAAAAAAGGAGTAACAATACTGACCTTAGCTAGCTGTCAAAACTAGTTCTCATACGCTCTTCCTCTATGAGCCAGTATCTTCCCCACCCCCCCACCCCCAGAGAGAATTGGACTATCTCTTACCCTGTAACACAGATCCATAAGACAATAGCTTTCATGAAAAGGGATTTCATGGTATTAAACAGTTTGCAGGAATAGAGCTCCATGTTGTAATGATGGGTCTTAATCTTAAATAGGAGGATGAGAAGAACAAATAGCATTAAAAGGGTAATTCCATTTTTTGTGTGTCTGCATGCAACCCAACCCGTACCGATTACTGATTTTCCACAGTGCCTAAGTTCTTGAGGCAGCTACTCGGCCGTTAACAGAATCTGTTTTCATATCCTGTAAGGGGAGGGCACTGTTTTTAGAAGCCAGACTTTTGCATTCAGGTATGAGCATGTATGGGAAGAGGAAATGGCAACTCGCTCCAGGATTCTTTTTTTTTTTTTTATATTTATTTTTTTTAAAAATTTATTTATTTATTTATTTTTATCACAACCATAGTGTATCTTTTTTTTTTTTACATGTATTCCCCATCCCGGTCCCCCCTCCCACCTCCCTCTCCACCCAATCCCTCTGGGTCTTCCCAGTGCACCAGGCCCGAGCACTTGTCTCATGCACCCAACCTGGGCTGGTGAGCTGTTTCACCCTAGATAATATACATGTTTCAATGCTGTTCTCTTGAAACATCCCACCCTCGCCTTCTCCCAGAGTCCACAAGTCTGTTCTATACATAGGAGTCTCTTTTTCTGTTTTGCACATAGGGTTATCGTTACCATCTTTCTAAATTCCATATATATGTGTTAGTATACTGTAATGGTCTTTATCTTTCTGGCTTACTTCGCTCTGTATAATGGGCTCCAGTTTCATCCATCTCATTAGAACTGATTCAAATGAATTCTTTTTAATGGCTGAGTAATATTCCATGGTGTATATGTACCACAGCTTCCTCATCCATTCGTCTGCTGATGGGCATCTAGGTTGCTTCCATGTCCTGGCTATTATAAACAGTGCTGCGATGAACATTGGGGTACACGTGTCTCTTTCAGATCTGGTTTCCTCGGTGTGTATGCCCAGAAGTGGGATTGCTGGGTCATATGGCAGTTCTATTTCCAGCTTTTTAAGAAATCTCCACACTGTTTTCCATAGTGGCTGTACTAATTTGCATTCCCACCAACAGTGTAAGAGGGTTCCCTTTTCTCCACACCCTCTCCAGCATTTATTGCTTGTGGACTTTTGGATAGCAGCCATCCTGACTGGTGTGTAATGGTACCTCATTGTGGTTTTGATTTGCATTTCTCTGATAATGAGTGATGTTGTCGCTCCAGGATTCTTGCCTGGAGAATCGCATGGCCAGAGGGGCCTGGTGGGCTGCAGTCCATGGGGTCGCAAAGAGTCGGACGCAGCTGAAGTGACTTAGCAGAGCATGAAAATGTTATGTTCCTTTCGTTACGGTTCTGTTTTCTAGAACCTAAGACAGGTGACATTAGAAGGGGTCTTATAGTAGCGAATATGTCAGGTCACTGACTTGCATTCTTTAGAAATAGATGTATTTATCTGGCTGTGTTGGGTTTTGGTTGCAGTATGTGGAAACTTTGTTGCCACATGCCAGCTTCTCTCTAGTTATAACAGGAGGCCTTCCCTGCCTTGTGGTATGTGGGTTCATGGTTTGCTGACCAGGGAAGGAACCCACTTCCTCTGCTTTGGAAAACGGATTCCTAACCACCGGACCACCAGGGAAGTCCCTCATTCTTGAATTCATGTAAATAGAAGGTCTCCAGGAAGCAGACACTTTGAACCTGTGGTGTTTGGGGCAAATCACTGATCTCAGTTCAGTTCAGTTCAGTTCAGTGTCTCAGTCGTATCTGCAACCCCATGGACCGCAGCCCACCGGGCTTCCCTGTCCATCACCAATACAGGGAGTTTGCTCAAACTCATGTCCATGGAGTCGGTGATGCCATCCAACCATCTCATCCTCTGTCATCCTCTTCTCCTCCCACCTTCAATCTCTCCCAGCATCAGGTATTTTCCAACGAGTCAGTTCTTCTCATCAGGTGGGCAAAGTACTGGAGCTTCAGCTTCAGCATCAGTCCTTACCTTCAACAAGTCCAATACCTGTCCAATACCTGTTGCAGTCCAATACCTGCAACAAAGTATTACAGTTCTTGCAGTTAAATGGAGATGAAAATGTCTGGTTTTCGGTTACTTGTGGGAATCAATGATCTGTTTTTGCACATAACCAACCTCCTGCCGTGATAGCAAGTTGTTTCTGTGGATGTCTTAAATTCCCGCCCTCCAGGTCAGCATCCTCTCTTTATCTACTTCTCCCTTAAGCCTTTCTGCCAGCCTTCCTTTCTTCCTTTTCCCTTTGTTTCTCCCCATCTCTTCCATATAATACTAGATTACTCAGCCTTGCCTCTACTGACCTTTCAGCCTGGATATTTCTTTTTTTTTTGGGGTGTATGTGTGCCTGTGTGTATGACCCTTCTTGTACATCTTAAGAAATGTAGCATCAGCCCTTTCTGCTATCCACTGGATCCCAGTGGTACTCTCCACCAAGGTATGAAAACCAATAGTCTTTCCACACATACTGACCTGTCCTCTCTGGGGCAAAAATCACAGAGCCCCTTTCTCTAAAATATTCCACCTGTTATGGGAATCCTCCTTAGTCTCTTTCACGAGTTGAAAGTGCAGTTCACTCCATTGAAGGGTGCAGTTTTATAAGATGCTGTTGTGTTTATCAAGTGCTCTTGAATTGAGTCTCATTTCCACTCTTGATGGGGAAAGGGAAATGATAACTGTTGTTTTTATACCTCCTCACACAGGATCGTAAACTTGGAGTTTTATGGGAATGAGCATGCGCCCAAATCTAATTATATTAACTACTTTTACATGTCTGACAAAGAGGTTGTGCTCAGAGGAAAAGCAAGGACAAGTGTAAATAGAAAGATAAAGATATGGCATTATAATTAACTCGCTTGTTTTCCACGTCAGGTATGCGGTACTGACTTTATTCCCCATTATTTCTGGTAGCTTCTTGAGACTCTTAAGACAAAAATAAATTGTTAAGTCTTTGTTTGTTTGGCTGCATCAGGTCTGATCTGCAGCATAAAGGGTCTTCATTGCATCATGGGAGATCTCTAACTGTGGCATGCAGGGGCACGTGGGATCTTCCTTCCCTGCCCAAGGAGTGAACCCGCGTGCCCTGCGTTGCAAAGTGGATTCTTAACCACTGAAGCACCAGGCGAGTCCCAGATGAAACTAATTTTAATTAGTGTTGCTCTGAATATATTCATAGTGGATTATAGAATCTATATTACTAGTGGACCCTATGTGCCTCTTTATTACCCATCTGGTTATCTATTGATTTATATGTTGACAGTGAAATAACAGGAAGAATATTATTATGTATAATTATTATTGTTATACAGAATAGTAATAGTTGAGCATATACCATTGGACAGACCAAAAGGTTTGTTTGGGTTTTTCTGTAACATCTGATGAAACAGCTGAATGAACTTTGTGGCCAACCTCACAATTAAGTGGGTAATAGTTAAGAGAAAATAATAAAACACAGTACATAAACTTTATGTTTTTGCTTGTCTAAATTTTACTGGAGTACTACTGTATTTTTTAGGATACAACAAAGATAGCTAAATGCAAGCTTTGACACTGTAAAATAAGAATTAAGATAAAGGAGATAGAATGGATTTTTCATGGAGATGTGAGTGATTCAGTGACTGGTCAGATGATAAAGCTAAATGTCCACCCCTGTCCATCACTAATATCCCTTGCTGTCTGTGTGGTGTTGCCATGGGTTACATTATTGTCTCGGATGACTCAGGCCCCGATGCCATGTGAAAGCATCATTGCCGCCAGGGAACATTTAAAGACGGAACTGTTCCCTCAATTTTATTCTTAAAGGAAATAGTTTACTTACTTCCTAGCTATATAAGAAAGTTATTAAAAAAATTTTTTTTTAATATGGTCCTTTTTAAAGTCTTTATTGAAGTTGTTACAATACCGCTTCTGTTCCTCGTTTTGGTATTTTGGCCACAAGGCATGTGGGATCTTACTGACCCAACCAGGGATCAAATGCACACCCTCTGCTTTGGAAGGCAAAGTCTTAACCCCTGGACCGCCAGGGAAATCCCTAAACAAAGCATGTTGATTACAAGCAAAGGTTGTTTTAATCTCACCTCTAATTCCTGTGATAAAGTCAAGGCAACAGACATGTGTGTGTTGCTTTCTAGGTACCAGGATAGGATAGGACAGAGAGTTTGATCATAAGACAGACTGAGATGATTCTTTCAGCTGAGATCCTGGTGTGGACAGATTCCCTGATGGCATAGCGGGTAAAGAAATACCTGTGATGCAGGAGACACAGGAGATGGGAAGATCTTCTCCTGGGTTGAGAGGATCCCATGGAGAAGGAAATGGCATCGCTCCAGTGTTCGTGCCTGGAGAATCGACAGAGGGGCCTGGCGGGCTACAGTCCTTGGGGTCGCAGAGAGTCAGACACAGTTGAGTGACTGACACTTGTGCTTTTATTTTTGCATACCGTGTGTAGCGAATCTGTGTTAACAGACTTGTGGGAACAAACAGAAAGCTCCGCGTTATCTTTTCAGATTTGATGCCTAAAGGGTGTTTTGTCGAAGGCAGTGAAGAAGGAGTTCAGTGGACAAAACAGTGGGCAAGCAGACCCACGGGGCGTGGGACCTGTGATGGTCTTGGGCAAACCCAGGGTCGTACACCATTCTCGATGGGGGCAGGGTGGTGGGTCCTGAATGCAAAGAGTAGATTTGGGCATGCCTTTCCTGTCATGTCATATATGTCATGTCATATGTCATGTCAGCACGTGATCTTCGTGCTGTGGGAAATGAACAAGTGAAGGTAGTTGAAGCATTTAATTTTTGTATATTTTTATTTTCTTATTTAATATGGCTGTGCTGGTCCTCAGTTGTGGCCTGTGGGATCTTTAATTGTGAAATGTGAACTCTTAACTGTGGCATGCAAGCTCTTAGAGTTTTTTTGGCGGTGACATGAGGGATTTAGTTCCCTGATACAAATTTTGGGAATAAAATGATTGTCAAAAAGCATTTTCCTAGAAAACTTAAAATGAAAATTGTAAATTGTTGTGTTTTTCTTAATTTCACATGAAAATTCACTGCTCAGATTGCATCATCCGTGTTATTTTTTTAAAGATTTTGGAAAAGTCGTTAACATCATTTTAATCCTAAATACATATAATGAGACATCTATTGACCTTAAAGGAAAAGTTGATCAAATAATTGAGAGACATTTCTTAATATTTCTTTTTAGGTCATTAATTCTTAAGTCATAACAGTTTCTAAAGTTAAATTATTTTTCTTCCATTGTTAAATGTACCCAGGTGTTAATGGCTGTAAGTAATCTTTTTCTTCATTGTATGGTGTGAATTCTGCTTCCTCACATTTATGATGAGATGCTTTTATTAATTTAGAATAATGATCTATATGAATATGGCATTATGGGTGTGTGTGTGTGTGTGTGTAAGGTTGTCAAAAAGTTCCTTTGGGTTTTTCCACAACCTCTTGCAGGAAAACCCAGATGAAGTTTTTTTGGCCAACTCTGTATAAACACACACATATTTTATATTATATTATTATATTATACTTTTTAAAAATCTTATCATCAGACATGTTCATAATTTAGCAGTGTTTACTGTTGCTTTGGTGAAAAAGCCACGTGTAAAATAGTAGGTATGGTGGAAGTTGATTATTTTCCCTTTCCAATTTTAATCCCTGAGGGTCATTGATGAAAGCCTTGCACAAGCCCTCTTTAGTCACCTGATGATGTAGAATAAGTCTCTAGTTCGGGTAGTGATGGAGGGATTTTCCTGGCCTACACAACAGCATATTAAGAGCTGACTTCCTTTTTATCGGGGATCCAGGTATATGGCATCACACCACACCATCCCTGAATAAACGAGGAAAGCAAGCTCCCACATACGGTGACAGCCGTGTGACTGCACCCACCCGGGGTGGAGAACCGTTCGTGTATGAATGGCTGGTTTCAGGCATCTTGACACTCTTATCAGAAACTCTGGCCACGGACCGTGAAAAATGGCTTCTGCACGGGCCCAGGGTAGAAAGTGAAGATGGCTGCATTTTCTCTCGGCATTTGCTGCTATCGCTAAAAAGGTCACATGTGCAATTTAAAACACTTCATGCATGAGCATGAGAAATGCCACCTAGAAAATGAAACTGCTTCCTTTGGCATTTTTGGCCAATTTCCAAAGGAGACCATTTTTCCCCTTTCCCCTCTCATGGATTTGCAAATTTGGGCTTCTGTAAATAAAAAATGCCTACTCCCCTGTGACTCGTAGGCAGAGAAATGCACTGGGAAGATGTGGGAATTGTGTGTAGGTAAGAAGAGCAAATGGAGAATGAAAGGAAGAAATGGGTTAAAATGAAAAAGAGAGGAACAACTTGCAAAGGATTCTGTCAAAACTATTAGAAGGCTCATAGTTGGGGAAGTAAAATGTCTAAAACTCCATCAATAGAAATGCCCAAACCTGTTCATGTTTAGAGATAGGCTGATGAGTTTTATAGTATTTTGCATCACTTTATTTGAAAGTGAAAGTGAAAGTCGCTTGGCCTTTGCCACTCCATGGACTGTCCATGGAATTCTCCAGGCAAGGATACTGGAGTGGGTAGCCTTTCCCTTCTCCAGGGGATCTTCCCAACCCAGGGATGGAACCCAGGTCTCACACATCGCGGGTGGATTCTTTACCAGCTGAGCCACAAGGGAAGCCTTTCCTCTATAATTAAGAGCAAAGATACACTGTCTTAGTTCCTTGGAGCTGCTGTAACAAAAATGCCTCTGATTGGCGGTGGGTGATGTGGGGGTGGGGAGTGGTTTAAAAAGGAGACATTTATTTGTCGCATTTCTGGAGGCCGAATTCCAGGATCAAGGTGTCAACAGATACGGTATCTGGTGAGAACCTGTTTCCTGGTTCACAGATACCGTCTTTTCACCGGAACCTCACATGGTGGAGAGGGTGAGAGAGTTCTCTGGTTTCCTGAGGACACTGATTTCATTCATGCAAGCTCCAACCTCAAGACCCGATCACCTTCCAGAGACATCACAGTGGGGATTAGACTTACACATAGCAATTCGGAGAGGACACAGATATTCAGTCTGCAGCCGGCATGGCAGAGAAAGCCAACAGCAACTAAATAGCCTCTTGATGAGGGTGAAAGAGGAGCCTGAAAAAGCTGGTTTAAAACTCAACATTCCTGGTCTTATTTGTGACATGCAGGGTCTTAGTTGCAACATGAGGGGTCTAGTCTCCCTGCCAAGGATCACACACAACCCCAGGATTCCTGCCTTGGGAGCGTGGGTCAGAGTCTTAGCCACCGGACCACCAGGGAAGTCCCTCTTCTTCTGGTTTGAATGATCTCCGTTGAATGGCCTCTTCACTTGTCAATCATCCCGCCCCCCCCCCCCACCCCCCAACGCCCATCCACCCTCCATGCTGCCGTCACGAACATCTTCTTGCAGTTCAGAGCTGATGACACCATCTCCTGCTTGGAGACCGATCCCGGCCGTGGCTCCCTGGGTACCACCTGGAAGATCCCTTGCACATGATGCAAGAATCTTGACGATACGCCTGGGTCTCCCTTTTCCGCTCGCCTTCCCTCCACTTCTGCCGGGCACCGTGTGTTCTCCTGCCTTGGAGTACACAGCTCGCAGGCCCCCCGGGTACAGTCTGCTCTTGCATCCGCCCCGAGCCTTCCTTCTGTTGAGCTGTACACTCAGATAGCCCCCGCCCCCCATTCTCCATCTGGGAAAGTCCCGGGCATTTATTACATACAGCAAAAAGGATGTAATAAATCCCCACCTCTCTTTTTTTTTTTTTAAGACAGCGGAAGGGAAAGGGAGGATAGAATCTTTCTGAGAGAGTGTGTGTTTTCAGGAATCATTGTGGGTTTTAAAATATTTCTCTACACAGTCGGCTGCACTGGGTCTTAGTTGCAGCGGACACACTCTTCCATCTTCGTTGCGGCTTGTGGGGTCTTCAGTTCAGTTCAGTGGCTCAGTCGTCTCTGACTCTTTGTGACCCCATGAGCCACAGCCCGCCAGGCCTCCCTGTCCATCACCAGCCCCCAGAGTTTACCCAAATTCTTGTCCATCGAGTTGGTGATGCCATCCAACCATCTCATCCTCTGTCATCCCCTTCTCCTCCTGCCCTCAATCTTTCCCACCATCAGGGTCTTTTCCAAGGAGTCAGCTCTTCACATCAAGTGGCCAAAGGATTGAAGCTTCAGCTTCAGCATCAGTCTTTCCAGTGAATGTTCAGGACTGATTTCCTTTAGGATGGACTGGTTGGATCTCCTTGCAGTCCAAGGGACTCTCAAGAGTCTTCTCCTTACACCACAGTTCAAAAGCGTCAATTCTTCAGTGCTCAGTTTTCTTTATAGTCCAGCTCTCACATCCATACACGACTACTGGAAAGGGGGTCTTCAGTTGCAGCATGTCAACTTTGAGTAGGGGCATGTTCACTCTAGTTCTCGGACCAGGGATCGAACTTGGGCCTTCTGCATGGGGACCAAGAAGTCTTAGCCAATGGATGACCAGGGAAGTCCTCTATCATTGTATTTATAATGCTTGAGCTCATTTTTTTTTTTTTTCAGATATTTGTTTTTCTCTCTCTCTTTAGTTGCTGAGTCGTGTTCTACTCTTGTAACCCCATGGACTGTGGCCCGCCAGGCTTCTCTGTCCATGGGATTCTCCAGGCAAGAATGCTGGAGTGGATTGTCATTCCCTTCTCCAGGGGATCTTCCCGACTCAGTCATAGAACCCTGGTCTCCTGCACTGCAGGAGATCTGCACCAGATTCTTTACCAACCGAACTACGAGGAAAACAAATATTTCCTAGCCAATAATTTTTGGATTGACAAATGCCTGTGAGAGATGATTTCTTTTCTATTTTTTTATACCAAATTACAGGCTCTCTGCCAGTGAGTTCTGGTTTAAACAAAGAGGGTGGACTTAGTTTATTTTTGAAAATTATTCAGTGAGTTATTTAAAATGTGCATTTGTCTAAAGTGTTGGTAATTTAGGAGATGGAGATATGAATCATTCCAGCCTCTATGCATCAAAGCAGAGGTAGAGAAACATGGGGGTCTCTTGGTTTTCCTTTTCAATCTTTGATAAGAGTAGTTCCAGTGGTCACAACTCTATGTTGGCACCATCATTGCGGTGTTGGATAATGAGATCATGTATTTATTCACTTATCTTGCCTCAGCTTGCATTTTGACTCCTCATTTCCGTTCGGTTCAGTCGCTCAGTCGTGTCCGACTCTTTGCGACCCCGTGGACTGCAGCACGCCAGGCCTCCCTGTCCATCACCGGCTCCCAGAGTTTGACTGCTCATGGGTTTACTATTGCAGGTGTTTGGTTTCTGGACGTGGGCAGGAGGTGGAGTGAATGATGGAGGGAGATGCTCTAGAGAGATGCTGTCATGCCTTCCAGATTCCCTGTGTCTTTTTCTGCCCTGACCCTGTGTTTTTCCTTGATTGGTTTGCTTCTGGGGTGTCTCCCAGTCTCCTTCCCCAGGGAAGGAAATATTTTTCCTCTTGTTGGGGCCACATTGTCCAGCTGACTGGGAAGACATACCCTCTCACCCCTTTGTTCGCACTTTACCAATCTGGAGTGATTCTTGAACCTTCCAAGGGAATGATATCACAGGGCCCTTAGCATTAGACGGTAACAAACATTAGCGACCCAGCTGCAAAAAGGTAGACCAGTTGTCTTGTTCACTGCTTTGGGCTCCTCTGGTGGTTCAGCTGGTAAAGAGTCCTTCTGCAATGCAGGACAGCCCAGTTTGACGTCTAGGTCGGGAAAATCTCCTGGAGGAGGGGATACACTATGCACTCCAGTTTTCTTGGGCTTTCCTGGTGAGTCAGATGGTAGAGAATCTGCCTGCAATGTGAGAGACCTGGGTTCAATCCCTGGGTTGGGATGATCCCCTGGGGAAGGGAAAGTCTACCCACTCCAGTATTCTGTCCTGGAGAATTCCATGGACCATTTCGTACATGGGGTTGCAAAGAGGTGGATACAACTGAGGGACTTTCTCTTTCAATATAAGGCAGACGGTTTGTCGTTTGCTGCTTCCCACCATGAGGTAGACAAGTTGACTTTTTTACTACTTTGCTCACCTTATATTTTGTTTTGGTTGGTAAAGAAAGAGATTTATGAAACTCTGATAACCATACTGATTAAGTAGAATTGTACATACCATAATAGTTTAAAAGTTTTTATCCCAACAGTCTAAGCACAGAGTGTTTTTATCGTATTACTTGGTAACAATGTTTTTATTTTACAGAAAATGTTTATAAGATGGCTTAAAAAAAAAAAGCTGAATGTTTTCATTAGACTCAACAGACACGTAATTGCATTTCTGTGTAGGCAATCAGAACACATATAACCTACCAGAAAGGAAAATTAATTGCAGACAACATACACACTGCTTGTGAGAGTCTGCATGTAGCTGTTCGGTACAGAGAATTTCTGTTACCTTCACAGCTTTCTATTATCTCATACCATAGTATCAGATGACTTTTTGTTTGTTTGTGACTGTTACTATGTATACTTTTTTGAAACAACCTTTTCTCAGCCTTCTTATTTATTCTTTTTATTTTTTTTCATTTAACATTTATTCTTTTTAAATTGAAATATAGTTGATTTATAATGTTTTGATAGTTTCAAGTGTATAGTGAAGTGATTCAGTTATACTTACATATGTTATCTATGTTTTTTTTTTTCAAATTCTCTTCCCTTGTAGGTTAATATAAAAGATTGAGTAGAATTGTGTCTGGTCTACAGTAGGTCCTTGTTGGTAATCTGTTTTATATATAGTAGTGTGTATATTTTAATCCCAAACTGCTCATTTATACCTCTCATTCCATTTGGTGACCATAAGTTTGTTTTCCCTATCTGAGACTCTATGTCTGCTTTGTATATTAGCTCGTGTGTATAGTGTTTTGGATTCCGCATGTCAGTGATACCATATGACATTTGTTTTCCTTCTGTGTGACTTATTTCACTGAGTTTGGAAATCTCATTTACGGCTGACTTCTATTCCACTGTATATATGTAAAAAGCACCTCATTATCCGTTCCTCTCTTGATGGGCATTTAGGTGGTCTTTGCCATTGCAAAGAGCGCCGCTGTGAATATCAGGGTGAATGTAACTTTTCCAGTTGTCCTTTTCTCTGGATATATGCCCAGGAGTGGGACTGCTGGATCATATGTTAGTTCTGTTTTTATTTTTTTTTAAGGAACCTCTGTACTGTTATCCAGAGAAGCTAATGCTGCTTAAATCCCTACCAACTGTAGAAGGGTTCTTAAGAAGTGATAACCTTCAAAGTGATGGAGGTCTGTGTGTCCCTGACTGTGGACTGTGGTTTCCAGTCCCCCCATGTAGGATCCTGTAGCCTAAACATAACTATAAAGATGTGACTCTTACCTGTAGACAAATGAGTAGTCAGTAGCCAGAGCGAGAAAGATTAGTGACAAGTCTCTTGGTTTGAAATCCCGGCCCGAGACCTTCGCATCTTTCCATCTACTGCACAGTCACTTTCTCTGTCTCTGAAATTTGGAACGCTCAGACCATTGTCAGATCTCGACTGTTACATTAAATACTATCATCTTGTCTCAACCAGGTCAGTTCATTTTCTCGAGAAAGGCACATGGTTGTTCTTTCCCTTGGGAGAGTGTCCAGGCTAAATACATCCCTCCCAAATAATAGAAAGTTTGCTTTCAGTCTTTATGGCCTGGATGGCTGTCAGTAAACACGCCAGTCCCTTGAGGAAAGGAAAGATGCAGTGTTTTCTTTATTTTTGTCGGAGTATAGTTGACTTACCCTGATAAATTCAGGAGTACAATGCAGCAATATGGTATCATTTATATATTATACACATTCAGAGTTGTCACATTATTACTGACTGGATTCCCTGTGCCGTATGTTACAATTCCATGAGTGTTTTACAGCTGAATTTTTGCCTCTTAATCATTTCATTTGAATTTCAAATTTCCAGTTAGTTCTAGAACTCTGACTCCACGAACCTTTCACACATATCACCTTTTCTGTCGAGATGAAGATGATTTTGCGTCCTTGGATGTAGACATTCTCAGCTAAGCCCCACGAATCTTGGGGAAGCTCCTCCCCGCCAACCTTTATGGCACTTGAGTGAATACATGAGAATGTATTTTCCATGGAAAGGTATACCTCCTCGGAGTGGGCCGTGACCCAGAAAAGAAGCATCTCTGACTTAGATTCTGAATGCCAGGACCGCTCACTCAAAACTGAAGAATCTCTTCTTAGCACCTGTGAGAGGGAACCATATGGAACTGACATTTGCTTGGACCTAAAAATGTCAAATACTGTCACGTTCCCAGGACTCATCCTATATTTTTCCCACATTTGCATTCTATCCCTTCCTAAATAGAGAGTCATTCCCTTCAGAAGACAGGGGGATTTGTGTGCCTTACTCAACTCCCGGTAGAGAAGGTGACTCGAAAGGGTACGTGTGAGTAAGCTGGATCTTGTTTGAAGTGTCACCTTTAAAATCCCGGCAGAGTTAATGCCACGCTCTGGAATACTGGAATAATAAGACTTCTTTGGGTGTGGCCAGCATTCCTTGTGCTGTACTGTAGGATCTCATTGGTTATCTATTTTATACACAGTATCAGTAGTATGTAGCTCAACCTGCATCTCCCTAGTTATCCATCTCCCTTTCTCCTCGTTGGGACCACACATTGGTTCTCCGCATCCGTGTCTCTATTTCTGCCTTGCAGACAAGATTATGTACACAGTTTTTCTAGATTCCACACAAATGTCTTAACATAGGATATTTGTTCTTCTCTGACGCCTTCGTTCTGTGTGACAGTCTCGACGTCCACTGACATCTCTGCAAAGGGCCCGGTTAATATTTAGCACACGTAAATGCGACTCACGTTGACTGTTCACCACGTGTCAAGCACAAATCAGTCTGTTACGACCCTGATGCCCTACGAAACAGGTGTTTGTGTACTCGCTACTCTGTGCCCAAGCCTGAAGACAGAGGCGTTGTTTTTGTTTCTCTCTTTTAATTAAAATGTTAAAGCTTTATTTATTTATTTTGGTAAATTAATTAATTTATTTTAATTGGAGGCTAATTGCTTTGCAGTATTGTAGTGGTTTTTTGCCATACATTGACATGAGTCAGCCTTGGGTGTACATGTGTCTCCCATCCTGAACTTTATTTTTAACTGACGGAAGATCGCTTTACAGTACTGTGTTCGTTTCTGCCAAACGTCAACACAGATCAGCCATAGGTTGACCGCTGTCCCCTCCGACCTGCAGCTCCCTCTCACCTCCCGCCCCATCCCACCCATCTTGTTTGTTCCTGAGCCCCAGGATGAGTTGCCTGAGTCATACCGCAAATGCCCATTGGCTGTGTATTTTAAATTTCCCGAGTCACTCCCACTGGCTCTCTAGTTTAAGGATGGCAATGTGTGGTTCCATGTTCCTCTCTCCGTCCCTCCCACCCTCTCCTTCCCCGGCCCCCAGCCGTGTCCATCCGCCTCTTCTCTGTGTCTGCATCTCCACTTGTTGTGATGGAGTTTTCTTTCGCTACAACAGCTCCTCTTTGTCTTGGCTTCCATGCTCTCATGTGGGAAGATGAACCTGATCCATTAGACTCGGGAATTTAAAGTGGGACTTGTGGTCATAAGAGACTCGTGGTTACTAAGGCAGGATGCAGGTTGACAGGACTTGAGGTTGGACTTAGATTAAATCAGGAGCTTTTGGGTGGGCACCGCTGCTAGGTGGCATTTGATTTGGGACTTCCCTCACGGTCCAGTATCTTAAGATGCTGCATCCCCAGGTTCAATACCCGGTCAGGGAACTAGATGCCACATGCTGAAACTAAAGATCCCACGTGCTCCAGCTGACGCCTGGTTATTATTGGTGTTCCGTCGCTCAGTCGTGTCTGACTCTTTGCAGCCTTGTAGACTGCAGCACGCCAGGCTTCCCTGTCCTTCACCATCTCCCGGAGTTTGCTCAAACTCATGTCCATCATGTCGGTGATGCCATCTAACCATCTCATCCTCTGTAGCCCCCTTCTCCTCCTGCCTTCAATCTTTCCCAGCATCAGGGTCTTTTCCAATGAGTCAGTTCTTCACATCAGGTGGCCAAAGGATTGGAGCTTCAGCATCAATCCTTCCAATGAATATTCATGGTTGATTTCATTTAGGGTGGACTGGTTGGGTCTCCTTGCAGTCCAAGGGACTCTCAAGGGTCTTCTCCAGCACCACAATTGGGAAGCATCAATTCTCTGGCACTCAGCATTCTTTAGGGTCCAACTCTCATATTCATCCATGACGACTGGAAAAACCATGGTGAAACCGTAAAAATAAGTAGAAAACAAAAAGCAACCTGATGCGGCCTTTCATAGTAGGGCCAGGAGATGGTATTATTCATTGACTGCATTTTACAGATAGGGAAATGGAAAATTAGGGCCATGAGAGAACTTGGCAGTCTTCAGGTAAGGACTAGGGCTAAAAGCCTTTATCGCTAGACTCTCGATCAGCTGTGTGCATCCTGCTCATCAGCCAGAAGATAAGACCAGAGCCCATCTCAGCTCTATTTATGAGGGCATGTCCACCATTTAGTCACCTCATTCAGCTGCCCCCAAAGCGTTAGTCAGGAAGCCACAGGAAAACACTTCTCAGGGGTTTCAATGTAATTAAAAAAGCCTCCACCCTGTACTTGTAGCATGTTATTAATTAGAAAATGGTGAATTTCATGTCAGGGGCTGGGCTCATCGGATTACGTGGTAGACATTGGGGATGGTCCACTGCCGGGAGCACATAATTAGAGTCGCTGTGAGCGTATAATTAGAGCCGCGATGCTGAGTTGCCATGGAAACAACCCTGTCCCTTCATCTCCCATCACAGCAAGCTTGCCAGGGGATGGACATACTCAGTCGTGAGGTATTAGGAGTCAAAAGAGATCAGAAGTTGTGGAGAAGGACCAGCGGAGTACCTTATAAACAGGTGCTTGGGAGCAGGTTAAATGAGCCCTGTGGAGCCTCTCCACTGATTAAACCAACCAACCCAACGGAAAAAAAAAAAGGCAGTGGGGAATAGAAGATCTAAACAGACATTTCTCCAAAGAAGACATACAGAGGGCTAATAAACACATGAAAAGGTGCTCAACATCACTCACTCTTGCTGCTAAGTCACTTCAGTCATGTCTGACTCTATGAGACCCCATAGACGGCGGCCCACCAGGCTCCGCCGTCCCTGGGATTCTCCAGGCAAGAACACTGGAGTGGGTTGCCATTTCCTTCTCCAGTGCATGAAAGTGAAAAGTGAAAGTGAAGTCGCTCAGTCGTGTCTGACTCTTCGCGACCCCATGGACTGCAGCCTACCAGGCTGCTCCGTCCATGGGATTTTCCAGGCAAGAGTACTGGAGTGGGGTGCCATTACCTTCTCTGTCACTCACTCTTAGAGAGATGCAGATCAAAAGTACAGTGAGGTATCACCTCACACAAGTCGCAATGGCCATCATCAAAAAGTCTGCAGATGGACTGGGGAGGGTGTGGAGAAAACTGACCCTCCTACACTGTTGGTGGGAATGTAAGTTTGGTACGGTAGCCATGGAGAACAGTATGGAGATTGCTTATAGAAACTGGAAGTAAAGCTACCATATGACCCAGCAACCCCACCCCTGGGCATATCCTCTGAGAAAAATGTAACTGAAAAGGACGCATCAACTCCACTGTTTACTGCAAAACTATTGACAATAGCCCAGACTTGGAAGCAATCTAGATGTCCAGCAACAGAGGGATGTATAAGGAAGCTGTGGTGCATACATACAATGAAATACTACTCAGCTATAAAAAAAGGATGAAATGATGCCATTTGCCGTAACATGGATGGACCTAGAGATGACCATATTAAGAGAAGTCAGCCAGATGGAGGAAGACAGATATCATCAGAAATCGCTTATCTGCAGAATCTAAAAAATAAAAAGTGCAAATGAACTTTTCTTCCAAAACAGAAAGAGACCCAGAGACAAGGAAAACAAACCTAGGGTTAACAATGGGGAAACGGCAATGAAAGTGGAAGTGTTCGTCACTATCGTGTCTGACTCTTTGCGACCCTGTGGACTGTAAGCCCGCCAGTCTCCTCCGTCCATGGGATTCTCCAGGCCAGAATACTGGAGTGGGCCGCCATTTCCTCCTCCAGGGGATCCTCCTGGCCCAGGGATCAAACCCACATCTCTTATGTCTCCTGCATTGGCAGGTGAGTTCTTTACCACTAGCCCCATCTGGGAAGCAGGGATGTCTAATATTAGAAGTTCGGGATTAACAGGTGCAAACTATGACATATAAGATGGATAAATACCAAGATCCTACTGGATTGCTCAGGAAGTGAACTATATTCAATATCCTGTTATAAATCATAATGGAAAAAAATGTTAAGAAAAAATATGTGTGTGTGTGTGTGTGTGTGTAAAACTGAATCACTTTGCTGTATACCAGAAACTAACAGAACATCACAAACAACTCCACTTAAAGTTTTTTTTTAAAATGAAAATTTGAAGAAAAGCAGGATTTCAGATTGTAATGAGAGCTGTGAAGGAACCTAGAGTAACTCCCATTCGGTGGTGTTACTTAATATTGCATGATTGGGGAGGGCCTCTCTGAGGATGAGAAATTCAGGCAAAGAACAGATCGAATCACAATAGAAAGAACAGGGCAGATAGAATCCAGACGGAGACTCTGGGTTCCACGTTCGTCTTTTCACCCCGTGAAAGAGCCTTGCAAGTTTGCTGAAATTTAATAAACATGAGCGGTGGGGATTCGGGATCACACTACAGGGAACTCGGCTTTCTCTGTGGCTTGTGGGATTTACAAAAGGTGCTTTGCTGGAAATCCCATTTGCACATTCGAAAGCTGGCGACAGGCTCTGACCGAGAACATCTTATCGTTTGCCAAGCAAGGAAAAATGTACTGAGTGTGGCAAAAAAGCAGTGTCTTTCTGGAAATCCTTGTCTTTTCTGATGTTCAACTTCTGTATTCGTTTCCATTTCGGTTGAGTCATTGGGTGGTTGGATGATTAACTTGATGTTTTTGGTGTAAGAGGAAGGTAAATGAGAGAAAAAGAAAAACAGTCAATTTCTATTTAATGCCAGGAGAAAAAAACAAAACGGGACTTCCCTGGTGATCCAGTGGTTAAGACTCAGTGCAAGGGATGTGGGTTCCATCTCTTTTTTTTTTTTTTTTTTAAATTTATTTATTTATTTATTTATTTATTTTATCACAACCATAGTGTATCTTTTTTTTTTTTTTTTTTTTACATGTATTCCCCATCCCGGTCCCCCCTCCCACCTCCCTCTCCACCCAATCCCTCTGGGTCTTCCCAGTGCACCAGGCACGAGCACTTGTCTCATGCACCCAACCTGGGCTGGTGAACTGTTTCACCCTAGATAATATACGTGTTTCAATGCTGTTCTCTTGAAACATCCCACCCTCGCCTTCTCCCAGAGTCCACAAGTCTGTTCTATACATAGGAGTCTCTTTTTCTGTTTTGCACATAGGGTTATCGTTACCATCTTTCTAAATTCCATATATATGTGTTAGTATACTGTAATGGTCTTTATCTTTCTGGCTTACTTCACTCTGTATAATGGGCTCCAGTTTCATCCATCTCATTAGAACTGATTCAAATGAATTCTTTTTAATGGCTGAGTAATATTCCATGGTGTATATGTACCACAGCTTCCTCATCCATTCATCTGCTGATGGGCATCTAGGTTGCTTCCATGTCCTGGCTATTATAAACAGTGCTGCGATGAACATTGGGGTACACGTGTCTCTTTCAGATCTGGTTTCCTCGGTGTGTATGCCCAGAAGTGGGATTGCTGGGTCATATGGCAGTTCTATTTCCAGTCAGGGAACTAAGATTCCACACACTTAGTTTTTGTGCAGTGCAGTCAGAAAAAGTATTTTAAAGAAAGTAGGAAGGGTAAAAAAAAAAAAAAAAAGAAAGTAGGAAGGGTGAAAAAGGTTGATTGGAAAACATTTTAAGGAGGAAAGAGGTAATACTGGTGCTTAAAACTAGAAAATGTATGAATGTAATATTGATGCTATGGTGAACTGTGAAATAAGATCATGTAAATTATATATATTTGAACCATATGATGTAACTTTCTCTCTAGGCTTTAGTTACCAAAATTTGAACATAAACATTTTAAAACACACACCTGTGCAAAATGGCAGGTGGCACATCACTTTTTATATTTAAGAATTACGTGGGAGTGAAAGAAACAGTTTTCAAAATGCTAAATTTAACAGCATTTAGCATAGAATTTTGAAGAAAGAACATGTTGGATGTATCCAAATATTTTTTAGGGCTTTGTTCTTTTAGGGTCTGATCACAGGCAGTGCTAAAAATAGTTCCTTTTTTTTTTTTTGCATTCTTTGGAAATAAATGTTAATTACTGAAAAGAAATAGCTTAAAGAAGCAAAGAGAATTAGCAAAAAAGCATTTCCCATCTTCTGGTTTTCCTGTGTTGAGGAAATAAGAAAGACCCGTAGAGTTAGTCTAATTAATTGGTGTCTGCTTTCAGTGGAGAAATGATGCCTGGTTAAAATGCACACAGCATTTTCAACAGCAGCTTTCTTTAGGTCCCACGGCAGAGTCTACTGAGCGTTAAAGTTTTACATGGAATTTGTCCGGGAGTTGGTGAAGACAGGGTCCTCACTCTGACCCCAGAGTACTTACTCCATGACAGATGGACCAACCTTGTCTGCTGAGAAATGAGCCAAACATGGGCATGGGTTTGAATAAACTCCGGGAGTTTGTGATGGACAGGGAGGCCTGGTGTGCTGCGATTCATGGGGTCGCAAAGAGTCGGACACGATTGAGCGACTGAACTGAACTGAACTGAAGATGTTTGCTTCTGTGAAACTCCGCTGGGCATTCAGGATCACCCTGATATTGGGAAAGATTGAGGGCGGGAGGAGAAGGGGACGACAGAGGATGAGACGGTTGGATGGCATCCCTGACTTGTTGGACATGAGCAAACTTCCGGGACATAGTGAAGGACATGGGACAATACGTGGGGTCGCAAGGAGTTGGACATGATGTAGCGACTGAACAACAACTATTCAAGGTCACAAAACAGAGCTCTTGTCAAAAAAAGTCTGTTAGTTGCTCGGTTGTGTCCAACTTTTTGCGACCCCATGGACTGCAGCCCACCAGGCTCCTCTGTCCATGGGATTCTCCAGGCAACAATGCTGGAGTGGGTTGCCATTCCCTTCTCCAGCGTTATCTTCCCGACCCAGGGATTGAACCTGGGTCTCCTGCACTGTCAGAGGAGCTTTACCGTCCGAGCCGCCAGGGAAGCTCTGTCACAGAATATTGTCCTAACAATTCGCTTCCTCTCCAACACCTCTTCCCTGCTTGGGAAACCCTTGAGTTCCTTCTCAGGAATCACATGTGAGATTAAGCCCACCCTTGACTTCTTGCAATATTCTTGTGACTCTTCCTTGATCTTCTCGCATCCTGCACTTGGAATGCTGTCTCATCATTTTACTCTTTCCTAGTTGATGATTCAGCTTCCTATATGTTGTCTGATAACCACCCCCCTTCATCTCACCCCTGTGTATTTTTCTCCTCTGCTTCATCCCCCTCCATCCCTGAGGACAGAGATCTGGCCTTAGACATCTTTAATCTTCAAAACAAAATATCATGATGGCACAATAAATTCTCTTGCGTGAGCCTCCATCCTATTTTTGTTTGTACACAGTGGCACAAATTCTGTAAAGATAACATAGGTCCTTTGAGTAAGTTTTACCGTCTAGAACAGTCCTCAAGCCCACCATCAATGTTAGGTCTAAGTCTAATTTATATTAATTTTAAAATATATACCCTTGATGCTATTGTTGACATTTGATGTGAGGCATTAATTCATTCCAACAGCAAACATTTATTGTGCTCCAGATCTATTTACTGCGGTGCCTTTGGTACCACTGGGGAAAAAATATGGAAAAATCACTTTGTGTTGTAAGAGAAATACAATATGGGTTTGTCATAATCTGGGAACAACAAGGTGTCTTCTTTAAAAAAAAATTTTTTTTTTTGGATATGGACTATTTTTAAAGTCTTTATTGAAGTTGTTAAAACATTGCTTGCTTTATATTTTGGCCATGAGGCATGTGGGTCTCTGACCAGGGATTGAACCCATTACCCCCTGCATTGAAAGGCAAAGTCTTAACCACTGGGCCACCAGGGGAGTCCCAAGGGGTCTTGATTATCTAAAGCAGAGTATCTTCATAGATGGAGCAGAAGATGAACCTGTAGCCAGATTTGGGAATGAACCCAGAGTACAGTGAAAGGTCCATCTAGTCACAGCTATGGTTTTTCCAGTAGTCACGTATGCATGTGAGAGTTGGACCATAAAGAAAGCTGAGTGCCAAAGAATTGATGCTTTTGAGATGTGGTGTTGGAGGAGACTCTTGAGAGTCCCTTGGACTGGGACTCCCTGGGATCCACTGATAACAGGACATTTATTGTAAAGCTAACCCGAAGGCTAGAAAAAAATGGAGGCGTTCCCTAGAAATGGAACAGTTCAAAGCTTCTAGTCCCAATTCAGATTCTCACAGCTCTGCTCTCAAGTGTTTCCCTTTGTTTTAGTGGGAAAGAAGTGGAAAAAATAAAGAATAAAGACAAGCTGGAAATAAATCTCCCTGACATTGTGCTATTCAGGAAGTCAGACCTCCCCCACGCTTCATGGAAGTCTGTCTCCGGCTTTCTCTCACAGTCGCAGGGAATGAAAGGACACACACAGCTTCCCCACCATCCCTTGGACCAGTAAGCTGTGTCAGCTCATCGGGAAAAGCGGGGGGAAGGAAAACATGCATTTGTTGTAGACGTGTCTGTAATCTGTTGAGGAGTCATCAGCTGTCCGTGGTGCTGAATTTATCATGGCGGCGTCCCATCGACAAGCCTAATCCCTGCGCTTCCCTGAAGGCTCCCTGGGTGCTGCTTGCATGCTCTCAAGCATCCAGACTGGCATGTATAAAGCACTCTCCAAGTATCTTCCTTAATGATATTGGGTAAGAAGCCTTGGCGGCCGTCCTTAAATTCCGATCTTGCCTGTGCACCAACAAGAGCAGGGTTTCAGCTGACATTCAGACACTTGTCCAGCCACCGTGAAACACATGATGCACGTCGGTGATGTCCAGGGGCAGAGCTGTGTCTGGAATTAGGACGCTGCTGCCGATGCTGTTTTAGTGGCCTGGTCGTGTCTCACTCTTTTGGGACCCTGTCGACTGTAGCCCCCAGGCTCCTCTGTGCATGGGATTCTCCAGGCAAGCATCCTGGAGTGAGTTGCCATTTCCTCCTCCTGGGGATCTTCCCGATCCGGGGATCAAACCCACGTCTCTTACATCTCCTGCTTTGGCAGGCAGGTTCTTTAACACTAGTGCCACCTGGGAAGCCCCAGGTGCTATACATCAGGACCTGGTTGTTCATCGATTGTGCATAGAACAGTTTGTATCTGCTAACCCTAAACTCCGGACCCTTTCCTCCCCCACCCCCCTCACCCTCGGCCATCACAACTCTGTCTTCTGTCTGTGAGTTCTGTTTCTGTTTTGTAGGTAACTTGCTCTGTGTCATATTTTAGCTTCCGCATTTTATAAATGATATCATCTATTGGTCTTTTTCTTTCTGACTTACTTCATTTAGTGTGAAGCTGCAAATGTCATTATTTTCTTTCTTATGGCTGAGTAGTGTTCCACTGTATGTGTGTGATATATACATATATATACACATACCAAATCTTCTTTATCCATTCCTCAGTCGAAGGACCTTTAGGTTACTCTCATGCCTTGGCTGTATTACCTTCCTAATGCTCATGAAGACAGGTTGCTTTTGGTTCTAAGGGGTTTCTTACTCTCTCATGGAATGATTTTACCAGGTAAGATAAAACCTGTGCATCATATGCATGCAATGTAAGGTTTTCTATCAAAGATACTGTTTCTCTGTATAAGCTCTTGGGAAATCTGTATTAAGTGGGGGGAAAAAAAGTACTATAAAAATTAAACATTTGGGAACTAGCTGAATTTTCAGTAAAGCCACCAGTTTACATCTTTGTGTTTCTAGAATTGTCCATGTGCTTCGTTTTAAAGGTTATATACACTTTTGTTTCTTTGTTAATGCTGGTATTGTTTTTGCTCTTTACCTGTCCTGCTAATCGGGAACCATCTCAAGAATCTGGACCATCTCTTATTTTAACAAATAGTGTGGTGTCAGGAACCCAGGGTGAAAAAAATCTCATTATTACATTTCTATTTGTTGATGATTATAGTGACTTTTTTATTGTACTGAATTCATACATCTTTCAGCCCTACCTCGTTATTTTCCATCAGTGGAAGTTAGAATTCTGCTCAATCACTTCAATTATCTTGTATCAGGCACCCAAGAAATTTTTCTCTATTTTGCATTTCAGTTTGATGTATGGTAAAATTATGATAAATTCTCACAATGACAGTTCTTACCTCTCTAAAGGACATGTCCTGTGTCGGTCACAAATAGCATCTGTCTAATGGAAGTCATCTTCTCTGAGGTGATTAAAGATTGTTTATAGATTCTATTTCTGGGTGAGCTGCTGGCTCATTAGATATATTGCCAGGTGATTTTTTTTTTTTTAAACTGTTGGTGCGTCACTTAATTTTTCAGTTGTACTTTGTGTAGCATTTATCTTTGAAGTTTGAAATCTACAAGAAAAACGTACTGATACGAATTTACTCATCATTCACCTTTCTTTGGAAGAGCAATTAGTTTGACATTTGTTAATATCCTCATAATATTCCTTATAATATTTCCTGGTCTGAATTTTTGTTGGTATTTAATGTTTATTCAGTGTTTTGGTTTCATAAATCTTGTCCCTTCATGACTCAGCACCAGAACTATCTTTCTTTTAGCATGTAGGCAGGCCAGGCTTCCCTCCTAGATGCTAGGTACATTTGTGTCATCTGACTTCATTCTTTTTGACGGATTGTTTATTTATTGGTTTGGCGAAAAACGTTCATTCAGGTTTTTCCATAACATCTTATGGAAAAGCAGAACTTTTTGCCAACCTGATATATTGTTGCTTTCAGATGAAGAATTGGAACAGTAATTGAATCCTCAAGTTCAGTGACATTCCTGTTGAGAGCAAAACAGTTCTTAGAACTAGACACACCTTGGTCGGCTGTCCTAATGCACTCTCACAAGCTGTATGTAGGCAGGGAGGGGATCAGAGATGAAGGGTGTCAAAAAGACATCTTATGTGTCTAGTTCAATTAATTGATTTATACTGCAATGTACCAATCCATGAACACATGTGCATAGATGCAAATATATGTCTATATGAATACGTATGTGTGTATAGTGAGAGTGTGGAGAAAGGAATGGCGACCCACTCCAGTCTTCTTGCCTGGAGAATCCCATGGACAGAGGAGCCTGGCAGGCTGCAGTTTGTGCAATCACAAACAGTTGCACACAAGAGAGCAATGCTCATTCTTATTCTGTGTGTGTGTGTTTGTGTGTGTGTGTGTGTGTGTGTGTTAGCTGCTCATTCGTGTCTGACACTTTGCAACCCCGTGGACTGCAGCCTGCCAGGCTCCTCTGTCCATGGGATTCTCCAGGCAAGAAGACTGGAGTGGGTTGCCATTTCCATATGCCCAAGTTACCTTTGTGGTTACAGCAGAAATTAACACAACAGTGTCAATCAGTTAATTGAACTGCACACATAAGACAAAGAAGGAGTCGTATGGACTCTGGTGGGGACTATTTCTTCTCAAGCTTCCTCTCTTCTGATGAAAGAGACCCAGGGGCCTTGCCACAGTCACCTCCCTTCCCTGTATGTGGACGTAGGTGACTTACAGGGCCATCTTCTGTCAGGAGCTACAAATATGAAGACAAGATGAAAACTCAACACTGAACGTGGTGCTGTTGTTAGCTAGACAGAGATGACCTCAGGTCCCACTGACACAGTGGAATACCTGCTCCATAAACATCTCTCGTTGGCCATCTCATCACATAAAAAATAAGTGTTTCCTTCTTCTTTTATAAAATTCCTTTGGGCTTTCTAATACATACAACCTACAGGAGACTCTGGGAGATGGTGAAGGACAGGGAAGCCTGGCGTGCTCAAGTCCACGGGGTGGCAAAGAGTCGGAGTCAACTTAGCAGAGAGTCGGACCCAACTTAGCGAAGGGTCAGACAGGACTTGGCAAAGAATCGGATGCAGCTTAATGAATGAATAGCAATGCTTTTTAACCACAATCATCAGAGCCTTCATCAGAAATTAAATATTATGTGCTGACTTAAAAATGTAACCACAAAGAATCTGCATTTCAAAATGTGCATCAGAGTGAGGGCAAAATGCCATCAAGATGTGGATGGCTTTGGGGGGCATTCGAAAAAGGGCATTCCTTTTGTTTTTGTTATTAAGCAAAACAAATGGATCCAGAAGATGGTTTACTCTCCCTTTATGTCTGGAGAGGAACAGAATCTAGCTAAACAAGGAGGAGGATCCTCACTGCAGTGTTAATTTCAGCGAGCGATTTCCGTCCACGTGTGTTTGCCATCAGTATCCGTTTCTATTTTTTTTTTTTATAAACAAGAATGACTGTTAGCCATTGATGTAAGTGATTAAAAGTAATAACGTGAGATGCGGATCATCCCAGATTCTCCGTCTGTGGCCCCTGTGAGTGGGCAGGGGTCTATGCCGCAGGGTAACTGGACTCCGGGGAGCTAGTCTACATGGTCATGTGCTTGGAGAAATGACCTGCTGAGTCACTGGGTTGTGAAGGAACACGAAATATCGCCATGCAAGTCCACTCCAGGGAGCTCACTGCAAGTGTCACATTGCAATGAAGGTGTCTACAAAGACACAGCCTTTGTTATAAGCACATTTGTCCATGTATATGTGTGTGTGTGTGTGTATGTGTCTTCTCTCAGACTCAAGGTACCAGGGAAACCCAATTATATGAAAAGCTATGGTGTCGAAAAGGGAAGAGAAAGAATAGTCAAAGCAGGATGGAAGAGATAGAAGAAACGGAAGCTGGGAAAGAATAGGCATGCATCCCTGAAGGGTATGAGGACCACAAGTTCATGGCAGGCTATCTCCATGAACCAAGGAGCCCAGAACTCTGTAGAGGAGCCATGTCCACTTGAGGATGGACAGTGAGAACTCTGAGGCTGGTTGTCACATCACACGTCTCCTGAGAACTTGACTTCGCCACAGTTGTAGACATTTGCTTGCTTCTGGTCTTGACCCTTATTTAAACAGTGAAACGGAATGTGACCGGGGTAGATCCATGTGGGAAAAAAACCACCAATGGTTCCGAAGAGGATGTGCAGAGGAGAAAGAAAGAATTATCCAGGGTTTGAGACGAAAATCAAAGTTATGGGTAGAGGGAGACAAGAGAAGACCAGCAAGTGATAAATGTTTGGCAGGACGCTGAGCGTCTCAAAAGTGGACAAAGTTCATAAGGAAACGAAATCACTCAGAACGAAAAACGCAAGAACTTGCAGCTCAGAGCAGAGCAATTCTGGGTGCAAACAGTGAATATCACACCTGATTCAACGCATCCCTGCTGGTCCAGTGGTCAAGAATACGCCTTCTAATGCAATGGTTGTGGGTTTAATCTGTTGTCAGGGAACTAAATTCCCATGTTCCTTGGGGAAAATAAACTCTTGGTCCACAATCACAGAGCCCAAAGTCTGCAACTAAGACCTTTATTTGCAACTAAGCCAAATAAATGGATACTTTTTCTAAAAAATAACATAGATCATTTACTACAACCTCTTATGATCTGGCAGGACACTGAATATTAAACCTGGTCTAGGTACTGTCTTTTTAAAAACTGACTATTCTACTTAATAATCCACTTTAAGAATATTATAATTTGTTGAAACCATCTACTCTATTTCCCCAGCAAACATATAATCTAATTAGACAGTGCAAAATATTTTTCTGTTTTGCTTCGTTTTGTGGTTGACATTTTCAAATTAGAAATGTAGTTCATAAAAAAAGCATTGTTAAAGCAAATAATCTTCGTGTCAGGAAGTGCAAGAGAAAATTTTAGGCACCAAAATCATTGATGACATATTTTCTGACCTAGCTTATGTGACTTGGATGGGGAATTTTTTTTTCTTTAATGGAAAGAATCAATTCTATTTTTACTGCACCAAAGCAAAATTTCAGGTTATATGTGGAAATCGGCTGTAAGGAGGAAGCCATTTAGGTCACCACGGAGCATTGAATAGACTTCCCTCTGTGGGAAGTGTGTTCTCATTAGTTAGCTATTCCGTAAAGTAGTGTATATGTGTCCATTCCGTCTCCCTGTCCATCCCACCTGCAAATGTGAAGGAAATCCAAGAAAGAGCAGATATATGTATATATATCTCTGATGCACTTTGCTGCTCATCAGAAACTAACACAACATTGGAAAGCAACTATACTTCAATAAAAAACAAATTTAAAAATTAAAAAAAAAAAGAGGAATGCACGTCTAAGTCTTCCACCCTCAACCCCCCAAAATATTGGATGATAAAATATGATAAAAGCCATCCCTGGTGGTGCATTGTTTAGAATGCAGCGCTTCTACTGAGGACACAGGTTCAATCCTCGGTTGGGGAATTAAGACCCTGCGAGATGTGTGATACAGCCAAAAGAACAATTTTTTCAGTAAAAAGTGATCATTGTGTTGCAGCTGAAACTCCAATGCTTTGGCCACCTGATGCGAAGAGCTGACTCATTGGAAAAGACCCTGATGCTGGGAAGGATTGAGGGGAGGAGAAGGGGACGACAGAGCATGAGACAGTTGGATGGCATGACCAACTCAATGGACACGAGGTTGAGTAAACTCTGGGAGTTGGTGATGGACAGGGAGGCCTGGCATGCTGCAGTCCATGGGGTCACATAGTCGGACACGACTGAGCGACTGAACTGAACTGAATCATCGTGTGCAATAGAGTTTCCTGTTGTCATTTATCTTCTAACTTCTCTGTATTTCCTGACGTTTTGAATTAAAACGTAGGCACCTTTGAATTGGAAGCCATGACTACTTTTCCCCTCTTTGCTGATTGATTCATCTCTGGGTAGTTTTCACCCGTCGTTTGATTTCCTGCCTCCTTTGCATGTCGTAGCCTTGTGGAGTACACTATTGGCCCCTGTTTCCATGTTTGTTCCCACAAATCCACACACTCCTCACCTCAAGATGCTGCTTCTGTCTCTGTGTTCATGGTCTGTTTGGACCTCACAGCGTGCCCCTCCCTACATGGTGTGAAGATGAGATAATGATACATGTGTTTCCTGGAATTGAATGGCTCTCAGGAGAGTCATAACATCTCTTCTAGAAATGGTGGGGAGCATCACAAGTTCTAACCCACTCCAGCATTCTGGCCTGGAGAATTCCATGGACTGTATGTATTCCATGGCGTCACAGAGTTGGACACTTCTGAGCGACTTGCACTCATTCCCGTCTTTCACATGGACATCATCATCCAAACAACTTCCCCAGATGTGCACCTCCATTGCCACTCTGCAGGAAAGCAGAGTAAATGTGGCATATAATCTTGGCAAATCCTGCTTTGCAACAACAGCCCTTTAGGACTCCATATTATTAACGGAAGGCGTATTAATACATTTTTTCTTTGTTGTTGTTTAGCCAGTAGGAGATGTCTGACTCTTTTGCGACCCCCATGGACTGTAGCCCGTCAGGTTCCTTTGTCCGTGAGATTCTCAGGGCAAGAATACTGAAGTGGGCTGCCATTTCCTTCTCCAGGGGATCTTCCTGACCCAGGGGGTTGATCCCACATCTCCTGCACTGTAGGCAGATTTTTTTTTTTTTTACTGTTGAGCCATTGTGGAAACCCCAAACTTTATTGACCAGAGACACATCAATACATTTTTAGAAAGTGATACAGTTAAGATCGCCATGTGAAACTGTAAGAACCTAAAAGTGATCAAGGGTTCATTATACAACTTAGGGTTGTTGTCCTCATTCATATTTTGCTCCATCAGGTTTTTGTTTCAACCTTCTATGTATTACGAATGCAAGTTTATGATCATAAAATGTTCGGAAAGTACATAATTCGAAGTTTTGAGTGAAGAAGAATCGTCCAGTGAATTTGACGCAGGTCACTTTCTCTGATTGTGCAAGTGACATGCAGACTTACATCTCAGAAGATGATAGATAGTTCTTTGGGATGTAGTTCTGATTCAGATGATGTGACTATGAGGCCAAGAGAAAGATAGAAACCTTTAGTGTGACGGACACTGATCTGGAAAGTGAAAATAAGGCTCATGGAGCTGGAGAAGACTTTACAGGCATATCAGGTGTAGCTACTGAATGGAATAACCCACCAAGATTGGTGAAGTCATGGAATGAATTTGTTGTCCTGTCCAAAGAAAAACAGCCGCCTGTTAGTTTCTGCAAAAATCCTCCGGTCAGTAATAAGTTAAGAAAATCTGGAGAGAGAAGTTATGGGGAGGTAGGCACAAGATGGGGCTGGAGGTGACAGAAATAAATAAAAACCATTAGAAAACCAGAGGATATGTACACTTCATTGACTTCTCAGATATCTGTGCAGAAGAAATATAAATTCACTGATGATGTCTAAAAATAAGACAGACATAGGGAAGAAACAAAAGGAAATATAGGTTCATGTGTGACAAAAACAAGCCAAATGAGCAAATTAAACAGAGCCTCCTGCGGCTCTGGAAGCAGCCGTCTTACTCATGGTTCAGTGACCTTGGAAGGACTTCTCAAGTATTTCCATATCTGGTGAGGCACAGTCTGTACCTTTTCTTGATTTGTCCTTCAACAATCCTGTCTCTCAACTAACCCAAAAATCCGTCTTTTCAAAAGATTTTTGTCTCTAAAAATTTTAAGCATTTTTATGTTTTACCTAGGCAGCTTTCACTTAGACAGTGTATTAAAAAGCGAAGCCATCACATTGCTGACAATGGTCCATGTAGTCAAAGCTATGGTTTTTCTAGTAGTCGTCTATGGATGTGAGAGTTGGAATATAAAGAAGGCTGAGCACCAAAGACTTGGTGCTTTTGGACTGTGGTGTTGGAGAAGACTCTTGAGAGCCCCTTGGACTGCAAGGAGTTCCAACCAGCCCATCCTAGAGGAGATTAGTCCTGAATATTCATTGGAAGGACTGATGCTGAAGCTGAAACTCCAATACTTTGGCCACCTGATGGGAAGAGCTGACTCATTGGAAAAGACCCAGATGCTGGGAGAGATTGAGGGCGGGAGGAGAAGGGGATGACAGAAGATGAGATGGTTGAATGGCATCACTGACTCGATGGACATGGGTTTGAGCAAACTCTGGAAGATGGTGATGGACAGGGAGGCCTGGCGTGCTGCAGTTCATGGGGTCGCAAAGAGTCAGACACAACTGAACGACTGAATTGAACTGAACGGATATTTTGTTATTGTTTGTTTTTGGCTGTGTGGGGTCTTTGCTGCATCATGTGGATCATTTGTAATGGCACGTGGACTCTTAGTTGTGACTTGTGGGTTTTGGCAGCTGCAGCTGTCCATAGTTGTGGAGCGCAGACATAGTTGCTTCATGGCATATGAGGTCTTCATTCCCCGAACAAGAATCCAACCTCTATCCCTTGTGTTGCAAGACGAGTTTTGAACCACTGGAGCACCAGCAAAGTCCCATTGATGAATTAAAAAAAAATGCAAATGATTTGGATATGGAGTGTAGGGGAAGGAAACGTTTCCAGCGTTTGCATGTGGAGTGTAGGGGAAGGAAAGGTCTCTAGCATTTCTAACTCAAGCCCAGGATGGCCACAAAAGAATCTGGAAAAAACACCTGGTGGAGAGAATCTGGAGGATTCTGTGAGGTTTGAAAGTTTGAGGTGGAGATGTTTTGGGGACATCACGTAACTAGCATTCTATAGATGAAGGATGTCAGAGTCTAACTCTCAAGGGAAAGAGCTGTTTAAAGAGAAGAATGTTGAACTAGTCAACACAGGTTGTGTTTACACACACACACACACACACACACACACACACACACTCTTTTTTTTTCCTTTGGTTGCACCATGCATCTTGCAGAATCTTAGTTTCCGGACCAGGGATTGAACCTCGGGGGCATGGCCGTGTGAGTGCCAAGCCCTAGTAACCAGACCCTCAGGGAACTCTCAACGTAGATGGTATTTAAATATCACAAAGTCATGAGACTGTGCGAGGTCATGAGCCTGAGTGAGGTCATGAGCAGAGTTCTGAACACAGAGAAATGAGAAAAAAAAAGTTTGCCAACTTAGCAACTAGGAGGCTTACTGGCAACTTTTTCTGTCGTTTACTTGCTCGGTCGTCTCTGGCTCTCTACGACCCCATGGACTGCAGCACGCCAGGCTGCCCTGTCCCCTGTCTCCTGGAATTTGCTCAGTCTGTTGAGTCAGTGATGCCATCCAACCATCTCATTCTCTACCGTCCCCTTCTCCTCCTGCCTTCAGTGTTTCCCAGCATCAGGGTCTTTTCCAGTGAGTTGGCTCTTCCCATCTGAAAGGCAAGGGGCAATCACAGCAACTGGGGTAATTAGTGATACTTGGGCAACTGGGTTGTTGGAGATATATGGAAATTTTCTTCAAATTAGTCCGATTTTTTTTTTTTTTCAATACAGTTGGAGACAAGTTCATACGTCGACCGTAATGATGGGAACAGATGCATCTGAAAACAGAGGAGGCAGGAAGCAGGTGTTAGTGATTAAAGAAAACTCTGAAGGAAATTTACCATCTCCACCTTGAACATACTGCATATTTGTGGTCAGCCATTGAAAGTGAGACCAGTCAGAATGGGCCTACAAATTCCTTCATCTGTGCTCACCGGCAAAAATACGGGTGTGCCCCAGATGGGAAAGTCAAGTTTTATCAGGCTTAGGATTTTGCTAAACAAAAAAAAAAACCAAAATGAAGATTGGAGAGAGTGATGTGTGGGAACTGACATTTATGCAAGGTTATGACTCTCTCAAGTTGAAGGAGGAAATACCAAATCTTAATCTCCTGTTTTTGGGACTCTCTCAAGTTGAAGGAGGAAATACCAAATCTTAATCTCCTGTTTTTGGAAATGAGAAAAGAAGGAAAGAAATGTATTTACCATTTGGTAGCCTTCTGGAAAGAGTTCCTAGGTTGCCTGTTTCCTTTATAATTCTCATGTGAGTCAGAGCATCTTTGGGGTTTTGCTCTGTAGTGGGAACCGTATAGATTCTTGGAAAGAAAGCGATAAAGGAGAGAACATATGGATGAGACATTTTCGTATTTTCCATCTTCAGAGAGTGGCCCCCCGTGTTACTTCACAGCAGCAGCGGAAATTTCTCATGTGTCCAATTTCTGCCCAAGAGCAGTGTTTTGAAGGCAGCTGCATCATCAGTTAGGTGACTGATAAACTGTTAGATCATGTGTTGACATGTCCTGACTCAGGAAAGAGTCCTTGTGCCATTTTGGGGGAAAAAAAAATAACAAAACACAACATTACTCGTTGCGATGAGAGACTAACCAGAATATGACAGCAACACTATATATCGTGGAGGCAGAGAGTCGCAGAAAATATATGTTCTCAGTGCAATAAGCGGCTGGCTTAAATTCTCACCATTTTTCCTCCAGACCTCTTCTCTAGGTCTCTCAGCTCAAGTTGGCCTAGAGTTGTGACATTGGATTGATATTTAGCAGAGAGTCTTTGTTGAGGGTATATTGTGCCGGGCAGGTAAAGACAGTTGCTTCAGAGAGGAGCACAGGTTTCCATGCAGTTCACGAGAAGTGTAAATTCTTGCTGAGAAAACCGACAAGGCTGCAATTAGGGAATAAGAGAATGTGCAATTAACCGCCAAGCCGGTACGGGGTACATAATTAGAGAATGAAGCGGCACTGATATTTTAAGGTGCTGATGGTGGGTTTTAGACAATAGCGGAAAATTGAAGGAAACCTCTCCCTGTGGGCTGAAATTGTTAGCTGGAGAACTTGGTGTTTCTCTGACGTTGTCACCGTCTAACCAGTGTTAGCTGAATTTGATATTATTGCTCTGAATGCAGATTTCTTATCTTCTCTCACTTTATCAGAGAACTGGTTCCCATCCTAACTGGAGGGATTCATTCATGCATACACACGTGGGTCATGAATTTCCATTTCTCTGGTGGGCAAAGGAGAATTCCCAACAGAATCAAATCATACTACTTTTCTGGAAAATGCCCAAATGCATTCTGAGGTCCACGGAGGTCTAATGCGTGTTTTCAAGCCAATTCCAAAATGTAATTCACTTTGATCAACAGTCTCGTTTGAATTCTGTATTTCCTTCTCTGTCAGATATCCCTGTGATTAATCTTTCAATTGACTGGAGGTCAGAGAATTGGGGTTTACACTTATCCTCAATCTTCAATGATTCATCTTCACTTGAGGTAGACACATCCATCATATTGAACCCATAGCACGGTTGGTTGTATATTCTTACTTGTCTTTTATTATTTTTGAGCAGCTGATGCAGTTGGCAGAGAACCTCAAATGGGCAAAATATCTGATATAAAAGTACAGTGCTCACAATTTTTCTTATACATTGAAATTTCATGTTTAATTATAAGAAAAAAATATTTATGTTACATTCTCCAGTATCAGCCCTTTGCTTGAATTCACTTTTAATTTATTATGGTTTTTTTTTTAAATTAACTTTTATTGGAATATGGTTGATTTACACTGTTGGGTTAGTTTCTATTATATAGCAATGCGACTCAGTTATACATATATATACATATATCCACTCTTTTAGATTCTTTTCCCATATAGGTCATTATAGAGTATTGATTAAGGTTCCCTGCGCTATACAGTAGGTCCTTATTTGTTATATATTTTATCATTTCTTAATTATTATACTCCTTTTTACTATCATCTGCGGTCTTGAGGTTATTTTTTTTTCATCTATTTTTTTTTTAATTGGAGGCTGACTACTTTACAACATGGTAGTGGTTTTTGCCACAGACTGACACGAATCGGCTATTGGTGTACATGTGTTCCCCATCCTGAACCGCCGTCCCACCTCCGTCCCCATCCCCTTGTCTATCATATACTAACAATAAGAATTCCTGACAATGAGTGAGTAAAGTTTGTAAATGTGCAACGTATGCACATAGGTAGTTCAGAAATCGAATTTCAGCAAAATATCTTTTTGATCAAACAGTTAATGTTCATGGAGTTTTTAATAACCTATTGATAGTAACCGAGTTGCTCTTTACTCGCAAAATTGTCACCAACTCTTTTGCGACCCGATGGACGGTAGCCCACCAGGCTACTCTGTCCACAGGCAAGAATACTAGAGGTGGGTTCATTTCCTTTTTCTATTTTACTTTATTCTTAAATTGTTTTTTTAAATTGAGGTATAGTTGATTTTCAATGTTGTCTTAGTTGTTGGTGTAGAGGAAAGTGATTCAGTTATACATATGTATGTATATATATATATTTTTATACATGTATATATGTTTATCTATACCACAATTGCACTACAATTGGACAATTGCACTGCAATTGCACTACACCACAATCGCACTCATTTTACGTGTTAGCAAGATCATGTTCTAAATCCTTCAAGCTAGGCTTCAACAGTATGTGATCCAAGAAGGTCCACATTTACAAGCTGGATTTAGAAAAGTCAGCGAAACCAGAGATCAAATTTCCAACATCCATTGGCTCATAGGAAAAGCAAGAGAATGCCAGAAGAACATCAACTTCTGCTTCATTGACTACTTCAAAGCCTTTCATGGTGAGGATCACAACGAACTCTGTAAAATTGTTCAAGCGATGGGCACATCAGACCAGCTTACCCTCCTCCTGAAAAACCTGTATGCAGGTCAAGAAACAAGAGTTAGAACCGGGCATGGAACAACAGGTTCCAGCTGGGGAAAGGAGTACGTCAAGGCTGTATGTTGTCACCCTGCTTATTTAACTTCTGTGCAGAGGACATCATGAGAAACGCCAGGGCGGATGAAGCCCAAGCTGGAATCAACGTTTCTGGGAGAAATATCAATAACCTCAGATATGCAGATGACATCACCCTTACGGCAGAAAGCGAAGAAGAACTAAAGAGCCTCTTGATGAAAGTGAAAGAGGAAAAAGGAAAAAGCTGGCTTACAACTCACACTGAGTTCAGAAAAACAGGATCATGGCATCTGGTCCCATCACTTCATGGCAAATAGGTGGGGAAACAATGGAAGCGGTGAAAACTTTTATCTTCTTGAGGTCCAAAATCACTGCAGATGGTGACTGCAGCCATGAAATTTAAAGACGCTTGCTCCTTGGAAGGAAAGCTATGACAAACTTTGCATATTAAAAAGCGGAGACATTACTTTGCCAACAAAGGTCATCTAGTCAAGGTTTTTCCAGTGGTCATGTATGGATGTGAGAGCTGGACTATGAAGAAAGCTGAGCGCTGAAGAATGGATGCTTTCAAACTGCGGTGCTGGAGAAGACTCTTGAGAGTCCCTTGGACTGCAAGGAGATCCAACCAGTCCATCCTAAAGGAAATCAACCCTCAATATTCATGGGAAGGCCTAATGGTGAAGCTGAAGCTTCAATCCTTTGACCACCTGATGCGAAGAGCTGATTCATTTGGAAAGACCTTGATGCTGGGAAAGATTGAAGGCGGGAGGAGAAGGGGACGACAGAGGATGAGATGGCATCCTGACTTCGGTATGCTTGAGTTAAGTGAAGTGAAGTGAAGTAACTCAGTCGTGTCCGACTCTTTGCGACTCCATGGACTGTAGCCTACCAGGCTCCTCTGTCCATGGGATTTTCCAGGCCAGAATACTGGAGTGAGTTGCCATTTCCTTCTCCAGGGGATCTTCCCGACCCAGGGATCGAACCCAGGTCTCCCGCATTGTAGGCGGACGCTTTACCGTCTGAGCCGCCAGGGAATTCCAGTACGTTTGAGAATCGTCTGCAGTCCCGTGACCCCCTCACTGCTTGAACCTGATTCTGCAGAATCAAACTCTCTCCGCAACCAACCTAACCCTGTTTCCTGTGATGGGGTTCCTGGATCCCTTTTTCCAAAGCTGCCGCAACACCTCTGTTTGGTCTAAGGAAAAAATGCACTACATTTGCAATGTACCCAGTCAACATTAGGCACCTTACCTTTGGCAAGCTTTGTTCTTTCTGATGTGCCCTTGTGATGATGTGACATTCTCTGTTCATTCAAATAACCAGAATGGTTGAAATCAGCACCACTGATGAATGCTAAGTGTCGTATACCGTCATTTTTCTTTTCTTTTGCAGCTTCACTGCATTAGATCTGTATCATTAAAAATATTCACAGCATCGCTGAAGTCACTCCCCAGTAGCTAAGGAATGTGTTCCTCTCCAGAGTGATCCAACTACTGTTGGCAGTTGTTAGGGTTTGGAAGGTTGTGCGTCTCTTCCTGCTGCTTTTTTGTCAATAACCCCCTTTCCTTGGTGACAGGGGAAATGTTCCATGTATCCAGAGCGGGGCCTGTTAGATTTATTAATAGAATTCATCTTCACACTGGACTGATCCCAGTCTGGTCTGTTCCGCGCAGCCTGTCACCTCATAATATCTGGCTAAAAAGATGCTAATGCGTTGTTGGGTCACGTCCAGTCATCTCTGCCTAATTGTTTGGTTTCAAGGCAATAGTCCATGTTACGCGTGATCACTTCTCTGTCCAATTAACGCGTGTTCCCGGCCATTCTGATAGACAGGCTGACTCTTCTTCCTTCGGCCCGAAGCAAACAAAGCCGAAAGCTTACACGATACACAGCCATGTGATTCAGTTTTCTGTGTATGTGCCTGTATATGTGTGCGTATACATATGAAAGTGAAACTTGCTCAGTCGTGTCCGACTCTTTGAGACCGCATGGACTATGCAGTCCGTGGAGTTCTCCAGGCCAGAATACTGGAGTCGGTAGTCTTTCCCTTCTCCAGGGCATCTTCCCAACCTAGTGGTTGAACTCAGGTCTCCCTCATTGCAGGCAGATTCTTTAACAGCTCAGCCACCAGGGAAGCCCGTGTGTGTGTATAAATGTATACATACACGCTTGTTGCTAAGTCGTGTCTGACTCACTGTGACCCCATGGACTCCTGCACGCCAGGGTCTTCTGTCCTTCACTGTGTCCTATATTTTATATATACACTACATATTGTGTGTGTTATCTGTTCAGCTGTATCTGACTCTATGCGACCCCAAAGACTGTAGCCTGCCAGGCTTGTCTGTCCATGGAATTCTCCAGGAATGGGTTGCCATTTCCTACGCCAATATGTGTGAATATAAGTGTATAAATATATATCCCTTTTTAGGTTCTTTTAAGAAAATATCTATTTCTTTATTTGCTTCTTCGTAGCGGCATGCGGACACTTGAGTTGAAGCATGCGAATTGCTTGCTGCGATATGTGGTAGCTTATTCCCAGGCCAGGGACAGAACCCTGGTCCCTACCTTGGCCGCAGAGAGTCTTGGCACTGGTCCACCAGAGAAGTTCCCTAGATTCTCTTCCACTAGTTTTTTGAATGATATTGTGTAGAGTTCTCTGTGCTACAAAGTACACCAGAAACTAAAAGGACATTGTATTATACATCAAGTATATATCAGTAATAATCTTTAAAAAATTACAAATGTCACTGAACTCTGCGTCTTCTTAAATCTCGGAGGCTAAGTTACCTCCCATGTCTCACTTATCCGTGTTTCCAGAGCATGAGTTTGTCTGGTTATGATTCTTTACCGACTGAGCTGTCAGGGAAGCCCAGGAACTTCTGGGTCTCCCTTGAATGTAGGTGATTTGGGGACAGCATCCTGGGTGGCTCAGAGGTAAAGAGTCAGCCCCCAGGATAGGAGACCTGGGTTCCATTCCTAGGTAGGGAAGAGCCCCTGGAGAAGGGAAAGGCAACCCACCCCAGTATTCTTGCCTGGAGCATCCCATGGACAGAGGAGCCTGGTGGGCCACAGTCCATGGGGCTGCAAAGAGCTGGACATGGCTGAGCACACACACATTTGGTTTGCAAACTGCATTATCACACAGAGCTGGTCCATTGCAGAGTCATGATAAAAGAGAGAGTGCATTCCTGGTGAAACGTGACAAGAACAACAAGGATTCGTGGCTGGAACCGGTCTTTTCCGAGGCTCCCTTTGAATAGCCCTGAGCGAATCCATGGCAAATAGAATGTTTCTGCCTTAAAATGGCTTATTTAGCTCGCTGTGTTTGGGAGCACTTCTTCCGTGAAGCAGGGTGCCAGAAGCTGAGAGATGCTTTTGCGGGGAGCCGGGGTCTGCCTGGGCTGTGTTTTCAGGGCGCTGTTGGAGATGGTGCTGGCGTTTGCTCAACGATCTCCCTGGCGATGGGATTCTGTTGTCCATCAGAGGGGTTCCCGTGTCTCTCTCTCTCTCAAGTCATATGCCTGTAAATACAGGGACTTGACCTTTAAAATAAGATAGAAAAGAGCCCGCTCTCCCCCTTCACTTACGTGATGGTTCTGTGCCACCCGAGTGCCAGGGAAGCCACTGGCCTGGCTCCACTGGTGCCTGCCCATCGGTGTTGGCGGCAGCTCTGCGGTGCCCGGGCCCAGCGGGCGCCCGGACTTCCTGTCTGCAGTTCGGACAGCAAGTGGACAGCCACGCTCTCCCCGAATTGCCCGCAGGCTGCCACGTGGCTGATTTGTGGTCCCTCGGAATTCCTGCTGCACACGGGGAGGCTTGCTCTGCCTCCGTCTCACGGGAGGATGCGGAGAACGGCATCCTTAACGAACCGGCCTGTCTCAGCACCCATGCCTGTGTTCACACACCAACAGGGCTGAGGGGGGTGCTTGGCAGGCAAGGAAGCACGCAGGGTCCTGGGACTTTTCCTGGCTTTCTTGAGCTGTGTTCTGAGTTTTCCAGCCTTGATAATTTTTTTTAAATTCTTTTTTATTTTTAATTATTTTTTTTAAAACTTAATTTTTAAAAAGAACCAAAGCAGCATATTTTTCATGATAAAAGGTACCATCCACAAAGATGACAGACATCATAAACCATTAGACATCTAACAACAGACAAAGATACATACAGTGAAAATGAGAAGAAATATAAGGGAGAAGAAAAAAATAGATAATCACAGGGAGGCATATTAATGTTTCTCTTAGAGTATTTTGCTCAGTGCAGAAAGCATAAACATATTTTTTCACGTCATTAATGATTTAAATAAAATTTATTTATTTGTATATTAATGTAGATTAATCTTGGGCTTCCCTGGTGGCTCAGAGCATTAAAAATTCTGCCTGCAATGCAGGAGACCTGGGTTTGATCCCTAGGTGAGGAAGATAACCTGGAGGAGGAAATGGCAACCCATTCCAGCATTCTTAACTGGAGAATCCTATGGACAGAGCAGCCTGGTGGGCTTCAGTCCATGGGGTCGCAAAGAGTCGGACATGACTGAGCAACTTTCACACACGCTTATTAATCTTACACCCTACACAAATACATTTCAAATTTTGTATCTCGTATGTTTATATTCCATAGGACAGTCAGAAAAACTGGCAAAAAGGTAAACAGTACTAAATTTCAAAATGTAGAATTTTTTTGTGATTTCACATATATATATATATATGCATACAGATGTATTATTTTTGAAATTATTTTCTTTATAGATGATTACAAGATACTGAGTGTAGTTCCCTGTGTGATAACCAGCCTTGATAATTCATTTCACGTGGACGTTCAGGTGTTGTCCATCTAATGGCTCATGGAGGGGGAGTTTCTTAGATTGCGATGATGGCAAGTAAAGGAGAAAAGGGAAAAAGGCAAAGAGAAAGAAGCAGGACACAGCTCGCAGGGTTTTCGAAGCCACCAGGAAAACTCGGTGCTGATCCGGGCGCAGCTTCCATCTTTCAGCTGCGTTCTCCTTCGTCGTGTCGCTGGCTCATCGGGAATTTATGCCTTTGCTCACAGAGCTCTTCACGGTATCTCTGTCCCTCATCTGTTATGAATTAAGAAGCAATGGCTGCAGACGGGGACAAAATGCAGCGTTATTCAGTCCCTATCGAGAAGCAGGCACCCGGCTCTTCAGCCCCCGGACGTGGAGGTGGTGCCCGCGGTGTGAGATGTAAACAGTCGGGGATGCTCGGTCTGGGGTTGTATCCAGGCTGCAGGCAGGACTAACACCCCAGCACGCGACTGGGTCCAGATGGTGGCCGGTGTCCCCTGGCCCACCTTCAAGTCCTGCTGGCCTGGGGTCGCTCCCAGAATCCCCATTTACCTGGCAATACAGGGAAGGCGTGGCGTTGGCCTGATCGGACAGTTGATGAAGAATCTGTCTGCAGTGCGGGAGGCCGAGGTTCGATCCCTGGATTGGGAAGATCCCCTGGAGGACGGCATGGCAGCCCAGTCCAGTGCTCTTGCCTGGGAAATCCCATGGACAGAGGAGCCTGGTGGGCTGCAGTCCATGGGGTCATGAAGAGTCGGACAACTTCACTCTCACTTTTCACTTTCATGCATTGGGGAAGGAAATGGCAACCACTCCAGTGTTCTTGCCTGGTGAATCCCAGGGACGGAGGAGCCTGGTGGGCTGCCGTCTATGGGGCTGCACAGAGTCAGACATGACTGACGTGACTTAGCAGCAGCAGCCGCAGTTCATATATTTAGAAGTAATAAGTCACCCATTCTGTCTTATTTAGTTGGTGACACAAATTGTTTTTCTCTTGTTAGATACACATCAACAGGACTCATTCCTTTTAACATTGTCATATAATTCAGCCTTTTCCAAAGCGTGTTGTCTGCACTGATCCATCAGCTCTTTATGAATTGGATGAAAAAGGGTTCCCTGTCAAAACAAATACTACAGAGCCTCTAATCCTTTCATTGACTGTATTAATTGTATCAAATGCTATTTTCCGTTTTCCCAACGTGTTTTCTCCTTTGACCGTTCCATTGCTTGAAAGTGAAAGTCGCTCAGTTGTGTCTGACTCTTTGCGACCCCATTAACTACACAGTGCTTGGAATTCTCCAGGCCAGAACACTGGAGTAGGTAGCCTTTCCCTCCTCCTTGGGATTTTCCCAACCCAGGGATCAAACCCAGGTCTCCAACATTGCAGGCAGATTCTTTACCTTCTGAGCCAGCAGAGAAGCCCATTGCTTTTCACTTGTCTTTTCCTGTTCCCCTGTTGATGCCAAGCAACAAACCTCCTTTCTTCCCTCTGATCTGCCATCAGCATTCTTAAAGTCATTTCCTTATGCGATCTCAAGATAATTTTCTTTCTTTTTGAAAGCTTAGCATTTTATATATATCCATCAAAGTGTTTTGCTTGAGCAGAATGTGTCAGGACTCCATAACCTGAGCTTTATAGTTTAGTGTTGCCCTTTGAACAGAAGTTTGAGTGAGTGCCTGGTCAATGACTAGTCCTGTCCGACTCTTTGCGACTCCATGGACTGTAGCCCTCCAGACTCCTGTGTCCATGGGATTCCTCAGGCAAGAATCCTCCAGTGGGTTGCCCTTTCCTTCTCCAGGGGGTGTTCCCGACCCAGGGATCGGACCTGCATCTCCGGCATTGGCAGGCATGTTCTTTACCAGTGAACCAATTGGGAAACCCCACCTTTTGAGCAGAGAAAGAAAAATAATCCGATAGAATTCTCTGTTTGGAGACTTTATATCTGAAGTAATACCTAGCAGTTGATATGCAGGGTTTTGTTTGTTCTTGTTGATTTTTTTTTTCCCTCTTGAAGTTCTCATCTCCTGATGGTAGAGCTCTTGGAACTCATCCGGGCATTGTGACCCTCAAATATATAAATGTCGCATATTCTGAGTGCGCCCTTAAAGAGTTAATATGCTTCTGCTGAGTTGTTCAATCAGACCCAACTCTTTTGTGACCCCATAGACTGTAGCCCCCCAGGCTCCTCTGTCCATGGGATTCTCCAGGCCAGAATACTGGAGTGGGTTGCCATTTCCTTCTCCGGGGGATCTTCCCAACCCTGGGCTTGAACCCACGTCTCCTGGATTAAAGGTGGATTCTTTACCATCTGAGCCTCCAGATAAGCCCCGTTCCATCCACTACACTTGCTGTTTCTTCCCATAGACATTTGTCACCTTAGTTTTTCTTAGACTGGTCCCATTTCATGCCTCTGAACCAAGGAAGCGACATCTTATTCTACTACATGAAAAATGGCAAACAGTTATCTAAACGTCCCCGTGGAGTCTTTCAAAGTCTGCGGTAATCTTTTGTTCTGTGCTGCTTTTATTCCCCGACAAAACATACACTGTCTTTCTTTATTTCTTCTTTCTTATCATAGAGCAAGTTAAGAGTTACTCAGATAAGGTGTCAGGCAACTGAAGGCAGGAATATATAAGAATATGTGGAAGAATGAATGAAAGCGCCTTTCCTTTACCAAGGGCCCAGAGGTCTTCATCCTTCAGTGGCGTGGTCAAAACCACCATCACACATGCCTGGGCGTCCCTAACAAATGTAGTGGTTGTTGTTTTCCTTACTGGGCTCAGCGTCCCGAGTCCCTTGCCAGTGGTTTATTCCGTTAAGTGTTTTTCAAATTCAGTTTCTAATGAAGCATGCACCTCCAGGCAGCCTGGGCCCCTTACCAAAACGGTCTACATATTTAACACTCAAACTCTCTGTATTTGCTGAGAAGAACTTGAGTGGACTTCTCAGATTTGTTCTGAGTTGTTCATTTCTGCAGCTGATTGAGACTGGGCGTTTCCACGCACCCACCCTGCGTCTTACCTGTTTTCTTCCAGTTGGTTTAAAATTGGTTTAATTTCAAGGTATGCTTTGAGATGTTGGAGTCGAGAGGTTTCCTGAAATAATGTCCAGGCAACACCCTGAAGTAGGGGGTATGTCTCTCTGTTTTGTAGCTTTGTGCAGTGTGCATACTCAGCCACTTATGACCCTTTTGTGACCTCATGGACTGTAGCCTACCAGGCTCCTCTGTCCATGGGATTCTCCAGGCAAGAAGACTGGAATGGGTTGCCATTCCCTTCTCCAGGGGATCTTCCCAACCCAGCGACTGAACCTGTGTCTCTTACATCTTCTGCATTGGTAGCCGGATTCTTTACCACTGAGCCACTTGGAAAGCCTTGTTTGTAGAGATAGAGGCACTATTTTTAGGAACAGGTGACTGAATTTACTAGGAGAGGAGATCCCAATGGTATACTGATTGATTTTTATAAGCTTTTCTTTGTTTTTAAGTTCATTTTGTATTGTGGTATACAAATGAGGGACTCAGCCATACATATACACGTATCCCTTCTCCCCCAAACTCCCCTCCCATCCAGGCTGCCACGTGACATTGAGCAGAGTTCCCTGAGCTGTCCAGCGGGTCCTTGCTGGTTCTCCATGTTAAATCCAGCAGTGTGTACATGATAATAGACTGATTCCCAATGTCTTAATGCCTTCAGAAAATCCCTCACTAGACTGAACTCTCTTTAGCACTTTATTGGGATTCATAGAAACCTACCAGATGCAGCCTGAGATTTTCCTCCATTTGGGGTTTGCTAAGATGTTCACATCTTTTTTTGTTTTCCTGAGTGTTTTATTTGGGAAGTTTGCGTCCCAAGGCTGCCTCTGAACACAGCATCAAGAAGTCGCTTCTTAAGAGAGATTCCTGCTGAAAAAGTTCGTGGGAGTCTTGAAAGCTGGTTGGGATAATGACTAGTCACCACTTCTAACCATGGGAGCAACTTTTCTTGCTGAAGGACCAGCAATTGAATATATTTCAACACTATTAACCATCTTCTTGTTGACTTTATGGTGATCAGCATTTTTAGCGGGACTTAGTCATTCCCTATTTCTTCAACTGAAAATAAGAAGAATAACGACCCAAATCCATAACCTTGAGAGATTTCCATCAATACCTGAAATTGCATATAATTACCAAGGAGACCAAATCATCAAGCTCACAGTGAATTTGTCTCTGGTTCTCAAAATAACATGCTTTCAAAGCTGGAACCCATTTTGCACAAATCTCTAAACACCTGGAGAGATACTAAGCTTCCATCTTGGCCCAAGGCAAATGCTTTACGGATTTACAGTACAATGGATTAATTGTCTTGGAGTCCTTTAAGCCGATGGGATTAAATGGTTGTATTAATGAAAATCCCATCCTGGTCTCCAGTTTTATTTTCTGAGGCAGTAGCTTGCTGATGTCAATATGCACAAATATCCAGATGGAAGTCAATTAGAAATTATCAGAATGTGTTCAGTAAGACAGGGTCATATTTTGTGATCACACCGTCTTGTAAGGATTCTCAGTCTTTGTGGACAGTGATTTGAATAGCTTAAGGATCTCTATCACTAACATGCAGGATTATATGCAAAACACAATTTTTTTTCCCCCCCCGCAAGCTCAATGCCACATTCTTGCCTCAAGAATGGCTTTTCTTTCCAAACAATATTCTGTTGATTAACACATCTACCTTTTGTCAAAAAGGTCTCTCTGCCTGCAGTTTTTTCTTCCCCATCTCACTCTTTGAAACACAGTTTCTGACATCTGGTTGTTACGTTTCTCTGAACAAGGGTTTTCCTTCATATTCATAGATCTTGTTGTTGTTGCTCTGTCGCTAAGTTATATTTGACTCTTTGTGACACCCCGGACTGCTGCACGCCAGGCTTCCCTGTCTTCCACCATCTCCCAGAGTTTGCGCAAACTCATCTCCACTGAGTCGGTGATGCCATCCAACCATCTCATCCTGTCTTCCCCTTCTCCTCCTGCCTTCAGTCCTTCCCAGCATCAGGCTCTTTTCCAATGAGTCAGCTCTTCGCATCAGGTGGCCAATGTATTGGAGCTTCAGCCTCAGCAATGAATTTTCAGGGTTGATTTCCTCTGGGATCAACTGCTTTGATCTCCTTACAGTCCAACGGACTGTCCTTCTCAATAGTTATCTAGTTATAATTTTCATTTTCTTTATTACACCAGTGGTCCTAGGATGTCATCATTTGCTATTCTTCTGTGATGCATAAATTCACTTGGGGGAACCAAAACAAAACCACATTCCCCAGAGACGGACCCACCACGTCACATAAAATACCCTTCACCCTTTGTCAGATGGTGATGCTGTGTTGTTCACGTGCGTCTGGGTCATGGTTTTCACTCTGCCGACTGTGGCAAGTTGATCTCCTGGAACAAATTACTTAACTGCTTTTGGCTTCCATTGTCTCATCTGTACAGTGGGGGCAAAAATAGTTTCTGAAAAGTTTTCAGATGGTTACAAAGTGGGTGGACCAGCGCCCTGCATGTTGTAAGCCAACACGGTAATTTGGACAATCGTAGTGACATAATAAAATAACCACTGTCGTAATAGGGAGATCAGCTGGCTGAGGGCAAAAACGAGTGATCGTTTTTGCTGTGTCACTGGCTTGCATCTTTTGTGGACCCAGCTGTACACTGTAAAGTCTGTCATGTAAATATTTGCTAGGTCACCGACTCATTCTCGTATCTGTTAAAGAAGACATCCTCATTTGACCTCCTTCAGCTTCTTGACTTACAACATACAGACGTCCAACTGAAGGAACCAGAACACCTTGGAGAAGTGGCTGATTCTTGACAGGGGGTAGAAAATGTACCAGACAATCCCAAAGTATCTGATAGTGCCAGGAAGCAAGGCAGTGTTCAAAAGTCAACGGAAGAAAGAATAACACCAATATAGTGTACCAACGCATATATATGGAATTTAGAAAGATGGTAATGATAACCCTATATGCAAGACAGCAAAAGAGACACAGATGTACAGAACAGTCTTTTGGACTCTGCGAGAAGGCAAGGGTGGGATGATTTGACAGAATAGCATTGAAACATGTATATTATCATATGTGAAACAGATCGCCAGTCCAGGTTCGATGCATGAGAAGGAGTACTCAGGGCTGGTGCACTGGGATGACCGAGAGGGGTGGGATGGGGAAGGAGGTGGGAGGGGGGTTCAGGATGGGGAACACATCTACACCCATGGCTGATTCATGTCAGTGTATGGCAAAAACCAAATAATGTAAAGTAATTAGCCTCCAATTAAATAAATTTTTTAAAAAGTCAATGAAAAATATCCACAGTGATGGGGGTATATTGAAGGGTATAGGGCTTCCCTGGTAGTTCAGCTTGTAAAGAATGTGCTTGTAATGCAGGAGACCCTGGTTTGATTCCTTGGTTGGGAAGGTCCCTTGGAGAATTGATACGCTACCCGCTCCCATATCCTTGGACTTTCCTGGTGGCTTAGATGGTAAGACATCTGCCTGCAATGCGGGAGACCTGGGTCAGGGATTTCCCCTGGAGGAAGACGTGGCAACCCACTCCAGTACTCTTGCCTGGAGAATCCCCATGGACAGAGGAGCCTGGTGGGCTACAGTCCATGGGGTCTCAAAGAGTCGGGCATGAGTGGGTGAATAAACATAGCACCTAAACCAACTAAGGTAAGGTAAGTAAGAGTTCTCACTGGCCAAGGCGAGAACAACTTGAAGAATAACATTAAATCCTGTTGTGCTTAAATACATACCTACAGTCTCATGTGGTCAGAAATGAATGAAAAAATAAAAACAGAAGTATGAGTTGTGTATCACTGCTGGAACAAATGACTTACTGGCTTTTAGCAACACATATCTGACTTATAGTTTTGGAGGTCAAAAGCATAAACGGTTCTCACTGGGTAAAATCAAGATGTGCATAGGACTGAATCCTTTCAATGGAGCTAGGGAAAAACTTCTTTCTTGAAATTTTTTTTTTTTTAATAGATAGAAGCCACCTACGTTCTTTGTCTCAAGGTACCCTTTTTAATCTGCAAAAAGCAATACAGAATACAAAACTCCCGGCAGCATGGCATTTTCCAGTGTATAACTTCTCTCTTTCTGCCTCTGTCTTTCATTATAAAGGACTCTTGTGAGGACACTGGGACCCAACTGATAATCCAGGATAATTTCTTTATGTTAAGGGCAAGTGATTATAATCCTTAATTGCATCTGCAAATTTAAATCCCTCTTGCCACGCATCGTATCATATTCTCACGTTCTGGGGAGCAGGGCACAGATCTCTTGAGGAAGGCGTGACATGATTCTCCCTACCATGGGGAGAAGAAGCCGAGCTCCTATGCAGAAGTAGTGCAGCTAATTTTTGGAGATCCCATCCCTTGACGCACTGGAGCTTGCCTGTACATGAGTTTGGCTCTGCCTGCTGTTTTCCATCCAAGCAGTCTAAAATTCAAGGAGGAGAAACTTGACAATGAAGAAACCTAACAACCGTGACCTTGGCCAGGGGCTGGAGGTCCACTTCCAGCTTGTAACTCATGTTGAGAGCACACGCCCTTGATATGTGACGAGAAGGACATTTCATTCTCAAGCTTTCTCTCCAAAAATCATAAACCCCGCCTACTCATGAAAAATCCAAAAAAGAAAAAAAAAATAATAAAAAGGCCAATTGTGGGAAATTCTGCAAAAATGCCTGGTGAGAGCTCTTGGAAACTGTCAAGGTGAGAAGAAACAGGAAAAGTCTGAGAAGCTATCACGGCCAAGAGGAGTCTAAGCAAACATAATGACTAAAATCGAACTCAAGATCCTATGACTGAAGAAAAAAGATATATGGTCAAAATGAAGGAAACCTAAATCTAGTATGGTCTTTACTTGCTTGTAATATTTCACAATTGAGTCATTCGTTATGACACATGGACCAGATCAGATGTTAACAATACAGCAAGCAGGATATGAGACACAGGACAACAGTATACACTGTCTTGACGTGTTTTGGGTTCTTTTTTACATTCGAAACGGTCCTAAAATCTAAGTTTATGACAAAAAGGAGCAACAACAAAAAATGCAGATTCCCAACCTTCCCCTCTAATTCCCAAGGATGCTTTGAACATCCCAATGTTTGATATCCATGCAGATGTTTTGAAGGTTTCTTGCGTTTAAAATCCAAGTGGGATTTTTTTTTTTTTTTTCCAATCTTGCTGTCAACATAAACGGCGTTGAGTGATCTGGAAAAGAAGAGGATATGATTCGCTTCATGCTAACCAGCAAGGACTGTGTTGGTAGCTCCGTGTTCAGTCTATTTCTGCCAAGTGGTTTTGATTCCACAGGTCTGATTCTTTGTGACCCCTTGGACTGTAGCCCACCCGGCTCCTCTGTCCCTGGGGTTTCCCAGGCAAGAATACGGGAGTGATTTGCCATTTCCTTTTTCAGGGGATCTTCCTGACCGAAGGATCGAACCCTCGTCTCCTGCGTTGGCAGGTGAATTCTTTACCACTGCCCTACCTCGTTGTTGAAAGAACTTATATGTATTACTGAACTCATGTGTGGCTGCTTGCTGCTAAACCAGTAGAGTTCTGGCTTGTGGGAAGGAAAGTCTGCTTTATTTTGAATGGTGGCCACTGAGGGTAGGTGGTGTCCTCTCCAAAGGCTGACTCCCTTCAATCTGACGATCAGGGGGCAAGAGCTTTTATAGAAACAGGGAAGGGGGTCCATGCAGAAATGGCACAGTCAAATCCGACCGTCATCCTGAAATTGGTCATTGGTGGTCTGATTAGGGTCACTTCTGCAATTGTAGGTACATTTAATCTTCACTTCCAGGGTGGGTTTTTTCCCATTTACTTGAAGCCAGCTCTTTGAATTGTGGCAGCTTATGTCATGACTGGAGTTCCCTGGAGGCTCGGAGGGTAAAGCCTCAGTCTGCAATGTGGGAGCCCCGGGTTTGATCCCTTGGTCGGGAAGATCCCCTGGAGAAGGGCATGACTAACCCACTCCAGTACTCTTGCCTGGAAAATTCCATGGACAGAGGAGCCTGGTAGGCTACAGTCCATGGGGTTGCAAAGAGTTGGACACGACGGAGCAGCTTGACTTTCTGTCTTATGTCATGACTACAGTCTGCTCATCACGTAGTTAGCTTCTCCACAAGCTAGGGGTTTCCGTATCTATAAAACAGCTCACAGAACATGGCTCAGAGTATTAACTATACTTCTTCAGGAGGAAATAAAGGTCCTTGACTTTGCTTAAAGTGAAAGTGTGTGAAGGTTGCTCAGCCATGTCCCACTCTTTGCGACCCCATGGACTGTACAGTCCAGGGAATTCTGCTGGCCACAATGCTGGCCACAATACTGGAGTTGGTAGCCTTTCCTTTCTCCAGGGGATCTTCCAAACCCAGGGATGGAACCCAGGTCTCCCTCATGGCAGGCGGAATCTTTACCAGCTGAGTCGTCAGAGATGCCCTGCCTTTGCTTGATGAGGGCATTATTATTATTATTATTTGGTCTTTTTATTATTCTTCTCTGTTCCTGCATGTTCTCACTCCTCTGATTAAACTTAGGCTTTGGCTGAAGTTTGTCACAAACAAAAGGCAGGCAGAGGACATATGGTCCCGCTCCATTTCAGATGCACCTGCTCTCCTTGCAGAATGTGGGGCACATAACGTGACAACGGAAATCAGTCCTGAATATTCATTGGGAAGACTGATGCTGAAGCTCCAGTACTTAGACCCCGTGATGCCAAGAGCCGACTCAGTGGAAAACGCCAGGATGCTAGGAAAGATAGTTCTAGGCAGGAGGAGAAGGGGATGATAAAGGATGAGATGGTTCAATGTCATCACCAACTCAGTGGACATGAATTTGAGCAAACTCCAGGAGATAGTGAAGGACACGGAAGCCTGGGGTGCTGCTGCTCATAGAGAGCCACGTTCAATTCCTGGGTCACGAAGATCCCCTGCGGGAGGGCATGGCAAACCCACTCCAGTATTCTTGCCTGGAGAATCCCATGGATAGAGGACTCAAGCGGGCTACGGTCCATGGGATTTCAAAGAGTCGGACACGACTGAAGCGGCTTAGCACATGGCATATCGTCATACATGGGGCTTCATGCTAGGTACAGAAATGTTAATTTTCTATAACGTGGAAGCAAAAAGGGTGGTGCTAACAGGAAAAGGAGGCCTGCACTTTTTAAGGAAAAGTATCACATTGACTTTGGTTCACAAACATCAAGCCGCCTGGGGAAGAAGATGTGTTTCTGATCTAAAGTGCTATCTTTCATGGAGGTACATTTTGGGATGTTGGGAGGTGTGTACGCATGGCTGAATCTGTGCAGATGTATGTGTGAGCGAGAGTGAGAGAGAACGTGTCTCATGTTACAACCAGTCATCTTGGGTTAAGCTATGCTGCTGTCACAAAGACGTTAAACGTTTCAGCAGCTGGCAATAGCGGAGGCTTCCTTCTCTTTTATGAAGTCTGTGTCCATTTCAGGCTGACCAGCTGTTTTCTACACCCTCTTCTTTCCAAGACCAAGGCTTGAAGGGGAAGTTCCCACCTGGGAGGTACTGAACTGGTGATGTTTCAGGAAGGGGGACCCCTTCCAGGGCCCAAGAGTGGGCTCTCATCCAACACTCGGAAATGAGCTAAGGAGACACAGGTGCTGGAAAAGCAATAGACTGTAACGGGAAGGGGCCTCCCGGGCGGAGAGCAGGAGCGTCCGGGAACCCAGGAGGACTGCCCTGCCTTTTGGTTCACAGTCTCGGGTTTTATGGTGATGGGATTAGTCTCTTGGTTGTCTCCTGTCCATCACTCTGACTTCAGGTTCCTTCCTCGTGGCTCACATGTTGCTCAGCCAAACTGTGATGCCAGCGAGAATAATTCTGGGCGGTGGAAGGACGCATGGTGTCTCCTTCTGACCTTGGCTGAATTCTCCCTGTGGGTTATGGCTCGTTGGTTCCCTGTTCCTCATCAGGGCCCCCTGTCGTAAAATAAAATTGTCGTAAAATCACTATATATATGGTCACTATACTTCCTGGCCAGGGTGGGCAGTTTTGGTCAGCGTGTTTTCCCTGAACGCAGTGCTGGAGGGTAAAATCACCGTGGATGGATCAGGTCATAGTGATTTAGTGCCGTAGTGCCATGAGTCTCTTTCATTCATGTTTTTTTGGCCAGGAATCTTAGTAGCAGCTGGACTAGGTGATGGTTCCCCCAGGGACGCTTGTGGGCAGTATTTTGAATAAATGATAAAAACCCTTTATGCAGACTGTGTTGAGGGGATATAATCAGTCACACTGAAAAAGGGTTGCGAGTCATTTCCCCTTGAGTTTATTTTCTCATCTCTCTTCTTTACATCAATACATCCTTTCATTTCTAGCCGAAACGAAACGTTTCTAGCCGAGCAGAGCAAGGAATATTTCTACGGTAGCCAGTCAGCTAAGTTCTACAGCGGATAAAGTGTCTAAAGTTCTTATCTTCAATAAAAATGGTCCCGTATTCCAAAGACTTAGGTTGTCTTATGGTTCTCTTTTCTTCCTTCCTTCCTGTCTCTATCTCCTTCTCTCCTCGCAGCAAGTCTTGAGGGATCTTAGTTCCCCAAACAGGTATCAAACCCAGGGTCTCAACAGTGAAAGCTCAGAGTCCTAAGTGCTGGACTGCCAGGGAATTCCCATGACCTTGAAATTCTTAAAACAAGAAAAAAGAAAATACATATTAAAAGAATATATATATAAAGAAAAAATATATGTTAACATATACATGTCAATACATATTAATATATAATATGTACATTAATTTATACATAATGCATAAGTGTATATACATGTATCGGTTTTACAGCTGTTAGCTGAGGTCATTTAATTGGTGTCTTCTCGCCTGACAAACTCAGGCATTGAAGAGTGGGATGATTTTATATAGTCTAGACTTAATTTCATTTTGAGGAAATTGTGCTGTGTATCAGACACAGACCCGGTAAGCGAAAGACATCTTGACTGATTTGCCTGGTAAAGACAGAGAAGCCACTTTTAGAGGCAGACAGTCTAGTCTTTTATTTATCTGTCTATTTTATTACAGGATAGCTGATTTACAATGTTGTGTTCATTTTAGGCATATAGCAAACTGTGTGTACATACATATGTATCTGTTTTTCCCCATTTATTTTTTTGCATCAACAGCAAAGCAAGAATACGGCAAGGGTTCTAGCTCCCCGTAATTCTTGCCCTGAACACCAAAAAGCAAGGGCTTGCCTGATAGCTCATTAGGGTAAAGAATCTGCTTGCAATGCAGGAGACCCCGGTTCAATTCCTAAGTTGGGAAGATCCCCTGGAGAAGGTAACCGCTACCTACTCCAGTATTCTGGCCTGGAGAGTTCCATGGACTATATAGTCCATTGGGGTCACCAAGAGTCAGATAGGAGTGAGTGACTTTCGCTTTTCACACCAAAAATCACATAGACATTTCACCCAGTCTTCAGTGGTGTGTATGCTGGCTATTTCAAGAAGCTTTTGATCACAGTTAGCACTAGGAAATGGAACGGAGAATATTTCAGAATCTCCTGGCAAGAATAATGTGTGTGTGTGTGTGTGTGTGTACACATCCATATATGTATATATACTTTATATATATATATATTTTAATACAACATTTTAAGAAGTGTCTCAGGGCAAACCAAAGCCTATGTAATTGGCTTGATGCATAGAAAATATCAAGCATAATTCAATAGTAAATTAGCTTCAATTATTAAATACATTGTCATTCACTCTCAAGCTCATGGAGATGTTCAGTCAGTCAGTTCATTCGCTCAGTCATGTTTGACTCTGTGACCTCATGGGCTGCAGCACGCCAGGCCTCCCTGTCCATCACCAACTCCCAGAGTTTACTCAAACTCAAGCCCATTGACTTGGTGATGCCATCCAACCATCTGATCCTCTGTCGTCCCCTTCTCCTCCTGCCTTCAATCTTTCCCAGCATCGGGGTCTTTTCCAGTGAGTCGGTTCTTCAAACCACGCATCCAAAGGATTGCAGTTTCAGCTTCAGCATCAGTCCTTCCAGTATACACTCAGGACTCATTTCCTTTAGGATGGACTGGTTGGATCTCCTTGCAGTCCGAGGGACTCTCAAGAGTCACCACAGTTCAAAAACATCAATTCTTCGGCACTCAGCTCTCTTCACAGTCCAACTCTCACATCCATACATGACCATTGGGCAAACCATAGTTTAGACTAGACGGACCTTTGTTGGCAAGGTAATGTCTCTGCTTTTTAATATGCTGTCTAGGTTGGTCATAACTTTTCTTCCAAGGAGCAAGCGTCTTTTAATTTCACGGCTGCTGTCACCATCTGCAGTGATTTTTGGAGCCCAAGAAAATAAAGTCTCTCACTGTTGTTAGGGGAGGTAATTAGGGGAATTGTTAAGGGAGGTAATGTATTCCACCAGGTGAGAGTGCTAATAAAAGTGGGCGACAGTGATCTGAATCTAATTGAATTTGTCTCTCATTTCTGCGGATAGAAGTATTTCAGTAACAAAATTCATAACAACAACAAGAAAACTTGAGGAAGTCTGCAATGCCCTGAGGTTTTAATGAGAAGCGTCGACATACATCAGAGGCCTGTAAAGTTTTAGTTTTATTTTGATTCCTACCAGAGTGCGAAGTAAGTGCTTCTGAATTCCAACAAAACGAGAAAGCAAAATTGTTATTCATATTTTTCTCTTGTTCTGCCTTCCACAGCCAGTCAGAGGAAAAGAAACCATACTACCCCTGCCCCCCCCCCCCCCTCCTCTGTCAGAAAAAAGGAAGAACCCTCTCTTATTATTTCCATTATTGCAATGAGACATTTTAAACTGCCAGAACATTCAGTTCAGTTGCTCGGTCATGTCCAAGTCTTTGCAATCCCATGAACTGCACGGCAGGCTTCCCTGTCCATCACCAACTCCTGGAGTTTACCTAAACTCATGTCCATCGAGTCGGTGATGCCATCCAGCCATCTCATCCTCTGTCGTCCCCTTCCCCTCCTGCCCCCAATCCCTCCCAGCGTCAGGGTCTTTTCCAATGAGTCAACTCTTCTCATCAGGTGGCCAAAGTACTGGAGTTTAAGCTTCTGCATCAGTCCTTCCAATGAACACCCAGGACTGATCTCCTTTAGGATGGACTGGTTGGATCTCCTTGCAGTCCAAGGGACTCTCAAGAGTCTTCTCCAACACCACAGTTCAAAAGCATCAATTCTTTGGTGCTCAGCTTTCTTCACAATCCAACTCTCACATCCATACAGGACCACTGGGAAAACCATAGCCTTGACTAGATGGACCTTTGTTGGCAAAGTCATATCTCTGCTTTTCAATATTGCTGTCTAGGTTGGTGACAACTTTCCTTCCAAGGAGCAAGGGTCTTTTAATTTTATGGCTGCAGTCACCATCTGCAGTGATTTTGGAGCCCCCCAAAATAAAGTCTGACCCTGTTTCCACTGTTTCCCCATCTATTTGCCATGAAGTGATGGAACCAGTTGCCAGAACATTAGAAAGAATTAGATCTGTTTTTACTGTGATCACAAACATATGCCTTTAATTTTCCTGCAATGACAACACAAGGACTATTACGTGGCAGAATTCTTTTTTTTTTCTTTATTAAACTAAAGTGTAGTACATTTACAGTATTGTTACTTTCAAGTGCACAACAAAGTAATTCAGTTAATATATATTGTCAACTTATTAATAAATCAGTAGTCTAACATGATGCTAAGAAACATTGAAGGTGGGAGGAGAAGGGGGTGACAGAGGGTGAGATGGTTGGATGGCATCATCAACTCAAGGGACATGAATTAGAGCAGGCTCCGGGAGTTGGTTATGGACAGGGAAGCCTGGTGTGCTGCAGTCCATGGGTCGCAGAGTCGGACACAACGTCATAGCGACTGAACAGCAACTCACAACCTGCAAGTTGAGAGTTATGTTTTATTCAGTGAGAATTTTCAGGACTTCAAGCCCGGGAGACAGAATCTCAAGTAACCCCGAGAGAACAGTTTTGAGGGTGTGAGCTGGGCGTGGGGGTGGAATCGGGTTATCTAGAAGTTTGCGGCAAAGGGCAAGGTAGTCTGCACATTAAAAGATTTGTTATTTTTTAAATAATTTTATTTCTTTCATTGACTCTGCTGGGTCTTTGTTGCTGCATTTGGGGTTTTTCTAGTTGCGGGGAGCATGACTACTCTTCATTGCGATGCACAGCTTCTCATTGCTTTGGCTTCTCTTGTGGGGCACGGCTTCCGGGGTATCCAGGCTTCAGTGCTTTTGGCTCATGGGCTCTAGAGCAAAGACTCAGTAGCTGCGTGTCTCTGGCTGAGTTTCTCCCAGGCATGTCGGATCTTCCGCGGCCAGGGGTCAAACCCATGTCTACTGCACTGGCAGGCGGATTCTTTACCACTGAGCCCCCAGGGGAAGTCCTAAAACATTGCTGTTAATGAAGGAAGCAGCAGGCATCTCAAGTTAAGGAATTTACGCTTTTCTATGCAGGGGAAGACTCCAGAGGCTGGGCTCACTGAAATCCCTCCTTCCATGTGCATCTCCGTTATCTAGGAGGACCATCCTGAGGTGGGGATGTGAGCATCCTTTAGTTCCTTGCTCACCATAGGGAGTGGCCACAGCTCTCCATGGTGGCTCAGAGGGTAGCTGCCAGTTAGAAGGCCTTGTTCTTCCTGGGGTCAGAAATTCACATTTGGAGGGCCGGGATATCACAGAATCCTTGATGGCTGTGACATGTTTGTTTACTCATATGGCAGGAAATACGTAATTTCACAATTTCAGGGAGGTGCCTGCATTGGACAGACCCACAGATAAAATGCTTCATGTTATCTCTGAAATTCACTGTGCTCATTGTAACGTGTACTCGGAGGTTAGAACACGTGTTATGGTTCATGTGTGGAGGGTGTGAAGTGGAAAAAAAGAAAAACCTACGCAACCTAAAAGTTGAGAATTATGTTTTATCTGGTGGCCTTTCTGAGGACTTAAGCTTGGGAGGCAGGCTCTAGGATGACTCTGACGGACTGGTGCAAAGACGGTCAGCGAAGATCCAGGATCTACAGGATATTTTGCAGCAAAGACCAGGTTTTCAGGACATCAGAACATGACAGCTACTTAATCAAAACTGGTGACCTCAAATTAATGAATGTAGCATTTTATTTTTTTTTCTTTTAATGGAGAGTTGCAAGAGTCTGGGCTCAAAGAAATAATTCCTTTGATGCGCATGTCAGCTCTCTGGGGCCAGCATCCTTTTTCCCCATCCTGAATCCCCTCAGGGTACCTGTAGCTGCTGACTTGATTTCTTACAGCATCCTTTGTTTCTTGGTGAGGCAGGCATCCTTTCTGATCCACAGGTGTTGACCCCTTCATAGCCAATCATGCAGATGTGGGGGTCACGGAAGACTTGTCCTGGGGGAGCATTCCTGTCGTCCTACCATCTCCCACAGTCTTAATTGCCCCTGGCCCCTCTCTAAAGCTCCCCCTTCAGAGCAGTCCACTTCCTTTGCTTGTCAAAAGTGAGTCCTCACCCTAGCGTTACTGAAAGCTCAGCCTTTCTGCACACTGGTGCCAATTCATGTCTCCGAGGCAGAGTGCTACACGCAGCAGAAAAGGCTAGCTTTATTGCTTTGCCAATAAAGAGAGACACTCTGGAACTTCTGCCTTGAAAAACTGCGTGTCTCCACCCCAGAGAACTTGATTAGGGTTTTTTTTTTTTTTTTTTAATAGCAGTCAGGTCAGAGGTGGGGTCTCGGACAAGACTGGGAGAGTTTGCAGAGCTTCCAGTCCCTTAATCTCATCTGTCTCGAGAATCCCCTGGACTGCAGATCAAATCAGTCAATCCTGAAGGAAATCAGTCCTGAATATTCATTGCAAGGAACTGATGCTGAAGCTGAGGCTCCAGTACTCTGGGCACCTGATGCAAAGAGCCAACTCATTGGAAAAGACCCTGATGTGGGGAAAGACTGAGGGCAGCAGGAGAAGGGGGTGACGGGATGAGATGTGTGATAGCATCAAGTCGATGGACGTGAGTTTGAGCAAACTCTTGCAGATGGTGAAGGACGGGGAAGCCATGCCTGCTTCATTCAGTCCATGGGGGTTGCAAAGAGTTGGACATAGAGAGTGAACAGCAACAAGAGCTTTAGTCCCTTGTTGATTAGAGGATGATAGACTAGTTCCCTTTTGCCTGGTGACTACTTGATCAATGACACACCTCTGATCGCCAAGAAAGCATCTGTTTTCCCCATTTGTTACTGCTCCATTGCTCAATCATGTCCGACTCTTTGTGACCCCATGGACTGCAGCATGCCAAGCTTCCCTGTTGAAGGACATCTCCTGGAGCTTGCTCCAACTCATGCCCATCGAGTCGGTGACGCCATCCAACCACCTCATCCTCTGTTACTTTCCCATAACCCAGTATACAACTTCCTCTGTATGGAGAACAGTGCATTTAGCCGAAGGGCGACACTTTTTAAGGTCCTTACTGAAGCTAACATGGATAGGTAATACTTAGAATTTGCCCTTGCCAGGGACAGGAAAAAAAAAATTTTTTTCCTTTAATATGCAGTATGATGTTTTGCTCTTTCTGAAGTGAGTCGCAGAGACAAAAACACACATGGAATTTTAATGCATATATGTGGAATCTTAAAAAGTTAGTATAGATGATGTTATTCACAAAGCAGAAATAGAGACAGAGGCATAGAGAACAAACAGAAGGATGCCAACTGGAGAGGGAGAACGGGGTTGAATTGGGAGATTGGGATTGATATATAAACTATTGATACTCTGTGTAAAACAGATAACTAATGAGAACCTACAGTATAGCTCGGAGAACTCTGATCAGTGCTCTGTGATGACCTAATTGGGAAAGAAATCCAAAAAAGATGGGATATATATATTTTAATCTGATTCACTTTGCTGTACGCACAAACTAACACAACATTGTAAAGTGACTATACTGCAATAAAAAAAATCTTGTGAAATAGATAAAAACCAAAAATGTAGTCTATAATGTAGGATAAAATAAAAAGTTTTATTCATAAACAAATTAATGTGAACTGATGAATACATTTCTAATATGGTACATCACATTCAAAGGGTTTTTTGGGGTTCTGTCATTTTTGTTTATCTGACATAGATAATGCGATTTCATGGCACCTTTGGTGACTTTATATGACGATTTGCATAATTGGTGGTAACATCATAATGTATATTAAAAAAAAAAAGACATGTAAAATTACTTTTCCTGCCTCCAAATTGTAACTGCAGCCAGCACCTATAGACTTTCCATATTCTTGTATTTTCTTATTGACTCTGGTTGGTCTAACTGTTCCATATTCTCTACAAAGAGTTTTTATTACATTTATGACCTAAAGTGGTGGCTCTGATGGTAAAGAATCCTCCTCCAGTGCAGGAGACCTGGGTCAGGAAGATCCCCTGGAGAAGGGAAAGGCTACCCACTCCAGTTTTCTTGCCTGGAGAATTCCATGGACAGAGGTGCCTGATGGGGTACAGTCCACAGCTTCGTAAAGAATTGTACAGGACGGAACAACTATAAGTTTCAGTGTTTAAAATAGTTTGACTTTGAAAATGATGTAGATATGGTACTAAAAGGAAACATCAGAAGGACAGGTGTAAAAAAAACAGAAAAAAAAGAGACATCCTTCATGACTTGGGAGATTGAGATATTTCATTTTTAAAATCACATTGAAATTTTAATGAAGGAATGGCTATTCATTTGTTTGAAGTTATTTAAATATTCCCTTTAATATTTAGAGCCGTCTCCCCACGAGGTTTGCTGGAGATGCTAATTATTAGATGTAAAGGCCTACGATTCTGGCCTTCTGGGGACCGGAGAAAACTCATGGCCCGTCTGGACCTTGAAGCACCTTTTCAGTCGGCATGGAATAGGTCTATTCTGGACTAAATTGCAGCAGACTTATTTTCCCTGTGTCCTCTAATCCTTGTATTGACATAGTTCATGACTGTAACTAAATGAGATACTCAAGAGAATTTGGGTGGCTTTTTAGGCCATTTAATTAGTTATATTTGAGAGAACAAATATTGCAGCAGCTTACCACAAAAGAACAAAAGGGTGGGAAGTCAAATATACATAGAATGTTACCGGCGACATCTAATTATGTTTCTGGGTCAGAGTGCTATATCAAATTAATTTAAAATTGTGGTTTGGCAAATAATTTCCATCAGAATCTCAGCGGGTGTTTCTTGCTTCCATTGACAAGCTCATCTGAACCATTTCGTCTGTACGGAGAAAAAGCTACCTGTGTTGAAAAATCAGAGGAAGATTGGAAGACTTGTCTTTCCCTATTTCCAAACATACTCTAAAACTCAGACAGTAAGGTACTCACCTGGACAGAAATATAGAAGGGGATATAATTAGAGTCCGGGAATAAGCCCTTGCATTCATAGGCAGTTGACTCACAAGAACAGTGTCACAACTCTTCACTGAGAAGAGTGTGTTAAATCAGTGGTGCTGAGACAACCGGATAAGAGATGCACTTCATACCACGTGCCGGCATTCACAGAAAAATAAATGAAAGGTGGACATTACAGGAAAACTTCAAACATCTAGGAAAAAACATAAAATCTTCCGGGTTTTCGGTTAGGCAAGGATTTCTTAGATATCAAATCTAAAGCCCAAGCTTAAAAAAAAAAAAAAAAAACAATCGATTAGTTAAACTTCCTTGAAATTTAAAACTTTTGCACTTTACCAGAAGCTGATGCAATTTTGCTTTATTCTGGGAGTTTGCACTGATGGCTTAGTGGTGAATGGTGTCAGATTAGTGGTCTCTGAAGAAAAAGGATTTCGGGACCAGGTAACATGCTTGATCCCTCAAGAGCTTCTGTGTAGCAGAGTTTTATTAAAGTATGATAGCAGACAGAGACATCTTCTAACGGAGACATCAGAAGGGGGATGGAGAGTGCACTGCCTAGCTAGTCTTGGCATGGGAGCTGTATACTTTTTCAACTGGGTGTTACAATTAATCAAAGGAATGTCTCAAGGTTGTAAAGGTCTTACCAGACCCACTCCTGTAATTTACATTTGAAGATGACAGAGTTAGCACTAACAACAATAGAGAGATCTTACCAGACCCACTCCCATAAGATACATTTTAAGATAACAAGATTAACCAGAAGGTTTTCTGGAAGGAGAAACTGACCTCAAGCAGGATACATTGTTGTTGCATAATCCTTACGACAGAGTTTAAGCTGAGTTGTTTATGTAAATCATCAGTTCTGGGTTTAAAGGAAAAAAAAAAAATGTTTTATGTGACTAATACTAAGGAATGCAGCGAGGGAGGGGGAAAAAAAAAAAAGGCATTTGTCCTTTCCTGCTCCTTGAGAATTCCAGACCTCTGTCTCTTTTTTGAGAGCCCCAGACCCCTCTCTCCTCCTTGGAGACCCTGGACGTCTTATCAACCTGCCTCGGAATTGACTGTCTCAGCATCATGCCTTGCGTCTGTTCTGTCCAGTCTGTTTGTTAGTGGTCCTTCCTCTGAGGGGTTGCCTTAAGGATGCTGGCTGAGCTGGCTCTTCCATCTTGCCACCGCCTGCAGTCTCTTCAATGAGCTGCTTAGTGCCACATGGGTCTCTGCACTGCAGCGCCATGCCTTGCACACGCTTCTGTTTTCCGTCAAATTGGCACGTGTCATCCGTGACCGCAACTTGCACGTTGGACAGTGAAGCGATATGCTGTGTGGTCACTCAGATCTGCCTCTAATGGGGCTTTGGCCCATCCCACCGAGCCCTTGATGGGCGGCCCGCATTGCCTTCCACCTGGGTTTCCAATGCCGTTCGTCCTCCTACACTTCAAATGAAACCTGACGGCTTTCCCTGGTGTCTTGGTTGTAAAGAATCCACCTATCCCTGCAGGACAAGCAGCTTCAATACCCCACACGCCTCCGAGCAGCTGAGCCCGTGAGACAGGAGTATTGCACCCACCCCCAAAAGCCTGTGCTGTTCTACAGGAGAAACCCGCGCACTTGAGCGTAGCCCTTGCAAGACGCGGCTAGGGAAAAGCCAGCACCAAAACCGAGACCCGGATCAGCCCAAAGTAAAAATAAGTATATACTTAAAAAAAGTCACCTTTGAGAAAATCCAGAGAGAAGCGGCAGATCAGAAGAAAAGATTTGCATGTTAACTTTCTAGTAAAAGATCTGTCTCTATAAAATGCAAAGGACTCTTACAAGAATGATAAGCCAAGACACCAGTGTTTAAAATGGGCAAAATATTTGCATCGATCAGCTAGTAAAGAGTCCGCCTGCAATGTGGGAGACCTGGGTTCGATCCCTGGGTCAGGAAGATCCCCTGGAGAAGGGAAAGGCTGCCCACTCCAGTATTCTGGCCTGGAGAAACCCATGGACTGTATAGTCCATGCGGTCACAAAGAGTCCGACACGACTGAGTGACTTGCACTTTCACCTTGCACATTCACCCACCGAAAAAGATTGTGCAGGAGAAGATACTTGACACGATTAAGTCATTATCTAAATGCAAATTAAGACCGCAGTGAGGTACCGCCTCACCCCCACTAGGATGCCTACAATCAAACAGATAATAGCAGGTCTTGATTAAGAGGTGGAGGATTTGGAACCCACATACACTGCTGATGGGAATATACCATGATTTAGCTGATTTGGAAAACAATCTAGTTTTTAGACTGTTAAACATGAATGAGCCCTGAGAAGTAGCAGTTCCACTCCTCCATATCCACTTAAGAAAAATTAAAATATGCATCCATAAAAATATTGCATGTAAATGGTTCATGAGCTTCCCTAGTAGCTTAGGGGTTAAAAAAAAAAAAACCTGCCTGAACTGCCTGGTAATCCAAGAGGTGCAGGTTTGATCCCTGCATTGGGAAGATCTTCTATGGCAGGAAATGGCAGCCCGCTCCGGTATTCTTTACTGGGGAATCCCATGGACAGAGGAGCCTGGTAGACTACAGTCCGTGGTATTGCAAAGTGTTGGACTTGACTTAGCAACTAAACCACCACCAGCGACTGTTCATAGCAGAGTAATTCAGACTGGCCACCGCATGGAACCAGGGCAAGCGTTAGTCAACAGAGGAGTGAGTAAGCAGGACGTGGTACATCCACAGAGTAGACTCTTACTCGTCCGTACAAACGAGGAATGAAATACTGCTGCACGTTGCCACGTGAATGGACTTCGAAAACGATACCCCAAGTGCACGAAGCCAGACAGAAAGGAATACATATTCTGTGAAAACACTTGCAGGGAATGCACCAAAATGGCAAATCTCCACTATGTCATTCATTGACTAAGAGAGACTGATGTTAGAAATATTGGATACCTGCAGTGGACACAGGCAATCATTTTGGGGTGATGGAAATATCCTCAAATCAGATTACGCTGTGTGTAACAGGCTACTGTGTTCCGTAGCTCAGCTGTGTCCGATTTGTTGTGACATTTTGGACTGTGGCCCATTGGGCTCCTCTGTCCATGAGATTCCCCAGGCAACAATCCTGGAATGGGTTGCCATTTCCTCCCTCAAAAGATCTTCCCGACCCACGCATCGAACCCACGTCTCCTGCACTGGCAGGTGGATTCTTTACCACTCGCGCAACCTGGGAAGCCAAGTGTATGTTGCTGGTTGAACAACTCCATATATATGTACACACACGCACACAGACACAAATCCTTCAATTTGACACCTTGGTGAGTTGATTTTATGATTGAGAATTATACCTCTCTAGAGCCCTTACAAATCATACTTGGGAGATCAAAAAGAATTTGCTGAAGCCTCGAAGACACTACCCTGGATTGCCACTTAATCAGTGATATGACTAGGTTGTGTGACTTCTAAAAACATTGCAAATCTTCAGAGCATTTTGCTCCACCCTTGTGGAGGGGGTGGGGATAGTTTCCTACAATACTGCCTCTCATCCTTCCCCAGGAAAGAATTCCAGATTCCTGCAATTTCACGCACTGACGGGGAGCCTGGAGACTTTGAGAACTGGAGCTTGAGAAGAAACTCTGGCATTTAACTCAGCCCAGACCTCGCAGAGCGGCCTCTGTGTGGGTTTCAGCCAGGCCAGGGGCTGTGCGCCTGAGGTTTCAGCTGTGGCTGGGAAGACAAAGGAGTCTTCACAAGAGGAAAATCCAGAAGAAGGCAGGGATATAAGGGCAGACTCATGGGAAAGGCAGAGGGCAGGTGTGGGGTCCTACTTACAGACCTTTCTCAAGGGAGATAGTCAGACTTCACGAGGAACGTATTTTTCTGGGAAGGAATCGGCGGCGTCAAATAACACATTCAGTCCCTTAATCCATTCCACGTCTCTTGAAAGTGAAAGTTGCTCAGTCGTGTCCGACTCTCGGCAACCCCATGGGCTATACAGTCTGAGGAATTCCTTAGGTCAGAATACTGGAGTGGGTGGCCTTTCCCTTCTCCAGGGGATCTTTCCAACCCAGGGATCGAATCCAGGTCTCCCACATTGCAGGTGGATTCTTCACCAACTGAGCCACCAGGGAAACCCACACCTTTATTTTTCTAGTGCCTTTTCTTTTTCAATGAAAGAAGTGATGTGTTTTTTTCCTAAAAAAACTTAGAAGATCTTCAAAAAATTGAAATTTTGATCAGAAATGCAAAGGAAATTATTTCTAGCCTCCACATAGACTATGTGTGTAAGAAAGGCATTTCTTAGGCTTCTCTGGTGCTTCAGTCATTAAGACTGTTCTTCCACTGCAAGAGACACAGGTTCCATCTCAGGTTCAGGAACTAAGATTCTGTAAGGTGCATGGAGCAGTCAAAAAAGCAAAGTATTTCTTACAGTCTTCTTAACAACATGTAGCCATAAATTCAGCCCATGAGATAGCTTCGAAAGAAGTTTTATACTGATAAACTGTGAACGGAACAATGCAGAAGACAATGGGGCTTCTTTGGAGAAGGCTGTTTATTTAAGTTTGTTTTAAGATCTTTCATTGCAGGGGAATTCTTGGACGTGAATTGACTTCCATGTTAAGCTGATGGCTATAATAGGTTGACTCATCAGAGTCATCAGTTCCGTTCCTCAGTTGTGTCCCGACTCTTTGCGACCCCATGGACTGCAGCACGCCAGGCCTCCCTGTCCATCACCAACTCCCAGAGTTTACTCCAACTCATGTCCATTGAGTTGGTGATGCCATCCAACCATCTCATCCTCTGTCGTCCCCTTCCCTTCCTGCCTTCCATCTTTCCCAGCATCAGGGTCTTTTCAGATGAGTCAGTTCTTCCCCTCAGGTGGCCAAAGGACTGGAGTTTCAGCTTCAGCATCAGTCCTTCCAATGAACACTGGAACATTTCCTAGAAGACTCCATTCTACCTTCACGTAGTTAAGGTGAAAACCTGCTCACAGGCTTGAGTTTCAAGGGGGCCACTGCTGTCCGCAGCTTTCCTCAGTGACTTTATGTGGGTAGCTTGAAATTGTCTCCAGTGGGGAGTATTTGAATCTCAAAAAATCAGCAAGCAGAAGGGGTCAGGTTTCCACCTTCCCTCCCATTTCTGCTTGTTTAATCCATGTGATATTTCCAATGCTCAACCCTTCTTGAGGGACGAAAACATCAACTTCAGATCTTGGTTTCAAAACACGTTGTCGTCCCCCTGAGTTCGGAACAACTGTAGCTGTTTTTTCAGATACACGTCTTGTGGGTGACAGTGACTAGGTACATCCGGGGAGGAACATAAAGGGCAAGTGTGAATGCCTCTGTTGTGTCCAACTCTGGGCGACCCCATGGACTGTAGCCCACCAGCCTCCTCTTTCCGTGGAATTCTCTAGGCAAGAATACTGGAGGGGGTTGCTATTCCCTTCTCCAGGGGATCTTCCCAACCCAGGGATCAAACCCGGGTCTCCCACATTGTGGGTAGGTTCTTTACCCTCCGAGCTACCAGGGAAGCCAGGAAGGAAGGTAAAGACCACTTTTCACTGTTTGCAGCCATTCAAATTTTCCAGAACTAGCATATGCGTCCTAGTGGGCCAGGTCTGTCTGTAAAAAGAAGACGGTTGAGCGAATGGAATAAGTCAGTGATAGTCAATGTTTTAGCTTCTTGTTTCTTAAAAATATAGAAACCAAAAAGGCACATTGCAGACGGAGAGGCCTTGTTCTGGGTTTTTGTTTTTGTTTGTTTTTGAGGGGTATTTGGTGGCATTAAGGGAACCTCTGTGTTCATTTTGCTGACAAGGAAATTTCAAGGTTGTTCATATTTCATGTTGTCCAGGTAGGTGACTTTATTTATTTCTTACTTTTTTTTTTTTTTAACAAATACCAATAACCCTCAAGCAATATTTAATAAGTATTTGAAACACAGAAAAACATGATGTATAGTGTTTTGTCTTGATTTCAGAAACGCTTGTTGAAAGTGGTAGTTTACAGTGGACCAAAGGAATCAATAATGTGCACTGTGCTCTAGCTACTAGTGACAAGTGCGCATTCATGATTTAAATAAATTGTAGTGACTGTCTGATGTTTATCAGGAATGGTATGCTTTTTTATGTTCTTATGCATGAAACTAATGTGAAGTTTAAGATATTTTGATTCATCTTTCATGTTTACTGTTTACTGTGTTGATTCTTACTGTATAGAATTTCCTAAGCACAGTGTATCACTGACATTTCAAAAATGTATCTAGATTATTACGTGTTAAAATTAGAGGAATATTTCATATGCATTTCTTTTTAAAATTTGGGAAACTTTAAAAATAATTTTCTTTTCTTTTTTTTTTTACAACTCACATTACTTTTTTTTTTTTTTTGCAGTAGTATCATTTTAACCCTCAAACTGCATTTTCACTGGGTATCTAATTTTTTTTGCAAGTAACATTTTGAATTTGTTCTTCTTGACATATTTATGTTTATATGCATTTTGCATCTCCCTAGTTCATGTTTTTGAAATCAGATGTAACAGATTTCAGCTTTTTGTATGATATTTTTTTTTTCTTTTACTGCATAGTATCTCTCTTCTGAATTTTTTTGCAAACCTGTTGTTTTTGAATTCTCTTTTTTTTCCCCTTTATTTTCCTTCTCAATATGACCCCAGGAGCCAACTCAAAGAGAAACGCTGATGATATAACCAGTAATGACCGTGGTGAAGATGAAGGTATTTTTTTGTTTTTTTTCAAAGCTCGATCTTGATGCATGATTTTATATATATATTTTTTTCTTTTTTCCATTTCAACCTGTTTTTCCTCCCCTTATCTGAAGAGAGTGCACTTCTGGGTGCTTCCTTATTTTCTTCTTGTGTGGGGACTACTATCATTTTTAATGACTATGTAAACCCCCTGGAAGAATGTATATCCATGTTTCTCAATATGAAGTGAGTAAGAAAATACCATTTACAAGGAAGCTCACTGTTCTCTTTTTCCTAAGTTTTTATTTTTCTTTTTTTTTTTCTGCTTGATCACAAGAAGATAAAGTGAAATTTTAAAACATGCATGTATGCGTTCTTTTCTTTCTTCCAAATGTTATTTTGTAATTCCATGTTGTGTTTTGGAGCTTTGGTCTTGTTGGGGTCTTCCGTGGACACCAAAGACAGCCCAGTAGGACTTTTTTGGGTGGGGCTGGCATTTCCATCTTTGTTTTTACGATTGCTTCCCCCAGATGTACTGATTCCAAAGTAGGGTTTTCAAAGCATCTTCTCTGGCTCACAGGAAAACACATGAAAAAGTGTCTTGAAGGGAATTTGTTGTTTCTCTCTGAAGTGCCTTTTGGAAGCTTTAAAGGAAAAAAAAAAAAGTAGAGGGTATAGCAAAGAATTGAAAAAAAAAAAAAAGGCTGAAAAGCTACATCTTTGCATCTCTGTTTTCACACCACGGCTGCTCTCAGAACTTTCTTTTTTTTCCCCTCCTAAAAATGTTTAGTTGCTATGGAGAGTTTCTTTTTGAAGGCTCTCAAATTGTTGGACAGATTACCCACTAGAACGATTTTTTTTTTTTTTTAAAGATGGAAGATAAGGCAGCATCTAAACCATCATTAGCACGTGGTATCTTCTTCCTTCAGCGGAAAAAATGGTTTAGAAGAAAAGAAACAAAGAGCTTAAAATCAGCCTTTGCAGGCTCGGGCAGGTTGGGTCTGCGTCTGTGTGTTTAGGAGCTCAGTCGTGTCTGACTCTTTGGGACCCCATGGACTGTAGCCTGCCAGGCTCCTCTGTCCATGGGATTTCCCAGGCAAGAATACTGAAGTGGGTTCCCATTTCCTTCTCCAGGGGCCCCTCCCGACCCAGGGATCCAACCTCTTATATTCCATTGGCAGGAGGATTCTTTACCCTCCAATCTATCAAGAAAGCCCAAGGCAAACTGGCGTGGATTTACGACTATTTAACTTAAAGGGATGAGCGCCCTCAATGTTCCTGTCGTTCTCTAGCTGAAACACAGTTTAAAGTGGACCCGAGACCCATCCTTGCTGGGAAGCAAAAGTTCCCTCAAAGCGCCTTTTTATCACTTGCTTGGTTTTCCCACCCTCTTAGGCTTCTTTCATAAATCAGCGGGTCTCTGAGAAGAGCTATCTCACGGTTGCCTTCTCACCCACTGTTCTCTCAATATGACTATTATTTAATATTTTGTGAACCCGCGTTCACAGCATTCTCGTTGCTTTCAGTATTCACCTTAGAAGTTTCCTCTGATTACTTTGGACCCACGACAGCTGCCCCGAGTCATCAGCTACCCTGTCTTTGTCCGGCCCCAGACCACCTGTAATTTCATCCGTATCCTTATATAACTAATTACAGGTATAATTTGCATCTTGTACCCTTGTATCCTTTTACCGTCTTATTCCCTTTTTTATCACTGGCACCTGTTTTCACAATCCCGCCAGCTACCTGTTATATTAAAATGCTTTCACCTTTTCCTTAAATACCAAGGAACTGTTATTTTTTTTCTTTTTCCCCTAATGTTGAATGAATATGACATCTGATTATTCCTTCCCCAGGCTCACAAGAAGCTTCTTGTGTGTGTCTCGGAAGGTAATAGCCGTTAGCCTAACGAATTTATTTATTTATTTTTCTGAGGGGACCCCTTAAAGCAGTCTGAAAAATGTCAACTTTTTTCTTTCCCGTAATGCAGCCAAGAAAGGTAACATAAATAAGAATCCAAACAGCAAATCAGTGTCCAGAGAGACTCGTGGATGGTGTAAAATATCACACCGCATACGGACGGTGATTGATTAAACAGCTCCACATCGCATGTGATGAGTGAGCGCCTCGCAGGGGGCTCCATGGTGAAGAATATGCCTGCCATTGCAGGAGACGAAGGTTCAGTCCCTGGGTCGGGAAGGTCCTCTGGAGGAGGGGATGCCAACCCACTCCAGCATCCTTGCCTGGAGAATCCCATGGACGGAGGAGTCTGGTGGGCTACGGTCCATGGGGTCGCAAAGAGTCAGACACGACTGAGCGTTATTGAGTGAAAGATTCAGAAAGGATTTTTACCTCCTCCTTAGAGTTTACATGAGAATATAGTATTCTTTTGTTGTGGGTTAAGTGTCTACAGACAGATGGGCGGCTTGACACTTTTTCCTGTACTTGACTGTGACACAGGGTTCTTTGGCCTCCTGGAGGGTGTCTGGTAGCATCCAGGAGACGGTTTTCAGACGGCGCTCATAATTCATTTTATGAGCAGCCTCCATCCACCTGTCGGTTCATTTCCTTGAAATTCATTCCTGATCATTCAAACATGTCTCCATAAATTAGGCTAAAAAAAAAAAAGTTTTCAAGAAAAAAAAAAAGAAAATACACGTGCATGGATATGTTTGCTTTTTTCTGCATAACATGCATCCATCACAGGCTCAGTCCTGTCCGACTTGCTGCGACCCCATGGACGGTAGACCTTCCAGTCTCCTCTATCCATGGGATTCTCCAGGCAAGAATACTGGAGTGGGTTGCTATTTGATAACATGCAGGTATTTAAATGACACAGCTGTATATGTTTATACATACAGAAGTTCACAGAAAGAATGACAATCGAGGTCAGGATTCTTAAACACTACATTTAAGCTCAAGGGATGGTGAACACCAAAGAAGTTACTTGATCACAACTTTCGAGAAAGCAGACATATGCTGTCCAAATTTCTCTTGTCGCAGACCATTGCAAAGGAGGCTTTTCACATCACTGTTAAAGAAATGATGGCTAAGGATACTCTGGTTACAGATCACAATGGGAATTTTTATTCCATGTGGAAATGAGCAGGATTGCAACCATTTCATCTTGAGATTGCAGTCTTATGCCATCTTATTTCAGCTCACGTCTCTTTCACAGTTTTTTTGTTTTGTCACTTCAGTTAGCATTTTCTTGCAAACAGTCATTTAGAGAAAAGATACTTGCTTGGGCACCTTTCTTTGTTTTTCCATGTTTCTGTTCTGTTGACCATTTTTAACCATTTTTTCTTTTTGTCATAATGTATGGAGAGCTTGAGGTTTCACTACTAGTATTATTTTCTCATTGTTAGGTCGAAAGTGAGTCTCTAAGCTCACTTTTGACCGAAGAGGGCAGTTATGGCAAAAAGTGATAAATTTGAAGCTGACTTTGCACTAACTTAGGTAATTAATGTTTTAGTAGATACTATGTATGTGTGTTAGTCACTCTTTGGTGTCTGACTCTTTGTGAGTCCATGGACTGTAGCCCACCAGGCTCCTCTGTCCATGGGATTCTCCAGGCAAGAATACTGGAGTGGGTGGCCATTCCCTCTTCCAGGGGCTCTTGACAACCCGGGGATGAAACCCGGGTCTCCTGCATTGCAGACAAATTCTTTACCACTAACAGACGTCGTGGGCTTCTTCAGAGCATGTCCCCTTCTAGGGTTTGATTACTATCTAGGGAAAAAGTGATTGATTCATCTCACTGGTTAAATCTGTAGTGTCATAGGTACATATGGAAACATACCCACGCATACAAATTCATTCCAATGCCCGCATCATTTCTTTGAGTAGAAAATATAACAGCATCGACCTTTATCCTGAAGCCATCTTAAATGTTGTTCAGTCGCTCAGTCGTGTCCGACTCTCTGCGACGCCATGGACTGCAGCACGCCAGGCTTCCCTGTCCTTCCGCGCCTCCCAGAGTTTGCTCAGATTCATCTCTGTCGAGTCCATGATGCCATCTGACCATCTTAACCGAGGTATCCCTAATTCAAGAAAAGGCCATGCGATGGATTCCCACCCCAAACTAGGGAAAAGCAACTCAGCGTCTTTCAGTTCAGTCTCGGTTAATGAGTGTGATTTTTTTTTTTTTTTTCCTTCCCTTACTTGGCTCTTTCTTGCAGACATCCATGATCAGAACAGCAAGAAGCCGGTGATGGTGTACATCCACGGCGGGTCCTACATGGAGGGCACGGGCAACATGATCGACGGGAGCATCCTGGCCAGCTATGGCAATGTCATCGTCATCACCATCAACTACCGCCTGGGCATCCTGGGTGAGTGGGTGCCTGTGGAGGGCGAGCAAGCTCTGCTTCTTGTTCTATTGGGGGGGGGGGGCTCGTCGCTTCCACTCATGTTACTGCAGTTCCTATGAATTTCTGCTACAAACCTCACTGCATGCTCCAAGGTGCATCTGTTCGGAAACTTTCACGTGGTACCGCCGGTTTTCTTTGTGTCACGCTATGATACATTTGTTCCGTAACTTTCACATTTCTTCTTTTTCTTCATTTCTGTGACTTTTCACATTTTCATCCAGAGACTTCACTCCCTTGGACCCTCCTCGGTCTCATCAGCACACGGGAGTCCCTGACAGAATTTTGCTTCTTGTTTTGTGGGGTTTGTTGCTTCCACTGACATTACTCCGATGCCCAGGAATTTTGTGCTCCAAAACTCACTTCGTGCTTCAGGATACATTCCTTCCGTGACTTTCCAGTAGCACCATTCATTTTCCTTTCGTTTAACTTTCACGTTTTCATCCAGTGGTTTCGTTTCCTTGAAGCCTCCTCTAACCGATTCAGCCTCCCGGGCCATCGAATAAACTTGGGATTTTATGCAAAGTGCTTTTCTTTCTCTGGGCTTGGCTGACATAAGCTTGTCGGGTGAACGCAGTTGGGTGCCGTCTGATAAAGCGTCCGGTAACAGGTGATAACTCGGTAACGTGGACAATGGACCATACATGTGAGCTTTTGTGATTTTGTGGCCGTGTTGATCATGAGCTGGAAACTCTTTCACTTACTCTCTTAATGGATATTCTGTATCTAATGGATCTTGAAGAGGAGAGGCGGTAGGTGGTCACATGACTGTTGCATTTTCCTGTGATGAAATACTCTTATTTGAATTTTGTAACTTGATGATTTTTCATTTTGTGTAAATTTTGCGATTTACTGTGAGAAGACCTTGGCTAAGAGCATCGGAATTCAAGAGCAGCAGTCTGTTGTTTTGGTTTTAAATTCATTTTCACCAACAGTATGGTTGCAAAAAGAAAAATAGCTTTTTGATGGTAATATTTTGAGGCTTATCTTCTGTGGTTTTGCCTGTTCTTGGTCAGTTCATGAATAATATCCATGGTTTATGTAACCACACTTATTTTCAAGGCAAAAATGCATTCAGTGGGCTTCCCTGGTGGTCTAGTGGTTGAGACTCTGAGCTTTCAGTGCAAGGGGTACACGTTCAATGCATGGTCAGGGAACTAAGATTCTGCAAGCCTCGTAGCAAGGCAGAGGAACAAAAAATGCATTGAGATGGTGCAGAAAATTGGATTTGTAACAGTGTGGCCCTGAGAATGAAATCTGTGTGTCATAGGATGGTTATGGTAAAAACAAAAAACAACAACAACAAAAAACTGGACTTATGGAATTGTGTCAAACAAGAAAACATAAAAAATGTTTTCTCCAGATACGCAAGTATCACCAAGAATATTTTATTTTTGACTTGATGTTTGAATTTTCTTGTGAGTGTTTCATTTCATTCACCAGTAAAACAGTTATGTATAGAAGACCCCAGGGAAGTGGGACAGCTGTTGAAGTGACTTTCTAATTGAAAAATGCAAGATGTCTGCACACTTGTGCCTTTTGGAACATCCATAGCATACTTGAAATTTGAGGTTTTTAAAATGGAAGCAGCGACAGACATTATTTATTTGTCTTATTGTCTTGGACTCCAAAATCACTGCAGATGGTGACTGCAGCCGTGAAATTAAAAGACACGTGTTCCTTGGAAGAAAAGCTATGACCAACCTAGTCAGCATATTAAAGAGCAGAGACATTACTTTGCCAACAAAGGTCCGTCTAGTCAAAGGTATTTAGATTTCTCCAATAGTCATGTATGGATGTGAAAGTTGGACTATAAAGAAGGTTGGGCACCAGAGAATTGATGCTTTGGAACTGTGGTTTTGGAGAAGACTCTTGAGAGTCCCTTGGACTGCAAGGAGATCCAACCAGTCTGTCCTAAAGGAGATCAGTCCTGGGTGTGCACTGGAGGACTAATGCGGAAGCTGCAACTGCAGTCCTTTGGCCACCTGATGGGAAGAGCTGACTCACTGGGAAAGACTGAGGGTGGGAGAAGTGGGCGACAGAGGATGAGATGGTAGACAGCATCACTTAGCGTCTAGAGCCTTCTCGTTTCGTGATTTTTATTTCCTTTTCTTTTCTCACATGGATGCTCCGAGCCAAATCCTTCGAGTCATTTCCGTTCATTTCGAAGACCGTGGATCGCATGCCCCTCTGAGTATTTTTTTGTTTGTTTGTTTCCGAATCCTCTGGGGAGTTGCCTTGGCTACTGGTGTTTGAGACAGGAAGTGGTGTTCCGTGATCTCTCACAAAAGGTCCATTCTCAGGACGAGGTGGGCAGAGGAAGCCGGGGACCACAGCATGCCCCCTGGCAGCGCTTTCAAAGAGCGCAGTGTGGGGGTCTGTACGGAGCGTCACCAGCTCCTGCTGCCGCTGGCTCTGGGCAAGCTCGCGCTTTGCAGGAATAGCAAAACGTTGTCTTGCCTGATCGCCGTGGCGCTGATTCGACTTAAAAGGTAGATTTCAAGAGGAATCGTCGCCTCTCCCCTCTTTAACGCACAGCTGGTATTAAGCAACTTTACAGGGTGATCTCTTAGCTGTTTGGCCCGTTTTTTTTTTTTTTAAATCTGGAACAATTTTGTGGGAATTGCACACACCTTCTTTTCTTTTTCTTTTCTCCCCCTTTTTTAAAAAAGAAAAGAAAGGGAAAAAAGCTCCCTTTTCTAACTTTCCTCATTTGAACCATTTTAAGTTTACCTTCTGCTGCTGAGAGTCGGAAGAAACAAATCTTGGGGAGGGTAACCGAGAAGCTGCGAGTCCCGGCAAGGAAATGAAAGAAGCAATTTAGCATCCCCGAGACAGTCTATTTACATTCCGTGAGTGAGTTCGTGTGAAGCCCAGTACCACAGACCCCCCTTTATCTGAAGGTGCGAAAGTGGGCCAGCTCGGCCGATTGTACAGGGCGATGGATTTCATTCAAGCGTGACTCGGTCAATCTTTCTCAGACCTCTTGCGTGGAAAACCGGGAGGTGGTCGTTGACTTCTTTGCTTGCAAGGAAAATTGCTATTATCATTCTCTGAAAATATTTCGAACCATTGGCATGCAGGTTTTTTTTTTTTAAATGACTCAATGAAATGGTACAACATGCGCTGCGGTGATCATCTGTATTAGCGCTTTTGACAGGAGTGGATTCTTTTTTTTTACCAAAGCGTAGAAATCATCATTTGAATTTTTTTTTTTTAAGAGTCGTACATGCCAAAATGCTGTTTTTCTGCCTAAGGGATGGAAGAGCATTGCTTGAGATTATTCAGTTCAGTTCAGTTGCTTAGTCGTGTCCAAATCTTTGCGACCCCGTGGACTGCAGCACTCCAGGCTTCCCTGTCCATCACCAGCTCCCGGAGTTTACCCAAACTCATGTCCATGGAGTCGGTGATGCCAACCAACCATCTCATGCTCTGTCGTCCCCTTCTCCTCCTGCCCTCAATCTTTCCCAGCATCAGGGTCTTTTCCAGTGAGTCAGCTCTTCGCATCAGGTGGCCAAGGTATTGGAGTTTCAGCATCAGTCCTTCCAATGAATATTCATTGTTGATTTCCTTTAGGATGGACTGATTGGACCTCCTTGCAGTCCAAGGGACTCTCAAGAGTCTTCTCCAACACTACAGTTCAAAAGCATCAATTCTTCGGTGCTCAGCTTTCTTTATAGAAAGAATATATATACATTACATCTTTTCTTTTTTCAGAATAACAAATGCTGTTTTCCTACCCGCAAAGAGAAGTTTTGAAAAATGAATGACAGTCAGTAGGAACACAGCACAGTGGCATGGGATAAAAATGAAGTGGGACTTTTCTCTGCACTGGTTGTCTGTGATGTGACATTGAGAACAGCCAGCTAACATTTTCTGAATCTGTGTGAAAGGTGGTTCTGCTCTCTCCCTTGGGAGGTTATTGTGCATACCATACAACCATGCAGTGGGTTTCTGTACCTGAGGTTTCACAGCCCAGGAATTGTTTGCTGTTGTTCAGCCATTCGATTGACTCTCTGTGACCCCATGGACTGCAGCACACCAGGCTTCCTTGTCCTTCACCATCTCCCAGAGTTTGGTCAAACTCATGTCCACTGAGTCGGTGATGCTAGTGACCATTAAGTCCAGTCACTGAATAATTTCGAGTGTTATTAATAGCCTTGGACATCTTATTAACATCACTGTTGAGCCACTGGAGGAAAAAAAAAAAACCCTGCAATTAGCCAAAACGTAATGTAGTATCTATCCAACACCACCTGAATTTCCATTTATCATTCTTTTGAAAAACAAGGATAAGGCGCTTGTAATAGGAGATAAATGAGATGATCCCCACACTTGGTTTTCAAACAATGAATATTTTCTTTCATCAGACCTGCCTCACGCAAACGTTTCTTAGCCAGTGAGCACCTAATTTATTATCTAATCTAGGACTCCTTGGGAAATGTTAATAATGCTGCTGGGATTACAGTGTATTTTTATATTCCTGAAAGCAGGTCCTTGATTGCTGATGCAATTTCCTTAAAATCACTACTGGTGATTCACCGTGATGCATGCTCATGTGATATGGGCTCCAGCCATGATGTTGGAAAAAGCCAGGCTCTTGTTGCAATAGATCTAAGGCTTGGTCCACCCATCCAGTGTCTAACCTCTGAAGTCCATTTAGTTGCATTCTTACTGTCTTTGACCCGTACATGGAATTAAGACCATTGACCCAAAGAATGACCTCATCAGATTTCTCACCTGACAAGTATCCTATGGTCTGATGAAATGTCACCCGTGTAGTTTTATATAACTGCCTCTTTTCAAGGATCCACAGAACATCAGAAACACCTGCTCGCTTTTCATGTGCAGACAAGCAATTTCCATCTGGGCTACTCACTGGTTTCCTTCTATTAGAACATGCCGGATATTTCTCTGCTGAAAAATGTCAGTTTCCTATTTAGCTGGTACGTACATTTCTCTTTCACTTGAGAGAGTTGAAGACGTCATCTCCTGTTTGGTACTTCGACCATTTCCCCCCTGTAAATCTTTGTTCTTTATTCGACTTTATCTTTTCCTACAGATTTTCTTTTGCGTTTCTCATGGAAGACATCTTCCTCATCAGGTCAAGAGTCTGTGTGTGTGTGTGTGCGTGCATGCCCATGCATGCTCTGTTGCTGAGTCATGTCCAACTCTTTGCAGTCCCGTGGATTGTAGCCCTCTAGGCTCCTCTGTCCACTGAATTTTTCAGCAAAGACTAACTGGACTGTGGGAAAAAAAAAAAAGAATACTGGAGTAGGTTGCCACTTGCTGCTCCAGGAGATCTCCCTAACCCAGTTATCACTTGACCCAGTGATTATCTTGTGTCTCCTGCATTAGCAGATGAATTCTTTTCCCCCACTGCCCCCTGGGAAGCCCAAAAGTTCATCAACATATCTATAAAGAAAAAAAAAAACAAAAAATACCATCTCTCCCTTCTGGGATCTTTATGCTTCCCTCCCAAGTCCATTCTCTTCTCTCACCTGTCAGATTCCCTCTGGTTAGATTTCCACCTTGAAAAACTTGCCTTCTCATCCTTAAGAGAGAAAGTCTTCACGAGTCAGTGATGGGAGAAGCTAAATGGATAGAGGGAATATGAGGTATTGCCCTGAGGGGAAAGACAAACAAAAGTGAAGAAGTAGAGCAGGTTTCAGAAAACGGGGAGTGTCCAGACACTTTATGTAAGACCACTCACAACTCCCGATGCTGGGCAAGACCAAAGGCAGGAGGAGAAGGGGGTGACAGAGGATGAGGCGGTTGGATAGCATCCCCGACTTGATGGACCTGTGTTTGAGCAAGGTCCGGGAGTTGGTGATGGGCAGGGAGGCCAGGCATGCTGCAATCCATGGGGTCGCCAAGAGTCGGACACGACTGAGCGACTGAACTAAAGCAAGTCACAACCCTGAAGCCAGATGAGGATGAAAAGATGGAAGCTCTCAGAGTAAGACCCTCCGTGGTGGGTGTGCGTTGGGATGATTGGCCAGTCTGCAAACAGGCTTCCGGGCTGTGTGTCTCCAGCGGTCACTGATGTCGTTCTAGATGGAGTGGGGGGTGGAGGAACGTGTATCCACTAAAGTCTAGATGACACAGTAATATAGGATGAACACGCTGCACCAGGGTAGAAAGTCAAGCTTCCTTGATCCAGTCAAAGTGCTCAGTCAGCCAGTTGACTTTAACTCATCATGACTCCATGTGCTGTAGGCTCCTCCGTCCCTGGGATTTCCCAGGCAAGAATACTGGAAAGAAAGGGGAAGTGTGAGTCGCTTGGTCGTGTCCCACTCTGTGTGACCCCCATGGACGGTAGCCCGCCAGGCTCCTCTGTCCAGGGGGTTCTCCAGGCAGGAATACTAGAGTGGGTTGCCATGCCTTCCTCCAGGGGATCTTCCCGACCCAGGGATCAAACTCACGTCTATTTCATCTCCTCCATTGGCGGGTGGGTTCTTTACACTGCGCTGTCTGTCAAGTCCTCCCTCATCCAAAAGGTATGCAATTAAGGAAAAAAGGCAAGATGCTTACTCCTCCCCTCTGCCAAACAGAAGGTCTTTCGTCACCTTCATCAGTAGCTCTGCGTACCTTTAATACTGGGAAACTGTCGTCTGTCCTCCGTTGTTGCTGGTGTGTTGATTAAGTACCAGGACCTTGGAGAAAAAAACAGGTTTCATGTGGATGATCATTGACTTAGGTTTTCCTCTTCTGCCTCCTGGTGGCTGAAAATGCCCACTGCATTCATTGATTTGTCCCGCACATAAGCAGGAGGTTAGGTTGAGGGTGAATGCTCTGTTTCTGGGATTTTAGAAGCACATGAGGAGGGTAGATAGGGAAACCACTATGGTGGGATAAAGAATCTGTCATGAGATAGACGTCACTTCAGTTCGGTCACTCAGTTGTGTCTGACTCTTTGTGACCCCATGGACTGCAGCACGCCAGGCCTCCCTGTCCATTACCAGCTCCCGGAGCGTGCTCAAAGTCATGTCCATCAAGTCCGTGATGTCACAGAGAAAAGTAAAACTCTGCAACGGATAGAGGCAGTGAGGGGTGGCAATGAATTTGAGGGGTGATGAGAAGCTACAGTAGAAAAGACTTTTTTGTTCAGTCTCAAATGCACAAAATTATTGATTATGTTATGATGGAGAATTTCCTCCAACTCTTGATGAATGATTCAGAATTTCTTCAAAGAAGTTGCCTTGTTATTTTTGCCTGCCTAGTCTCTTTTGGAAATCACAGCATTCGGCCATGTCTGATAGAAGAGTCTATTCTGAAAGCACGTATTGGATCTTCCCTGACTGTCCAGTGGTTTGGAATCCACCTTCCGATTTAGGAGACACAGGTTCAATCCCTGGTCCAGGAACTAAGATCCTACATGTCATGGGGCAACTAAAGCCTTTCATGCCTCAACAAAAGATCCCACATTCTGCAACTAAGACTCGACTCAGCCAAAAATAAATACATACATTCATTAACTATTTTAAAAAGCACATGTATGTGCTTAGTCGCTCAGTCATGTCCAACTCTTTGCGACCCCGTGAACTGCAGCCCTCCAGGCTCCTCTGTCCATGGGGATTCTGCAGACAAGAATGCTGGAGTGGGTTGCCATTCCCTCCTCCAGGGGATCTTCACAACCCCGGGATCGAACCCGGGTTTCCCACATTGCAGGCGGATTCTTTACCATCTGAGCCACCACGGAAGCCCATGCGTTGCAGTTAACTGATTGTAGGGTGTCACATGAACTTTTGCTAATTTGATCACCCAGGGCCTCCGTTAAACAGTGCTCTTTTTCTTGGATGTTTCTTGGATGTTTGCCTCGCAAACCGAGTCTCCGATGATGACTCATTCTAAAAGAAAGAAACCAGTTTCTCTGCCGTGTTCACTTTCTTCCTTTTGGTTTGCACACAGTGAAAGAAGGACTGATCGATTTCATTCAAGTGTGGTTTCTGTCCTCATGGGGATAAACACACACAAACATCATTCTAAATGAAAGGTACGTGTGAGACTTCACTCATGGTCCAGTGTTTAAGACTCTGTGCCCCCAGCATGGAGCAGGCGTTCACCAATTTAGTTTCCTAGTTGAGGAATGAAGATTCTGCATGCTGCACAACCAAAAAAATTTAAAAAAATTATATGCTTTGAGTCATGATTTAAAAAAAATAGAAAGGACGGGAAGAAAGATGTGGTTGGTATTTGACTTGGGGTAGAAGATGGTGTAGTGTGAGAAAAAAACTGATGAGGTCCCAGGAGTAGCATTGAATTTGAAAGCCTCCAACATTAGCTTGACTGGGGCGAGCCGGAAATTCAGTTTCAGGCAATGATTCCATCGGAGAAATGATTTTTAACCAACACCTGTAAGAGAAATGCCTGCTTTCTACCTGCGTATCTTTTCTTCCTCTCTCAGATGTACTTAAAGAATTCGTCCTTAGTCTTAAGCAGACTGTTGAAAAATCTCTAAAAGGCAATTGGAGTGTGACCTTGAAAGACCCTTGAGGCTGAAACACTCCCAAGACTGTACACATTCTGGCCTGTGGACCATTTTTCTTTCTCTTTTTCCCCCTCACACATTGGACTTTTGATCATGGCCTTTATGAAAATAAATCCTTGAGGACACAGGGATCAGAGAGAATACCTTTTTCTATTTATGAGCGTGTACCATTTTTAAAGTCTTTATTGACTTCTGTTTCCTTACTGCTTCTGACTTATATTTTGCTTATTTGGCCCTGAGGCATCTTAGCTTAGTGGGATCTTAGCTTTCCGACCAGGGGACTGAACTCTCACCCCCAGCAGTGAAAAGAGAAGTCTTAACCTCTGGACCTCCAGGGACGTCATCAAAGAGAGTATTTTAAGGGTTAACATGTAACCCAGAAATGGCAGATACACTGTGCATTTAAAAATGTAAGTAATACTTTTTAGAAAATTTCAATCCATATTTATTGGTTATTGTCTTTTTTTTACACAGCATTATAGAGAAATCAAAGGCTGTGCCTTCAAAGCGTATACAGACATGCACTCACATAGAAAATTAATATGAAACAGTGTGGGTTGAAGAGATACTCCAAATTGCCAATCATCAGAGACATGCAAATCCAAACTACAACGAGGTACCACTTCACACCAGTCAGAATGGCCATCATTAAAAAGGTTACAAATAGCCAATGCTGCCAGGGGTGCGGAGGAAAGGGAAACCTCCTGCACCGTTTGCGGGAATGTAAATCGGCAAAGCCACGATGGAAAATGACATGGAGGTGCCTCACAAAACCAAAAATAAGAGTTGCCATGCGATGCAGCAATCCCATTCCTGACTATAGACACAACCAAAACTGTCGTTTGAAAAGATACAAGGACCCCTTATGTTCATAGGACTGTTGACAATAGCTAAGACATGGAGACAACGTAACTGTTGTCTGATGAACGGATACAGATGAATCAATAAAGAAGATGTGACACGCGTATACAATAGAATGATTGACAGCCAGAGAAAAGCACGGAGCAGTGCCGTTTGCAGCGACGTGGATGAACCGAGAGATCATAATGTGAAGTGAATGAAGTCAGAAAGAGAAAGACAAATACCATATGAATTCACTTCTAAGTGGACTCTACAACACAAACGATTTTACCTGCCAGACAGAAATATATTCACAGCCGTTGAGAACACACTTTTGGTTGCCTAGGAGGAGTCAGGAGGCAGAGGGCTTAGAAATTTGGGATTAACAGGTTCAAACTATTGCATATAGAATAGGTAAACAGCAAGGCCTTCCTGTTTAGTACAGGGAGCTGAAATGTGAATCATCTTTTAAACATAAGATTCCATAGTAACATGTGGATTGGATAAGTCCCCTCTGATGAGTTGGGCAGTTTTTCCTTTGATTAAAAAATAATAATAATAGCAGTTGTTTGAAAGAAGGGTGTGATTCTCAGCATAAAAGCTCAGAAGTATTTTGGAATGTTAAATGCCTCCCTTTGACGTAACAGCCATTGGTCACGGATGACCTGAGGTCTTTGTGCAAATAAATCATTTCGAAGACTCTTTATGCCATTAATTGGGGTCACAGGCATTGATTTTTGTTGCACTCAGTACAGTGGCTTTTGTTCTAGGTTCTGATATTAGGGAGAAAAGAATCTAGGTCTTGTGCAGTGGGTCTGTCATAAAGAGGTAGGTAGGATATACATGCATTGTTATAAAGGTACACGTTTCAGTACAGACAGAGGTATGAGATAACCTCATTAAGAGACACCACCAATTCTAAAAGTGACTTGAAAGTTAGTTGTTCAGAAGTGTCCAACTCTCTGCGACCCCGTGGACTATAGCCTGTCAGGCTCCTCTGTCCGTGGGATTTTCCATGCAAGAATACTGGAGTGGGTTGCCATTCCCTTCTCCAGGGGATCTTCCCGACCCAGGGATTGAACCCGGGTCTCCTGCATTGCAGGCGGACTCTTAACCAGCTGAGCCCCTCTGTCCGTGGGATTTTCCATGCAAGAATACTGGAGTGGGTTGCCATTCCCTTCTCCAGGGGATCTTCCCGACCCAGGGATTGAACCCGGGTCTCCTGCATTGCAGGCGGACTCTTAACCAGCTGAGCCCCCAGAGAAGCCCTCAGTATAGACGGAGGTATGAGATGACTTGACAGCGAGACACCACTCATTCCACCGAAGAGAACTAAGATTTGTACGGGAGTTGCAGAAGTGACTTTGGAATAAGGAAACATTTCCAGTTTGCATTGAGAAATGTTTTCCGTTATTCAGAGTGGCCATTGTGTCTTTAATAAGATATCCCAGTGATGGTTTAGATGACTCAGTTGTGACTTTTTTCTTAGCCATCTGGCAGATAGGTAGTCGATAAAATAGAAAAGATAAATAAACTAAAATAAAAAAATAAATGCTGGAGAGGGTGTGGAGAAAAGGGAACCCTCTTACACTGTTGGTGGGAATGCAAATTAGTACAGCCACTATGGAAAACAGTGTGGAGATTTCTTAAAAAGCTGGAAATAGAACTGCCATATGAGCCAGCAATCCCACTTCTGGGCATACACACCGAGGAAACCAGATCTGAAAGAGACACCTGCACCCCAATGTTCATCGCAGCACTGTTTAGAATAGCCAGGACATGGAAGCAACCTAGATGCCCATCAGCAGACGAATGGATGAGGAAGCTGTGGTACATATACACCATGGAATATTACTCAGCCATTAAAAAGAATACATTTGAATCAGTTCTAATGAGATGGATGAAACTGGAGCCCATTATACAGAGCGAAGTAAGCCAGAAAGATAAAGACCATTACAGTATACTAACACATACATATGGAATTTAGAAAGATGGTAACGATAACCCTATATGCAAAACAGAAAAAGAGACTCAGATGTATAGAACAGACTTGTGGACTCTGGGAGAAGGTGAGGGTGGGATGTTTCAAGAGAACAGCATCGAAACATATATATTATCTGGGGTGAAACGGATCACCAGCCCAGGTTGGGTGCATGAGACAAGTGCTCGGGCCTGGTGCACTGGGAAGACCCAGAGGGATCGGGTGGAGAGGGAGGTGGGAGGGGGCATCGGGATGGGGAATACATGTAAATCCATGGCTAATTCATTTCAATGTATGACAAAAACCACTGCAATGAAGTAAAGTAATTAGCCTCCAACTAATAAAAATAAATGAAAAAAAAAAGGATAGATAGTAGATAGATAGGTGATAGATAAGTAGATAGACAGGTAGTTGGGTAGATAGACACATAGATAGTTAAGACACATAGATAGAGTTGGAAAACATAGAAAAGATAGATGGTAGCTAGGTAGGTGGTGAACAGGTAGATAGACAGGTAGCTAGGTAGATAAACAGATAGACACAGATATAAGAAGAGATAAAACTAAAGAGATAGGTGTATCTGTTATATATAGATAGCAATAGTTATATATATAGTACATAGACAGATGTAGAGAGATGGTTGTATATCTGTGTATAGAGAGATATAAAATCCAGAGATAAATGTGTATGTATTTAGGAGATATATGAACACATGTATGTTTCTTAACTCAATTCTATGCTTTTCGAAACACATGGAGGACACCCCAGAAAGATTCTTATTTCACTCCATCTTTGAGCCTCTAAGTTATCTTTTATCCTGTCGTCCTCTTCTCCCTTCTATATAACCTACATTTATAATATCATTTAGAAATATCACCCATCTTTTTCTACATCATGGATACTTCTTTGATAAAACCAGGCCTTTTACATCTTTCCGGAAGAAAAGAATCTTATACAAGTGGCCTCATCTGTTTCTGCTTCTCCTTTTTGCCCCTTGCTATTCATGTTTTGCTTATATGTATTTCGGTTATATTTATGGGTTTCTTCCCCTCTTACGCCAGTTAGCCTTCTCTGTCCATTGCAGCGATAGTTCATGGACTTAGTTCTCTCGAGGGTCATTTTTTTTGGATACTCTGAACTCTTTTAATGGCCTTTCCCTCACCCTCATCTTCACCTTCTTGTAAATGAGCCACTGGATTGCCTCATCTCCTACATTGCAGTGTCCATATCCTTTATTTAAAACAGTCTATAAACAGGGTGCTCATTTAAAGGGTACAAAGCCATGGTCTTTGAGAAGCACCACCATCAACGCCCTCTAATTGTTGAATATTTTCATCCATCCAAGGGGAAACCCAATATTTATTCTTTCCAACTTCCCAGAACTTAATTAATCATCAATCTAGTATCTCTCACTGTAGATTTGTCTTTTCTGACCATTTTATGTCAATGGATTCATATATTGGGTAGGCGAAAGCATTTGTTTGGGTTTTCCCTTAAGATGTTATGGTAAAACCTGGAACAAATGTTTCAGTCGACTCAATACAATGTGCTATTTTGTGTCTGCCTTTCACTGAACATAATGTTTTCAAGATCCTGTCCTCATTGTAGCATACCTCAGGACTTTGTTACTTTTTTACGGATAAATATTGTTTTACGGCATGGATATAATGTTTTATTTATCCATTCATCTTTTGATTTCTATTTTTTTCCCCACTTTCTGGAAGTGATAAATAATCGCACTCTAAACATTTATGTACAAATTTTCATGTGGATATACATATTCGCTTCTCTTGGATACCTACTGGGTGCTGTGATAGGGTGTTATGTTTTTAATTATCTGACTAACTTCCAATTTATTCTCTAAAGTGTCTGCACTAGTTGATATTCTGTCAAATATTAAGTTTCCAATTTCTCTACTTCCTTGCCAAGAGTGGGTCTTGTCTGTCTTTTGGACTGTAGGCATCCTAGTGGGTATAATACTCTGCCGTTTTTTTATGTGCATCCCTTGGTGGCTGAGATTGTTGAGTATCTTCTCATGTGAATATCGAAATACTGGCCATTTGTACATCCTCCATTTACCCATGTTTTGTTGAGTTATTTACCTTTTTAGTTAGAGAAGAAAATGGCAACCCATTTCAGTATTCTTGCTTGGGAAATCCTATGGACTGAGGAGCCTGGCAGGCTTCAATCCATTGGGTCACGCTGCGTCGGAAGATGACCTTGCGACTAAACAGAATGTTTTTAGTATGGATTTATGAACAGGGTTTTAATGTTTGTTTTTTAGATGACATATTCTGGATGCATGTTCCTTAGCCGTCATAGGACTTGCAAATATTCACTCTCATTTTGTTTTCTTCCCATGTTTTGGGAAGTCCAAAACCCACCATGTTTTGATGGTGCCCTTTGAAAAATGCAAATGACTTTCATTTTTGAAGAAGTTGAATTTATTTCTTTTACCTCTTCCTGCCTTTGCCCTTTGTTCTTTTTTTTTTCCTTTAAGAAATCTTTCCGTAACCCAGGATCACACCTATTTATTCCTATTTTTTTAACAACTTATCGACAAGAGATGTATTAATATACCTTTTATGACCCACATGTTATTGAACGGAGATGTTTCAATATTCACCTTACGTAAAAATTCGGTGGCCACAGACCTTAGTTTCTGCAAAAATCCCTTAATCAATTATGTGTTCAGAGCTCTGCAGTTTTAGACATTGTTTTAGACCAGATCCCTTTTGAGTTAATTTTTTTTTCCTTTGGAGTACTACCATGTGGTTTTTGTTCTTGATGTATTACATTAATCAATTTTGGGCTACTGAACTGACATCATAACCTGTGGTAAATCCCCACTTGGTCATGGTGTATAGTCCATTTTTCATGCTTCTGGGCTTGACAGTATTTTCTGAGGCCTTCTACTATTATTATTATTATTATTTTAACTTGTTTGACTTTCCATTCTGGAAAAGGAAATGACCTCTAATTCCCAGTGTATTAGTGGGCTTCCCAGGTGGCGCTAGTGGTAGAGAAACTGCCTGCCAATGCAGGAGACGTCAGAGACACAGAGACGATCCCTGGCTTGTAAGATTCCCCCTGGAGGAGGAAATGGCAACCCGCTCCAGTATCCTTGTCTGGAGAATCCCATGGCCAGAGGAGCCTGGCGGGCTACAGTGCTCGGGGTCACAAAGAGTCAGATATGACTGAGCAACGAACACACATACGTCAGAGTGTATTACAGATTTCACGGTTTCTGGACCTCTGCACTACTGACATTTGGAATGGATGTTTCCTGTTTTTTTGGGGGGGGGGTCACTGTTGTGCACTGTGGGGTCTCAACAGCATCCCTGACCTTTGCCCTCTGGCGTCCAGTGACATCTCTCAGCCCACAGTCAAGACAACCACGCAAGTGCCCAGGCATTTGCTGAGAGTCCGCTGCTGGGGAGGGCGTGGGAAGCAAGGACCCAGTGGAGAACCGCTTGCTTTTGCTGTATCTCCATTCTCTGAGATCGAAGGGGCACAATGGCATTGTCGCTTTATTGAGAAAAAGCCACACTCAGGTGCATGTGGCTTTGCTTCTTGACATGAAGGATGGACCCAATCTTCCTTATGAGCTTGCGGGGGTGGGTGGGTCATAGCTCATATTGTACTTCCCTTCTAAGGGTTTGCTGTTGTTTACTTTCTAAGTCCTGTCTGACTCCTTGCGACTTCATGGACTGCAGCACGCCAGGCTTCCTTGCCTTTCACTATCGCCTAAAATTTGCTCAAACTCGTGTCCATTGAGTCGGTGATGTCATCCAACCATCTCATCCTCTGTTGCCCGCTTCTCTTCCGGCTCTCAGTCCTTCCCAGCGTCAGAGTCTTCTGCAGTGAGTCAGCCCTTCACATCAGGTGGTCATTTGACCAATATTTATTGGAGCTTCAGCCTCAGTCCTTCTAATGAATATTCAGGGTTGATTTTCTTTAGGATAGACTGGTTTAATCTCTTTACTGTCTAGGGGACTCTCAAGAGTCTTCTCCAGCAGCACAATTTAAAATCATCAATTCTTCAGAGGTCAACTTTCATTATGGTCCAACTCTCACAACCGTACATGACAACCGGAGGAACCATTTGTTATTCAGTCACTCCGTCATGTGTGACTCTTTGCGACCCCATGGACTGCAGCACGCCAGGTTTTCCTGTCCATCACCAACTCCTGGAGCTTAACCAGACTCATGTCCATTGAGTCGGTGATGCCATCCAACCATCTCATCCTCTGTCATCCCCTTCTCCTCCTGCCCTCAATCTTTCCCAGCATCCGGGTCTTCTCCAGTGAGTCCGCTCTTTGTATCAGGTGGCCAAAGTTATTGGAGCTTCAGCCATCAGTCCTTCCAATGAATATTCAGGATCAATTTCCTTTAGGCTTAGAACCATAGCTTTGACTAGATGGACCTTTGTCTGCAGAGAGGTGTCTCTGCTTTTTAATTCTGCTTGTTTACCAAACCATAAACACCTTTCAGATGATTTCTCCTGGCAGTGTTCTGGACTTTATAATGCACAGTGAAAGCTTGTGCATGAGGGAGTGAGTATATTTACTCCAACATTTGTTTTCAGTTGCAGAATGAGTGAACTCCTGGTTGTCAAAATCCATGAATGCCTAATTTTATGGAAATTGTGTTTATTTCCATTCCTCACACTCACCAGCTGTTGCTTTTTCGCGAATACCGGAGGTTTCGTTTTCCTTGAAACACATACGGATGGCAGTGTCATCCATGCAAAATTTATTTCCATTCCGTGTCGGTTAGCTTGAATGGAGACAGTTTTGTCTGTGGCATGGATTTGGGCTTGAATGAAAACCAAAAGTTTTAAACAATGTTTTCAACCTGCATGTCTTTATATTGTCATCAGAGTTTGATAGTTATAAAAACAAAACAGTACAAGTCTCTAAGAGAGCTTTTTTCTTTTTTTCTGTTCAAGTTGTTGCATGGATATTTTAACCAATCATGATCATTTTCAACCTTTGAAACTTACCTGCTAGCTTTGAAAGAAGGAAAAGCATTTTTCCTCATGGGCTACAGAGTGAATGCCTTTGTTCCAGCAATGCATAGGGCTGTCTCTCCCATTTTCTTCTTAAATTACAAGAAAGAAAAGTGAAGTCACTCAGTCATGTCCGACTCTTTGCGACCCCGTGGATTGTAGCCTACCAGGTTCCTCCATCCGTGGAATTTTCCAGGGAAGAGTACTGGAGTGGGTTGCGATTTCCTTCTCCAAGAGATCTTCCTGACCCAGGGATTGAACCCGGGTCTCCCACATTGTAGGCAGACGCTTTGCTGTCTGAGCTTCTAAGGAAGTCTTAAACTACAAAGCTGTACCTATAAAGCAAAACCTGCCACTTTTCTATTTTCCTCCCACCAATCCAATTACAAATGCTGCTTAATCCCCTCTCTGGGGATTTCAAAGAAGGCATATGCCATCTTTTAAGTTGAGTCTACTGAAAATTATCATATAAGAAATGTCAGCAAACTAGGTCTCCAACGGCCAATGAGTGGATAAGGAAACTGTGGTACATACACACAGTGGAATATGAGTCAGTTCTAAGGAGGTGGATGAGAAAGTGAAAGTCACTCACTGGTGTCCGACTCTTTGCGACCCCATGGATTGCAGCACGCCAGGCTTCCCTGTCCATCACTAACTCCCGGAGCTTGCTCAAACTCATGACCATGGAGTCAGTGATGCCATCCAAGCATCTCATCCTCTGTTGCCCCCTTCTCCTCCTGCCTTCAATCTTTCCCAGCATCAGGGTCTTTTCCAATGAGTCAGCTCTTCCCATCAGGTGGCCAAAGGATTGGAGTTTCAGCTTCAACATCAGTCCTTCCCATGAACACCCAGGACTGATTTCCTTTAGGATGGACTGGTTGGATCTCCCTGCAGTCCAAGGGACTCTCAAGAGTCTTCTCCAACACCACAGCTCCAAAGCATCAATTCTTCGGTGATCAGCTTTCTTTATGGTCCAATTCTCACATCCATACATGACCACTGGAAAAACCATAGCCTTGACGAGACAGACCTTAGTTGGCAAAGTAATGTCTCTGCTTTTTAATGTGCTGTCTAGGTTAAGTCATTATCTTCCAATTGAAGTTATTAACTTAATAAAGATATTATAGTAGAATAGCCAAAAAAAGATTATGTGGGTCTTTAACTCATTATTGACTGGAAAATTTTCTCAGAAAATAATTCTTATGAGCAGTGATTTTTTTATTTTTATTTTTGTGGGGGGTTGAGGAGAGGGGGCTGGCCAAAAATGAAATCTGTTATTTCACTAACAGTTTGGGGGTCATGACATTCAGCAGGCACACGTAACACACCTGTAAAGTTTTCTAATCTCTATGAAATGTTGAGTTTAACCCCGTCTTCTGCAGAAGCAAGAGAGCTGTCTCAAGTACCATGATTTTCATTTGCACTTTCTGTGCCAGTCACTGAGGTTTTCTTTTGTCATTTCATTGATGTAATATTCACATCCTCCCAATCAGACCTGTATCTTGAAAGAAATGGCATCTTCTGAGACATTGAGGATCCATGTTCTTGGGATAATCAGAGACAGCTCCTGCATAAGGTTCACTGAAAAGTTCTTCTGCACTCAGCATTTGACAATGTGTCACTTATTTTTTATATAATTAAATTTATATTATTTTAAGTTTAAATTATCTTATACATTTCATGTTTATAATATACACAAGTTAGAAGCAGATACCTAGTGGAGCGAAACGTGAATGATAACAGGGATCATATGTTGTATAAGGAACCCTTGATCAATTTTAAGCTCTAACAACTTCACACAATGATATTAATGTATCTGTGTCTAAAAACGTATTGGTAAGTCTCCAAGCAATAACATTTGGGTAACAAATGATGTATTAATACATCTCTCATCAATAATGTGTTGAGAAGGGATTTTAAATACATCTCAGGTTTTCAAGTGACTGCCAGACTTGTCAAGAAAGCTGAGCACCAAAGAACTGATGCTTGTGAACTGTGGTGTTGAAGAAGACTCTTGAGAGTCCCTTGGGCTGCAAGGATATCCAACCAGTCCATCCTAAAGGACATCAGTCCTGGGTGTTCATTGGAAGGACTGATGCTAAAGCTGAAACTCCAATACTTTGGCCACCTGATGTGAAGAACTGACCCACTGGAAAAGACCCTGATGCTGGGAAAGAGTGAAGGTGGGAGGGGAAGCGGATGACAGAGGATGAGATGGTTGGATGGAATCACTGACTCCATGGATATGAGTTTGTGTAAACTCCAGGAGTTGGTGATGGACAGGGAGGCCTGGCATGCTGCGAATCATGGGGTCACAAAGAGTCAGACACGACTGAGTGACTGAACTTAACTGAGATTTTTCAAAAAAGGAGTGGCCTTCTGAAAGCCTCACTGTTGCTTTTCAAACTCAGTGGCTTTACCCATTACCTTTCAAAGCATCTTTGGTTTGCGGGAGGCTGGTGTTTGCGTGGTAGCTTTTTACTTTGCTTCCCTGTTACTTTGAAGAGATCTTTGAACACTCTTTTCTGGTTTTAGATGCAGGTGACTAATGACTGTGTCTTGCACATACCCTTAGCCAGGTGTTGTTCAAGAATTTGGGGCCCTTTGCCTACTGAGTCTCAGATGTAGGAGTGGTCCTCACTATTCTTGGTACCTGCAGGCTAGTGAGACCTGACTTAAAGGATGGATGATAACAGGACAAGATGGGGAACAAACACGCCTAATCCCCACTGAATTGTGGGTGCTAGTTGTTGGCAGAGAGTCATTTGAGTGGAAATAAACTTCCTTTCCTTTTGGCCAACAATTATATTCTCCTTTTCCCCAGATTGGCCAGATGAGTGGCTTCAACATAGGCGGATAAGTGAGGCTACCTTGCTAATAGTTCCTGTCACTGCTCGCCAAATCCATTAATATTCCTTTATTAACTTGGAGAGACTCAACACTGAAAGAGTAATTTTCCAGTTTTATATAGATGTAATTGACAGCTAACATTATGTTCCTTTTAAGTGTATCACAAGGAAGTTTGATATTTGTCTCTGTTATGTTATTTCCACCTCAATACAAGAAAAATAAAAACATCTCAGCTGGCATATGCCTCACTGAGCTCCCCTCTTTAAAACTGCGTAAAAGCAGCTCAATTCAAAGACAGTTCTCAAGAGGAACGCGTCAACAAACCAAATAGCCAGCAAAGGAACATGTCGGCCCACACCACATTTTATAATGGGGCTCAACTTGACTTTTTACAACTCCAGTGTCTCAATTTGAATTCAGAGCGAACTAGAGTTGCTCTTTGAATTTATATGCTTTTGACCAGGTTTTTAAGACCTCATTTTAAGACCTTTCCCCAAAATGGAAAAGTCACAGAATGTTACGTGTATTAATATGTTACATGCATTGCATGTTATACATATTGAATTCATTATATGCATTGCATGTTATACATATTGCATTCATCATTACGTGTTAAAGATACGCACAACATGCAATGCATATAACTTATGTTATTCGCACACAAGTTACAAGGTTCTATGGCTCATGCCTACATGTTTCATTTTGCCATTGCCTCCACTGTTTTGTTAGCAAGTATGGTTTAATTTATTTCATTGCTGGAGTCCATTTAAATGTAAGCCATTCAGTCTGATGGAAGAAAAAAAAAACACTTATGATTTAAGTTTAGCACTAAGCACCTCTCACTTATTTCCTTCTGAAAGAACAATAGCAACTCGCTGTCAACTTAAATTGCACATATAAATGACCTTTAGACTTGCTAAAGTGGTGATTTTAAATATTTATCAGTATATACCAATGGAGTGGGCTTCCCAGGGGGTGCAGTGGTGAAAAATCCACCTGCCTATGTAGGAGATTCAAGAGATGCAGGTTTGATCCCTGGTTCAGGAAGATCCCCTGGAGGAGGAAATGGCAACCCACTCCAGTATTCTTGTCCCTGGAGAATCCCATGGACAGAGGAGTCTGGAGGGATACGGCCTGTGGGGCCGCAAAGTGTCAGATGTGACTTAGCGATTGAGCACTCACCACCAGTGGAATAATTGTTGCTGTTTCTGATGCAAAGAAATGCATTGTCACCTTTTAGTGACAATTTTAAAAATAAGGAATATTCTTTAAAGGAGTGTGTTTCAACTCATCTTTTCAGGATTTGGTGGTCATTCATTTCTGTTTGTACTGTAACCTGTTAAAATGATGACTTTTCACAAAGAGAAGGGAAATTATATTTGTTCACTGTTTATTAATGCCGTGTCATTTCTAATCACAAAGGCATGCTTAAGCCCCGGGCTGAAGCGAGGAGAAGAAAATAGCACAAGATTCAAATATAAATCACTTGGGAAAGAATTTGTCTTCAGAATGATTAAGTCTTTTGAGATCCCTCTTTGGTGTGGTTTTCTAAGATTGCTTAATATCTTCTTCACAGTGCCCAAATTATTCAGGCTTTGAGCCAAATGCCAAGATGTTATTTACTTTTGCTTGGGTTGTAATAAAATTTGGGAGTCTTAGTGAAAAGATGATTTTCATTAGTAAAATTGTTTTTGGGTATTCAGATTTAGTGTTTAGATTTTTTTTTTTTTTCATATTTCTTGTTGCTTTTCTAACCACTGGAAATCTTCCTTCTCTTTTCTTTACCCACATGGCAACAAAGAAACAGTCAGCTCCTATTAGTCCCTTACAAGTTTGTAGCCAATTTTTTTTTTTTTTAATGTTCTGCATCCTTTGGATACGAGTGGCCGTGGTAGGTGAGAAATTTGCCTTTGATTAAAACTAAGGTTAAAAAAAAAATGTGAGAGGTGCTGCTACAAGAAAATGAAGAGAAGGGGACAACAGAGGATGAGATGGTTGGATGTCATCACCGACTCGATGGGCATGAGTTTGAGTGAGCTCTCAGAGATGGTGAAGGACAGGGAAGCCTGGCGTGCTGACATCCATGGGGTCGCAAAGAGTCGGACACGACTTTTAGTCACTGAACCATGGCAAGAACAACGTATTGGATCCTGGATTTGTCCTTGATTTCTCTCATAGGTTTTTGGCTCATCCTGAACTGAATCCGTAACCCAAACTCTGGCATGATTTGGTGCCAAGCGCAACATGCAGGCACTAGCTTGTATGAGATAAGGTTATTTGAGTTGGTTCTGAAATGGTTTTTTTTTTTAACCCCAAATGAATTTTTTTTTTTAGTGAAATGCTTTTTTTCCCCTGAGCATTGTTCTCACTTCTAAACCTGGCCCATGTTCCTTCCCTCAGAGCCCTCATCCTGCAGGTAAAAACCTTCTCAGAGCTGTGACCGTGATTCACGAATCAGCAGTTTTGCTGTAAGAAATTTGGGACTGTTTTATCATAAATATAGCCCAGCCCTTTCTAGGCGCAATGGAGAGCATTTTTAAATTATTCCGTCTCTTTTAAAAAATTGATTTACTGTTTGTATTGATGGGTAGTTTATGCCCGATGTCCTGTTAGTTTCAAGTGTACGGCAGTGATTTTTTGTATCCATATATATGTGTGTGTATGTGTATATATGTATGTGTGTGTTTATATATATGTATTATGTATGTGTGCATATAATCTTTTTCATGTTCTTTTCCATTATGATTCCTCCTGCTATGCAGTAGGCCCTTGTTGTTTATCCATTTTGTATATAGTGGTGTATGTATCCGTCAATCCCAAACTCCTAATTTAGCTCTCCCCCACTTTCCCCTTCGGTAACCCGTAAGTTTGTTTGGTAACCCATAAGTCAGTCCCGGGTGTTCATTGGAAGGACTGATGCTGAAGCTGAAACTCCAATACTTTGGCCACCTCATGCGAAGAGTTGACTCGTTGGGAAAGACCCTGATGCTGGGAGGGATTGGGGGCAGGAGGAGAAGGGGGCGACAGAGGTTGAGATGGCTGGATGGCATCACCGACTCGATGGGCATGAGTTTGAGTAAACTGCGGGAGTTGGTGATGGACAGGGAGGCCTGGTGTGCTGTGATTCATGGGGTCGCAAAGAGTCGGACACGAATGAGCGACTAAACTGAACTGAAGTTTGTTTACTACATCTGTGAGTCTGTTTAGTAGACGGGTTCACTGGTGTCATAGTCTAGAGTTCACAAGTAACTGGTTATTGTATGTTATTTGTCTTTGATTTCACTCAGTAGGATCATCTCTCTATCCATCCATGTTTCTGCAAATGGTAAATTGTACCATTTTTCTTTTTTCACTTTTTTTTTTTTAATGCGGGCCATTTTTAAAGTCTTTATTGGGTTTGTTACAATATAGCTTCTGTTTTACGGCTTGCGTTTCTTTTTTTTTTTTTTGGCTGGGAGACAGTGATCTTAACTCTCAGACCTGGGATAGAACCCATGCTCCCTGCATTTGAAGGGGAAATCTTAGCCACTGGACCACCAGGGGAGTCCCAATGATGTTAAGTGAAGTACGTTAAGTGAACCCCATGTATTTCCCCTGGTTCTGTGCTAACCATACACTCTGTTTTCTTTTCTTTCCGTTTGATATGGTTTTTACAGCTCCATGCTAGCTCAGTCAGTAAGGAATTTGACTGTACTGCTGGAGACCCAGGTTCAGTCCCTAGGTCAGGAAGATCCCCTGGAGAAGGAAATGACAGCCGACCCCATTATTCCTGCCTGGAGAATCCCATGGGGTCGTAAGAGTCAGACAAGATTTAGTGACTATTTCAACATATTTCAGCATCAATAGATACAGTTCACAGAGTAACATTTGCATGGGAAAAGGCTCCTGTTGCTTTCTCTTTGCGACCGAAATCCTGCTGGGGTTAAGAAGCCAGATTTAGAACATTTTCTGGCCTGTAAATGGTAAGGCAATTCACGTGGAAGTTACTTCATAGGTAACATCCTGGCTGGCTGTGGCAGGCAATTTCCCACCGTCAAACCTCCTCTGAGATGCCCTTAAATAGAATCTGATTGTGCACTTGGTATTCACTAAATGCCCAGGGCCTGCCAAGTAGTGAAGGATAGCTCTTCAGACACATTCCATTATGTCCCATCCGTCACATCAACTTGTAGAATATCCGAGAAGGGGCGTGGAGAAAAGATTCTTGTAGTTACCAAAGCTGTTCCCAAGTGGGATTAACTTTTGGTCTGAGAATAGTCCATCTGACCTAAGGAGGGGAAAAGAGCAGAAGGGAGAAATTTTTCTGACCTCGTTGTTTACTGGCCATAATCAGACAGATGTTACTGATAACTGATCCGGGTCCTGGAACTGTTTCATCAACAGAAACGGATTAGACACCAGACAAGGTGTTCAGGCGACTCTTAGTTACGGCTTGTGTTGCGGCCCGTATGTGTGCCCTGTCATGTTCAACTCTTTGCGACCCCATGGACTGTAACCTGCCAGGCTCCTCTGTCTGTAGGATTCTCCAAGGAAGAATATACTCGGGTGGATTGCCATTTTCTCTTCCAGCAGATCGTCCTGACCCAGGGATGAAAACTGCATCTCCTGAATGTTGCAGCAGGAGGCACAAGAACCAGTGAACAGGTTCCTTGCTTGCTCTCTGGGAGCTGGGGTGAGCAGGTTCCTTATACGGGTTGAGACTGGGAGTGGGTCCAGTGGGTTATGTTCCAGGGGTGTCTTAAGTGGTCTTCCCATCTCCTTGGTGGTGTGTGCACAGAAATCATGCACAGGGACTGTGCTTTTCCTCCCAGCTCCTCAGAACTTGCAGTTGTGGTTTTGGTCTTGCTGTTTTTTTGTTCATAATTTGCCCCAGCTGTGTATGTGGGCACTTATTATCAATCCCTCATGGTTTCTTTGTATCTGTTGCTCCAGGAGACAGTTATCCAGGTATAAGCATTGCCCCCAAAGAGTCCCAGGTCCCAGCCTGTCTCATTGTTAGAGATGTTTGGTTATGTAGATAAGAATGAAAAAAAAATACTCTTATTACTATGATTTACTATAAATCGCATAGTAATTAAAAAGCTAGAATTTCTGAAATATATGTCTTTTTTTTTAATAGAGAAATATTCTAATGAATCGCTAAAAGGTTAAAACAGAGGGCTTCCTTCATAGCTCAGCTGGTAAAGAAGCCGCCTGCAATGCAGGAGACCCCAGTTCGATTCCTGGGTCGGGAAGATCTGCTCGAGAAGGGGTAGGCTACCCACTCCAGTATTCTTGGGCTTCCCTGGTAGCTCAGCTGGTAAAGAATCTGCCTGCCAGTGCAGGAGATGCAGGTTCGATCCCTGGGTTGGGAAGATCCCCTGGAGAGGGGAAAGGCTACCCACTCCAATATTGACTTCCTTGCTGGCTCAGACAGTAAAGTGTCTGCCTACAGTGTGGGACACCCGGGTTAAGTCCCTGGGTTGGGAAGATCTCCTTGAGAAGGAAATGGCAAGCCACTCAAAGTATTCTTGCCTGGAAAATCACATATACGGAGGAGCCTGGTAGGCTACAGTCCATGGGATCACAAAGAGTCAGACACCACTGACCGACTTCACTTTGCTTTCCTTAAAACAGAAACGATACAAAAGGCCAAAATCCTTCCATTCATCAATAACTATTGCAGCTTTCTTGATATGAAACCTTATTAAGATTTGTAAGTTTAAATACTTTATATATATTCTTAATCAATACATTACAACATTAAAGTGCATATTCTATAACAGCCCAATTAAACTAATCTCTTTAGGAAGACTCTTGCTGGCTTTTATGCTTATATTATTTAGGACAAAGGGTTTTTTTTTTTCTTTCTGATGTTTTCTACCTTCTTGAATGTTATGCTACATGGTGAAGTCTAAATAAGAAGATCTACCGTCTTGGGGACTTTGTCATCACATAATAGTAAGAGTAACCTTTATAATGATGCCTCCATCTCTTTCATCCAATCGTGACATAAAGATGTTTGCTTGTGGTGTCCCATTCAACCTGTAAGGCCAAGTTAAAGAAAAGATGCTGCTTTTGTCTCTTTATCAACTCTTTGGAGGTGTTGAGTGATTCCTATTAACAACGTGGCTGGCGATCTTAGGGTATATGGTTGTCATGGTTACTGAATGCACCTTTGTTTGCCCAAGGCACAGTGAAGCAACTTTGGCATTGGGATCAGAGAAAGCTTTATTGCAGGGCCATGCAAGGAGATGGGTGACTGTCCCGTAAAAGACTAGGATGCTGAATTCCCTGAAAGGTCTCAGAAAGGCACTTTTAAAGGCAAGGGGCGGGATGGGTGTAGATGGTTGTTGCCACCTTCTTGGTGCAGGAATCCTTGGTTCTTGCAGCTGTCCACATAGGTCAGGTGTCTTCTTTTTCATGTAAACCTCAGACAGGACAAATGTTATTCTCTGCTCTGCAACTTTATATCTCCATATGAAGGGAAAGTTACAGCTTTAAAGTTGCAACTTTTTTTTTTTTTTAAAGTTACAACGTTAAAGGTCAGGCATGAGAGAAGGCTATCAGGTATATTTCAGGCTGTAGGCAACATTCTTTGACAAAAGCCACAGGGCAACCATGACTCAGCCCAAGACGCAGAGCACAGATACTAAAGGAAAAGGAACAGATAGAAATGTAGAGTCAGGTTTGTTCTTCCCCATTAGAGAATCCTGCTTTGGAGCCCTGTGGATAACCATTAACATTTCTTGCTTGAGCAGTGGATATCAATCCAGACCTTCTTTAGGTAAAAAGTTATCAATCATCCAGACTTTTATATGCCTTTTCTATTTCGTCAGGCCATTGACCTTACAACCACAGAGGTGGTGGAGGTTGCGTGATAGAAGCTATGCAGTGTGTGTTAATCTCAACAATACGATAGCATCCTCAACAGTGTTGACGCTGAAGCTCTGGGCTCTGGAGCCCACATTGTCTGATTAAATTAAGTGCCCAAATATTGAGAGGAAGCTTGACCTCAGTGAGAGAGGGACTTCCATAGTGGTCAAGTCCTAAAGAATCTGCATGCCCGTGCAAGGACACGGGTTTGATCCCTGGTCCAGGACCATCCCACTCGCCATGGAGCAACTGAGTCTTTGCACCATGACTAACGAAGACCATGTGCCTGGAATTTGTGTTCCACAACCAGAGAAGCCACCACAATGAGAAGCCACGCTACACAACTGGAGACTATCCACTGCTTGCCACAGATAGAGAAATGCCACGTGAAGCAACAAGGACCCAGGGCAGCGCCCTTGTCCCCGCCACATACAGTTCAGGTCAGTTCAGTTCAGTCGCTCAGTTGTGTCTGACTTTCTGCGACCCCATGAACCGCAGCACACCAGGCCTCCCTGTCCATCACCAACTCCCAGAGTCCACCAAAACCCATGTCCATTGAGTCAATGACGCCACCCAACCATCTCATCCTCTGTCGTCCCCTTCTCCTCCTGCCCTCTATCTTTCCCAGCATCAGGATCTTTTCCAATGAGTCAACTCTTCTCATCAGGTGGCCAAAGTATTGGAGTTTCAGCTTCAGCATCAGTCGTTCCAATAAACACCCAGGACTGATTTCCTTTAGGATGGACTGGTTGGATCTCTTTGCAGTTCAAGGGACTCTCAAGAGTCTTCTCAAACACCACAGTTTCAAAGCATCCATTCTTTGGCGCTCAGCTTTCTTTATAGTGCAATACTTTGGCCACCTGATGCGAAGAGTTGACTCATTTGAAAACACCCTGATGCTGAGAAAGATTGAGGGTAACCAAGATTTCTGAATCCTATTTGTTGCTGAAATGAGACATCCTATACGGTCGGTGCGTTCTCTAGTGGGATGCAGACTCTTCAGAGTTTCAGGAAGCTGGAAAAATAAACAGGAGTCCGTGGCTCACATACAGGGGGGCACTTGTGTGGCTGATCAGCAGGTGATGTCTGTCTTCTAAGGTTGAGAAAATGTTTACGATGAGAGAGGTCCGTGTACAGCCCAATCGCTCCCCCTGCCGGGGTGGGGCTGGTCAACACCAGCCTCTGTGAGTTCTAGTTGAATTGTTACACTTTGTGTATCTGGTAAAGACACCTCCACACTGCAGAATTTTTTTTTTAACCCTCCGATTTGACTAATTGTGGTTAGGGTTTGTCAGTCAATGCTAGTTGATTAACTGCAGGTAAAATGACCTTCACGCCTGAGTTCCGTAGGGCAATCTATGACCCCTAATTCTTCTCTCCTTCCAATGACGACTATAACTTGTAAGGCCATATGGACCTGAAGAGACTGAAATTCAGCAAGAACTGGCAACAAGGTTGCAACGTGCAGGGAGGATAACCTAGCTGAAATCTCAAGGAGAACATTTGTTCACCTACCTTGCTTCTCAGGTTTCAAGTAAACGACCAAAGACCAAAGGAAAATATGTGCAAAAGGCATACTGGTTAAATCTGTTGGCAGTGATAAAGCCCTGAATTCACACACCTTCAACCTGAGTTTTCTAATGTGTGGGATTCTAGGTTTTGAGATCCAGAAGAAATAAAAGAGACTTTTTATATATCTAGAAATGCAAGTTATGTTTTCTTGCTTCTGATGAGTGAGCGTCTCATTTGGGGGGGGAGCTTTTTATTTTGTATTGGGGTATAACCAATTAACAATGATGTGATAGTTGCAAGTGAATGGGGAAGGGACTCAGTTATACATACACATGTATCCATTCTCCCTGGAACTCCCCTCCCATCCAGGCTGCCACATGACATTGAGCAGACTTCCCTGTGCTGTCCAGCAGGTCCTTGCTGGTTCTCCATGATAAATACAGCAGCGTGTCCATGTCCATCCCAGACTCCCTGACTGTCCCTTCCCCCATACTTCCCCCTGGTGACCATCAGGTTATCACAGAGTATTGAGCAGGGTTCCCTGTGCCGGACAGCAGGTCCTTGTTGATTCTCCATGTTAAACACAGTAGTGGGTACATGTCCATTCTCCCCAACTGACCCTTCCCCCTCATCCTTCCCAGTAACCATAAGTTTGTTCTCTAAATCTATGAGTGTCTGTGTTTTTTAAGTTCCTTTGTATCATTTTTTTTTAGATTCCACATAAAGGGATGTCCTACGATATTTCCCCTTCTCTCTCTGACTTACTTCACTCAGTAGGACACCCTCTAGATGCACTCATGTTTAACAGCTCATTTCTGATAAGGTTTCAAGAAAGGCAATAACGTCCTATTGATCTATTTGTTATTCTTTTAAAATTGTAGTAGTATTTTTGATTTACAATGTCACATTAGTTTCAAGTGGACACCACAGTGATTCAACATTTTTATGTCTCTATACTCCATTTAAAGTTGCCACAGCAGGAGCAAAATAAAGTCACCACAAAATAATGGCTGTGTTTCCCTGGACTGTACAAATACATCCCTGCAGGTCATGCATTTCTTGCATAATAGGGTGTCCCTCTCAATTCCCAAGTCTCCAGACCACCTCTTATCTTAGCCCTTCACACTGGTGATCATGAGTCTGTTCTGTATTCCTGAGCTGGCTTCTCCTTTGTGTGTGCATTCATTTGTATTATTTTTTAGATCCCACATGTTAGTGATAACATGATAGTATTTGTCTTTCTCTCTCAGACTTATTTCACCAAACAGTATTCTCTCCTGGAGAAGGGAAAGGCTACCCACTCCAGTATTCTTGCTTGGAGAATCCCCATGGACAGAGGAGCCTGGCGGACTTCAGTCCATGGGGTCACAAAAGGATGAACGTGACTGAGTGACTAAACACAGCAATATTCTCTAGGTCCTTCTATGTGGCTGCAAACGGGTTTGCTTCATTCTTTTTATTGCAGAGTGATATTCCATTGCGTGTGTATATATATATATATATATATATATACACCACCTCTTCTTTATGCATTCCTCTGTCAGTAGACACTTCAGTTTTTTCCATATCCTGGCTCCTGTAAAATAGTGTTGGTGTGATCACCGCGGTGCATGTGTCTTTTTGAGTCACTTTTTTTGTTTTTAGGATATGTACTCAGGAGTAAAATTTCTGTATCATTTGGTAGTTCTCTTAAAGATTTTTAAGAGAATCAGGTTAGGAAAGAAGCTGATGGATGGCTTTAAGGTTTTTAGATACAGAACTTAACTTGTAGGTTTCTTCAGGTTGGTAATTAATCCCGTGGCCTTTAAACCATTGCTGGGAGTGTTTGCAAATGCACAGGCATGTTGAAGCTGCAGGCAGAGCTGGCGGGCAGATTATAGTAGTGGTCAAAGACCAGAAAGGAAAAGATACAGGTTATGTCCTCTTGCAGAAGCAAACACTCCTGGTTAACCAGCAGAGATCATTGGGAGAAGTCAGAGAGGGGTCAGCTTCATCCTGGTGCCTGTTTGAATGTCTGCTTTTAAAGCTCGGGGCTAGAAAAAGGTGCTGAGAAGCATTCCCCATAATGAGGAAGAGTGCTCATGGGTAGAAGACACAGGGATTCTACAATTTGTTTGGCACCAGGTAGGCAATTGTGCAGATTTTTCTTTTGACAGAATCTACTTCACCTGGATATATGTGGTGGTGGTTAATTGATAAGTCATGTCCAACTGTTTGTAACCCCATGAACTTGTAGCCCACCCGGCTCCTCTGTCCATGGGGTTCTCCAGGCAAGAATACTGGAGTGGGTTGCCATTTGCTTCCCCAGAGAACCTATGGAACCCACGTCTCCGGCATTGCAGGCAGATTCTTGCAGTGCTGAGCCTCCCCAGTATTTTATTGAAATGGAACTAGGACAGTTTTAAAGGGTGCCATTTTCTCTCTTGTAAGACAAAATCCAATATGCTTTCTTCGTATGCCTGAATGGTTGGGAAAGTCTGAAGCTCATGTTTCAACACACTCTGCAAGCATTTTAAACATATGTTTGATACAAAATCATTTTCCTAGGCTGCTGACACATGATACAAAACATGATACAAATGTGATACAAGATCGCATTCGTATCTTGGGGTCCTGTCAGCCAAGAGGTCTTTCCAAATGATGCTCACATTGAGAAATGTGTCTGAATGACAGTGTTCTCGAAATCGCTCTGGGCGGTGTGGCAGAATGCAGGAGCAACTTTGGTATCATCATCAGAAGAGGTGTAAAAAGCTTCAGGGTGCAGTCTTCAGCAAAGGAAGATTAAGGTTGCCGAAAAGCGCATCTCCCCTGATGTGTCTTTACCCGTGGCCAAATGAGCACTGCAATATGACCTCGGGTGCTGTGTGAAGCTTAGCAGTTGACTTAACCCCTCTGGTCTTCAGATACAGTCAGAGAACTGGTCTGATTCTTTGTGAGTGAATCAGAAAGTGCTGGTGAAAACGCCGGCCACATGGAAAGACCGAACAGATATTGTCTTCTCGTTCAGTCGCTAAGCAGTGTCTGACTAATGGTATCAGCTGGACTGCGGCACACCAGGCTTCCCTGTCCTTCACTGTCTCCCGGGTTTGAATTAAACTCACCTCCATCGAGTCGGTGATGCCATCCAACCAACTCACCCTCTGTCGCCCCCTTCTCCTCCTTGCCCTGGGTAGTCTCCTCCTACCCAATGTTGGGGTGTTTTCCAATGTACTGTTTTTCACATTCTTTTCCATTATAAGTTATTACAAAATGTTGAGTAGCATTTCTTGTGCTATATGGTAGGTCTTTGCTGGTTATCTGATTTATATATCGTACTATGAAATGAAGTCACTCAGTCGTGTCCAACTCTTTGCAACCCCATGGACTGTAACCTACCAGGCTCCTCTGTCCCTGGGATTTTCCAGGCAAAAATACTGGAGTGGGGTGCCATTTCCTTCTCCAGGAGATCTCTCCGACACAGGGATCGAACCAGGGTCTCCTGTATTGTAGGCCGACACTTTACCGTCTAAGCCAGCAGGGAAGTCCTAAATATCATATATATTATGTGTATTATGTATATATAAATCTCAAACTCCTGTAATTTATTCCTCTCTGTTTATACCCCTCTTATCTCTCTCAGTTTCATAGCTTTCAAGTAATATGTGTGAAAAAGGACTATCACGTAGATAGCAGTATATTCACAGGTGATATTTCTGGGTGAGAGTAAAGATTGTACTTCTGTCCTCCTTGCAAGTTCCCTGTAATTAGAAAGATAACAATATTTTTTTAAAGACTACATCTTCTCTTTGAGTATTCATTGGAAGGATTGCTGCTGAGGGTGAAACTCCAATCCTTTGGCCACCTGATGCGAAGAACTGACTCTTTGGAAAAGACCCTGATGCTGGGAAAGATTGAAGGTGGGAAGAGAAGGGGATGACAGAGGATGAGATGGTTGGATGGCATCACCGACTCAACAGACGTAAGTTTGAGCAGGCTCTGGGAGTAGGTGATGGACAGGGAGGCCTGGCGTGCTGCAGTCCACGGGGTCGCAGAGAGTCGGACACGAGCGAGTGGCTGAACTGAGCTGAACTGGCCTGAACGTGCGCCCTTTGGTGGAGCCTTCCCGAGTGTGGGCATTAGACTGAGTGCGCATCGCGTCCACCTCCCTCCCTGCCTGGCCGGCCCCTCTCTGCCCTTCCTCCGTCAGCCACCTTCCCACGCGTGGCCCAGTCTCAACATCCCCTGTCTAGGCTCTTGTTCTCCTCCCAGAGCAGCCCTCTGATCTCTGTCCTCCGTTGGTCCAGCGGGATGATGCCCTGCCAGCCTCACGTGGTCCCCAACTCGGGGCCCTGCCTTGCCCTTCTGCCCCAGAAGGATCTGCTGTCACCTCCTCACCGCGTAGCAGAACTGCCAAGAGGCACGAGCAGGGAAGGAAAGGAACTGTTTGTGCACGATGTCCTCTTGGTTAACAAAAAGGGGTGGCGGATGTTAGGGGGCCCTTCGGGGATTGTGGAGGGAACGGTTGGTCCGGCAGAATACTTGGAAACTCAAGTACACACACAGATGAACAAATACATAAAAATACGTGTGTGTGTGTGAGTGAGTGAGTGAGTGCTCAGTCACACACTCACGTCTGACTCTCTGCGACCCCATGTACTGTAGCCCACCAGGCTCCTCTGACCATGGGATTCTCCAGGCAAGAACACTGGAGTGGGCTGCCATGCCCTCCTCCTGGGGATCTTTCTGACCCAGGGATCGAACCTGGGTCTCCTGCATGGCAGCCAGATTCTTTACTGCTGAGTCACTGGGGGATGCTATATCTATATCTGTATCTATCTATCTGTATCTATATATACACAAATGTGTGTACGTATTTGCTACAGATATTCCATACAAACATACACATGCTAAATATACATAAATTCGTGTGTGTGTGTGTGTGTAAGGCTTCACTAGTGGCTCAGCTCATAAAGAATCTGCCTGCATTCTGCCTCCCCTGAAAGTCTGCCTCAAGCCCGGAGCTTTGGGAATGCCTTCAGGCATCAGAGAGTCGCTTTACTGATTTCATTCTGATCTTCCGATCTCTTCCGTATGTCCGTGGAAGCGCTGTCTTACAGGACTGTACTGACTCCCTCCTTGGAGGCAGTCCTTTCCGAAGTATCTCTGAGGGCTTCCCTGGTGGTCCAGTGTGGTTAAGACCCTGCACTCCCAATGCAGGGGTGTCATGGGTTCAGTTCCTGGTCGGGGAACTAAGAACCTGTTTGTAGAATCATCTGGCCCCCTCCCGAAAAAAAAAAAGCCTCTGAAAGGAAGCATCTCTGGAATTGCTTTCACGGCAGAGCTATTCTTCACCTGTGACAGGATACACTTAGGTCTGCATCCATATGACGTGTTCCAGGCTCTTGAAAAGTTGAAGCACGTGTCCCAGAAATACAGCCGCACTCACGATGCTGCCTGCTGGGTTTGTGTGTATAGCTGGTTCCATCGACCTTCGCTGTGATGAGGAGCTAGGTGCCAAGATGTCAGAAAATAAGCAGAGGTGTTGGGCTGGATACGGGTGTTGTGGACATCAGCAGGGCTCCTGCTGTGCAAAGAACACCGTGTTTCAGAACTAAACTCACATCTCTTGCACCTCCAGCATTGGCAGGAGGATTCTTTGCCAGTTGCGCCACGTGGGAAGCCCCTATACCCTCAACAAACCACAAATGCAAGACGTGCTGCACCCCAATGTCTGTTCCAGCATTTTGCAGAGTAGTTAGGACAGGGAAGCGAGCTAGATGCCCACTGACAGAGGAATGGATACAGAACTTGGGGTACGTGTATACAATGGAATATTACTCAGCTATAATTAAAAGACCCTTACGTCATTGGAAGGAAAGTTATGACCAACCTAGATAGCATATTAAAAAGCAGAGACATTACTTTGCCAACAAAGGTCCGTCTGGTCAAGGCTATGGTTTTTCCAGTGGTCATGTAGGGATGCGAGAGTTGGATTGTGAAGAAGGCTGAGCACTGGAGAATTGATGCTTTTGAACTATGGTGTTGGAGAAGACTCTTGAGAGTCACTTGCTGCAAGGAGATCCAACCAGTCCATCCTAAAGGAGATAAGTCCTGGGTGTTCATTGAAAGGACTGATGCTGAAGCTGAAACTCCAATACTTTGGCCACCTCATGTGAAGAGTTGACTCATTGGAAAAGACCCTGATGCTGGGAGGGATTGGGGGCAGGAGGAGAAGGGGACGACAGAGGATGAGATGGCTGGATGGCATCACCTACTTGATGAGCATGAGTTTGAGTAAACTCCAGGAGTTGGTGAGGGACAGGGAGGCCTGGCGTGCTGCGGTTCATGGGGTCGCAAAGAGTCGGACACGACTGAGCGACCGAACTGAACTGAACTGAACTGATAAAAAAAAGAACATCTTTGAGTCAGTCCTAACAAAGTGGATGAGCCTAGAGCCTGTTATACAGAGGGAAGTAAGTCCGAAAGAGAAAAATAGGGTATATTAACCCATATATATGGAGTCTAGAGAGATGGTACTGATGAGCCTGTTTCCAGGGCAGCGGTGGAGACTCAGACACAGACAGGAGGCTTGTGGATGCATTGTGGGGAAGGAGACGGTGAGACAAATTGAGAGAGTCTCCTGGAAACATACACATTACCATATGCAAAATAGGTCGCCGATGCGAATTTGCTGTAGTGATGCAAGAGCTCAAACCCAGGGCTCTGTAACAACCGAAAGGGGCGGGATGGGCTGGCAGGTGGTATGGAGGTTCAAGAGCGAAGGGACATGTGTGTACCTTTGGCTGGTTCAAAGGTGATATGTGGCAGAAGCCATCACAATGCTGTGAAGCAGTTATTCTCCAATTGTAGTGAAATCTGGGGACTTCCCTTCCGGTCCAGTGGTTAAAGATCGACCTTGCAATTCATGGGATGTGGGTTCCATCTCTGATCAGGAGACTTCATATCCTACATGCCAATGAAGCCCGCACATCACAACTTCAGTGAGTGTGTCCCGGCCAAGACCCAACACAGTCAAATAAATAAATTAATTGTAAAAGATAAAATTTAATAAAAGAAGAACACAGTGTTTTACTTCCATTTTAGTCTAACCCAGTATCTTAGCCCTGCCTGATGCTAACTGCTATTCATTAAATTACTTGTGAATGACCTTCTTCTTCTTTTTTTTTTTTATCCCACAGGCCGTATTTTATTTTCTTTTTGAAAGAGAAACTCTGCTGTAAACATCGCACTGGGCATACAGTTAGCATTAGATACATAAGATTTTTGTTTTACTTAAATCTCCTCTGGAAAAGGTACATGGGTGGGGGTCGGGAAGTGCTTAGCAAAGAGGTAAGTGTGAACATTTAATTGCACCTGCCTTTCAAAAATCCTTTCCATTAATCATATGTCAGCACATTCTCTGACCCTCTGATCTTCTCCCACCCCGTTCTCACTTTATTATCAGATGGAATTGAAACAGTCGATGTAGATCAATTTTTTAAAAAGTGAATTCATCAGAAATTCAACCTGGTGGTAATATCAGCCTTGAGTTCCACGATTGAGAATAGAATCTCATTCTAATTTTTTTTTTTTTAGTATCTTTTCATATCTGGATGGAGTCTTCCTTTTCTTTTTCTTTTATTTGCTTCCTCAATCATAGGATAAGTGATTACACCTAACTTTTCCGGAACTGAGGTCAGGGATAACGGAGCAAAGAACAAAGCACTTCCTGGATGACCTGTCAAACGTCGCTTGTTTGAAGTTGAGTTGCTTTGGTGTTCGTGGAGCTTCTCAGAAATCTACCGTCAGGGCTGTTGAAATTTGTCTCTCTGCCTTCTTGTCTTCAGCATCAGATCATTTGCTACCTGGCTACACAGCCAGCCTCTTTTTGTTGTTCTTCAGTCACAAAGTTGTGTTTGACTCCTTGTGACCCCATGGACTGCAGCACGCCAGGCTTCCTTGCCCATCAGCATCTCCTGGAATTTGCTCAAACTGATGTCTATTGCGTCAGTGATGCCATCCGACCATCTCATCCTCTGTCGTCCCCTTCTCCTCCTGCCTGCGATGTTTCCCAGCATCAGGGTCTTTCCCAATGAGTCAGCTCTTCACATCAGGTGGCCAAAGGATTGGAGTTTCAGCTTCAGCATTAGTCCTTCCAGTGAATATTCCGGACTGATTTTCGTTAGGATGGACTGGTTGGATCTCCTTGCAGTGCAAGGGACTCTCAAGAGTCTTCTCCAACACCACAGTTCAAAAGCATCAATTCTTTGGTGCTCAGCTTTGTTCATATTCCAACTCTCACATCCATATGTGACTACTGGAAAAACCATAGCTTTGAATGTACAGACCTTTGTTGGCTGTTACCCTGAGGCAAACCCAGTCCATCCTTTAGTTTGTACACTCTGACGAAGTCTTGCAGTTGGTCAACATGTTACCACAATGAGATCAGACATCTGTAGCTTCTCATGACTGAACTCCATTTCTGCTTTGCAAAATGCATCCGTCATTGCGCTACACTGTTTTTTGTTTTGGTTTTTTTTTTTTTTTTTGATTATACATGAAAAAGTAATCAGACATAATCATCATGCTTTGACTGAAACTCAATCAAAGGGGTGCTTTCCAAATGCTTTGACTGAAACCCAAAAGCTTTGATTCCCAAAATGCTTTGATTGAAACTCAATCAAAGGGGTTGCTTCCCAAACCTTCCTCCTTTCTGATTTCTCCTAATTCATCTGTTGGTTCCCGCACACCTCTCTTCTTTTTTATTATCATCAGACTGCCTTCTGCACAGGGAAACAATTTTGCACAGAAGGTTCCTCAAGCAAAGCAGAGACCTGGTACCTTCATGGAAAGTTCTTTTGCTGTTGAGTAAGATTCAGGCACTTGCATCAAGGCATTTACTTCACTTGATTGAGGTGGAGGACGCCTTGTAAGAAGGCAGCTAACTTGAGAGGGATTATTTTAAAAACATGCACCTCTTCATTGGATGAGCAGTGGCAAAGAGATGGTATCAAGAAGGATTATTATTATTATTGTTATTTGCTATTGTTGGCTGGATCTTAGTTGCTGTGCGGACTTTTCTCTAGTTGCAAAGAGCTGGGGCTACTCTCTGGTTGTGGAGTGTAGGCTTGTCCTTGTGGTGGCTTCCCTTGTTGTCAAGCTCGGGTTCTAGGCATGTGGGATTCAGTAGTTGCAGCACGCAGGCTCAGTCGTTGCACACGGGCTTAGTTGCCCGGAGGCATGTGGCATCTTCCCAGATCAGGGATCAAACTTGCACACCCCCACCCCCACCCCCACATTGGCAGATGGATTCTTAACCACTGGACCACCACGGAAGTCCCTCGAGAAGGATTATTCAAGGACCTAGAAAATATGAAAGTATTGGATGGGAACAACGTCAGGATGCTCCATGAGTGGGGTAGTGATGACGGTCACCTCTCTTCTCATGAACTCCTATAGCCATTCTCTTGCACTGACGTGGTTTCTACAAGTGGTCTTCTTTCGAGATGACCACAGAACACTTCTTTGTAGGAGGTCAGTCACCACCCCAGGGTCATGATTTTCATGTTGCAAAAACCTGGGTCATGATTTTCACGTTGCAGAAAACAGGGGTGCTTACAAGTGGCTTACAAGTCCTGTTGAGGCCACTGCATTCTACGGGACAGGGCCAGGACGTCAGAGGCTCTTCTCCCTGAGCTGAGAGCGTCACGCTCCCTGAGAAGCTGCCAAACAGCCAGAAAAGGGATCCAGGACACAAGGACATCATCCTTACGTGGCTGGGTCTCAGAGGTAGGTCCGGTGGAGAGGTTCTCCATGGGCAAAGACAGAATGCATCCACCAATGTGGTTTTGGTTGAGGGATATATAAGATAACCTTTACCTCCACTATGTTTAAAAGATAGTTAAAAAGAGAGTAGCACACACAACTGACCCCATGGGTTGTCTCATTTCAGCCCTGAGAGCTTGCTAAGCATCTGTATATACTATCACACTAGTAGGTCATTAGCTTTCTGATCATTCATGAGTAAATTCCCTGAATTGGGCTCCAGTAAGGGGCCGACCAACGCTATTCAGTGTAGCCTCGATGGGAAGAGAGTTTATCCTTTTTACAGGTTACACTTCCATCCACTCTGTGTACTTCTTCCTCCTCTTTGAAATAGCTGGCAGGAGCAATCCTGGCCACTCACAGATGGTGATTATCCAGGTCGGTCAATAGCGGCGACTCCTGCGGTGTAAAGCTTGTTCACTCTGCTTTCTTGGGCCAACCCCCAGACAGGAGAACCATTCAGTAAGAAAAGAGCATCAGTCTGGCCCATTTTCTTGTCAAGAGGAGTCAAGAAATAAGAGGAAAAAGCAAACTCTGACATGCCCAGTTAAAAACCTAATGCCACTGCTTTCCGGGAGTTTGGCCAGAGCCAAACCTGGCTTAGAAGGCATTTCTGGTTTCCAAGGTCTGGTAGTGGGTCCTGCCCACCACCGTTTGTTTCACTTGGATCACGACTCTTCTCTTGAACTCCTACACCTATCCTCCTGCACTGACATCGTTTCTACCAGTGGTCTTTCGAGATGACCACAGAACACTTCTTTGTAGGAGGTCAGTCACCATCCCAGTTCACAAGGTCTTTGCTCCACAAACCCTCTGGCTCCTTCAATCCTCCATAGTCTTTTCTTTGCCTGATGAGACCTGACTGAGGCTAATGATCTAGGTAAGGATGCAAATGCAGCCTCCAGTCTGCAAGCCAGCATTGCATCTTTGGACCATCTCATTGATTAAGAACTTTGGGGCTTTACCTGGTAAAGAATTCACCTGCAATGCAGGAGACCCAGCGTTCGATCCCTGGGATGAGAAGATCCCCTGGAGAAGGGATTGGCAACCCACTCCAGTATTCTTGTCTGGAGAATCCAATGGACAGAGGAGCCTGGAGGGCTAAAGTGCATGAGGTTGCAATGCATCGGACATCACTGAGCAACTAAGTTCCTAGATTAAGAACCATGGCTCGTAAGCAAGACAGCGTCCCAGTATTTGAAAAACTTTCTGATGAGCTCAGCAGTGATGATGACAAGTGTGATTTTCTGACATTGTTTCAGGAAATCTGTCAACTTTTGGGGAGAACCGCATCACTCAGAGAAGAAGTGTTTTTCAAATGACCAGTGAGCGATGTTACAAAATCTTCCATGGGCAAAAAACCCATTTAAAGTGTAAGATAGATCAATGGATTTTAATGTAATAGAGCATGGAGTATTCATCGATATGGTTTCAAATTTTGTATCACAACTAACCTTCCAGAAATTTCCACCTGATTTTGGGTTTTCTGTAATATTCAGGAAGGAAATATCCATAGTTGTTGTGATAAGGAAACTGAAACACTGCTTTCCCAAGTGCGGACTTCCAAGGTGGCTCAGATGGTAAAGAATCCACCTGCCGATGCAAGATATGCAGCTTCGATCCCTGGGTTGGGAAGATCCCCTGGAGAAGGAAATGGCAACCCACTCCAGTATTCTTCTGGAGCATTCCATGGACAGAGGAGCCTGGAGGGCTGCAGTCCATGGGGTCACAGAGTTGGACACAACTGAGCGACTTTCACTTTTCCACTTTGAGCTGACCAGGAGTGAGGTCTTGCAAAGTGTGGTTCTGTCAAGAGCTCTCTGTTTCCAGCTCTGGGACATGGAGGGAGCAGGAGAAGGCTTGTATGAGGATCCCTCACACACAAACCTCCCTCTGTCCAGAGGCAGTCCATCTGTCGTCAGAGAATCTGACACCTAGACATTTTTTGCATGTCTGTCTACCTTGTCCAATTCGTTAAACACAATCAAATTTTCAGTGAAGGTCACACAAAGCAGAGAGAAGCGTGTCTTCTCACTGCTCATCCAGTTAGTAGCGTCTTCATCCGGAAATTCAGTTTTAACGCATTGGCATTATCCAGCCACCCGGAGATACTGTTCTGTCTTGTCACGATTTCTCTTCAACAGCTGGCTTCGTGCACGGGTTTCCTGATAGAGAAGGAACAGCTATGACCTCCGTGTCTTCCTCTGACTCCTGCCTTCCCAGGGAGAGATTTCATTTCCTAGGGGGGTTTCTGCTGCTGCTGCTAAGTCACTTCAGTCGTGTCCAACTCTATGCGACCCTATGGACAGCAGCCCACCAGGCTCCTCTGTCCACAGGATCCTCTAGGCAAGAATACTGGAGTGGGTTGCCATTTCCTTCTCCAAGCGGGTCTCTAGAGCTCACCTGTTTCCCTCTTGTTCCTAGAGACCTCCACTAGCCTGCTGAAACTCCCATTATATCTGTCAGCTTCTGGCACCGTGCTTTTACAGAGAAGAGAGGTTATGACTCCCAAGTTAGATCTGATGCTTTTTTACTTTAATCTTTGCTTCCCGTGGCTTCTGTTGACTGAAAGATTGTTACCCGTACATAATGGTTTGCCTCAGAGAAACCCTGCCCCTCCACCTGAATGTTACACCAGCGTGCCTTTGTTCTGGACCCGGTCCACACATGGGTCGCCTCAGGAAGGAGTCAGTTAACACATCCCTTCCCCAAGGCTGGCTGGCCGTTCCAGGAGAAATTGCCAGGTTAATGGCCTTTTTATTTTACCTCCTCACCCCTCCCCCTTCTCTGTTCTATAAAGGGAAAACTGGCATCGAGACCCCGAGAAGTCGGTTATTTTCAGATGTTAGTCTGCCGTCTTCTCAGGCAGCTGGCTTTCCAAATAAAGTTGTATGCCTTGCCTCGACACCTCATTCTGTGATTTTTGTTGGCCTGTCGTGCCGTGAGCCGAGCGCGTTTCGACTTGGTTAACAGTGGCGGGGCAGGGGGGGGCGGTGTGCAAGCCTGCCTCTCCTTTTAGAAACTAGGACAAAAAAATCTCAGCTTGTGAGAAGCTTCCACACTCTCCACTCACTTTTCTGTCCTTGGAGATGGAAGAACTCAGCACGGTTGCCCTAAGTCATCAGGAGAGCAGACAGGATGGATGCCGTCCCCTATAAAGAACAGCGACTCCCCGGATATGGTTCTCTGGCAAAAGAAGCAGTTAAATATACGCCCATCTCCATTTTCTTCAGACATCCCTGTGGAACATGGATGCCAACTGATCTCACTGGCGACTGTCTCACAGGGAAGAGATGGTCCATGTATGTGTGTTCCTGGTGCCAGCTCATTTAGATTTAGTGTTTCAGGGGTAGGCCAGCTAGGCGACAACCCACATCAAGGCACTCTTCTTGCAGTTCAGAATGTTAAAAGTCTGCACACAGGCACATCTTCAGGCTTCTAGTTGTACATGTTGTGCACTGACTAAAGGCAACAACAGAGTCTGATATTCAGTCCTGGAAAGACTCTATAAGCCGTGCATCTGGCAGGGACTGTGTTCCCTGGCCAAGGTGTTCATAACTCTAACAGGCCTGGTCACAGACGCCCTTGTTGGCTTAAGGCTTTCCTCCCTTACCCTGTACCTATGAGATGCAGGATGTTTGCCTGTGAACATGCCTGTTGTCTGTAATCAGACTGTCCGTTTGTATTCGCCTTATCCTGGGCATCTAAATCAATTTTTGGAATCGTGAAGGCCTTCAGCAAAAACCTGTTGAAGAAAAGAATCGTTGCATGTCGTGCTTTTTATGGTTGAGTAGTATTCCTCTGTGAATGCGTATGCTACATCTTCCTTATCCATCCCTCAGTTGATGGACATTTAGCTTGCTTCCATGTCTTGGCTGTTGTGAGCAGTGCTGCAGTTAATATCGGCATGCACGTGTCTTTTCTAATTCGTGGGATTATTTTCCACTTGAAGCAACAGGATGAATGCGGAGGGCATGATGCTAAGTGAAATAAGTCAGATAGAGAAAGACATGTACTATATAATCTCACTTATTGGTGAAAGCTTTTTTTTTAAAAAAGTACAACAAACTCATGAATATTACAGAAAAAAACAGACTCATAGATATAGAGAACATACCACTGGTTATTAGTGGAGAGAGAGAAGGGGCAGTATAAGAGTGAAGATTAAGAGAAACTACTATATATAAAATAAATAAGCTGCAAGAATGTATTGTACAATGCAGGGGATACGGTGATATTTTATTTTATTTTTTTTTTATTTTTTTTTTTGTGATATTTTATAATAAGTATAAATGCAGTATAACCCTTACAATTGTGAATCACTAATGTGGTACACCTGTAACTTATATGGTATTGTACATCAACTATACTTCATTGGCAAAACTATTTGAGGTATCAACTATCTCACAAAAGTGAGAAAGACTATGTCCATTTCTCTTGACCTGCTTTTATATGTCATTCTGGTTCTGTTTCTCTTTCTTTGTTCATAAATCATTATCTTAATTCATTTAGTTTCTCTTTTTTTTTTTTGAAATATGTGTGATGTTGGGCTTAACCTTATGGTATCCAGAAATTTCAGTGTAGTGTGACTCCACATGGGATTTTAGGTTTTTACATTCATTTGGAGATTCATTTCCTGGGGTATTGGAAAGTGTTCTGGTCTGTTATTTTTTTCTTAGCTATTTCTGCCCTTCTGCTGTTCATACTCTTGTCTTTGAAAAGACTCTCAAATTTGAGAACCCAGATATTTGAACTATTTTTATTTCTTACATATTTTATCATCTTTGTTTATTTGTTTTTAATATTGCTCCCTCCCTAAGAAAATAATTTTTTAATTTAATTTTTAAAATTTCAACTAGTATATACTTGAACAATTATAATTTTAAAAATTGAAATAAAATGCTATTTCTTTTTAAAGCATTTCAACAGCATTTCTCGTATGTTTTTATGGCATAAGAGTTTTTTTTTTTTATGGATTCACCATTTTTCTTATTCCCATAATATTCAATATTATTTTTTTGCTGATTACCCATGTCTCCATTTCCTGAAACTTACTGTTCAGTTGTTTTGTTTTTTAAGGTGTGGACATTTTTTCAGAAGGATGCTTCTGCATGTTTATTGGCCGCTTATATTTCTTTATCCATAAAGGGCTTTCCTTTTTAAGAGCTAGAACAAAATTGAGGGGAAGGTACAGAGATTTCTGGGAAAACCTGAGCCCCTCACATGCACAGCCTACCCTACGATCCACATCACCCACCCGACCAGCACATTTCTGACCGAGGGGGTGCCTACATTGACACATGACTGCCACTACACAGCTGTGGCTCGTATTAGGGCTGATTCTTGCTGTTGCACACTCTATGGGTTTAGATGGTGTATCCAATCATTATGGTATCTTGCAATGTGATTTCACCACCCTCGTGCATGCTAACAATCCTCCATTCACGCCTCTCTGTCCACTAACCCCCCTGGCAACCACAGGTCCTTTGACCATCTCCGTATTTTTGAGAGAATCAATTCTGAGGCAGGTTGATAAGAAGTCTGGGGTCCCCAAGAAGGAGAAAGGGGTCCAAGGCTCTCAAGGAGGAGAAAAGGGCAAACCGGTCATATAACAACAATGGATCTTGCTTGAGGACATGTTCCTCCTTAACAAGAACCTTCTGACTAATCTTGTCATTTTAAGACTCATGTTGTCCAGAGTGTGTCTGGTAAGACCTGACTATTGTTAGTTCTAGTCTTGTTAGTTTAAGACGCATGTTGTGGGAGAAGGTCTGGTAAAAGTATGTACGGCCTTGATAAGACTAGTGAGGTGGGCACTCTCCAGGCCCCTTCTGATGTCTCTGTCAGAAGCTTTCCTCTGTCCCTGTTCACACTTTAATAAAACTCTGCTACACAAAAGCACTTGAGTGATCAAGTCTGGTCCCCGGTCCCGAAGCAAAATCTTCTTCTTCAGAGAGCGGGAATTCCACATCGTTTACCAAAAGCTATCAGTTTTGTCCTATTGTTAGAATCACGCAGGATGTGGCCTTTTCAGATTGGCTTCTTGCACTGGGGAATGTGAATTTAGGGTCCCTGCAAGTCTTTCCATGACTTGACTGCTCCTTACTTTTTCACTTCAGTTCAGTTCAGTCGTTCAGTCGTGTCCGACTCTTTGCCAACCCGTGGACTGCGGGATGCCAGGCTTCCTCATCAATCACCGACTCCCAGAGTTTATTCAAACTCATGTCCATCCAGTCAGTGATGCTATCCAACCATCTCATCCTCTGTCGTCCCCTTCTTCTCCTGCCTTCAATCTTTCCCAGCATCAGGGTCTTTTCCAATGAGTCAGCTCTTCGCATCAGATGGCCAAAGTATTGGAGTTTCGGCTTCAACATCAGTCCTTCCAATGAGCATTCAGGACTGATTTCCTTTAGGATGGACTGGTTGGATCTCCTTGCAGTCCAAGGGACTCTCAAGAGTCTTCTCCAACACCACAGTTCAAAAGCATCAATTCTTTGGTGCTCAGCTTTCTTTATAATCCAACTCTCACATTCTTTCTTTTTAGCAATGAATAATGTTCCATTTTCTGGATGGGCCACAGTTTATTAATCCATTCACCTTGTTGTTGTTGACAGTCGCTAAGTTGTGTCCAAGTCTCTGCTACCCCATTGACTGCAACGGGCCAAGCTCCTCTGTCCTATACTGCCTTCCCAGAATTTGCCCAAATTTATATCCATTGAGTCAGTGATGCTATCTAACCATCCAGCCCTCTGTTGTCCACTTCTGCTGTCTTCAATCTTTCCCAGCATCAGTGTCTTTTCCAATGAGTTGGCACTTAACATCAGGTGGTCAAAATATTAGACTTTCAGCTTCAGCATTAGCCCTTCCAGTGAATATTCAGGGTTGATTTCCTTTAGGATGGACAGGTTTGATCTCCTTGGCGTCCCAGGGAGTCTCAAGAGTCTTCTCCAGCACTTACTGATGACAATATCTGTAAGTAAATATTTTATTAAATAATAGTAAAATATTGAAAATATATAAGTGCTGACTGTTGCACAATTAGGCTGATACAATTTAGTAAGCATATCAGAGACTGTACCAAAGGAGTATGATTATATATAAATGAGTCACTTCAGAGGCAACACTCTAATTGCAGTAAAATAAGATTGCTGGAACCTATTTCGTTTCTACTCACTTTAAATTGCTTGAAAGCCCTTGGTAATTTATTTTCAATATCTTGCTATGAGGCAGCTCTTAATCCTGAAGGGGTGGGGATTTATATTTGGAAGCAGCCAAGGTTCTGTTGAGTATGGTCGGTAACCATGTTGCATGATGCAGTTTTAATTCAAAAACAAGGTACAGCTATAAATAAACGTTAGCTTGATTCCGCTAACTCCTGAGGCACATTGAAAAGAGAAAATCAAAATGCTCTGAGCCTCCTGAGTCCCGCCCGTACCCACTTCCAAATTGACTATTCTGATGGACGGCATTCATTCAGAGCTATGATTTGCATCCCGCCTATTTTTAGAAAGCTCATTGTGCACCCTCACCTTTAAAAGCCTGTTTAATGAAAATGCTTCCTGACTGTTTCGTGTATCTTCAACCCAATTTTGGCACAGTCATCGGTAACCCATCATGGTACCTGATCCTTGTAATTAAAACTTAGGTAATGTGTTTTCTGTGGAACTTGGTCCTTTTCTAACAAAAGAAGAAAATGTCTTTGAAGGAATTCCCTGGTGGTTCAGTGCTTAAGATTCTGTGCTTTCACTGCCCAAGGGCATGAGTTCAATCCCCGGCCAGGGAACTAAGATCCCGCAAGCCATGTGGCATGGCCAAAAAGAATATTTTTTTTAGATGTCTCTGAATAATTAAAAATTTTATCACTTCCTCTCTGTAGAAATAACTCTGAATACTTCATTTGGCTAGATAAATTGCTAAAGATAAAATAGTTCCTGTTGTAGATTTTTAAGATGTTGTTTAGATGTTAAGTCATGTCCGACTCTGCCACCCCATGGACTGCAGCACGCCAGCCTTCTCTTTCTTCCACTATCTCTAGGAATTTTCTCATATTCATCTCCACTGAGTTGGTGATGCCATCCAACCATCTCATCCTCTGCTACCCTCTTCTCCTCCTGCCTTCAATCTTTCCCAAGTTCAGGGTCTTTTCCAAAGAGTCAGCTCTTCCCATCAGGTGGCCAAAGGATTGGAGCTTCAGCTTCAGCATCGGTCCTTCCAATGAATATTCAGGACCGATTTCCTTTAGGATGGACTGGTTTGATCTCCTTGCAGTCCAGGGGACTCTGGACGGTCTTCTCCAACACCACAGTCCGAAAGCATCAAGTCTTTATTGCTCAACCTTCTTTATGGCCCAGCTTTCTTATCCATACATGACTGCTGGAAAAACCATAACTTTGACTAGATGGATCTCTGTTGTCAAAGGGATGTCTCTGCCTTTTAACACACTGTCTAGGTTTCTCATAGGTTTCCTTCCAAGGAGCAAGTGCATTTTAATTTTGTGGCTGTTTTAAGACTACTACTAACTAACTCATCACACATGCAGACACGCAGTCAGAAGAAATAACTTTCCCATAAACCTCTGATGTTGGTAACGATGTGAGTATACCCAAGGGATGTATGGAATAACAGATCCGTTTATGTTGGTGATTGACATCTGGAAGTGAAATGAATTGGTAAATCATCTGCCTACAATGCGGGAGACCTGGGTTCAGTCCCTGGGTCGGGAAGATCTCCTGTAGGATGAAATGGCAACCCACTCCAGTATTCTTGCCTGGATCATTCCAAGGACAGAGGAGATTTAAGGCTACAGTCCCTGGGGTCACAAAGAGTCGGACACGACTGAGCGACTTCACTCACTCTGACATCTGGGAATGAACAGACTCAGGCTCTCAACCAGCTGCTAGTCTTGTAGGAAAATGGGTAAACTTAGCCATGCCTGAAGGAACTTGGAGTGAGGGTTTCCCCAAACCTTTCCTGTGTATCTGTAAGAGGAGGACTGAGTTGCCACTTTAAATGTTCCCCATTAGCATGAATGTCTCTCCAGTGATGAGTCCATGTGTCTAATGGTACCTCTTTCCGTGGCAAGATGAACCATTTAAAGGCCCCCATCAGAAGCTACTAATAATGCCTGAACACACATATCTATTAGATATATTGATACTGATATATTGGGTTGGTCCAAATGTTAGTTCAGTTTGTTTTTTTGGCCAACCTGATAGAATGTAAACGGTCACTATTTATGTTGCATTTCAACCTACAATAACTGAAAAATAAAACTGCATCTGAAATACAACACACACAAAAGTCCATAGAGCATCAATTTGCAGGACAGTGTCAAAAAGGAAAGAGCACGTATTCCCCTGACTATCACCCTGCCAAGAAAGAGAAAGCTGTCATCTTCACAAAAGCATTTCTCTCTTCCTCTCTTAAAGCCTGCCACACTCAGGTGGGAACCGTTGTTCTATGTATCTATGTGTTAGTCGCTCAGTCATCTCTGACTCTTTGCGACCCCGTGGACTGTAGCCCACCAGGCTTTTCTGTCTGTGGGATTCTCCAAGCAAGAATGCTGGAGTGGGTTGCCATTCCCTTCTCCAGGGGATCTTCCCGACCCAGGATGGAACCCTGCATCTCTTGCATTATTCTGTTATGCAAATCACTTCCTTGTTTCCTGTTTTCTTTCCCCCACCAAATAGACATCCCCACATCACGTGAATTAAACTTTTTGTGTTTCAGGACTTGAGGTGAATGCAGCTGTCTCTTCTGATGTGTTGTCTTCGCTCGTGGTTGTGATCTTATTTTTAATTATTATTTTTTTTAAAGGAATTCTTTTGTTTGTGGCTGTGCCGAGTTTTCTGGGCTGCACACAAGCTTTTGTCTGCTTGGGTTGCGGGCGATGCAACTCTGCATCGCAGACTTGTTGCGATGGCGTTTCTTGGTACAGAGCATGGGTTCTAGGCAAACCGGCTTCACTAGGTTTTAGCATTGGGACTTAGTCGTTGTAGCAGTCAGGCTTAATTGCTCCGTGTCAGGGAGAATCTTCCCGGACCAGAGATCAAACACGTGTCCCCTGCCTTGACAGGTGGGTTCTTAACCGAACCCACCGGAGAAGTCCACGATTGCACTTTGACAGTGCACATGTGTTGTTTTTATGTGTACCTGTTGTATTCATCATAATTCTTCTGTAGTCTCACCTTGAGGGGCTTCCCAGGTGGCGCTTGTGGTCAAGAATGTTTCTGCCAGTGCAGCAGACATAAGAGACGTGGGTCCCACCCCTGGGTCGGGAAGATCCCCTGGAGGGAGGGGATGGCAACCCACTCCAGCCTGGAGAATCCCATGGACAGAGGAGCCTGGCAGGCTGCAGCCCATGAGGTCGCAAAGAGTCGGACACAAACTGAGCAAGTTAGTACACACAAACATCCCATGACATGACTACGTCAGAAGGCATTTGTTCATTTTATTGTTACTAGATGAATGCATCATCTCCAGTCTTGGCTGTTAGACTCGTTAGTGTTTTAACAATTCAGGGAAATACATTCTCATTTCTTAATGCCTGTGCAGCTTCTGAGGCACATGGCCATGGTGGAACTGTTGGTTGAAATCTTGGCTTTTAGCTTTGATAGGAATGAACTGTTTTCCAACGTGGGAATAAGTGTTTTCACCAGCAGTGTGAAATCCATGCCACATTTGGCACTATCAGAATTTCATATTCTTTCTCCAATCTAATGAGTGTATGTGGAAACTCAATGTATTTTTAGTTATGGCTTCCTGAGGTTGAGACTTTTCCGTAGATCAACTGGCCATTTTATTTCCTGTTTGATTAATTGTCCCATTTATCAATTTTTCTATTGCATTGTTCAGTCGTTCTCTTATTGATGAGTGTGTTTCAACAGTTACTTATACTGCAAATATTTCATATCTCCTGGATTGCCTGTCACCATCATTAAGTGAGCTAAATTTATTCATTAAATGACCATATAGTAATTTACTTTAGGATTAGTGCTTTTGGAATATTGCTGAAAACATTTTTTTGGCCCAAAGATGTGAACTTATCTTTCTTTAGTTGTCCTAAAAATGCCTGTTTATGTCTTTTTTATGTTATAATTCCACATGGAGTTTTTATTTTTTATGATTCTGATGAGTACAATTATCTGTATAGATAATTCAACATCACACAATACCATTTCTTGAAAAAATTTATCTCATATCCCCAAAGTTCTTACCTGTCTCTGTGTCAATATTATATTCTCTTAAATATTATATTTTATAATAATTCACAGTATGTGCTATCACAAGTTTTCTCTTGTTGATATTTTAAAAGTCTTCATTATTTTTTTAACTTTCCATATTTGTATAAACTTTAGAGTCTCCCCTTGGAAAATAAACATCTGATTTTAATTAAGAATTTAATTAATATCTTACCAGATTGTGTTTATTGGACATCTTTCAATATTGGATAGAAAGCCAATTCATGAAAATGATGAATCCTTAACACTAGTTTAAGAATTTTTATTTTTCCTTAGTGCTATTTTATAGTATTTTGAATAGAGATTTTGTACACATTTTGTATAACAGATTTATAGAAATTGGTGTTTTCAGATCATCTTTTAAAGCCTTTCCTTTTCTGACTATTATTGTTGCAATAATAAAATATATAATTTCTGTTTAATTTCTCTCAATTTGATAATCACTAAATGTATTAAATTCTCATATTGTTTTGGATTTTCTGCATATACACATATCATCTCTGAGTAAAAACAAACTTAATACTTACTCTTTGATCTTTATATGTGTTTGTCCCCACCTTCCTGCAGTAAGGCCTCTAGTATAATCCTAAAAAGAAACAAAGATGTGGGTATTTTTTTTTTTTTTACTTCTGGCTTCAAAGACGGTGTTTCCTATGTTTAATCACCTGGGGTGTTATGTCCACCAAAGGGTTTTACCTGAGGGTTTATATCAAATAGAGAAGTTCCCCTCTATTCTTTGTTAGTTAAAATCTTTGTATCTGGATATTAGATATTATTAACGTATTTTGTTCTAAATGTGATGAGCTGGTCATTTTTTAAACATTATTTTTTGCTAGGTTGATATTATATTTCTCTATATGTATCTATATAGATGGATATTTAAGAGTATATAAACTAGAGATGAAGGTATATATGTGTGTTTTAATCACTCACTCCTGTCTGACTCCTTGAGACCCATCATAGACTGTAGCCTACGAGGCTCCTCTGTCCCTGGGATTCTCCAGGCAAAAACACTGGAGTGGGTTGCCATTCCCTTCTCCAGGGGATCTTCCCAACCCAGGGGTTGTACCTAGGTCTCCTGTATTGCAGGCAGATTCATTACTGTTTGAGTCATTATTTAGTGAAAGTGAAAGGCACTCAGTGGCATCCAACCCTTTGCGACATCATGGACTGCATAGTCCATGGCATTCTCCAGGCCAGAATACTGGAGTGGGTGGCCTTTCCCTTCTCCAGGGGATCTTCCCAACCCAGGGATCGAACCCAGGTCTCCCGTATTGCAGACAGATTCTTTGCCATCTGAGCTACCAGCGAAGCCCAAATACTGTGATAGATAAAGAGAACATATTTGTGTATTGTAATGTTAATATAACTATGTGTGTTGGAATCAGTCCAACACAGTAGTGATTAATTTTTCTGTTTTTCATATGCTGGTGAATGTAGTTCCATTTGATTAGTCTGTTCTCTGCTGGGATCCGCGGGCACGTTACACTCTCATATAGCAAACTGAGATAGTCATTTAAAAAATTTCTTTGTTGAAGTATAGCTGATGTCGAGTGTTCTGTTTATATCCTGTATGTGGCAAAATGATTGAATTATTTGTATATATATAAACACATATATATATATATATGACTTTTTTCATTATAGAGTCATATAAATATTGAATGTAGTTCCCCCATACTATATGGCAGATGCCTGCTATTTTCCTATTTTCTATTTAGTAATTTATATCTGCTAATCCCAAACTGCTAATTTATCACTCCACCTTTGGTCTTTGTTGTCCACATGTTTGTTTTCAATATCTGAATATGTTTCTGTTTTGTAAACGAGTTCCTCGATATCATTTATTAAGATTCCGCATATAAGCAATGCCTTATGACACTTGTCTTTCTCTGTCTTAGCTTAGTATAATAATCTCTATGGTCATACATGCCTCCAACTTTCTCAATGAGAAATTTTTTTTTAATTTAATTAAAAAAATTTTTAAATTATAAATGTTCAAAATTAAAAAAAAAATCTAGTGATGTATTTTCAGAGCATGTGAGCCATTGAAAACCCAGTTCACTTGCTTGAAAATTTCTTTTTGAGGGACTTCCCTGGTGGTCCAGTGGCTAAGATTCCACATTCCTAATGCACAGGGCCTAGGTTCGATCCCTGATCAGGGAACTGGATTCCACATGGCGCAACTAAGACCTGGTGCAGACAAATAAACAAAAATAAATGAATATTTTGTAAAAAATTTCTTTTTGATATCCGGTCTTGAAGAACATGGTCACCCAATTTTAATTTGCAGTTTTCTCTGCAAATTTTCTTTTGGTCATCAAAAATATCATTCTGCTGGTCTCAGTTCCCTTGTTGCTACAGAGAACTTAGCTGCCTGTTTAAAAGTTACTGCTTAGGACACATTCTGCAGATATCAATTTCAGGGGTGTTTGCCTTCGAATTTCTGGAGTTTTCTCTGATGCAGCTGCTAATGGTGTTCTTCTAATTTACCCGATTAGTATTTCTTAATCATCTCAACTTTTGGAATGGTGTTTTACTTAATTTCTGACAATTCTTAGTTCTCTCTTTCTCAAATGTTGCAACTATATATATATATTTTTTTCTTTTCTTCTTTGATAACGTAATTAAACATTTCTTTGTTTTTATATCCATAACTCCATTTTTACTGTTATTGTATTTCCATCTAATTTTATTTGCAAACTTCATTCTGCGTTATTTTTTCTCCAGTACTTTATTTTATTTCAGCAATTCTCTTTCCTTCCGTACCTAGTGAGTTGGGTCAGCCATGTCACCAATCTTGTAATTTTGTTACATGTTTTCTTTACCCTGCTAAATTTAATTCTTGTTCTTCCCTATAATTTTCACGTTTTTGAAATTTTCAATTTCCTATTTTCTTGACTGTTTTTTTCCCCAGTTATTTTAGATTATGAATCTTGTATTTGCTTTATCTCATTCACCCCTGCATATGTTTCTGTCCCTTCAGCGTTGATCTCATTGTCTGATGTTTTCATGCACCAAGAACCCTGACTATGCAAAACCTGCAAAGTCTCATTTTGCTTTGTCTGTTTGTAACTCTCTTTTCTATATTCTCTTCCTTTGAAAGATCTTTCCATGCCACATTGGGATAACTTCTCCTCTCTTTTTACTCAAGTTTATTTATTTTCTCTTCAATTTTACCTCATCTTCTCTTCAGTTCAGTTCAGTTCAGTCGTTCAGTTGTGTCTGACTCTTCGCGACTCCATGGACTGCAGCACAAAATGCTTCCCTGTCCATCACCATCTCCTGGAGTTTACCCAGACTCATGTTCTTTGAGTCGGTGATGCCATCCAACCATCTCATCCTCTGTCATCTCCTTCTCCTCCTGGCTTCAATCTTTCCCAGCATCAGGGTCTTTTCCAATGAGTCAGCTCTTCCCATCAGGTGGCCAAAGTATTGGAGCTTCAGCTTCAGCATCAGTCCTTCCAATGAATATTCAGGACTGATGACCTTTAGGGTGGACTGGTTGGATCTCCCTGCAGTCCAAGGGACTTGCAAGAGTTTTCTCCAACACCACAGTTCAATTGTGGGGGGCTCACCTTCTCTTAAGCTGATCTATCAGCTATTAATTTTTTTGTTGTTCTTCTGATACTCTCATCTAAAATTCCGACCAGTTCTTTTAAGATATCTTTTACTCAACTTTTGAATCATTTCTCACTCCTTTCAGAGTTTTTTGGTTATTTGAACGTTGTTTTTAAGTTGGCTTATCATACATGTCTGATAATTACACTCTCTTCATTAGTTGGGCGAGGGGAACCTCATTTCAGTCACTGTTACTTCTGCTGGATCTTTTATCAGTGGCTTCTTGTTTTGTTATGTGCTTGATCATCTTTGTGATCATTTTATTGGAAAGTGAAGTGAAAGTCGCCCAGTCATGTCCAACCCTTTGCAACCTTACAGTCCATGGAATTTTCCAGGCCAGAATACTGAAGTGGGTAGCCTTTCACTTCTCCAGGGAATCTTCCCAACCCAAGTATTGCACCCAGGTCTCACGCATTGCAGGTGGATTCCTTACCAGCTGAGACACCAGGGAAGCCCAGGAATACTGGAGTGGTAGCCTATCTCTTCTCCAGGAGATCTTCCCGACCCAGGGTCTCCTGCATTGCAGACAGATTCTTTCCCAACTGAGCTATCAGGGAAGCCCCAATATTTTATTTTATTGGGTATTTTATTTTGAATATGTCCAATATTTTATTGGAAAGGAAAATAGTAATAGTAATAAATTGGTACAGATTAGAGGTTTGTTCCTCCTGGGCTGACTACCTGTGGATATTAAAATTCATGTTCTATAATTCATGAAGACCTGCTATTCTTCGATTTTTTTTTTTTTAAGAGGTTGTGGGAGTGGGCTGCAAGTCCCTGTAAATCTGAGTTTGCATTTGTTTCGTACTTGCCCTGAGAGTGAATCTCACAGAGGGAGCAGAATTAGAAGGGAATTGATCAGATTGCATACTCTCCATTGTTGGCAGGCAGGTTCTTTCCCAGTGAGCCCCCAGTGTGATTTCAGCGTTCAGAGTTCTATAAAGAATTTTTTTTTGAATCATGCAAATTTTCTCTCCTTCTCGCAAAGGGGTTGGTTTGACTTTGCAATCTGTTACTACATCATGAAGATGTCAGGTTTATTTTAACACAAATGATAAGACAGGGGATAACAGTTTATAGAGATAATGCAAAATACCATATTGAAGCTGTATTCTCTTAAGAGTAGCTCAGAATTCAGAAAAGGACTTCTTCATTTTACAAAGCATTAAATAGGTAATATTATTCCTAACACCTCAGACTGCAAAGGAATTTCAGGCAGTTATTCATCATTTCACAAGACAGCACATGCCAGTTGAGTTTTAATTACAATTTATGTTACTGCTAGAGTTATGGATGAGAGGATATTTTCATTAACAGTTCTCTGTGAAACACTGAATCATACTGTTGGTTTTTCACACGTGTCTTTCAACTTTTCAATCAATACTTGAGTGTTTCCTGGGAAATAAGAGTTTGGCTCCGTTGGTTTGTTGGGAGAGCGTTTGATCTTTTTGAAATGCATGATGAAAGCCATCATAGAAATAAACTCGTGGGTGTTTTGCATAGAAATGACCGGAGCCAGTGTTTTATTTGAAATTCAGGTATTAAAAATTACTCTTCAAAATGCTCTCATTCATATTTGCAAAATTTTATGTAAGGTCACTGAACTTAAAGATTAACGGTGAAGATACCGCCCGCTGTTCATGAGTATGTGCGTGTTAAATCTATCATGTGGCAATAACAACAGCTAATCCACAGAATTGCTATGAGAAATAATGAAACAGTGTATATCTGAGGACTCAGTAAGCCTCATTGTATATATTAAAGAATCAATGAGTAATGTGATTGTACATCTACGGATCCGTTTCATCGTAGTGGATTTATGTTTGAAATCCAGGCACAGTATAAAAGCATAAGGGTGTATTTTATGCCAAAATGACATTTATTGGGATATCAACAGTCACATACTCTTCTAGAAGTGCAAATTATGCTTTTATATTTTTGAATATTTATAATTTGAATGTTTATAATTCATAATTTTGAGTACTTGACTCTGTTTGGAATCCATTCACAATTTAGTTGCCTGATTTGGAATGCAAAGCCACTTCCAAAATTTTTCAGTATTGAGAGTTTCTTTAAATTTTCTTTTAAAAATTGAAGTTCAGTTGATTTACAATACCATGTTAGTTTTAGGTATGCAGCAAAGAGATTCAGTTATACATATATATCTATTCTTTTTTCAGATTCTTTTTCATTATAAGTTATTACAGGTTACTGAATGTTGTTCCCTGTGGTATACCCTAGGTCCTTGTTTTAGCTATATATATGTGTATATATCTCCTAATCCAGAACTCCTGATGTATTCCCCCTGCACTTTCTTTTCCCCTTTGGTAACCATAAGTTTATTTTCTATGTCTGTGAGTCTGTTTTGTAAATACATGCATTTGTATTATTTTTAGATTCCACATATACACAATATCATATGATATTTGTCTTTCTCCATGTGACTTAGTGTGATCATCCCTAGATCTATCCATGTAGCTGCAAATGAGATTGTTTCATAATTTTTCATGGCCAAGTGATATTCCGTGGTGTATATATACCACATCTTCCTTATCTGTTTATCTGTTGATGGAGAGTGTTTTAATAACAGTGAATTTCAGTCCATATGACTGACACACACACCAAATGAACATGGACCTACATATAAAACAGGAAATGTTATCAACTAGTTCGGGGGAGCAGGAATTGAAGTTTTATCAGATTTTCAATGAAAAGCAGAAACAAGAGCAAAGTAGATGTCATCAGAATGCTAGCAAATACTTTAGAAGTGAAGAAATTTCAAAAGATTACTATTTCTCAAGAAAAGTCTCATAATCTCATAGCAGGACAGTTTTAAAGTATCTGTCATGGATAATTAGCTTTTCTTATTTATTTTTGGTTGTTTGTTATTTCCAATCCATCACAGAAGGGTAATTTCATACATAAATATGCAAACTATATAGTGTTAAATCTGATGAAATATGTGCAAGATGAGTGGATTGAAAACTGAATGAAAGAGTTGAATGAGTGGTTATTTCTAGCCTAAAATTGCATGATGTGCAGTATTAACATGAAGAGAATCTACTAAAATATACATAAACATTTTAAATACTAAATCTGAAAAATGCAGTAAAAAACTTTTAGCCTTAAAAGTTTTATGTAGTTAGCATTTTTAAATCATCAGAAAATTAAATTTATAGCCTTGTATTCATAGTACACTCAATCATGCAAATTTTTTTTTCTTGTTGTTGAATATTTTTTAAAATCCAGTTGCAAGTATTCATTGCAATTGGTTTCAGTGAAATAGATTCAGAAGTTTGTTAACAGGTTGAAATGTTTGAAGGGTAAGAATATGTGACAAAGCCAGTGAATTTTTTAGGGATTGCTTATAAAATGTTCAAGAGCATCCAGATTATTTTGGGATTATTTGTTTATCTAATGTTTTCAGTTAAAAAAAAAAAAACCTACCCAGTAAGTAGTGGATATGTTAGTGATATCCTTGCCAATTTTTCATTTTTTATTATTTTCCTCAGCTTCATTAAAGTATAAAGTCAGACAGTATTTCTTTATTTCTCCCTGGAACTCACTCTCACCGTGAGACATGACACATCTATAAACTAATCAACACTGAAACAATTTTATTTTCACCTCATTCTCTTCTGTGTGACCCATATAATTAAGCAGGGAATAACTTAGATTATTTCCCTTAAAAAAGGCAATTTTACCTCAGTATTTATATGGCATTGTGGAACAAAAATAGATTTAGGAAAAGGCGTGTGAATTTGTTATTCACCTACGTGAGACTAATTTTGAGAAAAGATATGTAGGTCTGCCTTGAAATGTGTTAATGAACAGCCATATCTATGAGAAATGCTCATGAATGAGGCAATGTTGTCACATTCAAAAAAGATTTGAATGCCATAGGCCAATGGGGAAAATTTCAGTAGTTTTATGAAATTGTTCATCTTTTTTTTACCACCATGAGACAAATGTATGACCAGAACATTCTGGTCCTATTTCTATGGAAGCTGAGGGCTAGGCAACACAGATTTCTAAAAGATTTTGGCTATGTCCGGTGGCACACGGGACTACTTTTATCCCAAGCAGGGATCAAACTGATGCTCCCTGCAGTGAAAGTTAAGAGTCTTAACCACTTCACCACTGGGAAGTGCCCAGATTTTATTCTTTATTTTCTGAAAAGGTGATGGGGACTTAGAATGAAGTACCTTCAACGTAGTCTTGCAGAGATCTTCAACTCAAAATCATTGCTGAGATCCAGAGTAAAGGATGTTGGGATTGGAATTGCTCCATTTGCTTTTGGCTTCTATGATATAAGGAAGTGAGGCAAGAAAGCGGATCACTCATTTTATTCTTTGTGAGCAGCAAGAGAGCAGAAAAACACAGGAACTAGAGGGTAAGATGCTCCAGTGTGTATGATTCCCTGTCCCCAATGAGTAATTTTTCTTCTCTTCATTCACTTTACTAGAAGATCCCTATCTCAGCTTTTAATTTTCCATTCTTAATAATCGTGGCCTTTTGTAACTAGGCACGAGACAGTCACTGTGTGTCCACATAAGTAATACAGTCATACGTTTGCAAGTCAAAGTATAGCATCACGTGACAGTGAGTGAATGTCGCTCAGTCGTGTCCAACTCTTTGTGACCCCGTGGACTGTACAGTCCATGGGATTCTCCAGGGCAGAATACTGGAATGGGTAGCCTTTCTCTCCTCCAGGGGATCTTCCCAACTCAGGGATCGAACCCAGGTCTCCTGCATTGAAGGTGGATTCTTCACCTGCTGAGCCATCAGTTCAGGTCAGTTCAGTCACTCAGTCATGTCCAACTCTTTGCGACCCCATGGACTGCAGCACGCCAAGCCTCACCAGCTCCTGCAGTTTAATCAAACCCATGTCCATTGAGTTTGTGATGCCATCCAACCATCTCATCCTCTGTCGTCCCCTTCTCCTCCCGCATTCAGTCTTTCCCAGCATCAAGGTCTTTTCAACTGAGTCAGTTCTTCACATCAGGTCGCCAAAGGATTGGAATTTCCACTTCACCATCAGTCCTTCCAATGAATATTCAGGACTGATTTCCTTTAGGATGGACTGGTTGGATCTCCTTGCAGTCCAAGGGACTCTCAAGAGTCTTCTTCAACACCACAGTTCAAAAGCATCAATTCTTTGGCGCTCAGGTTTCTTTATAGTCAATACATGACTACTGGAAAAAAACATAGCTTTGACTAGACAGACCTTTGTTGGCACCTGGGAAGTCCAAAAATACTGGAGTGGGTAGCCTATCCCTTCTCCAGGGGATCTTCCCAACCCAGCAATCAAATCAGGCTCTCCTGCATTGCAGGTGGATTCTTTACCAACAGAGTTATCAGGGAAGCCCATGACACAGGGAACTCTGCTCAATATTGTATAAGTAACCTGTATGGGAAAAGAATGAAAAAAGAGGGGGTATAGGTATATGGATAGCGGATTCGCTTTGCTCTATAATACAAGCTAATGCAACACTGCAAAGCAACTATGCATGTTGTGTTAGTGGCTCGGTCATGTCTGACTCTTTGCAACTCCATGGACTATATAGTCCGCTAGGCTCTTCTGTCCATGGGATTCTGTAGGCAAGAATACTGGAATGTGTAGCCATGTCTTCCCCAGGGGATCTTCCCAACCCAGAGATCGAACCCAGGTCTCTGGCATTGCAGTTAGATTCTTTACTGTTTCAGCCACCAGGAATTTCGTAAAGCAACTCCAATAATTTTTTTTTTAACATAACATCATAAAACTAGAGGGTATGTTTATTGGAAATGTCATTACTAAGTCAGGGTAGATACTTATGAGAAGATGCTCTTGCTGGGAAATCCGGTGGTAATCCTTAATGCTGCTTTTTCTGTTTATGGGAATTTTCATTTGCCCTGCCTTCTTTCCTTTGCCGACAGACCTTCCCAAAAGGGACATTTCAGCTTGTGGGCTCAATAACGAGGGAGGGATTTTGCAGCTCGGAGGCCCTTGTTGCTTCCCTTAGAGTCTTGTCCTAATATAAAAAATGAGATACACATCTTCGGAAGACGCAGAGTCAAACAAGCAACCTAGATGTCCGTGGACAGAGGAGTGGATAAAGAAGGTGTGGCCCATTTATACAATGGAATATTACATGACCATAAAAAGGAACAAAAGTGGGCTATTTGCAGTGATGTGGATGATGAACCTATAATTTCTCATTGTTTGAAGTCACAAAGAGAAAAACAAATACCATATATCTGGGAAAATGGTACAGATGAGCCGATTTGCAGGGCAGGAATAGAGATGCAGATGAGCCGATTTGCAGGGCAGGAATAGAGATGCAGATGAGCCGATTTGCAGGGCAGGAATAGAGATGCAGATGTCAAGAATGGACATGTGGACCACAGGACGGGAAGCAGTGGGTGAGATGAGCTGAGAGAGGAGCCTTGACAAATACACACACCACCGTGTGTAAAATAGGTAGGTAGTAGGAAGCTCTTGTACAGAACTGGGAGCTCAGCTCGGCGTTCCGTGAAGACCTAGAGGGATGAGGTGGGTGAAGAGAGGGAGCCTCAAGAGGGAGGGAATATATGTATACACATATGGCTGACTCATGTCATACTACAACGGGAACCAACACAGCTTTGTGAAGCAATTATCATCCAATTAAAAATGAAGTTCTTTAAGTGATGTGCAAAATATGAAGATTACAGCTAAGAAATAGAAACACCAAGCTTTGTCTTTTGACTCTCAGAAATCTTACGGTTTGTAAAGCAAGGTATATGCTAGCATTTTTGAATAATTGTGTCATGTGAATTCTACCCAAGTTGGCTAATGTTCCTTGACTATTGTGTGTGCACGTTTTATTAAATTATAAGAAGTCCTCTTTGTACAAGAACCTTGCCATATGTCAAAGGATCTAGATGGAAGGGTGGTATTCTCCCCAAACACACACACACCTTTTGTGCTTTGGCAAAGTTGAGTCAGCACCCACACAGCTTAATCATTTCAACTCTTGATATAACAGTTCAGTCCCTCAGTCATGTCTGACTCTTTGTGACCCCGTGGACTGCAGCACGCCAGGCTTCCCGGAGTTTACTCAAACTCATGTCCATCGGGTGGGTGATGCCATCCAACTATCTCATCCTCTGTCGTCCGCTTCTCATCCTGCCTTCAATCTTTCCCAGCATCAGGGTCTTTTCTAGTAAGTCAGTTCTTCACTTCGCATCAGGTGGCCAAAGGACTGGAGTTTCAGCTTCAGCATCAGTCCTTCCGGTGCGTATTCAGGACTGATTTCCTTTAGGATGGGCTGGTTTGGTCTCCTTGCTGTCCAAGGGACTCTCAAGAGCCTTCTCCAACACAACAGTTCAAAAGCATCAATTCTTCAGTGCTCAGATTTCTTTACAGTCCCACTCTCACATCCATATCTGATTACTGGAAAAACTATAGCTTTGTCTGTATGGACATCTGTCGGTGAAGTAATGTCTCTTCTTTTTAATATGCTGTCTAGGTTTGTCATAGCTTTTCTTCCAAGGAGCAACCGTGTTTTAATTTCATGGTTGCAGTCACCATCTGCAGTGATCCTGCATAAGAATTTTCAGTTTATCCTCATGTCAATCAGTATGATTTTGGGAAGGGAAAATTCATGGGTTCATTGTCTCTTTATATTTTCTCTTTCGTCCATTCCTGCTTTACCTGAGTCTCACTGGTGTTAGGTTTCCTTTCGTCATGAACCAAAGTTGGAGACCTAACTTGTCTTTCTTCTTATGTACTCTTTCTGAAGCTTGCTCCTTGCATTGTATCACAAATGTGCTTCAGAAAGGGAAATCTGAACGACTTTTCAGCTAAGCACACCATGTGTCTTGTTTTTATTTCTGAAGCATTCAGTATGCCTGTGGCTAAAAATCCAATATAGCTAAAGGCATACAGGGAAACACAGACTCACCCAGCAGATAACCTGCGCTCAGACTGCAGCAGAGAGAATCAGGTGACCTTTTTTTTTTTTTTTCTGGTTTCCCATGCATATGAAAACAGTGTTTGCAGATCCCTGCAGTCTGCTAAATGTGCAATAGCATAATGTCTGAAAACAACCTGGAGACCTTACTTTTAAAAGATTTTATTGCTAAGAAATGCCATCCCCTGAGCCTTCAATGAGTTACAGTAGTCACATCACAGATCACTGATCACAAATAAAGTCACAATGACAGTGTTTGAAATATCGCAAGAGTACCATTTGTGGAATCTTAAAAACTAAAAGAAAGTAGAGAGTGTGACACGTAAGAAGCCGACTCACAGCTCTAGAGAACAAGCTAGTGCTTAACAAGGGGAGGACAGGGTGGGAGCAGCAAGACGGGGATTACAGAGAGGGGACTGAGAGATACAAACTGCTCTGTATAAAATAAATAAGCCACAAGGATATAATGTACAACACTGGGACTATGGGGATATTTTATTATAACTATTAAGGCTTCCCTGGTTTGCTCAGATGGTAAAGAATCTGCCTGCAATACAGGAGACCCAGGTTCCGTCCTTGGGTGGGGAAGATCCCCTGGAGGAGGGTGTGGAAACCCATCCCAGCACCTTGCCTGGAGAATCCCTTGGACAGAGGGGTCTGGCGGGCTACAGTCCATGGGGTCACAAAGTGTCAGACACAGCTGAGCAACTAATACACACACACATAATAACTATTAGTGCGAATGCAGTATAATTTTTTAAAATTATGAATCACTCTTTTGTACACTTGAAACTTACATTATACATCAAGCATACGTGAATAAATTTTTTTAAATCTAATATTACCTTCAAATTTAGTTCGGTTTAAAGCTGATAAGGATAGGATAAGCAAAGAAATTAGAGAGTTGTTTTTCCTCCAGATCATGTAAAGATTGTGTACAGAACACTTTCTGGTGAATTACATAATTATGTGAAATAAATTTCTTTTCATTATAGAAACGATAACATTGAAAAAGATTGAAATATTGAAAGAATTACGTGTATGTGACACCAGGATAGGAAATGAGCCAATGATGTTGGGACAATGGTTGCACTGACTCGATCAATGCAAGTTTGCCCCAAGCCTGCCACTTGCCTTTTTTTTTTTTTTAATGCATTATATTCAAAGCACAATAAAGTAAAGAGCAGTAAAAGGAGTTATTCCTTTATCTGTGCTTCTGTGCGTGCATGCTAAGTCGCTCCAGTCATGTCTGACTCCTTGTGACCTTGTGGACTGTAGCCCGCCAGCCTCCTCTGTCCCTGGGTTCACCAGGCAAGAATCCTGGAGTGGGTTGCCGTGCCCTCCTCCAGGGGATCTTCCCGACCCAGGGATCAAATCCACGTATCTCATGTCTACCTGCATCGGCAGGCAGGTCCTTTACCTCTAGGGCCACCTGGGAATCCCTTCCTGTATCTGGGGCTTCCCCAGTGTCTCAGCTAGTAACGAATCTACCTGCAGTGAAGGAGATAGAAGAGACGCAGGTTCAGTCCCTGGGGCGGGAAGCTCCCCTGCAGAAGGAAATGGCCACCCACTCCTGCATTCTTGCCGGGAGAATTCCGTGGACAGAGGAGCCTCTCTGGCTACAGTCCGTGGGGTTGCAAAGAGGAGTCGGACACGGCTGAGTGTCTTAACACGCACACAGCTTCTTTAGTAACTATTAATGTTACATTCATTGTAATAATTTGCAAAGGTGTTTTTTGTTTGTTTTTTTATGTTTAGTAAAGGATTGCTGTTTAGATACCTGATCAGTTCAGTTCAGTCGCTAAGTCGGGTCCGACTCTTTGCGACCCCATGGACCGCAGCACGCCAAGCTTCCCTGTCCATCACCAACTCCTGGAGCTTGCTCAAACTCATATCCATCAAGTCAGTGATGCCATCCAACCATCTCATCCTCTGTCATCTGCTTCTGGTAGGTTCCTAGTAGGAACCTGGTAGGTTCAGGTTTTTTGACTTTTATACAGAAATCTTGTGCATAAAAAGGATAACACTAAAGAATTAGTGTTTCAAAATACCATCTTTGATGAGTACATGAAACTACAGAAGGAATTTGGGAAGTCACAGAGTAACTAGATTTGGGAGAATTATCTCCTTTTGTTAAATGCATTTGATAAATGGGGTTCCAGGTTATTTACTCCTTATTTGGTGTTTTTCATTTGTGTCTCAAGTGTGAAGGGTTTGCAATGAATCCCATCAAGGGGGTGAGGCAGTGTGGACACACACCCACACATACACCAGTCTGGATCTGGGATGATAAGTCTCATATGACTTCTGTGCGTTAAACATCTTTATCCTTCCTTCTGTACATGTGTGCTCAGTTGTGTCCGACTCTCTGAGACCTCGTGGACTGTGGCCCCCCCCCAGGCTCCTCTCTCCATGGGGTTCTCCAGGCAAGAAATACTGGAGTGGGTTGCCATTTCCTCCTCCAGGGGATCTTCCCGGCCCAGGCATCGATTCTTTCCCTCTTGCAGCACCATTATCCTTCACTAGATAGTGTCTATTGACACAGTACCGTGTTGTAGATTGCCAGTCACCTAAAAGATGGTTCACATTCCCTTCAGAGCAAAAATCAATTCATTGCCTTTAAAGATGTGCTTGAGTCTGGCCCAAAGATGAACACGAACATAAAAGAGAAACTGAACGGTGTCCTCTTGAGCTAATGTCCTGCTTCACCTTCCCACCCCCTCAACCCAGACAAGAACAGTCTCTGTTTCCAGCCCCGTGTTATGATTCAATTACTAGTTTCACCCTCTCTGACCCAGGACCCAAGATCCTGAGAAAAGACAGCGGGGAGTCTGCATTGAATTCCCAATTCTGCCTAAGACGTTTTCCCCAAAGCCCATTATCTCTGTTATTGTGCAAGTCACGCCCAGATGATACAGGCCGTTGAGAGGAAATTGATGAAAGAAGTGTCTCATCCTCTCCAGAAAGGGAGGATGTCATTGAAGGAGCTGTGGCTGATAAGACTCAAGTGTTGACATCACTCCCTTCGCCTTTGCCGAGATGAACATCTATCTTCCGAAAGCCTCTCCGGGAAGGGAAAAATTACAGCCCATTCAGCTCGGATCCCTCGTGGCTTGACCCTTCTCTCCGGAACCCTTTCAAAGTCACAGAGGACTCGATGATTCACGCCCGTGACTGCGAGTTTCCTGCAGCTGAAGACAGTCCCTGCCGATGACGGCAAACACAACCTCAAGGCGTTTGTGAAGACCGCGCAGACTGTTAAAGTCAGGAGAAAAGCGTAAGACATTTCCATCGGGTATGGGCTTCCCCGGTGGCACAGTGGGAAAGGATTGGCCTGCAATTCCGAAGCCACAACAGACACGGGTTCGATTCCTGGGTCGGGCAGATTCCCCTGGAGAAGGGATTGGCAACCCACTCCAGGATTCTTGCCTGGAGAATCCCCATGGACAGAGCAGCCGGGGGGGCTACAGTCCCCGGGGTCTCAGATTCGGACATGACTGAGCGATTAGCACTGTGGATGATTCCTATTGTTTTACAGCCGAAACAGACAGACCATTGTAAGGCAAATATCTGGGAACAGACCTGTGCTATTGTTTCCATCCGCCCTGAACACTGGCAGGACTTCAGCAGCTAGCTTTCCAAGGGTGGAACCGAGCTCGGAGGAGCTCAGAGGATGCCTACATTTAGAGAACCGCCCCAAGGCTGGTCGCATGGAGGGTGCCTTGAGAAAGCTGGTGTTCTCCAGCCCTGGAATTACTTGTAGTACATAGATTGTTATTACTCTGCTGAGAAGCTCTATTCTGGCGACGGCTGTAGTTGAAATGCGTGTTGTATTGTCTTCCTCGCTCAGTCATGTCTGACTCTTTGCGACCCCCCAGATTGTAGCCCACCAGGCTCCTTTGTCCATGGAATTTTCCAGGCAAGAATACTGGGGTGGGTTGCCATCTCCTCCTCCCGGGGATCTTCCCGACCCAGAGATCAAGTCTGAGTCTCCCGTATTGGCAGACGGATTCTTTACCACTGAGCCACCAGAGAAGCCCATATTTATTCGAAATATCTGTCCTTGATTTTTTAGGGGACTTGACAAGGGGCGAAGTGATGAGTGAGTCCCATTACCTGGAGCTTGCCCTATTGGAGTTACCATAATTATTTCAAATGATCAAAGGTAGATTTCGTATAATTATTTTGTTTCCAATAATTATATTTCTAACAGCTATCAATTATTTTCTTATAACTGAGCTCTCCAGCCATGGGATGGGCCTCACGAGGTCACAGTGATACCCTTATCGCCGAAGGTATCTAAACAGCAGCTGGACCAAGAGTGACCAGGACGGGGCAAAGTGGATTCTCATTTTTGGAAGATTTGAATTGCACTAAGGTTGTGGTTCTTGGCCGTGAAAGACGCTTTAAGTCCAGCCTCTGAAGACCAAGCCCTCCTCAGCCGCTTACCCGTCATCACAGTTCTCATTATCTCCTGTTTTACTGTTTGAAATACGAGTTCAGGTGCTGCCCTGCCTTCTAACGGGGAAAAGTTTTCCTTGACTGCTTAGGGTTTTAAGATGAAATTGATGAAGACCCAGGGACTTCTCTTGTGGTCCAGTGGTTAAGGCTCTGTGCTTCCAGAGCAGGGGCACAGGTTTGATCCCTGAAAAAGTGAAGTCGCTCAGTGGTGTCTGACTTTTTGTGACCCCCTGGAGTGTAGCCCGCCAGGCTCCTCCGACCATGGGATTTTCCAGGCAGGAGTACCGGAGTGGGTTGCCATTTGCATCTCCATCAGGGAACTGAAGGGGCTTCCTGGGCGGCTCAGGCGATAAAGAATCTGCCTGCCATGTGAGATGCCCAGTGTTGAATCCCTGGGTGGAGAAGATCCTCTGATGAAGGAGATGGCAACCCACTCCAGTATTCTTGCCTGGACAATCCCATGGACAGAGGAGCCTGGCGAGCTACAGTCCCCAGGGTCACAAAGAGTCAGACAAGACCCCCACATGCCATAGGGCGTGGGCAAAAAAAAAAAAGAAACAGATGGTAGAAGGAAAAAGACATAATAGATTTATTTAGTTTACGTTTTAGGTGACCTGGGAGCCTTCCTAAGGAAAGGAAGGCCCAGAGACATGGGGACCTGGTATTTCACAGCTGGTTTGATGACGAGTGGACAGTTGTGGGGGGATATGGTAGGTTAAGGGGTGTACAGTGAATGAGGTCAGCTTGAGGAGATCACCAAGGCCCACCAGGGTCTTTTCTTGTCGCCTTGTCTTAGAGATGTCAAAGCTTCTTTTTCTTGGGTACAGAGGGGACACCTCTTCCTTGAGGGTCTTGCTGCTGTTGCTGCTAAGCGCTTCAGTCGTGTCCGACTCTGCGACCCCAGAGATGGCAGCCCACCAGGCTCCCCCATCCCTGGGATCCTCGAGGCAAGAACACTGGAGTGGGTTGCCATTTCCTTCTCCAATGCATGAAAGTGAAAAGTGAAGTTGCTCAGTCATGTCCGACTCCTAGGGACCCCATGGAGTGCAGCCCACCAGGCCCCTCCGCCCGTGGGATTCTCCAGGCAAGAGTACTGGAGTGGGTTGCCATTGCCTTCTCCTCTTGAGGGGTCTTACGACCTGTTTTAGGGGAGATGGGTGGGGTGTCCAGGGGCCCTTCCTGCTTCTACGCTTTCCTCAAACTCTTTCAGCTTAAAATATTCTCTGCAGGGGTGCAGTGTTTTCAGGGATCATGTCCCGAAGCCTACCGCAACACATGCCGTATACATGCCGATCCAGTCGGTACAAACAAGACAAACAGTAATTAAATAGGAGGGTGTGGACAGAAATTGCAAATCCACAGAGCCGTGCTGAAAGTTTGCAACACTGATAGAACAAGCGAGGAGAAAGATCAGCTTCCCACCAAGTTCATTTTCGGTCCTGGTGGCTCCGTGGTAGAGAACCCGCCTGCCAGGGCAAGAGATGTGGGTTTGATCCCTGGGTCGGGATTCCCTCGGCAAGGGAAATGGCAACCAACTCCAGTATTCTTGCCTGGGAAATCCCATGGATAGTGGAGCCTGGTGGGCTACAGTCCGTGGGGGTGGCAAAAGAGTAGGGCAGAACTTAGCGGTTGAAAAATGAATGTCTATTTACACTGTCAGTTACCATTCCCGTCTCTTTCAGAGAAGAATGAAACATTTAGAACGGAAGGGTGCAGTGCTCTTGAGAGCCGGAATAAAAATTCCTCACGTGGGATTTTCCACTTTCCTTTCAGTGTGATTCATTGATTCCTCCTTTGGGGGGGGGGTGGTGGAATATATATATATATACGTGTGTGTATGTATGTATATATATATATCAGCCACTTAGGTTGTGGCTTCTTCCCTGAAAGATTCAGGTCGCAGTCAGTGGGGAGGCTTGTCCATAAATGGATTTTCTTTTTTTTTTCTGAAGGTAAGCAGCGAACGGAATGCTCCTTGATGTCCAACCCAGATTGGAAATCGGGCTTCAAGGCTGTCGGTGTCAGAACTGCCGGGAGTTAAGTGGATAAAGAGGAGGCAGTGAACGGGGCCGGGGGGCGGCGGGGGAAGTGATGCTGTGTGATGGATACGGGCTTGCCTCTTTAGCTAAGCGTACCTCATTTAGTCCCCAGGGACGAGCAGGAGGTAGGTGAAGCCCTGACCGATCATATAGGGCTAACAGGTATGAAGCTCAGGGTGCCCCTTTTCCTATTTGTGCAATACGTGGTTTGCTTTGTCTCTGAGGTTGGCAGGAGAGTCAGTCACCTGGACGCCTCCTCTCCAGGGCGTGTTGCTCACACACAGCCCTGTAGACGCAGAGAAAGGTAACCTTGGCTTAGAACTGCTTGCCCAGCGCACAAGATTTAACTCGCTTAGTGAGGCCCGGTGACAAGGAAGCTTCCAGCCTACAAGGCAAGCGGAAGCACAGTGACTCATGGTAATTTTTTTTTTTTTCCCAAATTTCTTTGAGTTTTTTTTTTTGTTTGTTTTTTTGCAGCTTTCGGCCTCTGCATTTTGATCGGGGCACTGTTGTGTGCTGCTTGCTGAAACACACAAGGGAAAATCCAGACGGGGCAGGGACATAGAGGGAAAGGGAACCATCTTCTATCCTTCGATATCCTTATATCCTTTAGGCTTCCCTTGTGGAAGTGTGAGAGTGCTTCAGTGTTTCTTTTAATTTAGTTTATTAATTAATTTTAATGTATTTCTTTTAATTAGTTAATTTATTTAATGTACTCTTTTAGTTTTAATTAATTTTTATTAATTTTAATGTATTTCTTTTAATTAGTTAATTTATTTAATGTACTCTTTTAGTTTTAATTAATTTATTTAAAATTTTATTTGCGATTTTCTTTTAATTTTTTCATTTATTTCTTTCAAATAATTTTTATTTTTATTTAATATATTTATTTATTATTATTATTTTAAGTTTATTTACTATTAATTTATTTATTTACGCCACTATGAAGCATGCTAGTAGTTTTCTTTTTCTTTTTCTTTGTTAAGTTTTGCCTGCACGGGGTTTTCCTAGATTTTCCTAGTGGCCGTTGCAGGGGCCTGCTGGGTCGTTGAGGTTCTCGAGCTTCTCTTTGCAGTGACGTGTCTTGTTGCCCAGAGCTCAGGCTCTAGAGTGTGGCCTCCCTCATTGTGGCCCACGGGCTTGGTTGCCCCCGAGGCGTGTGTGATCTTGGAGGATCAGGGATCGAAATCCGAACTCCTGCATTGGCAGGCAGACACCAGACAACTCCCTGTGAGTCCTTTTAGATGTAGATTCTTTAAAAGCTGAAATGGGCAAGGGAAGATGTTTTTAAAAGTTCTGTGGACCATCAGCGGTTGGGTTAATATTTTTACAGTGAATCCTCCATACCTTTTGCTTTAGAAATCGGTATTTGAGTCTGCATCAAGGAATGCAGACAGGAATGCATTGAACATCCTCTAGACAGGAATGCGTGAGCAACCCCAAAGGCATCAGGCGTACCCTTCACCCGTGATATCTAATCTTTCTCCCCCATGACGGACTAACCTCATTCTGTCGGCCAGAGTCCCCTGGAACTTTTGTTCTTACGACAGACTGGATTTCTCCCCGGTTTGTTAGGCAGCTCTAGTGCCTTTGCAGACATCAGCCTGCCGCATTTAGGGTTGTGATGAAGAATGTACGGTGACACTGTTTCTCATGGAAATGGGAAAAGTGGAACTGACCCTACAGACTTCTCTTTCAGTTTCAGGAGGAGGTTTCATGACGCGGAGATGCTTACCCTCCCAAGTATCAAGTCCTCAGGATTCACAACATCCTCTTCATTCCCGGTTTGTGTCATGGCTGACCCCTAACTTCCCAAATGAGCTTCATTCCCTTTTGTGCAGTTCTGTGCAAACTGGTTGGCATTTTACTAAATCCTGGATATTCTTCGTTAGCCACCAAACCTATCTTAAAGGGTTCATTTCAAATTCAGATTCTGTATACAGTTGTCAGGCTTTTATCTCCTTGGATGTCTCTGAATGTCTGAATCTTTGTGACCCCATGGTCTGTAGCCCACCAGGCTCCTCTGTCCATGAAATTCTCTAAGCAACAGTACTGGAGTGGGTAGCCATTCGCTTTTCCAGGAGATCATCTTGACTCAGGGATCAAACCCATATCTGCTGCACTGCAGTCATATTCTTTACCACTAAAGAATCCCATAAGAGTTCCTTGGGCTGCAAGGAGATCAAGCCATTCAACCTTGAAGAAAATCAACCCTGATTATTCACTGGAAGGACTGATGCTGAAGCCCCAACCCTTTGGCCGCCTGATGTGAAGAGCCGACTCATTGGAAAAAACTCTGATGGTGGAAAGTTTCAAGACAGGAGGAGAAGGGGGCGACAGAGGATGAGATGCTTGGATGGCATCACCGACTCATTGGACATGCATTCGAGTGCACTCCTGGACATGGTGAAGGACAGGGAAGCCTGGCATGCTGCAGTCCATGGGGTCGCAAAGATTCAGACACGACTGAGTGACTGAACAGCAACAAATATATTTTTTATTAATAGTAATGAAGCAGTGCGATGATATATGGTGAAATCACCCCTTTTCAGAGTCTTAGAGTCCTTGCTTGATGTTCCACTTTCGCTCTGTACATAACAGTTATGAATTATCCTGCAAATCTCTCCATGAATCTTCAGGACCTGTGTGGTATAGGAACAGATCAGCTTTGTAAAGACGCCACCAAGGATGCCACGAAAAGTGAAGCCACATCCATGGAAAGTAAAATGATTGATTCACTAAGTGTCTGTTAATATTTAAGTTAAGTTGACATATGACTCAGCATGTAACAGACAAATCTGCTCCTTTAGTTCCCAGCTATCTGTAGCATTTTGTGATAGAATATTAAAAGAGCAACAAAACTATTAATATGTATCAGGCTTCCCAGCTGGCATTAGTGGTAAAGAATCTGCCTGATGATGCCAGAGATGCATCAGACATGGGTTTGATCTGTAGGTTGGGAAGCTCCCCTGGAGGAGGGAATGGCAACCCACTCCAGGATTCTTGCCTGGAAAATCCCATGGACAGAGGAGCCTGGTGGGCTACATTACGTAGGGTCGCAAAGAGTCAGACACGACTGAGTGACTCAGCTCTCAGAGCATAAAAGTACTTACCACAATTTAACCTTTTGAGAATTCCAATAAGCAGATGTTGCTAGATGCTGTTTTTTATTTTTTAAACCACTATCAAGAAAGCTGCAAAGTAATACCTTTGCAGTTTCTCTGGAGAGGTTGATCAATTGTCAGTAACATTTGTGAGGATCTCAGAGTGAGTCTTGTTCTTCTGCAGCCTCTAACACGTTTCCCCCCAGGGTTCCTTGAAGCCAATAAGGCATTAAATTTTATTAACTGAGAAGGATGTGAAATCTACTCTAGTGATACTGGTACTTAAAGCCTCTTCTTGGATTTTTTTATGGGGTTTGGGCAACACACATGCCTGCCATTCAAGCTGAGCGACACTGTGAGATGCCTAAACCATCAAATACACGTTTGTTTAGCGAGGGTCGTCGGTTCATGTAGTTGTAGGACATTTGAAATGGGGTTTCCTCCCAAAAAGATTGTAATTGGTCAGTGGCTTACCTTGTCATATGTCCAATTTTATCAGTTACATACAATGAGGGAGACCCGGGTTCGATTGCCCTGGGTGGGAAAGATCCCCTGGAGACAGGCATGGAGACCCACTCCAGCATTTTTGCCTAGGAAAATTCCATGGACAGAGGAGCCTGGTGGGCTAGAGTCCCTGGGGTCCCAAAGAGATGGACTCTGCTGAACACCTAACACGTTCACTTTTTTCAATGCAAGAAAAAAAGAGAACGGATGTGGCCAAGAAGCTAGATGTCCTAATGCCTATCTCCTACTGGCCGGATTTCAGCACCTGGACCAGTGGACAGCTCCAAACATTGCCTCTAGTTATCATCCTGGTGGTTCATCCCTGTGGTGTTCAGTGTGAAGCTGTTGAAGACCACAGCTCAGGCAGACACCACCCAGCAATGCAGCTGAAATAACGCCAGTGGGGTTGAGGGCTGGATGAGAATGAGCAATGCCTCACTCAGTCTCCTTCTTTCAGATAATGAGAGCATTGTGAGGTTTCCCAGAGGAACTGAGCTCCAGTTGGCTGCATTGGAATCACACTCACCCCTACACCTTTAACAATTTCCCCCTCATCCAAACAGCATGCATTGCACACTTGTGCCTGTGGCGCTTTTCAGATCAGTACAGTCGCTCAGTCGTGCCCGACTTTTTGTGATCCCATGGATTGCCCACCCCAGGCCTCCCTGTCCATCACCATCTCCTGGAGTTTACCCAGACTCATGTCCATCATGTCAGTGATGCCATCCTACCATCTCATCATCTGTCATTCCCTTCTCCTCCTGCCCTCAATCTTTCCCAGCATCAGGGTCTTTTCCAGTGAGTCAGCTCTTTGCATCAGGTGGCCAAAGCATTGGAGTTTCAGCCTCAGCATCAGTCCTTCCAATGAATATTCAGGACTGATTTTCTTTAGGATGCACTGGTTGGATCTCCTTGCGGTCCAAGGGACTCTCCAGAGTCTTCTCCAACACCACAGTTCAAAAGCATCAATTCTCTGGAGTGGGTTGTAACTCCCTTCTCCAGGTGATCCCCTGCATTTGGAAGCAGACTCTTAACCATCAGGGAAGTCCTGCCATCTTAGATTTTGGTCGAAAAGACCCAGGTCTAAAATGAGAACCAACTGGCGGCCGTTGACTGAGACCCTCGTGTAATAAAACAGAAAGTATTAGGGGAAGGACAAATGGACAAATATACCATGTGTGTGTGTTGGTCCCCAGTGTCTGGCTTTGTACTGTTATGGACTGTACCTAACCAGGCTTCTCTGTCCATGGGATTCTCCAGGCAAGAATACTGGATTGTATTTACTAGGGACTTCCTGCCATCTTACATTTGGTCGAAAAGACCCAGGTCTGAAATGAAAATCAATCGGCGAGACTGCACTGTTCTTTGAAGAAATTAATTTGCCAATTCAACCTTGCCTTTTTTTTTTTTTTCCTTCTGTCACTCTTTGGGATGCAGCCCATTCTTATTTTAGTTGCAATCCTTTTAGAGTACCTAGGACTAGAATAAATTATACCGTTCTCTGCGTCCACTGTAATGACTCATTTTAGTAACTTTCCATTATATTTTAATGATTTGTGTTGGACAAGTCCATCACCCAAATGTGCTGCGAGCCCTCTAAATCAAGCATTCCTCCAGGGAAGGGATTTCCTCTCATTAACTTTTGCACGGTAGGCAGGTTATTCAGAGCTGAGCATATTGCCCGTTTCCACCAGCCCACATGATATTTCCTGCACACTCTATTAAAGGCACTTATTTGTATTGGTCTTCAGATAAATAAAATGCAATCTTGTTTTTGTTTTTAAATTCTAGTTTTCTTATTTTTTTTTCTTTAAAGATACTTACTAGAGAGCCAAGGAGATTTTACAAAGAAGATGTGGAAATCCACAAACTCTTTAACTTTATTAAAAGTATGTTGTTGTTTTTCTACAACTTGAACTGTGCTGTGCTCAGTCTACTGGTCATGTCCAACTCTTTTGCGACCCCATGGACCATAGCCCGCCAGGCTCCTCTGTCTATTGAATCCTCCAGGCAACCATGGGCCATAGCCCGCCAGGCTCCTCTGTCTATTGAATCCTCCAGGCAACCATGGGCCATAGCCCGCCAGGCTCCTCTGTCTATTGAATCCTCCAGGCAACCATGGGCCATAGCCCGCCAGGCTCCTCTGTCTATTGAATCCTCCAGGCAACCATGGGCCATAGCCCGCCAGGCTCCTCTGTCTATTGAATTCTCCAGGCAAGAGTACAGGCGTGGGTTCCCATTTCCTTCTCCAGGGGATCGTCCCTACCCGGAAGTCAAACTTGACTCTCTTGTTTCTGCAGCATTTTTGCATGCGGATTCTTTACCAGTTGGTCACCTGGGAAGTCTTTTAGGTTAACTGTGTTCCCCTTTATTCAGACAATCAATGTATATAATGATATTCCATGTTCTTACAACGTGTTGGCCAAAATGCGGCTTTGGATTCTCCAGAAGTGTCATCTCAGACTCCTTTATTTCTTATTTATTGGTAGTTCTGAGTGTGCTGGGTCTTTGGTGCTGCACACTGGTTTTTCCTGGCTGTGGTGAGCAGGGGCTATTCTCTAGTTGAGGTGCCCAGGCTTCTTATTGTGGTGGCTTCTCTTGACGCTGCCGATGAGCTGTACAAAATGGACTGAGTCCTTGTGGTATGCTGACTTAGTTGACCTAGGCATGCGGAATCTTCCCAGACCAGAAATCAAACCTGTGCCCTCTGCATTGGCAAGCAGATTCTTAACCCCTCGGCCAGCGGGCAAGTCCATCTCATCTCTGAGTTTATGTCATCTTGAGAAATTTATCCTATGTTCAGAACTTGGTCGTTTGAGTCTTAAAAATGAGTGTGGAGAAAAAAATGGTTTCTCTGATTTTCTAGGTTCCTGACTGGGGCCAGTGTAACTTAAGAGAGATTAATAAGAGAAAATCAACCAGAAGGTTTTGAACATATGTGCCTCCTATGCACATGAGAGATACACTTAGAGGAACCCTGCAAGAAATGGCTTAGATTTAAGGCTTAAATGCCATCTTCAGTGTAGTACATATAGCCAGTGAAATAGTACTCAGGCATCAATGTAGTACATATAGCCAGTGAAATAGTACTCAGGCGTAAAAAGAATGGAACAATGCCATTTATAGCAACATGACTAGACCTAGAGATGGTCACATTAAGTGAAGTGAGTCAGAGAAAGACAAAGATAAGATATCATTTATTTGTGGGATCTAAAAATACGATGCAAATGAACTTATTTGCAAAACCGAAACAGACTGACATAAATAGAAAACAGCAAAAGAGAAAAAGTTACCAAAAGAGAAAAGGGTGGGGAGATCAGAGTTTAGAATTAATGCATACACACCACTATATATAAAAGTTATAAACCACAAGTTCCCACTGTATAGCACCTGGAACTATATTCAATATCTTGTAATAATCTATAATGGAAAATAACTGAAAAAGAATGCATCTATACACACACAGACCCATGTCATATATATGTGCCTGAATCACTTTGCTCTATACTTGAAAGTAACATTGTAAATAAATTTGCAAGTAAATTTACAATGTAAATAACATTGTAAATCAACTGAATTTCAATAAAAATCAATACACACACACACACACACACACACACACACACACACACACACACACACACACACACACATATATATATATACCTGAATCACTTTGCTGTATACTTGAAATTAACACAACATTGTTAACTACATTTAAATAAAAATTTAAAAAAAAAGATCATCAGAAATAGTAGAAGTTTCTGGGGGGTGACCAGGAAAAATAAGGCTAACAAATGTTCAGGTCATTAAACAGACTAACATGCATTCCTTGTTGCTTCTTGTGGAAGAAGCAAGAGTCTCTTTTGGTATAAATTCATCCATGCATATTCCTGCTAACAGAGAGGGAGACACCTTTACAAATGGAGGGTTCCTGTATAAATATCACTGACACTTAGCAAAGACCATCTTCTGCTCTGAGTTCAGAGCCCCAGGGTCTCCTGCCTCTCTGCAAAATCAGCTCGAAACAATCCACAGGCTCAGAGCACATTTTGGGGCTCATCTATTCTGCCACTTCCCAGCTGCAGTGACCCTGGTCCTACCTAGCTTATCAGGTGATAACTTGGCATGATCCATCAGTTTGGATGTCTTTGAGTAAAGAATTCTTGTACTCCACCACTCGGGGTTGTTTTCATTCACTTGAGTCTCCGTTTCCTCTTTCTTTGAAAGCATGCATCCTTTTTTAAAAAATTAATTTTGATTGGTGTCTAGTTGCTTTACAGTATTGTGTCATTTTCTGTCATATAGCAAAGTGAATCAGATAAGTGTCTACATATATCCCGTCTTTTTTGGATTTCTTTCCCATTTAGGTCTCCACGGAGGATTAAGGAGAGTTCTGTTTGCTTTAAAGCATGTTCTCATTAGTTATAATAGATATGTTATGCATCAATCCCAATCTGATTCATCCCACCACCACGCCGTTCCAGCTTGGTTACAATATGTTTGTTCTATATGCCTCTGTCTTTGTTTCTCCTTTGCAAATAGGAACATCTATCCCATTTTGCCAGATTCCACTTCTATGCATTAATATATGATACTTGTTTTTCTGCTTTTACTTACTTCACTCTGTATTACAGACTCTGGGTCCATCCACGTCTCTACAGATTATCCAGTTTCATTCTTTGTCCGTCCATGTCTCTACAGATTATCCAGTTTCATTCTTTGTCCGTCCATGTCTCTACAGATTATCCAGTTTCATTCTTTTTAATGGTTGAGTAATATTCCACTGTGTGTGTGTGTATGTGTGTGTGTGCGCGCGCGCACATATATATATATATATATATATATACACTACATCTTCTTCATTCATCTCTAGATGGATATTTAGGTTGTTTCCACATAATGGCTGTTGTAAATACTGCTGCTATGAACAATACAGTGCATGTATCTTTTTGAATTATAATTTTCTCTGGGTATATATGCCCAGGAGTAGGATTGCTCGGTCATATGGTAGTTCTGTTTTTAGTTTTTTTTCTTTTTCTTTTTTAAAAATCCTGCATACTCTTCTCTACAGTGGCTGTACCAATTTACATCCCCAGCAACAGCGTAGGAGGGTTCCCTTTTTCCTCCACCCCCTGTAGCACTTATTCTTTGTAGATCTTTTTGACGATGGCCATTCTAACAGGTGTGAAGTGATGCCTCGTTGTAGTTTTGATTTGCGTTTCTCTAATCATTATTAGCTTAGCAATGCTAAGCATCTTTACATGTGTTTGTTGGCCATCTGGAAACATACATTAATTTGTTGTTATTCCGTCACTAAGTTGCGTCTGACTCTGAAATCCCACGGACTGCAACATAGCAGGATGTGCACTTCACCATCTCCCGGAGTTTGCTCAAAGTCATGTCTGTTGTGTCCATGATGCCGACCAAGCGCCTCACGTTCTGTCGTCCCCTTCTCCTCCTGACCTCAATCTTTCCCAGCATCAGGGTCTTTTCCAATGAGTCAGCCCTTTGCACCAAATGTATTGGAGCTTCAGCTTCAGCATCAGTCCTTCAAATGAGGATTCAGGGTTGATTTCCTTTAGGATTGACTGATTTCATCTCCTTGCAATCCAAGGGACTCTTAAGAGTCTTCTCCAGCAGCACAACTCAAAGGCATCAGTTCTTTGGCTCTCAGCCCTTTCATGGTCCGACTCTCACCTCTGTACATGACCTGATGGAAAAACCATAGCCTTAACTATACGGACCTTTTGGGGCAAAGTGATGGTAAAATGCTGTCTAGGTTTATCATTTCTTTTCACATATAAACAGTTGATGTCAGGTAGTGTGGATTATTTTATTAGCTGATTTGGAGAAGCAGCCAAAAATGGGATCTCTGTCCATCCCCTTTTTTGGACTCCACCTGCTAAAAACTCAAGATGAGTTTTCAGTTCATATTTATGCGGACATGGAGACAAGGAATCTTGATGTAGAGTAGAATTGGAAGAAGGATTTTTGAGATTCCTCTTTGTTTGGCTTCTCCCACGCCTTGAAGAGGTGACACCCACCTCTTTGAGTATCTACAGTTGAGATAAGCTGGTTCTTAAACACCAGCTTGCAGTGGTTCTCTATTCTGTTTCATGTCATAAGACATTCACGCGGTAAATCCTCCTGAAGATATCTCCGAGGTTCACACACAGAAAAACGTAGAAACATGGTTAAAGGTTGCAATGACTCATGATTTTCAGTATCCATGGCAAAGAACTTCTATCCCAACCTTAATAGGATTTCAAATTGACATTGACATTTTAGTAAATCAGAATTAGCTTTTTTTCTGTTTCAACTCCCATGTCTTATGTAAATGGCTGTGCTGACTTTTATGGAATTGAATATTCCAGAAAATGTCATGGAACCTAATATAAAACAAGTTAACATTCTCATTTTTAGAGCTTAAAGGGGTAGGGTGTTAAAATATAGATGTTGACAACTAGGGAGCCTGTGCTAGGCTTTCTGTGTGTGTGAATTTCAAAGCCAGGAATTTAGCAGGTATGAAAGCACATCCATCCCCGTTGAGAACAGAGTTGAAATTCTGAAGGAATTATTATAATTTACTTCACTAAGAATGCTTTAAAAGTCAAAGACTCTATTAATGGAGTGACAATAGGTCTCTACTGAGAGCTTAAAAAGATTTCCATTGCAATTACTGCTTTACAGTCTTACAAGGCTACCAAAATAACTGTTAGATTCTGAAAGCCAGCATCTTGTTACAAAAATCATTATTGGAAAATTTAACTTATTTTTACACAAAGGAAATTGTCCACTGTTACTGTACATTTTTATACAGTAAGAATCTGCCTCCTAAAGTCTAAAGGTTATTACTAGTATGAAAATTTTGAGTATTTTCAAAAGGAAATAGTTTTGAGATGATTTTCGAAGTTATGGAAAACACCCCAAAACAATATAAATTTGCCAAATTTGATAGAACATTTACGTGCATATCAAGCTAATTATTGGACCATATGACAAGGCTAAGATGATATCTTGGCTAGAGAGGATAAGAATTTATATATAGCAATAAATATGTACTTACTTTTCAAAAACATACCCTACTGATTCTTTGAGTTACCCCTTGGTTATTTCATCACTTTAAGAAATCTTGTTTTTGCAAGGCAGTCAGTTAACATACTTAGTGTGTGCTGAGTAGCTCAGTCATATCTGACTCTTTGTGACCCCATGCACTGTGGCCCGCCAGGCTCCTCTGTCCATGGAATTCTCTAGGCAAGAATACTGGAGTGGGTTGCCATTTCCTTTCTCCAGGGGATCTTCCCAACTTTGGGATGGAACTCGGTTTTCTTGCACTGCAGATAGCTTCTTTACTGTCTTAGCCACCAGGGAAATCCTAAACCCCTAAAATTTGTCACCTTGGGGTTTTTTAATCTGACACTTTTCTTTTTTCCAACCTTGCCTTGTGCCTTTTAGTTTTTAAGATGAGAAATTGTATTTGTTACAGCTGAAAGGAAAACTGAGGTAATTTTTTTAAAAAAAGAAGAGGGACTTCCCTGGTGGTCCAGTAATTAAAATTTCACCTTCCAATGCAGGGGGTGTGGATTTGATCCCTGGTTGCCTCTTGGCCGTGCTGGCCCCCCCCCCAAAAAAATCATAAAACATAAGCAGGATTGTCACATGTTCAGTAAGGACTTTAAAAATAGTCCACATTAGAAAAACTTAACACACACACACAAACACACAGACTAGGCAGTTTGATATTCTGTATATACCAAACTGTTTTCAGGAGAATGTTGGAATGTTGTTGCTGTTCATCGGCTAAGTTGCATCTGACTGTTTTGCTGCCCCAAGGACTGTAGCCTGCCATACTTGTCTGTCCATGGGACTGTCCAGACAAGAATAGTGATGTGGGTTTTCCTTTTCTCCTCCGGGGATGTTTCCAACCCAGGGATAGAACCTGAGTCTCGTGCCTTGTAGGTGGGTTCTTTAACACTGAGGGTCTACCAGGGAAGCCCCTTTAAGGAGGATGTGCTGAGTCGTTGCAGTCGTGTCTGACTCTTTGTGACCCTACGGACTGTAGTTACTTTGATGACATGTCCTCACTCTAGGAGTGATCTGCTGGCCCTCCATCAGAAAATTCACAGGCTAGCCCTTCAGCTGATCTGCTTGTATGCAGTATGTCATAACTGCTTTATATTTGTGAACGGACTTGCTCGTTATTTGGGGATAAATGTAAGGCTGGATTCTCTTTGGAGAGATTAAAGATATTCAGGATAGATGGATTGTCTGAAATATTTAGAGGCCATCTGCCCAGCTGCATGATCAAGTGAAGGTGATCGTGCACTTGATGGGTTTGTGCAAATCTCGACGTGTGTACCTTTGACGTTGCCCCACACCCATGGCTTCCAGCCATATACAAACCCTCCAACTAAGGAAAATTCCTCATATGTGCATGAGTTTATGTCTGGACTTGCTATCCTGACATATATATATATCCTGATATATATCCCTGGTTTTGTGCCAGTACCATACTGTTTGATGACTGTAGCTTTGTAGTATAGTCTGAAGTCACAAAGGTTGATTTCTCCAGCTCTTTTCTTCTTAAGATTGCTTTGCACCTCCGAGGTCTTTTGTGTTTCCATACATACTGTAAAAATTTTTGTTTTAGTTCTGTGAAAAATGCCATTGGTAATTTGATCTGCATTGAATTTTTAGATTGCTTTAGTCAGTATAGTCATTTTCACAATATTTATTCTCCCAGTGCTAGAAGATGGTATATCTCTCTATCTGTTCGATCACCTTTGTTTTCTTTCATCAACATCTTATAGTTTTGTACATATAGTCTTTTGTCTCCTTAGGTATGTTTATTCCTAGATATTTTATTCTTTCTGTTGCAACAGTAAATGGGATTAGTTGCTTAATTTTGTTTTCTGATCTTTCATTGTTACCGTATAGGTATGCAAGGGATTTTCACATATTGATTTTGTATCCTGCTACTTTACTAAATCCCTTGATTAGCTCTAGTAGGTTTCTGATGGGATCCTTGGGGTTTTCTATTTATACTATCGTGTTGTCTGCAAATGGTGAGAGGTTTACTTCCTTTGTTTCCAATTTGGATTTCTCTTACCTCTTTTTCTTCTCTGATTTCATGGCTAGGACTTCCAGATTTCATACTGTAGTCTTAAAGTGCCACCCCTTGGGCTGTCCTTGGAGACTTGGGGGTTAGGGGGGCTTCATGACACAGTTGTGCCTACTGAAAGTTCATAGGGCACCAATTGTTCTGTGTGCCTGCTGTGGGCGTGTACTAAATGGCCATCTATACGACTGATGTGGGTTTGGTAATTACAGGAGTGGAACAATAACTTTCCACCAGCTCCTTCATTTCCCAGTGTTCCTGTTACCCAAATGAATGTATGCATTTGCATAAACAAATCCAGTTAGGGAGCTTTGCATCGCTGACTTTACGGTCTGACCCGAGGCCACCCCCGGGGATAAACAGAATGAAACTCGGCCAGATTACATAAAATTGCACAATACTGTATCTCTTGGCTTTCCACAACCTCGTTTCTGTATAGGGAAATGGTGCATGCCTTTGCTGCAGGCAGATATTAAATAAATCATGATGGAATGAGATGAGTAATAGAATTATGTGGAGAGATCGTTTAGGGAACAGATAAGACCGTGGCATTGAATGTGAGCCAAAATGGTACAAGTACTCATGTTCCATTACACATTTAGGAGGCTTAATTATTTTGGAAAGCCATGTTTTAGGTTGTGCTAATGAGGTGTCAAGCATTCAAGGTAACCTGCCAAAGCCAAAGAGTCCATGGTGTTAGCATCATTCTTTAGACCCCAAGTAGCAAAAAAATACCCATTTAACCACTTAATGCCATTTAAGCCGGAGGATGGGAAGAACCACTGCTATTCATTCTGCAGGTCAGGCCATTCTGCATTCTTTTCCCAAATCTCTACAGCCTCTATTTAATGTTAGATAGAAAAAAAACTTATGTTGAAGCTGAAACTCCAATACTTTGGCCACCTGATGCGAAGAGCTGACTCATTTGAAAAGAGCCTGTTGCTGGGAAAGATTGAGGGTGGGAGGAGAAGGGGATGACAGAGGATGAGATGGTTGGATGGCATCACCAACTCAATGGACATGAGTTTGAGTAAACTCCAGGAGTTGGTGATGGACAAGGAGGCCTGGAGTCCTGCAGTCCATGGCGTCACAAAGAGTCGGACATGACTGAGCGACTGAACTGAACTGAACTGAGAACAAAAGAACTGTGGGTGGATGGATAAGTGGATCAGTGGGTGGGTGGGTGGACAGGTAGGTGAATAGGGTGATGGGTGTATGGCTGGACTGGTGGATGGGTGGATGAGAGTGTGGTTGGGAGGATGGATGAAAGGATGAGTGATTTAACAGGTGAGAATGGGCTGATGGGTCCATAGAGGAAAGGATGGGTGGGTGAATAGATGGATGCATTGAGTGGATGGGTGGTTGGGTGGATGAATGGATGGGCAGATCAATTAGTGAGTTGGTGGGTGGATGGGTGGATGGATAGGTGGAGGAGTGAGTTAGTGGGTAGATGGATAAATGTATGAAAAGTTCAATGGATGGATGAATGGGTAGGTGAAAGAATGGGTGGGTAGGTGGATGGATGGATGCACGGATAGTTGGGTAGATAGATGGATGGGTGGATGGATGTATAGATGGATGGATGGATTGATTATTGGATGGATGGATGGATGGATGGATGGTTGGATGGTTGGATGGATGGATGGATGTATAGATGGATGGATGGATGTATAGTTAGATAGATGGATGGTTGGGAGGTTGGATGGATGGATGGGTGGATGAATGGATGGTTGGATGGATGGATGGATGGGTGGATGGTTGGATGGATGGATGGGTGGGTGGATGGTTGGATGGATGGATGGTTGGATGGATGGTTGGGTGGTTGGATGGATGGGTGGGTGGATGGATAGGTGGAGGAGTGAGTTAGTGGGTAGATGGATAAATGTATGAAAAATTCAATGGATGGATGAATGGATGGGTGAAAGAATGGGTGGGTAGGTGGATGGATGGATGCATGGATAGTTGGGTAGGATGGATGGATGGATGGATGTATAGATGGATAGATGGATGGATGGATGATGGATTGATTACTGGATGGATGGATGGATGGAGGGATGGATGGATGGATGGATGGATAGACGGATGGATGGACGGACTGATTGTTGGATGGATGGATGGATGGATAGATGGATGGATGGATGTATAGATGGATAGGTGGATGGTTGGGTGGTTGGATGGATGGGTGGATGGATAGATGGATGAGTGAGTCAGTGTGTGGATGGATGGATGAAAAGATGAGTGGGTGGGTGGGTGGATGGATGGATGAACAGATGGGTTGGTGAATGGGCAGATGGATGGATGGATGGATAGATAGACAGGCAAGCAATAGCACTGATTTTAGGGAAGATAGTACCAATTTAAGCTCGCTTTGGCCACCTGATGCGAAGAACTGCCTCATGTGAAAAAACCCCGATGCTGGGAAAGATTGAAGGTGGGAGGAGAAGAGGAAGAGATGGTTGGATGGCATCACTGACTCGATGGACATGAGTTTGAGTCAAGTCCAGGAATGGGTGATGGACAGGGAGGCCTGGCATGCTGCAGTGCCTGGGGTTGCAAAGAATCGGACACGACTGAGCGACTGAACTGAAACTCACTGTATGGTATTGAATAGTTTACCTTTGTACTGAAGCCTGTAAAAGTTCTGGAATCATTGTCACTCTTCTTAAATGTGCATATCCTCTTCCTATAGAAACACTAAATGTTTCTGCTCACTTATCTGTGCTCTATATTATCAGTACACCCTGCATTTGAGGGGGTTCCTCCGCAGTTACCATTTGACTGCATTTCACATGTCTGCCCGATGTCGTATACAAGACTGGCTTGATGGAAGTCATCTCTTGTGGGAGAGAAGACAAAAAGTTATATTATATTAATAATGTTTAAAATTATGCCAAGTTGTTATCTTATGATAAGAATGTATAAAATTGTATATAAAATTATACATAAGAATGTATAAAATCAGTGGTAATAAAAACCAGGAAAAGATTATTTAAGACTCACTGAAAGAAAAAAAGGAAGAACCAACATTTTGTTTTCTCCAACAAGAGGGAAAAGTCAGTTCTAAATGTGTTTGGGAAGGTGAAATTCTAAGAAATTAAGCTCATTTTGTGTTTAAGAAAAAATGAAAGCGCTTCACACAGTGGAATCAGGACTGTTTGGTCACTGTTGTTAACATGGATTGCTTTTTGAGTATCCATTGCAATTTATCCACATTTCTCTTTGTCAGTAGCTCACCCGATGACTTCAGACCTCCGATTAAATTTACAGAATCTGAAATCTTTGCAAGATGGGCAATTTTACTTCCCCAGTACCTTTCTCTATTTGTTCCACTCACAGGACCTGGAAATTGGTCAGAGCTGACTAAAGTTGCTTGAGTATATACATGCGAGGATAAAGGGATAAAGGGAAGGATGTGTGGAATTAAGGATGGTTGAATGAATATTTCACATTATGACTTAATTTCTTCCCAAATAAATAAATGTGGAATGGGAGGGCTTGGATCCTGATCCTGTCAGTGGAAAGGTGATGTCTTCGTGTCCTTTATGTTAAAGTTAATAAGAAGTGAAGCCTCCTTGTGTGGAAAAAAATACCTCATAAGTCTTGAACGTGGGTTTTCCTCTTCCTTGTTAATTTCCCTGCAGTTATGATGCTAAAAATGGCCACTGGAAGCAACTCTTAAAATTGAGGATCCACTCTCAACAGAGAGAGTCATTAGTTTAGTTCAGTCACTCAGTCCTGTCTGACTCTTTGCAACCCCATGGACTGCAGCATGCCAGGCCTCCCTGTCCATCACCAACCCCCAGAGCTTGCTCAAACTCAAGTCCATCGAGTCGGTGATGCCATCCAACTGTCTCACCCTCTATCGTCCCCTTCTCCTCCCACCTTCAATCTTTCCTAGCAACAGGGTCTTTTCCAGTGAGTTGGTTCTTCGCATCAGGTGGCCAAAGGATTGGAGTTTCAGTTTCCGCATCATCCTTCCAGTGAGCATTCAGGACTGATTCCCTTTAGGATGGATGGGTTAGATCTCCTTGCAGTCCAAGACACTCTCAAGAGTCTTCCTCAACACCGCAGTTCAAAAACATCAATTCTTTGGTGCTCAGCTTTCTTTATAGTCCAACTCTCACAACCATACATGACCACTGGAAAAACCATAGCTTTGACTGGAGGGAGTCATTAAACCCAGGTTAATATTTTACTTACGGGCACTGTGAAAGTTACTTGGTTATAGAGTGTGTTGGGTTTTTATCAGTAACAGGCCTTGGTTAATAAATCCAAGATGTTTGTGGAGGTGGGCGAAAATAGTCATGAGGTGTCCCTTCATCCCTCAGTCATAGAAGCAATCGACTTCTGTGTGTTTTGTCTCTCTGTATCTCTAAAATTGCGTTAGGAAAATTCAATATTTTTCAAGTACCCGATCGAATTCATCAACACTCATCAGTTTTGAGAGCATCTGTGACTTTTTTTTTTTTTTTTTTTGCTTTATATTCCTGCATTTTAATATTTCTGTAAGTGTTTCTGTCTTTCTCTCTGTGGCCATCTATCCCCTCTTGCTTTTCAATGTGTGTTCTTAGTCTTAAATCCCTCCTTTTTGCTTTCATTTAATAAATACCACACTACTTCAGATTTTCCATGATGGTCTTGCTAACAACTGGAGGTGTTTTGAGAGTAAATGTTTTAACATGCATTTCTGAAATAACAGCACTTCTGAATTTTTTTTAAAAAAATTCTAATTAAATATGTTTCTGTCATTATCTGGCTATTTTGTATTACATTCGGTCACATTATTATTTCAGAACCCTTTTAGACTCTAGCACTGGGAAGTGGTTTCTATTGGACTGGACCATTTAAGGAGACCCTTGTACCCTCTGACATATTAAGCTCAAGCCTCATTTTTCCTTTCTTATGTGCATAGAAATTACCATTGCGTTCTACTGGTTCAGCAGATACACTATTTCTTAAATAATATACCTCCTTCTGGAATTAGATTTTTTTTAATTAATTTATTTATTTTGATTGGAGGCTAATTACTTTACAATAGGGTAGTGATTTTTGCCATACATTGAGATGAATCAGCCACGGGGGTACATGTGTTCCCCATCCTGAACTCTCCTCCCACTCCCCTCCCCATCCCATCCCTCTGGGCTGTCCCAGTGTACTAGCATTGAGTCCCCTGTTTCATGCATTGAACTTGGACTGGTCATCTATTTTAAATAGGTCATATACACGTTTCAGTGTTATTCTCTTAAATCATCCCACCCTCGCCCTCTCCCACAGCATCCAAAAGTCTGTTCTTTATCTCTGTGGGATTAGATATGTTTTAAATGAAACTGAGGCTTTATATATTCACGTGTACAAGACTGGGGTTTGAAACTCTCACTGGTGACAGATTCATTGATTTTTCTCAGCGGACATGCCGGCCTACAGTGGTTACAGTCAGTGAACTGATAATTTATCAGTTACCGATTAATAAGTTAAAGACTCTCTTTTGGTGCTAAGTGGATTGTTGTTACATTGGAAGGACTGATGCTGAAGCTGAAGTTCCAGTACTTTGGCCACCTGATGCGAAGAACCGACTCATTGGAAAAGACCCCGATGCTGGGAAAGACTGAAGGCGGGAGGAGACGGGGACGACAGAGGATGAGAGGGTTGGATGGCATCACCGACTCGATGGACATGAGCTTGAGTAAGCTCTGGGAGTTGGTGATGGACAGGGAGGCCTGGTGTGCTGCAGTCCATGGGGTCTCAAAGAGTCGGACACAATTGAGCGACTGAACTGAACTGAACTGAACTGAATCTAGTTATTGAGAGCTAAACCTTGGGGTTGTTGCTGAAGGATGAGAATTTTGTGATAAGAAGCTGATCATGGTAAAGCCCTTTTTGCTCAGTTGCTTCAGTCATGTCCAGCTCTTTGCCACTGTATGGACTGTAGCCTGCCAGGCTCCTGTGTCCTTGAGATTCTCCAGGAAGAAGACTGCAGTGGGTTCCTCCTCCAGGGGATCTTCCTTACCCAGGGTTTGAACTTGCATCTCCTGCTTCTTCTGCATTGGCAGGTGGATTTTTTACAGCTGAGCCACCAAGGAAGCCCAGGGTCCACTCTAGATGCTTGCAAAACCCAATGCCACTTTGCGAGTTGATTAACCTTGTTTTAGAACAATTTCATATTTTTCAAGTATCTGGTCAAGTCAATCGACACTCTCATCAATTTTGAGAGCATCTTGACTTACGTTAGGTTTTAATGGTTCAAAACAATCAACTCACAAGATATCTAAGAAACAGAGTCTGGTCGGGATCTGAAAAACACTAGCCGTAATAATGATCTCTGATGCTGGATCTCTCTTTGTCATCATTGCAAGTGTTGTTGAAATTAAAAGACTAAAAGCATGTATGTATTAAATTGAAGAGATAAAGGAGAGAAGGCAGTTGATCCCCAGGGCCCTTTGAAACCCTGGATTCTGCGTTAGACACACACAACTGCTATTTCTTTTGTTTTCTTTTTTTAAATTTTTATTGGCGGAGGCTCAGATGGTTAAGAATCCACCTGCCGATGCAGGAGATGCTTGTTTGATCCCTGGGTCGGGAAGATGCCCTGGAGGACAAAATGGCAAGCCACTCTAGTATTCTTGCCCGGAGAAGCCCATGGACAGAGGAGCCTGGTGGGCTACAGTCCATGGGGTTTGCAAAGTCAGACACAACTAACAGCAATGTAGCAGGTTTGCAGAGTTGTCTTTATTTTACTGTTTGTACTGATTTCAGCAAAGTGAGTCAGCTACACGTATACACATATCCCCCCCTCTTTTGGATTTCCTTCCCTTTCAGGGCCCCACAGCAGAGAACAGAGTTCCCTGAGCTGTACGGCACGTTCTCATTAAATATCTATTTCATGCAGAGTGTCAGTGGTGTTCACGTCTCAATTCCAATCTCCCGATTCATCCCACCCTCCCACCCCAGCTTTTACTCTTGTTGTCCATGTGTTTGTTCCCTAGGACTGTGTCTGTATTTCTTTTTTTTGCAAATAAGATCATCCATACCATTTTTCTAGATTTCACATGTATGCGTTGTATGTGTCAGTTGCTCAGACACTTAGTCAAGTCTGACTCTTTGCGACCCCACGGACTGCAGCCCACCGGGCTCCTCTGTCCATGGGATTCTCCAGGCAAGAATACTGGAGTGGATTGCCATTTCCTTCTCCAGGGGAACTCCTCAACCCAGGGGTCGGACCCTGGTTTCCTGCATCACAGGCAGATTCTTCTCCGTTTGAGCTACCGGGAACATGCGATATTTGTTTTTCTCTTTGTGACCCACTTGCAACTGTATGATAGTCTCCGGGTTCATCTGTGTCTCTAGAAATGACTCAGTTTTGCCCTTTTTCATAGCTGAGTAATACTGCATTGAAAGTATCTATCACAGCTTCTGTGGCCATTCATGGGTTAATGAACACTTAGGATGCTTTCATATCTTGGCTATGGTAAATAGTGCTGCTGTGAACTTTGGAGTACTTGTGGTTTTGTTTGTTTGTTTGTTTGTTTTGCATTATTGTTTTCTCCGGGTGTATGCCCGGTTGTGGACTTGCTGGGTCATATAGTAGTTCTATGTGTAGTTGTTTGTTTTTTTTTTTTAAGTTGCCCTCCAATGGAGGAGAATGGTAACAGACAGAAGGGAAGAAATTTAGCTGGGAATCGCCAGTGCTGTGGACTGACTCTTCAGCCCTTTCTGTTTCCCCAAATACCTCTCATTTCCTCGTAAACATTGAGTTTTCTCTCCAAACTTCCCAGATAACTGAGTGAAAATGGAATTCAGCATTTGAGTTTTCACAATGAGCCGTCTGCATGACCAGGAATCCCCTGCCAAATACCAGGATGCTCCTCTTCTGCGGATTCTTCGATGCAGGCATAAATTATGACTTTATTCAGCTGAGTGCATCTGGCCAGAATCCACCAGATTGCCCAACTTGTTGACAAAGATGGCACCTTCCTTTTCACTGTGATTCCCATCCTATGATAGGAAGGATAAAGCTACTCACACTATAGTCTGCCTCCTGGGTGGTACTACTACCTTGTAAAGACATGCCAAATGTTCTAATGCCCTGTTGCCCCCTGGGTAAAAATGGTCGCAGAAAGTTGGACGCAGCGTAGTGACTGAATTGAAAAATGACTTGTATGTCGTTTCCAAAGTAGGAAGAGGGAAGAACCATATTCCCACCTATTTGTCGGAGTTTGGTACATGGAATTTAAAGTAGAAAACTCTCAGTTTTAAATTGTAAAAGTTGCTCTTCCAATAAAGACAGTATTATCTTTGTCTTGACTTCATGGAGTTCTCCCAATGAATGGGCTTTCAAAAACATCTGGGGGTGAAAGAGGCACCCCAAAGGACCTCTTGAATTGGCATTAATCTGAGTTCATGACTGACCGGAAGGGACCTTACGGTATCTACCCAGATACACTGAGGCTGTGTCTGTTGCCCTGCAAACCCAGGCACATTGCTTAACATTGTTGTTTAATTGCTAAGTAGTGTCTGACTCTTTGCGGCCCCATGGACTGCAGCACACCAGCCTTCCTTGTCTTTCACTATTTCCTGGAGCTTGCTCAAACTCATGTCCATCAAATCGGTGATACCATCCAACCGTCTCGTCCTCTGTCGTCCCCTTCTCCTCCTGCCCTCAATCTTTCCCAGCATCAGGGTCTTTTCCAATGAGTCAGTTCTTCGCATCAGGTGGCCAAAGGATTGGAGCTTCAGCATCAGCACCAGTCCTTCCGGGTTGATTTCCTTTAGGATTGCTTAATATTAGAACAGTGCAAATTAAGTATGGAATATGGGGTGGATACAGAGTTTCTTTAGGGAAGTCATATGGTGTGGTCTTTTGCTCACACCTGGAGTGCCTTTCGTGCAAGGTGAAAACCAACAGGCTTTCCTTTATGTAATATCGACTCATAATTTGCAAGAAGTTCCTAGAGCCTGATAGCTCCGTTATGATAGCGGAATTTTCCTCTGTCCCCTGTAGGATGCTCAACTGTCTGGAACACCTTGGTTAGACCGTATAGTACCTTGTCATTTAATCATCTAGGTGTTGCTGTGTATGCCATCTTGTGGATGTGGTTAATGTCTAAAATCAGTTGATTTCAGTAAAGGAGCTCACCCACCATCATGTGGGTGAGCCTCATCTCATCAGTTGAGATTTTAAGTACAAAACCTGAGATTTCCCAGAAAAGAAAGAATTCTGCCTCACATCAGTAGTGTCAGCTCCTGCCCGAGTTTCCTGCCTACCAGCTCCCTCAGTGGCAGGACGACATTCCTTAAGATCAGTTTAGTTCAGTTGCTTAGTCGTGTCCGACTCTTTGTGATCCTATGGACTGCAGCACGCCAGGCCTCCCTGTCCATCACCAACTCATGTCCACTGAGTCGGTGATGCCATCCAACCATCTCATCCTCTGTCCATCTTCTCCAGCCTTCAATCTTTCCCAGCATTGGGGTCTTTTCCAATGAGTCAAATCTTCTCATCAGGTGGCCAAAGTATTGGAGCTTCAGCTTCAGCATCAGTCCTTCCAATGAATACTCAGGACTGATTTTCTTTAGGATGAACTGGTTGGATCTCCTTGCAGTTCAAAGGACTGTCAAGAGTCTTCTCCAACACCACAGTTCAAAAGCATCAATTCTTTGGCACTCAGCTTTCTCAGCTTTCAGTGAGAGTCCAACTCTCACTTCCATACATTAGGAATAACCATAGGTTTGATTAGACTAACCTTTGTTGGCAAAGTAACATCTCTGCTTTTTAATATGCTGTCTAGTTTGGTCATAGTTTTTCTTCCAAGGAGCAAGTGTCTTTTAATTTCACAGTTGCAGTCATCATCTGCAGTGATTTTGGAGCCCCCAACAATAAAGTCCTTAAAAGGGATGACTTTAATCAACTTCCCCCATACAGTCTGATACAGTTAACAGAGAAGTTTGAGACAGCTTGGTTTTACCAGTCGTATTTCATAGTGTTCACGGAAGTTGGAATAACTTATGTTAAATAAGAACTCATTATCTGGCAGTACCTGTTCATACAGATGCTCAGATCGACTCAAAAAGTGCTGTGACAACAATCAGGCGTAGAAATAGACAATGCACGGAGGGAGAAAGCCATCTTATGTTGGAAATCCCATCCTTCTCACACCCAGTCAAGATGCCCCCACTCACCACACCTCTCTTCTTCCTCTCCCCCAGGCACACCTACCAACGCATAAACGTTCTCAGGTGGATCCCTTTTGCAAATATTTAACCACACTTTAGTCTCCTAATATGCCCCATTTTTTGTTTGTATAGCATCAGTCTGTTGGGCGTATTCTCCCCCAATCACCATCTCAATTCCTCTCTTCCTATCCGCTTCTTTTTAAAAAATTATTTAAAATTTGTTTTTAATCGGAGGATAATTGTTTTAGAGTATTGTGTTGGTTCCCGCCGTACGTCCACATCAATCAGCCATAGGTGTACCCGTGTCCCCTCCCACTTGAAACCCCCACCCACCTCCCTCCCCACCCCACCCCTCTAGGTTGTCACAGAGCCCCGGTTTGAGTTCCCTGAGTCACTCAGTAAATCCCCATCGGCTGTCTGTTTTATAAACAGTGATGGATGTTTCCATATTCCTCTCTCCAAACATCCCACACCGTGTCCATAAGCCTGTTCTCCATGGCTGCATCTCCGTTGCTGCCCTGCAGATCATTTCATCAATACCATCTTTATAGATTCCATATATATGTGTTAGTATGCAATATTTGTTTTCTTCTTTGTGACTTACTTCACTCTGTATAATAGGCTCTATTTTTTTTAATTCTTTTTTTTAAATTTTGGTTTTGCCAGGGCTTAGTTGTGGCATGCAGGACCTTTAGTCGAGGCATGCAAACTCTTGGTTGCACCACGTGGGATCTATTTCCGTGACCGGGTATCGAACCCGGGTCCTCCTGCATTGGGAGCCCAGAGTGTCAGCCCCTGGACCAGCAGGGAAGTGTCTTCCTTACCCTGTCTTGAACCTGCTCCCGTCAGCGTATTTCCCTCACCACTCAGTCAGACGCCTCTGGCCCAGGTCACCATTGGCTTTTCACCTGCTGGATCCTCAGCCTTCATTCCATCTGCTCTGGTTGGACTAGAGAACCTTGAAACATTTGAGGAAGGCGTGAGGTTAGACCTTGCTGCAGGAAATATTGGAAGGAGATGGAAGAGTCCACAGATGCCTTGATGCGCGTGGGGGTCACCCTCTGTTTTCCCAACAGACAGACTCAGGAAGGTAGGGCTTGATTTGTTTCATGTCTCTCTGGCCCCCACATCCGACAGACAAGCTGCTTTCTCTTTCTAATTTTCCTGGTCCTTCTGATCATTTGTCAAATGGCTCACTTGCCCGAAAAACAAATCTCGGGACTTCTTTGGGACTCTGGAGTAGAAATGAGGAAAGGTAAGGAGCCAAGCTCTGGTGCCACCTTGGACTAGAAGTGCTTGTGATTTTGTTTTTGTTTTTGCAAACATCGATGACTCCCTCCCATCTTTTTCTGGGCCTTCTTGTTTGATGGAGCTGTAAATAAATAGAACATTCTTGACCCCTGAGAATTCGGGGCAGGTAATTAAGACTGCTCTTAAGTAAGAGAGTGTCATTTTGTAACAGCATAGTTAGTGTGAAACACAGTGAGTCATTGTAAGTCCCTTCATGATCAAGGGGGAAGTAAACTTATTATTTGGGGCATAAGTGAATGCTAATTATCAAGGGTTAATTATCATTCTCCAAGTATATTCTGATGTGCAGTGACACAGCTGCCAGAAAAAGAAAGGGAGAAGGAATACCCGCAATCCTAGCCTTCTTACACTCCCCTTTGGTGAGGGCCTTGTCTCTCCATCCCCCCTGTAAGAATTTAAGGATGAGTTGTTACACAGAGAAGGCAGGTCAGACCCATCCCAGTGACTTCCACGGTTCATGGCTTCTTGGCACTCTGTACATCTGCATTCTGTGCAAATCAAGAAAAGCAAGGCATCTCAGAAACACAGTTTTCTCCAGGGTAGCAGTGTCTATAGACACGTCCTACGGGGACATCCCCGGCAATCCAGTGCTTAAGACTCTGTACTGGGCATGTGTTCAGTCCCTGCTCCTGGAACTAAGATCCCACACTGCTATGGCCAAAAAAAATAATAATGATAATTTTTAAAAATTACAATAAAAAGATTTGTTCCAGGAAGTACATGCATAATTTTGTATTTTCCAATAGTGACATTAAAGAGAGTTAAAAAAAAAAAAACAGATTGAGACTGAATTTTCTTCATCAAAGTATTTCCAAAATATTAACGTGTAATACAGAGAAAATTATTGCTAAAGAAAATTATTTTGCATTTTTTTTTTTGCTAAACATTTGATATCCATAATGTGCATTTTACATTTACAACACATCTCAACTCAGACAAGCCACATCCCAAGACTCCATAGTGAAAGTCGCTCAGCCGTGTCTGACTCTTTGCAACCCCTTGGACTACACAGTCCATGGAATTCTCCAGGCCAGAATATTGGAGTGGGTATCCCTTCTCCAGGGGAATCTTCCTGAACCCAGGAATTGAAACGGGGGTCTCCTGCATTGCAGGCAGATTCTTTAACAGCTGAACCAGAAGGATTCTGTAGCCATAAGTGGTTATGGCTACCATCTTGAAAATCACAGGAATAAAATTGGAACATTCCCACCATTATTAATAATCCCTTCTCCATCAGCCATCATCTCTTGATTGGTTACTAGACATACACTCCGACCCCCCAAATCAGGTGCCTTCTAGGAAGACCATGAAACCTTCTCGGGATTGCATGATGAGGACTCATTTATATGTTTGAATCAACTTTACAATTGGACTCTCATTACTACATGTCATTTTGAAGACTCAATGTGGGCCCTGCTAAGCCATCCTGCCTCTTCTCAAGCCTTTGCCCCTTCCTTCTCTGGACTCTAGGTTTTCTGGACTAAACTTCCGTGTCCCTCCACTTCAACTTCACATCTGTTCTGATGCTTTTCATCTTTACTGTGTATCTGACTTCAGTCCTTGGTCTTAAGCTCCACAGTAACATGCACTGTGCCTGCCTTCTTCACAATCCAGCCAGCTGTCCTGCGTAGAAGAAGACTCAAAACATACCAGACCCAGTACTCCATCAAGTGTGTTGGATTTGTATATGAAAAATCACATCTGCCAGTGTAACGGATGGTACATGTATATATCGTTGTTGTCTATATTTTTAAAAAATCGTGAACGAATGCCAAATTCCATCTATATCCTCATTACCACCGTTGAATGAGTCTACAGTATTTCAACAGCAGTCTGGCTGGATGTTACGATTAGTGACTAGGTGTGAACACACATGATTACTTGAGGGGGGCGCCTGAGTTCTATTTTCGATCGACACACCATCTGTGAGCTGATATATAATGTATGACTTTGGGCAGCTGGAGAGACTCGCAGTCATCTGTGCTAAATCTCAAGTTTCCCATGTTTAAAGGGATTTATTCCTTAAGAATAAATCACTGTGTTCAGTTCATAGACTGGCCTTTGCTCCTGGCAGACATAACTCATCGATCGCAGCATTTAGTTTATCTGAGTCAAGAGGCAGATTCTTCTCAAGGTAGCACTCTGCCTATAAGCCTTGCATGAGTGCTCAGTTGCTTAGTCCTGTCCGACTCCTCACAACCCCATGGACCGTAGACCGCCAGGCTCCTCTGTCCATGGGATTCTTGAGGCAGGAATACTGGAGTGAGTTGTCAGCCCCTTTTCCAGCATCCTCCCCACCCAGGGACCAAACCCATGTCTCTTGCATCTCCTGCATTGGCAGGCAGATTCTTTACCACTCCGCCACCTAGGAAGCCCAATAAAATAATAAGTTAACATGAATTTCAGAGGTATACTGTTATTTATAATCTCAGTCTAGCATAATTTCCATTGTATAGTAAAAGGTCAGGGATGCAATTATAATAATAGATTCATTTTGCTTCTTTTTATTCTGCTTCTGTGTACATTGTCAACACCATTTTAATTTTCTCGTATAATCCATGCCTGTTTCATTGTTTGAGTCATACAGAGATCGATTTTTACATTATGAATCTTGCAAAACATATTCCCACAGAAAAGAACAATTTATAAAACTTGCAGGATGTAGCTATCTTCTCTTTCAAAGTAAGTTTCCAACTACTTTTCCTTCATTTTTATTACTTTGCGTCTGTCTACTTACTTTTTTGTTCAATTCGTTCCCAACTATTCCTGAACATTCCTGTAAAGTTGAGAAACATCCTTCACATTCTTCTCGGTCTTTCTCTGCCTACCAAGTACTTAACCTACATATTTATTTCACTGAGGCTATCCCTCTTGGCTCAGATGGTAAAGCATCTGCCTGCCAATGCAGGTGACCTGGGTTCAATCCCTGGGTAGGGAAGATCCCTGGAGAAGGCAATGGCAACCCACTCCAGTATTCTTGCCTGGAGAATCCCGTGGACTGAGGAGCCTAGTGGGCTACAGTCCGTGGGGTCGCAAGAGTCAGACACGACTGGCCAACTTTCACTTTCTATGCTGTTTGAAACTAATACTTTGCCTGTGTGCTTACGCAGTTTGTCTTTGGAGCACAGAACTTGAATACGGAGCAGGGTACTTCCCAGAAGTTTCGGCCTCTTCGAAATTCCCCAGGGACATGGGTTTCCTGACTTGGACCCTGAAATGGTACATTTGTGTGTACGCTCTCACACTTGAATGTCAAAGAGCTTTTCACCCTCTCGAAACTCCAAATCGCATCGCTCCAGGCACACCAGCAGGGCATTCAACAGCCTGCTGTCTTCTGCTGGGATCTTCGACAAATGAATCATATGTCATTTTTCCTTCCCGAACCAGATGCCGTTTTATTTTATTCTGGGTGTTTGCCTCGCAGCACGCATTTGCTGTTTCTAGTACATTCAGTCCTTCGTCTGAGGGATTTCTTATAAGATGCTCACTGACCTAACCCATCAATCTCGCCTCTGCCTGCAGCCCTTCCTAAAAACTGTTTAGTGTTACGCTGATCTTCTCATTGCGACGCCACGCTTTTTACCTGCTTCTGTTTCCCATCGACTTGGGATTTATCATTAATTATCATGACCCTTCCATCTTGGACATTCAGAAGAGATGCTGGGCAGTCACTCATGTCTGCCTCTATCAGGGCTGTGGCGGGTCACATCAAGCTCTTGAAATATGATCAGTGTTGCCTTCAACACGGGTTTCTAAAATAATCAGTACTGCTACATTTAGAATGGACCATGAGGGCTTTACCTGGTGGCTCAGTGGTCAAGAATCTGCCTGCCAGACGTGGAGAACAGACAGTGGGGGAAAGAGAGGGTGGAGGAAATACAGAGTAGCATGGAAACATGTACACTACCACATGTAAAATAGATGTGGTTGTCTTTCAGTCACTCATTCGTGCCTGATTCCTTATGACCCCATGGCCTGCAGCACGCCAGGCTTCCCTGTCCATCACCCACTCCTGGAGTTTGCCCAAATTCATGTCCATTGAGTTGGGGATGCCATCCAACCGTCTCATCCTCTGTCATCGACCCAGGGATCAAACCCAAGTCTCCTGTATTGCAGGCAGATACTTAACATCTAAGTGAAAGAGTATCTAATTGTCTCAAGGTTTTCCAGAAGGTTCCTCTCTGAGCATTCTGCCAACATGAGAGAAGGTTCCACTCTCGGTTAGACTAACCACGAGTGACTGTTTGTCTTGGAGCCAAATCGCAATTTCTTGGGTGAGTCAGAGGATCTGAGCTCCTCTTGTTCACTCAAGGTTGGAGGAAGTTAATCTTGAAGGTGGAGTTCCTGGAATGGAAGTGGTTTTTTTTTTTCACTGAACTTCTGGGTCACCTCAGGCACATAAAGAAGACGTGGAGTCAGTGCATTTGTAACTGTTTATGGTCTGAGTTGGTTCCTGCAGATACATTTTCCTCTCAAATTCACCTGGCCTAGTCCAGGCCCTGTAGATATTACCTTGGGTTTATCAGTTGGGAGGGTGGACTTCCCTGGTGGTTCACATGGTAAAGAGTTCGCCTGCAGTGCGGATTTCCTGTTTCAGACCAGAGAGCTTTCCAGGGTTGAGGAGAGCTGGGTTCGATCCCTGGGTTGGGAAGATCCCCTGGAGGAGGAAATGGCAACCCACTCCAGTATTCTTGCCTGGAGAATCCCATGGACAGAGGAGCCTGGTGGGCTACAGTCCATGGGGTTTCGAAGAGGTGGACACGAATGAATGACTAAGCACAGTTCAGCACATGGATGGTGCTTAACAAGCCATCATGGGAGTGTAAGTCACCCAGAAGATGCAGATAAAAACCTAACAAAGGCTTTGCTATAGGCTTCCTCGGTGGCTCTGTCATTAAAAAAAAAAATCGGCCTGCAATGCAGGAGTTGTGGGTTCAACCCCTGGGTCAGAAAGATCCCCTGGAGAAGGAAATGGCCACCCACACCAGTATTCTTGGACAGAGGCTGATGGGCTGTACAGTCATCGGATCGCAAAGAGTAAGACACAGATCTACTAATGAGACAGTTCTCCCTTTAAACAGTCATGGTGAGCTGCCAATATTCATGTTCTTTTATTTAAAAAAATTTTTTTACGGGTATATTGCTTTATTTATGTTTGACTGCACTGCATCTTGCTTCACTGGGCTTTCTCTTCCTTGTGGCGAGCAGGGTCTAACTCTCTAGTTGTGTTCCCTGGGCTTCTGATTGTGGCGACTTCTGTTGTTGCAGAGCACAGGCCCTAAGGCACGCCACGGGTCTCAGCAGCTGCATCTTGCTAACTCTCGGGTGCCCAGCTTTAGTAGTTGAAGCACGTTGCTCGTGGGTTTGAGGTGGGCGGGCCCTAGCACACACAGACCTCAGTAGTCATGACTCAAGGGCTTCGTTGTTCCTTGGCATCTGGAATCTTCCCAGAGCAGGCATGGACCCCTGTCCCCTGCATTGGCAGATGGATCCTTCTTCACTCTGTTTCCAGGGAAGTCCTCGTGTAATTTCTTAAACAGGGTGGGCATCTTATTCAGAAGGCATGGCAACCAAGTAGGACTTGGTAGCTCTGAGTATTTAAATACTCTAACTCGGAAGGAGAATTCACCACCCAGTGGGTACTGAGCATCTCAGATTCCATGCAAATACATTTCTGAGTGTTTCCACATTTGTGTCTCCCAGTCTCATCCTTTGCAACGTCAAGGTCACGCTTGTGATCAACTCTGTCCGCATTTCCTGCATCCATTTCCTAGGGCCGCTGTAACCAAGACCCCACATTTAGTGGCTTCAAATAGCACACAATTTAATTAAAAACAAAACAAAACTAATCTGATTCTTCCCTGTGAGTCCAGTGGTTAAGGCTTCGCAGGGGATTTGGGTTCGATCCCTGGTCGGGAAGCTAAGATCTTATATACTTTACAGCCAAAACATCGAAACATAAAACAGAAACGGTATTGTAGCAAATGACATCATGGTACATGTATACAGTGGAATCCGACCGAGCCATTAAAAAGAATGAAGGAATGTCATTTGCTGCAACATGGATGGACCTAGATATTGTCATACTGAGTGAAGGATATCAGGCAGAGAAGGAGAAATATATGACACCTCTTATATGTGGAATCTATAAAGAAATGATACAGCTGAACTTAAAAGCAGCTGACTCACAGAGTTAGAGAAGGAACTTACGGTTACTCCAAGGAAGGATGGGAAGAAGGGATAGTTGGGGAGTTTGGGATGGACATGATGTTGAGTCACTAAGTCATGTCTGGCTTTTTGCTCAAATTCACATCCATTGAGTTGGTGATGCCATCCAACCGTCTCATCTTCTGCTGGCCCCCGAACCAACTATCAAACCCACGACCCCTGAAGGGGAAACCTGGAGTCCTAGTCAGCCCCAGTGATTTCTGCCTTCTTATTTTATACACTGGAAACTCCTCTCACCACTTAACTCTGTTGTCTGTTTATTGTCTTTCTCTCAAAATGCAGCATCCTGAAATCCACCTACGTGATGGATTTAATGATGATGGAGATAACGATTTATCCATTTCTGTCTAGGGTTAAAGGACTCTGGTACAGAGGGCTCTTGAATCTGATACAAGGGCTCCCAGCTTGTTTTCTCCATGCCTCTGAATCATCCCGTGTTAAAATTTTCCCTTCATCAAGTTTTCAGCCGTGACTCCAAAGGTGGATATATTTTCATGCATTAGCCATTTTGACACCCTCTGCATTTTTAATCAGCTTGCAGTCACATCGGAGAACAAGGAAAGACCTTGGGAGACGGTTCTGTTCTTTGGAAGTCTTCTGTGCTCACGAAGAAAGTGGCAATGCCTTTTTTCCCCCTCAGGGTGTGCCCCCAGATGTTTGCACAGTTAGCTCATCATTGACAGGGGTATTTTTTCTAGAAACTAATGCCTGCAGCCACTGATGTGTCTTTTGACCCATCAAGTATCAATCCTCTTACTTGTACTAACCTTTGTGGGTTATGACAGTCAGTGTTACACCTAACACACCTGTGAAGCCTTCTAATTTCCTTAAAATGTTTTCTGCAGTACTCTCTTCTGGAAAAGGAACAGGGCATTCTCTAGCACTGTTTTCATGCCCACTCTCCGTAGCAGAATCAGTCACTGAGGACTTCTGTCTTTCTCTTGGTCTACTCTTCGCATCCTCTGAATCAGACCTATGTTCTGAAGACGTGTCACCTTCGGAGACACTGGTCTATATGTCACTTAGACAGTGAAAGAAAGTATCTGCATTAAACTCACTGAAAACCTCTCCTTCACTCAGAATCTCAACATGCATCATTTCCCACAATTTTGTAATGATAAACTTGTGTTTGTAGTAAACATAAAGTTGGAACAGAATCCTAATGGAGCAAACCATGAAAGAGGACAGTCATCACGTGTATAATGGTAGAAAAGAGACAGGCCTTACCAGTGGACAAAGTAACCTTGAAACATATACCTTGTGTCAAATAGATAGAGCCAGTGGGAATGTGCTTGGGAGCTCAAACCAGTCCTCTGTTATACAAACTAGAGGGTTGGGAGGGGGTGGGAGGTGGGAGGGAGCTTCAAGAAGGAGGTGAAATATCCATTTTTATGGCTGACCCACGTTGATGTACAACACAATATTGTGAAGCGCTTATCTGTCAATTAAAAATAAGTAAATTTTAAAGATAAGTTGTGTAACGAACCCTTGATCAATTCTCATCTCTGACAATTTCACACGGGAATATTAATTGTGTCACTCTGTAAAAACATGCTGACGTGTCTTGGATCAATAGCGTTCAGTTAAGAAAAAGGCTCAATATTAATAATATATCTCTGATCAGGAATGTGTTCATCATATTTATCCTGTTTCCTCCCTGCAGTTCAAAGTCATGGCCACAGCATCTCGCATCTGTATCCTTACCTGTCTTATTCATGGTCATTTCACAGCCTGAGACAGCTCTGTAAGGAGAGCTAACTGACCTAAACAACTTTTCTGACATGTATTTTCCCTTAAATTCACTTGCTGGTTTGGGTTTTCAGTTGGGTTATTTCCCGTACGTTAGTTGTAATTTCTTAGGAAATATGTCTTTAGATGAGAAATGGTCTTTCTTCACCTCTCCTGGTTGTTCAGTCGCTCAGTCGTGTCCAACTCTTTGCGGCCCCATGGGTCACAGCACGCCAAGCTTCCCTGTATTTCCAGAGTTTGCTCAAATTCACGTCCATTGTGATGGCATCCAACCATCTCATCCTCTGTCGTCCCCTTCTCCTCCTGCCTTCAATCTCAGCCAGCATCAGGGTCTTTTCCAGTGAGTCAGCTCTTGGCATCAGGTGGCCAAAGTATTGGAGTTTCATCTTCAGCATCAGTCCTTCCAGTGAATATTCAGGACTGATTTCGTTTAGGAGTGACTGGTTTGACATCCTTGCAGTCCAAGGGACTCTCAAGAGTCTTCTCCAACACCACAGTTCAGAAGCATCAATCCTTCGGTGCTCAGCCTTCTTTATGGTCCAGCACTCACGTCCATACGTGACTACTGGGAAAACCGTAGCTTTCACTAGATGGCTCTTTGCCGGCAAAGTGATGTCTCTGCTTTTGAATATGCTGTTTAGCTTTGTCATAGCTATTCTTCCAAGAAGTAAGCATCTTAATTTCATGGCTGTAGTAACTGTCCACAATGAATTTGGAGCCCAAGAAAATAAAATCTGTCTGTGTTTGCACTTTTTCCCTATTTGCCCTTAAATGATGGAACCAGATGCCATGATCTTCATTTTTTGAATGTTGAGTTTTAAGCCAGCTTTTTCACCCTTCTCTTTCACTCTCACCAAGAGGTTCTTTAGTTCCTCTTCACTTTCTGCCATTAAAGTGGAGTCATCTGCATATCTGACATTGTTAATATTTCTCCCACCAATCTTGATTCTAGCTTGTGATTCATCTGGCCTAGCATTTTGTATAATGTACTTTGTTCAGTTGAGTGTCTCAATCATGTCCAACGCTTTGTAATGCTTTGTGACCCCATGAGCCCCAGCACGCCAGTCCTCCCTGTCCATCACCAACTCCCAGAGTTTACCCAAACTCATGTTCATTGAGTTGATCTGTATAGAAACTAATAAAATGTTAGCATAACCTCCAGACTAACTTTTTATCTTTGGATCTCGCTGGGATTTCCATTGCCTTGTGCTGTCTTAGACGTTGTAGGTAAGAGCCTGGCTTGTTGACTTAGAGATTTAGTCATCACATTTTATCAACTTCTCCAGGACCAGGGTAGGTCATAGTGGAGCCTGTGGAAGGAAGGTAGTTTAAAATGATTTCTGACTGTAGATTGCATTTTGCTCGCCTGTACAAGAGAAGCTGTTATTTCCTTGAAAATAGAACCGAGCAGTACCACTGTGTTTTATATTCCTCTTAGTGTCGTGAATGCTAAGGAAAATATTCCACAGCACCCAGTCCTCCCATGGATGTGATTCTACCATTTCCTCCCATTTTTTTCACAGCACAATAGCTATTAAGCCATTGTCCTAAAGGCAACAGAAATTAGCTTCTTACAAGACAGTGAATCCTAGACGAGCTCTAAGAAAGGGTTTGACTCATCTCTTTACCCCTTAAAAAATCCTCTCTTAAATTGCAGCTCAATTAAGAATTAGCCTAAAATAGACGTTTTAATAGAAAAAAATGTGGTTATAAGTTATGGAAGTGACTTTTAAATCTCACCCCTGTTATAAGAGAGTTGAGTAAATTTAAACGAATGTTATAGATGCCGATTGAATCCCTGAAAAGCACAGCTTCATTTCTACAAATGAGTATTTTTTGTTGTTTTTGCTGTTCAGTCACTTAGTTGTGTCTGGCTCTTTGCGACCCCATGGACTGTAGCACACCAGGTTTCCCTGTCCTTCAGTGCTGGAATTTGCTCAAACTCATGTCCATTGATTTGGTGATGCCATCCAACCATCTCATCCTCTGTCATCCCCTTCTCCTGCCCTCAGTCTTTCCCAGCACCCATGTCTTTTCCAATGAGTCACCTCTTCGCGTCAGGTGGCCAGAATACTGGAGTTACAGCCTCAGCATCAGTCCTTCCAGTGAGTATTCAGGGTTGATGTTCTTTAGGATGGACTGGTTGGGTCTCCTTGCAGTCCAGCAAGGGATGCTGAGAGTCTTTTCCAGCACCGCTATTTGAATGCGTATTAGACGCAGGTTGTTTTTTCCCCTCACGTGACATGCGGTCTGGAATAGAAGAGGTATATGAGGAGCAGTGTATTTGGTGTATTTCTTCCTGAAACAGTGTGGTCTCGATGCCCTTCAGATGGCTCAGGATGGTAGGGAAAGTGATGAGGTGACATTCTGGATTTTTCCAAACGTACTTGCCTATTCTCCTCCACCTGCCTCTCAGAGCTGTCTTACCTGGGTAGCCAGTGCAGGTGTCTAGGGAAGCTTTAAAAAAAAATTAGCGTCCAAGCAGAAGGAGCCTCTAAAAAAAATTAGCGTCCAAGCAGAAGGAGCCTCCAGGCATTTAAAAATAAGAGAGCTGGCCAACGCACCACATTCTATATGCTTTGCGTTTCTAAGTCAACCCAACTATTTTAGGTCTGTCTCACTGACATTTTTTTTTCCTTGTGTTATTTTAATTTTGGAACACCACAGGGCTTCCTTATCAGATCCGTCGTCATGATGGAAGATCACAATTAGGAAAGCAGACGGAAAAGACGAAAACTTACTAGCTGAGGTAGATATTGAGAGAGAAAGGTTGAAAGAGATCAAACATAAGATCATTCCGCGGGGTAGGAGGAGAAAGATTATTTTAAACTCTAGGGTTTTTAGATTTGTTTTCTTAAATAAATAAATTTTACATAAAGGTCTTTATTTAAAATGCATACTTCAAAGGTTTTTAAATTCATTTTTGGAGGACACAAGTTACCAGAAAAGGATGTTCTATCAGTATAGTAATTTAGCCAACTGATTTGATGAAATATGGATATTCTGACTTTCTTTTAGCCAAGAACCTCTTCTTAGGTCAGTCCATTGGCAGTTATGGAGATTGTGTAAGCCTGTGTGTGTGTCTGTGTGTGTGTATTCATGGGTGCACACCTGTTCTCCATTCCAGTGGTCAGGATTTTCACAATATTGCTATTGTAAATATTTTGGCAGTCTTCCATGTACATATTTAACACATTTGTGGGATCTAAAATGAAATGATTCACGTGAACTTACAAGACAGAAACAGACTCACAAGACTTACAGAACAGACTTATGTTTGGCTTGGGGATTGATGGGGGAAGGGACAGTCAGGGAGTCTGGGATGGACGTGGACACGCTGCTGTATTTAACATGGAGAAGCAGCAAGGACCTGCTGGCCAGCTCAGGGAACTCTGCTCAGTACTCTGTGATAACCTGATGGTCCCCAGGGGGAAGGATGGGGGAGGGATAGTCAGGGAGTCTGGGATGGACATGGACACATGGCTGTGTTTAACATGGAGAACCAGCAAGGACCTGCTGGCCAGCCCAGGGAACTCTGCTCAGTACTCTGTGATAACCTGATGGTCACCAGGGGGAAGGATGGGGGAGGGATAGTCAGGGAGTCTGGGATGGACATGGACACGCTGCTGTGTTTAACATGGAGAACCAGCAAGGACCTGCTGGCCAGCACGGGGAACTCTGCTCAATGTCACGTGGCAGCCTGGATGGGAGGGGAGTTTGGGGGAGAATGGACACATGTGTATGTGTGGCTGAGTCCCTTAAGCGATCCACCTTAAGCAATCAGAACATTGTTGACCGTCTATACCCCGAACACAAATGTAGAAGTTTAAAAAAATGTAAGTTCTTATGTATTTCCATAAACTATTTCTAAGTGTTCCCTTCCTCCATCAGCAGTGTTCTGCAAGTCTCCTCTGCGGTCCTGCAAATCCCGCAGGCCCTGAGCACGCCCTGACTTCCATGCGCTTTTCCTGTTGCCTTCCTCTGTGTGTTCCGGCAGTGAACCACGCCGTCCCAGCTCTGAGGTCAGACACTTGGCATCACGGAAGAGAAATCCCCCCGGGAGAATGTCGCAGGTGTAGAATCATCCCGCTCTCGGGAGAGAACAAAGTGCATAAAGCCGCACTCTTTCGCAGTGTACCTTAAAGTGAAACGTGAAAGTGTGAGTCGCTCAGTCGGGTCTGACTCTTTGCGACCCCATGGACTGCAGCCCACCAGGCTGCTCTGTCCATGGCGATTCTCCAGGCAAGGATACTGGAATGGGTTACCGTTCCCTCCTCCAGGGACCTTCTCGACCCAGGGATCTAACTTGGGTCTCCTGCATTGCAGGCAGATTCTTTCCCACCTGAGCCACGAGGGAAGCCCAGTTTAAAGGCACTTATAAACATTCTTCTATATGTTTTCAGATAAATCCTGATACCAGGATGTATCAGGATTGTCCATGCTGGAAGTGCATTTATAAAGTTTCTCTTCGTATCGACCTATGACCAGTTTTTATTAGCAGAACACTAAGAAACCTAATGATGTCTTTGAGTGAAGAAATAGTGATTTATTATCCTTGCACTGTGTCCATGGCAACCCACTCCCGTATTCTTGCCTGTGCGATCCCTAGATGGAAAAGCTAGGTGGGCTCAAGTCCATGGGGTTACAAAGTGTTGGACACAACTTAGGGGCTCAACAACAAAAACCTGTCCACAAATTAACAAGTGGTTCAATGAAATAAATCAATGTATGTACACGTATGCTTGTACTTATGTACAGATACTCATATATGCTCACCTAAACATCTTATTTCTATATCTGAATAGAAGGTACAGATAATGTAATTATATACATATATAGAAATCAAATATATATAATATATAGAGTTTGTGTTCAGGGTGATCAAAAAGTTCTAGAAGTGATAGCTCTAGGGGTGATGTCAGTACAACACTGTATAAGTATGTTAATACCACTGACTTCTTTTAAGATGGTTAAAATCACAGAGTTTCTGTTATGGAGAGTCCCATGGACAGAGAAGCCTGGCAGGCTACTTTTCATGGGATGGCAAGAGTTGGACTTGACTTAGTGCTATCCTTATCTGTTATGGATATTTGACTACCACTAAAAGCGTATATATTGCGTTTGAACTTGCATCTGCAAGGATTCAAACTCCGATGTGAACACTCCCCCTAAACCAACCACAGGGTGTTGACTCTACCTCTTGCCTTAGACACTTGATGCTAACTCCTCCCATAGGAGACTTGACCTTTGACTTTTGACCCCTGATATGAACACTGACATGGAAACTTGAACAGAACCTTCGTCTGACATTGAAATCTGACGCCAACCCTCACCAGGAAGTGAAACCTTGAAACTAAGCTGGGGACTTTGACCTTTTGATTCCTGACCTATGATTTGACCCATGACCCCAAACAGTGCATGTGGACCTGACCCTGAGCCCTGATACAAATGGAAGCTGAATATGAACCTTTGAGTTCAGTTCAGTTCAGGCGCTCAGTCGTGTCCGACTCTTTGTGACCCCATGACTGCAGCACGCCAGGCTTCCCTGTCCGTCACCAACTCCCAGAGCTTGCTCAAACTCATGTCCATTGAGTCGGTGATGCCATCCAACCATGTCATCCTCTGTCGTCCCCTTCTCCTCCTGCCCTCAATCTTTCCCAGCATCAGGGTCGTTTCCAATGCGTCAGTTCTTCGCATCAGGTGGCCAAAGTATTGGAGTTTCAGCTTTAGCATATGTCCTTCCAATGAACATTCAGGACTGATTTCCTTTATGATTGACTGGTTTGATCTCCTTGCAATCCAAGGGACTCTCAAGAGTCTTCTCCAACACCCCATGAATTAAGAATGAATCTTAATTCTGCCCAATCTTGAAAAAACCCAGACCCAACCCCTAACTCCATCATAAACCTTTGAATTGACCCTTGACCTTTGACCAGAACCCTTGACTGTTGGCTCTTGAGTCAAACACCAAAGACAGCTTTCACAGAGAGACCCTGATCCCGTGGCCTTTGAGCTAAGTCATGACCTTTGACCCCCGCTTCTATCATGAACTACAAGCCCTTTATATTAACATTGACTTCTGCCCCTACCGTGTCGGTCTGAAATTTGGCCTTGCCTTAATCTGTCTGAACCTGAATCCATACTCAACAAGTATCCTAACCCTGGACCTTCAGTTTTCAACCCTTTCCCTTTCACTCCTTGACTCCTGACTTTGAATCATTCACCTGTACAGAAACCCAGTTCTGTTCTCCACCTCCCTTTCTCACCTGACTCTTAACCCAAACGCAAACGTGAAACTCCACCCTGACCCACCAGCGACCAATCTGATGCCCAAACCTGTCCCTAAACCCAGGATAGGCAATTGAATGTCTGGGTGGTGGAGGGAGGGTGTGGAATTTGCAGACCCACAGCCCTACAGACATCGCAGACTCAGACACTCACAGGCAGTTTTCCAAAAGGTTTCATTCACCAAAGATCTAGGCATTGCAGGCTTATGGTCAACAACTGTTCCTACAGATTTCAAGGTGAAATAGCCATGGCTTCACCTGTGATCTTCCCAATTACAGACTTGTGTGATTGTGTGATGGAGAGAGAGCTGTAGATGTCCACGTCCTGGAAAAATCCATTCCTTCAGTGAATAATTAATTGAGAACCAGGGATAACACCTTGACACAGCCAGGAGCGAAAGTGACCACGATGCCCAGCCCAGCAGAATGGACATTTTTTTTTTGTAGTGGACAGATAGTAACTCAGTCAAAAACCAAGACTCACTCCATGTTGAAGTCCCAACTGCTAATCAAAATGAAGATTTTAGTCGCTCAGTTGTGTCTGACTCTTTGGGACCCTGTGAACCATAGTCCGCCGGGCTCCTCTGTCCATGAGATTGTCCAGGCAAGAATACTGGAGTGGGTCACCACTTCCTCCTCCAGGGGATCTTCTCCACCCAGGGATGGAATCCACATCTATTGCATTGGCAAGTGGATTCTTCACTGCTAAGCCACCTAGGAAGCCCCTTTGACACCCCAAAACCTGTCCATGGAATTCTCCAGGCAAGAAAAGCAGAGTGGGTTGCCATATCCTTCTCCAGTGGGTCTTCCCTACTCAGGGAAAGAAGCTTGGTCTCCTGTATTGCAGGTATATTCTTTGCCATCTGAACCACCAGCAATCAAACATTTCTTCAGCTTTCCTGCAGAGCATGGTAACATAGTTATCTCTGAAAGCAATTTCTACTTCTGTATATGGATGATTTTGTTACCACATTGGGTACCAACTTGAGAAACTCAGCTGCTTCTCACTTTCTGCAGAAATCCACTCATCTGTGCCTATAGGTGTGTGCCTGTGTGTTTTTGTATCTTAGTACGTATCAGATTTAACTTACGAGGAGGAGAAACTCGAAACATTTTACGGTGATTATGTAAACTTAAACCTTTCAAATGGACTATCTCTCAGCTCTTTTCGTCTTTTGGGCATCCTATAACCAGGAATTTTGTTCTGCATGTTTTGACTCATCAAACTGGCCAATTTGCTGAGCCATATTTATAATCTGGGCTTTCCAGGTGGCGCTAGTGGTAAAGAACCCGCCTGCCAGTGTGGGAGACGGTAAGAGACCCAGGTTTGATCCCTGGTTGGGGAAGATCCCCTGGAGGAGGAAATGGCAACCCACTCCAGTATTCCTGCCTGGACAATCCCACGGACAGTTAGACATGACTGAAGCGACTAGGCACAGCCCAGCACCTTTATAATCTATTCTTCTTTCGGCATTCTCTTTCTGCCATGCGTGATTTAAGAAAGAACACAATGTAACTCGCTTCTCTCCCCGAGATGCCTTTGCCTTTCTCATCAAAATAATAATAAACTTGTGCCTTTGTTAACGTAGTTCTGAGTACAGGACGGGATCTCTTTAGAAGCTGTTCTTGCCATTTGAATAATTATTATCCTCCCATCCCAGGAGTACAGTCAATAGGTCTGAATCCTCAGGAGGTTTAGTCTGGAACTTGTTTGAAAATACCTCCCAGGTGTTCAGCTGTGCCTGGAAACTCCTGTTAAAAAGTTAGAACACATTCCCCAGATGTGGCAAATTAGAACAGCAGAACATCAGGTTTAAGAAAACTTGTACTAAATGCCTTCATAAATTCTAATTGAGACTTAATTCTTTAGATTCCTTAGTTCTTGATACTGTGAAACAGCATTTGGCACAGGCCAGGGAAGAATTAGAACACGTGTCACTGTCTACATTCCAGATAAACAATTGCTTTTTTAACGTTTATCTAACACGAGACCACGAGCGTAAAGCCATCGCCTTCTCCACATTAGAAAATTTAGGGTTGGCGATTATGCTGGTTGTTGAACTGCTGAATTTGACCTGGGGGGTAAAAAAAAAAATTTTTATTTTTTAAATATCTCTAGCTACTTCATGGAGTCCTGAAACCAGTTTTTAAGGCAATTGTAATCTTTTTATCGTTTCTAACATGAGAGGAGTTTTCATCCACGGACATGAATAATTAAACAGCTTGCTAACGCATAATCTGAAATAAGAGGAGAACACAATGAATTTTTTTTTTATTCCTCTCTCTTCCCCTCTTAAACTATATGTCTTTGGCCTTACTCAGAGAGTCATAACCTCTCTGAATCTTGTTTATCATTTCCTTCCTCTGCTACATTTTATTTATACAAAATCATCTCTAGCATGACCCTATTAATTACGCTACGGGTAGACTGGTTTTGATCTTCTGTAAATTAAATCGTATATTCACCTTTACCTGACATTTTGCATGGAAGGCTGTGATTTGGGGGTTCAGCGATGGTGATATTTGAAGATGTAGCTTGTTTATGCATGAATTCCTCTTAGCTATGTCATCATACATTTCATTTCTTCCTTTGCTTCTTTTTGATTATACGTACTAGTTTGTTGTACTTTGTAGATTCTGTACATAAGTAATATCATACAGTATTTATCTTTCTCTGTCTGACTTTTTTTCACTTAGTATAATACCCTCTAAGTCCATCCACGTTGCTGGAAATGGTTTCATTTCATTATTTTTTTATGGCTGAGTAATATTCCATTGTGTAGGTTTGTGTGTGTGTGTGTGTGTGTAACACCTTCTTTATCCATTCATCTGTTGATGGACATTTAGGTTCTTCCATGTCCTAGCTATTGTAAAAAGTGCTGCAGTGAACATTGGGGGTGTGCATATCTTTTCTAATTAGAGAGTTTTGGGTTTTTTTTTTTTGGATATATGCCCAAGAGTGAAATTGCTGGATCACATGGGAACTCTATTTTTAGTTATTTTGAGGAAACTTCATACTGTTTTCCAAAGTGGCTACCCCAATTTATATTCCCAACATTGCATGCATATTATGTGGTTTTTCATAAAAATTGAAGAGCATCTAGTGAGTTTCTTATGAAGAATCAGTCTTTGAGATCAGAAGAGACTCTTCACCTTTCAATAGTTGGGCATAAGGTGGTAGAAATGACATTTCATTTCTATTCCATTCACTTGACTTTTCAGCACTCTGCCTGGTGCTAGGGTTGATGATCACAGGCTGACATAAATCTATATTTAAAATTGATTTATTCCATTCTGTAATTATAGCAAGATGCCCACTTTATGATTTTTCTTTATAAATCCCTGCTTATACATTAGGAGTTTGGCATTCACATATACACAGTTGCTGTACATATGCAATTTACCAGATATACAATTTGGACAAGGAGGATGATTAAAAAACTCTACATGAGAATCTAGACAGTATATGAAAAAGCAGAGACATCACTTTGCCAACAAAGGTATGTATAGTCAAAGCTACTGGTTTTTCCAGTAGTCAGACATGGATCTGAGAGCTGGACCACAGAGACGGTTGAGCACTGAAGAACTGATGCTTTCAAACCATGGTGCTGGACAAGACTCTTTAGAGTGTGTTGGACAACAAGGAGATGACACCAGTCAATCCAGAAAGAAGTCAACCCTGAATATTCATGGGAAGGATTGATGCCCCAATACTCTGGCCACCTGATGCAAAGAGCTGACTCCTTGGAAAAGACCCTGATGCTGGCAAAGATTGAAGGCAGGAGGAGAAGGGGACGACAGAGGATGAGATGGCTGGATGGCATCACCAACTCAATGGACATGAATTTGAGCAAACTCCAGGAGATAGTGCAGGACAGGGAAGCCTCATGTGCTGTGGTCCATGGGGTTGCAGAGAGTCATGATAAGTCATGCATAGACATGACTTATCAACTGAGCAACAACAGCAAAGATGACAATCAGCTATTTTCTCATAAAAATAACTCATTACTAATCAACGGTTTGGTGCCAGTTTATGCTTTTAAAATAACATGGTTGTTTAGCCACAGACATAGCTCTAGAAGCCATCAATATTGGTAATTAAAGGAATGTTCAGATTCAGGAACACAAAATGAATTTGTTAATCATAAGTTGTTTTGCATGAAAAGGTCAGGTGTTATTTGAAGTTTGAATTTAATTATAGTGGTCAATTAAATATTTTTTTTCCCCATTTTTTTCCTTGCATTTCAATGGGGAAGAGTGTAGAATCTAGCTATGCAGCAAAAATGAGTAGGATCAACATAATGGAAATTTTCTTGGAAACAGCATTATGCAATATTCCATAGTCCTCCTGTTGAAAGTTAGCCATGATTTCCAGTTCCATAGCCAATTGCTCTGGGGTTAGAAGCATGTTGGTTGATCCAAGGCCTCACTCGACTGGGGAATACTGGTTGGTTTTTAAACAAATCTTGAATAATTAGGTAAAAGGTATTCTGTTTTTCATCATATGCTGTTTCCCTTCTTAAAGTAAATTCATTTCACAGTTGCTTTACCTATGTAAATTAGATTATAAAGATACATCCACAGTGAGACCAAAATAATATGAAGGAGTCTTACAAATTGAGTACTGTAGTAGACTCTTCTTTGCAGAAATGGACTTTCAAATCTCCTCGTCAGCAAGGGCGCGTTCAGTCAGTTTTGTCGCTCAGTCATTTCCAACTCTTTGTGACCCCATGGACTGCAGCACACCAGGCCTCCCTGTCCTTCACCATCTCCCTGAGCTTCCTCAAACTCATGTCCTTTGAATCAGTGATGCCATCCGACCATCTCATCCTCTGTCGTCCCCTTCTCCTCCCGCCTTCAATCTTTCCCAGCATCAGGGTCTTTCCTAGTGAGTCAGCTCTTTGCATCAGGAGGCCAAAGGCTTGGAACTTCAGCTTCGCCATCAGTCTTTCCAATGCATATTCAGGACGGATTTCATTTAGGGTGGACTGGTTTGATTTCCTCACTGTCCACAGGACTCTCAAGAGTCTTCTCCAGCACCACAGCTTGAAAGCATCAGTTCTTTGGCACTCAGCCTTCTTTATGATCCCACTCTTGCATCCGTGCATGGATACTGGGAAAACCATAGCTCTGACTCTTCAGATATTCACCATCTTAGTGATGTCTTTGCTTTTTAATACGCTGGTCTAGGTTTGTCATAGCCTTTCTTCCAAGGAGGATATTTAATAATTGAGAATTCAGCAGGAAGACAGCATAGTCAAACTATGCAACCAAAGGGGCAATTTGAGTGTGTGTTACAGAGGATGTATGCACTCAGTCCTGAGAAATATCCCTACTTCTCCAACAACCCCCTTTCTGTACCCAAAACTGAACTTTCTATTGGGATTTTATTGGGTTGGCCAAAAAGTTTGTTCAGATTTTTCCATAGACTCTAATGAGAAAGCCCAAACGAACCTTCTGGCTAGCCCAGTAGCTCTTTCCCAGGTCGTGCCATCCACCTGTTGCTAATGTGTGTTGTGATTCCTCTCAGACCTTCCCAGGGTCTTTTCTTATCAGTCTTTTATTCCTCCAGTACTGTGTTAAGTTTCAGGTGAACGGCAATGTGATTCATTTTGATGGACGTATGGATAGACAGATAGATGAATGGATATAGATAATATTTTCCATTCTTGGTTATTACAAGATATTGATTATAGTTCACTCTGCTATACACTAGGACCTCTTGTTTTTATTCTTTATGTATAGCAGGATGTGTATGTTAATCCCAAACATGCAATTCCTACCACTTTGTATCCTCTTTGGTAACCATAAGGTTGTTTTCTGTGTTAGTCTATTTATATTTTGTAAATAAGTTAATTCGTAGCATTTTTTAGATTGCATGTTTCAGGGGCTTCACTGATAGCTCAATTGTTAAAGAATCTGCCTGCAATGCAAGAGACCCCAGTTCGATCCCTGGGCCTGGAAGACCCCATGGAGAAGGGATAGGCTACCCACCCCAGTATTCTTGGGCTCCCCTGGTGGCTCAGCTGGTAAAGAATCCTCCTGCAAAGCGGGAGACCTGGGTTCCATCCCTGAGTTGGGAAGATCCCCTGGAGAAAGGAATGGTTACCCACTCCAGTGTTCTGGCCTGGAAAATTCTATGGACTGTATATTCCATGGGGTTGCATGTATAAGTGATATCATATATTTGTCCTTCTCTGACTGACTTCAGTTGGTGTGATCATCTCTGAATCAATCCATGTTGCTGCAAATGGCCTTATTTCATTCTTTTTTTGTGGCTGAGTAATATTCTGCCGTGTGTATGTACCACATCTTTATCCATTCTCCCAAGGCAATAGAAATAAAAGTGAAAATAAACAAATGGGACCTCATCAAACTTATAAGCTTTTGCACAGCAAAGGAAACCTTAAACTGTGTTCTTAACCAAGTTCCAAGGTTCCCATTGAAAACCAGTATCGGAAAGCTTGGGAATATTTCTGTATACATTTAAGATTACGTGAGTTAGCATGACTAGGTTTTGATAGAGATGAAGAAGAATGTCTGTCTTTTTTTTATATTTAGTTGTTAGCATTTTATGTACAAATAACAAACCAGATTAATTCTTATCTGCCCCTAGATAGTATCCAGTCATAAATACTAGGAAACCCAGCAACCAGCCATGCTTGTCTTGAAGTTGAGGATGAAATAGTGTATCTAATGGTGAGCTTCCCTGGCAGCTCAGCTGGTAAAGAATCCGCCTGCAATGCGGGAGACCTGGGTTCGATCCCTGGGTTAGGAAGATCCCCCGGAGAAGGGAATGGCTACCCACTCCAGTATTCTGGCCTGGAGAATGCCGTGGACTGTATAGTGCATGGGGAAGCAAAGAGTCAGACATGACTGAGCGACTTTCACTTAGACTTAGTGTCTCTAAGCAGATCAGCATATTTAGAATTTGTGCACTTTGTTAGAAACTAGTAAAATTACGTTTCACATTTGTAACGTTGAGTTACATAAATCATCTTTATTTCTTAAATACAATTTGTTGTGCCATGTTCAGCTCAGTTCAGTTCAGTCGCTCAGTCGTGTCTGACTCTTTGCGACCCCGTGAATCACATCACACCAGGCCTCCCTGTCCATCACCAACTCCCGGAGTTCTCTCAAACCCATGTCCATCGCGTTGTCGGTGATGCCATCCAGCCATCTCATCCTCTGTCGTCCCCTTCTCCTCCCGCCTTCCATCTCTCCCAGCATCAGGGTCTTTTCCAAGCAGTCAGCTCTTCACATCAGGTGGCCAAAGTGTTGGAGTTTCAGCTTCAGCATCAGTCCTTCCAATGACTATTCAGGACTGATTCCCTACAGGATGGACTGGTTGGATCTCCTTGCAGTCCAAGCGACTCTCAAGAGCCTTCTCCAACACCACAGTTCAAAAGCATCAATTTTTCGGCGCTCAGCTTTCTTCACAGTCCAACTCTCACATCCATACATGACCACTGGAAAAACCATATCCTTGACTGGACAGACCGTTGTTGGCAAAGTAATGTCTCTGCTTTTTAATATGCTATCTAGGTTGGTCATAAATTTCCTTCCAAGGAGTAAGCGTCTTTTAATTTCATGGCTGCAGTCACTATCTGCAGTGATTTTGGAGCCCCAAAAAACAAAGTCAGACACTTGTTTCCACTGTCTCCCCATCTATTTCCCATGAGGTGATGAGACCAGATGCCATGATCTTAATTTTCTGAATGTTGAGCTTTAAGCCAACTTTTTCACTCTCCTCTTTCACTTTCATCAAGAGGTTCTTTAGTTCCTCTTCACTTTCTGCCATAAGGGTGGTGTCATCTGCATATCTGAGATTATTGATATTTCTCCCGGTAATCTTGATTCTAGCTTTTGCTTCTTCCAGCCCAGCGTTTCTCATGATGCACTCTGCATATAAGTTAAATAAGCAGGGTGACAATATACAGCCTTGACGTACTCCTTTTCCAATTTGGAACCAATCTGTTGGTCCATGTCCAGTTCTAACTGTTGCTTCCTGACCTGCATACAGGTTTCTCAAAAGGTGGGTCATGTGATCTGGTATTCCCATCTCTTTCAGAATTTTCCATAGTTTATTGTGATCCACACAGTCAAAGGCTTTGGCATAGTCAATAAAGCAGAAATAGATGTTTTTCTGCAACTCTCTTGCTTTTTCCATGATCCAGTGGATGTTGGCAATTTGACCTCTGGTTCTTCTGCCTTTTCTAAAACCAGCTTGAACAACTGGAAGTTCCTGGTTCACGTACTGCTGAAGCCTGGCGTGGAGAATTTTGACCATTACTTTACTAGCGTGTGAGATGAGTGCAGTTGTGTGGTAGTTTGAGCATTCTTTGGCATTGCCTTTCTTTGGGATTGGAATGAAAACTGAGTTTTCCAGTCCTGTGGCCACTGTTGAGTTTTCCAAATGTGCTGGCATATTGAGTGCAGCATCATCTTTCAGTATTTGAAATGGCTCAACTGGAATTCCATCACCTCCACTAGCTTTGTTTGTAGTGATTCTTCCTAAGGCCCACTTGACTTCACATTCCAGGATGTCTGTCTCTAGGTGAGTGATCACACTATCATGATTATCTGAGTCATGAAGATGTTTTTTGTATAGTTCTTCTGTGCATTCTTGCCACCTCTTCTCAATATCTTCTGCTTCTGTTAGGTCCATACCATTTTTGTCCTTTATCGAACCCATCTTTGCATGAAATGTTCCCTTGGTATCTCTAATTTTCTTGAAGAGATCTCTAGTCTTTCCCAATCTGTTGTTTTCCTCTATTTCTTTGCATTGATCACTGAGGAAGGCTTTCTTATCTCTCCTGGCTATTCTTTGGAACTCTGCATTCAAATGGGAGTATCTTTCCTTTTCTCCTTTGCTTTCGGCTTCTCTTCTCACAGCTATTTGTAAGGCCTCCTCAGACAACCATTTTGCCTTTTTGCATTTATTTTCCATGGGGAAGGTCTTGATCCCTGTCTCCTGTACAGTGTCACAAACCTTTGTCCATAGTTCATCAGGCTGTCTGTCAGATCTAGTCCCTTAAATCTATTCCTCACTTCCACTGTATAGTCATAAGGGATTTGATTTAGGTCATACCTGAATGGTCTAGTGGTTTTGCCTACTTTCTTCAATTTAAGTCTGAATTTGTAGTGCCATGAATACCATACAAATACAAAATGTGTATGGGCTTTCCTGGGGGCTTTGTGGCAAAGAACCTGATTGCCAGTGCAGGAGACGGTAGCTTTGATCCTCTGGGTTGGGAAGATCCCTTGGAGAAGGAAATGATAGCCCACTCCAGTATTCTTTCTGCAATCCTGTGAAATTCTATGGACAGAGGAGTCCATGGATTCACAAAAATGTCACATGACTCAGTAACTGAGCATGCAGACAGACACACACACACACACACATATATGTATGTCATGCATGTTTCATAAACACACTATGATGGTAAAAAAATATGACTTTCCTAATATGTTTTAAAATATTTGTGTTAAAAATGAATTGTAGCTCACAAATGAAATAAAGCTGTTGGTAAGTTTTCAAACTATCTGTCAAAATCCTCTCTTATATCATTTTCCCTCAGCTTTTATCACGTTATTTGGGTCATTGCATGTTTATCAGAAATTCAGTTGAATAAGGACCTCCATCATTTTCTCAGCATGACTGCAGCTGTAATATATTTTTTGCCTTGCATTTCTCTTTAGATTTTGAGTACCCAATAAGCACTAAATAAATAACAAACACTGAATACGCAGACTGAACAAATAAATATGCATCACCTTCAGGCAAAGTTATTCACCAACAACATTTTGCAGCCGGAGCATATAAGCTTTCTTTATCATCTGCATGGTCTTTTTTTTTTTTTGGAAGTGTAGCTGATTTACAATGTTGTTTTAATTTCTGCTGTACAGAAATGTGACTAAGTTATATACATATATAAATATATATATATATCCTTTTTCATATTCTTTTCCATGCATGATGGTGTATCAGAGGATACTGAATATACTTCACTGTACTCTGAGGTCTATGATGGGCTCTTGTTCACCCATCCTGTGTATAATAATTTGCATCTAGGAACCCCAAACGCCCACCCCACCCCTTCCTCCACCCTGTCCCCCTTGGCAGCCACAAGACTGTTCTCTGTCTGGGAGCCAGTTTCTCTTTTGTAGGTAAGTTCACTAGTGTCATATTTCGGATTTCACATGTGATCTCATCAGATATCTGTCTTCCTCTGTCTGACTTACTTCAGTTAGTATGAAAATCTCCAGGCTCATCAGTGTTGCTGTAAATGGCATGATTTCATTCCTTTTTTGTGGGTGAATAATATTCCTCTGTGTCTGTGTGTGTGTGCGTACCTGCATTGCATCATTTTTTTAAATCAATAATGTGTTGTTTGTTTTAGCTTTTTTATTAATTGGAAGAAAATTGCTTCACATTGTTGTGTTGTTTTCTGCCATACAACATCTAAAATCAGCCATAATTACACATGCATCCTAAAAAACATGGAGCGATCCATGAATTCTTGTCATGCTTGCTCAGGGGCCGTGCTAATCTTTGTATTCTTCCAGGTTTAGTGTATGGGCTGTGGAAACACACACTCTACCACATCTTCTTTTTAAAGTTTTTATTGCAAGATATTTGCTTTACCATAATAGACCACATCTTCTTTATACATTCGTCTAAAGATGGGCCTTTAGGCTGTTTGCATAACGGCTATCATCAATATTGTCATCTGCATAATACAGATAGAATAGACCTAGGTAGACCAGTTATCCACTCTCCCTATGGCATTCCTTCATTTATCAACAGACGCCTCTCTTTATTTGCTCTCTGTGGGCGAAACAGAAATAAATGGCAGGATTTGTGATATCACACTTGCAGCATAGAGTTTTATATAAATCATCTTTACGTCTTAGATACAATTTGTAGTGTCATGAAAAACATACAAGTGCAAAATGTATATGGGTTCTCCAGGAAGCATGATGCTTTCAAATGTACATCATCCAGTTAGTTTCTCAAGCTGTGCTTTTGGACTAAGATGTACTGTTCTCAACTTTACAGCTGAGAAATATGAGGCTCTCCTGTAGATTCAAAGCCAAAGCTGACTGCCTCTGTGTGTGTGTATGCGTGCGTGTGTGCACACGTTTGCGCAGTTCTGTCTCTTTGTGATCCCATGAACGGCAGCCCGCCAGGCTCCTCTGTCCATGGGATTCTCCAGGCAAGAATACAGGAGTGGGTTGCCATTTCCTCTTCCAGGGCATCAGCCCGACACAGGGGTTGAACCCACATCTCCTGCATTGGCAGGGGGATTCTTTACCATTAGCACCATCTGGAAAGCCCCCTACTGCATGACTCCAGTGCAAAATATTAACATGCTCCTGACTTGGGAGCAGATACCCATCATAGAAAGTGCTAGGTTCTATCACCGCAACTCACTTAATGCAGTAAACAGACTTGAAAGAACTGAGACCTTTAGGAGAAACTTGAAAAGGGACCCGCCTTGGTGGTGGGTAAGAGATGAAGTGTCATTACCTGTATCTGTGGTTGACTCCTGCATAAAATGATGGACCACAGAGGTTATGGAGTCTGTCTCCGGGTGGCACTGTGATCTATGATCAGATAGTAAGTTTTGAAGTGAGGCTGTATGTGCAGGAGGAAGGGACCTTACAGGATCCTGGCAGTCATATAAAAGGCATCCTAGGAAGAGATGGGTTTCCCAGGTAGCTCAGTTGGTAAAGAATCTGCCTGCAATGCAGGAGACTCCAGTTTGATTCCTGGGTCAGGAAAATGGCTCAGCTGGTGAAGAATCCACCTGCATTGCAGGAGACCTAGGTTCAATATCTGGGTTGGGAAGATCCCCTGGTGAAGGGCAAGGCTACCCACCCCATGGGATCACAAAGAGTCAGACACGACTGAGCGACTTTCGGTTTCACCTTCAGGAAGAGATGGAAGATAATGTGTACAAAGAGAGATGGAGATGCAAGGTGTTTCCCAGGGGACAGTCACGTGGAATGTGGTAGATTTGTTCGCTAAAGGGCATGTGTCGAGCATGGCCAGCGATGTAGAGATGGACCACGGTGGATGGCCCTGGACATCCCACTGATACATTTGACTTTCACACAAGATTGCTGTGTTGTGTGTATACATATGTATGTTGGTGTACAATTGCTTAAAAAGCAGCATATAGTTTTATATAAATCATCTTTATGTCTTTATGTCTTTCTTTATGGAAAGAAAGCATAGTTTTTAAAAAGTAAGTGTGAAAATCACTTATAGCCACCTTCCTAGTGTTAGTCGCTCAGTCATGTCTGACTCTTTGCAACCCTATGGACTGTAGCCTGCCAGACTCCTCTGTCCATGGGGATTCTCGTGGCAAGAATACTGGAGTGATTTGCCATTTCCTCCTCTAGGGGATCTTCCCGACGAACCTGGGTCTCCTGCCTTGCAGGCACATTTTTAACCATCAGAGCCAGCAGGGGAAGTCCCTTCCTAGAAACAAACCCTATGAACTCTTTGATTTCCTTGCAGAATTTATATTTCACACACCCTTCATGTTATGTTCCTAAAAATGGGATCTACAAGACAAAGTATTCCGTTTTCCCTGAAGACATCTTAGCAGTGATCCTGTGTTTCCACATAGAAATACTCTGAATCATTTTATATACATACGCAGCCTCCTGTTACATGGATTCAGCCAACAGAATTCATGCAGCAAACCTATTCATGGATTTTGAGATCGCCGTCATTGATCTTTTTTATTGTTGTTGAGTTGCTAATTTGTGTTCAACTCTTCGCGACCCTGTGAACTGCAGCCTGCCTGGCTTCCCTGTCCTCCAATATCTCCTGGAGTATGCTCAAATTTATGTCAATTAATTTGGTGATGCTGTCCAACCATCTTACATTCAAAATTATAATCAGTAGGTACATTCTTGGCCAGTCAGTGGTTAAGACTCTGTGCTTCCAACACAGAGGTCACAGATTCAATCCCTGGTCAAGGAACTAAGATCCCACATGCCATGAGGCTTAGCCAAAAGAATAAATAATTTTTTTAAAAAAATTTCTGAGCATTTTCTTAAAATAAATTTTGTTGTTCTTTGCCAAAAAAAAAAAAAAAAATTCTGAGCAATAGAACATTGTAAAACCTCGCGTGGCTATTTCTGTACCAATACAGATTTCTATAGAAAGCATTTATGGAAATAGAACTGCTGAGTCAGAGGGCTTCTGGTTTTGATTTTCATGTGTTTTGTCCTTTTGTATACATTGGGGAGTGCCATGATTATATGGATGGTGTAGAAATGGATTGGAAGCATCAAGGTTGAGTGAGTGAATCAGACCTCTTATGTTGGACACTGAGATGCAACCTTGAGGAGTGATGAAGTGTGTGAGCTATTCAAGAGATCAAATCAAAAGGATTTGACAACCAGTTTGAGTTTGTTGTTGAGTCAGTCACTAAATCGTGTCTGACTCTTTACAACCCCGTGGACTGCAGCAAGCCAGGCCTCCCTGTCAGCCACCAGCTCCCAGAGCTTGCTCAAACTCATGTCCATTGAGTCGGTGATGCCATCCAACCATCTCATCCTTCTGTCGTCCCCTTCTCCTCCTGCCCTCGATCATTCCCAGCATCAGGGTCTTTTCCAGTGAGTCAGTTCTTCACATCAGGGGGTCAAAGTATTGGAGCTTCGGCTTTAGCATCAGTCCTTCCAAAGAATACTCGGGGTTAATTTCCTTTAGGATTGATTGATTTGGCTGCGTTCTTGCCCAAGGGACTCTCAATACTGTTCTCCAGCACCACACTTCAAAAGCATCTGTTTTTTGGCACTCAGACTTCTCATCAACAAATCTGGATAAATATTCAAGGATGAGGTTTTGATTTAAGAAGAAAAGAAAAAAAATCTTGTTGGCTCAAAGGGGATTTGGCTCCAGACTGGCTATTGCCAGATTCTCATCTTCATGAAATATGTTTATCAATGATCTTCATCTTTTGATCAGTGTTGTATGATAAACAGGGTTTTGCCACTTTGTATTTTGTTTCCAGAACTTAATGAGTTTTAGTTTTGGAGATCCAAATATTTTCAGCAAAAATAGTGTAAGACATCCGTGTAGCCTCAGTGTAAATTGTCAGTCAGGGATAGAATATGCTTTATGAAAACAGTGCAAGGAATCCCATTTATACTGTAATGGGCCTCAAGTTCCCGAAACACATGCTGTAGAAATCATGTGTCCGTCATCGTTCTCTTAGATTTGTTCTCCTGACACTGGAAATTGCTCTGACCCTGTGCAATATTGAGATGACAATGAAATATCATAGAAGTTAGTTATGACTTGGGCCGTTTTTAAGCAAAATGAAAACTAAAATCAGACACAATCCAAGTAGCTTTGCCTATCCCGCCCACAGAATTTAAATGTTTTTCCAGTTTCATCCCATTCTTTAGTACCCGTGCACTTTTGCTAAATCATAAATGAATCCAGTAATAAAAAATGCAGGGCGTTCCTTGGTGATCCAGTGTCTAAGACCCTGTGGCCAGATTCAGTCCCTGGTCAGGGACCTAGGTCCCCCGTGCCTCAGCTAAGACCCCACATGGCCAAATAAAGAAAGAAATATTTTTTTTTCAAAGGAAGAAGGCTTCAGTTTCACCTCATAACAAATACACCCAGTGAATAATTTTCTGTAAGCATCAAAGAACAAAAACAGGCAATTATTGTCCTGCTTCGTATTTCTACCTTAGCTCTGATTCTCGTTACAGAGATTTCTGTTCCAGCTAATTTATGCAACCTAAAGTAAATTGTGTCTATTCTCATTGAAATGTTTTCATTTACACATTTCCTTTTTGCTTTTACTCCACTGAATTAAATATTGTGTGTACAAATAAAGAATTCTCTCTCAAATGCAAGCATATGTGTCTCTGTGTGTGTGTGTGTGTGTGTGTACATGAAAAAAAGAAAATAAAAGTGTTAGTCAGTCATGTCTGACTCTTTGTGACCCCGTGGACTGTAGCCCGCCAGGCTTCTCTGTCCATGGGATTCTCCAGGCAAGAATACTGGAGTGGGTTGCCACAGCTTTCTCCAGGGAAACTTTACCTTCTGAGCCACCAGGGAAACCCATTTATACACACACACAGACACACACACAGACACACACACACATGCACACAAATGTTAATGAGGGATTCTGATATCATAAAGGCTAGTGTTTTTCTATATTTTGCAAATCCTCATGATACTCTAAAGAAACAAAACCATCAGTCTAGGTCATTCTGCAAACACATACATATAGATGCACCCATATGTAGAACTCCTTTTTAAATGTGGTTGAGACCCTAGCTTAATTCTCTAAATTCGAACAGAATACACACCTTGAAAATGAAAATGCTTTTCTTCTATGTTCACTTCAGAGAAGGCAATGGTGACCCACTCCAGTACTCTTGCCTGGAAAATCCCATGGATGGAGGAGTCTGGTAGGCTGCAGTCCATGGGGTTGCAAAAAACTGGACATGACTGAGCGACTTCACTTTCACTTTTCACTTTCATGCATTGGAGAAGGAACTGGCAACCCACTCCAGTGTCCCTGGGGAATCCCAGGGACTGGGGAGCCTGGTGGGCTGCCGTCTGTGGGGTCGCACAGAGTCGGACACGACTGGAGCGACTTAGCAGCAGGAGCTGCAGTTGTTATCTTCTATTTAATGATCATCAAAAAAAAAAAAATGCCTATTGTGGTTGCTGTTGTTAAGTGGCTCAGTCCTGTCTGACTCTTTGTGACCCCATGGACTGCAGCATGCCAGGCTTCCCTGTCCTTCACTATCTCCCAGAACTTGCTCAAACTGATGTCCGTTGAGTCGGTGATGCCATCCAACCATCTCATCCTCTGTCATCCCCTTCTCCCTCCTTCAATCTTTCGTGCTTAGGTAATGAATTATTTCTCAAGGGATTACATCATCTGTGGCATTTAAGTCATGTTGTAAGCAACTGAAGTTTAGTTGTTAATACATCTGACCCCACTGGGCTTCTTACGGCCAACTTGAAGTGGACAGAAAGCTGCGTTTTCTGGAACCAGTCTCCGAAACTCTTGCAGTTCAGTTGAAGGAGGAACGTTTAGATCCGGGTTAGCCAGCCTAAAACCCTCAACTTTCTGTTCCAGAGTAATATTTAGACCAAATACGATGCACACAATACTCATTTCATTCAATGTGAAATGAGAGAAGGGATTTAGGTTCTTAAAGCATCTTTTCCATGAATCACGTTTTAAAATAAACACCCAGCCACTTAGCACATCTTGTGTGTGTGTGTGTGTGTGTGTGTGTGTGTGTGTGTGTGTGTGATTTTTTGTTTTATTCCTTCCAGTGCTTTGAATGAAGCTCACTATCAATCTAGTCCCTAATCTGTCTAAATTCAAATGACTTCTTTTGTGCATCTCCTTGTTCAGTTAATACTGTTGGTGAGGCTTGGGGGCAGCTTACTGATTTACAAGCTTCACTTCAGAGACAGTCAGTGTCAAAAACCAGCGTTTCATCAGCTGAGATGCTTAGAGGATTTGGAGCCAGGAATGTTTGTCAGTGAAAAGGAGCGATTTGTTTAAAATCACTGGTTTGGCCAGTCAAGGGACTGGCTTCTGTGAATTCATCTCTAGCACATGAGGAAGGTTGTGAGCTTATCTGGGAAACTGACCCCTTCAGACCCTTCCATCTTTGGTAAAGTGTGTGATTATTTCCCAGTTGACAAGCTGCTATCATGTTGCTCATACCATCCTAGGCTAGGAAACCCCCACCCCATGGTCTGCCTGGATTATATCAAGCACTGCAACTTGTTTCATTTTGCTTTTAGAATTTCTGATGTGAAACATTTCTAAAGGCTTTCTTCGATCTGTGAAACAGTGTGGCTTCTGCTTTATGTTTTGGGTTTTTTTTGGCCACAAGACTGGTGGGATCTTACCTGCCCGCCCAGGGATCGAACCTGCACCCCCCGCCCACCCCTGCTTTGGAAGGTAGAGTCCTAACAACTGGACCACCAGGGAGATCCATCAAATGCTGTATTTTGACAGTTAGACTAGGAAAGCAGTATGCTCTCATAGGGAATATAAAATCACTTGCATTCATTCTGGTCCTGCAACGGGAACTCTGACATACTGGGGAAAAAAACAAACGAAAAAGGGGAAGGATGGGGGAAGGGACAGTCAGGGAGTCTGGGATGGACGTGGACACGCTGCTGTGTTTAACATGGAGAGCCAGCAAGGACCCGCTGGACAGCTCAGGGAACTCTGCTCAATACTCTGTAATAACCTGATGGTCACCAGGGGGAAGGATGGGGGAAGGGATAGTCAGGGAGTCTGGGATGGACATGGACACACGGCTGGATTTACCATGGAGAACCAGCAAGGACCCGCTGGACAGCACGGGAAAGTCTGCTCAATGTCACGTGGCAGCCGGGATGGGAGGGGAGTTTGGGGGAGAATGGAAACCTGTATATGTGTGGCTGAGTCCCTTCGCTGTCTACCTGAAACTATCACAACACTTTTAATCAGTTATACTCCAATACAAAATATAAGGTGAAAAAAAAAAAAAACTGAAAAAAAGCCATCCCTGGTTGTAGCAGTAAATGAAGATTCCACGTCAGATGGCATGGAAACACCAGCTTCAAAACACCCCACATTCGGGGTTCAGAGACACATGGAAAGCTGTTTCCTGCAGACCTTTTGGAAGGAGGTTAGAATTGCAACATCAAACCTTTCCATGGGATGCTTTTAGAAGAAGTAGGCTTTGCCAGGGTGCAGAATGTTAATGGTCCCTCCTATCGTCGAGGTTATTGGACAGTCACGTTCTGCAGGAGAGACGGTCATGTTTCACTGTGAATTGAGGGCCTCTGATTTCCTAAAGAACTTGTTTACCATCCATTGCAAATCACAGTCTCACCTCCAGAAAAATAAGTGAGGAGGTCATTCCGTGAGAGCAAAGTGTAGGAGAGAGGTGGATGGGGGAGGGATGGGTTAAAACCATAACAGTTCTGCCAGAAAATTCCTGGAGCCTTTAGGAAGGAATCACCTCTTTGCTGAATGGAGGGAGAGAAGCTTTCTCTTTGTGGTTATTATGCGGTACCCAGACCATCATTATCAGTCGGCTTCGTCCATAAAGCCGAGTGAAAGAGGCTTTTCCCCCAGAGCATAGTGGGATTCATTTTATGAGAAGGCATGTAATATGCAGGAGGGATGAATGCAGGGGGCGGGGGGGGGTTTCCAGAACATTCTCAGGCAGGAAAGACTAATTAGGAATTGCTAATTACATAAGGGAGCACCTGGTAATGTCTGCACAGTCCCATCCTTTCACTTAACTAGAAGCCACCCCCGTGAACTCTCGAGGGGAGGGGATTTGTGTGACGTTCCGGAAATGTGCATCCTGGCAGTTGACATCCTTGTGCGCACTCGGGCATGGAGATTGGCAGTCCAGATGATTGTAATTTCTGAGCAACAATGGCAAAGAAAACCATTCTTGCTGCTTTTTTTTTGAACCAGGCCATTATTTCCCAAGCCCCTCCTGGTTCACACACCCCATCATGCATAAGTACATGGGCAAACTATGGGGAGGTAACCTCCTTCCTTCCCATAGGTTGGTGTAAGAGCTCATCCTTTACGATTTTGTTTTAGATTTTGAGAAGCTGGTACTCTGGGGTTTCTTGGGTTGCTGCCGGCTTTGCTTGTACGCTCAGCTGCTCAACCGTGTCTGACTCTTTGGGACCCCATCGATGGTAGCGCGCCAGGCTCCTCTGTCCAGCGGATGTCCCTGATAAGAATACTGGAGCGGGTTGGGTTGCCATTCCCTTCTCCAGGGGATCTTCCGACCCAAGGATCAAACCCACATCTCCTGCTTGTCAGATGAACTCTTAACTACCGAACCACCTGGGAAGCCCTCCAGCTTTGCTTAGGGATGTCTTTGAAGGCATTGGTTCTCATTTCTGTTATTTTCAGTCCCAAATAGTCTGTCTTCATATAAACACTGTACTTACTGGCCATGCTTATTTAATAAGCAGTCCCTGAAATATGTGCCTATCATAGCCTTTGCAATAAAGAGGAAAATAAAGGGGAAGAAGTGGAAGCGATGACAGATTTTCTCTTCCTGGGCTCTAAAATCACTGCAGATGGTGACTGCAGCCATGAAATTAGAAGGTGCTTACTAAGAACGAAAAGCTATGACAAACTCAAGCAGTGTATTAAAAGCAGATAAATCACTGCCAGCAAAGGTCCATGTAGTCCAAGCTACGGTTTTTCCAGTGGTCACGTACGGATGTGAGAGTTGGCCCATAAAGAAGGCTGAGCACTGAAGAACCGATGCTTTTGAACTGTGGTGTTAGAGAAGACTTGAGAGTCCCTTGGACAGCAAGGTGATCAAACCAGTCCATCCTAAAGGAAGTCAGTCCTGAATATTCATTGGAAGGACCGATGCTGAAGCTGAAGATCCAATACTTTGGCCACCTGATGGGAAGAACTGACTCACTGGAAGAGACCCTGATGCCGGGAAAGATTGAGGACAGGAGGAGAAGGGGGCGATAGAGGATCAGGTGGTTAGACGGCATCACCAGTTCAATGGACATGAACTTGGGCAAACTCTGGAAGATAGTGGTTGACAGGGAAGCCTGGTGTGCTACAGTCCATGGGGTCACAGAGAGTCGGACACAGCTTCCAACTGAATACCGACAACACAGAGGAAATATATTGGGACTCTGTGTAGGGTCATCTAAGAATGGGAAGTAGCGGGGGAGAACTTTTTATGACTCTGTTCTTCCCCCCAGAAGGCTTACTCAAGACAGATTTGCATGTAAAGTTGGATTAAAGTTTGCGCTAGTATTTAAGCTCGGCAGACGCTTCATAAAATATTCATAGTTTTAAATCTGAGCCAGAGAGCATCTGTCTGTCCCATACAAAGACTTCAAGCATCAGAGGAAAGCAGAGGTTCCAGGTCAAGATATTTCTGCAGTGTGAACCCAAAAGGGCATGTAATCTCAAAAATCAAAAAGCTGATCATTTTGCCGCAAAGAATGCCCAGATGGTCTTCTTTGCAGCTTTTCAGGTGGCATTTAGGATCTGATGCCTTGAGTGATATCTCATTCCTTAAGTTACACTTTTTAAAATTAAAACTAAAAACTAAAATCCTCCTAGTTTTTAAAAGAAAGTTTCACAGTCCATGCTATTTTGGGGGGACAGTTGGGGAGATTTGAATATGCATTGCCTTTTCGCCAAGATTAAAAAATTGTAAGTTTCTGCATGTAACTGTAATATCCTTTTTAATATAGAAAAGTAGAGATGCATTCCAAACTATTTAAGAGTGGCATGTCATGATAGTTCTAATTTCCTTTGAAATTTGTGCGTTGAATGGGAGTTAAATGACATGTTCATGAGGACATCAATGGGCTAAAGGTAACCTGTACTGTTTTTATACACAGCACACATAATCTTATACACAATTTTATACACAGTGTACACAATCTTAAAGTCTGGTGCCGCACAGACATTTTTCCCTGAAAAAGTAGGCTTTTTTTTTCTGTTTGAAGTCTGTTTTGTTTTTCCGAGGAAAACCTAGATACACACAAGAGTAATGACTTGAATCTAGTGAAATGAATGTTGTTGTTTAATCACTGAGTCGTGTCTGACTCTTTGCGACCTCAGGGACTGTAGCTCACCAGACTCCTCTGTCCTTGGGATTTCCCAGGCAAGAATACTGGTGTGGGTTACTATTGCCTTTCCCAGGAAGTCTTCCTAACCTAGGGATTGAATCAGCATCTCTTGCATTGCAGGCGGACCCTTTACTGCCAGCCTCTAAAATGTATAGGTTTCCGATATTGTCATGCACTGTGAATATTTTAGTTTCATTTTGCCTTATATGTCAACCCCATACAAAGCCCCAGTGAGAGATTTCATTATACTGTCAAAAGAAACAGGGCTTCTGGTAGCTCAGTTGGTAAAGAATCCGCCTGCAATGCAGGAGACCTGGGTGGGGAAGATCCCCTGGAGAAGGGAAAGGCTACCCACTCCAGTATTCTGACCTGGAGAATTCCATGGATTGTTGTAGTCCGTGGGGTTTCAAAGAGTCGGGCACAGCTGAGCCACTTTCACTTTCTTTTCCAATAGAAACAAACACCGTTGTAACTATTGTTTATATCATATAACCCTTTCTGCCATGAAAAGGTACAACTCTGTTGCTTCTGTATATACAGAGAAAAAGCAAACAAGAAACAAAGTGTCCCATGAAGTATCTTTCCAAGTAGCAGCGAGGCTGTGGCCGTATATCCTGTAAGTGACGACCCCAAAATCTGTGTTCTTCTGCAGGGTTTCTGAGCACCGGCGATCAGGCGGCCAAAGGCAACTACGGGCTCCTGGATCAGATCCAGGCCTTACGCTGGATCGAGGAGAACGTCGGGGCCTTCGGCGGAGACCCCAAGAGAGTCACCATCTTCGGCTCGGGCGCGGGCGCCTCCTGCGTCAGCCTCTTGACCTTGTCTCACTACTCAGAAGGTGAGCAGAGCAGCCCCCGCGCTGGGCAGGGGGCCCCTGGGAGCAAGAGCGGGAACCCTCTGTGAACCCCACGGAGTTCTTTTTTTAAAATATTGACATCATTGCATCTTATTATATATATATTATTGTATGTATATGTGCTACTGCTCCTGACACTAAGTTGCTTCAATCGTGTGCAACTCTGTGTGACCCTATGGACAGCAGCCCACCAGACTCCTCCATCCATGGGATTCTCTAGGCAGGAGTGCTAGAGGGGGTTGCCATTTCCTTCTCCAATTCTATATATATGATAATATACAATTACAATAATGGGAAGCGGTGACTTTGCCCACCTTCACTGTGCGTTAGGTCGGGGAAGCCACCCAGCCATCTCATCCTCTGCGGTGTATACATGACCACACGTGAGACAGACAGCAAGGAGGAATTTGCCGGGCGACACAGGGAAGTCAGTGCAGTGTTCTGTGATAATCGAGAGGGACGGGGTGGGGTAGGAGATGACAGGGGGCTTCGGGCGGGTGAAAGTGAAAGAAAGGGAAGCTCTCAGCCGTGTCCGACTCTCTGCGACCCCATGGACTGCCTACCAGCCTCCTCCATCCATGGCATTCTCCAGGCAAGAATACTGGAGTGGGTGGCCAGTTCCTTCTCCAGGGGACCTTCCCGACCCAGGGGTTTGAACCCAGGTCTCTGGCACCGTAGGCAGATGCTTTACCATCTGAGCCACCAAGGAAGTTGTGGATATACATACCTTTGGAGTTCTTATCCAAGACGCGTGCAGGGGGAGCCGTGGTGCCTCTTGAAACCTCCACAGAAAACGCCCCAAAGGACTTCCCTGGCGGTCCAGTGGTTAAGACGCCACAGAACCAGTGCAGGAAGCCCGGGACTTCCGAACTAGATCCAGCATGCCACAACTCAGACCCAGGGAAGTGAAAAGGTGTTAGTCGCTCAGTCGTGTCTGACTCTTTGCGACCCCATGGACTGTAGCCCACCAGGCTCCTCTGTCCCTGGGATTCTCCAGGCAAGGGTACTGGAGTGGGTTGTCATTTCCTTCTCCAGGAGATCCTCCCCACCCAGGGATTGAACCAGGGTCTTCTGCACTGGTAGGCAAATTCTATTCCAGCTGGGCCACCAGGGAACACCATACTGCCAAATAAATAAATTAATTACAAAAAAGAAGAAATTGCCCCCAAATGATGCGTATCCACATCCTCTTCTAACTTGGCTTGCTTTCTGATTTTTCTAATTGAGGTATAATTGACATATACCATTAGATATATTTCCTGGAGAAGGAAATGGCAACCCACTCCAATATTCTTTCCTGAGAAATCCCGTGGACACAGGATCCTGGCTTCCATGGGATCGCAAAGAATCAGAAATGACAGTGACTAACACTTGTATTATATATTTTTAATAATGTATATTTAAAATTATGATTGTTATCAAGTGTACAAGGTAAAAATTCGATCCTCATATATGGTGCAAAGCAACCACCACCATAAGTCCTGCTAACATTCATCACCATTGAGTTAAAAACTATTTTTCCTTCTCATCAGAATTTTAAGATCCCCTCTCTTGGCAACTTTTAAACATGCAGCAAAGGCTTCCCTGGCGTCTTAGTGGTAACGAATCTGCCTGCCAAAGCAGGAACCCAGCTTTGGGTTGGGAAGATCCCTGGAGGAGGAAATGGGAACCGTCACCAGTGTTCTTGCCTGGAGAATGCCATGTACAGAGGCGCCTGGTGGGTTACAGCCCATGAGGTCGCAAGGAGTCAGACACAGCTTAGCAACCGAAAAACGACAAACAGTATTATTAACGATTTTAACAAGATATTTTTTTCACTTAGACTTATGACCGATAGCCGTTGCTTACCATCACTGGAGGAAACTGACTTCTATAGAAATGCTTACACCCTGCATTTGCCTAGCTGAGTTGATTCAGTTAACTTTACATGTTATTAGCTTCAGTTTTCAACTTGGAAGAGGAAGTGTGAGAGGGAATCACTATGTGGATGATGGCTGCAGATTCGTAGGTTTCATGATAAACGCAGCTTGCAGCCATATGCTTATAGACTCAGGTCTTTGTTGCAAACTTAACTCAAGGTGATTCCCTCTGGTCCATTGTTGCTCGACAGATAAGAGATTTTTAAAATAGAAATGAGCAGGAGTTAGATGCAGGAGGTCTGGAGGTCTGGAAGCAGTGTAATAACTGCTGTGTCAGGATCTTCCTGACACTCCCTTCAAAAATGAAACAAAAAGAACAACAAAATAAAAAAGTGTAACCCTGGGATACTTTTGCAAATGCAGGTGAATGTTGACAATCATAGTCTGAATCTTCAAGGTCGGGTTATATTTCCTTCTCTGTCATTGGTTGGTTTAAGAATTTCACTTTATCTATGGTGAAACTGTATATCAAAACCACCTGAACTTTAAAGGAATTATTATTCTTTAAAGAGTCTAGCACTATCTTTCTTTAAACATATGTATTTCTGTTTAAAAAGATGCATCTTTCTTTAAAAATATGTGCTATTTAGTTGCTAGGTCATGTCCGATTCTTTTGCGACCCCATGGACTGTAGCCCACTGGGCTCCTCTGTCCATGGGATTTCCCAGGCAAGGATACTAGTGTGGGTTGCCATTTCCTCCCCTAGGGGATCTCCCTGACCCAGGAGTAAAACCTGATGCTCTTATATCTCCTGCATCGATGACTAGCTTTCTTTACAAATATGTATATTTCTTTATAAAGACATTTCTTTGACGATATAGGGGGAGGAATAAATGGGCAGACTGGAATTGACATATACACACACTACTCTTAATAAAATGGGTAACTAATTAACAACCTACTGTATAGCACAGGGAACCCTGCTTTATACTCTGTAGAGACCTATGTGAGAAAAGTCTAAAGAAGAGTGGACGTATGTATATGGATAACTGATTTGCTTTGCTGGACTCTTGAAACTGATGCAACATTGGACATCAAGCATACGCCAATAAAATGTCTTTAATGAAAAAAAATGTACCATATAAACGTGCTAAAAAAAAAGGGGGGGGGAAGTATAATGGTGCTGTGTGACAGCATCCTTTTTTTATTTTTATTTTTTGATACATGCACCGTGGTGGCCAAGTTTCTGCATTGACTGCAGTTCCCTGTACTATACAGTAAACCTTTGTGACTTTGTTGGTTATCTATTTTTTTTTTAAATTAGAAATCTAGCATTCTATTCATACTAAGTCAATCAAATGAAATCTGAATTTCTTGATTCTTATTTTTAAATGACTGTGGAGGAGTTGAATGAAAGGCTTACAATTTGTTAACCTTTTATTCAAAAAGGAAAAAAAAAATGAGTACGTTAGATCATTAGTGATAACAATTCCCATACCATTTCAGAAGATAATTATACTTTCCCATTTGTCAATGGCTGTCATCACAGTTCTCGATTTACAAAACGGTCAGGTCCAACCTCAGTAGTAATCAAACACACGTCAGCCCAAACTAATGGAGGAAGAGTGTTAATTACTTAAATCAATAGATCAGAAGTGATTATGGTAGTGCCTTGCATGGGTCATTTCTGCAAAGCAGCTCTCCAGTTACAGTCCAGCACTATAGAATCAGGATTTACCAGTCAAAGCATACCCCGACTGCTGACCTTGGAATTCCACTTCTCGTGACAGCACTTAATGAGACCAACATACAGAAGGGAAAAAGGTATTCTCATTGGAATGTCCACCACAGCGTTCTCATAGCAAAGAATGAAACAAAAAGCTCCAAAGCCGAAAAGATAATAATGTTATAAGAAACGTGCGTTCACTCAAAGGAATGATAATTTGCTTCAAGGATTGTGCTTAAAACACGCATTAGACTGGCACACCCAGTGTGAAGGGGTCAGTCAGCAAACCATCACCTTGACCGGGTACCACGTTTCCTTTGACCCTGTTGTGGACAAGGATGCCACTCCAGGCACTTCTCAGACCCTGATGGAGCAGGCAGAGTTTCTTAATTATGACATCCAATATACAATCCGGGTATTAGCCACAATTGGAAGAGACTCTGTTGGCTGGGAAAGACTGAAGGCAAAAGGTGAAGCGGGTGGCAGAGAATCAGATGGTTAGATGGCATCACTGACTCAATGAACATGAATTTGAGCAAACTACGGGGGATAGTGAAGGACAGGGAAGCCTGGCGTGCTGCAGTCCATGGGGTTGCAATGAGTTGGACACGACTTAGCCACTGAACAACAACAAAAATTGACTATGTTCAGACCAGTGGGGTGAGAAACACCAAGAAGGAAAGATACTAAAATTATTAAAGTAACTCCCCTTTTTATAGTATGAACTATAGGTGATATTTTCTTCAGTTTTTTTAGTTTTATCACCGGTTATATTAATACCACTTCCTTGACAAACAAATATATATACGCACACTGTGACATCAGTCATGGCCAACAACTATGAGAGAGAGAGAGAAAAAAATATATCCCGTCTACCAGCACTTTTCCAAATTCTGCTTGTCTTGATTTATGACTGTCTTTATTAGGTCAAATATGGACACTGTTTCCTTGAGGTGCTTTAAGGCACCCCAACCTATTTTGGCACCAGGGACCAGTTTCGTGAAAGACAGTCTTTCCAAGGACCAGGGGCTGGGGGATGGTTTCGGAATGATTCAAGCAGCGTTCATTATATTTATGGCGTACTTTATTCCTATTTTTATCGCATCAAGATCCACCTCAGATCATCAGGCGTTAGACCCTGGAGGTTGAGGACCCCTGCTTTACGACATCTATCCTGAGAAGCAAATGGCCAAGTCAATAGTTGCGTGTTTCCAGCGGAATGATAAACGTTGGGAAATTGGCCACCAGATGAGCTTGATGGTGTGTTGGGCAAAGCCAGATCTGTTTCACGTTTCAGTCTTGTGAGGGCAGCCCTCCAGTTTTAGAATCACATTTTTCCTGATGGCAGTGATACTTCCTTCATCCTTGATTGCACATAGGACCTTAAACAAGGACAGGACATGAGCGGGTGGACTCCAGGCTGAATGCTTTATTCTCCCAGCAACTCGTGAGGAACTGGGACTAGATCCTGCGGGGGTTCAGGGCAAAGGCAGGAAGAGATAAGGAATAGAATACTGTGATCTTATAGCCCTTCATGTCTTGTACTGGGGTAGTGAAAAGTAGACTTCACTGGAGACTTCCCTGGCGGTCCAGTCATTAAAACTTCTCCTTCCAATGAAGGGGGTATGAGTTTTATATCTGGTCAGGGAACTAAGATTCCACATGTCTCACAGCAAGAAAACCAAAACAGGAAATAGAAGCAATACTGTAGCAAATTCAACCAAGACTCTCCCCAGGGACGCAGACAGTAACACGAATCCTCCTGCAATGTAGGAGACCCAGGTCTGATCCCTGGGTCGGGAAGATCCCCTGGAGAAGGGAATGGCAACCCACTCCAGGATTCTTGCCTGGAGAATCCCATGGACAGAGGAGCCTGGCGGGCTATTGTAGTGCATGGGGTCACAGAGAGTTGGACATGACTGAGTGACGAACACTTTCACTTAAAAACAGTCCACATAAAAAAAAAAAAAAAATTTTTTTTTTAAATACTTTTATTGATCTCTGGACATTCACATACTAGACTGATCGGATGGTAAATTTTAAGCTACACAGAATTTTACTCGTAAAACAGCCTAAAAGTTTTCAAAACGTTTCTCACCAAAGACCATGTTTAAAATTTAGCAGGATAAATTGTACCAAAGTCTGGGTTTTGAATGGATGCCATTTTGAGAATAATGACTTTTTTTTGGTTTGTTTTCGGGAAAAAAAAGTATGTTTTAGTGGGGGCATTCGAGTGAAGGTTGCTTTAGGAATAACTAATGTAATGGATTTATTTTAACTGCAAATTTTCTAGCGACTTCAGTGTGTGGAGCGTGGAAATAAAAACGCATTCCAGAATGTTATGCTCTGAACCTGATGTCGATAGAATCCCCCCCCCCCCCAACCCCTCCGCCCAATAAAGTAGTGCCCGGTTTTGCCACTAAGGCAAAACGGCCTTTGACCTCTTAGGCCCACAAAGCATGTTTTAGGGGATGGAGGGGGTGTGATCACTCTGCGAAGCTGCATTTATAACATCTAAGGATGGAGCCGTGTGGTACACAGTCAGGGAAGAGGAGAGGGATTCTACCTTTTAGGACCACCGCCGCCAGAGTGTAAATGCAGCTTCAGGTTCCTAAGTTGTGGTGTGTGCGGGACAGAGCGGCCTTCAAGTCCAGCGAGAGGGCAGAGGGGAGGGCCCAAACACCAGAGAGAGATGCTAGAGAGAGATGCTGAAAGGGCTGCAGTGCTCCCGCATCCAGAAACGCACGCCCCCGCGGGACAGGCAGAGCCTTCTTGGCCGGCTGTGTCTCGGTGTTTGCAGCCTGCATGTCCACCATGTCGTCCCCTGCAGGTCTCTTCCAGAAGGCCATCATCCAGAGCGGGACCGCCTTGTCCAGCTGGGCCGTCAACTACCAGCCCGCCAAGTACACGCGCATCCTGGCAGATAAAGTGGGCTGCAACATGTTGGACACCACGGACCTGGTGGAGTGCCTGCGGAACAAGAACTACCGCGAGCTCATCCAGCAGACCATCACGCCGGCCACGTACCACATCTCCTTCGGGCCCGTCATCGACGGGGACGTCATCCCCGACGACCCCCAGATCCTCATGGAGCAGGGCGAGTTCCTCAACTACGACATCATGCTGGGCGTCAACCAGGGCGAGGGGCTCAAGTTCGTGGACGGCATCGTGGACCACGAGGACGGCGTGACGCCCAACGACTTCGACTTCTCCGTCTCCAACTTCGTGGACAACCTCTACGGCTACCCGGAGGGCAAAGACACGCTGCGGGAGACCATCAAGTTTATGTACACGGACTGGGCGGACAAGGAGAACCCGGAGACGCGCCGCAAGACCCTGGTGGCCCTCTTCACGGACCACCAGTGGGTGGCCCCCGCCGTGGCCACCGCGGACCTGCACGCCCAGTACGGCTCGCCCACCTACTTCTACGCCTTCTACCACCACTGCCAGAGCGAGATGAAGCCCAGCTGGGCCGACTCGGCCCACGGCGACGAGGTCCCCTACGTCTTCGGCATCCCCATGATCGGTCCCACCGAGCTCTTCAGCTGCAACTTCTCCAAGAACGACGTGATGCTCAGCGCGGTGGTCATGACGTACTGGACCAACTTCGCCAAGACCGGGTATGTTCTTCTCCTCCCCTCGCGCCATCGCGTTATTGCCCGCCCGGTTCCTCCTCAACGCATGCAGTTTCCGTGACCAGCTCGACCGCGGTCCACAGGCAGGCATGCACCTGACCAACCCAGAAATGAGAATAGTCATTTCCACCACCTCCCCTCCAACACAGAAGGGGACCTCGGTTCAATTTGACCCCTGAGTCCTCCTCTTTGAAACTGCGGTGCTCCCTCCCATGTTGAAAATTCTCCACGTGGTCCAGGCTGGGGTAGGAGTTAAACATTCTGGGCTATTCTAGTGATCGTCAGGCTGGAGTTTCAAATCTCGGTTTGGACCTAGTCTGGTGGGGGCTTTAGACACACTTGGCTATTCCGTTCAAAGTTGAGCTGGAGTTTCAAAGGTAGGTACGACCCTGTCTCATTCGGGATTCAGACATACTTGGTTGTTCCGTTCAAAGTTGAGTCGGAGTTTTAAATCCAGTTAGGGCCTTGTCTTGTCGGAGATTTGGACATACTTGGCTATTTTATCAAACGTTAAATGTTTTATCCAATGTTAAACTACATTAAACGTAGACTGGAGTTTCCACTCTACACAGGATCTTGAGTTGTTTGGTCAGTTGTTTGGTTATCAAAACACATCAGCCCCAGGGAAATTGTCTTTAGTGAAAAGCTGAGGGGTTAAATAAATCTGATAATGAGTATATAGAAATAATGTTTGTGTATATTGTATAGCTATATATTATATATGTCTATATATTATATATGTCTTTGCACATAAAATGGTGGCTATAGTGAAAGTCGCTCAGTTGTGTCTGACTCTTTGCAGCCCCATGGACTATAACCCACCAGGCTCCCGTGTCTGTGGGATTCTCCAGGCCAGAATACTGGAGTGGGTAGCCATTCCCTTCTCTTGGAGATCTTTCCAGCCCATGGATTGAACCCAGGTCTCCCGCATTGCAGGTGGATTCTTTACTGTCTGAGCCACCACTTAACTCATAAGTGTAGAGAAATCCTGTTTGTGCATATTTAAGATATATATATATACACACACATATATGTGTATATACTCACATAACATTTCTTCATATGAGTTATTGGATTTATTTATATATATTTACAAATATATTTTATTTATGTTGTGTATAAATATAAATATTTATACATTTATTTCATGTATATTTGCAAATATATTTATTTCATTTATATATAAGTATATGCTTTAATTTCATTACTATATATAAATTTCATATATTTGCCTAGATTTATCTGTATATCTGTCTACGTACAAATATAGAAAGCTCGTTGGCTAAATGCAGCAGAAAACACACCAGAGTTACATACGCAGTGGGGTCCACCCACATTCCCTGGAGCAGATTCTCTGAAGACAGAGAAATAAAACACTCCCCAGCATCTCAAGCAGCTCCCAGTATTACGGAATTTTCTCATTTTCTCTTGTCGAGTAACCTAATTGTGGGAAATAATGAGGTGTCTTTGTGTTCTACCTGTGTGTACTTCTGTTATTAACCTTGAGCTCCTGGTTCTGAATTTAAGATGAAGATGCTAAATCTTCCTGTTGACCGCCGGCGCAGGGGAGGGGTGGGTTGGGAGCGGAATTGGGCCCCCACGCTGCAGCCTCACCCAGCCCTGGTGAGAGGACGAGGGGAGGTGCAGAGGGTTAGCAAAGTTTGGGACCCCATGGACTGCAGCCCACCAGGCTCCTCTGTCCCTGGGAGTCTCCAGGCAAGAACACTGCCGTGGTTTGCCACGCCCTCCTCCAGGGGATCTTCCCCACCCAGGGGTAGAACCCACGTCTCCTGCATTGCAGGCAGATTCTTTACCCTCCGAGTCACCTGGGAAGCCCATCCTTCTTTTCCGTGTTTCCAAATATTCTCTGCTGGGAAGTGGGGTTTCTCAGTTTTAAGTTCCTCGGAAAAGACTTGAGTTTTTTTCTGAGCAGCACGTGTTGTGTGTGAAGGCCCTCTTCACGTGCTCCCATTTTATGAGTTTGATCTAAGGAAGACAGCGGGGAAGCAGGGAAGGTCATCGCCACCACAGGCAGAGATGCTCATCTGTCACCGCGAGGTTTTGTCTTCCACGGGGGAGATGATTTGAGTCAAGTTGGGAAGTGGTCGATGTTTTTACGGGGCCTTGTTTATTAGATCCCTGGGGCTGCTGCAACCCAGCACCAAAAACTGTTTGCCTCCAGACAACATACGTGTACTGTTGCACAGTTCTCAAGGCTTGAAGTCCACGCTGAAGGTGGGGCTGGCTGACCTCCATCCAAGACCTGTCGGGGGATGTTGCTGTGATGATTCTTAGCTCCTGGTGGGTTTGCTGGCACTGTTTGGTTCAGCCTGATTTAAAGCTACACCTCTCCAAGCTCTGGGTCCCTCATCACATGGTCCTCTACTAGTATGTCTGTCTTCACATGGCCAACCTCTTCTTTTTATTGAAATATAGTTGATTTACAATGTTGCATTAATTTCTGCTGTACAGCAAAGCAATTCAATTATATATATTTATATATATATAGTATATATACACTAATGGGTTTTCATCTTCTTTTTCATTCTGTTTTTGCTTTTCGTGTTGTTTTGTTGCTCACTCACATCCAATTCTTTGCGACTCTGAATCGTAGCCTGCCAGGGTCCTCTGTCCCTGCGATTCTCCAGGCAAGAGTACTGGAGTGTTTTGCCATGCCCTCCTCATTTAGCACATATATAGCTATTTTTTTTAGTTGACAGAAGTGCTCAATATATCTTCTGTGTGCCAAGTCTTTTCAGTCATGTCTGATTCTTTTACGACCCCCATGGACTGTAGTTCACCAGACTCCTCTGTCCATGGGATTCTCCAGGCAAGAATACTGGAGTGGGTGGCCGTTTCCTCCTCCAGGAGATCTTCCCAACCCAGGGATCAAACCTGCATCTCCTGCATCAGCACACGGATTCTTTCCCACTGAGCCAGCAGGGAAACCCTTATTCTGGTTTATTGCAGTATATTGGATATAGTTCCCTAAGCTCTGCATTATCCGTCCTGAATATAATGGTTTGAATCTGCTAATCCCAAACTCCTACCCCATCCTTTTCCCCACTATTCCCCTGCTCCTCGGCAACCATGTGTCTGTCCTCTTATGTCTATGAGTCTGTTTCCTAGCTAAGTTCATTCATGTCATATTTTAGATTCCACACATAACTGGTATCATGTGGTATTTATCTTTCTCTTTGTGACCTAACTTCGTACGATGACCTCCACGTAGGTCTATGCCCCACATTGCCACAGATGCCATTGTTCCATTCTTTTTTTTTTTTTATGGCCAGCTTCTTATAAGGCCACCAATCATATGGGTTTAGGAGTCCACCCCTCCTCCAGTATGACCTCTTCTTTTTTTCTTTTTCTTTTTTAAATTTTTGGGGACACCCCTTGGCTTGCAGAATCTTAGTTCTCCAACCAGGAGTCGAACCTGGGCCCTCTGCAGTGGGAACACAGAGTCCTCACCAGTGGAAGTCCTGGTATAACCTCGTTTTCCCTTGATTGAGGGCACATCTGCAATGACCCTGTTTGCAATAACATCACCCTGTGAGGACCTGGGGGTTAAGACTTAAGCATGTCTTAATTTGATGGGGATGCATTTCTGTGCATAACTCCTTTTAAAGGAAGGACAAATGCCCAGTTATATCAGGGAACTCAGATACGTGGCTGCTCTTGGCAAGTTTTGCCTTCCCTTGAAGCAAAGAACATTCACACAAACATTCCATGCACTGTGGCCATGCTCATCCATGATGGCAATGCCCTAACCCATCATAACTCCGTAATATCTAAACACAACATTGTGACTCACCTTTGTGAGAGCCACCCACTTTCTATTTCTCTTATGTGTTTTGAAAAAAAAAAAGTTTTTACATGACTTTCTTAAATGGAAAGCTAGGATCATTCATCATCCATTTAACAGAGCCATTAAAGAAAACTGAAAAATCCAAATAAAGCCATTAAACTCTCATTAGCTGTTCTCGCCTGCCAGAGGGTCTGAGATGAATTCTCTCTTGCTGTTATAAAAAAGAAAAAGAAAGAAAAAGGTAAAGGAAATTAATTAATGTCATGAGATGGTAGAGAAATACTTGCACAAAATGGGTACTTTAACCAGAATCTGTGAGCAACTAAGCTAGGATTGAAAATGTTGAGTGTTTGAAATGTTAAGTGCTTTTTTTTTTTTTAATGTAAGACTTTTTCTTTTGTTTGGTTTGTTTATTCATTTAGGGAAATTGAATTACTTCTATATATTGAAAGTGTTTATCGGAGGGAATTTGTTTCAGCTTCTAGATCTATTTTAACTATAATCAGAATATCAGGGTAAAGCGTTGAGTGGTTTTTGATGCTGTAATTCCATTTCCTAAAATCACTGGGTCAGATGCCTGTGGTCCACGCCCGTCATCTGAAGAACATAGTCTTGGAGACACAAAGCAACTTGGGCTTGATCGGTGCTCCAGTTTACTCTTGTGGTCATTAGTGGCGTGTGTTTAGGATACTTTGGGATTTCATAAAGTCACTAAAGTCACTGGTGCAGAAGAAATCAGGACCTAGCTTGGAGGAATAGCCCCATCTTCTGACCGGAGTCGAAAACTTCAGGTAGAGATGTCACTTGCAGTAGCAAGGTGAGACTGATGGATGGCCTTGGATGTTAGTCTGAACAATCTGGACTTTATCCAAGCAGGAGCTATTTTTGCTCCCGAGGTCTGCGTGGAGCATGGCTGAGATCATCCTTGGAGATGTTAATGCAGCGAGTTTTCACAACTCGTTTGAGAGGCCATGGGAATGACTCGAGTCATCTTCCAAGGAAGTTACTCAGACCTTCGTCTGACCTACAGTGCAAATGTGCAATTTCAGATGTAAGTCAGGGGAGGACCATTATTCAGTGGTGTGGTTAACCAGAAAACGGGAGACTGAGCGGATGGCAGAGATGGTGATCGAGGTGTTTGCCAATGTATGATACAGCTAGTTATGTATCTAACATACTTCAATTTATTTAACTGTTTACGTAAAATAGGATAATGGTGTGAGCAGCCATGTGTGGAAGAGGCCTTTTCACTTGGGGGCTGCCAAAATGGTCCTGCTATGGAGAATGTGGCACCATAGTCCCAAAAAGGGAGAGGCGTGGGATAAACCATCCCTGATGTCGTGAGGTGCCTCACACCGTCTCTGATGTCCCTCGGGGAGCAGCCATGGGATAGACCATCCCCGATGTCCTGAGGGGTCTCACACCTTCTCTTGAGGCAGTGACCCTCAGAACATGACTGAAGACACTTGACTACCATCCTCTCCTCCCTGTGGGCATCGAGAGAGCCTGTGGTTATAAGAATATCATCTCACATATCTGTCTCAACATGTGGCTGATAAGAAAGGACTGTACTGAATTGGAGCCCATTTAGGTATGATCAGTGGGTGGAAGTTCAGATCTGCTGAACCTTCTTATCAGCATCCCGTGCTCCTAGTTAGTCATCCCTCTGATGACAAGAAGTGAACACCTTGGCTGCTTGCAGTTGACCATAGCTGACAGCTCTGGCCTTACTTGTAGGCATAAACCTACACACTTCTGGTATGGCACAGTTTCTTTGTTAAGCACAGAAAAACAATGTGGGGATGGTGTGTGTAGCAAGCATGGAAGGCTGGGTTGGAGGGAAGGAAGAAGGAAGCAGGGAAGGATGGAGGGAGAAAGAAGAGGGTAGGCTGGAAGGAGGACAGAAGAGGATGCTCTTGTTGCTAGGAGACCGTTCAATCATCCAGGTGAGAAGACTCAAGCGAAACAGTGCTGGGAAAAAAAAAAAAACAGTGACGCCAGAACATTTAAGTATTAAGCTAGAATTTAAGTATTAAGCTAGAGCTTAATTCAAGTATTAAGCTCCTTGGAGAGCTTCATGATTCATGAGAAGTACTGTCAAGGAAAGGTTAAAGCTCATCCCAAGGTTTACAAATGATCATACAGATTGCAGCTTTTTTTTTTTTTTTTTTGGCAGGGGAACCATTTTATTGGAGAAAATAATATTCAAAGGTCATAAGCATATCAATTAATTTATCCTCCAGAAAAACATCTAAAATAAAAGAGTAAATAGCTTCAGAGAAAATAGGTATTTCAAAAATCACAAAATTAGCAGCTCTTTGTCACGGATGCCCACCTCTTTAGATGGGATGGGGTTGGTCCTGACCGGTCACTAGAAATCAGGTGTTTGTCCATTAAGGACCAATGCAATTTGGCTTCTGCATGTTGGATAAAAAGGGCAGAATGAGAGTCCCTATAGGAGTCACAGCTGTGAATGGTACTTTCAAGTATTCTACTTTGAAGACTCAGAGCCTGTTGGAATTTAGAGTTGGGAAGGCACTTGGCCAACAAGCCAGTGTATATGATGTAGGAAAGGCAAGCATATATTCCAGTATGTCTGAGTATATTGCTATAGGTCGAGTGGGTAGAATGACATGCTTTGTATTGGCTTTCAGATGCCATCTCTACTCTTGACTTTGCTCATATTCTGTGATCAATTTCTGTGTCTGCTTTTGCAGCAACCTTTGCAAACCTGAAGAAACAGAGAAGATGGCTTTCAAACAGTTGCAGCCCAAGTCCGATGTTAAAAGTGACCTTTGATGTCCCAAAGCATTTTAAGCTCAGTGAGAGAACATCACTCCCTGTGGTACGGGATGGACCAAACACATGATTCTTGGTGTAGGGGGTAATTTTCTTCTCAGACGTCTAAGGAAAAATAATCAAGCATGACCTTGTTTTAGGCGTGAGGTAAACCTCATATCAACCTCCAGAGGAGCCTGTCAGAGGGGTCATTGGTGTTTGTAAAGAAATCATGTTACCCGTCTCCCAAATAAAATGAGCCACAAGACCCCGAACCCGCATTTAACCGTCAACTGCCAAGATGATGCTGCAAGTGAAATATGACGGGTGAAATGGACCTTTAGAAAGAAGATGTGTTTGTTTCATTCTCTCCTTAATCATGTTAATCTTTAGTTTTGCCTGGGGGACTTAAACGACACTGTGTGCTGAAGGAAAGTTAAAACAAGGCCCTGGTACTCCACCTAGAGATCTTGCTTTCTTTGGAGTGTTTGACATGGGAAAGTGATGAGCTTCCTTCCATAAGCGCCCGAGTTTATCTCCGTTTTGGTGCATCGCCAAGAACTTTAACAGATTGTTTCGGGGTAAAGTGTACTTATCTAGATTTTCAAAATCCTTTATTCTGTGAGAACAAAATAAACATGTTTTCCTTACCTTTCAAATGTACACCAAATGCCAAAAAATATATATATATATAAATAGCCAAATATTTAACATGAACACTCTTTCCTAGATGCCATCTCTTTAATAAAAGGTCAGTAGAGCTGGAAGGCCTGATTCTGTGAAATCAGATCAATTCAAAAACAGTAGGAATCCTTGCTCCCTTTCATTGCTTTTAGAACAATAAAAATCAATTCTTACTCTCAGCCTGAGTTTTTTTTTTTTTTCTGAGTTTTATTTTTATAAAAATGTCCCCACGGCAGGTCCAATTAAATAGGAATTTTCCAGCACTTTATTTCAGAAGACTCAAGAAAATGCGAGGTGCTATATTGCATCCAACATTTTTTCTAAAACATGTAAAAATAAAAGCACAAAAGCAGATTATTTTAGAATGCGTTAATGGTTATACATAAACACATGGATAAGAAGGCTTATAGTGTATTTTTTATTATATTTTTTCATGTCACTAACAGGAACACGGCAGTTGAAATTTATTTATCTTGCTTGCCGCACATGTAACCATATCTGTAGGTCATATATGTATCTATGCATCTATATGCGTGTATGTATAGTATGCAGGAAGTGCTATAGTATACAGTACGGGAAAAGGGAAAGTGTTAGTCACTCAGTCATGTCCAACTCTGCAATCTCATGGATTGCAGCCCGCCAGGTTCCTCTGTCCATGGGATTCTCCTGGCACGAATGCTGGAGTGGGTTGCCATTCCCTTCTGCAGGGGATCTTCCCGACCCACGAATCGAACCCAAGTCTCCTCTGTCTCCTGCATGGCAGGTGGATTCTTTACAGTCTGAGCGAGCTGGGAAGCCCAGGATACAGTATAATTTTATACAATATATGCTGTATATACTATACACAGTGTATAATACACATATACTGTGTGATACAGCATATATTGTATACAGTATATGGCGAACCATATAAGCTATGATATACAAAGTATCCTTTTGTACAGTGTCTACTATATACACTATGTTGTTGTTTGGTTGCTAAGTCACATTTGGCTCTTTGCAACCCCATGGATTACAACATGCCAGGCTTCCCTGTCCTTCACTATCCCGCAGAGTCTGCTCAGGTTCATGTCCACTGAGTCAGTGATGCTATACAACCATCTCTGATGATAAACATACAAAATACCACATATACTGTGGCATACAGCGTATGTGAGAGTGAAGTGGAAGTTAGTCGCTCAGTCGTGTCCGACTCTTTGCGACCCCGTGGACTGCAGCCCGCCAGGTTCCTCTGTCCATGAGATTTCCCAGCTAAGAGTACTGGAGTGACTTGCCATTCCCTTCTCCAGGGGATCTTCCCCATCCAGGGATTGAACCTGGGTCTCCCCCATTGCAGGCAGATGCTTTAACATCTGAGCCACCAGGAAAGCCCATGTATACTGTATAATATACTATAAATACTGTGGTTTACAGTGTATTTTCATATAGCAATAGTATGTACTATACAGAGTGAATAGTATACTGTATATACTATGGTACAAAATACACTTTATATTTTATATAAGTGTATAAAATTTTGTATAAGTATATAAAGTATACTATACTATATACAAAGTATACCATATAACACATATATACTGTTGTATACAGTGTACTTTGACACAGCATAAACTATATGAAGTATATAATTTAGCATATATGCTATGATGTATGCAATATGCTTTAATACAGTTTGCAGTGTATCATATAAGCAGTGTTGTTATGCAGCATATACTATGTATAGTATATAGTTTACCTTATATGCTAGTAAACAGTATACTTTTATGCAGTAAATGCTATATAAAGTATATAGTATAAGATCTGTGGGCTTCCCAGGTGGTGCAGTGTTAAAGAACTCACCTGCCAATGCAGGATAGAGAAGAGATGTGGGTTTGATCTCTGGGTCGGGAAGATCCTCTGGAGGAGGAAATGGCAACCCATTCCAGGATTCTTGTCTGAAAAAATTCCATGGAAAGGGGAGCCTGGTGAACTACAGTCCGTGGTGCTGCAAAGGGTTGGACACGGCTGGGCGAGTGAGCACAGAAGACTTACACTGTGGATATATCTGTATGTTATTTACATAGTCTCCTCTCCCTGCCAGTTTGCAGGTATTCTGATTTATCAATGAGGTCTTTCTTTACACCAGGAATATTATGGCTTCCTCACTTAATTCCAATCCCAATATTCATATCCAGTTTATAGATCAGGCAAAGAGAGGCTTAAGAATATGCTCAAGATCTCCCGACTTGTAAAGCGGGAGAGAGATCTCAATGTATGTTCGTGATGTTGACAGCCTCAGACTGAAGACTAAAGCCCTTCCTATGGCAACACCTGCATCTGTGGGTCAAGGGTGTCACCTGAAGCCTGCACGTCACCTGGGAACATCTGCAGACGTTAGGTCTTCCAGTGGAACCTTCCGGTACCCCAGCCTTCTGGCACATAAGCAAAGAGGCGGTGGTTTTGTAAGTGTGTTCCCAATAAGGCGTTGCCTGGAAGGTAGAGGTGAGGGCACCCACAGCAATAGACCTGGGCAAGCTAGGTCTGCACACCACTTCTGTGAGTTCACTGCTGTCCACGAGGCGACCTTTTATCATGCACCATCTCAGATGTTCCAAACCCGCAAACGTGACACAGTCTGTTTTACAGGTCACTTTTGCCAAGCCTAAAGAAAAAACTGGAAGAAATTAAAATATATCTTTGAGAATATATGTTCTCTGCTACCTTAAAAAAAAGTTGGGTGGCAACCATGTTTCAAGTACCATGTTTTGTGGAGAATCTTTCTATATTGATGATTGAACTTCTGCCTGTGGCTGTTCATGTACATCACAGGGGATATCAGGTTCATAGTTGCCGAGGACACTTGAAATCTATAAAAAACCCTCAATTTACTGCATCGTGTGGTATTTCTCCTAAAGTTCTTGACTTCAGCATGTGTAAAAGCACTGTCTTGTCAAACTCACGACATCAGCGGAATGTTATTGGATCCTCACGTGACCCACTCTTCAAAAGGTTTTCAAGTTATATATGTATTTCCAATAGAGCACAAACGGTGGATGCATAGTTCTATTTATTAATGTTTTGTAATGGCAGAAACCAGATTTTTTTTTCTTTTGCATTTTTAACCTATTTTAATTGTTATAACTGCAATATATATCCATCTACCTAAGAAGCAGTTCTTGAGGAAGAAAGAGAAGGTACGCATTTTGGACAACAGTCTCTAAATCAGGATTTCTCAACTTGAATACTGTTGACATCCGGGATGAAAAATTTCTTTGCTGTTGGGGGGGTGGGGGGGTGGCTGTCCTGTGCCCTGGAGAATATTGGACAGTCATCGTGGTATCTGTCTTCATTCATGGCACCATCCTTCATGTGTAACAAGCAGAAACATCTCCAGGTATTGCCAAATGCCCACCGCCCCCCCCTTGTGGGGGCTGATCACTCTCCGGTTGAGGTTAGTGATTCCAAAAGTAGTTCAGCCTGAAATGCTGAAAATATTCCAACAAGAGTAGTTTAAATTTGAAATGCTGAAGTATTTCCAAGACATGCGTTTGTTTTCCAAAAAATTTCCAAGTTTTCCTCCTTGACCTTGGAAGACAACTGGATGCATTAAAAATACAGAAATGTTATAGAAAAGGTATCATATTTTCATTGGGAATTATTTTAAAGGTTAAGGTCAGAGGGGATTTTATAGACAAGCCAGAACCGTAGGCACATGTGGATTAAACCAGAGCAGACTCATTGCCACTTTGGTACTTTGTGCGTATGGATAAACATGTGAGATGATCTGACTGTAATTTCATTTCGCATGATTACAATTGACTTGTGACATGCAGAAGAGCGTGACCTTTTTTTCTCCTCTTTTTCTGTCTCCCTTCTGTCCTCAGTGACCCCAATCAGCCCGTTCCGCAGGACACCAAGTTCATTCACACAAAACCCAACCGCTTCGAGGAAGTGGCCTGGTCCAAGTATAACCCCAAAGACCAGCTGTATCTGCACATCGGCCTGAAGCCCCGCGTGCGGGATCACTACCGAGCCACCAAAGTGGCCTTCTGGCTGGAGCTGGTGCCGCATCTGCACAACCTGAACGAGATATTCCAGTACGTGTCCACCACCACCAAGGTGCCCCCTCCCGACATGACCTCCTTCCCCTACGGGACCCGGCGGTCGCCCTCCAAGATCTGGCCCACGACCAAGCGCCCGGCCATCACCCCCGCCAACAGCAACCCCAAACACGCCAAGGACCCCCACAAGACGGGCCCCGAGGACACCACGGTCCTCATCGAGACCAAGAGGGATTACTCCACCGAGCTGAGCGTCACCATCGCCGTGGGGGCGTCGCTGCTCTTCCTCAACATCCTGGCCTTCGCCGCCCTCTACTACAAGAAGGACAAGAGGCGCCACGAGACGCACCGGCGCCCCAGCCCGCAGAGGAGCGCCGCCAACGACATCGCGCACATCCAGAACGAGGAGATCATGTCCCTGCAGATGAAGCAGCTGGAGCACGACCACGACTGCGAGTCGCTGCAGGCGCACGACACGCTCAGGCTCACCTGCCCGCCCGACTACACGCTCACGCTCCGCCGCTCTCCCGACGACATCCCGCTCATGACCCCCAACACCATCACCATGATCCCCAACACGCTCACGGGCATGCAGCCGCTGCACACGTTCAACACCTTCAGCGGGGGCCAGAACAGCACAAACATCCCACACGGACACTCCACCACCAGGGTATAGCTCTGCAGACCTCCCGTCCCCTTCCCCGCCCTCTCGCCACGCCCCCTGCAACTGGAAGACCGACAAAGACGCACCATCTCCAGACAAGGAATGTGTTTCATCCCACTGGCTTAAGACACGCTCACACACACGCGCACACACACAGACCCCAAAAGGGCGACCATTGTGTCTTTGCAGACGTCCCATGCTGGCATTTCCCGGTACCACGAGATCAACTTGCAACCCTATGAAATGTGAAACGTGTCCATTCGCTGGTGACAGTTCTGCTTTGAAGACCCACCACCATCCAAGCTAGCGCGACAAGGACGTCAACATTTCGAGGACCTGGGCGTTTCCACCCGTGACCGTAGAAGCTGACACCCTCTGGAACTCAGCCAGGGACACCGATTTTTTTTTTTTTTTTTAATCACAGTTGAAAAAAATAATAATAATAAAGTTCTTTACGTGCCACACGACAGATGGCTCTCCTTAAGTGAAAAACAAACAGAAACAACAACAACAAAAAAGAGTCTATGGGCTTTTACCCAGCATACGGAGCAGTAATCCAGTAAAGAAGGAAAAGTAGAATTTTATTATTAAAATAAACGAACAGACTATGCAGTTACATACCTAGAGTTCTGTGCAAAGAGATGTTTTGCCAGCCTGAACTATATTTAAGAAACTTTGTAAAAAAAGAAAAAAAAAAAGAAAGAAAATGTATATAGCTGTGAGTTTTAAACAAACACACACGGAGAGAAAAAGAAAACAAAACAAAAAAACAAAAAGCAAAAAAAAAGCGCTTTTATTGGTGTTTTCAGTTTGAAAGAGCTTTTAGCAAGGTTGTACTCTCCATTGTGATCTGTATGTATATAAATCGGTATATACATTAGTCATATCACCTCTGTTCCCTCCAAGACACACAGGGGGGCTTCTTCTTCTTTAATCCTTGTGGCCAACAGACATGGGGTTTTCTAAGGCGTTTCATTTGTAGGAGGATATGGTTGTCACACGGCGGACTCTGACCGTCCCTGTGACCGGGCTTTCTCCCCATTTTTTTTTTTGTTTGTTTGTTTGTTTGTTTTTAGGGCTGGAAAGTGCATGCGATGGCATTCTTAGGAGACTGATTTTTTTTTTCTTTGTTTAAGGCAAACTTTCATTTTTGTGTTGTTAAAGGCTTCATGACGTTGCACCCTGCCCACCCCTGAAGAAGGATCCCCAGCGCGGAGTCTATTTAAAAGCTTGTTGAATTGCAAACAGTCACAGGCAGAGAAATCGCAGGGGCCCGGGAGGGGAGGGAGTCGGAACAGAACGCAATTCTCAGTTCTGTAGTCGTGGCTCTTTGAATCTGTTAAGCAAGAGTCGCTTCCCACACCCAGGGTCCTGCCAAAAGGGAGAAAGAAAGCTTGTGTTTGGTGGGCCTGAGGTCTGCTGAGTCAATAGAACTCTGTGTTCCCCAGCAGCTGCAGAAATACCTGTTCAGCTTAGCTAATCAGATCGAAGGAGGGGGCATGTGTCTTTCCTTTCTGGTAAGGTCCCTTATTTATCCGTAAGCGGGTTTTTTGTTGTTGTTGTTGCTGTTGTTGTTTAATTCTTTCTATCATTTATGGGGTAAGACATACGCTTGTCTGAAACGATTATCTTTTGTGCATTTTGTGTATCCGTCCCTGATCCGTGACTATCACAGAAAGGAAACCGGGGAAGGGCCAGAAAACTGCAAGTGCTTTGTGTGGGGTTTTCCAGGAAGCTACAGAATGGCTTGACTGTCAAGATAACACACGGAAATATTCAGCCGTTCTTCACTGGGGAGGTGGGGATGAGAATCTTGGCGCCTCTGACACCATGTCATTTTTCTCATCGTCCTTTTAGCTTTCCTTAAGGGATATCTTGCAGGTGTTGTCAAGGGAAACGGTAGCAACCACGGTGACTTGATGTTTTGGCTTTCAAAAACGTATTGCCGCGCCAGGAAATAGTAGCCAAAGATGATGTCTTGGGGCGTGGTTATCAGAGCAACTCGGCTAAGGTGCACATTCGCAAGAAAGACAGTCCAAATTCTTTGTCCCTCGGTGCAATCTTTGATTACTGGAACCCCTAGACCAAAACTGTAGCAGTATGTTTTCAAAGTCTTGGAAAATGCCCGCCCCTCCCCAACCGCCGGAAAAACAGAGTTCTTAGGAAGTCAGTGCAGACCAGTCTCCCAGTAAATTCTGCTGTTCACCTTGGTTCAGATTTTAAGAGTGAGCCTGTGTATAGACGTATGTGAAATGTAATCCCAACTTTGCACAGAGTGAGGTTCACACTCCTGCAGCTAAGAGGTGTCATGGGTAAGGTTTTTGTTCATCCTGTTTTAAAGCTCCTGTCAGACCATTTCTGCAAGCTATGTACTTACGACCCCAGCTAAGCGATGACAAATAGGCTGTCCAGAAAACGACAGAGGAAGTGGCATTCGACAGCTGTGTGGGACCGGTATGTTTGTAATGTGAATTCCAGTATTTGTTTAGTATTTCCAATCGTCTTCTGCTAGCAATATGCACAGTAATGTATCAGGCTTGTGACATTTGGATAAGGAAAAAGAAAAAAAAGTTCTTGTTAAGTGAATAACTTTAGCTTTTACAAAGGGTCATGATCAAAAGCAATTTAATACACCTTAAATGATATCTTATTTCTACATGGAAAGAAGTTATAGAATCTTCATAGAGTTCTATGAAAATAAAATATACTTGCTATCTATAAAAAAGAGAAAAATGAGAAAAAAAAATAAGTTAAAAAAAACTTTCCTAGGCTTTTATTCTTGAACTTCACTGGCACGCAGGGTTTAATGGTTTCTCGGATTATTATTTTGCGATTTTGTTTTTGATTTTGCCTTAAGTAATGATAGAAGATATATATGGCTGGACACATATGTATAAACTTTTCAGCAGCATTTTTAATAATAAAATATCACAGTATTTTCTAATGCTTTGTGCAAATAATTACGCGTCCATTCTTTTTTTGGAGGTGGCCTGTCGCGTTTATTTTCCCTGCTTCAGACGTCTTTCTTGCTTTCAGAGCTAAGTGATACATTTGGTGTAGATGATCCTTGGTAAACTCAGTCGAATATGGACCGCTTTCTTGTGCTTTGTCCTGGGCAACAAGTTTTGTGTCCCCAACAGGGACAGTTCTCCTGGCCTGACGCTGAACACGGGTGCTCCGAACGGTGGAATTGGTAACGAGAGGGTGCTTGTGTTTGCTACTTTGACCTCAGCTTCTTGTTTTGCTGGGTTTTCTTTGCTGTCAAGTCTTAAAACTTTCCAACAAAAAGCCTCCTTTGGGTATATGTCCGACAGCAAGAAGTTTATTTGAATACAACTCGGGAGGTGAAAGATTACTGACATACACTCAGAGCAAATTTGTCCAGGCTTCCCATGCACCAGGCCTTCCCAGGTGGTTCAGACGGTAAAGAATCTGCCTGTATTTCAGAAGACCTGGGTTCGATCCCTGGGTCAGGAAGATCCTCTGGAGAAGGGAACGGCAACCCACTCCAATATTCCTGCCTGGAGTCGGACATGATTAAATGACTAACACACTCTGCCTTGCACCTGGCCGTTGTTTATCTTAACAACTTACTGAGCGGAGACGTATTAACACATCTTTGTTACTTGAAAGCTATTGACCAGAGACATTTCGGTATTCACTTACATAACAAATCGCCAGCCACAAGCATTAGTTTCTGCACAAACCACCCCCAGTCAATGATGTGTTAACATCCTCAAGAGTCCTAAGGGGACAGGGGCCTAGAGTATTTCTGTTTTAAAACTAGACGTATTGAGAATCAGGAAGGTCAAGCAACGAGGAAGCAGCAAAGTTTAGATTCCAAGGAAGATGGTGTGTTCACAGTCCAGGCTCTTCACCAGCAAAGGAATGCAGCTTGGACTTTTAACTCAAGTTCATGGATGTCGTGATGACATGAGCTAATTATCAGAGAAAGGAAGGCACCAAAGACTGTGACTGCTGTATTCGAACTCTGAAGTTTTTTTTACATGTTGGCCTCGGGTTATTTGCCAAAGGAGAGGTGCACAGGACTTATATAACATATGTGCATGCTAAGTCATGTCTGATTCTTTGTGACCCCGTGGACTGTAGCTCGCCAGGCTCCTCTGTCCACGGGCTTCTCCAGGCGAGAATACCGGAGTGGTGCCCTCCTGCAGGGGATCTTCCAGACCCAGCAACTGAACCCAGATCTCCTGCAGTGCAGGCAGATTCTTTACCACCTGAGCCACCAGGGAAACTCTTAAAAAAAAGAAGAAAAATCCTTAAAAAAAAAGAAGAAGAAGAAAAAGATCACTATCTTGTCTCTGTACCTTGAGAAAACTGATAGCTTTACACTTTAAAAATGCTTTTCATGTAGTCATAACCTTCACCCTGGTGCACACACCGTGGGTGCCTTGCGTGTGCGTATCGAATTTTGTAGAATGTCGGTTGATCTGAAAACACAATTTTTTATCGCTTTTCCCTGCTGTTTTATGCACAATTTGGAGGCTCGTTTGGGGTCGTTAAACTTTCAAAATCTCACTTTTGCTGAAATGGCATTTTAAAATGCCGGCCATCCCTGCCTTTTGCCAGAACGAGTGAAGATAGAACATGAAATTTGGTGTAAGAAGTTTGCAGGGTCTAAGGAGACACACGAGGAAACTTTGCAAATAATTTATAACATACAACGCGAAGCTGTGTGCCTGCTACATGTTTGCCAGACTCCTTCTAAGAGCATCTTTGGAAAGGTGTAACATTTGAATGACATGAAGGCAGAGAGATGCCCTGTTCACAGCCAAAGACGCTCCTATAGCCTCCACCTACCTGTGAGGCCTCAGTCAGTGCTTTGTGGAGTATGTGTTATAATAATCCCGTGAGTATGTATTATGATAACCCCGTGAACCCAGGTACACTGGAGTCATTCTAATGGGATTGTAGGAGGAACACCATTTCCCCAGACTTTGTCGTTGTTATTGAGTTACTCAGTCATGTCCGACTCTTTGCGACCCCGTGGACCGCAGCGCGCCAGGCTTCCCTGTCCATCACCAACTCCCGGATCTTCCTCAAACTCATGTCCATCGAGCTGGTGATGCCATCCAACCATCTCATCCTCTGTCGTCCCCTTCTCCTCCCACCTTCAATCTTTCCCAGCATCAGGGTCTTTTCCAGGGAGTCAGCTCTTCGCATCAGGCGGCCAGTGTAGACTGACACAGTGCCAGGGACGTTCATTATCTGATTGTCCTGAAGTCTCCGTTTCCATAGGTCTGTTTGAAAAACCCCTTCTGCGCCTCTCACATTATCAGAAGAACAATGCAGTCTGTCACTGAGACCTGATCCCACGTTCTGGGCAAATACCCACCTTTGTTTAATGCTGCCATTTAGGAAATATATTTCCACCTTTAATATCTCTGCTCGATTTATATGCAGTTTTCCCCTCACTACGTCTGCGACTCAAATTTCTATGAACCAGCTTGATTCTAACAGGATAAGAATTTCACAGGACCTGTGGCTTCCCTTGTAGCTCAGCTGGTAAAGAATCCTCCTGCAATGCAGGAGACCTGGGTTTGATCCCTGGGTTGGGATGATCCCCTGGAGAAGGGAACGGCAACCCTCTCCAGTGTTTTGGCCTAGAGAATTCCACGGGGTGGCAAAGAGTCGGACACGACTGAGCAACTTTAACTTTCACATGGTCAACTTTTGGGGCTTCCCAGGTGGCGCTCTTGGTAAAGAATCCGCCTGCCAGTGCAGGAGACAGAAAAGATTCATGAGACTTGGGTTTGATCCCGGCATCAGAAAAATCCCCGGGAGAAGGTAAAGGCAGTTTCCTTCCAGTATACTTCCCTGCGAGATCCCTTACAGTTCATGGGGTCACAGAAGAGTCGGACACGACCGAGTACGCAGGCATGCAGGGTCTCTTTGACAACGAGGAGTCCCGTTGTTACTCTAGACCTAAATGCTACCCGTCACACAATAAGATTTCATCTCGTTCTTGCAAATTGCTTTTCAATCACATTTAAATGTGTCCATTGTACCAGCAGGAATACTGTAATGTGTTTTCAGATGTGTCTGTGTCCGTGTGGGGGCTTATATAATGTGGAGAGCTAAAATTCTGCATTCTGCACCAGTTCTCAGGGTAACCAGGAAAAGTAGCAATCTGTATCTCCTCTACAAAGAGTATGTGCACAAGGGTGTCAGCATTGGCTGATCTGGGTGTGCTAGCCAAACAGACGAAAATTCCCTGTATAGAAAAGACAGCCAGGACTTCCCTTGGGAGTCTGATGGTTAAGACTTGGCCTTCCAATGTACAGGGTGCAGGTTGGATACCTGTTCAGGGGGCTAAGATCCGACGTGCCCTCTGGCCAGGAAACCAGAACATAGACAGCAGCAGCAATATGGTGACAAATTCAATAAAGACTTTGAAGAGGGTCCACATGAAAATATCGAAAAACAGTGGATGACTGTTATTGTTCAAAATAGTCCCTGGAGATACCACTCTAGTATGAGGCTTATGAGAGAAATGGACAATTTGCGGTACTCTGATGCTGGATAAATGGTCTGCAACGTCACGATCACGCTATCTTTATGGCTGTTTGGTGTCCACAATCTAGAGGAAAGGTGACCTTCCATGGTGGGTCATGAAAATGAAGGCATGCACCTCTTTCCTCACAGGAGTTTTGGAGTCTTGGAATTATGGCAAAAACTATTTCAGTAGAAAGGGCATCCACGTGGAAGCCACATGATCAGGATAAAATGGCTGGGTTCTTGTTTATACCGAAAGTCATAAGGGTACCTTCTGTTTTTCTCTTTTACCTTAACAAGCTTTCATGCTTACAGTAAGACAAATGTTGGAACCACATAACGCTAGTATTTCTGCAAAGAAACCTCAGAAACTGACTTTCTTATATAATACACCATACCATTAGAATAAGCATTATATGTTTGGTTGGTCAGTCGTGTCCGACTCTTTGCAACCTCATGGAGTGTAGCCCACCAGGCTCCTCTGTCCATGGGATTCTCCAGGTAAGAATACAGGAGTGGGTTGTTGCCATGCTCTTCTCCAGGGCATCTTCCCAACCCAGGGGTGTGGAACCCAGGTCTCCCGCATTGCAGGGGGATTCTTTACAGTCTGAGCCTCCAGGGAAGCCTCTGATCTGCAAGGCATGCATCTAAATAAGAGGGAGGTACCCAGGAGCCAGGGACCAAAATGGCATTGGGGGAAAGAGGCTTCATGTTTCTCCTCCACCGGCCAAGGGAAAGTCAAGTGCCATTCAGCTGTTCACTTTAATTTCTCTGTGTTGATCTGCTGATCAGGGACAGAGTCTGCACCTCTGGACAAAGAGTTTGTCCAGTTAAAGGTAAAACAAGGTGGCAGATTTGAGAATTTTGTTAGCAACACATACACATCACCAAGGGTCCTTGGTAGTCGCCTCCTCTTTCAAGTTTGTTCCCAGGCACTAATGGAAGAAGGGGCTTCCTTGGTGGCTCAGAAGATAAAGAATCTGCCTGCAGTTCAGGTGACCTAGATTTGATCCCTGAGTTGGGATGATGCCCTGGAGGAGGACATGGCAACCCACTCCAGCATTCCTGCCGGGAGAACTCCACGGACAGGGGAACCTGGCGGGCTACACAGCCCGTGAGGTCACAAAGAGTCAGACAGGAGTGAGCAACTAAACCATCACCAAATATTGGAAGAAAGGCGTCACCGGATCCTGTGGACTTTCAGGAACTCTGTTTAGCAACCTGGCATCATTTGTGTTTTGTTTCACCTTCGTTTGTTCGGCTTCTTTACGGCTAACACGTGAGCAGGTCCTGTGAAGCCACAGGAGACATAGAAGCAACATGCTTTGTTTATCTCCCTTAGGAGACGGCAGTGTTAGGGAAAAAGAGAGTATTTTGAAAAGAATAGTCAACTGGTATTTATGGGAGGAGAGAAAACAAAGAGAAAGGTGCTTAGGTAGGCAGGGGCAGGGCGTGCCTCAGACATGATGCTTTTGATCTTAGAGGAAGCAGGAGATGTGGATGGTAAAAAGAAAGCACTAAAATTTCATCCCTCATGATCTTCACACACCTCTGCACACACACACTACGTCAGGTTGTTTAAATCCTAATAATCTCGTTCAGGGGCTAAAGAGACAGGATGCAGTGGAAAAATGTATGATGGGGGGCAATTTCCCAAGAATTGTGTGGAATCAAATGATCGGAGAAATTTCTCTGTGTTTCTGCATCAGTAGCAAGTGTTACTATATATGTTGTATTAACAGCAGGTATAATAGATATTTTGGGGCTTCCCCTGGTGGCTCAGAGGGTAAAGCGTCTGCCTGCAATGTAAGAGACCCGGGTTCGATTCCTGGGACGGGAAGACCCCTGCAGAAGGAAATGGCAACCCCACTCCAGTATTCTTGCCTGGAGAATCGCACGGACGGAGGAGCCTGGTAGGCTACAGCCCATGGGGTTGCAAAGAGTCGGACATGACTGAGCGACTTCACCATCACTTTCGTAACATATGTTGTACATTTTTAATTTATAGAAGTAACATTCACTTCTGGTTGAAAGACAGTATTTGGTGAGACATTATAAAAGACATGCATATATGCACATATGTGTATCATAGGATAATATATGTACATATATAATCCTAGTATTATATGAAGTATTAAATATTTGTGCTGAATTGGCCAAAAAGTTCATTTTTACAGAAAAACCCAAATAAACTCTTTGGCCAGCCCAATATATATCATATATATATAATTTTATTATAATGGGATGGCTATATATATCTATAATACCAAAAAACACTGACACATACAAAGTATATAATACGTATACTATGTATTATTCTTGTTGTTCAGTTGGTAAGTTGTGTCCGACTCTTTGTGACCCAGTGAACTGTAGCCTGCCAGGCTCCTGTCCCCTGCTGTCTCTCTCAGTTTGCTCAAATTTGTGTCCATTGGCTTCATATATTGAATAGTTATATACTATGCATATAGCTTACTATGTATATAGTAGGTACATATATGTATACTATGTACATATATGTATTCTATATACATATCTGTATACCATGTACATATAAGTATACCATATACATGCATGTATATTATGTATACTACATATACTATGTATAAATATAGAAATATATTTTATAAATGATAAACACAAATACTGTACATGTTGCATACACGTATATATGCATATATATGTATATATATATACACACACACACTCATAACTCTTGGTGGAAAACAGTCTATAAAGCATACTAACTTTCCTTCTGAAACAAACCAATTGTACATTTTTTTTTCAGATTGACTCTTATCCATGCTTCACCTAGTACTTGAACATCAATATTCACTTTTCTTCAACTATTTGATGAGTGATCTTAAGGTAAACACAGTCTATATCCGTCATTTCAGAGTAATTGAAACCTACACTCCTAAGACAAAAGAGGATTCTTGAGACAGCTGCTTAGTCTCATCATGTTAGCCTTGTGTGAACACTAGGAGTCCAGATAATGTCAGTATATGCTTCCATCAAAGACAGAAGCAAGACCGGCTTAGGTATAAGTGGACACCCCAAGGGCCAAATCTCTCATATGCATGGTATTGTCCCAGCAGTAGTGGAAAAACTATACTTGCAAGCAGAAAAAGATGAGAATACTAAGGTTCGTTGTTGTTATTCTTCGTCGCTAAGGCATGTCTGCCTCGTTGCAACCCCATGAACTCCAGCCCGCCAAGCTTCCCTGTCCTTCCCTATTTCCTGGGGTTGGCTCACATTCACGTCCATTGAGTCCGAGTTTAATTTTCCTCAATTCATTTGGATATACATCTCTGTCATCTTCTGGAGGACAACCAGAGCCCAGCTCCTGCTTCGTGCTTTAGAAATTGTTTTTAAGGATGTAGGCAAATACACGCGTGTACACTGTATTATGTGAGGTTACGGGTGTGTCTCTGCATGTGTGTATGTAAAACACAAGCCATATGTTTCCAGCTCCCACCCTGACTAGCTGTTTCCCCTTGGACACATGACTCAGGTTCTCCCCTTTCTTCCCTCTTATAATTTTAGGATGGTAATATAAATATGTCACATATTAATAAATGGGAGGAATGTTATAAATAGTTTTAGATTTCCCTCTTTTTCTACTGCATGTATAGGAATGGCATCGTCAGAAAAAGCACATAAACATTTTTTTTAAGATTTTTTTTTTTTTTAATTTATTTTTCACCGTGCCGGTGATCTTTGCTGCAAGCGAGCTTCTTGTTGTGGTGATTCCTCCTGTTTTGGACCATGGGCTCTAGGGCAGGGGAGCTTCAGTAGTTGCTGGACACGGCCTTCACCGCCCCAATGCCTGTGGGATCTTCCCGGACCCGGGGTCGAACCTGGGTCCCCGGCATTGGCAGGCGCAGTTATTACCACCCAGGAGTTCTCCAAAATATTCATTTATTCAAAATCAATTCTCTATTGCAAATTCCTAGGAAAAGAATCAGTAACTTCTACAGCCTTTTTTATGGTTCTGTTACTTTGGCCACTATAACTTATTTTTGTAAATGATGGTCTTTACCCATTGGCAAGTTTTTTATATGTTCATCTTCTTGTCTGCATTGATCCACATTTTCAATGAGTATATATTAACTTTCACTACTTTGACTATTTGTTAAATTACACCTTTTTCTGGTCAAGAGGGATTTGTATTTCTTTTCAAGTGATTTTTTTTTTTTTTTTGGAATATAGTTGCTTTACAATACTGTGTTAATTTCCGCTGTACGGCAAAGTGAATCAGCCCTAAGTATACTTGTATGCCCTGTTTTTTTGGATTTCCTTCCCTTTGAGGTCACCACAGAGCCCTGAGTATAGTTCCCTGAGCTGTATAGGGGGTTCTCATTCGTTACCTATTTTACACACAGCATCAATGATGTATACAGGTCAATCCTAACCTAATTTATCCCATCCACTTCTCCCCACTTGGTGTCCATACGCTTGTTCTGCACGTCTGTGTCTCTATTTCTGCTTTGCACATAAATTCATCTATACCATTTTCTAGATTCCACGTATGTGTGTTAATATATGATCAATTCAGTTCAGCCACTCAGTCGTGTCCGACTCTTTGTGACCCCATGGACTGCAGCACAACAGGCCTCCCTGTCCATCACCATCTCCCGGAGTTTACTCAAGCTCATGTCCGAGCTGGTGATGCCATCCAACCATCTCCTCCTCTGTCGTCCCCTTCTCCTCCTGCCCTCCATCTTTCCCAGCATCAGGGTCTTTTCAAATGAGTCAGCTCTTCGCATCAGGTGGCCAAAGTATTGGAGTTTCCGCTTCAACATCAGTCCTTCCAATGAACACCCAGGACTGATTTCCTTTAGGATAGACTGGTTGGATCTCCTTGCAGTCCAAGGGACTCTCAAGAGTCTTCTCCAACACCACAGTTCAAAAGCATCAATTCTTCGGTGCTCAGCCTTCTTTATGGTCCAGCTCTCGCATGCATACATGACCACTGGGAAAAAAAAAAGCAAACATAGCTTTGACTATATGGACCTTTGTCAGCAAGGAGATGTCTCTGCTTTTTAATACACTGTCTAGGTTGGTCGTAGCTTTTCTTCCAAGGAGCAACCATCTTTTAATTTCATGGCTGCAGTAACCATCTGCAGTGATTTTGGAGCCCCCCAAAATAAAGATTCTCATTCATTATCTATTTTATACACAGCATCAATCATGTATATGGGTCAATGCTAATCTCCCCATTTATCCCATCCCCCTTTCCCCACTCGATGCCCATATGTTTGTTCTCTATGTCTGTGTCTCTATTTCTGCTTTGTACACAAGTTCATCTATACCATTTTCTAGATTCCATGTATGTGCATTAATATATGATATTTGCTAGAAAAAAATTATATATATACATACATACAAGAGGGAAAAAAAAAAACCCAGATGAAGGCAACATCGCTCCAGGAAGCCTTGGGAGTGGCCCAGTAGGTGGCTCACTCTGTTCTGTGTCAGGACAGACAGCAAAATTGTTGAGAAAAAAAGAAAATGACACAAAGATGGTCAGTGTTATGACACACACAGAGAAAATACAACCTAGGGGACCAGGCTCCCCAACAACACCCAGGAAACCTGTGAAGGCACAACCATCCTTCATAGGCAGCCTCAAGACTGTTGTCAAACTCATTTGAAAATAAGAGCAAGATTCCCTGGCTTTGTAAACTTCCCGCAGCCAAGTAGAGCTATCGACAGGAATATGTGAGCATCTAGCTTATTAACACCCTTGAATTCCCAGTATATCCTCTGAACATTTAAAAAATTTTTTTTTAAATCTCTGAAGGATTACTTTGGGAATTTGTGACATCTCAATTGGAGAAGTGTCCACTGCTTCAAATACACAAATTGGAGAATGCTTTTTTGTATTTGGTTCTTGTAAAATCGGACCTAGGAAAGGATGCTAGCTATTTCAAAAGCTTGGGCAGAGAAAGGTACAGAAATGTTTCATTCTCACGTTTCCCAGGTGGCACTAGTAAAGAATCTGCCTGCCAAGGCACAAGAGATGCAGGTTCGATCCCTGCATCGGGGCAGGGCCACCCACTCCAGTATTCTTGCCTGGAAAATCCCATGGACAGAGGAGCCGGGCGTACTATAGTCGACGGAGTCACAAAGACTCGGACACGACTGAGCAGGCACACGCACACATCATTGTCAATCACACTGCTTAAAAGAACTGAGTGAATTGGTGTAAAACTGGGTGGTGATGGGTCTTGCATCGTTTAGACCATATTCTGTAAAAGCTCTAATGCGTAGTTGCTATGACACTTTTCCCTGCAAATTTAACCGAAAACTATATTTCACAATGCAATGTATTGCATGGCACCAGTAAAATATTCCCGTTCTGTATTAGAATATATCGACGCTCAGGATCCCTTATGAGATGGTCTTCTTTTCACAGCTGAGCCTTCTGTTTCCAAGTGCTAAACAATTTGCATCCAAAAGCGCTTTCTTAAAAATCAGTCTCTTTCATGGGGCCCCAAAGAGTCAGACACGACTGAGCGACTGAACGGATCTGAACTGTGTATATACCTTAATCTCAAACTCCTAATTTATCCCCTCTTCTTCCCCACCTCCCCCCCGCCCGTGATATCTGTAAATTTGTTTCCTATGTCTGTGAGTCTATTTCTGTTTTGTAAATCAGTTCATTGGTGTTGTAGTTTAGGTTTCACATGTAAGAGATGTCATATGACATTTCCCCTTGTCTGTCTGACTTATTTCACTCAGTGTGATAATCTCTAGCTCCCCCTATGTTGGATAGGTGAAACCTGCACCTGTGTTGTACAGGTGCAGATACCACCTGCAAATGGCATTATTTTATTCTTCTTCATGGCTGAATACTATTTCATTTATACATGTACCGAATCTTCTTTATCCTTTCATCTGTTGATGGGCATTTACCTTGTTTCCATGTCTTGAGTACTGTAAGCATTGCTACTACAAATTTAGGGGTGCATGTTTCTTTTCGAGTTAGAGTTTTCTCCACTTATATGCCCAGGAGTGGGATTGCTCGGTCATATGGAGGGCTCTTCTTTTAGTTTTTTAAGGAACCTCCTTACTGTTCTCCATACTGGTTGCAGTAACTTACATTCTCACCGACAGCGTAGGAGGGCTCTCTTTCACCGCACTCTCTCCAGTGTTTACTATTCGTAGATTTTTTGATGATGAAGGTGATACCTCACTGTAGGTTTGATTTGCATTCCTCTAGAAATTAACACGGAGAAGGCAATGGTGCCCCACTCCAGTACTCTTGCCTGGAAAATCCCATGGACGGAGGAGCCTGGTAGGCTGCAGTCCATGGGGTCGCTAAGAGTTGGACAGGACTGAGCGACTTCACTTTCACTTTTCCCTTTCATGCATTGGAGAAGGACATGGCAACCCACTCCAGTATTCTTGCCTGGAGCATCCCAGGGATGGGGGCTGCCGTCTGTGGGGTTGCACAGAGTCGCACACAACTGAAGCGACTTAGCACCTGCAGCAGGAATTGACAAGGTTGAGCATCTTTTCATATGGTTTCTGGCCCCCTAGAAGACACTTATGAAGATGCACAATGTCCATGAAAAAGGCAGAGGGGAGAGGTTTCAGGATTCAACATTTTGGGAAACTGGGAAATTGCTTTCGGAAGCAGCTACCCCTTCTGACCGTCCCACCAGCACTGTTGTCAAGGTTCGGATTTCTCTACAGACTCTCAGCACTTCATCTTTTTTAAAAAATAAATTTCAGCCACCGTGGGTTTGCAGTGGTATCTCATTGCGGTTTTGATCAGCCTTTTCCAGTGGCTCAGGGGTGAGGAATCCACCTGCCGATGCAGGAGAAACAAGGGACACAGGTTCGATCCCTGGGTTGGAAAGATCCCCTGGAGGAGAAAATAGGATCCCATTCCAGTGTTATTTCCTGGAGAATCCCATGGACAGAGGAGCCTGGCGGGCTACAGTCCACAGAGTCACAAAGAATCGGACACCACTGAGCAAGTAAACAATAACAATGACGTGTAACATCTTGCTATGTGTTTAGTAGTCATTTTTACCTCTTATTTGGAGAATGATTGTTCAGTTCTCAGTTTTTCAAATTGGGCTATTTGTCCTTTTCTTTGTTTTGTCTGCCACACAGTATGCCGGATCTTAGGTTCCCCCACCAGGGATCGAACCCATTACACCTGCAGTGGAAGCATGTAGTCTTAACCACTGGATTGCCAGGGGATTCCTGGGCTACTGGCGTTTCGCCTGCTGAACGAACCTACCTTTAAAGTTTCTTTTGGTGGGATGACAGACCAATTTGAGTAGAGAGAATAAAGAGAACTCTGTGGGCAGAGTGATAAAATAAGATCACCTGTAAGATGGTTGTAAAATATTGCTGTGTATGCCTCTTCAGTCCTGGTGGCTGTGTGTGCTGAGTCGCTCAGTCACGTACAACTCTTTGCAACCCCAGGGACCGTAGCCCACCAGGTTCCTCTGTCCATGGGGATTCTCCAGGTAAGAATACTGGAGTAGGTTGCTATGCCTTCAAATCAAACATTTTTTTTTTTTTAAGTTGTATACTGGCATGACTGTTGGATCATGGGTAGGCTGGAAAGCAGAGTTATTAACACATGCTGTATTCTATTGCAGTTTGAGCATGGACAGATACCAACAGTGCAGTCCGTGTTTTTACCAGTAATCTATATGCGCTAGATAATATGTGTTATGAGACACTTTTATTCTGTTATCATGGCCGTGGGCTGATTCCTTTAGCTTACGTTATTCTTTATAGAGCATTTTTGATTGCACTGTTTGCAGCCAGGGGATGCATGTTAAGCTGCTTCATTTGTGTCTGACTCTTTGCAGCTCTATGGACTGGAGCCCGCAGGCCCTTCTGTCCATAGAATTCTCCAGTCAAGAAAACTGAAGTGGGTTGCTGTGCCCTCCTCCAGGGCGTCTTCCCGACCCAGGGATTAAACCAGAGTCTCTTATGTCTCCTGCATGGACAGGCAGGTTCTTTATGACTAGTACCACCTGGGAAGCCCCTACTAGGGTATAGCCCCAAAGAAACCATTGCCCCAGCCCCCTTCTCTGCCCAGCAAGACCCAGATGCCTGACATGACATGATTAATAAATCATCCTTTCATGAGGAACTGAATGTGCACCTGATAAGCCCTGTTCTAAGCTGCAGAATTTCAAAGACAAAAATCTCATATGGATTTCTCCCATTGCTTTCTAACTTAGCATCTTTCTGTCACATGCATGGACTTGACCCATTTAGCGATTTCACTCACATACACTCTTTGTCACATAAGCTAACTTTCCCTTATGCTTTACCAGATTTGCATTCTGGAATCTAAAACCTTCTGCTAGAGAAGTGAATTATCTGTCAGCATCTATTTCTTTCTTTTTTAAATTTTATTTATTTACTTTAAAAATTATTATTATTATTTTTTTTTTGGCTGTGCAGGGTCTTCATCGCTGTGTGTAGGCTTTCTCTTGTTGCAGCGAGCGGGGACTACGCTTCATGGTGGCACACGGACTTAGTTGCCCCGTGGCATGTGGGATCTTCCTGAACCAGTGAACTAAATCCTGTCCCCTGCATTGGCAGGTGGATTCTTAACCACTGGACCAGTAGGGAAGCCCCTCAACGTCTATTTCTATTAAGGAGTAACAAATGATGCCCCTTTCATTTTTTTTTTTTGTTTGTTTAATTTTGTGGAATCAGAAAGGAAAGGGTTACAGCTGATTCTGCCCTATGAAGATTCCTAAGACTTGGGCACCCTTCTGAATGCTAAATGTTCAATGAAATCCAGCTTAACTCATTTGTGTTGAAATGTGAGAGCACCTCTCCTCCTTCTGCCTTTTGCAATCGCAGAAAGAAACTGCTGTCTTCTGTCCCCTAATATCTCTTCTTGTCCTCTTGCTAAATGCCAGTGATGACTTCTACGGTCTCCACAGATAGATCCTACTGAAACATAAACGAGAACAGAGTCCACCCCCCCACCCCAGCCATTTAATGAGCTAAAACTGAGTTACGCCTGTTTGTCGTAATTCAATTCTGTATGATTTTCATGTAGTTAGCGCGTCGAGCTTGTTATTGCAATAATGAACAAGAGACTTAGCACATCAAAGAAAGGACGGGAGATATCTAATGTTTTATTGAGCACCAAGGCCGACCAGACCACGTCTGATTAAAGCAGAAGCCACTATTTGCATAAGTTTGTTCCGGAGTGTATTCACAGCCTCCCAAATGAATGACTCCTCTCGTTGATTGAAGAGACCTCATTAGCAATAATTTTATCAGATGAAGATTGTGAATGATTGATTTGCACCCTAGAGAAGTTCTTCCTGGCAACAGTAGCCGTGACGCCAGCCTGCGCCCCACCCTAGCTCTTTCCCCTACGTGACACGCTTTCGGAACCCAGGGGGAGGGACCCAATTATTTTTTTTCCAGCATCAAAACTATCTTGGGGCTTGCGTAGTGGCTACTCTTTGTTGCTGCATTGTGTCCAACGCTTTGCAACCTCGTGGACTGGGTGGCCCTCCAGGTTCCTCCGTCCGTGGGGTTCTCCAGACAAGAATACTGGAGTGGGGTAGCCATTCCCTTCTCCAGGGGATCTTCCCGACCCATGGATAGAACCCAGGTCTCCTGCACTGGCAGGTGGATTCTTCACCACTGAGCCACCAGAGGAACCCTGTTTCTCCTTTAGTTACTAATAAAGCCAAGACAGGACCCAGAGTCTTTCTCCAATCAGCAGGTATGTGAAGAGCGGGCTTGGCCAGATTTAAAAACCTCCAGCAGTGGTTGTCATCTGACAAACCATCCAGACTAAGTCTGCTGACTTTAATCCGGACGAAAATGCATGCTTCCCGCATCTAAACTTTAGTTGCCTAACTCTGAGAAGTCAAAAGCAAGTGACAGAAAGCTATGAAAGCTGTACAAATCAAGCCAGTTTGAATGCATTTTTCATTAAGGATCCCAGCTGCTGAGCTCTGGAATTTGTCACTGCATTTGAACCAAAATTTCAGCCTGCCAGGGCCTGGAAGAAGCCGGCAGACTAAGGCAGGCTCTTTTTTTTTTTTTTCTTGATGTCACATGATGCCTTTGGCCGCTGACTTTTGACTTTGAGAATCCTGCCACTGTCTTCCAGAATTTTCTTTGAACCGCCCTGCAAGGTAGACAAGATGCTTCCTTCCCTCCACCCCGCTTTCTTCCTTCCAGGGTTCAGATGCTCACCACGGTCTGATGTCTGCCCCCAGCCCCTGGCTCCCTCTCCGCGTCCTCTCACCGGAATTCCTGTCGTAAATGTTTTGCACATTGAACTCTGTCCTGTCTGTTTGTCCCTGTATCTGGACTAATTTACAAGCCTTGATCGAGCTGAGAAAGGACGACAGTCTCCCAAACAGATGCAAGTTTTCATTCTTGCTTTATTTTATTTTATATTTTTAAAATCCTTTTATTTATTTTTTTAATCTGTTAGTTTATTCATTCATGGCTATGCTGGGTCTTCATGCTCTGCAGGAGCTTTGCCTGGTCGCAGCAGTCGGGGTCAAGTCTCTGGTTGCGGTACACGGGTTTCCCATTTCGGCGTCTTCTCTTGTTGCAGACCGTGGACTCTAGGGCGTGCACACTTCAGTACTCGTGGCTTCTAGGCTCTGGAGCACAGGCGCAGTACTTGTGGCACACGGACTTAGTTGCCCCAGAGCATGTGGGATCTTCCCAGAACAGGGATCAGGAAGATCCCACAATGTGTCTCCTGCATTGACAGGCAAATGCTCAACCACTGGACCACAGGGGTGGGGGGGGGACGGAGGTGGGTGGTTCATTCTTGCTTGAAATCATGTATCATATCCATCATTTTTTCATGGAAAAATAGAACTAGTAGTTCTCTGTCATTTTATTAGCTTTGTTATTCATGAGATGGCACCAACTGTAGGGTAGCCTTTGTTTTTTGCCTACCTTTTGACATCCGTCACAGGCACTCACACCCTCAGATGAAATAATATCACCAGGAATGTCTGCAGCTGGACTCAAGACAACCTCGTCCATTTACCAAACAGCGGGTCCCTAAGATTCTACCTGAGACATGTAGGATTCTCCTGAATTTCTGTCCGGTGCCTCGTTCTACTGCCTAAAATACAGTCCCATGAGAATGTTTGGATGTTTCTTTAAATCCACGTAAAATGCAACTCCCTGACTTCGGTGGAAGCTGGACTCATCTCTCCTGTATCTCTGCCCCAGTAGCAGCCCTTCTATCCATAGGCAAGGTCAATTTAGCTCCAGGGGAAGGCACTTAGGGGAACCGTGACTACATGACCTGCAATGCATACATGTGACTTCAAAAAAAAAAACCTCACTCTGTTCAATAAATTAACTCATTCATTTCTCAAGGCTTTGTCCCTCAGAGCAAAAAATTCCATCAGACCAGAAATGATTGCCACAATGCCTTTTATCGGTGGCTCAGATGATAAAGAATCTAACAGCAATGCAGGAGATCCCGGTTCAATCCCTGAGTCCGGAAGATCTCCTGGAAAAGGAAATGGCAACCCATCCAGTATTCTTGCCTGGAGAATCCCATGGACAGAGGAGCCTGGTGGGCTGCAGTCCATGGAGGCCATTCCGTGACACGCAGTCCATGGCGTCCCAAAGATTCAGACACCACTGAGTCACGAATATAACTGCTTTTTACCTGGATAGCAATTGGTTGTCTTTTTTGTTGTTGTTAAATGGTGAGATAGTAGATATTTTTGGATTTAAGTGCAAACTTTGTGACTTTGCCTTTTTTGTGAGAAGGTAGCCACAGATAAGACTTTGATCCCTGGGTTGGGAGGATCCCCTGGAGGAGGAAATGGCAACCCACTCCAGTATCCTTGCCTGGGAAGCCCCATGGACGGAGTAGACTGATGGGCTACAGTCCAGGGGGTCCCAAGAATCAGACATGACTTAGTGACCAAATCACCACAATACCCATTTGTTTCCTCTCTCACTTTTAAGGGGAAAATTGTCAATTGCTCTCCAGATAAAAGGCAGTTCCAGTAGTTTGACTTGACCAGTGCTTGTCAAACGCTGGTACCCGAAAAGCTAGTAGTAATTTTTTCGTCTAACAGAATTTTTGTTCTGAGGGACAAAGACTTGAGAAAAAAATAATCTGTTGGACAGAGTGATTTCTTTTTTTTTTCCAACTTGGAATTTCAGAAGGTCCACTGAGGAGAGGAAGAGTTAACGTTTTACTTACATACAACACAGTGTCTCGAAGACCCACTTCCCATTCATCTGATTCACACAACATTGAATGACCCTGGAAGTAGTTGAGATTTATCATGTTACATAAATTCCAGCTGTTTTCTACTGTGTTTGTCTGTATGTGTAACCGCAGCTGGTAAGTCCTCAAGTACCATTGTTATGCTGGCCTCTAGAATACTATAAAAATAGAAGAAAGATCAAGAGAAAGCTTTGAAAGCATTTCTCATACCTATGCCCTTGTCCCAAACCCTATACAATCACTTACCACTCACCCTCTTAGCCAGCATTTCTATTCTGTAAAATGACCTTCAGTTCAGTTCAATCACTCAGTCCTGTCCGACTCTTTGCAACCCCATGGACTGCAGCACGCCAGGCCTCCCTGTCCATCACCAGCTCCCAGAGCTTACTCAGACCCATGTCCATCGAGTCGGTGATGCCATCCAGCCATCTCGTCCTCTGTCGTCCCCTTCTCCTCCTGCCTTCAATCTTTCCCAGCGTGTCAGTTCTTCACATCAGCTTCAGCATCAGTCCTTCCAGTGAATATTCAGGACTGATTTCCTTTAGGATGGACTGGTTTGACATCCTTGCAGGCCAAGGGTCTCTCAAGAGTCTTCTCCAACACCACAGTTCAAAAGCATCAATACTTCAGTGCTCAGCTGTCTTTATGATTCAAGTCTCACATTTTTTTTTCATTTATTTTTATTAGTTGGAGACTAATGGATAAGGAAGCTGTGGTACATATACACCATGGAATATTACTCAGCCATTAAAAAGAATTCATTTGAATCAGTTCTAATGAGATGGATAAAACTGGAGCCTATTATACAGAGTGAAGTAAGCCAGAAAAATAAAGAACATTGCAGCATACTAACATATATATGGAATTTAGAAAGATGGTAATGATAACCCTACATGCAAAACAGAAAAAGAGACACAGATGTACAGAACAGACTTTTGGACTCTGTGGGAGAAGGCGAGGGTGGGATGTTTCGAGAGAACAGCATTGAAACATGTATATTATCTATAGTGAAACAGATCACAAGCCCAGGTTGGATGCATGAGACAACTCTCACATTCTTATATGACTACTGGAAAAACCATAGCTTTGACTAGGTAGACCTTTGCTGGCAAAGCAATGTCAGTGCTTCTTAATATGTTCTCTAGGTTGGTCATAGCTTTTCTTCCAAGGACCAAACATCTTTTAATTTCATGGCTGCAGTCACCATCTGCAGTGACTTTGTAGCCCAAGAAAATAAATTCTGTCACTGTCTCCATTGTTTCCCCATCTATTTGCCCTGAAGTGATGGGACCGGATGCCCTGATCTTTGCCTTTTGAATGTTGAGTTTTAAGTCAGCTTTTTCACTCTCTTCTTTCATTGTTTTAATGCAAGAGCTAGGGGCTTCCCTCACAGCTCAGCTGGTCAAGAATCCACCAGCAATGCAGGAGTCCCTGGTTCGATTCCTGGGTTGGGAAGATACCCTGGAGAAGGTATAGGCTACCCACTCCAGTATTCATGGGCTTCTCTGGTGGCTAAGCTGGTAAAGAATCCACTTGCGATGCAGGAGACCTGGGGTCAACCCTTGGCTTGGGAAGATCCCCTGGAGGAGGGCATGGCAAGCCACTCCAGTATTCTTGCCTGGAGAATCCCATGGACAGAGGGGCCTGGCGGGCTACAGTCCATGGGGTCACAAAGAGTCAGAGACAACTGAGCGACTAACACACAGCATAGGTGAGTTCTGGCTGTATGAACGTGTTAGTTTACAGTAGTTTAGATTCAGTTCTTTGGCTACATTTTGTAAGATTTCCCTTGACAGTAGGATTGAGATTTTGTTGCATGGGTTTTAAATCTGCAGTGTATACATTTGGGCTTACCCGGTGGCTCAGACGGTTAAGAATCCGCCTTCATTTGCTTTTTTGTTTTATTATGAGCGTGCATCTTAAGTCGCTTCAGTCGTGTCTGACTCTTTGCGACCCTATTGACTATAGTTCACCAGGCTCTGTCTGTCCGTGGGATTCTCCAGGCAAGGATACTGGAGTGGCTGGCCATGCTCTAATACCTAAAATTAAATCTTCGTTCATTTACAAAATAGGGTTGTCTGCATGTTTAATTTCCTACCCATAGCGTTACAACTTGACTTATTTGACTAGAAATTTTCCCTAGCATAATTATAACGCTTTGCTCTAAACCTCTAATGGGTGTTAAGAGTGTTGCTTCTCTGAATTAGAATCTCTTAATCCTCTTTCACATTTTCCTTATAAATGTATGGCAGTATTTCTTTCTGTAACACCCAGCAAAGTGCCATATCTAAGTTATAGGTGGTGGATATAAGTAGTTCAGAAGGCTCATTTAAATTGTAAGTAATTGGGTCATTAAACTGAATTATTTCCAGAGATATAAAAACAAGAAATTCATTTGTTTAAAGGTAGCAAATCAAGAATATTTCTAAGCAAATATTTCCAAGTACAGCTGACTCCAACCCAGTTGCCAAGGCAATATAACTCATGTCCAGGACTTTAAAATATTTATCGTACATGATATTCATTATTAAGAAGCAATACGGGACTTCCCTGGCAGTCCGGCAGTTCAGACTCTGTGCTTCCATTGCTGGGGGAGGGGCACAGGTTTGACCCCTGGACAGGGAACTAAGAGCCTTCATGATGTGACCCCTCCCCAAAAAATTAATATACAATCTCCATCTTATGGCTAAGACCTTAATCAGCACATATGCCGCTTTAATTATTTTTAACCAAAAGTCAAAGGCCTTTTAGAAAAATGCCCAAATGCACATACAGAGATGCACGTTCCATCCCCTGGGTGGGGAAGATCCCGTGGAGAAGGAAACGGCAACTCACTCCAGTATTCTTGCCTAGAGAATCCCAAGGACAGAGGAGTCTGACGGTCTACAGTCCACAGGGTCATGAAAGAGTCGGACACAACTGGACGACTAAAACAAAATAAAGATATGCACAATCCTGGCCTTCTGATAGACTTTCAGTTTCAGAATCTCAATAGGAAAGACACAAAACCTTAGCTCAAGAAACTATAAGTAGGGACCTCCCTAAGGGTCCAGTGGTTAAGACTTTGCCTTGTGATGCAAGGGACACAGGTTCCATCTGTGTTTGGGTAGCTAAGATCTCACATGCCTCAAAGTCAAAAAAAAAAAAAAGATGAATAAGAAGAAAAACATAGGAAACAGAAGCAATATTGTCACAAATTCAATAATGATTTCAAAAATGGTCCACATTAGAAAATAAATAAATCTTAAAAAAAAAAAAAGAAACGAAAGGCAGAAAATGTAGTCTATGGTCAGTTCTCTTATCAAGTAGCAAACTCCTCTTTCTCATTGTGGAAGAAGCCCTGTAGAACGCATTAGCACTTGTCAGCCTCTCTCGCCGCAAAGAAAGGAAGAAAGAGAGAGGGTCTTCTTCGTGCAGGGGGAGCTCTGATGTGACCTTTGGAGAAACCAGGCTAAGCCTGCTTGACTGATTTCAGAATCGAGAAGCCCACTGGAATTGTCATCCTGGGTCGCAGCTTTCGCAGAAGCCCAGTGATTTTTGTCCAAGTGGATTAACCTCAGAGCACAGACTTCCCAGGTAGTGCTAGTGGTAAAGAACCTGCCTGCCAATTCAGGTTAGATTTAATAGGCGTGGGTTTGATCCCCAGGTCAGGAAGATCTCCTGGAGGAGGGCAAGGCAACCCACTCCAGTACTCTTGCCTGGAGAATCCCCATGGGTAGAGTCGACCAGAGCAACTCAGCACGCAGAGAATAGTGAAAAGCAGACGGTGACTCTCAACAGACAAATGAAAGGTATTTTTTTCCCCCTAATTCTGGTATTTCTCAGATAGGAACCCAGCCTGGGACTATGCTCATTTACATCCGACTCTTTGCAACCCTACAGACTATAACTCTCCAGGCTCCTCTGTCCATGGGATTCTCCTGGCAAGGATCCTGGAGTGGGGTGCCATTTCCTCCTCCAGGAGAATCTTCCCAACTCAGGGATTGAACCTGCATCTCTGGCATTGGCAGGCAGATTCTTTATCTCCGAGCCTCCTGGGAAATTCATGACCCTGTTCTTTGATCCAAGAACGTTTCTATTGTTGATTTGAACCATTTCCCGAGGCCTCATCATTCTTTCTTGAGATGCATTAGACATACATTATTTTCTTGCTGGGGTTTGCAGGACCAAAGAATTCAAGATTTTGCCTCTTTTCAGATGATTTTTTTCCTTGCCAGAAAATTTTAAAATGCAGTGTTAATATTATTGTTTCTTTCAGCCCAGATTGAATTTAATCAAAGACCTCTTACACTTTCATGATTAAAAACATGAAAACTGTGTGTGTCCAATAAGTGGTTCAACATTTATGAGCGTTGATAAATTCATCAGGGTCAATAAGAGCCAATTGCTTGTACATATGTTAATCTGAAATTATTTATGTGAGTTTGGTTTGTGTAAAATAAATGATTAACATTTGCATATTTAATTTCAGCTTCAAGTGATACAGTTCTTTAAATAAGATCTGCAATCCCAAATGTTCTCACTTGTTATTTTTGCAAAGACCAGATTGAGACTTAACCATCCCCATCCTAAATCAGTGGACTGACAGAATAAACCAGCTCTCAGAAATAAAATTAAACTGAAAGTGAAGTCGCTTCAGTCATATCCAACTCTTTGAGACCCCATGGACTATAGCCTGGGGTCTCCTCCATCCGTGGGATTTTTAATATTTTAATACCCTCCTGCCAAGTATATACTTTCTGTCTCTCAGTCATGTCCGACTCTCTGCAGCCCCATGGACTGCAGCACGCCAGGCCTCCCTGTCCATCACCAACTCCCAGAGCTTGCTCAAACTCATGTCCATCCAGTCGATGATGCCATCCAACCATCTCATCCTCTGTCGTCCCCTTCTCCTCCCGCCTTCAATCTTTCTCAGCATCGGGGTCTTTTCCATTGAGTAAGTTCTTTGCATCAGGTGGTCAAAGTACTGGAGCTTCAGCCGCAGCATCATGTTCCTTCCAATGAATATCCAGGGTTGATTTCCTTTAGGACTGACTGGTTTGTCTCCTTGTGGTCCAAGGGATACTCAAGAATCTTCTCTGGCGAAATTATAAAATTAATGAAACTGCTTTATATTTTCCTAAGAAGACATAGAAATTTTCTACTCTGTTCCAGTGTAAAATCACATTATAATGCACTTCGTGCCCCTTCTTTGTAATCAGAAGTATTAAACCACAGTTGTGCAACTGTGGGGATTCAAAACCAAGTGAACACTTTTGTTTGCTTTAATGTTTTTTTCTTAGTTTTTGAACAGTCTGAAACTTGAAAGGATTTATCAAAAGGTGAAAACTTTGCTTTTATACAAACCTTTGCTGCCCTCTGAAAGCAGAAATCTCTGGTCTTTAACAACTGGCAAATGGTTTCCCTAAATTACAAGAAATTTTTTTTTTCTGACATTTCTCAAGGTATCAGCAGGGTTAGACACGATATTATTATTTAAGCAGCAATCACTGACACTCCTTCAGTCCCAGACACCTATAAGTCTCTGATCAAAATGGATGACCTTGGCCAGAAAAATGCACACAGCTGCCTTTGCACCTAACACACATTCAGGAATTTTCAACTCACCTATGGATCAGTGGTTAAGAATGCCTCCTTCAGAAAGTAAATTATCCTCGGAGGAACAGGCTGTCTTTCTTAATTTGGGAGGAAGAAGAATCGAAAGGGAGAACTACCAGCAAAGACTCACAATGAAAATGATAAGTTAGCAGCATTTCCTGAATGCTTCTGCCTTAAATAAAATGATTTCCAGGAGTGAGAAGTTTTCATGACCTCAGTGTTCACGAAGATGTTCTAAGAATAATAGGTGATGCTGAATGCTCAAACACACTTTTTCTAAAGCTAAGTGTTTGTTAAGTAGAAACTGAAGCTAGAGTCTGATACCAAAGGATTGTCTATATTCTATATTATGATCGGATTCTATATCACTATATTCTGATAGCAGTGGAATCTGGTATCAGCGGTTCCTGGTGGGTACCAGAATGATCAACCGTCTTTCTGTTGCGCTGACATTGGATTTTAGATGCTGTCAACTTCTGTTTCAGAATATTGAACCAAGGGTAACAATGTCTACTTGAAGTATACAGGGCTTCCATGGTGACTCACTGATGATGAATCTGCCTGCAATGCTGGAGACCTGGGTCTAATCCCTGGGTTGGGAAGATCCTCTGGAGAATGGAATGGTGCTAAATTGAGACTTTTAAGAGATTAGCATTATTTAAAGAAATGCCAGACATCTCAAGCTAATGAATTTAACACTTTCTAAGCCTGGTGATTCACTGGTTAAGAATCCACCTGCAATGCAGGAGATACAGGTTTAATCCCTGGATCTGGAAGATCCCCTGGAGAAGAGAATGGCAACCCACTCCAGTATTCTTGCCTGGAGAATCCCGTGGATAGAGGAGCCTGAAGGGCCATAGTCCCTGAGGTAGCAGAAGAGTCAGATGTGACTTAGCAAGTAAAAAAGCAACAAGGAACAAATGTATGGGAAAATGCAAGAGTCCGGGCTCATTGAAATCATTCCTTTGATACAGCCCTTGACTATCTTGGGCCAGTATCCTGTTTTCCTCCACCCCGAGCCCCCTTAGGATGCACCATTAGGAGTGGCTGAAGTGGCTGCTGGCTTGCTGGCCACACATCCTTTTTTTGTTTTTTTTTTACTAATATTCTTTGTCTGTAACCTACATCATGGGGGGCTTCCCTGGTGGCTCAGCAGGAAACAGTCTGCCTGCAATGCAGGAGATGCAAAAGATGCTGGTTTTATCTCTGGGTCAGGAAGATCCCCTGCAGAAGGAAATGGCAACCCATTCCAGTATCCTTGCCTGGAGAATCCCATGGACAGAGGAGTCTGGCAGGCTAAGGTCCATAGCCTTGGACACGACTGCATGGCTGAGCACACAGCATCTTGAGAACCTCAAAAAATATCTTTGCATTTGGTAGACATCTCCGATAAACATAATTATTTGGGGGAGAAGCATACAAAGCTTTGAGCTCCTTAGAAACTATATAGCAGCGTGGGTCTCCTGAGTGCCTTTTAAATCTGAGAATTCTGTGATGTGATGGTTAAATCTGTAGTGGTTCATTTTTAAGCCTACTCATTTCATGAAAATTCATGAAGGTGGATTTTTTTTTTTCTCCTTAACCGCTCAGTACACACTTAAGCTGAGAACTTCGAGGCTTCCAAATGAGACCCAAATGCTTTGCCTCACATTCTCGGCAAAGCCGTGTGTGGTGAAGACTGTGACAGACCCTTTTAACTTAATGATCTTTGCGCTGCTGCCCATCTCTTGTCTCCATAGATTTTTCTCTGACATTTGTAAGTAGGACTGCAGTTCCATTTTCGTCTGCCACTGGTAAACAGGTCTGTTATTTATATCAGCTACAGCCTCCACTTGGAGAGAGGTCAGGAACTCATTCTCCCTGGAGTCTGAACACCCCCAGCTGACCCAGAAATGATTAGTGATATCACGGTTGTCATCACACACCCGACAAGAAGCCACTTACAGCCTGTGGTTTGTTTTAGCGACAAATTAGAACACAATTAAACATAGAATGCTGACATTGCTTGAATAAAAATGGGATAGCATTTGAATCTGGAGCTCAACTTCTTCCCACCACTTCCCACTAATTCCATCCATCTTTTGGCTATAGATTGACCCATATAGAACAGAGTCATCTTTTATTGCTTTTGTTTTCTCCTGTGCTGTGATTAAGTCACTTCAGTCATGTCCAACTCTTTGCGACCCCATGGACTGTAGCCTCACTAGGTTCCTCTGTCCTTGGGATTCTCCAGGCAGGAATACTGGGGTGGGTTGCCATTCCCTCCTCCAGGGGATCTTCCCGACACCGGGATCAAACCCATGTCTCCTGCATGGGCAGGCGGATGCTCTTCTGCTGAGCCACCAGGGAAACCCAAGAATTTCCTCCTAAAACAGAGAAAATCAGGCCATAGATAAGAGAGTGTGTTTGATAGGTCATTGGAAGAAAAATATAAAGCAATGAAGAATGGAAACTTCACCAAAGGTATTGGTAGGACTCCAACTGGACTTTTTTTCCCCCTAACTGCAGGCTAATTCTCATTCTAAAATCTCAGATACATCACAGCAGTTACATCAATTTGCGTTTGGTTCTTAAGCAAATTTGTGCTTGATTTTAAGCCTTTTTTCTTTCATTGCCTTGTGTTGGAGAGAGGTAATTTTCTTTCAGGTTGTGTTAAAAGATATTGAAGACTGGCAGTCCGGAAGTTAAGATTTGTTGTTTTAACTGCTGTGGCCTCAGATTCAGTCCTTGGTTGGGAATGTTAGATCCCAAAGGCTGTTCAGGATGGCCAAAAAATAGAATAAAATGAATGTTGGGCATTTTCAATTGCTCACCATTTTTTATTGAGATACCTTTGGACACCCAGAAAATGCACTGATTTTAAGTACTCATTGTGATGCTTTTCATCTATTTATGCATTCATATAATAATCCCCTGGTATTTGCCCAGAATATTTATGTTATTCTTGACTGTCCCCATATGTAACCATTCCTCATTGATTAACTCGCCACCAGAGGCTAGCTTCTGTCACTCTGAGAAGGTTTTCCCAGTTTTTATTATTTTTAAAAATTAGACAATGTTATATATTGTGTTTTTTAGACTCGGTATAACATTTCTGAGATTCGTCATGGTGCTGTGTATATCAACGATCATTCATTTTTATTGCATGTTAGTACCGGTACTGACTTGGACAAATATTCAGATGGTCTACCTTTTCTCCAGATGTTGGACATTCAGGTTGCTTCTAGGTTTGGGCTTCTTACAAATATAGGTTCTGTAAACATTCCTATGCATGTATTTGCATGGACATACTTCTTCCTGTTATTGAGACTTGTTGAGTTGCAGAGTTGATGGACCTTTTAGAGTGTTGATATACTTGTAAGAAACTACTACTTTTCCAAAGAAGTTCTCCCGTTTTGTAGTCCCCAGGCAAAGCCTGAAAATTCCAGTTGCTCTAAGTAGTCACCACAATTTGTGGAATTGCCAGTCTTTATCATTTAGACTGCTCTGGTAGATATGGCTTGAATTTAATGTTGAGCAAATGTTCATAGGGTTATTGGTCATTTTAATATAGCGCACTGTGAATTACACATTTTAGTCCAGCCCATTTTATTCCACTGTTCATCCTTTATTGTTTGTTTGTAGGAGTTGTTTATGTAGTATGAAAGTGAAAGTGAAAATCGCTCAGTCATATCTGACTCTTTGAGACCCCATGGACTATACAGTCCATGGGATTCTCCAGGCAAGAATACTGGAGTGGGTCGCCATGCCCTCCTCCAGGGGATCTTCCCGACCCAGGGATCGAACCCAGGTCTCCCACATTGCAGGTGGATTCTTTACCTTCAGGTGGATTCTTTACCTTCTGAGACACCAGGGAAGCCCAAGAATACTGTAGTGGGTAGCCTATCCTTTCTCCAGGGGATCTTCCTGACCCAGGAATCGAACCGGGGTCTCCTGCATTGCAGGCGGATTCTTTATCAACTGGGCTATCAGGGTAGCCCTTATATAGTATATACAAATTTAATTCTATTAAATTATAGAATTCAATATAATTTTATCATTCTAAGGTTGGGAAATGGCAATCCACTCCAATACTCTTGCCTGGGAAATTCAGTGGAGGGAGGAGCCTGGCAGGCTACAGTGCATGGGGTCACGAAGAGTCAGATATGTCGTCTAGAATTAATTATTAGCTGATTGTGAGACAGAAATCTAGGTTCTCGATTTTTTTTTTCCAGTTTACTAAATAATATTCCAGTATCATTTATTGAAAGCTGTTTACATACACTCGAGTCTGCTCCTCAATCTTCTGTTTCTCCCTGTGGTATCCTTACCCATGTTCCTGCCTCGGTGTCAGTATTCTGAAAGTAATATTAGAGTATGTCACTGGCTGTCCTTCAGTCTCTCAGCCCTGTCTGACTCTCTGTGACCCCATGGACTGCAGCCCACCAGGTTCCCCGGTCCTTCACCATCTCCTGGAGTTGGCTCAAACTCGTGTCCGTGGAGTCGGCGACGCCATCCAATATCTGGGAGGGGGTGTAAATCCTCACTTTGTGCTCATTTTTCCAAGTCACCATGTAACCACCTTATTATGAGTTGCTGGATTCCATTGCCTGACATTTTACGGGGCGTCCTTACCTCTAGATGCAAGAGCTGACCATCCAGTGTTGCTCCTGCTTCTTCATTTCATCAGGTGTTCATATCGAGGGGATGATGACTTTCAGAACAAGAGGGAAAGCGTGCATTCTGTTTCCCAAAAGTGTTCCTGTGGTATTGGTGCTGCATCTCCTTTAAGTGTTTTAGAGAATTTACCAGTGCATCTATTGGCCTGGAGGGAGTGTTTTTATGGCGGTTTAAAATGATTATTTTTCAAGCTAATTTTGGTGGCTTTATATCTGTTTGAATTTAAATTCTCCTTGTGTCACTTTTGATAAGTGTTTTTTTCTTTCTTTTTTTAGGCAATGTTTATTTTTGTCTAAGTTATTGCATTTATTACCCTAAAGTTATTCATGGCGTGCCCTAATCATCATTTTAACATCTGTTAGCCTTTTTATCATTCCTGGCTTTAGTAATCTGTGTTTTCTGTGATTTTCTTGATCACTCTTCAGGCACATTTATCAATTTTATTAAAATTTCAGAAAACAAAACAAAACAAAGCACCTAATGGTCATGATATCTCTATTTTGCATGTTTTTTTAAAATATTAATTTCTCCTATTTCTATAATTTCTATTTAGTTTCTTCAACTTACTTTGGCTTCATTTTGCTCCTTTTATTTTTAGCTTGTTCATGTCAAATCTTAGTTTATGTTTTATTTTTCCTTAAATCCAAGCACAGTTTAGCTGCGTCATATACATATTGACTTGCCTGTTCTTTGGATGTCAACGTTTTCTAACTGTATTGTAATTCCGTGTTCTTTCTCTGGGTTTAAAAAAAAAGATACCTTCTTAGTTTCTAAATACATGGATTTTCTCTCTGTCTCACACATGTACACAAAACATGTATACGTACCTCTTGCTTTGTTAAAGTATTTGAGATATTTTTCCTCTTTAATTGCCATTTCCTTCTCCAGGGAATCTTCCTGACCCCAGGATCCAACCCATAACTCCTGGGTCTGCAAGCTCCTGGCATTGTAGAGGCAGATTCTTTAATCCTCTGAGCCACTGGGGAAGCCCATTCAATTGCTAATGACATCTAATTTCATATCCTTTTAGTCTCTGAGTATACGTCATATAGTTGCAACCCATTAATGATTTTTGAGGTTTCTTTTAGGGCATAGCACTTTATCTTAGCGAATGTCCGTGTGCACTTGAAAATCGTGATACAATGCAAACTTCTCTGAGGTCCTGTTACAAATGTGTCAGTGAGGAAAGCTTTATTAATCATGTATCGCAAGTCTGCCATATTTTTACATAATTTTTGTTTGCTCCGTGCTACAAGATGTGAGTGAATTCTTTCCCTTTTTTTTTTTTTGCACGTTTTGTTGTTCAGTCACCCAGTCTTGTCTGACTCTTTGTGACCCCATGGACACCAGATGTACCTGTCCCTCACCATCTCCTAAAGTTTGCCCAAGTTCATGTCCACTGAGTCGGTGATGCCATCGAGCCATCTCGTCCTCTGATGCGGTATCACTAACAGCTCTTGTTTCTCAAGTCTGCATCAGTGCAGTTCGTTCAGCAACTCATCGTTTTTATTCTGTTTTCTCCCAACCTCTTTTGTTTGCGCAGAATTGTCAGCATTTATCCTTCTGCTTGCCTCCCTGAATATGTGTGCTTTATTCTGTGACTCCTTTGACATTTATCTTTTCTTCGATTTTTCAACAGATTGTACTGTAGCTGGTCCACTTCTCTATGTATTTATTCTGCTTGGTGATCGTCAAGCTCCTTATCTTATCTGGGTGATGTATTTTTATCAACTTTAGAATTTTTTTTTTTTTGGCCATTTTGCTTTTAAATATTTATTCTGCCCCTTTGGATGTCTGATCTTTTTCTGAAATACTGTTTGTATGCTATAACTTTCGATGTCATCCATCAGATATCTGATGGTCTCTTTGGTTTGTTTTCTACTCTTTTATCTAAGTTTTTTTTTTTTTTAAATCATTTTGGATACTGTTCTTACCTCTGTGAACAGTTATCTCTACTTTTCATTTTACTGTTTCGCTCTCTTGTGCGGTGAATCCAGTGAATATATCATTGCATAGTTTTAAATTTCCAGTATTTCTTTGTGATGAGGCAACCCACTCTAGTATTCTCGCCTGGAGAATCCCATGGACACGGGAGCCTGGGGGCCTACAGTCCATGGGGTCGCCAAGAGTCAGACACGCCTAAGTGACTGAGCAGTGCCTTTTAGGAGTTTCCGTATCTCTACCAAAATGCCCACTCTTTTTTGAAACTGAAATATATTGGCGCAGTGGTAAAGAATCTGCCTGCCAATGAGGGTTCAATCCCTGGATTGGAAAGATCCCCCGCTGGAGGAAGGAAAGGCAACCCACTCCGGGAGTCTTGCCTGGGAAATACCATGGACAGAGGAGCCTGGTGGGCTACCAGCCATAGGGTGGTAAAGAATCGGACACAGCTGAGCACACACACATGCATGGTTGATTTACAACATCATGTTAGTTTCAGATATACAGCAAACGGATTCAGATATAGGTGGATAGATAGATCCTTTTTCCAATTCTTTTTATTATAGGTTATTACAAGATATTGAATATAGTTCACTGAAGTATATGATAAATCCTTATTGTTTTTCTATTTTTCTTTTTCTTTTTTTGACCATACTGCACAACTGGAAGAATCTTAGTTCCCCAACCAGGGATCAGACTTGGGCCCTCAGCGGTAAATGTGTGGTGTCCTAACCACTGGTCCATTGGGAAAGTCCCTTGTGTATCTGTTTTGTATATAGTGGTGGGTATCTGCTAATTTCCAACTCCTATTTTACCTCTCCTTCTTCTTCCTGTTTGATAACCATAGTTTGCTTTTGAAGTCAATTAATCCATTTGTTTTGTAAATAAGTTCATTTGCATTATTTTTTTTGAATCCACGTATAAGGGACCTCATATGTCATTTGTCTTACTCTGACTTACTTCACTGAGTATGATCATCTCTGGGTCCATCCATGTTACTGCAAACGGCATCATTTCATGGTTTTGTTTTTTCAGTTCAGTTCAGTCGCTCAGTCTTGTGTCTGGCTCTTTGCAACCCCATGGACTGCAGCAGGCCAGACTTCCCTGTCCATCCCCATCCATTGTTTTTCAGGGCTGAGTAATATTCCATTGAATATATGTGCCACATCTCCTTTATAAAGTCGTCTGTTGATGAGTACTTAGGTTATTTCCATGTCTTAGCTACTGTGGATAGTGCTGCAGTGAGCATAAGAGTGTTCATGTACCTTTTCAAAGCAGAGTTTTCATCTCTTCCAGATATGTGTCCCAGAGTGGGGATTGCTGGATCATATGGTAGCTCTGTTTTTTATAGTTTTTAAAGGGACCTCCAAAAAATATAAAAAAAATATAAAAAAATAAAGGGACCTCCATCCTATTTTTCACCGTGGGCCTCACCAATTTACATTCCCACCAACAGTGTAGAAGGGTTCCTTTTTCTCCACACCCTCTCCAGCATTCATTGTCTGTAGACTTTTGATGCTGACTCAGAAGAGGTGTGAGGTGAGACCTCACTGCCATTTGGCTTTGCATTTCTCTAATAATTAGCAATATTGACCATCTTTTCATGTGCTCATTGGCTGTCTTGGTCTTTAGAGAAATGTCAACTTGGGTCTTCTGTCCACTTTTTTTTAAAAAATTGAGTTGTTTGTTTTATTTTCTTCTGCTAATGAGCTACTTGAGCTGTCCATGTATTTTGGCAATTAAGCCCTTGTCAGGGAAGCCGGGTTAGCAGAGAAATTAAAAGAGATTGTGAGAAACACAGAGTCCCTTTGGGCGGACTCACATATATGGTTATGCACGTAAGCTTCCAAGGTGGCACGGTGGTAAAGAATCTGCCTGCCAGTTCAGGAGACTTGAGTTCAATCCCTGGGTCAAGAAGACCCCCTGGAGGATGAAATGACAACCCACTCCAGTACTCTCTACAGGAGAATCCCACGGACAGAGGAGCCTGGTGGGGCTCCAGTCCATGACGTCGAAAAGAGTTAGATATGGCTGAGCACACCACACTCTTATATATAAATCCATACCTATAAATCTACTGTGTAGTCTTTTGTATTTTTGACATTATGTAAGGTCCAACAATTGCATATGGAAAGTCCAATCATGGAAACCTTTTTTTTTTTTTTTAAACCCATACTTAGTATGATATGACCTAGCAGTGGAGAAGAAAAGTGCTCAGGTTTCCCACTATACACACTTCCATTTCACAGACTATTTTGTAATCCCTGCTCATTCAAGCCTCTATAAAGTTATATGAATAGAATATACAAAATTCCTATCTTAGGAAGGCATTCAGTCCTTTGTAACCTCACATATTAGAACGTTCAAATAATTACGCTTTTACAGTGATGAGAAGAAGCATATTTCACTTTATAAATTAAAGGACGCACATGTAGAATGAAGATAAAGGGTATTACGCATTTTCTGTGAAAGAAGAAAATCTTGGGAATTTGAGGCTCTAGGTTCTTTTCTGTGGAAAGGCAGGTGGAAATGATATCCTCCAGGATCAGACACTACGAAAGGGAAAATGACATTTTCCCCAAGACCAGAGGTCAAATCACTGTCTTTTCTGTGCAGTGTCATATTTTCCTGACATTCCCAGCTGAATTCCAGATGTTTTCTAATCTTGTCTTTACCCAGTGAAGAAATGAAAACGTGAGTCGCTCAGTCATGTCCAACTCGTTGCAACCCCATGGACTGTAGCCCACCAGGCTTCTCTGTCCATGGGATTCTCCAGGCAAGAATACCGGAGTGGGTTACTGTGCCTCCTCCAGGGCGTCTTCCCGACCCAGGGATCAAACCTGCACCTCTTAAGTCTCCTGCATTGGCAGGCAGGTTCTTTACCACTAGTGCCACTAAATATATGTGTGTGTGTATCAGCTCAGTTCAGTTCCGCTGCTCACTCATGTCCCACTCTTTGCAACCCAAAGGACTATACAGTCCGTGGAATTCCCCAGGCCAGAATACTGGAGTGGGTAGCCTTTCCCTTCTCCAGGGGATCACCCCCACCCAGGGATCGATCCCAGGTCTCCCACATTACAGGTGGATTCTTTACCAGCTGAGCCACATGGGAAGCCCACATATATATTACACATTACCATGTGTGAAATAGACAGCTAGTCAGAAGCTGTTTCATAGCCCGGGGAGCTCAGCTTGGTGCTCTGTGATGACCTAGAGTGGTGGGATGAGGTGGGAAGGAGGCCCACCACGGAGGGAATTATATGTATGCACATGGCTGACTCCCTTTGTTGTACGGCAGAAGCTCACACAACATTGTAAAGCAATTATCCTCTAGGCGGGAAAAAAAATAAATTTTGTCATGAGGAAGAAAATAAAGCAATAGGAGCGTTTTGATGAGGATAACTAAGATCCCTTGAAGGCTGGAGGTTGGTCATCAAAATGACCCTTAGCTCTCACACCCCATGTGTGTTTAAAACATCTGCTTTATGTTTGAATTACTGTTTCATTTATTAGCAAGTAGTAAGTTAACAGGGAGGCATGGCGTGCTGCAATTCATGGGGTTGCAAAGAGTCGGACACGACTGAGCCCCTAAACTGAACCAAACTGAACTGAGTAAGTCAACAGGGAAGTGCAGTTTTCAATGGACTCTGAGTGGTACCCAGGTAACAGAGATAGCAAGCTGGACTTTGCTGCCAACTGTGGTCTTACTCACAGGCTGGTGGCTGAAGCTTCGTATCCTCAGGCTGATGGTCGAGGGAATGCTCTACATCACCAACTTCTCTCTGGTCTTGCCGCAGGTCTTTCTATCCGAGGAGACTTATTTCTTAAAATTGTGATGTAGTTACCCAAGCGTCCTTGGGAGGCAAATAGGTCAGCCATTCATCTGTAGCTTGTTCAAGGACTCTTTGCAAATCCTCTTGAAGGGAGAAGCTCACTCCATTCGAGAATGCATGAAATGGGGGCTTCCTTGCTGGCTCACTGGTAAAGAATCTGCCTGCAGGGACATGCGGTTCGATCCCTGCTCCGGGAACAGGCGCAGCCAAAATAAATAAAACATACAGTTATTTTTAAAATGCGTGATCTGGATGATTTACATGGACTGTGAGTTCCATTGAGAGATTCCTGTGATGTACTTGGAGAAATTGCATTTTGCTTTCTCATATGGACACACCCTGCCTTCCAAAGCAGGTGAAAGGATTGACGGGGTTGTTGACTGGAGGCCTTTGCCCAGTTGAAGATGTACTTGGATGGAGGATGGATCAGGGAGAGCCTGGTCTCTCATCTATATTTCTTTCTTTAAATTGATTAATTGGCAGCCACACCACATGCCATGGAGAATCTTAGTTCCCCTACCAGAGATTGAACGCAAGCCTCCTGCAGTGGAAGTATGGTGTCTTACCCACTGGACTGCCAGGGAAAAATAAGAATACTTGTTTGAAAGGGGTCAGTAAATCCAGGGAACACTTGGTTGGAAAACGGGATTATGTCTAGGGAAATTCTAGGTGGGAACAGCATGGTCGCACACTTGCATACTCAGGTTACGTTTCAGACTATATCGTGACATTTTAAGTTAAGAACTTAAAAGCAGCATTAGTCTGACAGCCCTTGCTGGCCGCCATTCTGAAGTCGTGAGCAACATTGGAAGTAGGTGAGCTGCTCACATCAATTAACTGCTCACAGAGAACACGTAAGCCTCTTGTCTTTCCTAAGACCTGTTATTTATAAAGGGTGGATACACGCTGGAGTGTGTAGAAGATGGCTTGCGCATGCATTAATTTAGCTCATTAAGATTTCCTGGAAACACAATTGCAGATGGTTACCTCTGGGCTCTCCTGCTTTGAAGTGACTGTTCATTAGGGCAAAAGTTCAGGTTAACATGTTGTACAAGGTGGAAAGAGAAAATGCCACCCCTTGAAAATGCGTGTCCGTGATGGTGACTTCCAGAAGCATTTACAGACACTCTATGCTGGTCACAGTTTTGCAACCTGACCTCCTCACTTCTGAATTCTGGGGGTGGGGGGGGGAGGGTTGTCACAGGGCCAGTCTGAGCCACTCAGCCCCAGACTGTGAGTAGAGACCAAGATGTATTGTGTTATTGGTGGGTCTTATCGGCATTTCTTCTCGAGCCCTCCAGCAGGCAGGAGGTGACCCTGATGTATTTCCAGGGCTGGAAATGTTCCTTCCTCTCCTCACATAATATCGGTTCATGTCTTCATGACCAAAGAGAGTCATGCTGTTGTTGTTCATTTGCTAAGTTCTGTCCAACTCTTTGCGACCCCATGGACGGCAGCACGCTAGACCTCCCTGTCCATCACCGACTCCCAGAGTTTACTCAAGCCCATGTCCATCAAGTCGGTGACGCCATCCAACCGTCTCCTCCTCTGTCGCCCCCTTCTCCTCCCGCCTTCAATCTTTCCCAGCATCAGGGTCTTTTCCAAGGAGTCAGCTCTTCCCATCATATGGCCAGAGTATTGGAGCTTCAGCTTCAGCATCAGTCCTTCCAATGAACACCCAGGACTGATTTCCTTTAGGATGGACTGGTTGGATCTCCTTGCAGTCCAAGGGACTCTCAAGAGTCTTCTTTCCCAGCACCACAATTCAAAAGCATAATTTATTTGCTTTGCATACTCTAAATAGGATTCACAATTTGATGGAAGGACAGGCAAATTGTAGCCACGATTTTCTGACCCTTGGAGCTTCGTGAGTTTGCTGAAGTCACTTACCAGGTTAATAATACATCCAAAAGAAGCAACTGATGGTTCTCGAAGCCTTCAAAGAAGGCAGAAGACTGTATCAGGGACTCCTGATAATTCTAAAAAGTTCCATTTGTTCTGCTTGCCAGGGCTTTGCTTTTGTGTGTGTGTGTGTGATCTTATTTTTCACTGGAGGAGCGTTGCTTTACAATGTGGTGTGGTTTCTGCCATCCATCAACATGAATCAGCCGTAGGTATACATATGTCCCCTCCCACCTCCCACCCCATTCCACCCCTCGGGGTTGTCACAGAGCCCTGGGTTGAGCATCCTGCGTCACACAGCAGATTGCCACTGGTTTTATCTATTTTATATATGGTACTGTATATTTTTCCATGCCCACCTCTCAGTTCGTCCAACCATTTCCTTCCCCTACTGCGTCCACAGTTTTTTTCTCTATGTCTGCGTCTCCATCGTTGCCCTGCGCATAGGTTCATCAGTACCATCTTTCTAGATTCCACAGCACAGGACTCTCCTTAACACAACCCTGAAGACAAGAGTATGAGTGTTTTGTTATTAATCGTCCACTGTGTTGATTTCGATGTAATTCTATGACACACGAATCCTGCTAGTATAATGCGGTGCAATTTATGATTTTGTTTGTTTTGCTGGCCTAACTGAGGTGTAATTGACAAGTAAAAATCCTATATATTTGGATGTAAAGCTTGATAACGTGAGTTATGTATCTATTTGTAATGATGACCAGAATCAAGGTAATGCACGTATTCACCACCTCACATACTTGCAATTTTTCCACATGTGATAAAAACACTTATGATCTACTGTGTCAGCAAATTTCAAGTACGCAGTACAGTATTATTAATTAGATACATCAAATTGCTTCTACATGTTTTCCCTGCATAACTGAAACTTTTTAATCCCTTGACCAATATCTTCCCATTTCTACCAGCTCCCAAGCCCTGAAAATTTAGTCAGTCAGTCGTGTCCGACTCTTTGCGACCCCACAGACTGTAGCCCACGAGGCTCCTCTGTCCATGGGATTCTCCAGGCAAGAATGCAAGAATGGGTTGCCATTCCCTTCTCCAGGGGATCTTCTTGACCCAGAGATTGAACCCGGGTCACCCACATTGCAGACTGACTCTTTACTGACTAAGCCACCAGGGAAGACCTCCCAATCCCTGGAAACCATCATTTTCCTCTCTGCTTCCGTGAGTTCGTTCTTTTAGATTCTACATGCAAGAGCCGAATCACTGGAAAACAACACCCCGATGCTGGGAAAGACTGACGGCAGGAGGAGCAGAGGGTGACAGACAACGAGATGCTTGGATGGCATCAGTGACTCAGTGGACATGAGTTCGAGCAAACTCCGGGAGATGGTGAAGGACAGGGAAGCCTGGCGTGCTGCAGTCCATGGGGTCACGAAGAGTCGGACACGACTTATCCACTGAACAACAAACAGCAAGTGAGAGATATTTGCTTTTGCAGTATTTTGCAGTATTTGCTTTCTTGTGTTTGCCTTATTTCACTTAACATGGTATTCTCAGGGTCCATCAATGTCATCATATACAGCTGAATTTACTTCTTTTTCAAGACCCGATAAAATTCCCTAGTCTGTGTGTCTATCTCTGCTGTCTGTCTCTCCATCCATCTTTTATCTGTCTATCCATCCTTCTAATCTATTATCTATGTATCTGTCTCTGCTATCTTATCTCTCATCTACTATGTCTACTATCCTCTATATAATCTAGCTACCTATCTCTGCTATTATCTCCACTATCTATCCGTCTGTCTATCTGTCTCTCTGCCCATCCATCCTTCTATCTATCTCTCCTTCCATCCTTCTCGCTCTCTTTCTCACATTTGCTTTATCCATTCATCCATCCAGAGACATGTAGGCTGTTCGTGCATCTTGGCCATTTTGAATAAGACCACAGTGAATATTGTCATGCAGCTGCCATTTGAGGTTCTAATTTCATCACTTACTCCTTCTCAGCCCCTTGTTATTAGACAGTCAGTCTTGCTAGATCACACAGTACAACAGTTGCATGCAGATCTGGGATATTAATGCTTTTTTATTTTGCAGTGGATGGTTGCCTCTAATATCTGTCCTTAAATGTTTGCCAAAACCTTTTAGAAACATTGCAATTGCTAGATGGCTTTGGTGTTCAGTGGCATATTACAGAATTAGAATTGTTAGCAACCCAAAGCAAGCTGCTTGCAGTAGAATGAAGAATGAGCACCAGTTGTTTTCTGAATTTTTCTAAGAAGCGTTCCCAACTTCACCCACTCCTGCCACTTAAAATGACTTTCAGCATCATTGCCTGCTTTTGTGACAACCAATGTGCATTTTCCAGGTGAAATATTTAGAAATGACTAACCTTGCAGGTGGATGACAAGACATGTTATAAATGAAGACAGATAAGTGCTGCCTTTCACAGTTTTTAAATTTCACACGTGTCTCCTACAAACCCGAGAGCTAATTAGATTTTCATTTTCTCAGCAGTTTTCTTTTTCCAGAACAGAAGCAAGCTTGAAATTAAAAAATGATGTTCTTTTTGCAACTTCTAGAAAGATGGGAGATTTCAAAGTCTTGCGTCTTTTCAGGACCTCTGTAAATATGAATATGTTCATCATGCATGAATTGCAGCTGGAAAAAAGTCAGCTCTAATGATAGATTTCGAAATTCAACTAAAGATACTCTAAAGGATGCACATCTTTATGTTCTTACCACTTTGGAGGAAGGTAAGACCATATGGGAAAAGGGTATATTGTATGTAATATATAGATATTGTCAAATAACACATCCTATTATCAAAAATAAAATTTCCAAATTAATAAATGATAAAGTGTGGCAAAGGAGTATAATTATTATTATGCGTGCATGCTCAGTTGTGTTCAGTTCTTTGCAACTCCATGGACTGTATCCCGCCAGGCTTCTCTCTCCATAGGATTTCCCAGGCAAGAATATTGGAGTGGATTTCCATTTCCTCCTCCAGGGGATGTTCCTGACCCTGGGATCGAACCCAAGATTCTTGTGTCACCTCCCTCAGCAGGCGATTTTTTTTTTTCCTTTTACCACTGAGACAACTGGAAAGCCCAAAGAAGTATTATCTTGCGAGAACAAAACAATTACAGCCAAATCAGGTAATTATTGTCATCAGATACAAATCTTCCAATGTGAAAGGAATCTTATAAATTGTTTTAGCCAAATGGCTTAATATATAGATGAGAATGCTGAGTACAAAATTGTGTTTTATGTTTACTCTAAGTAATATAAAGCTATTAGTGTTTAGTAATTTTTCCATTTATTTCTCAAAAAGTTATGTCCATGCTTAGTAGGGAGGAGGAAATTCTATTTACATAAGTATGTGGACGCCAGAAAAATAGGGTCCTTTGTGCAGGCAATTTCAGAGATTTTCATATTCTTGTGTAGACTTTTCAAATCTGTAAATCTTATTAGATGCCTCTACACACCCCCACGTTTTTCTCTTAGAGAATCACTTTAGATGAGTGTTTCAAGTCATAATACACTTTAGAAAGAATGAAGGTCCGTTCTACCCTCCCTCTTTCACCAACTTCCATGAAGACTGTTAACTTCAATCAGTTCAGTTCAGTTCAGTCCCTCATTCGTGTGTGACTATTTGCGACCCCATAAATGGAAGCACGCCAGGCCTCCCTGTCCATCACCAACTCCCGGAGTCTACCCAAACCCATGCCCATTGAGTCGGTGATGCCATCCAGCCGTCTCATCCTCTGTCGTCCCCTTCTCCTCCTGCCCCCAATCCCTCCCAGCATCAGGGTCTTTTCCAGTGAGTCAGCTCTTCACATGAGGTGGCCAAAGTACTGGAGTTTCAGCTTTAGCATCAGTCCTTCCAACGAACACCCAATAAGTCCATTTTATTTCTGCCCCTCCAAGACTGTGTTGGTAACTGGTCTACCATGATAAATCTGCAGGATGGACCTCGTACACATGTTTCGGAAGAGAATTTGTGCAGGTGTGCTTACGTCTTCCTTTTTTGAAATACTCCTCTCCTTACGCAATTAATACAAAGCAAGACGGAGTGGGTTCCATGCTTACTTAGTCGCTCCGTCGTGTCCGACTCTGCGACCCCATGGACTGTAACCCACCAGTCTCCTTTGTCCATGGGGTTCTCCAGGCAAGAATACTGAGGTGGGTTGCCATGCTCTTCTCCAGGGGTTTCATAGTAAAAGGAACATATACCACTTGAAAATTAAAAAATGGATTATGCTTATATCTTTATAGTTGCTGATGGAAACACATCATGATGGCAGGATGAAATATATATCCAAATAAATATTATAAGCATATATTCACATGCTATGTACATATATAATTTGTAATAATACATATAAAATTGTATGTATTAATTATATATACTGATATATATGATATACTAGTGTATATTGCATGCTCAGTCACTCAACCCTGTCCAACTCTTTTGTGACCCTGTGAACTGTAGCCCACCAGGCTCCTCTGTCCATTGGATTTACAAGGCAAGTATTCTGGAGTGGGTTGCCACTTCCTCCTCCAGGGGATCTTCTTGACCCAGGGGTCAAACCTGCATCTCTCAGGTCTCCTGCATTCCAGGCAGATCCTTTACCCTCTGAGCCATCAGGGAAGCCCTCAGAATTTCTATACATAAAGAAAGCAAAGAACAGTTAACATGGAAAAGAAAATTTATAGCGTACCCTTAAAAAAAGAAATATGTGGCATTACGAAAATGTGTTTGTATCTTCTTCCTGCTCGCTGAGCGTTAGAAGCACTAATTAAAAAAAAAAAAAAGGACAACCCAGAATGTTAAAAACAGATTTGGTTTAAAAGAGGTAAAGACGGAAAAACAATGTTATGATCAGGAAACGCATGATAAATGCCATTTCACTGCAGTGCCCAGGGCCAGTTTGGAAGGATCCCAAATCCACTGATTTTTTGTCAGAACTCAAATTGCCTGGAAAATTTATGGAACTAAATTTGGTTTCAAATTCCTTGAGAGGATAATATCATAGACCTTGCCTTTTCGGCTTCTGTTTCATTTGAATTACTGTGTTCATGCTTGGAAAGGAAGTTCAGGATTATTAAAAAAATCCTAGTTACCAAATTACATCCAAAAAAAGCCATTTCTGTGGCATCTTGCAATAAATGGAATTTCTGTTTCGATTACGTGTGGTTTCAGGACTTTGGTTTTGTGAAGGAAACATCTACACAATTATTGGAATTAGATGCTTATTTGCTTTTTCAGGGGGCTTCCCTCAGACATGACCCAGGTGGAAAGGAGACCCAGGTTCGATCCCTGGGTCAGGAAGATCCCCTGGAGAAGGGAATGGCAACTCACTCCAGTGTTCTTATTTGGAAAATTCTACGAACAGAGGAGTCTTCAGGGTTACAGGCCATAGGGTTACAAAGAATTGCATATTCTCAGAAGCCATCACTGAATTCATTAAAAAATCACTTGAAGCAGTTGTAGAGATCTGTTTTTTAATTCTGTGCTTCATTTGAATCCTTGTTTTCTCCTGTTATCTAAATATATATATATATATATATAATATATGTTTTTATTTCTCCTTGTTTAATTTCCATTTCACATTGCTTTTCCTAGTAGTTCTCTCTCTGAATTCAATTAACATTTCACATTTCTTAATTTCTTTCCTGGATTTGGGTAATTTTGTCTTATTAGCACTTCAAAGTCAGACGGAGAACCTCAAGCAGAGGCCTTAATTGCGTGAGTGGTTAATTTCCTATTATAGAGAAACTCATACATAGTAAGTGGTCTTTAACGTTTTAAATGTTCGCAGGAAAGCTAGACTGTGAATGCCATACATCCATTTTTACACACTAATGTTCTCCAAACTTCCATGAAATAAGAAGCTAAAATAATGCATACTGCTGCCATTCAAAAACAGAGTCAAGATCTATTGCGTTTGCTCATATGTCACAATTTTTTTTAAGCATCTATTTCCCTAAGATTCGAGCTCTGAGATCTGCTGCAGTGCAGCTTTTCATTGCTTGCCCTTTCTGGAAGAAGTTTCAGCATGATTTTTTCATTTTTAAAGCAAGATGGTGTGTATTTATTTTAGCAGTTTTCTTTGGGAAGGTGATGGGCAGAGTGTTAAGGGTTTTATATGCATATATATTGTATATAGATTATTTATTTGTATTGACTTATTTAACCACACCAGCTCTTAGTTGCAGCAAACAGGAAAGTTTAGTTGCAGCATGTGGGATGTAGTTCCCTGACCAGGGATGGAACCTGGACCGTCTCCATTGACAGTGTGGAGTCTTAGCCACTTGACCACCAAGGAAGTCCCAGGGTTAAGTTTTCTGATGAGAATATTTATCACTGTCACCTCTTATAGCTTATAAACAGGATACTTCAGCTTTCTAAATACACAGCAGTAGATTCCTGCACAAATTACTGGTACTATATGCAAATGTTTTCCATGGATTACTATGGCAATACCGAAAAGTGTGTAATAGCAAAGGGAAAATTCTTTATGATATTTATCAATTGAAAAAATATACCTTTCGAAAAATGTGAGAATATGTAAATATTATGATAAAACACCATATAATATGAGTCCTTTGTACAGCAAGGAGATTAATGCACTCAATCCTAAAGGAAATCAACCCTGACGATTCATTGGAAAGACTGATGTTGAAGCTTCAATACTTCGGTCACCTGATGTGAAGAGCCAACTCATTTGGAAAAGACCCTGATTCTGGAAAGATTGAGGGCAGGAGGAGAAGCTGGCGACAGAGGATGAGATGGTTGGATGGCGTCACTGACTCAATAGACATGAGTCTGAGCAAGCTCCAGGAGATGGTTATGACAGGGAGGCCTGGTGTGCTGCAGTCCACGGGGTCGCAAAGAGTTGGACACGACTGAGCAACAAAACCGCAGCTACAACCCAGAATGATTGGCAGTTTATAAAGTAAAATGTTAATAGTTACCTCTCAAAAAAAAAAAAAAAAAGAATAGTTATCTCTAGGTAGCAGATAGAGGCAGGTTATTTTTTTTTTTCTCCCCCTTTGGGCTTTTTGGTGCAAGATAGATTTTTTTGACAATGTCTGTGTTTACATAATGGGAGAGTGAAATTGCATTAAAGTATGCTTTTGGAAATGTATATTTCCACTGTTTTGAGCAGCTTAAAATAGGAAATGGCAACCCATTCCAGTGTTCTTGCCCGGAAAATCCCATGAATGGAGGAGCCTGGTGGGCTACAGTCCATGGGGTCTCAGAGTCAGACACGACTGAGCGACTTCACTTTCACTTTTCACTTTCAGAGTATATTTACAGGCTCATGGGTCTAGCAACATAAGGTTGTGTGTTATAACTTAATATACAATAACAAAAATATCCACTGTTTCTTGAGTATTTTCACAACCTTCTGTGCCCTCCTGGTCATGGATACCTGCAGGGTGACATGATGCATTGTTGAAACCTTCCTGATTAAAGAAAGCTAAGAAGGAAAAACCAGCATCATGTCAGGCCTGGGATACATCACAGAGAACAGGTAATTATTTACTCAGACTCCACTAGAAAGCCTATTAATGTGAAAAATGGTGGTACTCGGTGGTAAAGAACATGCATGGCTATGCAGGGGACAGAGGAGACCTGGGTTCCATCCCTGGGTTGGGAAGACCCTTTGGAGAAGAGAATGGCGACCCACTCCAGTATTCTTGCCTGGAGAATCCCATGGACAGAGGAGCCTGGTGGGCTACAGTCTGTGGGGTCTCGAAAGAGTCAGACACGACCGAGCAACTAAACAACAATATGCTCTTGGAATTGGCATCTTATACTCTGTACCTGTGGCATTTGGAGCGTCCTTAAATTGGCCCGAAATGGTTGCCAAGGGGTGACTGACACTGAGAGTTATTTAGGAAAATATGAAAGACTTGGGAGAGCTTCCCGTCAAGAACTTACTGTGGGTTCAAGGAAGATGGATCCCATGGACAGAGGAGCCTGGCAAGCTGCAGTCCATCGGGTTCCAAAGAGTCGGACACAACTGAGTGACTGCGTGTCATGGGAGACGGGTCCTGTTTTCAGAGCTGCGTACTAGTCCCTCTCTGCTGGAAGTTTTGGCTGCTCCAAGCTCCATCCCTTTCTGAGAACAACCCTGGACTACAAGGCATTGCCTGCCCTCAAGTCTGTGCCTCCCGCCAAAGAGAGGACCTTGACCCTTGATTGGTTGCTGGAGGACCATAAGATGGGAGCCCCTGTTTTCAGAGCTGCGTACTAGTCCCTCTCTGCTGGAAGTTTTGGCTGCTCCAAGCTCCATCCCTTTCTGAGAACAACCCTGGACTACAAGGCATTGCCTGCCCTCAAGTCTGTGCCTCCCGCCAAAGAGAGGACCTTGACCCTTGATTGGTTGCTGGAGGACCATAAGATGGGAGCCCCTGTTTTCAGAGCTGCGTACTAGTCCCTCTCTGCTGGAAGTTTTGACTGCTCCAAGCTCCATCCCTTTCTGAGAACAACCCTGGACTACAAGGCATTGCCTGCCCTCAAGTCTGCGCCTCCCGCCACAGAGAGGACCTTGACCCCTTGATTGGTTGCCGGAGGACCATAAGCTGGGAGCCACTTACTTCAGCTTGGGAGAACTCTGGCCATCCTAGCCGTAAAGCTCCCCACCAGGTAGGCTGAACCTATCTTGCAACTACCTCTGCCGAGGATCCACATTGCCGAGCTGCTTCAAGACCCTTAACGTTCCTCAGAAATTCATGATCAGCTGGGACCTCACATAGGCATGCTATTTGGAAATGGGGTCTCTGCAGACGGGATGGAGTGAAGGGTCTGAGATGAGGTTCCTCCTGAACAAGGGTGGCCCTAAACCCAGGGACAGGGTCCTTATAAGACACAGAGGAAGAGAGACGTGGACGCAGAGGAGAAGCCACGTGCAGACGGAGGCGGAGACGGGAGGGAGGCGGCCACCAGCCCAGGGACGGACGCCTGGAGCCCCCAGAAGCTGGAAGAGGTGGGGAGGACCCTCCCCTGGAGACTCTGGAGGGGATCAACCCTGGGGCACCTTGATCTCAGAACAGGACCTGACTTGAAAACAGGGTCTTTGCAGATGTAAGGCAAAGGATTTGGAAATGAGGTCCTCCTGGATGGGGGTGGCCCAAAACCCGATGGCAGGGTCCTTATAAGCCACAGAAGAGGAAAGACATGGACACAGAGGAGAAGCCACGTGAAGACAGAGGTGGAGATGGGACGGAGGCGGCCACCAGCCCAGGGATGCCTGGAGCCCCTGGGAACTGAGAGAGGGAAGCTTGGAGCAATACAGCTTCATTCCTTCTATTGAATTCGTCCACCAGCATCAACGTGGTCTTCTCTTTTGGAGATGTTTTAAGACCTTGGTGGCCATCACTGAGATCCATTCACTCACAAGGGGCTGAAAAATAGGGATTCTTTCCGACTCTGTGGGAGAAGGCGAGGGTGGGATGTTTCAAGAGAACAGCATCGAAACATGTATATTATCTAGGGTGAAACAGATCACCAGCCCAGGTTGGGTGCATGAGACAAGTGCTCGGGCCTGGTGCACTGGGAAGACCCAGAGGGATAGGGCGGAGAGGGAGGTGGGAGGGGGGATCGGGATGGGGAATACATGTATATCCATGGCTGATTCATTTCAATGTATGACAAAAACCACTGCAATGTTGTAAAGTAATTAGCCTCCAACTAATAAAAATAAATGGAAAAAAAAAGCAAAAAAAAAAAGGGGGGATTCTTTCCTTATGCCCTTCTCTCTTAATTTTTCACTTGAAATGCATCCATAAAGAAGAATTCCTTCCATCAGTTGTGCAGTTACTAGAAAGCAAAGCTGCCTAAGACTTCTAGGATGGTGTCAAAAACACGCACGAGCCAACTTGAATGGGCTCCCACTGGCTACAAAGATGATACACTCTGGCCATTAACAAGGATGGTGACTTTTTTACACACAGATAGTGTTTTTACTCACTCAGTTGTGTCCGACTCTGCAACCCCATGGACTGTAGCCCACCGGGCTCCTCTGTCCATGGGATTCTCCAGGCAAGAATACTGGAGTGGGTTGCCGTTTCCTTCTCCAGGGGATCTTCCCGACCCGGGGATCGAACCCAGTTCTCCCACATTGCAGGCAGACGCTTTACAATCTGAGGCACCAGAGAAGCCCTGTATACACTATACTTCCCTATAGGGAAGCCTATATATACTTTTTATTCCCACACTTGTCCCCCTCCACTCAAATTCTCTTCAAAGGTAGTTTAGCACTTTTATTAGTTTCTTGTGTATTCATCCTTTTTTGTTTGTTTTCCACTTTCCTTTTTATTTTTTTTTAAATTATGCAACTATGATAACACATTTACAGAAGAATTGGAAAAATACAGAACCAAGTTACATATAGTTCCACTATATATTACAATTATTTTTTTAGTAGGTGAATTAAAATTTTTCATTGGAGTTTTGATATCAAACTCTCAAAAATTGATAGAATGAGTAAGCAGGAAAGTAGAAGGGTATATAGTAGGCCTGAAAAGTACCATGGACCTATTCAGCATAATTGAGATTTATACAGTCTCAACATAACAGTAGAATGCAAGTTCTATTCAAGTTGCCATAGACTATATAAACTAGGAGACACTGGAACATATAAGGATAGCGGTTTTAATGTGTTAATACAAATTTTCAGACTTCCCTGGCGGTCCAGTGGTTACTCTCTGTATTCCCAATTCAGGAGACGTGGGTTTGATGCCGGGTTGGGTAACTAGGATCCCACATGCCATGTGATGAAGCCAAAGAAGTGAAGAAATACATAAAGATGCAAATTTTTATTACACGTGTGACTTCATGATCATGCTATGTAGGCACACTGATCATCTCTAAAAAAACGCTTGAGAATCAGGCCATGCCTTTGCAAGCTATTAAATACAGGGAAAGGAGCAAGCGTATCTCCCGCTTTTGCCGTAGAGAATGTAGCTCAGATCAGTCAATGGGTTTTTAATTTTTAAAAATCGAATGATTCAATTCTTCATCGACTCACTCTGAGACACGTAGGGTGTGAACATAGATCTCCGGCTTCTTATATAAATCAGTTAACCACATATATTATTCATGTTAATGTAAGGTGCTCACAATAAAATAAGAAATGACTGAAATATCACCCCAAAGTTGAAGCAACCGTGGTGCACTTTAACAGGGGTATGGAACACACTGGGCTTTTTTTTTTTTAATGTAGGATGCCAAAAGCTAGTCCTAGTTGTATTTTTCGTGTCAGGAAAGCATTTTTCCTATTTTGTTGGCTGGTGGCACATAGTATATATCTTTGAGTAAAACTTTGGAAGAAATAAAGATAATTTATAGGAGAATATTAACTGCTCATTACAACCTGCGGTGTGATTTACTTCCTAATGATTCCAACGGCTCTAATAGGAGATAAATAAAGCCCAACAAAATAAGGGTGAGTTGAAAGAATCCAGTGAATGATGACAAAATGAGATAAATGTGAAGTAAATTATAACCGCCCTCTTCAAAATACAAATGGAATAATGTCAGATAGCATGATTTTTAACTTCCAGCCACTTTGATTATGTCATGTGTTGGTCCCTAAATTTACTCAGAAGCAAAATGAGCCATCATGTTGATTCCAGCTCCTTCCAGATTTTAAAGAAATAATACTTTACCACGAATGGGCTTCCCAGCTGACTCTAGTGGTAAAGAAGATGCCGGCCAATGCAGACATGGGTTTGGTCTCTTGGGGGGTAAGATCCCCTGGAGGAAGACATGGCAACCCACTCCAGCATTGTTGCCTGGAGAATCCCATGGACAGAGGAGCCTGGTGGGCTACAGTCCACGGGGTCGCAAAGAGTCAGACACCACCGAAGAGACTTAGCACGCACATATTAAATCAAAGGGAAACAGACGCAAAGGTGGAAGCTTGGGGCTATCACTAGAACACAAAATGCTCTGAGGCTCTGAAGTCCCACAGGTTGTAAATCAATGAACAGGACAAAGATGATTTAATAATATTCCAGGCATTGTTCCCAGACTTCTCCACTTTTTTTTTTTTTTCCTGCTCTCACTGGAAACACATCCAAGGAAAAAAATATTTCGGGCGACAGAAGCACAGAGTGTTTTGCAGAACGGAGGCTAATTAATCTCCTTGTCACTATCGTCGTGTAAGGCAATACTGTTGGCTGTTGAGAAAAGAGATTTGGACCTTGAAGCACACATACTTTGCAAGAGCCATTTAGTTTTATCACTTAAAGTGTAACCTCTACTAATAAGGTCGGAAAAATGTACATCTGAACAAGTGGTGGGGTTGAAAGGAAGCAAGAGGGCCATTGATTCCTTAGAACTGGCTTATGAGTTCCTCATATTTTGGAGATGGTGATTAGACTACAAAGGAATACTATGGTTACTGTTGTTGTGGGCTTCCCAGGTGGCGCTAGTGGTAAGGAACCAGCCTACCAATGCAGGAGATGTAAGAGACATGGGTTCGATCGCTGGGATGGGAAGATCCCCTGAAGAAGGAAATGGCAACCCACTCCAGTATTCTTGCCTGGAGAATCCCATGGACGGAGGAGCCTGGTAGGCTACAGTCCATGGGTTGCAAAGAGTCAGACATGACTGAGCGACTTGGCATGCACACACCACTTGCCAAGTCATGTCTGATTCTTTGCAACCCCATACGCTGTGGCCTGCCAGGCTCCTTGGTCCATGGGATTCTCCAGGCAAGAATACCAGAATGGGTCGCCGTTTCCTTCTCCCGGGGATCTTCCCAACCCAGGGATCGAAACTGTGTCTCCTGCATTGGCAGGCAGGTTCTCTACCACTGAGCCACCAGGCAAGCCCAGGAATACATTTTTATATAAATTATTTTTGTTATCGCCCCAAAGAACCAGCTATGAATTATAATCCCCCAGACTTAACAGTCAGATAGTCTTGGATTCCAAGTCTAATACAGGCTGGCCCTTCTTAGTTCTATATTCTTGGCGAGTGGACTAAGCATGTATTTTGGGGGGCTTTTGTGAGAATTCGAGTTAATGAAGCGAAAATGCTTGGCACGACACAGCGATTCAATAAACTGTAGCTATTACTCTGTGGCCAAGGCACGGGGCTGGCAAAGATTTGAACATGCCTCCCAGAGAAGAGGTTTTTAAAGAGCCCTCCACTACCATATCCTCTTTTAACCATTCATTTGCTTATTCGCACATTTATATAATGGACTTTAAGCCCTGCACCCTAGCTGAGCATAAAGATACATGACAGATGCACACATCTTTTTTTTCTTTTTCTTAAATTGAAGTATAGTTGATTTACAATATTGTGTTAATTCCTACTGTAGAGTTAGGTGACTCAGTTACACTCACAGGCTTGCGTGCTCAGTCCTGTCCGACTCTTTGCAACCCATGGACTGTAGCCCGCCAGGCTTCTCTGTCCATGGGATTCTCCAGGCAAGAATGTTGGAGTGGGTTGCCATTTCCTTCTCCAGGGGGTCTTCCTGACCCAGGGATTGAACCCAGGTCTTCTGCATTGGCAGGCAGAGTCTTTACCACCGAGTCACCTGGGAAGGCTATATATATATGTATATTTCATATTCTTTTCCATTATAGCTTACTCCAGGTTGGAGAAGGAAATGGCAGCCCACTCCGGTCCTCTTGCCTGGAGAATCGCATGGACAGAGGAGCCTGGAGGGCCAGAGTCCATGGGGTCGCAAAGAGTCGGACACGACTGAGCGACTCATGCTTACTCCAAGTTATTGAATAGAGTTCTCTGGGCTCTAGGGTGTTACCTTGTTGATCCATTCTACATATAATAGTCGGCATCTGCTAATCCCAAACTCCCAGGCTATCCCTCCAACCCCCAGCTTCCCCTTGGTAACCCCAAATCCATTCTCTGTGCTTGTGGTAACTCATTTTGTTTGGATTGTATTCTCTTTACTCAGAGGTTTGATGACCGTTTCAACTCCACAGGAGTCGTGAAGACCAGGGTTCATGGTAAGCATGCCTCATTGGATGTGGGTGTCTTTGTACCTGATTTCAACGAAGTAATTTTCTAGACTTGACATCTGGGCGACAGGACCCAGACCCATCCCCAAAAGTAGGATGACCATTTATTATACTTTATTTACACGTTGCCTGATGGAGAAGGGCATGGCAACCCACTCCAGTATGCTTGCCTGGAGACTCCCGTGGACAGAGGAGCCTGGCAGGCTACAGTCCATGGGGTCACAAAAGAGTCAGACCCAACTGAGCAAACAGCACACACAGCTTGGTTGAAATGCCAGCCACACTCAGTAACGCTTCTTAAGTGTGACATCCATCCAGAAGTGTCACAACCTGATTGAATGACCCAAGTTATCTTCAGCTACTAGGAGGTTATAATTCCCCTGTTGAAATCAAATTATTGGTTATCTTGGGAAGACTTCCTAAAAGTTGAGCAGTTCATTCCCTGGTTGGTTTTTTTTCCTTTCCACTTTAAGGGAACATACGTCTTTCATCCTCATCTGGGTCTGAGCCTTCTCCTCTCAGTTCCTCTAAATCATTATTTTTTCCCTCTGCAACCCTGTGACATCACATTTTGTGCATTCCTGCTGCTCTCAAGTTTTTCTGGAGTAGCTCATCCTAGCAGTGACATGCCATAATTCAACATTTTTATAGCTAGACTTCCGAGAGGAGCCGGGTCATTCACACAGAGACACAAGCAACTTGATTCTTAGCATTTCAAAAAATGATCAAATTAGAAGCAATTTTGTTTCTTCGTTTGCCTCATCACTTTTATAAGAAGCGTCTATCTCTCGGGACTTCCTCAGTGTGGTGGTTAAGACTCCCCTGGTTTTAATAAGGGGGCAAGGGTTTGATCTCTGGTTGGGGAACTAATACCCACATGCTGTGCAGTGAGGCAAAAAAATTTTTTAAAACTGAAGCCTGTCTCTCACTGGAAAGGTCTCTTTGGAAAAGAGCTTGATACTGGGAAAGACTGAAGGCAAAAGAGGAAGAGGGTGGCAGAGGATGAGATGTTTGGATAGCATCATTGACTCACGGGTATGAATCTGAGCAAAGTCTGGGTGATAGTGAAGGACAGGGAAGCCTGGCGTGCTGCAATTCATGAGGTTACAAAGAGTCGGAAGTGACTTTGTGATTAAACAGCCACAACAGTCTCTTCACTGGATAGTCTAGGTATTGTTGATTTTTTTCTTACCTACTCTTGAAAAACAGTCATGAAGAATAGATCCTCTTTTAGTTGTTTAATAAAGTGAATGTGTTTCTGCTAATATGTTTTCGCTAAAGAAGCAGGGCAAATTTTAGCTGTTATGTATATGTTTGCATGCATGCGTGCTTTGGTGCTTCAGTCACGTCCCACTGCTTGCAACCCCATGGACTGTAGCCCACCAGGCTCCTCTGTCCATGGGATTCCTCAGGCAAGAATACAAGAGTGGGTTGCCATGCCCTCCTCCAAGGAATCTTCCCAACCCCGGGAGCAAACCTGCATCTCCTGCCTTGGCAGGTGGGTTCTATACCTGTTGAACCACCTTGGGAGCCCCACGTATATGTTCAATTTTAATATACTTTATATTGTACATTTCACATATATTTTAAAATTAGAATGTTGGCTTAGAAATGAACGAAATGACAAATTCTCAGGAGTGATTTACCCAAACTCCGTTTCATATTAAAAAAGGTATGAGTCTACGTCCTATTGTGTACTTTCCAAGTCACACAAGAAAGAAACAGAACATCATATTGTTCTGGCCAACTGTCGTCCAGGAGTCTCAAGAGGTACTCTGTGCTTTATTTCTTCGTGTTTCTGATTTATCCATCATGGAGGAAAATGGAAAATCATCTCACTACCTAAATGCATAAAAATATGGCACAGATTCATGAATAATTCAAGTGGACCAAAGCCATGGTCCCTCTCCTCAAGGGAACCCAGGACATATACTGTGTATAATATTAAAGCCTGTCCCCTCTCTGCTCTTAAGAATTTCAAGATTAAATTAATGTCCCAAGAAGGGCAGCATATAATCAGTCCTTTTCATTCCACTTAACGAGAACAAAATAAATCCTACCTTCAATTATGTTAATGGAATCCCACGGGGATCAAACTTCCAGAGTTTGCAAAGAAACCTCCGTCAACCGCAGTCACTTCCTGCAGGCACGTCAGCTCCATCCGAATTTCCCAGCAGTGGGTTCATTAATTCTGCGGTTGGGACAAAGGCCTTGGCAAAACAAAGTTTCCAGCTACTAAAAAGAAAATGCACAATGCTGAGAGTTGCGAGTTAAGTTTTTGGGGTGGGGGGCAAAATGAGGATGATAGCCTGGGAGACAGCACCTCAGATAGTTCTGAGAGACGGCTCCCAAGAGACAAAAAGGAAGGTCAGTTATATATGGGATTTTGGTGAAGGGGAATACATGCAATCAAGCACATTTTTTTTTTTTTTGCAGACGTTTTCACTAATCAAGAGGAATAGTCATCACCATGAAGGAATTTAGAGCTTTTCTAGATGGGAGGAGATACAAAAATTGGGCTCATAAAAGCAGCTCCTAAGAGTATCCAACTGTCTGAAAACCTGGTCCTGCCAGCTTTTCCCGAAGCATGGATGCCTCCTGTCTGGTCTCCACACTAAACTCCCTTCAGGGGGTGTTGAAGGTCAACGGCTGCAGCAGCACCTGATTTAATCCTTGGAGGCGTGGACAGCAAGTGTCCATGGCAAGTGCTGGTATGTAGTTGACACCTAGGTTACCGTCACATTTCTGTCTATGTTTGGAAGCCACTCATTGAGTGAAAACGGAAGTTCATGAGCTTGAAAGAATCGTGACCTTGCCATTTATTTGAAACCGATATGAAACATGGTGCCCTTTCTGAAATAGTTGTCCATGCAGGCAGCTCAACGGTAGAGGGGACTTTTGTCAGCCTCCCAGATTTCCTTCGCGGGGTCAACAAACATAATCGCCGGCTGCCACGCGCGTTGGCTGCTGATTGCGCACAGCTTCATTCTTCTCCTGAAGAATGTCCTTGGAGAGTTTTCCACCTCGGTTTCTGTCGACACCTGAGTCTGGATCTTTCTCGGCTGTGGGGGGCTGCTGGGTGCTTTATAGGATCTTGACAAGCATCTCCATCCTTCACACCCCAGAGCTCCCTGTAGGATAAACTTTGCAGCTGAAGCCTTTCTTGTTGCTTAGTCACTAAGTCGTGGCCGACGACTCTTTGTGACCCCGTGGACTGTAGCCCACCAGGCTCCTCTGTCCATGGGGTTCTCCAGGCAAGAATTCTAGAGTGGGTTGCCATGCTCTTCTCCAGGGGATCTTCCTGACCCAGGGATCAAACTCTCATCTACTGCATTGATAGGCGGATTCTTCCCCTATTTCACCAGCAGAGCCCCCACCCAAAGCACAGTTTTGTTTGACTTTCTCCTGTTCCTTTTTGCTTCCATGGCTTCCTTTCCAGTTTGTATGAATAAGTTATTTACATCAGGTGCTTTCTCTTAGGCAGGGGGTCCCCAAACTCTGGGATCTAATGCATGATGATCTGAGGTGAAACTGATGGGATAATAAAAGAAATAAAGTGTACAGTTAGCGCTATGCTCTTGAATCATCCGGAAATGATCCCACCCTCCACAGCCAGTGAAAAAGATTGTCTTCCACGAAACTGGTCCCTGGTGCCCCAAAGGTAGGAATGCTGCCCAGGAGAACAATGTATTTCAATATCTTTCTTCCTTCTCTTCATCATCATTTAATAGGCATTGCCATCAGGAATGGGCTTGCCAGGTGGCTCAGATGGTAAAGAATCCGCCTGCAATGCAGGAGACGTGGGTTCCATCCCTGCATGGGGAAGATCCCCTGGAGAAGGAAATGGCAAGCCACTCCAGTACTCTTGCCGTGGAAATCTAATAGACAGAGGAGTCTGGGGGGCTACATTCCATACGGTCACAAACAGACACACCCGACTGAACACACACAAAAGAATTATACTGTTTCCCACAAATAAATGTCTTGTTCATCTCTTCCTATTAAATTCAAATACTATGAAAAGATTGTTTTTAAAGACAAACACCTATTTCTGGATAGAAGGATAGTTTGTTAGATGTACATTATGTATGTCAACTGAGGAAACAAAAAAGCAATATCACACAATCTAAAAGTTGAGATTTGTGTTTTATTCAGTGGGCAAAACTGAGGACTTAAGCCCAGTATGCAGCATCTCAGGTAACTCGGGGCTGCTCCGAACAGACAAGCGGAAAACCAGGATGCGTAGGAGTTTTTGCAGCAAAGGCCAGGTACTCACATCAGTTCAGTTCAGTTCAGTTCAGTTCCGTTGCTCAGTCATGTCCAACTCTTTGCGACCCCATGGACTGCATCACGCCAGGCCTCCCGGTCCATCACCAACTCCCAGAGTCTGCTCAAACTCATGTCCATCGAGTTGGTGATGCCATCCAACCATCTCATCCTCTGTCATCCCCTTCTCCTGTTAATTTTAAGAAAATCAGACATCTTGAAGAATTGATGGTTTCAAATTGTGCTGCTGGAGAGAGTCCCTTGAGAGCAATGAGATCAAACCAGTCAATCGAAAGGAAATCAACCCTGAATATTCATTGGAAGGACTGGTGCTGAAGCTCCAATACTTTGGCCACCTGTTGTAAACAGCTGACTCATTGGAAAAGACCCTGATGCTGGGAAAGATTGAAGGCAGGAGGAGAAGGGGACGACAGAGGATGAGATGGTTGGTTGGCATCACCAACTTGATGGACATGAGTTTGCATAAACTCCAGGAAATAGTGGACGACTGGGAAGTCTGGCGTGCTGCAGACCATGGGGTTGCAAAGAGTTGGTCAGACATGATTTAGTGAGTCAAAAACAACACACATCTCGAGTTAAGGAATTTATTACTTTTCTGTGTACGAGAAGATGCAAAAGTCTCGGCTCACCGAAATCATTCCTCTGATCTGCCTCTCAGCTGTTTGGGGCCAGTATACTGTTTTTTGGGCTTTCCTGGTGGCGTAGTTGGTAAAGGATCCACCTGCAATATGGGAGACTTGGGCTCGACCCCTGGGATGGTAAGATCCCCTGGCAAAGTCCACGGATACCCACTCCAGTATTCTGGCCTGGAGAATTCCATGTGTGTGTGTGTGTGTTCTCATAAAGTGGGTTAAAAACTCCAGGAAGGAGCATAGAGCCGCCTGTGAGAACACGTGAGTGTCCCCGGTCTGACATCTGGGCCCGGTTTCTTTCACTTTCAGAAACTCCAGGGTCTTCTCTGCAGAGAGGCAACTCAGTAATTAGTTTTAGGGTCTGAGGTGAAACGTTTGTTTGCTTTGATTGTAGGCAAGAGGTCTCCAGGTCCACAATCCATCATCTCCTGTGGGCCCCCCGCCCCCTGATTTAATTCCCCGATGCCTAAGTCATCTCTCTCTCTAATGGGAGAGTAGATGAGAGCTGAAGTCATCTTGGTTCCTGCTTTGATGTCCAGGGTCACGTCCTCCTTAAAGATCCACAGACATCGGGAGTGACCGCCAGGCTAAATCTGTGTGCCAAGCAAGCCCTTTGTATTTATAAATTCTAAACAATCTCTCGTGCACATTTGTCAGTGTCCCCGGACCAGCATATTTCTGTCTGTCCTCTGCTACATTTGATCTGATACCACTGTATCTTTATTTGGAGAAAGAGGTTTTATATCTTTTCTCATTTTTTTCTTTTTTTTGTAATTGAGAGATAATTGCTTTACAATACTGTGTCGGCTTCTGCCATACCTCAACATGAATCGGCCACAGGTATACATGTGTCCCTCCCCTCTTGAACCCCCCTCCCACCTCCCTCCGCATCCCACCCCCTCTAGGTTGTCACAGAGCCCCAGTTTGAGTTCCCTAAGTCATATAGGAAATTCCCACTAGCTGAGAGTGGGACTATAAAGAAAGCTGAGCACCGAAGAATGGATGCTTTTGAACTCTGGTGTTGGAGAAGACGCTTGAGCGTCCCTTGGACTGCAAGGAGATCCAACCGGTCCATCCTAAAGGAAATCAGTCCTGGGTGTTCATTGGAAGGACTGATGTTGAAGCTGAAACTCTGATACTTTGGCCACCTGATGCAAAGAGCTGACTCACTGGAAAAGACCCTGATGCCGGGAAAGGTTGAAGGCGGGAGGAGAAGGGGACGACAGAGGATGAGATGGCTGGATGGCATCACCGAGTGAATGGACATGAGTTTGAGTAAGCTCTGGGAGTTGGTGATGGACAGGGAGGCCTGGCCTGCTGCAGTCCATGGGGTTGCAAAGAGTCGGACACGACTGAGCGACTGAACTGATCTTTCTTACAGACGGTGATGTAAACGTTTCTCTGCTACTCTCTCGATTCGTCCCACCCTCTCCCTCTGACAGGGTGTCCACAGGTCTGTTCTCTTCGTCTGCATCTCCATCGCCGTCCAGGAACATGTACCGTGGGTACTGCCTCATGGGTACTACCTCTCTAGACGCTATACACGTGCGTTGAGTCAGTCCCCATGAGGTGTATGAACCTCCAGCCTATTGGACAGAGTCAAATCCTCCAGAAAGAGAAAGAGGTTTTATTTCTAACAACAAGAGACAGAGTTACAACATCGACTCTTGACACCTAGGCCATTATTTCAAGAGGGCGATAGTCTAGTGTCCTGTCTTCAAATCTGGAATTTACTTCCTCATGGTCGAAATTTGTAAGAACTCTGCCAGCCTCCAGAAAGCCATTGGTCCTGCGAGGAATATACTCTTTGAGCCTCTTGTAGCCATCAGTCCTGTGAGGTAAGAGGCAAGCAAAGGCTGCATTTTATTTACAGAGTATCCGGGCTGTGCTAGTGTGGCCTGGGAACACCATTTACTGCTTCCTCGTAAATTAATTCAGCTGCCGCTTTCCCCAAGGCAGCCTCGGTGTAGGGAGGACACGAAGAGGAACAAGCCCTGCAAATCAGAGCTTTATTTCCAGCTGAGACCCTGCAATGCACATCCCCTGGAAGATCCCCTGGAGGAGGGCATGGCAACCCACTCCAGGATTCTTGCCTGGAGAATCCCCATGGACGGAGGACCCTGGCGTTCTGCAGTCTGGGGAGCTGCAAAGAGTTGGACAGGGCTGAAACACAGTGCAGCACATACAATCAGAAGAACTTCTGTCTGATTTTTCTCTGCCCGGGGTCTTCAAACGGGTGCATTTCTCCTGACTGGAAGGTGGACTCTCTTCTCTTCCTGTCCGTCCAGATTGCAAAGGCTGTTGAGTTCTGCGGGGCTCTCGGGAAGCCTCAGATGGCTCCTGGTGTTTCGTGTTCCCTGTCGTTTGGTTCGGAATGTTACAAAAACACTCTCCAAGTTTTGTGGAAATCTTTCCAGGGACACTCACCTGCTGAAGAAATAGACAATCATTCTGAGAGTGAATTTTCTTTAGGTAGCTGGTGTGTGTGTGTGTGGCTGATAGACAAGAATGAATGGATGGTAACGACAACCCTATATACAAAACAGAAAAAGAGACTCCGATGTATAGAACAGACTTGTGGACTCTGGGAGAAGGCGAGGGTGGGATGTTTCAAGAGAACAGCATCGAAACACGTATATTATCTAGGGTGAAACAGATCACCAGCCCAGGTTGGGTGCATGAGACAAGTGCTAGGGCCTGGTGCACTGGGAAGACCCAGAGGGATCGGGTGGAGAGGGAGGTGGGAGGGGGGACCGGGATGGGGAATACATGTAAATCCATGGCTAATTCATCTCAATGTATGACAAAAACCGCTGCAATGATGTAAAGTAATTAGCCTCCAACTAATAAAAATAAATGAAAAAAAAAAAAGAATGAATGGATGCATGATAGATACCTAGATAGATACACGGAGAAGATGGGGCGTTGGGTGGATAGATGGATGCATGTGCTCAGTCGCTTCACTCGTGTCCGACTCTGTGTGACCCCATAGACTTTACTCATCCAGGCTCCTCTGTCCATGGGATCTTTCAGGCAGGAATGCTAGAGTGGGTTGCCATTTCCTTCTCCAGGGGATCCCCCTAACTCAAGGATCGAACTCTCTCCTCTTGTATCTCCTGCATTGGCACGTGGATCCTTTACCATCGTGCCACCTGGAATAGATATATACACAAGTAGATAGATGGATCGATATAAATAGATGGATTGATAGATAGATGGACCTATAGATATAGATGGATTTATAGATAAATGATAAAGAAGATAGATAGATGGATAGATATAAAAGATGACTGTATAGATGATTGATAGATCATCATAATATATATAATTATACATATAATTAAATATAACATGCTTATTTTACTGTTTGGAGTATCAAAGATCAAGAAGGCATATAATTAGCTAGAATTAATAAATGATAGAATTATAAATTGGATTCAACTTTAAACTTACCTTTCATGCAACAAGAAGATGCTAGGTGTTTACTAATGAAAATCTTAGTTTTGCAGACTTACAGAAGAGTGTTGCTTCTCCATGGCAATGGAGTTGGGAGTGTGGAGTTAATATATATATATATTATATATAAAGTTATATGAATATACTATATATGTGAGTAAAGAAAATTTATCTAGGTATACATGGAATGTATGTTTCTAGATGTTGGCATGTTTCTAGATATATACATGTTATAGACCGAATTTGTCCCTTCAGATTCATATTGTTGAGGCCCTAACCCCCCATGTAATGGTATTTCATTGTAGAAGGGATGACTAGATTTAAACAAAGTCATGGTGGGGGTCCTCTACAATGGGATGAGTGCCCGGATTAGAATAAATGTATGTGAGCATACATGATAATGTTCCCCTTCTATCCACTCAGGTGGATCCAACCAGTCCATCCTGAAGAACATCAACCCTGAATACTCATTGGAAGGACTGATGCTGAAACTGAAACTCCAGTACTTTGGCCATCTGATGCGAAGAGCCGACTCATTAAAAAGACCCTGATGCTGGGAAAGGTTGAAGGCAGAGGATGAGATGGTTGGATGTCGTCACCAACGCGATGGACATGAGTTTGAGCAAGCTCCGGGCGTTGGTGATGGACAGGGAAGCCTGGCGTGCTGCAGTCCATGGGGTTGCAAAGAGTCAGACACAACTTAGCGACTGAACACCAATAATCCACTCAGGTAATGCATGAATTGGGAGCCCTCTGTGAAGTCAGGGCTTCTCCCACCATAGAACTTAAACCACATTTTAATTGCTTTCTTACTTCCTGTCTTCCCTAATATAGTTGGGAAACAGTCAATTGAAATTTTAGTCATCTAATGCATCTATGGAACTCAATGAAGCACATGGCATACGTGAGAAGCTCATTATAATTTCTCTGAATAAAGAGAGATTGAGCTGGAAGGCTCTAATTTAGATTTCAGTACCTGTACTTTTTTTTTTTGTTTGTTTACTTGAGATATAAATTGACATATCCCATCATAATTGCTGTAGGCATACGCCATCATGGTTTACCCGATTACCCGTGGGATAGACTCTGCAAATTTGGGAAAAAATTAGGGAACCTACCCCAGCGCTGTTGACAAGCCTGAGGTCCTGAGCTAGGCAAACAGTGGGTAATTCCCTCTTAACACAAGTGATGTGGGCCTGTTTCTATGTTGGGGTGGGGCGGGGCTTGGTGGGATTACAGCAGGTGAGACTTTTGATGGAGATGGGATTGTAGGGGAGTAAATATCTGCAGGTTACATTGGTTGGGTGGTTTAGCCCATATTCTATCTGCGTCTCCACATGTAGCCTGATATTTGTATGTGTGTGTGCGTGCTAAGTTGCTTCAGTCACATTCAACTCTTTGCGACCCCATGGATTGTAGCCTGCCAGGCTCCTCTGTCCATGGGATTCTCCAGGCAAGAATCCTGGAGTGGGTTGCCATGCCCTCCCCCAGGGGATCTTCCCGACCCAGGGATCGAACCTGTGTCTCTCAAGTCTCCTGCATTGACAGGTGGGTTCTTTACCACTAGCACCACCTGGGAATCCCAAGTGTTAGTCACTCAGTCGTGTCTGACTCTTTTCGACCCCGTGGACTGTAGCCCACCAGGCTCCTCTGTCCGTGGAATTCTCCAGGCAAGAATACTGGAGTGAGTGGGTTGCCATTTCTTTCTCCCGGGACTCTTCCTGACCCAGAGATGGAGCCCACATCTCCCGCATTGCAGGTGGAGTAAAATGATTTCAAAGGAAACACATACCCATCCGTTTTCTCCAGACATCCACGTCTATCACACATGCTAGATTGGGAAGAAGTATGAAAGAGTTTCCTTTAGTTTTTCCTGATCTGAGCATCACAGGTGTGGCAGAATTCCAGCATGGAATCCTGAAAACCTTTGCTGCTTCCAGGGAGCTGCGTGAAATTAAACCTCCCCCGGGGCCCAGGAAAGCTGGCTGCATACTATTTGGAAGTGTGAGTGCATCTTGGAAGGAAGGTCAGGCAGAACGATTTCTTCCCCTGTAAGAGACTGAGGTTGTTTGATTCCAAAGAAGCTGGGAGGCTGTTTGTATCGGGGAGCTGTTTGATGAGGCCGTCGTTATGCGAAGGGCCTGCGATTTTTATCAACACTGAACATGCGCGTCTCATCTCAGTGGCACAGCCCCATGACTTATCTCTGACCCCTGACAGTGAGTCACCAAGTCCCAGGGAACGGCCAGCAATGAAACAATTTATATTCTTAAAAGGACGCAAAAGCGTTTGATGCTATCTGCACCCTCAGACAGAGGCTTAAAAATGAAATCTGGGTCCCTTTATAAATATACCTTCAGTCACCAAGCCGTGTTCGACTCTGTGCGGCCCCATGGACTGCAGCACACCAGGCTTCCCTGTCCTTTACCATCTCCCGGAATTTGCTCAAACTCGGGTCCATCGAGTTGGTGATGCCATCCAACCATCTCATCCTCTGTCACCCCCTCCTCCCGCCTTCAATGTCTCCCAGCATCAGGGTTTTTTCCAATGAGTCAGCTCGTCACATCTGGTGGCCAAAGGATTGGAGTTTCAGCTTCAGCATCAGTCCTTCCAATGAATATTCAGGGCTGATTTCCTTAGCTGCGTCCTCTTCATCAGCTTTCAATTATTATTATTATTTTTTAAGGATCCTAGATTACATAGAGAATGACCTCAGTCTGATTAGTCACGTTTTCTGTTCATCTGCCAATTGCAGGCGTGAGAACTTAAAAATTCCACAAACACACATTTAAATGACCTTTGTCCTGAAATGTCGTAAATGAATACAAATAGCAGAGAAATCATTTCTGCAGGGACTTTTTCTCCCTGACAGATCTGAATGGCACTTTCTGCCCTTGAAATGCATGGCCCTTTTATAGCGAATAAAAGAATATTTCAAATTGGGTAGAAAGCACTTCTAAGGCACATTTTCATATAAAAAAGACCTCTTTTGAACTCTGTCATGGAGATTTGGAGATTTCCATACTGAAGTAGAAAGACCAGCCAGTGACAATTCCACAATATGTACATAAATAGATAATGACACGGGGTATGAAATTACGCATGCAGAGAGCAGTAATGTAACCTTTCGTCCAACAGCCATTTTGCCTCCTAAAGCAATGGATTTCATGGTGTTTTTTGAAAATATGAGCAAGGAACAGAGCCTATATGTCCAAATAGTTTTATTTTTCAGTTCATGTCAACAATAAGAATACGTGTGCGTGTGTGTGTGTGTGTTGACCATGCAAACGTTTCAACCTAAAGCACATTATGTCTTATCTATCTGGTTTTATAAAAGCATATTTATATATCAAAGCACACACTTAGATATTTATGTATTCAGAATCAACAACGATAAGATGCTCATATTGGAAGTTTTATTCTGTTTCTTTTCTGGCAGGGGGAATCCTGCTATTTCTTGCAGACATTTCTTAAATAATATTTGTATAATTTAAAAGAAAGTAGGGAGTTCCCTGGTGGTCCAGAGACTAAGGCTCTGAACTCCCAATGCAGGAGGCTTGGGTTCCGTCTCTGGTCGGACCAATAGATCCCGTGTGCCGCAGGTAAGACCCAGTGGAGCCAAACACATAAATAAAGAAGAAAAGAAAATATTTTTCTGTCGTTAAAAAGGTGGAGCACCACAAAGATATGTGACCTGTGAATCCTCTCTCACTGTGAGGAACTGAGACTCGGGAATCAACAATTGCTGCAGAAGTTGAAACGAGAAAGGAAGGAAAAAGACATGGAAGGTAGATGGATGGAATCCGATGATCTTATGTCTTTTTACTTCTATCCTCGTCATCAATCAAAAGCGATGCAGCAAATGAGGCAAGTCTTTTCATTAGAGTTTGGTTTGAGCAGGGGGAGTCTTATTCATGGACAAAAGTCTCTCAGTCATGTCTGACTCTTTGCGACCCCATGAATGTGCAGTCTGTGGAATTCTCCAGAACACTGAAGTGCGTAGCCTTTCCCTTCTCCAGGGGATCTTCCCAGCCCAGGGATCGAACCCCCATCTCCTGCACTGCAGGATTCTTTACCAGCTGAGCCACCCGGGAAACCCACATGTAGAGAAACTCGGGTTTTTCAAAAGAATTAGCTTGTTGAAGCATAGTTGGTGTGCAGTACTGTGTAAATTTCTGGGGTACAGCACAGTGCTTGTTAAAGGATATCTATGTTAATTTTCATATTCTTTTTTGCATTGTGACTTATCCCGGGATATTGAGTCTAGTTCCCTGGGCTACATGTTGAGTCTTTATTGTTTATCTATTTTATATATAGTGATGTGGATCTCACCTATTTTATAGGCAGTGGCATGTATCTTGTTTGTACTATATATACAGTGGCCTGTATCTCACCTAATCTATATGCAGCGGCACGCGTTTCACCTATTCTATGTGCAGCGGCACGTATCTCCTATTTTATATACAGTGATACGTATCTCACTTATTTTATATACAGTGATATGTATCTCACCTATTTTATATGCAGTGGTGCATATCTCACCTATCTTATATGCAGTGATATGTATCTCACCTATTTTATATACAGTGGCACATATCTCACCTATTTTATATGTAGTGGCACCTGTCTCACCTATTCTAAATGCAGTGGTATATATCTCACCTATTTTACATGCAGTGGCGCATATCCCACCTATTTTATATACAGTGGTATGTATCCCACCTATTTTATATACAGTGATGTGTATCTCACCTATTTTATATACAGTGGTGCATATCTCACCTATTCTATATGCAGTGATATGTATCTCACCTGTTTTATACACAGTGGTGTGCATCTCAACTATTCTATATACAGTGACACATATCTCACCTATTTTATATGCAGTGGTGCATATCTCATCTATTTTATATGCAGTGATATGTAGCTCACCTATCTTATATACAGTGACATGTATCTGACCTATTTTATATACAGTGGAACGTATCTCACCTATTTTATATGCAGTGATATGTTTCTTACCTATTTTATATGAAGTGATATGTATCTTACCTATTTTATAGACAGTGGCATGTATCTTGCTTGTACTATGTATACAGTTGCATGTATCTCACCTATTCTATGTGCAGCAGCATGTATCTCCTATTTATATACAGTGGTGCATATCTCACCTATCTTATATAGAGTGGCATGTATCCCACCTATTTTATATAGAGTGGCATGTATCCCACCTATTTTATATGCAGTGGCACGTATCTCACCTATTTTATATGCAATAGTACGTATCTCACCTATTTTATATACAGCGGCACGTATCTCACCTATCTTATATGCAGTGATATGTATCTCACCTATTTTGTATACAGTGGCACGTGTCTCACCTATTTTATATGCAGTGGTATATATCTCACCTATTTTATATGCAGTGGCATGTATCCCACCTATTTTATATAGTGGTACGTAGCTCACCTATTTTATATACAGTGGTACATAGTCCACCTATTTTATATACAGCGGCACGTATCTCACCTATCTTATATGCAGTGATATGTATCTCACCTACTTTATATACAGTGGCACATATCTCACCTATTTTATATACAGTGGCACGTATCCCACCTATTTTATATACAGTGGTACGTAGCCCACCTATTTTATATAGTGGTACGTAGCTCACCTATTTTATATACAGTGGTACGTAGCCCACCTATTTTATATGCAGTGATACGTATCTCACCTATTTTATATGCAGTGGCATGTCTCACCTATTTTATATGCAGTGGCACATATCCCATCTGTTTTATATACAGTGGAACGTATCTCACCTATTTTATATGCAGTGGCGTGTATCTCACCTACTTTATATACAGTGGTGCGTATCTCCCCTATTTTATATACACTGGTATGTATCTGTTAATCACATACTCCTATCCCCTCCCCGCTTCCCGTTTGGTAGCCCTAACTTTGTTTTCTGAGTCTGTTTCTGTTTGGTAAATAACTTCATTGGTATTACTTTTATAGATTCCACATTTAAGTCATATATAGTTAACTTTTTAAATTTTTAATGGAAGTGTAGTGTAACTGATTTGCAACTTTGTACCGATCTCTACAGTAGAGCAAATGATTGTTATGTGTGTGTGTGTATTTTCTCATTAAAATTCTTTTCTCATATGGCTTATCACAGGATATTGAGTATAGTTCGCTATGCTCTATAGTAGGACCTCGTTTATCCACCCTATAGAGAGTAGTTTCTTTCTTCTAATCCCAAACCCCTAGTCCATCCCTGCCTCTCTCCCTGGCAACCACGAAGCTGTTCCCTATGTAAGTCTGTTTCTGATTTACAGACAGGTTCATTTATACCATATTTCAGGTTCCATTCATATTTGGGCTTCCCTGCTGGCTCAGATGGTAATGGATCGCCTGCAGTGCGGGAGACCAGGGTCCGATCTCTGGGTGGGGAAGATCCCCTGGAGGAGGGAATGGCAGCCCACTCCAGTCTTCTTGCCTGGAGAATCCCATGGACAGAGGAGCCTGGCCGGCTACAGTCCATGGGGTTGCAGAGAGCTGGATAAGACCGAGTGACTTTCACTTTTCAGATTTCACATATGAGTGATATCGTATGATGTTTGTCTTTCTCTGACTTACTTCCATTAGTATGATAATCTCTGGGTCCATCCACGTTGCTGCAAATGGCATCCTTGTATTTTTTTTTATGGCTTAGTAGGGTGTGTGTGTGTGTGTGTGTGTGTGTGCGTACGGCGGTGGTTTAGTAGCTCAGTTATGTCTGACTCTTGCAACTCCAGGCACTGTAGCCCACCAGGCTCCTCTGTCCATGGGATATAGCTTCCCAACTGCCTCTAGTGGTAAAGAACCTGCCTGCCAGTGCAGGCGACTTAAGAGATGCACGTTCCACCCCTGGGTTGGGAAGATCCCCTGCAGGAAGGCACATCAACCCCTTCAGCATTCGTGCCTGGAGAATCCCATGGACAGATCTGTATCCATTCATTTGTCAGTGGATAAGTTTTGTCCATGTCCTGGCTATTGTAAATAGTGCTGTGGTGAACATTGGGGTGCATATGTCTTTCTGAATTAAGATTTTGTCCAGGTATGTACTCAGGAGTGGGATTAGAGGATAGTATTGTAGCTCTATCTTTAGCGGAGTGAAATGAAAGTCGCTCAGCCGTGTCTGACTCCTTGCGACCCCATGGACTGTATAGTCCATGGACTTCTCTAGGTCAGAATACTGGAGTGCGTAGCCTTTCCCCTCTCCAGGGGATCTTCCCAACCCAGGGATCAAACCCAGGTCTCCCACATTGCAGGCGGATTCTTTACCAGTTGAGCCACAAGGGGAGCCCCAGAATACTGGGGTGAGTAGCCTATCCCTTCTCCAGCGGATCTTAGTGACTCAGGAATCGAACCGGGGTCTCCTGCATTGAAGGCAGATTCTTTACCAACTGAGCTATGAGGGAATCCCAGATTTCATAAACAATCCATTCTGTTTTCCATAGTGGCTCTACCCTTGCTCCCAGCAGGACAGGAGGGTTCCCTTCTCCACATCCTCTCCAACATTTGCTATTTGTGGACTTTTTGATGATGCCATTCTGACCGGTCCAGGGTGATATCTCAATATGGTTTTGAATTGCATTTCTCTCTACTCATGTTGAGCATCTTTCATGCGCCTCTTATCCATCTGTACGTCTTCCTTAGAGAAATGTCTGTTTAGGTCTTAACTCCAATTTTTCTATTTCTTTGTTTTGTTTTAGTTCTTGAGTTATGTGAGCTGCTTGTGTGTTCTGGAAATCAATCCCTACTCGGTCACATAAGTTGCTAATATTTTATCCCAGTCCACAGATTGTCTTTTCGCTTTGTTTGTGGTTTCCTCTGCTGAGCCAAAGCTTGAAAGTTTGATTAGGTCCCTTTTGTTTATTTTTGCTTTCATTTCCATCATGCATATTTTCCTTTTTGGCACAAGGCAATACTAATTTCTAAGTAAAACGACCTTTGGTGTGAACCCGCATTGTTGGCAATCCCATCATATAAACCAAGGAGGGGGTAAAGTGTTAAAAATTCCAATAGAGTTGTTTTGCTTCTTGAAATGAATTCATTTGATGACACAATTATTTTTCATCTCTTTATATTATTCATTTCCCACCGTTCCTTCCTTTAATTTTTAAGAAAGTACTAGCTTTGTCTCTGCCGTGTGAATATTTCAAAGCATATATAATTAAATCTGTTTTAGTTATGTATTTAGATAAGGAAATATTTAGATGTCTCTCGAAAAAGATAGTGTTCTTTTTTTGTTGTTGTTTCCAATTCCAACTCAAAATATTGAAATCCTCCAAGGTTCAGATTATACCTAAACACCTTCAAAAAGAATTTATTTGACTTAGAATTCAATTCATCTAACACGGGAGACTCCTGCTGTGTGGAAAGTTTTGTGTTTAGCAGACAAGTGGAGAACACCCCTGTGTACTTCCTTCCTCTGATTGGCCCATGTTCAGCGAGAATGTCATATATAAATGATGAGTTCAAACCAATTATAAAAATAGGCATCTAAAGGACTTCCCTTAGATGGGAGTCCAGTGGTTAAGACTCTGTGCTTCCACTGCAGGGGACATGGGTTCCATGCCTGGTTGGGGGAACCAAGATCCCGAGATGTCGTGCAGTGTGGCCAAAAAAATAGAGAAAGAAATAGCCATACCAGATACACTGAAGGAAAAAGGCAGTGACGAATTAAACCTTGGAGGATGTGGGTATAAATTCTTCAGGGTGTGGGCATTTCATCTGAAGATGAGAGGCAGGTGAAGGTTTCAATAAAAGGAAAAATGAGGCAAAGAGATTCTAGTCTGTGATAATAGCCTGACTCAAGGCATAAAACACGGAAATTAAAAGTTTGCACATAGAACTTTCCATTAGGTTTTATGCTTGAGGTGCAAAATCAGACCTGAGTGAGCTGCTCAAAAGATCTTTACTGCTGTAATCACATACCATTATTCTGTAATACAAGGTGATAATCACTATGGTAATTACAGTGATTAATTGCTAAAAATATGATATGCTCATCAAAAAAAAAAATGAATACAGAAGAGGAAGTATTAAACTGAGATGATATTGTTGTTGTTCAGTCGCTAAGTCATGTCCGACTTTGTGACCCCATGGATGGTATTAATAAATTTGAAAGGGAGCCAAACGGATATCTCGGGAAGAAAAGCTACAGATCTTATTTGTTTTTAAATATATACTTTGATAATCAGAATTAAACATAGTTTAGAAGTGTCTAAGAAAGAATCTGGAGATTGGAAGAGAATGGTTTAAAAAAAAAAAAGTCTTGTCTGACTCGTTGCGACCCCATGGACAGCACCCATGGAATTCTCCAGGTCAGAATACTGGAGTGTGTAGCCTTTCCCTTTTCCAGGGGATCTTCCCGACCCAGGGATCGAACCCAGGTCTCCCACATTGCAGGTGGATTCTTTACCAGCTGAGCCACAAGGGAAGCCCCAGAATCCTGGAGTGGGTAGCCTATCCCTTCTCTAGCAGATCTTCCCAACTCAGGAATCGAACCAGGGTCTACTGCATTGCAGGCAGATTCTTTACCAACTGAGCTATGAGAGAAGCCCAGTATACTTTGATAATCAGAATTAGACATAGTTTAGAAGTCATTAAGAAAGAATCTGGAAATTGGAAGAGAATGGTTTTTTAAAAAAATAGAATGTGAAAGAATTCACGGAGAATTGAAGACAGAGACAAAAATAGTCCAACTATCAAACAGAAGGGTAGAAGCAAACTAGATGAATACAGATGATATAAAATACACCTTTTTGGACCCTCAAAGAAAGAGTAGCAATGTACAAATAGCCAATAGGAAACACGAGTGTTCTGTGCAAAACTGTTCCCTATGCTATCCCGTTCAATAGTTCAGAAGTCTTTCTAATGTACCCTGGGCTGTTTGAAGGATTAACCCTAAGGACTAGAAGCATTTTCCCAAATGTTTCCCACCTGGTTATCAAAAGAATACAAAACATTCAACAAGGTCACCAGGAGTGTCAAGACACAGGGAAGTCTTAACAATCTTTGGTCAAAGCAAGCCATGAAGTGAAATGTTAGTTTCTCACTACTGTCTGACTCTTTGCGACCCCATGGACGGATTTGGTTGGATTTATGTTACTCTTACCAAAATCTTCTTCTAGATATCAGGTTCTAAGATAGCTGGCCATTTCTCAGGTGGGATATCAAAGCAGTTCTAAGGGTTGTTGTTCAGTCCCTCAGTTTTGTTTAACTCTTTGCAACCTGCAGCTGTTGACTGCAACACACCAGGCTTCCGTGTCCTTCACCATCTCCCCGAGTTTGCTCAAACTCATTCCACTGAGTCAGGGATGCCATCCAACCATCTCATGCTCTGTCACCCCCTTCTCATCCTGCCCTTAATCTTCCAAGCATCAAGGCCTTTTCCGGTAAAATGGCTCTTCACATCAGATGGCCAGAGTAGTGGAGCTTCAGCTTCAGCATCCATCCTTCCAATGAGTAGTCATGACTGATCTCCTTTAGGATGGACTGGTTGGATCTCCTTGAAGCCCAAGGGACTCTCAAGAGTCTTCTCCAACACCACAGCTCCAAAGCATCAATTCTTCGGTGCTCAGCTTTCTTTATGGTCCAGCTCTCGCATCCATACATGACCACTGGAAAAACCATAGCTTTGACTAGACGGACCTTTGTTAGCAATGTCATGGCTCTGCTTTTTAATACACTGCCCAGGTTTGTCCTAGCTTTCCTTCCAAGAAGCAAGCATGTTTTCATTTCATGGCTGCAGGCACCATCCAGTGACTGCACCACCAGTCACCATCCATGGTGATTTTGGAGCCTAAGAAAATAAAACCTGTCACTGTTGCCATTTATTTGACGTCTAAAAGGAGGACTTCCCTGATAGTTCAGCTGGTAAAGAATCGGCCTGCAATGTGGGAGGCCTGGGTTCAATCCCTGGGTTGGGAAGATCCCCTGGAGAAGGGAAAGGCTACCCACTCCAGTATTCTGGCCTGGAGAATTCTGTGAGCTATATAGTCCATGGGGTCGCAAAGAGTCAGACACGACTGACTTTCACTTTCACTGTCTAAAAGGAAAAGGGATGTTTTTGTTCTTTGTTGAGACCAGTAGACTGCTGGTGCAAAAGACTGCATGCTCAGTTGTGTCCGACTCTTTCTGACCCCATGGACTGTAGCCTGCCAGGCTCCTCTGTCCATGGGATTCTCCAGGCAAGAAGACTGCAGTGGGTAACTGTTTCCTTCTCCAGGGGATCTTCGTGGCCCAGGGATTGAAACCACATCTCCTGCATTGGCAGGTGGATTCTTTACTGCTGAGTCACCTAGGAAAGCCAAACTATCTTTAACCACAAGTAACAGAACCATCTGGCATAGGCTCAATGACAGGAAACCTCCATGTCTCTCCTAAGTAGCCAAATTCTCACCTAGCTTGACAAATACAATCACCTCTTTTGTATTATCTATTTCCTCTTACTCTTCAATACTTGTCTCTCTCTCTTTTTATTTTTAACCACAAGATGCACAAGTGACAGTAGTTTCCTGTTTACAGTTTATTCATTATTGAAGACTAGGTCATACATTTTTGATTAGTGATTTCCGTTCCTTTTTTCCTTGCCCCACTCTCTCCATCTGAGCTGTGGATTTCTTCCTCACATTAGTCATTTTCTGATATTTCCCCTGAGGCTAAAACTTCATTTTCCAATTTTTTTTTTTTTTTTGGCCTAGGATTTCATTTTGTGCTGGTTTCGCTTCCCTGAACTCATAGAATAAAATTTAATTTTTAAAACCTGACCTGTTTCTATGATTTCTTTCATCCCACTTGCTTAGTTACAGGCTGTCTTCCAAAAATGCACCCTGGGGCTGGATTCCATGGGGGCAACCTGCATAATTAGGAAGTATAGTCTTTTCAGGGCCTCCCAGATGATGCTAGTGGTAAAGAACCCACCTGCCAACGCATGAGACTCAAGAGACTCGGGTTCAATCCCTGGGTTGGGAAGATCCCTTGGAGAAGGGCATGGCAACCCACTCCAGTGTTCTTGCCTGGAGAATCCCCCGGACAGAGGAGCCTGGCGGGCTACAGTCCACGGGGTCGCACAGACTTGGACACGACTGAAGTGACTTAGCACGTACACGCACACATAGTCAAATAATCAAATAGCAATATTTAAAGCATGCTATTTATGTGAGATAAGAATTGCAACTTATACAAACTGCTCAATACCGTAAAAAAAAAACAAAAAGCGCTTTAAATGTTTCTGGATCTATCTTCCAAAGCATACCAATGGATTTATCACACTGTACCTGGATTTCGGTCTTTACCTTTCAGCCTCTTTACTTGTGGTGATCATGGACACTTATCCAGGAGGTCAGTGATGCTTATGTAGGGTCAGCTGTTGAACTTGCTGCTGCTTCAGCCATGAGCCATGGCTTTCCTCCTCAGGTTACACCCATGTTTCAGGGTCCTCCAGATTTGACCTGTTCCATCACTAGGGTGTGTCCAACCATTTGGACCCCATGGACTGCAGCACACCAAGGCTTCTCATGTCCTTCACCGTCTCCCGGCGGTTGCTCAAACCCATGTCCGTCGAGTCGATGGTGCCATCCAACCATCTCATCCTCTGTTGCCTCCTTCTCCTCCTGCCCTCAATCTTTCCCAGCATCAGGGTCTTTTCCAGTGAGTCAGCTCTTTGCATCAGGTGGCCAAGGTATTGGAGATTCAGCTTCAGCATCAGTCCTTCTGGTGAATATTCAGGGTTGCTTTCCTTTAGGGTGGACTGGTGGATCAACGATGTGACATATAGTCATATCATATAGTGATACGACATTCATACACTCAGTGACATATATCCCCATCCTCTTGAGTCTCACTCCCACCCCACACCCCTCTAGGTCATCCCAGAGCCCCGAGCTGAGCTCCCTCTCTTATAAAGCAGCCTCCCACTCACTGTCTGTTTTACACGTGGTCATGTATATATGTCAGTGTTACTCTCTCTGTCCATCCCACACTCTCCTTCTCCTACTATGCCCACACGCCAGTTCTCTACATCTGCATCTCTATTCCTGCCCTACAAACAGGTCCATCTGTACCACCAAGAGTGAAGTTCTCTCTTGGGAAAACTCTGCACCACTGATGGCTTTCTGCACCCTTGTGCACCCAGCATCCTGGAATCTATACGCTCTCCCTGGATACGGGGAAGCAGAGACAGGAATGGGTGGGAGATCCCACGGGTTAAGAACCACCCCCCCGTCCTTCTCTGGAAGGTTGGAGATATTTTCACAGTTTTGTTTTTTTTTTGGTTTGTTGGTCTCTTATTGTGGTGGCTGCTTTCATCTGAAGCGTCTGCTTTGCATAAATCTGTTTGCACAACTCTCGCGTGTGTGTTTGCCGTTCAGTCATGTCCGACTCTCTGTGGCCCTGCGGACTGTAGCCCACCAGGCTCCTCTGTCCATGGGATTTTCTGGGCGAGAATACTGGAGTGGACTGCCATGCCCTTCAGGGACACTTTTCCTTGTTGTTGCTATTGAGTCGCTCATTCGTGTCCGACTCTTTGCGACCCCACGGACGGCAGCACGCTAAGGCTTCCCTGTCCTTCACCATCTCCGGGACCTTGCTCAAACTCATGTCCATTGAGTCGGTGATGCCATCCCACTATCTCCTCCTCTGTCATCCCCTTCCCCTCCTGCCTTCAGTCTTTCCCAGCATCAGGGTGTTTTCCAGTGAGTCAACTCTTTGCATCAGGTGGCCAAAGGACTGGAGCTTCAGCTTCAGCATTGCTGCTTCCAATGAATATTCAGGGTTGATTTCCTGTAGGATGGACTGGCTTGATGTCTTTGCAGTGGAAGGAACTCTCTCCCTTCTTAGGTGGCATCTATTGAAGAGGTTGACCACCTGCACACACACGCCCCCTGACCTGTTTTTGTAAAGTTTTAGTGAAACCCAGATACATTCTTTTGAATGTGGCCAATATCTGTATTAGTCGCTCAGTTGCATCCAACTCTGCGACCCCATGGACTGTAGCCCACCAAGCTCCTCTGTCCATGAGATTCTCCAGGCAAGAATACTGGAGTGGGTTGCCATTTCCTCCTCCAGGAGATCTTCCTGATCCAGGGATAGAACCCACATAGCCTGCATTGACAGGTAGATTCTTTACCACTGTGCCACCTGGGAAGTGGCCAATGTCTGCTTTTATCTTATCAACTCAGAACTGGCCATCTGGCCCCCAGAGCCAATAACACTGATTATCTGCGCCCTTGTAGAAAAATATCACAATCATTTTTCTAAGTTGTACAGTGAAGCCAGGGTTTGCTGTGAACCAAAACTTGTATAGATTTTCGTATTAATTTTCTCCCCCCAAAAAAGCTAATAATTTTGATTCATATTCTGGATTCTTCCCAGGCATGTTGGCACTAGGTTCTCTGACTTTTTTTGTAAATGTTACTGGCATCTCTCTTGCTTTCTCACTGTATACCTTCTCAGCATGAAGTTAGAAGAGACAAAAAGTCTTTTTGGTGCCTGGCAGAAGAGTATATCCTCAATAAAGAGTGTACGTGAAAGAGACAGTTTCCTTTTAATTAGTACTTATAATTTCTTGGTAAGATGCTTTGTACTCTATGTTAGATATTCCCAAGCACCTAGAAAAAGCAAGAGAAGAGGCTATTTTGCAACATACCGTGGATATCAAGGACCTGTTCTATAGCACAGCAACTCTGCTCAGTATTATGCTATAACCTCCATGGGGAAAGAATCTGAGAAAGAATAGATATATGTATATGTGTGGCGGATTCACTTTGATGTCCACTTGGGGTTCACATACACACCACTGTGTGTGAAATGGACAGCCAATAGGACCTACTCTATAACACAGGGAACTCTGGTAAATATTATGTAGCAGCCTACATGGTAAAATATTTTGAAAGGCAGTAGATACATGTATATATATAACTGAATCACTTTGTTGTATGCCTGCAGCTAATGTAACGTTGTTAATTAACTATACTCCCATATAAATTAAAAAAAATAAAATGCCACTAACGTTAAAAAATATAATGAAAGTAGTGACCGAAAAGTGTTTAGGCAAAAAATGCACAGGTTGTAAATACATTATAATATTATATTATATACAGCATTATAGGTTATTATACCATAGATATATACTATAGTATATGAAATTGTACAACAGTATGTAATATTATATACAGTATTATAGGTTATAGATACTATATATATAGTATATATATATATATAGGTTATAGATAGATAGTATTATAGGATATAGATATTATATGTTTAAGAAAGCCGTTATTAATTGATACAGAATATTCTATCATTAGCCCAAAAACAGCCCTTGATTTTTTTGTGGAAGTGCAAGTTAATATTTTCTAAAGAATTCAAGGGAAAAAGTGCATTAATGCTAAGTGATCATAATAGGACGAAAATCCTGTAACTGCCGGATGAAGACAGCGTGTAAAGGGGAAAAATATATATATTTTTTATTTTAAAAGGTAAATCGAAAGTGTAACACTTTTGAAATGTAGAAAACATGAAGAAAAAATAGCATTATCCTCTCACCATGACAGTAACTAATGTTAAGTACACAGTTTCCCATTTCAATGCCTTGGCTCTTTCCCTTTTGCCAAATGATTGATATTTTAAACACTGTGATGGCTCAATGTGGAGATAAGAGAAAGGGGGCATTGAAGAGACATCATGGGCTTCCCTGCTGGTCCAGTGGTTAAGAATCTGCCTTCTATTGCAGGGGACGTGGGTTGGATCCCTGGTTGGGGAACTAAGATCCCACATGCTACGGGGCAGCTACCTGCCTTAGAGAGTCTGCTCACCAAAAGTTTAAAGCTCCTGTACAAAAACTGAGACCCATCTCAGCCAAAAAAAGAGAAAGAGAGAGACACTTCAAAGCTATGGTGAAAGGATGTCTAAAAGGAAAGTCGGACATAGTTTAAAAATTAACTTAACGGCCAGCGTTTTGCATGCCTACCCATGTGCATGTACACATCTAAATCCTAGAATGAAACTTCAGTATAATGCCATTACCCTAAGAAATTCAGGAATCATTTAAATAGGAAATTCAACAGAACTTATTTTTCCTTTGTTAGATCATTTTGAGGACAAATTATAGATAAACAATTTAGCCCAAGATATGCCCTTTAGGGAAATCCTAATCCCTTGTTGAAACATTACAAAGTATTGAACATGATTAAATTTAATCATTCTCTCAAAAGGACAATTACTTTTAAAAAACATAAGCAAAAAACACAAAACTGTACTTTGCAAATAATCATTATTTGGAAACAGTGATTTTTTGCTTTTCATTTTAATGCATACCAACTGCTGTGAGCTTATTGCCAAGTCATGTATATAGTATTTTATTTTGTATCTAAATGATAATGCTATCTTCTGTAATGGTATTTTCCCCCCGCTTTGGGAGGACTATATCCAGAGTAAAAATTTAATAATAAAAAGGGTTTCTATTATTTGATCATAACAGGGACTCAAATTGCATCCGGCAAGAATAACCGCCCCTAACAAGTGTGAGTCCGTTGGGTTCAATATTATCTCTCTTTTCTGCCTTTAAAGATTTCAAGGATTTCTCTGAGACTCAATGGCAGGAATTTACTCTCTTTCCACGTAGCCGTTTTTTGGTTTTTGTTTTTGTTTTTTGTCCCTGAGAAAACTGACAAATGATGGAAACTCTGTCAGGATTTCCTCTATAAAAATAATAAACAAGATATGTGTTAAGTCGCTTTGGGTAGTCCTGACTCACGGATTGAACCTGGGTCTCCTGCATTAGGGGCAGACTCTTTACCATCTGGGTCACCGGGGAAGCCGATAAACAAGATACGCGTGTTTAAAATACAGTCAAAGCATTCAATATGTATTATGCCATTTGTAACATCTTAAGAAAAGTCCTGTCATCCTTCCCTTTTAATATCTGAGGAAAATGAGCCACAGAAGCATCAGATTGTCTAAAACCGTCCAAAGTCTTAAGGGTCGTCAACAGAAGCGCTGAGATGAAAATGTGGGCTTTGATATTCCATCCCTTTCACTCTTAAATCGCTACATGGTTATGTAACAACATAGGATTGCCTGTTTGACTCTGATTGAAAAAGATACACACCTCCCAATGTTCACGCAGCACTACTTACAGTATCCACGTAAAGAACTTCAGTGTCCCTCGACAGAGGAATGGATAAAGAAGGTGTGGTATGTACTTACGATGGAATATTACTCAGCCATAAGGAAAGAATGAAATAATGACATTTACAGCAATGTGGATGGACCCAGAAATGATCATACCGAGTGAAGTCAGTCAGACAGAGACAGAGAGATATTTTTATGATATGACTTCTATGTGGGATCTAAAGTATGAGACAAATGAATTTATTTATAAGACTGAAACAGACGCACAGACAGAGAAAATAAACTTATGGCTACCAAAGGGGAAATAGAGGGCAGTATAAAATTAGGAGTTTAGGATGATCAGATACACGCCACTATATGTAAAATAGATAAACAAGGTGCTACCGTATAGCACAGAGAACTATATTCAATATTTTGTAATAAACTATAGTGGAAAACAATTTGGAAAAGAATAATATATATACAAAACCAATAATATATATGTGAATAACATATACATATAATATATATGTGAATAATATATATATAATATATATGTGAATAATATATATATATAAAGTAAGTGAAAGTCACTCAGTCGTGGCCGGCTCTTTGAGGCACCCTGGACTATACAGTCCATGGGATTCTCCAGGCCAGAATACTCGAGTGGATAGCCGTTCCCTTCTCCAGGGTATCTTCGAAAGGCAGGGATCAAACCCAGGTCTCCAGCATTGCTGGCGGATTCTCTGCCATCTGAGCCTTCAGGGAAGCCCTATATATAAAACTGAATCACTTTGCTGTCATAGCAGACACTAACACAACACAGGCTGAGATGGTTGGATGGCGTCACCGACTCGATGGACATGAGTTTGAGCAAGCTTCGGGAGTTGTGATGGACAGGGAGGCCTGGCGTGCTGCAGTCCATGGGGTCACAGAGAGTCAGACACGACTGAGCGACAGAACTGAACTGAGCACAACATTGTCAATCAGATATACTTCAGTAAAAAAAAAAAGAAATTTTTTGAAGAAAAGACAGTGCATGTGATAGGTATTTATTACCATTGATATGATTATATTGTTGATGTTACCATAGATATGATTATGCAAAAAGTAGATGCAGGAAATAACTATGATTCAGCATCTTCTAAAGAAAAAAAAATTTTTTTTAACTTTTTGGTCATGCTTCATGACATGTAGGATGTTAGTTCCCCAACCAGGGAATTGAACCCACACTTGTGCACTGGAAGTGTGGTGCCCTAACCTCTGGACCACCAGGGAAGTCCTGTATCTTTTTTTTTTTAAGCCAAGAACCTGATTGTGTTGAGGGGTCATGAGCCTTCATATCAGTCAGGTCAGTCGCTCAGTCTTGTCCGACTATTTATGACCCCATGGACTGCAGCACGCCAGGCCTCCCTGTCCATCACAACTCTCAGAGTTTCCTCAACCTCACGCTCTTTCCAGGATGTCACTTTCTTTCTGTAGAAAAGCATGTGTATATTCCACACCTGGTCCTTCCTGACTCTGCACATGGTTACATGAGACATTTCCCCGGGGCTATGCGAGGGTTTCTGGCACTGAGAAATCTGCCTAATCCTCTTTAGGAGCGAGAAACATTCACAGGTAAAAAGGCTGAGCAGGAAGACGCCTCTGGAGCAAATACAGTACTCATAGATGGCAGAGGGAGGCATATTTTGAGCTGATCTCATTTTTTTTCCTCCTCATCTTTTCATGGATTTGTTCCTACCAGCACTTCACGATGGTCCCTTCCTCCCATCAGGGCGGGGGGAAAAAAAACCACGATCCCAAAGCACTACATTTTCAAGCCAAATCCTGGTTCAAAATTGAACACGTGACAGGCTGGCTTCACGTGCATGCATGCTCAGTTGCTCAGTCGTGCCTGACTGTCTGTGACCTCCGGGACCACAGCCCGCCAGGCTCCTCTGTCCATGCGATTCTCCAGGCAAGAATCCTGGAGTGGATTGCCATGCCCTCCTACAGGGGATCTTCCCAACCCAACAACTGAAACCACATCTCCTGCAATGGCAGGCAGGTTATCTATTTATTTTTTTCCCCACCGAGCCACCTGTGAAGAAGCCCTTACTTGGTGTAGAATTATTCATAAATTTCTCTTAGCAAGCAAGGAAGGATGCTTTTGGCCATGTTCAGAAGTGCATCATGGGTCATCTGATTGTCAGTGTAAACAGAAGCTGGACTTCACGGTGGGAATGTGGCATCCGTCAGAAGGGATTTCCTAAGCCGCTGGTTAAAGGTGACTGTTTATGTAACATTTTCACTTCGCACGTCAGAGGATTGGTTGAGAGGCAGACGGTGAGGGCCGTGTGAATCTGGCTTGGGGAACCACAAATTCGTTACCCTGATAAAAACACGCTATGCTGAATCGATTTAGAAGGATGGATCACGTGCACGCAAAGGCACATAGTCCCCAGCAATGAAGATGTAGTTGCTTTCTTCAATCCGACTTGAGTGATGTATCTTGATTAGTAGGCAACAAGCCTTGGGGACTTGCCTGCTGGTCAAGTGGTTGACTTCACCTTCCAGTGTACGGTGGGGAGTGTTTCCATCCTTGGTCAGGAAGCTAAGACCCCACAATGTTATTCACTCGCTCAGTCATGTCCAACTCTTTGTGACCCCATGGACTGCAGCACGCCAGGCTTCCCTGTCCATCACTACCTCCCAGAGTTTGCTCAAAGTCGTGTCCATTACGTGTGTGATTGCCGACCAGCCACCTCATCCTCTGTGGTCTCCTCACTGTCTCCTGGTGTGGTCTTAACTGTCCCCCCAAAGATATCAGTTCAGATCAGTCACTCAGTCGTGTCCAACTCTTTGCGACCCCATGGACTGCAGCACGCCAGGCCTCCCTGTCCATCACCAGCTCCCGGAGCTTGCTCAGACTTATGCCCATCGAGTCCATGATGCCATCCCACCATCTCATTCAGCAGCAGAGAACCAGATCCTGCATGCCTCACGACCAAAAACAACAACCAAAAAAAAAAACCCACAAAACAGAAATGACATTGTAAAAAGATTCAATAAAGACTTTAAATTGGTCCACATTTAAAAAAAAATGTAAAAAAGAGCTATGAAACTTCAGTAGCACCGAATATGTAACAAACCTTCAAGGAAGTGACTTAGCTATGACATGCTTTCATGATAGAATGCTATCCTAGTGCCGAAAGGAAAGGAGGGGAAATCCCTTACGTAGGAGGTTAACTGAAGGAAGATGTCATAGATTTCCATGCCTCCCTTCTAGAAATACCATCCAAAAAAAAATATATCAAAGGTCTGTGCAGAGGAATGTGAGAAGAATAGCAGATTTATGGAAAGGTCAGTGGGACACCCAGGAATCTATGCATAGTATCAGAAAATGAATGCAGTCACACACACACACATACACGCCCATCGTCCTATGCGGGACTCCAGCGTGCACACCTGGACCCCTTGTTCCTCTCCTGTGTTAGCATAGGTTCACCTCTGACCTGGGAAACTGAAAGTGTTAGTCTCTCAGTCATGTCCCACTCTTTGCGACCCCATGGACTGCAGCCCGCCAGGCACCTCTGTCCATGGGATTCTCCGGACAACAATACTGGAGTGGGTTGCCGTTTCCTTCTCCAGGGGATCTTCCCGACCCGGGGATCGAAGCGGGGTCTCATGCATTGCAGGTGGATTCTTTTACCATCCAAACCACTAGGGAAGCCCCAATATACAAAATGGCATTATACAAACACCTATATCTAATATATTTATATTTCTTAGTGTAGTGCTCAGGTCCCAGAGAATTCTCCGTAAATCACAGAACTTTTCAGCATTCATTTCAAGCCTATTGTTTTATAAGTGAGGATATTATAATTTTAGAGTTGAGAGTATATTTTTAGGAGCAGCTGAATGCCCAGAGTCACGCAATCACCTCACACCCCGTCAGTAACAAAAATCACATTTTCTCTTCCCAATAACCTCCTTAAAAAAAAAAAATCACTGAAAAGATACATTATTTTATATCTATGCTTTATTATACAGTCTTCATATTTTTAAAATTGCATTATCTTTATTATCTAAGATAATTACATTGTCTTTACCTTTTATAAAAGGTATTTCGCTTTTGTGTGTGTGTGTGTGGCCCCTCTCAATAAGGGAAACTTCCTCCATCAGAGAATAAATATCATGCTCCCCTGCAGTGGAAGAGGACAGTCTTAACCACTGGACCACTAGGGAAATGCTGGCTTATTGTTTTAAGGAAAAGAGAAAGATGTGGTTTACTGCACGTGGGGTCGTATCATGTCAAACCACGATCCACTGCTAAGCTGTTTAACTTGAATGCAATTACTTCCTTTGCGTGAACAGACATTTGTGAAGGGAGCTGTGAGATGACCTTGTAAATAACAACCGTTTCATCACTGGTAATTACGAAATAGAAAGATTGAAGGCGGGAGGAGAAGGGGACGACAGGGGATGAGATGGTTGGATGGCATCACAGACTCGATGGACATGAGTTTGAGCAAGCTCCGGGAGTTGGTGATGGACAGGGAAGCCTGGTGTGTTGCATTCCATGGGGGTGCAAAGAGTCAGACACGACTGAGCGACTGAACTAAACTGAACTGATATTTTGTGGAGCTAGGTAATGTCTGACTAGCGGTTTCCCCTGCTGCACATTATTTTGCTGTGCAGAAAATCTGCCTCTGTGCTTTCTCTGCCTTGCACATTATTCTCCAGAGACAGCCTGCCTGCAATTAGAAACCTTTTCAGTGGCTCTGAGAAGCTATTTAATATTTGCCAAGCAAGTGCCTGCATCCAGGCGAAAAGAGATCCATCACTCCCAAGGTCCACTGACCTTTGGCTCTGGGGAGAGCAATACCTTTGTGGCCAGGCTAATGATATGTTGTTCAATAGAAAGACCCAGACATACTTCATCTTCATCAAAACCTGTAATCACTGCCAGGGAGGTGGCCCCGGGGAGGCAGGGGGTTGGGTGGGACCGAATTACCCTGGGGTTTGCGAAGGCGTTAGGAGAAAGGGTTGGATGGAGCTTGGGTTGTCAAGCTGTGATTACGCGGCTCAGGTTAAAATAATGGCATGCATCCGTCTGCCTGCTGCCTACTGCACGCACCTCACCAGGGATACAGGCACACATCCACCCCCATCCATCTCTGCATGCCCAGAGGATGCTTGTCAGTGGATAAGTATTTGTCGCTCAGTCGTGCCCGACTCTTTGTGACCCTATGGACTACAGCCCACCAGGCTCTTCTGTCCATGAGATTTTCCGGGCAAGGGTACTGAAGTGGGTGGTCATTTCCTTCTCCAGGGGATCTTACCAAACCAGGGATTGAACCCGGGTCTCCTGCAGTGCAGGCAGATTCTTTACCCTCTGAACCCTCGGGTCATCTGGAGGTGCCTGTGATGCTGGGCTCCTGGCCCCACCCTGAGTTGACCCCGCCATCACTGTGACCTCACAGACCCTGACCTTTCTCCTTCCCTCTTAGAAAGATGCTCCAGATGACGTGGGACCTCCCGGAATACTCCAGTGTCGTTTCAGCATCTCATGGTTTTTCAGCAGACCTGCAAAGTCTCTTCTGCCCGGCAAGGTCAGCCTTTTACAGTTTCTGGGGTGAGGGAGTGGATGTCTTTGAGGGTTGCTATTAAACCCTGGACAGATCTGCTCTTGATTCTGATTCTAAAATTTTGTTTTGTTGAAGTATGTGTGATTTTCTCTCTTATGTCAGTTTCAAATCTATAGCAAACTGGGCTAAGTTGCTTCATTCATGTCCAACTCCTTGTGACCCCACGGGCTGCAGCACGCCAGGCTTCCCTGCCCATCACTACCTCCCAGAGTTTGCTCAAACTCGTGTCCATTAAGTGTGTGATTGCCAACCAGCCACCTCATCCTCTGTGGCTCCACTGTCCATGGGATTTCCCAGGCAAGAATACTGGAGTGGTTTGCCATTTTGTTTTCTAAGGAACTTCCTGATCCAGGGATTGATCTGGGAAGCCCTGTATGGCAAAGTGAGTCAGATATATGTCTGTGTACACACACACACACACACACACACACACACACACACACACAACTTCCCCAGTAGCTCAGATGGTAAAGAATCTGCCTGCAATGCGGGAGACCTCAGTTGGATTCCTGGGTTGGAAAGATCCCCGGGAAAGGGGATAGGCTACCCACTCCAGTATTCTTGGGCTTCCTCGGTGACTCAGAGGGTAAAGAATCTGCATGCAGTGTGGGAGAGCTGGGTTCGATCCCTGGGTTGGGAAGATCCTCTGGAGAAGGGAAAGGCTACCTCCTCCAGTATTCTGGCCTGGAGAATCCAATGGACAGAGGAGCCTGGCAGACTGCCGTCCATGGTGTTGCAGAGTCAGACATGACTGAATGACTAAGCACAGCAGACCACACACACATACATAGACAGAGATCTATATAGATATATTTCATATTCTTTCCCATTAAGGGCTTCTGTGATAGCTTAGCTGGTCAAGAATCCACCTACAAGGCAGGAGATCCTGGTTCAATTCCTGGCTCGGAAAGATCCCCTGGAGAAGGGAGAGGCTACCCACTCCAGTATTCTGGCCTGGAGGATCCCATGGACTGTCACAAAGAGTGGGACACGACTGAGCAACTTTCACTTTCACACTCACTTTCAGTTTTCCATTATAGGTTATTACAAGATATTGAATGTAGTTCGCTGTGCTGTATAGTAGGTCCTTGGTTATCCATCTGTATATACTAGTTTGCGTTCTGTAATTTCAGACTTCCAATCTCACCCTCCCCCAACCCCTCTGGGCAGCCGCCAGTCTGTTCTCTCTGCTGTGATTCTGTCTCTATTTCATAGATAAGTTCATTTATATCATATTTTAGATCCCAGCTGCAAGTGGTATCATATCATGTTTCTCTAATTTCACTGGGTATGATCATCTCTACATCCACCCATGTCGCTGCAAATGGCATTTGTCATTCCTTTATATGACTAATATTCCATTATATATATATATATACATATATTTATATTTGTATATCTCAAATCATTTTCTACAGTGATTTTTTTTTAATCTACTGGAGTACACTTTATTTACAATATTGTGTTGGTTTCTGGTATACAGCAATGTGAATCAGTTAACAGTTCAGTTCAGTCGCTCAGTCGTGTCCGACTCTTTGCGACCCCATGCACGCCAGGCCTCCCTGTCCATCACCAACTCCCAGAGTTCACTCAGACTCATGTCCTTTGAGTCGGTGATGCCATCCACCCATCTCATCCTCTGTCGTCCCCTTCTCCTCCTGCCCTCAATCTTTCCCAGCATCAGGGTCTTTTCCAATGAGTCAGCTCTTTGCATCAGGTGGCCAAAGGATTGGAGTTTCAGCTTCAACATCAGTCTTTCCAATGAACACTCATGACCGATTTCCTTTAGGGTGGACTGGTTGGATCTCCTTGCAGTCCCAGGGACTCTCAAGAGTCTTCTCCAACACCACGGTTCAAAAGCATCCATTCTTCGGCGCTCAGCTTTCTTCACAGTCCAACTCTCACATCCATACATGATTACTGGAAAAACCATAGCCTTGACTAGATGGACCTTTGTTGGCAAAGTTATGTCTCTGCTTTCTAATATGCTGTCTAGCTTGGTCATAACTTTCCTTCCAAGGAGTAAGCGTCTTTTAATTTCATCGCTGCAATCACCATCTGCAGTCTATATATGTGTGTATGTGGTGTGTGTGTGTGTGAATGTACGTGTGCCCATGAGCATATGTGCTGACTCACTTCAGTCATGTCCACCTCTTTGCGACCCTATGGGCTGTGGTCCACTGGGCTCCTCTGTCTATGGAATTTTCTGGGCAAAATTACTGGAGTGGGTTGCCATGTCCTTCAGGGAATCTTCCCCACCCAGGGCTTGAACCCACGTCTCTCATGTCTCCTGCTTCAGCAAGTGGATTCTTTAGCACTAGCGCCACCCGGAAATCATTCTGCCGAATATATATTTGCTCAGTCGTGCCCAGACTCTGCGACCCCATGGACTGTAGCCAGCCAGGCTCCTCTGTCCATGGGATTCTCCAGGCAAGGATACTGGAGTGGGTTGCCATTCCAAGGGATCCAAGAGATCTTCCCAACTCTGAAGTCAAACCCGGGTCTCGTGCATTGCAAACAGATTCTTCACCACATGAGCCACCACGTAAGCCGTATGTATACACACACACACCACATCTTTATCCATTCCTCTGTCAATGGACATTTAGGTTGCTTCCACGTCTTGGCTATTGTAAACAGTGCCGAAGTGAACACTCGCGCACACGTCTTTTTGAATTAGTCTTTCTCTTCTGTGTCATTCCCAGTTCTTCGCTCAGTATCCGTTAGGCTGCCAAGGCGGGCACCTGGTGATTCTCACTGGACAGTGAATAAGAGCCGTGAAGACTGCTGGGCTGAGTGGAAACAGCCAATTAGACTTCTCACTTCACTTTATTTAACTGTGTCGGAGAGATTTAACTATTGGGAATATCGCTCTCTGAACTCATATGAGCCAGGGCTATAAATTTTCATCTGTGATGGGATTTCATTTTCATAGATATTGGGAAGGTGAACTGTGTTTGCATTTAAAATGGTGTGCGGATGAATTAAGAAAAAAAAAATACATGATTGATGGACGGGATTATTAGAAGCCATATTCAAGGGGCGGTTGCTTTCACAAATGATCTTTCAGCCCTCTGGGCGTGGAAAATGGATGATATCTTACTTATTGTGTGCAGTAAAAGTCCTGCGATGGAACCTATTTATAAATATGTTCCTAACTGCTTGATGAATTTCAGAAATAAGAGAGCCACATCAATCAATTCTGAAGGACGGTTTTAAGACTATTGCAGGAAGGAGAGGGTTTGAGTGAGATTTAAAATGCCATAATTGGAGGGTTATTCAAAATATTATGGCCTCGAATGGTTTCCTAAGTTTATTAGTACATTCCCCCCACCCCGATTCTTTAACCACTTCTGGGCAGATAAAGAGAAAATAGTTATACTGTTCCTTAGTTGTAGAAATTGACCTAGTCCCTTATTGAGCTTCTAGACACATAGATTTATTCAGAAATGCTTGGGGAAGGTATTCCCCGGTGGTCCATAGATGTCTCTTTCCAATACAGGGGTGGGTTTGATCCCACATGGCTGGCTCAACAGTGGCAAAGTGTAACAAGTCCTGTTCTGAGGGGTGCAGAGAATTTAGTACAATTGCAGCTTGTGATGTGGTATGACAGATACTTGGCAGAAATGACAAGGAAACAAAATTAAGGGGAAGGGAAGGGAGAAATCTTTTATTTTTCAAAAAAAAAATCACTTATTTATTTGGTTGTGCTGGGTGTTAGTTGCATGTAGGATCTTTAGTTGTGGCATGTGAGCTTTTAGATGTAGCATACGGGATCTAGTTCCTTGACGCGGGATTGAACCTGGGACCCCCTGCATTGGGAGCACAAAGTCTTAGCCACTGGGCCACCAGGAAAGTCCCAGGAAGGGGTAAATCTTGCAAGAGCTTCTTGCTAAGGATTTTTTTAGGGGATGAGGGCACCGAGATACTTGCCATCCTGTGAGTACCTTGATCAGAGTGGCCTTTAGAGTTTGTGCAGCTGCCCTGCAGAAGAATTGATGGGATTAAAAACTGAACCAAAGGATACATTGAGGAACACTCACCAAAGATGTGATGGTTGGTTGAGACGGCTGGGTGGCATCACCGACTCAATGGACATGAGTCTGAGCAAGCTCTGGGAGTTGGTGATGGACAGGGAAGCCTTGCGTGCTGCAGTCCATGGAGTCGCAAAGAGTCAGACACAACTGAGCGACTGAACAACACTTAACATCCAGAGCTGGAAGGTGCAGTAATGAGGACCTGCATCAAAGCAGCAGAGGTGGAGATGAACCAAGAGATTCCAAATACAGGGGAACAGTAAGCTGACTTGAAGAGACACGATGGCCAACGGAATGTTGAAAGATTGTGTTGGTATCTTGGAGAGTGCATGTCCTTAGACACCCAGGTTGAGGGCATCATCAGATATCGGTCCCTTTGGAGTCACACGCATGAGTGTAGTTATCCCAAGAGAGAACTTAGAGGGGAAGAAAGAGAAAGGAGGGTCAAAGACAGGCTCCAGAGATAATCATCTTGACAGGTCTCCCTTGGAACCCTATTTGGAAGAGATAAGGCCAGTGGGATGCCAGGAAGACATCTTCTCGTGGATTTTGTCAACCAGAGCAAGGGGAACTCCGTCCTCAAGACAGAATAGCATAGTGGGCAAGCTCATTGACTCTAGAATCATCTTTCCTGAGTTTTTCACTCACTCTGTGACCTGGGACACAGTGTTCAATGTCTGGGCCTCGGTTTCCTCATCTCTAAAAATTGTGTTTCCACCCACCTCTTAGCGGTTCGACAATGACCGCAACATAGTCCGACGTTTGTTAGCAGTTTCCTGTTGGTTATCAATGTTATGATGTTAGGATGGCAGTTTCAGTAGGAGGGAAGTCCTTTATTTTTTTTAACTGAAGTATAATCACTTTGCAGTGTTGTGTTGGTTTGTGCTGCACAAGGTGAATCGTCTGTAAGTACACGTATGTCCCCTCCCTCTTGAGTCTCGGTCACAGCCCACCTCCATCCCAGCCCTCTAGGTCATCACAGAGCACCAGGCTGAGTTCCCTGGGCTATATAGCAACTTTCCACGACCTTGTTCACACATAGTAGTGTCTGAATATCAGCGCTACTCTCGCAATCCATCTCGCCCTCCCCTCCCCACCCCTTGCATTGTCCACAAGTCCATTTTCTATGTCTGTTCCTCTATCCTGCCCTACAGATTCATCCCTACCATTTTTTCTAGATTGCATATATGTGCATTGACGTACAATATTTGGTTTTCTCTTTCTGACTTACTTCACTCCGTATAAGAGGCTCAAAGTTCATCCACCTCAGTTCAGCTGCCTCCTGTCTATGGCTGAGTAATATTCCACTGTCTATCTATATACCACAATCTTCTTTATGCATTCATGTGTTGACAGACATCTAGGTTAATTTCATGTCCTGGCTATTGTAAATAGTGCTGCAGTGAACACTGGGATACATGTGACTTTTTGAATCATGGTTTTCTCAGGATATATGCTCAGTAGTGGGATTTCTGGGTCATAGAATAGTTTTATTCCTAGTTTTTCAAGGAATTTCCATACTGTTCTCCATAGTGGCTGCATCAATTCACATTCCTACCAACAGTGCAAGAAGGCTCCCTTTTCTATACATCCTGTACAACATTTGTTATTTGTAGACATTCTGATAATGGCCATTCTGATGGGTGTGAGTTGGTAGGTCATTGTAGTTTTAATTTGCATTTCTCTAATAATTAGCATTGTTGAGCATCTTTTCATGTGTCTGTTGGTCAGCTGTATGTCTTTGGAGAAATGTCTATTTAGGTCTCCCCAGTCCTTTATTTTTTGAGAGTATGGATAACATTTTGATTCCCTGGAGGCTCAGATGGTAAAGTATTCACTGGTGTATAGTTGTTTTGGGCTTCCCAGGTAGCAGTGCTAAAGACCTCACATTCCAGCTCAGGAGACACAGGTTTGAATCCTTAGGTCAGGAAGATCCCGTGGAGGAGGGAATGGCAACCCACTGCAGTATTCTTGCCTGGAGCATCCCACGGACAGAGGAGAAGCCTGGTGGACTACAGTCCACGGGGTCACAAAGAATTGGACATGACTGGATGACTTTCACCTTCGGGAAGTACTGTTGTTTCTGAGCTGTCAACCCTTTGCAGCATGAGCAAGTTCACGGTTGACTCTGCTGTTGAGAGTCACCTTAGCAAGACGTGCTGCTTCCCAGGGAGGGGGCCTGAGAGACTGAGCACCCAGCCCCGGCTCCCCAAGTCCTCTCCCCAGGGTCTCAGGGACCCCACAGCTCACCTGGATTGGCTGACACATTGTTACACCATCTCCCAGTTCCCTTGTCCTCCTTCCAAGTCTTGCCTCCTCACTCTTATCCCCCCAAATGCCTTCCCCAGCCTGCATCTCCACAGCTCCATGGTAACAGCTCGGGATGCCACACGGTGATGTCATGATGCTGTCACAAAGGCAGTCATCACCTCACAAGATCCTGAATGTGGGGGCAGGGAGCAATCATCCAATGAAATGGTTCTTATCAGTTATGGACTCTGCAGACGGTAGCATGCTAGTACTGTAAAAAATTAATTCCTGTCTATCCATTTCTTTCTATTTTTTTCAGAGTTATCTTGTAGCTTTGTTCAAATTTAGTTTTTCTTAATTTTTTTGGAGTTTGTATATATGTTTGTATACATAGTTTGTAAAATAGTTTGTATATATGTTCAATTTTTTTTTCTTTATTTTTATTGGCATGTAGTTGTTTGTTGTGTTAGTTTCCACTGTTTTTATTGGAGTATAGATGCTTTTTATTGGAGTATTTATTGGAGTAGTCTTTTTTGTTTTTATTGGAGTATTTTTACTTCCCTGGTAGTTTAGATGGTGAAGAATCTGCCCCCAGTGGAGGAGACCCAGGTTGGGTCCCTGGGTCTCGAAGATCCCCTGGAGAAGGAAATGGCAACCCACTCTAGTATTCCTGCCTGGAGAATCCCATGGACAGAGGAGCCTTGCACACTACAATCCATAGCTTCGCAAACAGTCAGACCCGACTGAGCAATTAACACTTCACTTGATAGTTGCTTTATATTGTGTTAGTTTCTGCTAAACACCAAAGGGAATCAGCTATATATATATACATATATCCTCTCTTTTTTGAATTTCCTTCCCAAGAAAACCACAGTTCCAAAAGGTACATGTACCCTAATGTTCATTGCAGCACTATTCACAATAGCCAAGACACAGAAGCAACCTAAATGTCCACCCAAAAAAAAAAGGAATGTATAAAGAAGATGTTGTATTATATGTAAAATGGAATATTAGTTGGCCATAAAAAAGAATGAAATAATGCCATTTGCAGAGCTTTGGATGGACCTGCTGCTAAGTCTCTTCAGTCGTGTCCGACTCTGTGCGACCCCAGAGACGTCAGCCCACCAGGCTCCCCCGTCCCTGGGATTCTCCAGGCAAGAACACTGGAGGGGGTTGCCATGTCCTTCTCCAATGCAAGAAAGTGAAAAGTGAAAATGAAGTCGCTCAGTCGTGTCTGACTCTCAGCGACCCCATGGACTGCAGCCCACCAGGCTCCTCCGTCCATGGGATTTTCCAGGCAAGAGTCCTGGAGTGCGGTGCCGTTAGCCTGCCATACACAATGGAGTAAGTCAGAAAGAGAAAAACAGATATCCTGTATTAACCCATCTCAGCCAGTTTCCTCAGTCATTTACTGATCTGTTCAGGGTCCCAACTCAGAGGCATGATGTTCAAATAACATCATTTCAATGAAAAGTTTACACAGTGCGTTACTTTCTTCAGGTTATGTAACAAATGACTACAATCTTGGTGTCTTGAAATCGCACACACATGCTATCTTATGGCCAGCAGTGGTCATTCTGGAGGTCAGAAATCACACAGGGAATTTTCGGGGTTAACATCAGGTTTTAGGCAGGGCTTCATTCTGTCTGGAGGCCCTGGGGGAGAGTCCATTTCCTTTCCTTTCCCCACTTTTGTAGGTGCCCATTTTCCTGACATGTGGCCCCTTCATCCATCTTCAAAGCCAGGAATCCCATCACTTCTCCTTCTTCCTTCTTTCTATCTCATCTCTGACTCTGAACTTCCTGCCTCCCTCTCATAAGGACTTTTGTGATTTAAACGAGCAACATTTGGACTTCTCTTGTAGCTCAGTTAGTAATGAACCTCCCTGCAGTGCGGGAGACTTTGGTTCAATCCCTAGGTCAGGAAGATCCCCTGGAGAAGGGAATGGCAGCCCACTCCCTTATTCTTGCCTGGAGAATCCCCGTGGACTGAGGAGCCTGGCCGGCTATAGTCCATGGGGTCTCTAAGACTCAGACATGACTTAGCAAAATCCTCCTGCTTTTAAGGTCACATATTTTAGTTGCATCATCAAAGTTTAAAAATTTTTTTTTTTTACTTATTTTTGGCCGTGCTGTGTCTTCATGGCAGTGTGTAGGCCTTCTCTAGCTGTGGTGAGCAGTAGTTGAGGCATGAGGTCTTCTCACTGCAGTGAAAGAAAAAGGAAGTGAAGTCGCTCAGTCGTGTCTGACTCTTTGGGACCCCATGGACTGTAGCCCACCAGGCTCTTCTGTCCATGGGATTCTCCAGGCAAGCATACTGGAGTGGGTTGCCATCTCGTTCTCCAGGGGATCTTCCCCACCCAGGGATTGAACCTGGGTCTACCGCTTTGCAGGCAGATGCTTTACCATCTGAGACACCAGGGAAGCCCTGTCATTGTGGTGACTTCTCTCATTGAGGAGCACAGGCTCTAGGGCAGCTGGGCTTCAGTAGTTGTGGTGTGTGGGCTTAGTTCCCCCATGGCACGTGGGATCTTCCCAGACCAGGGATCAAACCCATGTCCCCTGCATTGCAGCACGGATTCCCAACCAGTGGACCACCAAGGATGCCCCAAAGTTTATTTTTGCAGTGGAACATAACATATTCACCAGCAGATCTTCCCGACTCAGCAATCAAACTGCGGTCTCCTGCTTTGCAGGCAGATTCTTTACCAACTGAGCTATGAGGGGAGCCCAACATCTTCTCAGGTTCTGGGGTTAGAAAGGTTCATTTTGGCGTGTCCATGTTGCCACTTGAAATGCACAGAGACTGCATATGAGAGAGTAGCTGGATTAAGGGGAACCACAAAGAAGCTGCAAGTAATTGCAACAGTGGAGATCTTACTGCTCAGAAGCCCATCGAGAGAAGAAGACAGAAGTTATCAAAACCTAAAGGAGATGGTCCTATGGAGAAGGAGCATCGTGATAAGAATTATCTTAGTCTGAGACACCTCACCGTCCTGTGAAGCATCACAGGGAGAAAGCCAAGAAAATAAATACCCTCAAACCACGTGGCCTTCACCCCACCCTCTGATCTCCTGGCGGGGCGCCCCATTGGCCAAATCTGAGCAAGACCATAGAGGCAGGAACCCCACTGGTGGAATCCATCCAGCTTAGTCTTTTGGGGCAGGCAGACGGGTGACCACGTCAAGCACATCTGCAAGTGTGACTAGACGATTTCTCAGCAGAACTCCCCTGGTGGTCCGGTGGCTAAGAATCTGCCTGCCAGTGCAGGGGACATGGGTTCCATCCCTGGTCCAGGAAGAGCCCACATCCCATGAAGGAACTCAGCCCATCAGCTGCACCTCATGAGTCTGCACTCCACAGCAAGAGAAGATACCTCAATGAGAAGCCTACGCATTGCAGTCAGCAAGCAGTCCTATGCAGTTATGAAAACCCTGTCTCATTCACTCAGGCGGGTCTGACTCTTTGTGACCCCGTGGACTGTAGCCCGCCAGCCTCCTCCGCCCACGGGAGTCTCCAGGTAAGAATACTGGAATGGGTCATCACTGCCTTCCTCCAGGGGATCTGCCCAACCCAGGGATCGAACCCAGGTCTCCCGCACTGCAGACAGATTCTTTGCCATCTGAGCCACCAGGAAAGCCCATTGAAGACCCAGTGGAGCCAAAAGAAAAAAAAGAAAAGGGAGATGACTTTTGCAGCATCACGCACCGGCCACACCCCTCAAGAAGCATCTTCGTGCTTCATGTGGGACAAGATTCTGACCTTAATATTCCATCAACCTTCGTGTAGTTGGGATCTGTTCATAGTTTACCTTGAATATAAGCCACCTCCCTGTCCTTGACCTAAAAGATAAACCAGAGTATAAGTTCATTTGCATGAGTGTAAGTTCCTTTGTGTTTTAGATTCCAGTTGTAAGTAAGGATAGTGGTGTGTCTCCATCTTACCTCACTTAGTTTGATAATCACTAGGTCCATCCTTGTTGCAAATCTATGTTGATGTTCACCCGAAAGTAACACAATGGTCTAAATCAGCTATGACCTTAGTTTAGTTGAGTCTCTCAGTCATGTCCAACTCTTTGCAACTGCAACCGCGTGGCCTGTAACCCACCAGGCTCCTCTCTCCATGGGATTTCCCAGGCAAGAATACTGGACTCGGTCACCGTTTCCTTCTCCTGGAGATAGTCATGACCCAGGAATTGAACCCGTGACTCATCAAGTCTGCATTGCAAGCAGATTCTTTGCCCACTGAGCCCTCATGGAAGGCCAAAAAATCAACTATCCTTCCATTTAAAAAATTGCTTATTTGGGAAAAAAGAGGAAATTCAAAGAGAGAAGCAAGTATCATATAGGCTGCATTCTGCTTCTCTGTCAGAAAAAAACTTGATTGGTGATGATATCAGGTCTTCATCTCCATTGTCCATCTTTCCCTACATCTTCCAACAGCCCAACTTTGGTTGGGGGCAAAACCAAATAGGACTGAGCATATTAGTGTGTTTTAAGCTTCCATTTGTACCCGCTAGTCACTGAAGTAGGAAAGAACATGTTTATTATTATGAGATCCTTACACCCTGAAGTAGAGAGACCAATCTGATTTTTAAGGTCATTTTTCTCCCATCACTTCCAATGTGTCGTTTGCCTCATAAAAAAATTGGCAGGCATGCTCAGGGCTTGGCAATATCATCGGCGGGTCACTAAGAGGAGATGAGAGAGAAGTGCGTTGGTCATAATTTAAATGGAATCTTGATTACACTCTTCTTTTAAAGCAGCGTGTTGAGTTTGTGTGTGTGAGCCTGAACATTTTAAGAAGCTCTTGTGTTCTACCCCTCAAAACAAGAGGAAAGGAATAAATGCAGACAGGTTAACGGTGTGCTGGTAGGAAGAATGATACAGGCTACTGTGTTTTCACTGCTAAAATAGAGGGGTTTTTTTTTTTCTTTTTTAGTATCGTAAAATTCAGATAAAAGTTGACCATTAACTATTTGAGAGTATATGATTCAGTGGCCTTCGGTGAAGTCATAATGTGTTACAACTATTAACTACTAACTACTTCCAAAGCATTTTCATCATCCCCAAAGGACATACCGTGGCTTTTAAGGAGTCTTTTCTCACTACACCATCCCCATTAGCCACTAGAGTGTGTGTGTGTGTGTGTGTGTGCGCGCGCGCGCGCGTGTGTGTGTGAGTGTAATGTTATGTATTGTCACATAGGCATAAAAGCAAATCATCGTACTTACCATGTTTTTTATCTTCATTTTCTTCTTTACCATGTTTTTTATCTTCACATGCTAGTCCTGAAAACTGTTGATACCATCCTCATCGTTAATGCTCTTTTTTGAACAGGAGGAAAATCCAAGTTTAATAACACATGTACATGGAAGAGACCCAGAGAACTGACTTACTCTTTCAGAGTCTTTTTAAAACTGAGTTTTCTTTTTTCATGCATTCTTGGCTGCCCTGCGCCTTCATAGCTATACACGGCGTTTCTCTAGTTGCGGTGAGCGGGGGCAAGTCTCTAGCTGTCTTGTGCAAGCTTTTCATTGCGGTGGCTTCTCTTTTTGTGGTGTTTGGGCTCTAGGCACACAGGCTTCAGTAGTTGTGTTTCGGGGGCCCAGGAGTTGTGGCGCAGAGGCTAAGTTGCCCCCAAGGCGTGTGGGATCTTCCCAGACCAGGGATCGAACCTGTGTTCCCTGCATTGGCACGTGGATTCTTAACCACTGGATCACCAGGGAAGTCCTGGAAGGAGGTAGCTTATGAGGCTGAAGCACTTGGACCCGAGGTTTATTACTTCCCTCTGCTTTGTCCAAGAACCTGTATCTGACCTTCCTGGGTAAACACCTCAATTTGGGATCTATTAAGAAGAGAATTTTCACTATTTTCCTTTGCGTTACACTCCTCTGGAACATTTGAACTGTGGTGTTGGAGTTGACTCTTGAGAGTCCCTTGGACTGCAAGGAGATCCAACCAGTCCACCCTAAAGGAAGTCAGTCCTGAATATTCATTGGAAAAACTGATGCTGAAGCTAAAACTCCAATCCTTTGGCCACCTGATGTGAAGACCTGACTTACTGGGAAAGACTCTGATGCTGGGAAAGACTGAAGGTGGGAGGAGAAGGGGACGACAGAGGATGAGATGGTTGGATGGCATCACCGACTCAATGGACATGGGTTTGAGTGAGCTCTGGGAGTTGGTGATGGACGGGGAAGCCTGGTGTGCTGCAGTCCACGGGGTCACAAAGAGTCGGACACGACTTAGCGACTGAACTGAGCTGAACTGAACTGGAACTAGGATGCTCTGAAGGAGAGACAATTAATCATTGAATGTGAACTGAGAGAAGGAATGAATTTTTTATGTGTTAGCAAACTCACCCCTTCCTCCTGGGCAGACTTGCTCACATAAAGATACTAAGATAGAACTGGGATGAGGAACCCTGATGCCTCAGTGTGAGGGACCTTGGGAGACAAATTGCTCTGTATTTTCACAACTCCCTTTTAAATTTTGTACTCTCTGCCACACTTTGGCTATGACCACAGATAGCTTCTTTGAAGGTCACCATATGATTTCTAGTGTGTTGAACATAGAAGCATGGTGAGAACTAGATGTTTTTTAAGTCCTTTGTGTAAAAAAAAAAAATGATCTTAAAAATATCAGCGAAAACCTACCTTCCCATGCTCAGAATATCTTTCAGTTATGTTTGAATGTTTGATGCCCACATTCACACCTCTTATGAACATGATCGTGAAAATCTTGCATTGATTAAAATGAGACGTTTTAATCGTTCAGTTCAGTTCCGTCGCTCAATCCTGTCCAAGTCTTTGTGAGCCCACGGACTGCAGCACGCCAGGCCTCCGTGTCCATCACCAACTCCCAGACTTACTCAAACTCATGTCCATTGAGTCGGTAGTGCCATCCAACCATCTCACCCTCTGTCGTCCCCTTCTCCTCCTGCCTTCAATCTTTCCAAGCATCAGGGTCTTTTCAAATGAGTCAGTTCTTCACATCAGGCGGCCAAAGTATTGGAGCTTCAACTTCAGCTTCAGTCCTTCCAATGCATATTCAGGACTGATTCCCTACAGGATGGACTGGTTGGATCTCCTTGCCATCCAAGGGACTCTCAAGAGTCTTCTCCAACACCACAGTTCAAAAGCATCAATTCTTCCATGCTCAGCTTTCTTTATAGTCCAACTCTCACATCCATACATGACATGTTCTAGGTGTATGTCTTTTTTGCAACAAGAGGAATCAAAGATACTCATGAATATTATAGCTATGAGATTCTACTGTATTTACAGAAGATAGAATTGCTCTTTTGACCCAAGCAAAGCAGTGAATCTAAACACTAGGAAATGACCCCTGGGGTTTAGGTCTTTTCTGAACAGGAAGCAACAAAAACATTGCAAGTTGCATGTATGAGATATATTGTGGTGTAGAAACGAAAACCAGTTCTTCCTAATGAAAGTGAAAGTGTTAGTCATTCAGTCCTGTCTGTCACTCAGTCATGTCTGACTCTTTTCAACCCCATGGACTGTAGCCCACCAGGCTCCTAATGAAACAGTTGAGAAATCTGAGTTTCAGTATGTGTGTTTCAGCAATGCAGCTTCATCGCACAAACCACAGCAGAATTTTCTCGAGTGCGTGTCCAGAGCGGTGTGTTCCATAGGTGTGAAACAAGTGGGTACTGAGAGGTGGGCCACTTAGGAATAACAGAATCTGCACCTATTTCTTTGTATCTGGCTGTCACAAAATAGGACACAGCTTCTTGCCAGGATACCCAGGTTTTCCTGGTAAGTGATGCCAGTCCCACATTGAGAATGGGTAGCTTCTTGTTTCGACCAAGCAACGCAAGTGTTGATCCGCAGTTTGTGAAGTTGTGACTGTGATGTGTCCACTCTCTCTCCTCTTTTTCGTTTGTTTGATTCACTCTTGGCTGCGATGGGTCTTTACTTCTGTGTGGATGTTCTCCAGCTGCAGAGCGGGGCTTCCCTTGTTTTGGAGCACTGGCTCCAAGCTCGTGGACTTCAGTAGATGCAATAGGTGGGCCCAGTAATTGTGGTGCAGGGGCTTAGCTGCTCTGCAGAATATGGGATGTTCCTGGACCCGGGGTGGAACCCATGTCCCCTGCATTGGCAGGCAGATTCTTCATCCCTGGACCACCTGGGAAGTCCCTCTCCCCTCTTATTTCTGCCCTATTTACCCAGGAAACCAAAGTGATTATTACCATTTTCTTTAGAAGAGTTCTCTATGCAGCCATGAAATGAAAAGACGCTTGCTCCTTGGAAGAAAAGCTATGACCAACCTAGAGAGCATATTAAAAAGCAGAGACATTACTTTGCCAACAAAGGTCCGTCTAGTCAAGGCTATGGTTTTTCCAGTAGTCAGGTATGGATGTGAAAGTTGGACTATAAAGAAAGCTGAGCGCCAAAGAATGGGTGCTTTTGAACTGTGGTGTTGGAGAAGACTCTTGAGAGTCCCTTGGACTGCAAGGAGATCCAACCAGGCCATGCTAAAGGAAATCAGTCCTGGGTGTTCATTGGAAGGACTGATCCTGAAGCTGAAACTCCAATAGTTTGGCCACCTGATGCTAAGACCTGTCTCACTGGAAGAGACCCTGATGCTGGGAAATAAAGGTGGGAGGAGAAGGGAACGGCAGAGAATGAGATGGTTGGATGGCATCACTGCACTCTGTGCATGCTAAGTCACTTCAGTCGCGTCTGACTCTTTGAGACCCCACTGACTGCAGCCCGCCAGGCTCCTCTGTCCATGGGCATCTCCAGGCAAGAACACTGGAGTGGGTCCCCATGCCCTCCTCCATGGGATTTTCCTGACCCAGGGATTGAATCCTAGTCTCTTGTGTCTCCTGCACTGGCATGTGGGTCCTTTACCAGTAGCAGCACCTGCGGCCCAATCTGAAAAGTACCATCAGTGACTTCACTTTGCACTGAAGCGGGGAGGGCGAGACTTTGAGGGTCTTTGGCTGGATCCTCTGGTTCCATTGTGGTGTGTTTCTTCCCACCTGGCTCCCCGTGGACTTTCGAAGTCGTGACCTCAGTGAGGTCCATTCTACGGCATAATTTTCATGCACTTTGGGACGTGGATGATCCTTCGGGTATCTGTGAAACACAGCATGCAGTATCACCCACCTTTTCCTAACGTCAGTCAAAGCAGGACAGCAATATAGGCTCTTTACTGATCTCTTGGATTCCTTCACCTTCATTTATTGGACTTGGATGTTTTCAAAGCATCTCGCGTGCCTACTGTAAAACAACAGACTTTAATTCAGAAAACAGCCCCCGGAGAAGGAAAAGGGAACCCACTCTGGTAATATTCGTGCCTGGGAAATCCCATGGACAGATGAGCCTGGTGGGCTACAGTCCACAGGGTCACCAAACGGCGGGACAGGACTTAGTGACCAAACAATAGCAACAACAATTTAAAAGCAATGTGAAGCCCTTAACTATGTGGACAAATACCTATGACAACATATGTAGTTCCCTGTTCTTCTCAATTAGAGTTGCCTTAAGCAGTAATAAAACAACAGACTTGTGGACTCTGTGGGAGAAGGCGAGGGTGGGATGTCTCAAGAGAACAGCATCAAAACATGTATATTATCTAGGGTAAAACAGATCGCCAGCCCAGGTTGGATGCATGAGACACGTGCTCGGGCCTGGTGCACTGGGAAGACCCAGAGGGATCAGGTGGAGAGGGAGGTGGGAGGGGGGACCGGGATGGGGAATAGATGTAAATCCATGGCTAATTCATTTCAATGTATGACAAAAACCACTGCAATGTTGTAAAGTAATTAGCCTCCAACTAATAAAAATAAGTGGAAAAAAAAATACACAGAAAGTAATTCTGCAGAAGCAAAAGACAAAAACAAACAATGCAGGAGATAGCAATCATTACGGTTGTTTTTGCTAAAGCTCAGACCTTGCACATGACATATTTTGAAAGCAAAACACACAGGTAAAGAGATGTAGCCTTTAATTTGTAAGTCTGTGGCATTGTAATCCCTATACGTTATGTCAATGGAACATTAAATTTAGGAAAGCTTCTGTTATTCTGAAATACTGATCGCACACAGTGCATTCATTATGGATCTTAAAATGCCAGTAATTCAGCATTCTGAATATGAAAGCAGAGCACTTTAAAAAAATCTATATTTTTTGGTCTTCATTACACAAATGTGTAATTATATGAAGCTGGAGGAATTAGCAAGGAGCTCACTGTGTTAAGCTTTTTAGGCAGGAGTCTATTAATCGTTGAAGCTGAGTTTCCAGAGCTTTTATTTCTGGGGTGGAGAGCGGGCGAGGAGCATTCCTCCATATGGTGATTGCTTCTGAGGATTAAAGTTGGGCAGTGAGCGCCGGGTGGATGGGTTGAGACCTGGGACCCTTTCCTATAGGGCTGGCACCTGGACAAACGTCTCCCAGGGCAACAGATACAAAGAGACTAAAAGGGGCTGAAATTAACTGCATGCTTGCACAGGTGGGGCGCATTTACAATATTAAGACACAAAAGGGGCCACAAACCAGCTGCTACTTCTTAGGTGCCAGGAGCAAAAGCAGGTCCTAGGCATGCACCTTGCACAAGACACCCATCGGACACCAGCCTCACCCCCTTCAAGGAAGCAACCCACCTGCCCACCTTAGGGCTGAGCAAGCTACTTGCTATCGTTCCCACGGGTTCCCACTGATGCCTTGCATGACATGCTAGTCTCACTGCCAGGACACCTGTTGAGTAAATAGACCCAAGGGCAGCATCAGGCTTTATGGTCCCCCAGGCGGGATGCCTGTGGGGGTCTTTTGCCTCCCCCTTGGGGAGAGGACCCAGGCACCTCTGGGAAGATCAAGTACAGCTTCCCTGGTCCCTGGGTGACGAGTAGCCTCCAGAGACTCTTGTTTTCAGCATCACTGCTTTTGCTAAGTCTGCACTCGTCTCCCCGAGGGTGTCAGGACTCGAGTTCAGGCAACGCTTCCTCCCTCACCTTTGTCTTTTAGGGGCTGTTCAGTCGCTCAGTCGTGTCCGACTCTTTGAGACCCCAAGGACTGCAGCACGCCAGGCTTCCCTGTCCATCACCAACTTCCAGATCTTCCTCAAACTCACGTCCATGGAGTCGGTGATGCCATCCAACCATCTCATCCCCTGTCATCCCCTCCTCCTCTCTCCCTCAATCTTTCCCAGCATCAGGGTCTTTTCCAGTGAGTCAGTTCTTGGCTGTCTCCCTTCCCTTTGTCCTTTTCCCTCTCCTATGTCTCTCTGCTTCTCTCTTTGCCCTATGCTAATTCTCTGTCCTTTCTTTCCCAGAAAGTGGACATTGAGTATAGACAGCCTTGTTCCTCTCTGATCTTCTGAGACCTGCTCCCTCACAAAGAGATACTTGCTCACACAGGTTATCTTGCACTGTATTCATTTTATGTTTTCATCTGCTCCCTGGGGGGTGGTGGTGAAAGAAATCTATCCAATGTTTAAAATATTTTTCTTTGAGTTTTGGCTGCGTCAGATCTGAGCTGTGGCTCATAGGAACTTTCTTGCAGGAGGCAAAATCTTTTCTGCTAGGGTTCAGTGGCGCTCAGGTATCTCTTTTGTTCTGTAGCTCAAGAGTTTTGTTCTGTGGGCTCTAGAGTTCAGGCTCAGTCGTTGGGAGTGCATGAAGCTTAGTTGCCCCAGTAGTATGTGCGATCTTGGTTCCCCAACCGGGGATCGAAGCCGCATCTTCTCCATTGCAAGGCAGATTCCTAAACCCTGGACCGCCAGGGAAGCCCTACATCCAGTTACCCTATTGATCCTCTTTTCACATTAAGACGACTGAATTGGATCATCTATGTTGAGTATTAACAATGTTTGTGCAATATTTTTTTTTTCCTGTTTGTCAATGAGTTCTTGGCAAACACTTTTATTGATACGCTATCAGACCCCAGCAATTTGAAACTGGATTAGAATACAGCATTTTTGCTTAAAAGTATTTTATATTATCGACCTACAAAAAAGCACACTACAGATTGGCTTTCTGAATTAGAACAGTATCAATAACTGCCCTCCATTGAAAACATGACACCCAACTGTTAAGACATTTATGTGAAATTCAGAATGCTCTTAACTTGAAACCAAATGGCTAGGTCTTAAACACATGGTATCATGAGGAAGGCGTGGGGAACAGGCTATGCCCGCATAAGACGGGATTCGGGGCAGTCCAAAGACCTCTGTGCACTGTGATTTCACAAAGCCTACATGTCAATGCTTCCAGAAACACAGAGAAGCCATCTCAGCAATTACTGTTAATACATAGCGACTCTGTGAAAATGGGCTTCCCTGGAGGCTCAGCTGGTAAAGAATCCACCTGCAATGCAGGAGACCTGGGTTCAAGCCCTGGGTTGGGAAGGTCCCCTGGAGAAGGGAACGGCAACCCACTCCAGTATTCTGGCCTGGAGAATTCCATGGAATGTATAGTCCATGAAGTCTCATCTAATATACATGCACAGGGACTTTTATCTCACCCTAGATATATTTTAAATTCCTTAAAAATAAAGTGTTTTGCCCCAAAAAAATAGTTTAAATGTTTTGCATTAATTTGATAACAACGTTACACCTCTGAAATAGTTCTTAATCCAAATAGCTTATAATGAGCACTTCTATTATTAAAGTATACTCCATTCTCCATCTTTCATTAGGTGAAAACATAGCAGAAAATGACAGAAGAGTCTTTGCAACAAGATACAATCAAACATTCCACCAAAATTAACTACCTTTTCCCGTTGAGGTCAAAATGCTGTAACACAGGTATTACGGCACTGTGCATTTTCTTGTCCGATATTTTGAAGAAGCCTGTCCTATATAAAGACTCAACGATGGAAAAAAAAAATTTAGTTTTTTTTGAAAGAACTTTATAATGACTATAAAAGGGATTTGTTTTAAGTAATTAAAAATGATCACAGTTGCTGAAATCTACATTTTATTTATTTATTTGAAATCTACACTTTAAATGGATGAATTTGAAGTGTTTATGGCTGTGCTGGGTCTTCATCGCTGCTCGGGACTTCTCTCTAGTTGCAGAGAGTAGGCTCTATCCTCTAGTTGGGGTGTGAGGGCTTCTCATTTCAGGGGCCTCTCCTGTTGTGGTGCACAGACTCCAGGGCGCATGGGCTTCAGTAATTGTGGGTCCTGGCTGTAGGAAGCAGGCTCCGTAGATGTGGCGCACCGGCTTAATTTGGCCGAGGCACATGGCATCTTCCCAGTTCAGAGATCGAGCCACGTCTCCTGCATTGCCAGGCGGATTCTTTAGCGCTGAGCCATCACCGAAGCCCTGGACAGCTTGAGAGTTGCTGGGGATGAGCTGTCCTTAAGTTGCGTCCGACCCTCTGCGACCCCGTGGACCGCAGCACGCAGGCCTCCCTGTCCATCACCGTCTCCCGGGGCTTGCTCAGACTCACGTCCGTCGAGTCGGTGATGCCATCCAGCCGTCTCATCCTCTGTCGTCCCCTTCTCCTCCCGCCTTCAGTCTTTCCCAACCTCAGGGTCTTTTCCAGTGAGTTTGCTCTTCACATCAGGTGGCCAAAGGATGGGCGTTTCGGCACCGGTGTGTATTCCAGCTACTAGTCTATTCATGGCACTATACACATGCATATTCTTTCTAATTTACACAGCCCAGCAAATTTGACTCTCAAGACGTGATAAGTTAGAATATTGGAAACCACTGAATAGCAATTAATACAATAAGTAGACCCATAAAGCCAATGATACAGCTACAAAGAAATACTGAAATAGACCCAATCCAAAGAATAAAAGGTATGACGAACTGAAAACAAATAATAAAATGCTAGACATGTCTGTCTTGTAATGTTTACAATTGCCTTAAAGTATATAGCCTCTTCCAAGACTATTTACAGAGAAATGTACAGTGAGCTAAAACTGAGCCAGATGTATAATTTAAAATATTCTACCAGCAGCCATCCTTCAAAAAGTAAATTGAAATGGGTGAAAAATTTGTTGGTTTTTTTTTTTTTCCTGTTTGCTTTTATTTATGTCTCCCCTCTCACCTTTCAGGTCTGTGCAGTATATTGCAGTCATTACTACTCATTTCTCTTGGATTTTTAAAAGAATTTTATTTTTAACTGCAGGATAATTGCCTTACAGTATAATATTGTGTTGGTTTTTCCCATACATCAACGTGAATCAGCCACAGGTATATTTTTGTCCCCTGCAGCCCATCCTAAAGGAAATCAGTCCTGAATATTCATTGGAAGGACTCATGTTGAAGCTGAAAGTCCAATACTTTTGCCACCTGATGCAAAAAGCTAACTCATTTGAAAAGACCCTGATGCTGGGAAAGATTGAGGGCAGGAGGAGAAGGGGATGACAGAGGATCAGTTGGTTGGATGGCATCACCGACTCAATGGACATGGGTTGGGGTAGACTCCGGGAGTTGGTGATGGACAGGGAGGCCTGGCGTGCTGCGGTTCATGGGATCGCAAAGAGTTGGGCACGACTGAGCGACGGAACTAACTGACTGTATATAGTCCATGGCGTTACAAAGAGTCGGACAAGACTGAGCGGCTTTCACTTTCGGGACTTGGAAGCAACCTAGATGTCCATTGACAGATGAATCGATAAGAAAGTAGTGGTACATATATACTGGGGAATATTACACAGCTATGAAAAGGAACACCTTTGAGCCAGTGTATTCTGTGCTGCCTTTGTCACTTTAAGGAATAATTTCCTCAATTTCCTGTTGAAGTGTAGCTGATGTGCAATATTGTCAGATGTACAGCAAAGTGATTCAGCTGTATATCTTTTCTGTTATATTCAGTGGGTTATGACATAGTCTTGAGTATAGCTCCTTGGGCTCTACGTGATATCATTGTTTATCTATTTTGTAATATTAGTGTATGCCTATTAACTCCAAACTCCTAATTTATCTTTCCTTTCCTTCCCTTTGGATAATTCTAAGCCCATTTTCTATGTCTGTGAGTCTGTTTCTGTTCTATGAGTCCATTTGTATTTTTAAATTCCACATAGAAGTGCTATCACATGATATTTGTCTTTATCTATCCAACTGACTTTGCTTAGTGTGATCATCTCTACATCCATCCATGTGTCTGCAAATGGCATTATTTCATCCTTTTGTATGGCCGAGTAATATTCCATTATACATATTTACCGCATCTTCTTTATCTCATCATCTGAGATAACCATTTAGGTTGCATCCATGTCTTGGCTATTGTAAATAGAGCTGCAATGAACATTGGTGTGCATGTATCTTTTCAAATTATACTTTTGTCTGGATTTATGCCCAGACATTGGGATGGCAGGATCAAATGGCAGTTACTATTTTTAGTTTCTTAAGGAACCTGCATACTGTTCTCCACAGTGGCTGCAGCAATTTCCATTCCCACCAACAGTGTAGGAGGGTTCCCTTTTCTTCACAACCTCTCTAGCATTTTTTCTGTAGACTTTGATGATGACCGTTCTGACTGGTGTGAGGTGATACTTCATTGTAGTTTTGATTTGCATTTCTCTAGTAATTAGTAATGTTCTTGCCCATCCATATGTCTTCTTTGGAGAAATGTACATTGAGGTTTTCTGTCAGTTTTTCTGTTGGGTCCTTTTTTTTTTTTTCTTTTTTTTTTTCATTGTTGAGTTCTATGTTTGTGGTTGTTGAGTTGTATGTCTGTGTATTTTGGAGATTAATCCTTTGACAGTTGCTTCATTTGCAAATATTTTCTACTATTCTAGGGGTTGTCTTTTTCTATCTTGTTTAGGGTTTCCTTTGCTTGCTCCGGGGATTGTCTTTTTTATCTTACTTAGGGTTTCCTTTGCTGTGCAAAAGCTATTAAGTTTAATTAGGTCCACATTGTACTTTTTCTGTGGTCCCTTTGTCTGGTTTTGACCAGGACGTACGTGAAGGGTCTTTCCATGGTTAGCTGGACCCTGACCTAACAAGCAGAACATCCCACAGTCAGGAGATCAAATACTTTGAGTTGGAAGGTGTTGTCTTGTAGTTGGTGTATGGGGGAGGGGGGAGAAACGAGAAAGGAGGAGATAGGGAAAAAAGTGAATTTAGGATGGATTTTTTTATAGCAAGGAATTTGCTAATACAACAGAACCACATAAAACCTTGAGCCACTTTTTTTATCAGGAGCAATGGCTAGAGATAAAGGCTAATGCATTACCTAAAAACGAAGTCATTTAATCTCAAAGCCGCATTTGTCATGCTTGGTGGAGTCATTTCTAGAATTTATGTTGCAGAGAGCCCCGTGGATATAGATAATTGTATCTGTATAGTAGAGTCTTACCTAAGTATTGAGGTCCACTTTTATTGGTTCTGCCCAACTCTTCTTTGAAGAAGACTTCTTAGAATTAAGCCAAGGCTCCCTCTGACTGAATGTATAGACTCTACCAATCTCATCCCATATTATCACCCTTTTGTGAATTCAGAACAGTTTTATGAAGCTATCATTTCAGTAACATGTTTTCACAGGGTTCCAGCAGACCTCAGAAGACAATATTCAAAATGTCCCATGAGCCCACAATCCCATTAAAGAAATAAAAAATAAAAGTATGTTCAACACATGGAAATATATCTAGGGGGAGCCAAATAAGATATCTTCCCTGGTGGCTCAATGGTAAAGAACCCGCCTGCCAATGCAGGAGACATGGGTTTGATCTCTGGCTCGGGAAGGTCCCCCTGGAGCAGGGCATGGCAACCCACTCCAGTATCCTTGCCCGGAGAATCCCATGGACAGAGGAGCCTGGTGGGCTGCAGTCCATGGGATCACAAAGAGTTGGACACAGCTGAGTGACTGAACAACACCACCACCCAGATGAGAGGGAAAATCTGCTGAATAGTAAGATATCTAGGTAAGGCACAGTGGTTTCAAAATATACTCTGTTCTATTTTCCAACGTAGGTTTTACAATTCATCTTTAAAAAAAAAAAAACCCATCTCAGCATCGCCAGCTGTCTCTACTATTTTTTTGTTAATCCTATCATATCCATTTCTGGGAATACAAAATGTGTCAGACTCAAAAAAAAAATGTGAAGGAGAAAGAGCATATTTTATTTTCGTTCTTTATTCCTCTCGAAATGAGGTCAGCTTGAGACACCTTCAATTCATCAGAAATATATACATCTGAAGCAGTTCATCCCATTAATAATGTATCTCGTGTCTCCCCCACCCCACCGCCCCAGCCCGTATTTCTTCTAAAAACATGGGCAGAAATCAGCAAGTATCTAAACTGACACAGCTTTGCCTGGTTTTACTTTTAAATCAGAAATCTGCACGTTCAATGCATAGCTGTGCAGAATGGACGTTCTCAAGAGACTGCCTTCTCTCTATTGCGTTTTTCATTATTTCGGTGAAACTATGGAAAATGACTCATTGAACTGAGCTTTTGGAAACCGTAATGTTTTTCCTGTTGTATCACCTCAACCTTTCTCAGTAAAAGCTTGAGTTGTTCTTGTGTTCTTCAGCTGTTTACACAAATTGTGTATGTGAGTTTTCAGTCCTGTTCAGTTCTTTGCAGCCCCAGGGACAATAGCCCACCAGGCTTCTCTGTCCGTGGGATTCTCCAGGCAAGAATACTGGAGTGGGCTGCCATTTCCTTTTCCAGGGGATCTTCCCAACCCAGGAGTCTAACCCACGTCTCCTGCGTCTCCTGCATTGGCAGGCGTATTCTTTACCATTGAGCCGCCTGGGAAGCCCATTGCAACTTAAGCTATTTGCAAACGTCTAAACGGATGTTGCATTCCTGTTACATTAAGAATCATGTTTTTCCATGAAGGTTTGGTTTTTTTCCCCCTGAAGTTGTTCACATTATCATTTCTTATTTTTCCCTTGCCTGGTGAAATCCCTTAATCATTCCTTAATGGAATTCTAAGAATGGGCACATCGATCAATTTGAACCAGGTGCATTATTCAGTCTTTAGAATTATTTCATGTGCATCTGCCAGTTTTGAACTGACAACACATCATATTTTATTTAAAAAAAAAAAAAGTAAGTATGGGCAATAATGGGATTCCCAGGGTTTGCTAGTGGCAAAGAACCTGCCTGCCATTCCAGGAGACTTAAGAGATGTGGTTTCGATCCCTTTGAGGAAGACCCCCTGGAGGAGGACATGGCAACCCACTCCAGTGTTCTTGCCTGGAGAATCTCATGGACAGAAAAGCCTGGCAGGCTACAGTCCTTGGGATTGCAAAGAGTCGAACACAGCGGAAGTAACATACCATGTATGCATGCATGGGCAATGATGAAATGACTATCTGTCACTTGCTCATTAATGTCTCTATTGGTGTTTTTGTCATGAATTCCACTCCTACAAAAAGTAAACTACATTTTTTCCCTCTTTTTTTATTCTGCGGCAAATTCCATTCTGGTCATTTCACCCCAATGGCAGTCTATTCATAGAAGCCAATGGTATTAAGCCATGAGTACCATAAATCAAACTTGCATTGGCTTTCCAATTTCTATTTCATTTATTTGGGTCACAGAATTCCATCTTAACTGGAAACTGTGTTAAGATGCATTCTTTCTCGAAAACTGCACAGACGACTGAGCAATGGGGAGACCACTTCCCCGTGGGATTAGTTAAACCATTTCTTCCTTGATGCCTTTTGAGGGCGCATGGTGACAAATCCCAGAGGGGAAGAAGAAAAGTCAGCCTCCATTACCCACCTTGCTGGAGATGCAGGAGAAAGGGGGACACATTTATTTGTATTTAAAAGACCATGCTGTTGAAGACATTCATCATACATATGGTGTCTCTTTTCCCCACATAAATACAGATGACGTCCTTTACACTCGCACAGTTATAGAAATACCTGTGTTTCAACTTCAGTACTTTGGTTGTTGCCTCTTTTAAAGATTGCCTTTTTTGATGTGGACCGCGTTTTACAATTTCTCATTTATTTATTTTCGGTCGTGCTGGGTCTTTGTCGCTGGGTGCAGGCTCTTTTTCTAGTGGTGGCGAGCAGGGGCCAGTCTCTAGTGGGTGGGCTTCTCACTGTGGTGGACTCTCTTTCTGCAGGGCACAGACTAGGTGCCCAGGCTTCAGCAGTCGCAACCCTTGGGCTTCAGCAGTTGCCGCTCCTGGGCCCTGGAGGACGAGCTCAAGAGTTGTGGCGGTTCAGTTCAGTTCCGTCACTCAGTCGTGTCTGACCCTTTGTGACCCCATGGACCACAGCACACCAGGCCTCCCTGTCCATCACCAACTCCCAGCGTCTACTCAAACTCACGTCCACTGAGTCGGCAATGCCATCCAACCGTCTCATCCTCTGTCACCCCCTTCTCCTCCTGCCCTTCCATCTTTCCCAGCATCCTGGTCTTTTCCAATGAGTCGGCTCTTCACATCAGGTGGCCAAAGTATTGGAGCTTTGGCATCAATGTATTTTCTCGCTATTACTCTGTTCTTGGAACTATACACATGCATATTCTTTCCGATTCATACAATCCAGCAATTGGCCATTAACATCATCGTTTTACCGATGTTGAAACTAGATTTCAAAAAGCTTTTAAAAAACGTTCGTGTCACTCTGTATCTACACCAAAGTATGGGCATTACAGAAAAACTGAGGTTAGTAAGGCAGGTATACTTGACCAATTTCTGTCCCATAAACGGGCTTCCCTGAGGCTCAGACCATAAGATATCTGCTTGCACTGAGGGAGACCTGAGTTCAATCAAGATAAAGTGAAAGTGAAAGTCGCTCAGTCGAGTCCGACTCTTTGCAACCCCGTGAACTATGCAGTTCGGGGAATTCTCCAGGCCAGAATACTGGAATGGGTAGGCTTTCCCTTCTCCAGGGGATCTTCCCAACCCAGAGATCAAGCCCAGTTCTCCCGCAATTGCAGGCAAATTCTTTACCAGCTGAGACACCAGGGAAGCCCTTGTTTAGATAACCCATGCATAACACACATTTGAGTAGGGAAATCATGGATTGGCCAGAAAGTTCATTGGGATTTCTCCATAACCTCTTACAGAAAAACCCCAACAGACTCTATGGCCAGTATATCTTAACATTCTCTACAGATGGACGTTATATATAATGAAGCTCTTTTCTGCTGGGGTTTTTCCTTAAATGAAAAAAAAAATGACCTTTATTCAATACCTTCAGCCCTTGTAGCGATTTCAGATAATATGGTGGTGATTATTGTAGGTTTAATCAAATGATACAAGAATTTGCATTTGTTCTTGAAAATTGCCCTCAAGTCATCACAGTGAATTTTTCTTTAAACATCACCTGGATTCTATTTGCTAGTTCAAAACAGTTCTACCAGGACTTCCCTAGCAGGTTCAGATGTGGCGCTTCCAAGGCTGGGGATGCAGTTTCACACCCTGGTTGGGGAGCTAAGATCCTGCGAGCCATGTCGTGTGGCCAAAATTAAAAAAAAAAAAAAATTACCAATTTGTTGTTTGTCTCATATTCATTGAGTCTTGCTAAATGCTTTGCTAGCTTCATAATAAAATGTGGGACTATTTCCTTTTTTCTGTGCTCTAAAACAGGGTAAATATTAGCAAGTGAATCTTATTTTCTTTCATACTTGCATATTATTTTAGGCTGTGCCACATTTTCATTGCCGTGCATGCAAGCTTTTCTCTGGTTGTGATTTCAAAGAAGAAAATTGTGAATGAAGTCATATGGAAAGGCTCTCTTTGAGAAGGTGAGTGGGTGAAGCCAGGAGTGAAGTTATGGCTCTCTGGGATTATATAGTTAGTTTCCAATTTCCTTTCTTCTTGGTGGAAAAATGCAGGCACAGGAAATCATCCCTTTCATTCAAGCTTTCCAATGCATTTGCGCCAACTGGACCAAAGAAGTTGATTTTGAATCTTTAATATCCTTCTTAGCTAAGATTTTCTCTGATCATTTCTTATATTATACATATGGACTCCACACACTTTATTCCATTTTTTATAGTAAACCATTTATCTGTCCCATTTTTTCTTTTCCAAAGAACCCATCAAAGTCAAAATGTAAGTCGTTCAGTCGTGTCTGACTCTTTGTGACTCCATGGACTATAGCGCACCAAGCTCCTCTGTCCATGGGATTCTCCAGGCAGGAATACTGGAGTGGGCTACCATTCCCTTCTCCAGGAGATCTTCCCTGATCCAGAGATCAAACTCTGGTCTCCCACACTGCAGGCAGATTCTTTACTGCCTGAGCCACCAGGGAATTCCCTATAGAAGCCATCCTATGTCTTTTTTTAATCAACTTTTAACCGCATGTACCCTTAAAAATCTTTTAATTTTGATTAATTTCCCTCTAATTCCTGCAGCATCTGCGTACTTTTGGCTCTGGTTGCATTTTGCGTTTTGCTTGGAAAATGCAATATGTGGTTACAAAACTTCCCTTAAGCATCAGTATCATTTAGCAGGCTGAACCAGTTTCTGGAATAACATAGCTCAGTTCCTCAGTGGAATTCTTTATGATTCCAACACTCTTGGCCGCAGCACTCGGAAATATTTCTATTTAAAATTTCATGCCCGCTAGGATCACAAGATATATCCAAAATGAGTATGAGAAAATAGCATGGATTTCTGCCAGCAGCCACACCAGAAGATTTTAAAATATACTTTGGGAGTTTAGCCTTGGTATTTCTTTTCCAAAAAAAAAATGGGAAGGAGTCAGTGATGTTTAGTGGAAAACATTAAGTTTTAAAATTTTCCCATCAACTGAAGCCTATTTAGTGAAAAGTCCTACTCCTGTTATTCCTTCTCTCTTTCTCCTGCTGAGTTTGAGTTACGCACTATTTGACTTAGGAATTTCCAAGCATAGGCACAATGATAAGAACGCCAGAGTGTTTCCAATAAAGCTTTTTCGCTGTCGAATCTGAGGTTAAAATGGTTCATTCCATGAACCCAAAACATGTATTTTAGTCCAACTTTTTGCCACACAGCTATTTTTGTTGTTGTTGATTCCGTTGTGAATTTGGCCACTTAAAAGTGGCTCCGGGGTAAAGAACGTGCCTGGCAGTGTAGGAGACGTGGTTTGCTCCCTGGGTCAGGAATATCCCCCGAAGAAAGAAACAGCAACCCACTCCAGGATTGTTGCCTGGAGAATCCCATGGACAGAGGAGCCTGGCAGGGTACAGTCCCTTGGGTCTTGAAAGAGTCGGACATGACTTGGCGAGTAAGCAACAACAGCAAAGTTGGGGTTTTAGTATGATAGACACCTTCAGATGTTCCACAATGTCGGCATAAAATACTTTGTACTGAAGAAATGTGATTACTCACAATAGCATGAATGGAAAATGTCTCCAAGCAGATCGCTTTCAATAAAAGTGCACTGGGTGTCTTGAAACCTAACTAACCCTGGTCATTGAGGTGGCATCCTCAGAAAATTATGTGCTTTTCACAATTCTCGCACCATCTTACTTGGTTATTTAGCAAAAACTTGTAAAATAAACTGACTGAAAAGAAAACCTGTGCATCAACTCTTAACAGCAAAGATTCTTAGAGGTGGATCTTAAAGATCCATATAGTTACTCCTATTTATTGTCATTATTTGTGTGTGTGGTCCGTCTTGTCCAACTTTTTGCGACCCCATGAATTGTAGCCCACCAGGCTTGTCTGTCCATGGGATTTCCCAAGCAAGAATACTGAAGTGGGTTGCCATTTCCTTCTCCGGGAGGACTTCCCAACCCAAGGATCCAACCAGCATCTCCTACATTGGCAGGAGGATTCTTTATCACTGTGTCACCTGAGAAGCTCATAATTATGTGTGTGTGTGTGTAAGTGTTAGTTAGTGGTGTCTGACTCTTTGAGACCCCATGGACTGTAACCTCTGTCCATGGAATTGTCTAGGCAAGAATACTGGAGTGGGTAGCCGTTTCCTTCTCCAGGGGATCTTCCCGACCCAGGGATCCAACCTGGGTCTCCTGCATTAGATTCTTTACCATCTGAGCCAGCAGGAAAACCATATATAAATCTACACATACACCCCTTTTCCTTTAGCTATGTACCCAGGACTGATATTGCTGTATTATGTGGTAACTCTAGTTTTTGTTTTTTGAACACACTCCATAATCTTTTCCATACTGGTCGTACCCGTTTACATTCTGACCAACAATGCACAAGGGTCCCTGTTTCTCTGCATCCTTGTCCCTATTTGTTATTGCTTGTCTCTTTGATGGTGGCCGTTCTAACAGGAGTGAAGTGATTTCCCATTGTGCAACTTTATATTTATTGTGTATTTTTTTTTTTAATTTATATATTTGGCACTACTGGGTGTTAGTTGTGGCATGCAGGGCCTTTAGCTGCAGCGTTTGGCCTCTTGTTCACTGATAGGAAATCAAACCCTGGCTCCCTGAGTTGGGAGTGTGGGGTCTTCACCCCTGGAACACCTGGGAAGTCTTCTCACTGTGGTTTTCATTTGCATTTCACTGATGGTTAGTGACGTTTAGATCTCCAGCACCTCCTCATGGATCAGCTGGCTGTTGGCATGTCTTCTTCCAAAAACTGTCTCAGTGGGTCCTTCGCCTGTTTTCAAATCAGACTGTTTGTAGGTTCTTTTGCCACTGAGTTATATGAGTTTCTTGTGTATTTTGAATATTAATCTCTTGCCAACAAAGGTCCATCTAGTCACAGCTATAGTTTTTTTCCAGTGGTCATGTATGGATGAGAGAGTTGGACTATAAAGAAAGCTGAGCGACGAAGAGTGGATGCTTTTGAGCTGTGGTGTTGGAGAAGACCCTTGAGAGTCCCTTGGACTGCAAGGAGATCCAACCAGTCCATGCTAAAGGAAAGCAGTCCTGAATATTCATTCAAAGGACTGAGGCTGAAGCTGAAACTCCAATCCTCTGACCACCTGATGAGAAGAATGGACTCACTGGAAACGGCCCTGATGCTGGGAGGGATTGAAGGTGGGAGAAGGGAACGACAGAGGATGAGAAGTTTGAGTGGCATTACCCACTGGATGCACATGAGTTTGAGTATGCTCCGGGACTTGGTGATGGACAGGAAGGCCTGGTGTGCTGTGGTCCATGGGGTGGCAAAAAGTCAGGCACGACTGAGCGACTGAACTGAACTGAACCACATATATGATTTGCAAATATTTTGTCTCATTCCTTATGTTGCCTTTTCATTTTGTCGGTCATTTCTCTTGCTGTGCAGAAGGTTTTTTCTTTGGTTTAGTCCTGTGTGGGTTTTTTTGTTGCTGTTGTTGTTGTTGCTTATGCCATTGAGGTCTTACCCAGAAAAATCATTGTCAAGAAGTATTTCTGGGGCTTCCCTGGTGGTCCAGTGGTTGAGACTTCATCTTCCATTGCAGGGGGTGTGAGTTCAGTCCCCGGTTGGAGAACTAAGGTCCCACATGCCTCATGTCCAAAGAACCAAAAACAAAAAACAGAAGCAATATTGGGAGAAATACAATAAACACTTCAAAAATGGTTCACACCAAAAAAATCCTTTAAGAAAAGAGTATTTACACCATGTTTTCTTCTAGGAGTTTTGTGGTTTCAGGCTGTACATTTTACATTTTAATCTATTTCAAGTTAATATTTGTGGATGATATAAGATAGAGGTCCAGTTTCACTTTTTTCCCATGGTTATCTATTTTTTTCATCACCATTTATCATAGAAACTATCCATTGAGTATTCTTGGCTCTCTTGTTCAATATTGCAGGAGGATGCTTTACCGTCTGAGCCGCCAGGGAAGCCCCTGTTCAGTTAGTTGACGTATATTACATGTCCGTTTTAAGCTGTGATAATTCTAGGCAGACCATAAATTCTGACATGTGTGGGATTCTTTAGTAATTTAACTCTGGGGAATCAAATGGCTATCAAATTGGCACAGGTTATCCAAAGCAAGAATCAACTCACCCTGGCTTATATTCATTGTTTCCTTTGGAATGTTCAGTCCATGCTAGCTAAAAGAAAGGTGAATGATCACATGATTATTTACATTCAGATTTAAAGTCATGTGAAGTGAAAGTGAAAGTTGCTCAGTCATGTCCAACTCTTTGCGACCCCATGGACTCAGTCCATGGGATTCTCCAGGCCAGAATACTGGGTAGCCTTTCCCTTCTCCAGGGGATCTTCCCAACCCAGGGATCAAACCCAGGTCTCCTGCATTGCAGGCAGATTCCTTACCATCCGACCCACCAGGGAAACCCAAGAATACTGGAGTAAGTAGCCTTTCCCTTCTCCAGGGGATCTTCCCAACCCAGAGATGGAACCCAGGTCTCCCGCATTGCAGGAAGATTCTTTACCAGCTGAGCCACAGGGGAAGCCTATGTGAAGTAAATTGGTGTCTTAATGTTCTTTTTTTAAAATTCTTATTTATTTATTTTTGACTGTACTGGGTCTTCCTTCCTGCGAAGGCTTTTTCAAGTAGAGTGGGGGTAGTCTCTCGTGGTTCACAGGCGCCTCATTTTGGTGTCTTCTCTTCTTGCAGACCACGGGCTCGAGGATACTTGGGTGCGTGGGCTTCAGTTGTTGTGGCAGCCGGGCTTACTTGTTCTGAGGCATGTGGGTTCTTTCTGAATCAGGGATGCAAACTGTGTCTCCTGGATCGGCAGACAGATTCTTTACCACTGCACCACCAGAGAACCACCCCGCCCCCTCCACCGGTGTCTTAATGTTCTTAAGGTAACTTTCCCATTAGCACATCATAGTTTCCAATATTCTGCAATCTAACCCACTTGATGTAACTCTCTCATAGCGTATATTTGGGTGAAGTGTATGATGGCGACCATCAGACAGGAAAACAATGACACGCCTCACACATGCCGAAATTCTCTGCTGTTTTGTAGGGATGCAGGTTGTGTAGGGCCGGTGGCTTTGAGCCACCCTAGGGGGGCAGGAATCATCTAAACATTTCCAGGTGCGGATGGGCCTAATACAAGACTCGGTGTCTCAAATTGACAAGTTATAGCTTCAGCCCCTCTTCCTTTCTTCTCATGGAAGTGCTAATAACTAGGAAAATGGTCAAGAGACTGTCAAAAAAAAGAAAAAAAAATAGGAAAAGATATCTGTCTGTGATGTGACTGCATGTTAAAACAGGGAATGAAACCCGGTTGATACTATTATTCTATCAACTTTGTGTTTTAGAAACTATTCCTGTATTGTGCCTGATGACAAACCCCAAATCAACTTGAATAGATCTTGCTGGTTGATCAGAGAGAGGAAGGAAAGAAGAAGAAGAAGAAGTAGGTTGAATATTAACGATCATTATTTAGAATTTTAGGCTGCCCCCTCCCCCTGTTTTATAGTCAAGAATACTGTATTTATTACCAGCAAATAGGTCTTTTGCAAGAATTATCTGATAACACGGTGGCGCTGGTTTAGTAATTGTCATAAGCATGACTCATGGGGACTTCACTGGTGGCCCACCGGTTAACACTCCTCCTTCCACTGGAGGGAGTGAGTGTTTGATCCCTGTTCATGGAGCTAAGATGCCTGGCGGACATGCCTGGCGGGCCAGAAAAGCCAAAGCATAAGAGAGAAACCATATTGTCACAAATTCAGTAAGGAGCTTAAAAATGGTCCATAATTTTTAAAAAGAATCTTTAAAAAAAAATGATGCATGGAAAAGAAAGAAAAGGAAATAATAGAGGAAATGCTCTTCCTTCTAAAGTCAACCACAGCTGTACGTTTGGTCTTATCCAACCCAAGTGTATCACTGGATGCAATCTTCCTCCGTGCTCTTCACTCTGTCCTTCATGTGGGGTTGAGATTTGCCACGTTGCTCTCTGGGAAGATACGATGTGTGTGTATGGTCATACATATGTGATATATTGCAATGATCTTCAGGGAGAAAAGCCATGAGCCAGGATATGTTTATCTCTCCCGGTTTAATTCTGTGAAGCATATCCGATTTTTATACACCAGTACGGATTTGTCCGAAGAATTGATGCCTTTGGAACTGAGGCGCTGAAGAAGACTCCTGAGAGACCCTTGGACTGCAGAGAGGTCCAACCAGTCAGTCTTAAGGGAAATCAACCTTAAAAACTTGTTGGAAAGACTGATGCTGACCCTCCAGTATGCTGATTCGAACAGTTGGCTCATTGGAAAAGTCCATTGAGGGCTGGAGGAGAAGAGGGCGTCAGAGGATGAGATGGCTGGATGGCATCACTGATGCAATGAACATGAACTTGGGCGGACTTCAGGAGATGGTGAGGGACAGAGGCCTGGCGTGCTGCCCTCCGTGGGGTCACAAAGAGTTGGACAAGACTGGGAGACTGAACAGGAACTAATCTGTCCATCTGTACCATTCCAGCAGCTCCAGGGCACCATCAGAAATGTAGAAATTCTTACCAGTGGAAACATTCCCCCAACATTATGCAGTAGGTGACATCTAGGGCGTTTAAATCCAGCACTTCTGCTCAAGAAGCTAGCCCAACAAAGGGGACTTTGATGATGGTCCAGTAGTTAAGACTTGGCCATCTAAATGCAGGGGGCACAGGTTCGGTCCCTGGTCAGGGAACCATTAAAGATCACACATGTACCCCAGTGTCCATTGCACCACTGTTTACAATAGCCAGGACTTGGAAGCAACCTAGATGTCCATCAGCAGATGAATGGGTAAGAAAGCTGTGATACATATACACAATCGAATATTACTCAGCTATGAAAAGGAATGCATTTGAGTCAGTTCTAAGGAGGTGGATGAACCTGGAGCCTATGATACAGGGTGAAGTAAGTCAGAAAGATAAACACCAATACAGTATATTAACGCATATATATGGAATGTAGAAAGACGGTAACGATGACCCTATATGGAAGACAGCAAGAGACACAGATGTAAAGAATAGACTTTTGGACTCTGTGGGAGAAGACAAGAGTGGGACAATGTGGGAGAATGGTATTGAAACATGTATGTTACCATTTGTGAAACAGATCGCCAGCCCAAGTTCGATGCATGAAGCTAGGAACTGGGACAACCCAGAGGGATGGGGTGGGGAGGGAGGTGGGAGAGGGGTTCAGGTTGGGGAACACACGTACACCCATGGCTGATTCATGTCGATGTTCGGCAAAAACCACTACAATATTGTGAAGCAATTAGCCTCCAATTAAAATAAAATAAATAAATAAATTTTTTAAAAAAAAGATCACATGCTTCCAGGTGCAGCCAAAAAAAAAAAAAGGTGCAACATGAGAGATACACCTAAGAATTTGTTTCATTCTTGGAGCCAAAGATGAATAGGAAAAAAATACGTGTTTAAGAGGACTTGTTCTAGTGCTGTTTCCTGCTTTCTAGATGGTAGATATTGTGCAACTCCTGTGATGACTTGCGGCTACATTTTCTTCTCCATAAAATTGAGTTAATAACGCTTATCCTCCTCTCAGTTTTTTTTTTTCCACTGCAAGAATAAAAAGAGAAAACGCTTGGAAAGCACTATGTAAATTCCACAGCTTTATAAAGATGAAAGGTAGGATTACTCAGTCATATTTTTACACTTCACTTGAAAGCTCAAATAAAAGAGTCCTTCCTATAAAGAGCGGTTCTACTTCTGCCTGAAATAAATTCTGATACTAGAAAGCATCAGATTTCTTTTTTGTTAATGAGAAATGGGGGATAACCCTCGTGGTCCCGTGGTTAAGACTGCCTTCCAAAGCAGCAGGTGTGGGTTCAGTCCTTGGTCTGCGAGCTAAGAATCCACGTACCTAGTGACAAAAACAACAACAACAACAGCAACAAAAAAGAATGTAAAACAGAAGACATATTGTAAAAAGTTCACTGAAGACTTTTCAAAATGGTCCACATCAAAAAAAATCTTTTAAGAAAATGGAGAAAGTTTCTTATAGTAGTCCCTATTTCTGTCTTGAATACAAATGTGTGAGATGGACTTTTGTGTGGAAGGCATTCTGCAAAGGGACCAATTCGATAGTTATCCAACCATCGTGCTCATGGTTCTAGCATTGCATTCTTGCAGACTTCAGCCTTAACCATGCAGACAGGTGAGCACACCTGTATTTGAACTTTTAAGCTATGTGAGAATAAAATAGTAAATGGATCCATTGAGGATTCATTCAGAGCTCAGACACTCAGTCATCACTATTTTGCAACCCCGTGGACTGTAGCCCCGCCAGGCTCCTCTGTCCATGGGATTCTCCAGGCAAGAATCCTGGAGTGGGTTGCCACGCCCTCCTCCAGGGGATCTTCCCCACCCAGGGATCAAACCCGAGTCTCTTGCATCTCCTGCATATGCAGGCAGGTTCTTTATCAGTTGAGCCACCAGAAATTTACCACAAATGTAGTTATCTCCTGATATCTTATTATCTTTAAGACTCATAATGTATGAAATTGCATTACGTAAAACATGATGACTGCATCAAATTAAGTGTCCAAACCTATATGGCTGGTTACGATTCATTTATGGAGAAGTGACCTTTTCATTTTATTTAATATTTTAAGTAGGTATTAAAGCACTTATATAGATTTTTTTATTAACATTTTTAATAAATTTTTAAAGAATAACTTATTTATTTTTGGCTGCATTGGGACTCCATTGGACTGCACTGGGACAAGCCCGTATGTTCTGTGTTGGCCGCGAGCAGGGTCTCCTCTCTAGTTGTAATGTGCAGACTTCTCATCACAATAGCTTTTCTTGTTGTGGAGTACGGGCTCTAGGTACTCCAGCTTCAGTCGTCTGGGCACGTGGTCTTAGTTGCTCTGTGGCACGTGGGATCTTCCTGGACCAGGGATCAAACCCGTGTCTCCTGCATTGGCAGATGGACTCCCATCCACTCTACCAGAAGGGAAGTGCTATTTCCTACGTTTTGAAAATGTCTTTCGCGGGAGCTACATTTTTAAAAACTTCCGTTGCAGGGGTACAGCATTCATCCTCGTCGGAATCTGTATGCGGTGGTGGTCCTTTTGAGGCTACCTCGCCCGTTTTATACGCCACAAGTCGAAATTATGAAAAAACATACTGATTTCCAGAAAATGTTAAACATTATAGACTTTTTTCCCCCAATGTTTTGAATTTGAAATGTTGAGTGACTGCTACTCCTTTTTGAAGCTGGTTGTTTAGTGATATGTACACACCGTCAAATATTTGCCACTTGATTGATACTCTTGTGAAAATAGGCAAATTACAATGGAATATGTGACTGTCAAATTTAGACGAAGAGGAAACAAACATTGCAGTGTAAATTTCAGTGTGACGTGTTTTTTTCCCCCCTAGTAGCGATGGTTTGAAAGGAAACAGTTTTCTAAATTGCTCTGAGCTCTTTGTAAGATCTCCCAGTAGCCCATGTAGCACAGTGTTATTGCTGATTTCCAAATTCTGGATTGGGTGGTTGTTGTTTAGTCCCTAAGGCAACTCTGACTCTTTGTGACCCCGTGAACTACAGCACACCAGGCGCCACTGTCTTCCATTATCTCCTGGAGAGATGTTTACTGGGGTTTTAGTTGATTTACAATATTGTTAGTTTGTGATGCATAACACTGTGAATCAGTTATGAGTATACATGTAGCTACTCTTCTTTTAGATCCTTTCACCCACAGGTCGTTGCAGAGTGTTGGGTACAGGTCCCTTGGAGGTCCTTGTTAATTGTCTACATGTAGTCATGCCTGTATGTCAACCCCACCCTTTCCATTTATCTCCTCCGTGGGAAAGATCGCAGGCGGGAGGAGAAGGGGGCGACAGAGGATGAGATGGCTGGATGGCATCACTGACTCGGTGGACATGAGTCTGAGCAAGACCTGGGAGATGGTGAAGGACAGGGAAGCCTGGTGTGCTGCAGTCCCTGGGGTCATGAAGAGGCGGGCTTGACTGAGTGACTGAACTGTCTTTGCTTTCCCACCTCGTAACCATGTTTGTTTTCTGTGTCTGTGACTCTGTTTCTACTTCGTATGTAAGGTGTTTTTTTTTTTAGTACTGACTTTTTAAGATTCAACATATAAGTGATAGCATATGATATTTATCTCTCTCTGACTTACTACACTTTGTATAATTTCTAGGTCCATCCATGTTGCAGCAAGTGGCATTATTTTGTTCCTTTTTCGTGGCTGAATAATATTCCATTGTCTATATGTGCACATCTTCTTTATTCACCATTCCTCTCTTGATTGACAATTTGATTGCTTCCATGTCCTGGCTATTGTATGTAACACTGTTGTGAACATTGGGATGCATGTATTGTTTCGAATTATGGTTTTCGCCGGATATATGCTCAAGAGTAGTATTGCTGGGTCATATGGTAGCTCTATTTTTAGTTCTTTCCTGTGACTGTGATCTTCTTTGGAGACAGTGCTTGCAGATGTAAGTTGAGATGTCATGTGGGCATAGAGTGGGCTCCTCATTAATATGACTGCTGTCTTTATAAGAAGAGAAGACATATAGAAATATACATGCACAGGGGGCCTTTCCAGGTGGTGCACTATTAAAGAATCTGCCTGCTAATCCAGGGGATGGAGGTTCAATCCCTGGGTCTGAAAGATCTTCTGGAGAAGGAAATGGCAACCCATTCCAGTATTCTCACCTGGAGAAATGCTATGGACAGAGGAGCCTGGCGGGGCTACAGTCCATGGGGTCGCCAAGAGTCGGACACGACTGAGCGACTAAGCACATGCCCGGAGAGGAGACTTCCAGGTAGAAAGAGAGACACTGGAGGAAACTCATGTGATGATGGAGGCAGAGATGGGAGTGAGGAAGTGACAAGTCACGGGATGTCAGAGACTGCTGGGTGGCAGGGGATATTCTGAGAAAGGACACAGCCCCAGGGACACCCAGATTTCAGACTTCAGCTCCAGGACCGTGAGAGAATGGATGCATGTGGTTGATAGCTACACTGTTTGCGATAGATTGTTTTAGCAGCCACAGGAATCCAACACAGTGGTTTTTTTTTTTTTTAATGCTTACCTCTTTTAAAAAATATATTTTGCCTCTGCCCTGAGACACAGGGGATCTAGTTCCCTGACCAGGAATAGAACCCAGAACGTGAGCCCCTGCCCACACTCACATCCATTGAGTCAGTGATGCCGTCTAACCGTCTCATCCTCTGTCGTCCTCTTCTCCTTTCTTCTCTGGGTTTCATGGTCGAACCTCTGTCTTGCATCTCCCTTCCCTGATTTCGTGTCTGGCTAGCTGTTTGTTTTTTCTCTTTTCCCATGTCTGGTTTTTTTTTTTCCCCTATTTACCCCTGCACTGGCAAGACAGACAGTGGGAGGTATTCCTTGGATCCGGGCTACAGAGTTCTGTGGGTTCTATTTAAAGTTTGATGTGCACCATTTTTAAAATCTTTCTTGAATGTGACAATACTACTTCAGTTTTATATTTTGGGTTTCTGGCCGCGAGCTGTGAGGGATCTTAATTCCCTGACCAGGGGTCCAACCCACACCCTTTGCATTGGAAGGTGAAGTCTTAAGCACTGGACCACCAGGGAAGGCCCAAGATGTGTGGGTTTTAGTCCTCCTTGGGCGCACCTGTCAAGAATCTCTTTCATCCCCAACAACTTTTCTCTGTGCTTGGTTGTCGTGGAAATGCCATAGATCATCCGAGGAGACACATCCTAATGGATAAAAGTCAAGGTTTCCGTGGACTTTTGAAACTGATGCATAGGCTGATATTTGCCATGTGACATTGCTGAATGTATATATTTTTCTGATTCAGTGGGTCTATCTGTAAAAATTTAATGCTGCATATGCAAACATCCTTAATATCTTTCCACCATGGCTCAATACGCATTCATGGATATGCTGTAACATTTGTTTTCATGTCTTTGCTACACCTGCGATGTCTCACTTAGCTTCTTCCCTTTAAATTTCATAAGAGATTTCTATTAATTTATTATAGCACTGCACAAATTAGGACAGATTGTCTTCCCCCTCAGCCTCTGAGACTGTCTCCTGGGGACACTTGCCACCAAGCCCAGTGACACCACCTTCAATGATAAAGATGTTGAGCTTGATTTTAGATTATAACGTTCTCCCAATAAGCTGCATTTATGAAGAATTATTTTTTTTTGTCATTTTCTCTAGCCTGATGAGACCGGAATCATATTCTGAGTCAATAGAGCTAAGAGTGAGATATAGACCTTTTCATGAAGTCTCTATTTGGTCCATATTTCAAATAAGCTGGCACATTATCTTCCCAATTCATGCAAACCTGTGTAAGTTTCCATACATTTTATGCCAAACCCAGAAGCTAATCTCATTGGCAAATCATGTTGAAAATATGGAGGCAATGGCAATTAAAAAAAAAATCAGTAAGATCCAAAAAATGGACTAATAATTAAAAATAGCAAATGGCAATAGCATCCATGTAACCGGAAATAAAAGTGTTCTAAATATTACTGTTTATTCTTTAGTAAAGATTTTTGTAAAGTTTTTTTTTTTAATGTGAACCATTTTAAAAGTCTTTATTGCGTGGGTTACAATATCGCCTCTATTTTATGTCTTGGGGTTTTTGGCCACCAGACAAGTGGAATCTTAGCTCCCCGTCCAGAGATCACACCTGTACTTGCTGCGTTGAAAGGAGAAGTCTTCAACCCCTGGACTGCCAGGGAAGTCTCCACGTTATTGATTGCAAGGGATTTTATTCATTCATTCATTTCTGGCTGTGCTGGGTCTTTGTTGGTGCTTGCGGGCTTTTTCTAGCGGCAGCGAGCAGGGGCTACTGTCAAGTTGTGGCGTGTGGGCGTCTCATTGCGGGGGCTCCTCTTGGAGACTGTGAACTCTAGGGCGAGCAGGCTTCAGCACTTGTGTCGAGGGGGCTCAGTTGCTCCTCGGCACGTGTGTTCCTGCTGGACCAGAGATGGAACCCGCGTGCCCTGCCCTGGAGGGTGAAGTCTCAACCACAGGACTGCCAGGAAAGCCCCATTCTTGTTACAGTTCAGTTCAGTTCAGTTCAGCCGCGCAGTCGTGTCCGACTCTTTGCGACCCCGTAGACCGCAGCAGGCCAGGCCTCCCTGTCCATCGCCAACTCCCGGAGTTTACTCAGACTCATGATGTCCATTCTTGTTCAGATGTACTGTTTTTCAAGTCTCCACTGACAGGCCTCTCCAGGTTAGAAGCTCGATGGCCCCATTGATGATAAGGGAGAACCTACAAAACGTTGATGCTCACTTTGAGGGAATCCGGTTTGTCTGGGACAAGAGAGTAGGAAGGTGCAGTCACGCTTATGCAGAGGGAAAATGGGAGGGTCAGAGTAAGGGAAACACAGCGATGGGAACTGCATCTGAAAATGCAGCTCGTTGATGTCTCCGTGAGCTCTCCTTGGGCGTGAGATTTCACCAGCGGCTGGCTTTGTGACTCCATCACTCTGCTGCTGCACCCTCCAGAAGCCAGTCATCCCTGGTCCACCCTCCTGTAGCCAGAGGCTGCCGTCGCAAATCCCTCTGCGGAGTTAAAGCCATTGTCCACATACCTGGGGTTTTCACAGCCGCTGAAAACCCTTCATACCCACCCCACTCCCACTCCAGCACCGTCTCCGAGGTTAACAGGGTCATGTCTCAGTTCTTTGGAGTATTCTCCAAAATGATCTGTTTTTATTTCATTTCAAAATGATGGATCTAGTGGTCATAAACACGGCTATTGTGGAGGAAAAACTTTATGATGAAAAAGAAGGAAGTCTCACTAATTTTAATGGATGTGTAAGAACAGAGGACTGGGGAACTTCAGTGGTGGTCTAGTGGCTTTGATGCCACACTCCCAATGCAGGCGTCCTGGGTTCAATCCTTAGGCAGGTAATTATATCCTACATGCCTACATCCTAAGACCTGGTGCAGCCAAATAAATGAGTATTTAAAAAAAATACAAAGGATCATCATTAAATTCAGAGGCTACTTCAAACTGATTCTCCATGAATATTTATTGAATGAAAGTCTGACATTTATTAACTCTTAATATATATATGTGTATATATACGTAGGCACATATGTATATATGTATGTTATTTATAGAAATTCTGGTTTAAGTAATAAGCTATTTTTTCTATATTTATGCATGTGCATGTACATGTATCTATGTTACATAAATTCTACTTTTAAATAATAATTATTAACTAATATTATTACTATAAATAAGTACTGATGTAATTAATTACTATAGGTAATTATTTACTAATTAATATGATTGATTATAAATAAAATAATTCAAGATACTTAATAATAAAATAATAATAATAGGATGCTTGTTTTCTTTTTCCATTTATTTTTATTAGTTGGAGGCTAATTACTTTACAATATTGTAGTAGTTTTTGCCATACATTGACATAAATCAGCCATGGATTTACATGTGTTCCCCATCCTGAATAACAGGATAATAAAAACAATAATTTTGATTTAAATAAATAAGTCCCTATTATAAGGATTTCCCTGGTGACTCAGTAAAGAACCCACCAACTCAGGAGACATGGGTTCGATCCCCGGGTTGGGAAGATCGACTAGGCAAGAACACGTATATGTATATGTGTGTGTATATGTTCTATATATGAACTATGATTTAAATAATACACCATGCCTACATATATGAATATGTGTACCTGTGTGTTATTTAGATATAATTCTTTGATTAAATAATGTAATGTCCCTTTTACATGTGTATTGAATATACGTATATATTCAATATATATAAATTTTGGTTTAAATAGTACCTTATCCCAACATATAAAAATATAGTATTATATATAGATATACAGTTGTACCAAGCATATAGTATTCTGTCCTTCTCCAGGGGATCTTCCCAACCCAGGAATCTGCATTGTCAGGCAGGTTTTTTACCAGTGAGCTACCTAGGAAGCCCTTTAAAGGCAGTTACTCCCGTTCAAAATCCACTTGAAAGATTCTCAGATAATTGTAACTACATTAATAGAAATATGGGCTTCCCTGGTGGCTCAGATGGTGAAGAATCTGCCTGCAATGCAGGAGACCTGGGTTCAATCCCTGGGTGGGGAAGATTCCCCTGGAGAAAGAAATGGCAACCCTCTCCAGTATTCCTGCCTGGAGAATCCCATGCACAGAGGAGCCTGGCGGGCTACAGTCCATGGGGTCGCAAAGAGTCAGACACAACTGAGCAATTAAGAAAAAAAATTGCAGTATCCTTGAATACTGGAAAATTGTCCCTGAAGTGTTTGAAAATGACTTTGATGTCTCCTAGTTTGGTTGACGTCTAAAGACTTTGTTGTAAGCAAGGTCAGCTTGTCCATCAAGACCAGCAGGACAGCTGACTGCTTCCAAGCTTGAGTTTGGGGGAAATGGTTACTATTAAGAGGAGAAGCTTCCTGGTGGTCCAGTCGCTGAAACTCTGTGCTCCCGATGCAGGGGACCTGAATTCAATCCCTGGTCAGGGAGCTAAATCCCACCTGCCACAGCTAAGACCCCGGGCAGCAAAATAAATAAATGTAAAACATTTTTTAAAAGAAAGAGGGCATGCTTACGTACACAGCCTTAAAATAAGAGATCAACACTCCAAATTGACCATGAGAAAACGAAACAGGAGCCCCGAATTGCCTGGATTTGTTACTCTCTGTCAGGTGTTGGTGAACCATGGCCGTCAACCAAGTTGAACCTGACATCTAATTTATAAAATAACCGTTATTGGAAAATAACCCCAATTCGCTTCTGTGGCTTCATGAGACCTAAAGGAGCAGAACTGGGTCGTTCCAACAGAACCTTTAGGTCTGCGAAGCCTAAAATAATTATTATTTTGACCTTTTAAAAAACAGTTTTCTCACCCTGTCCTAGCTTCAAGCAGAGTGTGTGTCTATATTAAAAATGATGTGCTTGTTACATTAGCTGTGTTAGTGGAGCCTACTGTGGTTATTGTTTGACAGTATTTCTGCATCACACCATCATGGTGTATGCCTTAAACTTACAGTGAGATACACACACACATATCATTTATTTCTCAATAAAACAGAAAAAAAAAAAAACCCTGCTGAGAGAACACCCAGTAGCCGTGGTCCACATTGAGACTAAACACTGATTTTTATATGCACTTACTATTTTCTTTAGAAGAAAATAAAAAAAGCACAAGGATCATAATAATGACAGTAATAGCAATCATGTTTCTTTAGTCAGACAACACAGTGGTTTTGTGTCTGGCATCAAAAAGAAATGATATTCTATCACTGGGGCCTTAAAGTCTTTCTTCCACTATTTTATAAGGAAAGAGCATATTCTGGGGACTTCCCTGGTGGTCCAGTGGTGAAGACTTTGTCTTCCACTGCAGGGGGTGTGGGTTCGATCCCAGGTCAGGGAGCGAAGATCCCACATGCCTCCAGGTCAAAAAAAACAAAGTATAAATCAAAAGCAGTACTGTAACTAATTCAAGAAAGACTTTTAAAATGGTCTACATAAAAAAAAAAATCTTTTTTAAAAAAGAGCATATTTCGTCTAAACATTCTGTACTTGAAATCAGATACAAAACCCTTAGAATTATGACCAAAGAAAGCAAAATTCCCATAGTTTCACCTAATTTTGGAAATAATCCAATCTGTATATATAATTCTTGCAGTGTACATTGAAATGCATGGAGATGCTTTTAAAAGATGTTTTTAAGGGTTGAATTTGCACCTGGTTATGAAATATGTGGAATTTCATGTATGGACCTCATTCTTTGAAACTAGTGTCTCTAAATACATGCAAGTTTGCAACTTGTAACTAGCCCTGTCTGGTGGTTAGCATAGGGTACAGCTCAGACATAGAATATTTTCATCACTGAAGAGACAGTTCCACTATAAAGTACAGTTCTAAAATGAAGGAGAGCAGATTTCCAAAAGTTTCTAAAAGGCAAATCACTCATAATTTTCAATATTGTGACATCTTTTCTAAAGGGAATATACTTTATAATGCATTTTTCAAACTCTGTTCTCTAGCAATGTTTTAAGAATTACGACCATTTATAAAACACATGTGAGCACAATTGAAATCGCAATGAGATTTCCTTTATCTGAGGGAGGATACATTTGATTTTTCTTTCCCCTCCTCAGTCAGTTTGGAAATATGCATCTTCCGTATCTAGAGAGTTCATCTGAATCCAGAAAAAGAAAAAAGGTTCAAAAGATGACCTTTTTGTGCAAGCTAACTTAAATGTGCTGGCATTATTGAAAGGTTGTTGTTGACCCACGAAAAGACGCCGGGATTCTTGGCCTCCGGAGGAGAAGAATTCAATCCGGGGCCAGAGACGAGGCTTGATCGCTCAGACCTTTTGTGTAATAAAGTTTTATTAAAGTATAAAGGCGATAGAGAAAGCTTCTGACATAGGCATCAGAAGGGGGCAGAAAGAGTACCTCCCTGCTAGTCTTCAGCTGGATCTTATACAGTCACTGGCAGTCTGTTAATGAAAGAAAGGAATGTCTTAAAACTCAGAATGGCACCAAGCACCTCCTCCATAAGATGTATTTTGGGATAATCTTGGCACCAGAGGATTCATCCTGGGCCATAAAACGATTGACTTGAATCTTATCGAAGGGCAGATTACCACACGAATAGTTCTGTTTACATAGATTAGGGGAACAATGTCCGAGTATAACATACTGGTTTGTCAAGTAGGTTTTGAGTCATTAGGTGGAACCAACTTGAAGACAGAGTCTGGGGTAAATGTGTAGCACATTAACATAGCTTAAGACAAACATTTCCATAAGAAAAACCACACTGGTTAACTCAAGGTTTGAAAATAGTCAACTTCAGGTGAAACCAGGTGTCACTATGGCAACACGGTATTTTAAGAGAAACCTCCTTTTAAGTTTGTATAGAGAAGGAAAAAAAAATATCACTAGTTTGTTTCCTCCTGCCGCTTAAGAGAGATAAAAATGTCTGACACTTGCAGACTATTTCCTCCATTTGGAGACCCCTGGCCTTCCTGCCTGTTACCCTCTCATTATCATATCTTATGTTTTATTATTTCTGTGTCCGTCAGCTCAATGCAGAGTGAAAAATGCTGGCTAGCTTTTTTTCTCCCCCTTAAGCTCAATAAAATCTTATTAAGTGGACCCTTGAAGGCATTCATTAAATCTCTATGAGGCAGACCGCTAGGACTGTCGATACTCTGGTTATTGGTTTCTAGGGTCTAACTTCATATTTCAGAACTAACTTAATTTGTGTGCTCCCTGGACTGGGTTTTCAAGGGACAGTATCACTTTTCACACACACAGAAGTGGAAACAACTATCAGAAATCAATGGCCATTTTCATGCATCTCAAATAAGTGTTTGTCCTCTAAAAATCAACAACCCGCCTCAGGAGCAAAGACTCAGTATAGACTCAGTAGACTCATGGGCATCTTCCTGGAGGGCCATCAGCGTTACTTGAAATGGAATGAAAATTCTGTTCTGTAGAACCTTCTTCACTGCCTACTCATTTATTTTTCCTAGAAACATAGTCTTCACTTATTCATCCGGTCGAGTCGTTTAGATGGACTTTACCTTTCCGTTATGCAGAAATCTGTCTCCTAGGGAATAAGGAAAGAGACAAAAATTAGGGGGGAAAGAAGCAGTGATTAAAAAATGTTCTGAGAAATGAAACTTCCCTGGTAGTCCAGTGGTTAAGACTCCACACTTCCACTGCAAAGGTTCAGTCCCTAGTCAGGGAACTAAGATCTCACGAGCTGTGTGGCATGGCCAATAAAGAAGTAATAAGTTAAGCTAATGGGAAAAAAAGAAAACAAGAATATAAAAACAAACAAACAAACAAAACATACTCTAAGAGAGGATATCAATGTTTATCTAAGAATTGCCTTCCAGTTAAATCACTGAGTTGATTACAGAAAGAACCTCTTCTTACTCCCAATACTTCCAATTATTATATTACTTAAAATGAAGACTATTTTCAAGAAATGTTTTTAAAACATTTGTATCAAACTATGTAACTTATTCTCTTGCCTGGGAAATCCCACAGATGGAGGAGCCTGGTAGGCTGCAGTCCATGGGGTCGCTAAGAGTCGGACGCGACTGAGCGACTTCACTTTCACTTTTCACTTTCACGCTTTAGAGAAGGAACTGGCAACCCACTCCAGTATTCTTGCCTGGAGAATCCCATGGACAGGGAAACCTGGTGGGCTACACTCCATGGGGTTGCAAAGAGTTGGACATGACTGAGCAACTAAGCATGTGTGCAAATTTGTATCCTTTGAATCCTTGGTTGTGAGTTGATAGCTGGTGTCACACAGAGTATAATTTAGCTCAGTTCAGTTCAGTTCAGGGGCTCAGTCGTGTCTGATTCTTTGCGACCCCCTAGGCTGCAGCACGCCAGGCTTCCCTGTCCATCACCAACTCCCGGAGCTTGCACAAACTCATGTCCATTGAGTCAGTGATGCCATCCAACCATCTCATAGCATACTGGGCACCTACCGACCTGGGGAGTTCATCTTTCAGCGTGATATCTTTTTGCCTTTTCATACTGCTCATGGGCTTCTCAAGGCAAGAATACTGAAGTGGTTTGCCATTGCCTTCTCCAGTGGACCACGTTTTGTCAGAACTCTTCACCACGACCTGTGCATCTTGGGTAACCCTACACAGCATGGCTCATAGTCTCATTGAGTTAGACAAGGGTGTGGTCCGTGTGATCAGTTTGGTTAGTTTTCTATGACTGTGGTTTTCATTCTGTCTGCCCTCTGAGGGATAAGGGCATATTTTAGCTCAGGATCCTAATTACGTCAATGCCATTCTCTCTCTAAGTTAATTGCTTAAGATGGCATCTAATAAAAAGCATTTATTGATTTAGTCTCATGATTCCTAAGACTGGTTTCAGCTTAAATGTAAGGAAGCAATGCATATCTTCAGTGTAACTTTCTCCGATCATATGATGCATGAAAATGGTTAGTTCCTTCTGATAGTATATATTGGGGGTTTTGTTTTCTTGTTAAAGAGACTTTTATTTTGAAACAGTAGTAGACTTAACAGAATTATCGTGAAGATTGTTCAGCAAGGTCTCATAGACTTCAAGCCCACTTTTTCTTATTATTACCTCTGTCTATTGGCATGATACATTGGTCACAAGTAATGAGCCACTAACAGTCAATGCATTACTATTGTGACGCTAGGAATGTAGCCCACCAGGCTCCTCTGTCCATGGGATTCTCCAGGCAAGAATACTGGAGTGGGTTGCCATTCCCTTCCCCAGGAGATCTTCCCCACCCAGGAAGGAATTTTACCTCCATGCCATGATACCAATTTTTTTTACCCCTTCCTGGAACACCACACTTAGACTGTGGGTTTACTTGCATCAGACCCAAGAGAAAGCTCCAAATGCCCACATGTTACACGTCCATATGTGAAGAAAGTTAACCGATAAAGGCACAAGGGAGGAGGTTTGCTCTTGGAAAATGGCATCTGGGGATCCTGCTTCCGACTCAGATAAAGAATTTCCACTGTCATCTTTCCTAATCACTTCGGGGTTTCATCTACACCTCCTCTCTCCTGCACGCGCGCGCACACACACACACACACACACCTTCACAGACACTGTCTTATCTGTCCATTGACCAGCTTTTGCTTCCAAGGCCCATGCAATTTAAAGTTGAAAACTTGCAGCCTCAAAATAGGAAAACCCAAAGTATTCTTCCTTTTTTTCCTTCTTTCTCCTTTTGTCTTTTCTTCTTTCTGTCTTTCTCTTTGTCTCTCTCTTGTTTCTTTTTGCCTCCCTCCGTCCTTTCTTCTCAGTGAAATGTGGAAATTGTTGTTGTTGTTTAGTCGATAACTCATGTCCGACTGCTTTGCGATCCCATGGACTGTAGCCCGCCAGGTTCCTCTGTTCATGAGATTCTCCGGGCAAGAATACTGGAGTGGGTACCCTGTCCCTTCTCCAGGGGATCTTCCCGACCCAGGGATCGAACCTGGGTCTCCCACATTGAAGGCAGATTCTTTACCATCTGAACCACCAGGGAAGCCCAAGAATACTGGAGTGGGTAGACTATCCCTTCTCCAGGGGAACTTTCTGACCCAGAAATCAAACCAGGGTCTCCTGAACTGCAGGTGGATTCTTTACTAGTGAAACTACCCGGGAAGCCCATAGTACTCAAACTAGTGCTAACTAGGTCATTTTTCAAAACCTCATAAAATCATTGAAAATTTGACATTATGCCCTTTTATTCTGCACATTTATTTAAAAGTGCATGCTAAGTCATTTCAGTCCTGTCCAACTCTTTGGGACCCTATGGACTATAGCCCACCAGGCTCCTCTGTCCATGGGATTTCTCAGGCAAGAATAGTGGAGTGGGTTGCCATTCTCTTCGCCAGGGGATGGTCCCGACCAAGGGACTGAACTCGAGTCTCCTAGTTGGCAGGTGGATTCTATAGCACTGAGGCATCAAGGAAGCCCCAATATATTAACAGAAATTAGTACCTGCCTAACAAACACATACACGCACAGAATCAGCCATGGGAATAATTCTCCACACCTGAATATTTCCTTCCAGAACAGGTGTAGCTGAAGCTCGTTTGTTGAAGTAATCAAGGAAAACACTCTGGTTGTCATTTCTCAAAAAAGATCAGTATTTCTCTGGGGAAATATCAATGCCGTTCACTGGGATCCGTTTCCTCATAATTCTGTGTCTCTTTTAAGCTCACTTTGCCTCTATAAGACACACTTGGGGATTTCAATTTTATTTTGTTTATTTTCACATCCGGTGGTTTTTGAAGATGTTTGCTTATATATGTCCATTTCAGTGATTAAAAAAATAATGTAACCTTGTAATAGAAAATATGAAAAATAAGTTCAGCATATACTCATTTTATGTGTATTTCTTTTTTGAATTTTTCTTTCAGTTCCCCATTTTTAAAAAAAATTGAAGTGTAGTTGATTGACAACATTGTGTTAGGTTCAGCGGTACAGCAAACCTATATGTGTGTATGTGTGTGTTCTTTTTGATTGTTTTCCCTTAAAGGTTGTGACAAGATGTTGAATATCGTTCCCTGTGCTGTACAGTAGGACCCTTTTTCAGGCATCCTATGCATACTAATTGACACCTGCTAATCCAAAACTCCAGGCTTCCCTGATAGCTCCGTTGGTAAAGAAGCTGCCTGCAATGCAGGAGACCCTGGTTTGATTCCTGAGTGGGGATGATCTCCTGGAGAAGGGATAGGCTGTCTACTCCAGTTTTCATGGGCTTCCCTGCTGGCTCAGCTGGTAAGGAATCCACCGGCAACGCAGCCAACCCTGGTTCGATTCCTGGGTTGGGAAGACTCCCTGAAGAAGGGAAAGACTACACACTCCAGTGTTCTGGCCTGGAGAATTCCATGGGGTTGCCAAGAGTCAGACAGGACTGAGCGACTTTCACTTCCCTTTCAATCCCAGACTCTCACCCCATCCCTCCCCAACTCCTGGCCTTGTTGGCAAGCACAGATCTATTCTATAAGGATTTTTTTCTTCATGCTCATTTTGGCATTTCGAATGTGCCTTTCCATCTCCTCATTGCTGCTACATCAGATTTACAGATCTGGGCATTTGCACTTTTTTTGTTAACTTAATAGTTCTATCGTTTCTCCTAGTTCCCCCCCCCCCCCACCCCCTTGTTAATGTTCGTGTTTTCCTTTGGGTCTGATTGCATTTTAATGCGTATGTTACTGCTTGTCTCTTGGGGTTTCCCAAGGCAAAGAAAGAACTAGGTCATCAGATACGAATTCTCTTTTACCATGAAAATCACTGAGTCGCTTCATAACTTTGTCCTCTGCCTCCCTCCCTCTAGCTTGCTCTCCGCAGACATACAATAAGCCACACCCTTCCCGTTTGACACAATACCTGTACTTCGCCGACACATCAATACAGAGATGCTATTGGTTGCATCACTTTGGCTTAAAAGACCCGCAGGCACTGTAAGCAGAACGCAGGTCACAGGCAGTGTTACTGCAGTGGCAATGGGATTTTTTTTCTTCCCCCACCGCATTTCTGCTATGTTTTATATTCACCACCCTGGTGGAACGAGAAGAAGCCAGAATTTCCGGTGATGCGGTGTTTCAATGACGCAGTTCGGGTTACCAGATGTCTACCGTCGCTGCCTCTTCCGGCTACGTATTCTTGCAAATCTCCTGGTTTCAAGGCAGAATTTAAACAAGAGTCTCCGTGCGGATGAGTTATTAAAAAAGCGAAGAAGACGGTCAACGTGTAGCTGTGTAAGCTGTGTAAGTCCTCATCTCCCCGATCATCCCGCCCACCCTTCTTCGCTCGCAACCCCGTGTCCACACGTCTCTTCTGTTCATCTCCATCTCTGCTCCTGCCCTGAAGTTAGGTTCATCTGGACTGGGTGGGATTGGGAGCGGTTGAGGCTCAGGAGGGAGGGATTCATTTCAACCCCAGCATTGTGTAAACCAGCATTGTAAACCAACCACAGCATTGTGAAGGAACTATTCCCTAATTGCCCAGCAAAAAGAGAGAGCAGATAGAGAGAACGGGGCGGGGGGGGGGGGGGGGTGGGGGTTACCTGGTGGCTCAGCTGGTACAGAATCTGCCTGCCATGCAGGAGACCCCGGTTCGATCCCTGGGTTGGGAAGATCCCCTGGAGAAGGGATAGGCTACCCACTCCAGTATTCTGGCCTAGAGAATTCCGTGGACCGAGGAGCCTGGCAGGCTACGGTGGTGGAGTCGCAGAGTCAGACACAGCCGAGCAGGTAAGCACACAGCACATAGCATGGAGAACGGACTCGTGGGCACAATGCGGGAAGGAGAGAGTGGGACAAATGGAGAAAATATTAATAGTGCAACTGATCGGCTAAGCGGCAGCAACACCACCTTGCATTCTTTGGAATCCTAACTCTATCATGACAGTCACTAAAGTGTCTCTGCGGTGCAGGAGACATGGGTTCAATCCTTGGGTCGCAAAGATTCCCTAGATGAGGAATTGGAAACTCACTCCAGTGTCCTTGCCTGGAGAATCCCATGGACAGAAGAGTGGGGCGGGCTACACAGCCCATGGGATCGCAGAGTCAGACATGAGTTAGCGACTAAACAGCAGCATACATCAAACATTAATAGCATCGACACATACACACTACTGTGTGTAAAATAGCTAGTGGGACGCTGCTGAATAGACAGAGAGCTCAGCTCGGAGCTCAGTGATGACCTAGAGGGGTGGGCTTGGGGGCGAGGCTCAAGGGGGAGGGGAAATGTATATCATTATGGCTGATCTGTGTTTTTGTGTGGCAGGAACCACACAACGTTGTAAAATAATTAACCTCCAATTTAGGAATCAATTAAAAACACAAAGATAACAGTAACAGAGACCACAAAAAACCGTACAACGATATTTCGATAGATCCAAAAGGAAGAATTCAATTTCAACCCAAGCTAATTTAGGGTCACCTTCTCCCAAAGACGAGTCACCTTCTCCCAACCCCAGGTTGGGATAGATGGCTTAGGTTTACCAGAAGCCTGGGGCAAAATTTTCAGCCGTCTCATGCTGTCTGATAGTCTTTTCAAGGCTCATGCAAATATCCGTGCGGGCTGTTTTCTCAAAGCCCAAGCCACTTAACAAAGTGAGTTTTATCAAAGGATTAAGTCGTTAATAAATGAAGAGTGTTTATCCGCAGGCAGGCTTCAAAGCCCGTTTTGATTGAGATGAGCTCTCATTTCTGGGTCGCAGCTGTCCTAGCCTGTGCTGGGGGAATTCACAGCCCAGGGTTGGGCAGGACTCCAGAGCAGTGTGAGAGGGGGATGTCCAGGCTGCCTGGAGGGTTTCACTGCAGGTGTTCCCTCCGAGTGTGGTTTAGACAGTCTCTGAAATGAATCTGGAGAAGAAAGGAGGTCACTTCTAGACCATTCCGTCCCCTTTGATTTCAGAAGCATTTGGATAAGAATGAGCTGTTCCTTCAGCACAGAGACTTTATCTGCGCTGTTACTGAATCATTCCGAAATTCAGGAAAAGCAGGCCAGTCCTAATGATTTGGGAGAATCCTTCAGTTGAGATGTAGGTCGAGCTTGCAAACAACAACAAAAAAGGCCTAGAGAGTAAAATAAATGTTAGCATCCCCCTGGTATTGATGAACCTATTGGCAGGGCTGCAATGGAGACACCGTCATAGAGAACAGAGGTGTGGTCAGAGAAGGGGAAGGAGAGGGTGGGATGGATGGAGAGGAGCTTGGAAACATACTTTACTATATAAAGTAGAAAATAGCCAGTGGGAATTTGCCGCATGACTCAGGGAGCTCAGCCTGGAGCTCTGTGACAACCTAGAGGGGTGGGATGGGGTGGAAGGTGGGAGGGGGATTCAAGAGGGAGGGGACACATGTACCCCTACAGCTGATTCATGCTGATGGATGGCAGAAACTAACACGATATTGTAAACCAATCATCCTCCATTAAAAAATAAATACACAAATAAATGGGGGCTTCACAGATGGCTCAGGGGTAAAGAAACTACCTGCCAATGCAGGGGACACCAGATATGGGGATTAGATCCCTGAGTTGGGAAGATCTCCTGGAGAAGGGAATGGTGACTTGCTCCAGTATTGTTTCCTGGAGAATTCCATGGACAGAGAAAGTTACACAAATGTCACCACCCCAAAATAGAACCTACAGTGACAATGGAATGCCAAATGGGCATTAGAGGATTATGGAAGGAAAGTGAAAGAGGTATGTGGGAGTGCTTAGAGATAAAAGGGTATGGAGTTGTTGTTACCATGACGATGGACCAAAACCAACCTCAACATCACCATTGGTAGTTGAGTGTCTCCTTTTAGCGGACAGAAAGCACGGTTGGCTCTCTGATTGGCTCTGGAAGGTAAATATGTGGGTAGCAAGCATACGAATGATGCGGTGATACTACAGCAAACATGATGCGGGTATCCTTAGAGCCACGGGCCATCCAAGAACAGATCAGCTATGTGGTCCCTGAAGTCAGTGTGAGCTCAGTGATGGAAACACAGAAGATGTTTGTTCCTCCATTATTTGAGAGTCGTTAGTAGTTATTAGAAATTTTAATTTCGCTTACATTTTGCTGTATTTTTAAATTATGCACAAATTGGGTTTGTGGTCTCCTGACCATCTTTTTTTTTTTTTTTTTTAATTTTGGCTGTGATGGGTCTTCATTGCTGTGCGGGGTTTCCTCTACTTGCAGCTAGCGGGGTCTCCTCTGTAGAGGTGACGTGAGGGCGTCTCTTCTTGTGGACTATGGTCTTGCGAAAGAATATGCCTAGAGAATCACATCAATGTTACCATCCCAGAAAGTGGTAGTTGTGGCTCCTGGGCTTAGTTGCTGTGATACATGTGGGATCTTCCTGGACCACGGATGGAGTGCATGTCCCCTACATCCGCAGGCGGATTCTTGACCACTGGACCACCAAGGATGTCCATCTCCTCCACCATCTTTATTTCAACATCTGGAAGGCAAGCTTTGGCAAAAAAAAAGTAGGCAGAAGATAACTCTTTGACCATCTCTCTCTCTTTTTACATTTTTATTGGAGTATGGTTGCTTGACAATATTGGGTTGGTTTCCGCTGTCCTGAAGGGTGCATTAGCTATACATAAACGGCAACCCACTCCAGTGTCCTTGCCTGGAAAACTCCAGTGGACAGAAGAGCCTGGTGGGCTACAGTCCATGGGGTCTCAAAGGGTTGGACACGATTTGACGACTAAACAGCAGCAACATATATCCCCTCTTTTATGGATTTCCTTCCCATTTAGGTGATCACGGCACTGTGTTCCATGTGCTATCCAGTAGGTTCTGATTAGTTATGTATTTTATGCATAGTGTCAGTAATGTATGTATGGGCAGGGAATTTGGGGGAGAATGGATGCATGTATATGTATGACCACCAAATCCCTTTGCTGTCCACCCGGAACTATCACAACATTGTTAATCGGCTATCCTCCAGTACAAAATGAAAAGTTCTTTTTTAAAAAAAAAATAACGTATATATGTCAATCCCCATCTTCTAATTGATCGCAAACGCCCTTGGTCCCTTGGTATGCAAATGGTTTTTCTCTCCGTCTGTGTCTGTCTTTCTGCTTCACAAATAAGTTAGTCTATACCAGTAATATGTATTCATATATGTATTTGTTTTCCTCTTTCTGATCTGCTTTTCTTTGTTAACCATCTCTTGATCAAAATGATGCTTAGCAATTGACAACGTTATTAATACCTGGGACTGAAATACTCAATTTGGAAAGATCACTTTGGAAGATTGCCAATGTAATTTTGAGGTTTCTTCTTGTGTGTGTGTGTGTGTGTGTGTGTGTGTGTGTGTGTGTTGACTTCATGGATATATATATTTTTATGCGAGGACTGGAAATAATTACCTCTCAGAGTGGAAGTGTTAGTCACTCAGTCCTATGTGACTCTGCGATCCCAGACTGTATCGTCACCCGGCTCCTCTGCCCATGAAATTCTCCAGCTAAGAATGCTAGGGTGGATACCCATTTCGACTCCAGAAGAGCTCCTGACCCAGGGATTGAACCCGGATGTCCTGCATTGCAGGCAGATTCTTTACCCTTTGAGCCACAGTGGAAGCCCAAGGTCACCAACTAGACAAGTTTTCTAGAAATGGATGAAGTCCTTGCTTTAGCTGAAAACCACACCATTGTCTAAGTATTTTGTTTATTTATTATTGCCTAAACGTTATTCTATTTAATCATTCACCCTCAATTCACTTTTTTGTTTCCGTTGATAGTAATAGTGCACTAGATGAGAAAAAAAAAAAAATCCAGAGACCAGGTTTTCAACCACACGTGCAACTTAACATCATGCTTTCCACATATATTTCTGCTTGAGTGTTGTTTTGTTTACTTGGGTACATGGGAAAAAAAAATCAACTGATGAAATTTGAAACCGATAGTGGCAAGACCAAGTCAGCTTTATAAAGCCAAGGAATCACACTATGTGTGCTAAGTCGCTTGGGTCGTGTTGGATTCTTTGCGGTCCCTTGGTCTGTAGCCCGCCAGGCCCCTCTGTCCATGGGGATTCTCCAGGCAAGAATACTGGAGTGGATTTCCATGCCCTCCTTGAGGGAATCTTCCCGATCCAGGGATCAAACCCGTGTCTCTTATGTCCCCTGCATTGGCAGGCAGGTTCTTTATCCCTAGCGCCACCTGGGAAGCCCACAATACAGCACATCTCGTTAATAATTTCAAGTGGTTTCTCTAATACCTCAGTAGCGAGGATCTATCACATCTACGACTATTTATTTTATTTCAGAAAAATTTGAGTTGATGTTTTCCAGTGTCTCATGTGTCCTAGTCAGCCACCTGCTACACCAGCTGTTTTCAACTGACAGAGCTGAGATGAAAAGCCTGCAGAAGGCTATTAATGCATAATGTTCTCTACTTGTAAGATCAGTTACTAAATCTTAACAGGTTTAGGTCTCACAGAAACCAGCCCATGCAAAACCCAGCTTCCCTTATGAGGCCACGTTATCAGAATTGGGCATTCCCTGGTAGCTCAGTTGTTGAAGAATCCACCTGCAAGGCAGTATATCTGGGTTCAATCCCTGGGTCGGGAAGATCCCCTGGAGAAGGGAATGGCACCCCACTCCAGTATTCTTGCCCGGCAAATCCTATGGACAGAGGGGCCTGGTGGGCTACAGTCTGCGGGGCTGCAAAGAGTCCAACATGACTGAGCTAATATATATATATACGTATGGGCCAATATGGTTCCCAGGTGGTGCTAGTAGTAAAGAACCCACTTGTCAATGCAGGAGATATGAGAGATGCGCGTTCAATCCCTGGGTGGGTAAAATCCCCTGGAGAAGGACTTGATAACCCACTCCAGTATTCTTGCCTGGAGAATCCCATGGACAGAGGAGCCTGGCGGTCTACCTAGATAGGGTCACAAAGAGTCAGATGTGACTTAGGAACTAAACCGTCACCACATCCTCAGAATATTCTATGGCTTCCATGGCTTAAAAATAATTCAGGAAAACAGCATGGTTCTGAGAATGTTACATTTTGTGTATAAATAAGTTGTTTTTATCACATGCTTTGGGCTTCCCTGGTGACTTAGGGGTAAAGAATCCACCTGCAATGCAGGGGACACAGATTCGATCCCTGGATCGGGAAGATCCCCTGGAGGAGGTCATGGCAACCCACTCCAGGATTCTTGCCTGGAGAATCCCATGGACAGAAAAGCCTGGTAAGCTACAGTCCATGAGGTTGCAAAGAGTAGGAGGTGACTTAGTGACTGACCATACACACAATCATATGCTTTTGAGCTATTTACTATTTTGCAAGTCAATACATTTTGTTGTTGTTGTTTAGTATGCTTTTGAAGTGCTATGCTAAAGATTCCCATCCATCTTGGTAAAAGATACCCATTCATTCTGACATGACTGAATCAACTTAGTATGCATGCATGTACACACGCACCTCTGCATACCTGACCCTGGGTGTATCTCAAGATAGCTGTTGTGTATTTTTCTAAAACTTTTTATTGTGCATTGATCTACAGCCAGTTAACAATGTTGTCTTAGTTTCAGGTGGACAGTGGAGGCACTCAGCCATACATGTACATGCATCCATTCTCCCCCAAACACCCCTCCCATCCAGGCTGCCACGTGACATTGAGCAGAGTTTCCTGTTTGTCCAGCAGGTCCTTGCTGGTTCTGCATGTTAAACACAGCCGTGTGTCCATGTCCATCCCAGACTCCCTGACTATCTCTTCCCCCATCCTTCCCCCTGGTGACCATCAGGTTATTACAGAGTCTTGAGCAGAGTTCCCTGAGCTGGCCAGCAGGCCCTTGTTGGTTAAATAAGGACCATTTAAAATCCATCTTAAATATACGAGTTTGTAGCAAACATACAATTTAAAAGCCACCCCTAACCATTGTAATCTGCAGCCCATTGCAGTGACTCATAAATTTCTTGTGAGTGAAGACAAGAAAGGGTCTTGTCTTAGATTTAAGACCCTGAGGTATAAAATCTTCAGCTGGTGGGAAGTCCCGGGGAAAAATTTCAGCATTTGTCTCTCTCCACATGAATGACCCTAAATGTCCTTTCTCGCTGTCCTTGATACGTTTTGCATCGCTTTTCCTGGTATGGAGACAAAGTGGGCAGTTATTTGAAGCGCTTGATGAAGGTGGATGAGAACGCTGAAGAAATAGGACAGCGCTGGATGATCGCTTTTTTATCACATGATCCAGACTTCCCATTTTAACGCATAGTGTATCCATTCATGCCTTTAGGATTCACCTTGACTCTGTGTGGGAACACTGCATCATTCCAGCTTGAGGGCCAGTTGTCACTTCTGACATCCTTCAAGGGTACACTCTTTATCTTTTAAAATTTATTTTCACATGTTTATTGTTTATGTTAGTGTCTCTGGAAACATAAATTTAAAAAAGAAACCAGTTGCTTGACAATGTTGCATGAGCTTCTGCTGTACAGAAAAGTGAATCAGCTATACGTGGGCATAGGTCCCCTCTGTTTTTGGGTTTCCTTCCCGTTTCGATCACCACGGAATAGTGAGTTCTCTGAGCTACACAGATGAACCTATTTGCAAAGCAGAAGTAGAGACAGAGATGTAGACCACAAATGTGCAGACACCAAGGAAGAAGAGGAAGGTGGGATGGATTGATTGCTCTGTTTATTCTAAGCGTTTCCTTTGTAGAGTTTTTATGCTAAAGGTGCTTGCAATATATCTGGGATGTGGGGGAGCATTAAGTGCTCTTTTGCACAGACCCTCTGTTTCTCTGTCCAGAAGCAAGATTTTTGCTGCATTCTTGACAGTTTCTGTAACAACTTGCAACACATTTAAGGAGCTGCCTTTTAATTCCATGCTTTAACAGCAGGGAAAATCACATCTTCCAATTTTACTTTGATACAGTGTGTTATGTATTCTAACATAGGTGTGTATTTGCACCCTTAATTCTGTCCTGCACATTTATTACAAATATATACATATTACATACACACATATATGCACGCAGTGTTGTGTGTGTATTCTTAGTGAGAATGGTACAGCCTGGCTTTTATCTTCAGTAATGGTGATGTTTAGCCTCCATCCATAATGTATATATTCTTACTTTCTTCCTTGCCTTTATCTTTCTGTCCTGGAAGCAATAAACTCTTGTGGGTTACCACTAGGGACCCTAATAATGCAATATAATATAGATGTCTGTGTACTTGTATATATATATATCTTATATACAATATAGGTATCTTATGTATCTACTGTTGTATATATGTACATGTAAACATGTATATATATATACTCATCTATATTAACCATGTATAAAAATACATATGCTCATGCATATATAGTGTTTGTGCAGTTTAGAAATGCCTTCTCAACTGTGTCAGTGAAAGTGAAAGTTGCTCGGTTGTGGCCGACCCATAGTGACCTCATGGAGTATACAGTCCATGGAATTCTCCAGGACAGAATACTGGGTTGAGTAGCCTTTCCCTTCTCCAGAGGATCTTCCCAACCCAGGAGTTGAACCGGGGTCTCCTGCATTGCAGGGTGATTCTTTACCAACTGTGCTATCAGGGAAGCCCAAGTATATCAATTTATATTACTAATTTAGCATATCTTACTAACTTAGTAAGAGTAATAATATTGTTGTTGTTGTTTTTTATTTGCTCAGTCATGTCTGACTCTTTCCGACCCCGTGAACTGTAGCCCACCAGGCTCCTCTGTCCATGGGATTCTCCAGGCACGAATACTGGAGTGGGTTGCATTTCCTCCTCCAGGGGATCTTCCTGACCCAGGGAACGAACCTGCATCTCCTGCTTGGCAGGCAGATTCTTTATCTCTCAGCCATCAAGGAGGGCCAGTATAACCCCCTCCAGTATTCTTGCCTGGAGAATCCCATGAACGGAGGAGCCTGGTGGGCTACAGTCCATGAGGTTGCAAGCGTCGGACAAAACTTAGCAACTAAGAAGAGAGAGTAATATATAGAGATAAATGGAGGTTTATTTATATAGAGGTAATAGGGAGAGATATTACTTGGGGAGAGTTAGTGATATATAGCATGTATTAACAACAGAGGTTTAGTATTTATTGCTCAACTGCTTGGATATATTTATAATTTTAATTTTTCATTTCAGATCTATCACAGGGCCATGAATAGTGAATGCCACAAGTTCCTAAAGAGATATTTGTCTCCCTCCCGCCCCTAGACCAGCTTATAAACCACTTGTCGTTCAAGTTTTGAGTTGACTTGATTCGTTCTGGCAGTTCCTTACCTTGTCACGTTGCATTGCCTGCAAAATCAAGCCCAGACGATTTGAAGAGACGTCACACGCTCAACAGGGACTCATTTTGTTTTTTACGCAAGCGTTTGTCTGTGGAAGCTGTGAGGCTGTTGAGTGGCCTCTGGTTCACATGCGCGAGGACGCAAAGGCAGCCACATCATGCTACTGGGACTGGCCTGGCATTTCTCAGTTGTTAGACCCACCATTTTTATTCCAAAGAAAGGTCCCGGTGACCTAGAATGTGTTTTCTAGTTGTAACCCAAAAAAAAGCATTCTTCACATGAGGGGAAGTGAGACACGCTCTTAATCCATCATTCTGGCTTAACTGTTTGGATTTTTTTTTATATACTAATTTTTATCGGGGGATAATTGCTTTACAATGTTGTGTTACTTTCTGCCGTCCAGCAAAGTGAATCAGCTGTGTTAAAAGTGTCAGTTTGCTCAGTCGCGTCCGACTCTGCGACCCCATGGACTGGAGCCCTACCAGGCTCCTCTGTCCCTGGGATTCTCCAGGCAGGAATGCTGGAGTGGGTTGCCATGTCCTCTTCCAGGGGATCTTCCCAACCCAGGGCTCGAACCTGGGTCTCCTGCGTTGCAGGCAGATTCTTTATCTTCTGAACCGTGATGGAAGCCCTATATGTATACATATAACCCCTCATTCTTGAACCTCCCTCCCACCCCTCTAGGTCATCACAGAGCCCCGAGCTCAGCTTCCTGGGCTATACCAGAGCTTCCCAGTAGCTATCTATTTCACACGTGCTGGTGTGTATGTCCTGGAGAAAGAAATGGCAACCCACTCCAGTACTCTTGCCGGGAAAATTCCACGGACGGAGGAGCCTGGTAGGCTACAGTCCATGGGGTTGCAGAGAGTCGGACACGACTGAGCGACTTCACTTTCCTTCGTGTGTATATCAGTGATATTTTCTCAATTCGTCCCACCCTCTCTTGTTTTGGTCCCAGTTGAAAAGCCTATGATTCTGACTCACTTGAAATGAGAAAAAGAAGCTACCTTCAGGCAGCCATGATTGAATGCTCAACAACGCAAACAAGTATGATTGAAATGTTTGTGTGGTCTTGGGTTTCTTTCTGCAGAGTTTTACAGTGTTCTGAGTACACGTCTCTCTACCTCCTCAGGAAAGTTTATTCCGAGGTATTTTATTCTTCTTGATGGAACGGTAAGTGGGATTGTTCCCATAATTTCTCTTTCTGTTTGTTATTGCTGTATAGAAAATGCAATAGATTTCTCTGCATATTAATTTCATAAACTGCAACTTTACCAGATTCATTGATGGGCTTCCCTGGGGCCTCAGCTGGTAAAGAATCCGCCTGCAATGTGGGAGACCTGGGTTTGATCCCTGGGTTGGGAAGATCCCCTGGAGAAGGGAAAGGCTACCCACTCCGGTATTCTGGTCTGGAGAATTCCATGGACTACAGTCCATGGGACTACAAAGAGTCAGACATGACTGAGCAACTTTCACACTTAAATAATTTTATGGTAGCATCCTCAGTATTTTCCATGTAGAGAATCATGTCATCTCAAACACGGGCAGTTTTACTTCTTCCTTTCAAATTTGGGTGCTTTTTATTTTAGCCACTGCTGTGTCTAGGACTTCCAAAGCGATGTTGAATAAAAGTGGTGACCGTGGGCATCCTTGGCTTGTTTCCGATCTTAGAGGAAATGCTGTCGCATTTTTACCCTTGAATATGATGTTAGCTGTGGGTTTGTCATATGCACCCTTTATTATGTTAAAGTATATCACCTCAGTGCCTACTTTCTGGAGAGTTTTTGTCATTACTGGCCACTGAATTTAGTCAAAAGTTTTTCTGCATCTACCGAGATTGCCCTGTGTATTTTTTTACTCTGTAATTTGTTGATGTGGTGTGTCACACTGATTATTGAGGTTGGTTCCCTTTATGCCCACTCTCTGGAGAGTTTTTTATTTTTATTTTTTTTGCCGTAAGTGGATGTTTTAGAACTGATGATTCTTTGACGGGATTGGTCTAGGATTCTTTGAAACCTATTGAACCAATTAGATCCCTTATTCTAAACTTGAGTCTTTATTATTCAGACCAGGTCTTCCTTACTGATGGATAGTTGGTGTTTTCACTTTCGTAGTTGGTGGTCCAGTGGCTAAGTCTCCAGGCTCCCAATGCAGGGGGCCCAGGTTTGATGCCTAGTCAGGGAACTAGTTTGATCCCCCACGCCACAACTAAGAGTTCACATGAACTTTTAATGAGCTTTTCATTGAACCATCTCAGCCTTGCTTTCACTGAATAAAATATGTTGAACCTTTGTTGTGTTTCATTATGAGTTCCTTTGTAATACTTAGATGTTGACATAAAAGCAAGAAATATGATTGGAATGTTGGCTTAAGAGAGAACATGATGAAATTTTTGAACTGTTACTAGTGGAACTTTGGTTTCCATTTTCAAAGACTGTATAAGAAGTGTCTAAACTACTGATCTTCATTACAAGTCCTAACAAGAAGGATTCATTTGCAAATGTGAGAAAAACTTGAAAAAGGCGGCGGAAAGTGGAGTGGGGATCAGAGGTAATAAACATTGGTGATTAATTATCACAAATGAAAGAGTGAAACTTTTTATAAAGCAAGGAAGTCAAGGAGACATCTCCAATCTTCCTTCAAGAGGCATTTCATTCAAAAAAATAATTTTACTGCTTTTCATTTCCACTCTTTTTCATGTCCTTATATCCACTTTCAAACCAAGTATTGGTTAAGAAGTGTTCATTGTTAATCAACAATGTTGATTGCTTATATTGTTTACAGTGATTTCATATTCCTAAGTCATATATTTCCCCTTGAATTTGAATTTTACTTTGCCATATTTACCTCCTGTATTAAAATGTCTAAAACCTAAGTCCTTAACCCTTTGATGAATTTATAATCAGCTAAGTAACCATGCCTCATTAATCTTGTAATGTCATTTCAAATTAATAATGAACTAGATGAATAGAGATATATAAGTTGGGTTTTTAAAAATTTTATGTATTTTTGTTGACATAAAATTGACATGTAACCTTGTATTAATTTCAGGTATATGTGTATACACATGCACGCTCATTCATGTCTGATTCTTGGCGACCCCATTGACTGTACCCTGCCAGGCTCCTCTGTCCATGGGATTCTCCAGGCAAGAATACTGGAGTGGGTTGCCATTTCCTTCTCCAGGGGATCTTCCCAAACTAGGGATTGAACCCACACCTTCTGCACTGGCAGGGGAATTCTTTAACCACTGAGCCACCTGGCAAGGGTGTAATTTCAAGTATACAACATGGTGATTCCCTATTTGTATATATTGTGAAATGATCACCACAGTAAGTCTAGTTAACATCCATCGCCGCCTACGGCTACAGTATTTTTCCCTTGTGATAGGAACTTTTAAGACCTACTACTCTCTTAACAAAAACATACAATGCAGTAATATTAACTGCAGTCACCATGCTGTAACCTTATATCCCCAGAGCTTATCTATCTTATAATTTCAAGTTTGTCCTGTTGAAAGTGAAGTGAAAGTTGCTCGGTCGTGTCTGACTCTTTGCGACCCCATGGCTATACAGTCCCTGGAATTCTCCAGGCCAGAACACTGGAGTGGGTAGCCTTTCCCGTCTCCAGGGGATCTTCCCAACCCAGGGATCGAACCCAGGTCTCCCAGCATTGCAGGCAGACTCTTTACTAGCTGAGCCAGCCAGTATTCTTGGTAAGCCCAAGAATACTGAAGTGGGTAGCCTTTCCCTTCTCCAGCGGATCTTCCCGACCCAGGAATCGAACTGGCGTCTGCTGTGTTGCAGGCGGATTCTTTACCAGCTGAGCCGCCAGGGAAGCCCAAATATGTCCTGTTGGGTCACATTTACATCCAATGCTTGGGCAATTTCGTTTTTCAACGACCCCGAAGAAATGTTACACGTATAATTTAATGGTATTGCACATTTTAAGAAGAGTGAGAACCTTATATAAAGATTGGGAGAGAGAGATTTTCTTTTTATTTCACATCAGGATAGCAGCTTTATTTTTGATGAAGCTGTTAGAGAACGTAATGGGGCTTTTTTTTTTTAATTGCCATATCATTCCTTTATGATGTTGTGTTAGTTTTTGCTATAACAATGATGTGAGTAGGCCATAAGTATACATATGTCACCTCCTTCTTGAGCCTGCCTCCCTCCCCCATCCCACCCCGCTAGATCATCACAACCTCCTGTCACCTAGGCAGGAGGGAGCCTGCCTCCCTCCCCCATCCCACCCCGCTAGATCATCACAGGGAATCAAGCTGCGTTCCGTGTGTTGTAGAGCAGCTTCCCACTAGCTGTCTATTTTACACATGGTCGTGTATATATGTCAATGCTATTCTCTTCTTTGTCCCACCAGTCCTTTCCCCCACTGTGTCTCCACGTCCATTCTCTATGTCTGAAACTCTGTTCCTGCCCTGCAAATAGGTTTATCGGTAGCATGATTCTAGATCCCACATATATGAATTATTATGCCATCTTTGCTTTTCTCCTTCAGAGAAATTTTCTAACTCTATGGCAACCAGGATGGTCTACACTTATCAATGACAAAATCCTTGTTTTATTTAAAGGAATTATAGAGAATGCTTCGGGCTTCCCTCGTAGTTCAGTCGGTAAAGAATCTGCCTGCAATGCAGGAGACCTGGGTTCGACTCCTGGGTGGGGAAGATCCCCTGGAGAAGGAAATGGCAACCCACTCCAGTATTCTTGCCTGGAGAATCCCATGGACAGAGGAGCATGGCGGGCTACAGTCCATGGGGTCGCAAAGAGTCGGACACGACTTAGCGACTAAACAACCACCACCGCCAAAGAATGATTATGAGCAAAATGCATGATGTCCATGGACTCCGCGTCTACATTTCTCTTCTCTGCAACTGGGATGTGGTTTTCCACTTAGAAACATGGGTAGAAACCCCACCACTTGCCTGATGTCCTTTGGTGACTTTCTGTATGTGACCAAAGACTTCTCGTGAGAGCTAAGCCAGTAGGTGGCATCAGGAGCTGAACCAGAAAACTAAATCACGTGGAAAAGAAGAAGCAGGAAGACCTCTCTGTCTTACTGGGTACTTGTCACACACGATGTAAATTCCAAAATCAACAAATAGGTGGTTGTCAAAACGTGTCACTTCTCTGCAGTGGCGGGCTGACAACGCATGAGATATTTTAGGTGTGTTTTGACAACAAGGAATAATGAACCACGGTTGCATGTGGGAAAGATTTTTTTTTTTCCTGAGAAGATCGACTGGCCCAGATTTCCTCGGTAGGCAATGCTGTTATCAGCAAAGGCCCTTCTTCCTCCAGATACGTTGTCATGAGGCTTGCTTAAGGAGTAAAGCACCAAAGAATTGATGCTCTTGAACTGTGGTGTTGGAGAAGGCTCTTGAGAGTCCCATGGACAGCGAGGAGATCCAACCAGTCAATCGTTAAGGACATCAACCCTGAATATTCACTGGGAAGACTGATGATGAAGCTGAAGTTCCAATACTTTGGCCACTTGGTGCAAAGAGCTGACTCACTGGAAAAGATCCTGATGCTTGGGAAGATTAAAGGCAGGTGGAGAAGGGGGTGACAAAGATGAGATGGTTGGACGGCATCACTGACTCGATGGACATGAGTTTGAGCGAGCTCCGGGACATGGTGAAAGTCAGAGAAGCCTGGCGTGCTGCAGTCCATGGAGTCGCAAAGAGTCAGAAACAAGTTAGCGACTGAACAATAGGGACTTGCTAAGATGTCTCCCTTCTCTGCCAGCAAGTGCCAGCCTGCACAGATGTGCAGAAACAGATATCCAGACTTTAATGGGGGGAAGGATAAATGGCCAAGAGAGGTTTTGCAGTTGTGGTTTTCACAGCTTTTCGAGAGATGATGTAAAAAGCAGTATTTGAGTCACATGAGATAGGTCTTTCATATATCTTAGATTCGACTGGACATACTTTAGAAATGAACTTATTCACAAAACATAAACTGACTTATAGATAGGAAGTGAACGTATGTTTGGCAAAGTGGGAAGGGATAAATCGGGACACTGGGATTAACATGTACACACTACTGTATGTAAACCAGGATTTACTACATAGCATAGAGAACTCTACTTAATATCTTGCAATAACCTATAATGGAAACAAATCTGAAAAAGAATATATCCATATATTTGTATATATATATGTGTGTGTGTGTTTATGCCTACATACATGAATTACGTTACTATACAACATAAACTAATACAGCCTTAAAAACCAACTATACTTTTTAAATTAATTCATTAATTTAAAAATCCCTCATAGGAATATTATGCAACTTAAAGATGTAGTAATTTGAGAAAAAGAGGTCAGCAAAACCATAAGACCTGACTCAAAACCAAGGGCATGACAATTGACATACAGCCTCTGGTTTCAGTGAGTTGAAACCAAAAAAGTTGTTTGTCAAATAATTTAAGGTAAAGGTCCTTCTGTTGGTGAAACCATTTATAATAAATGCAGCAATCACCAGGGTAGATATTTCATCATAGGTTTTGTGGAGGGGCTTCCCCGGTGACTCAGCTGGTAAAGATTCTGCCTGCAATGCGGCAGACCTGGGTTCAGTCCCTGGGTTGGGAAGATCCCCTGGAGAAGGAAAAGGCTACCCACTCCAGTATTCTGGCCTGGAGAATTCCAGGGACTGTATAGTCCATGGGGTCACAAAGTGTCAGACACGACTGAGCGACTTTCACTTTCCACTCTCATGGCCCAGTCTCCTTCCAATATCCCCCAGCCCCTTAGACCATCACACTTGGTCAGGAAGATTAGAAGGAGAAGGGATAGGCTACCACCTCCAGTATTCTTGGGTTTCCCTGGTGGCTCAGCTGGTAAAGAAATCCTCCTGCAATGCAGGAGACCCCGGTTCGATCCCTGAGTGAGGAAGATCCCCTGGAGAAGGGATAGGCTTCCCACTCCAGTATTCTGGCCTGGAGAACCCATGGACTGTATAGTTCACGGGGTCATGAAGAGTCGGACATGACTGGGCGACTGGACTGAACTGAACTGAACTCACATTGGTTGTAAGAAAAGGAGTTACAAGTTTCTACTCACAGTGGTTATTAAAAAAAGTGACACAGAGAAAAAGTTTTGTCTTCTAGACATTGAATTATTATCCAAGGGAAGCATCAGCTTTTAAAAACACAGTTCAACAAAATAGAGGTTTTTTTATTAGTAGGTAATGTGTCGATGCAATTTTTTGTTGTGTGTTTGTTGTTGTTGAATCGCTAAGTTGTTAAATTCCTGGATGCAGTTGTCACAGGCTCTGTCCCCATCAGAGGTTGTGCTGAAACCAGTAGCTACCATTGGCTAAATGCGGTCCCTACAGATATTAAAAAAAAGGTCATTTTAAAAAAAAGTAATTTTTATTGGAGTATACTTGCTTTACAATGTTGTGTTCGTTTCTGCCGTGTAGCAAAGTGAGTCAGCTATAAATATACATATACCACCTCCCTCTTGAGCCTCCCTCCCACCCCCTCCCACCTCCCATCCCATCCCTCTGGGTCATCAAAGAGCATGGACCTGAGACCCCTGACCTATACAACAGCAGCTTCCCACTCGCTGTCTGTTTCACACATGGTCGTGTATACATGTCAGTCTTACTCTCTCAATTCATCCCACCCTCTTTTTTTAAAATTCATTTTTATAGGAGTATTTTATTTTTGATTTTTAAATCAATGTAAGTTAATTTTTATTTTTATAGTTCTAACAGTTTTACAGGGTTGCATTAATTTCTGCTGTATAGCAGAGTTCATCAGTCATGTTGCTATTGTTTAGTTGCTAAGTCATGTCCGACTCTTTATGCCCCCGTGGACTGCAGCACGCCAGGCTTCCCTATCCATCACCAACTCCCGGAGCTTGCTCAAACTCATGTGCATTGAGTCGGTGATGCCATCCAACCCTCTCATCCTCTGTCACCTCTTCCTGCATATAGAAATCATCTATGTGTGCATACATATATCCCCTCTTTTTTGGACTTTTCCCCCATTTAGGTCATCACAGAGCGCTGAGTAGATTTCCCTGAGCTATATACATGGGCGCTTTCATGGCATTATGACATGGGGAAAAAAAAGTAAAATCCTTGTGATCAGTTTAGCTTCTCGTCTTCTGCAGTGTGTGCCTTTTGTCTTTGCGCCTACACTAGTTAGCATCATGAAGATAAGAACTCGGTTGTGTAACGGGTCTTTCAAGTCTAAATCATTACATATTTATGCATTGTGTGCATGCTCAGTCATGTCTGAGTCTTTGTGACCCCCATGGACTGTAGCCCACCAGGCTTCTCTGTCCATGGGATTCTCCAGGCAGGAATACTGGAATGGGTTGCCATTTCCTCCTCCAAGGGACCTTCCTGACCCAGGGATCAAACCTGCGTCTGTTGCATCTCCTGCCCTGGGCAGGCACCTTCTGTACTGCTGAGCCAGTGGGGAAGCCCTTTGTATAAGTACTGTGATGAATTTTGCTACTTAAATATAAATTTTAAGGGGCAAATAAAGCCATCAGTTATTGAAAGGCACTTTTGTCATAATTGTGTTGAATCCTCCCCCGCCCTGTGACCACAGGCTCCTTTCCTGGGTGGCAGGGAGCCAAGGAGAATATTCAGTCTCAAAGGAAACAAAAAAATCTGGGCCCAACAGGACAGCCTACTTTGTCGCGTATTTTTAGAATGTCGCAGATTTAGGACAGAGAGGAGCAACTGTGATCGTGTTACATAAGGCGTCCCCGCATCTGTCCTAAGACGGATATTGTATCTTTGGCAAAATGTTGCTCTTTTTGGGCAGCTTGTCATGTCTTTTCATCACGGATGGGTTTTTCTGTCACGCAAAGGAGGGGAAAGCCTTTGCAATGAAAATACTATTGACACTGACTAGGCATAGAATTTACCTGGGAATAAGCTTTTGCTATTTCCTATTGAAAATTATTTAAAACAGGTTATTAGTGTGCTTCTGTTGTTTAGTTACTCAGTCGTCTCCGACTCTTTGCGACCCCAATGGACTGCAGCACGCCAGGCTTCCCTGTCCATCACCATCTCCCGGAGTTTACTCAAACTCGTGTCCATCGAGTCGGTGATGCCATCCAACCATCTCATCCTCTGTCGTCCCCTTCTCCTCCTGCCCTCAATCCTTCTCAGCATCAGGGTCTTTTCCAGTAACTTCAAATTTATACATTTCCTTTTTAATTAACAAGCATTATTTGGGACCAGTATACATGGGCAACTAATGTGATGTCAGATACGGGGTTTGAAGTTATATCCGACACAATGCAGGCAAATGAGAACCTGGACTGTTGAGTTAAAAATTTTCTTCCGGGCTGGCAGTTCTGATAGGAGCAACTTAATTGCATTTCCTAATCTAATTATTGTTGTTGCTATTTAGTCGCTCAGTCATGTCTGACTCTTTGCGACCCCGTGGACCGTAGCCCGCCAAGCTCCTCTGTCCATGGGGATTCTCCGGGCAAGAATTCTGGAGTGGGTTGCCATTTCCTCCTCCAGGGGATCTTCTCGACACAGAGATTGAACCCGGATCTCCTGCATCGGCAGGCATTGTTGTTTGTTGTTGTGGTTGTTGCTTTAACCATCTCAGCCACCGGGGAAGCGTTCCTCTTGTCCACACAAAATCCTGACTCTTTTCCTCAGTTAAAACCTGCTTGGGACACATGACCTTATGAGTTTTAAATGTTTGCAAATTAAAAGTTAAAAACAACGTTAATAAGTTAAACAGAAAAGAACCAGGAAGTCCAGTGGCTAAGACTCCATGCTGCCAATGCGAAGGGTCTGGGTACAATCCCTGATCAAGGAACTAAGATCCCACGTGAGACAGCGAAGATCCAGATCAGCCAAATAAATAAATATTAGAAAACAAAAAAGTTGGATAGAATAAAAGGCAGTACTCCAGCCCCAGAGAAAAGTAAGTTGCCTGAACAGATGATTAATCGAGGGAGCTGATAGCATGCAGACATTTACTGAAGAACAAAAAATATGTATGCATGGTAAAGCCTGTGATGTTGGGAAAGATGGAGGGAGAAGGAGAAGGGGGCCACAGAGGATGACGTGGTTGGATAACATCACCGACTCACTGGTCATGAGTTTGAGCAAGCTCCAGGAGATGGTGAAGGACAGGGAAGAGCCTGGCGTTCTGCAGTCCCTGAGGTCACAAAGAGTCGGACACGACTGAGCTACTAAACAAGAACAAACACACACGTATATGGTGGTGAATAATCCTTTAGACACGATGTAGATGTAACCTTTATCGTCAGCAAGCCATCCAGTCATAAACAGTTGATTAACCGAGCCAGGACACATGGGAGACCTTTCCTGGTTTTATCATTAGCGCCGTGAGATGGCTTGAAGAGAAACGCACGACACAGTTTATCAAAATGTGTCTGAAACCAACTTGGTGTGGTGGGAGGAGAGTAGATAATCGGAACAGTCCACCCTGGGCCACATTCTGCTTTCATCCATCCAAAGGCATTTCTGGCATCTTCCAAATGGGTAAACTGTGTGTTAATATTAACATACACAAGGGTCACATCTTCTTCCCCTTAATCCACCGAGAGGTTATGTGATGACGTGCATAAAAAAAGGATTAGATCTGACAGAGGCCTTGAGAAGAGAAAACCCAGCATGACTGACCCAGTTTTTTTTCCCAGACGCAGAGCAGCAAGCCCCCCAGGAGACCATCTCCAGTTGTCTAGACGCAGCAGACTCCACAAGAGTAAGCCTCGTATCCATGGCACTGAGTCCTCCACCCACTGAAGCTGAAGATCTGATAATAGGTCTCTTTTCCTACATTTCAGTGGCTTCTTCAAAAGAGAGAGAGAGAGACTGCTGTTAACCACTCTTGGGCGCTAGGAATAATGAATTGTCCTGTGAGAGGGTCGATCCGGAGGTTTAGATGCTGTGTACATATCTACTATAGAACAAGTGGCTTCCCTGATACCTCAGTAAAGAATATGCCTGCCATGCAGCAGAGCCCGGTTCGATTCCTGGGTCGGGAAGATCCGCTGGAGAAGGGATAGGCTACCCACTCGAGTATTCTTGGGCTTTCCTTGTAGCTCAGATGATCAAGAATCTGCCTGCAATGTGGGAGACCTGGGTTCAACCCCTGGATCAGTAAGATTCCCCTGGACAAGGGAATGGCAACCCACTCCAGGATTCTTGCTTGGAGAACCCCATGGACAGAGGAGCATGGTGGGCTACAGTCCGTTGAGTCGCAAAGGAGTCAGACAAGATTGAACAACTAAACAGCAAGAACTTATGTCATTACTAATAATTAATATATACCTACTACTAATATATAATAAAAAATAAATATACATTATATAAACACTATACAGTATATAGGAATATATTAGTATACATGTACATTATATAAACACTATACAGTATATAGGAATATGTTAATATACATGTATGCTGCATGTTAATAACTACTTTAACATTAATGTTTTTTTTGTTGAAAGCATGGAAATATCCAAGAGACTTTTAAATATGTTAGACCCATTTAAAAAGCCATGGAGTAAAAGCTTTGTTTGTGGAATGAAGAATTCTACAGATGAAAACAGAATGGAAACATAAACTCATGACGGTATAAAAATCAGCACTTGTGCCTTACGAGGAAATTTTCAGTGGCGGCAGCACAGCGTGCAAAACCGGATTGACTTCAAGTGTTCATTAGTTGGAGATGAATTTGAGGTTTATGAACAGTTGCACTTGGTCGTGGTTGCTTTGAAGAAGCCAGTTTCAAAAGTGTATGGAAAAGTGCATAAAACTATGTCACGAAGTGAGGAGGACATAAAGTCGTGTTTCTAAATTAAGCTATTATTTCCTATTAAATTAAAATGCATGCAACTTCATTAGGAATTTGATCATTTCATCTAATTCTCTAAATATTTATATATTCAAATGACATAAATTTATTTTTAAACCTCTCTCATTAGAAAGATTAAACATCTCTCTGAATTCAGGACGGAGGGTATTCAGGGATGCCCTCGGTGGGCCGGGGAATACGGAATGTTCTGAGAGTATAAAGATGAATTTGAAATTTGAGACCGCCTTTATGGAGGTCTCTTTCTGGTGAGGACGTTATAGAAAGAGAGATTATTTTGTTAGATTATTTTATCAGTGTGATGCACTGGGTGGAAAGCAGGTGGTGGTGGTGATGGTTTTGCCACTAAGTCGTGTCTGACCCTTGAGAGCCCATGGCCTGCAGCCCCCCGGCTCCTCTGTCCATGGGATTCTCCGGGAAAGAATCCTGGAGTGGGCTGTCCTTTGCTCCTCCAAGGGATCTTCTTGACCCAAGGATTGAACCCCAGTCTCCTGCCCTGGTCTCACACAGTGGCTGCATTGAGACAATCCTGCTGAGCCACATGGGAAGTCCCGCATCTACTTTAAAAGTAATTCTGAGGGATGGGATGGGGAGGGAGGTGGGAGTGGGGTTCATGATGAGGAACACATGTACACCCATGGCTGATTCATGTCAGTGTATGGCAAAAACCACCACAATATTGTAAAGTCATTAGCCTCCAATTAAGATAAATAAATTTTTTAAAAAGCAAAAAATCCCCCATAAAAGTAAATCTGCTTTTTTTTAAAAAAAAAAAAAAAAACATTTCCAAAAGTGTTTTAAAATGAACCTGGCTGGTCAAAAATCATACCTGTTTTATGTCAGACAACTGTGGTTTCTCCACACCAAAAACAGCACTTCACCTAAGAGAATTCTTTACGAAAACTTCACCGGAACAAATTTTATAGTGGGATCACAGTTCCTCAAAAGGAAGGACATTATTTTCTTTCATTATTTATAGTCAGCCCTTCCATATCACAAGGCAACTCAGAGTCTTGTAAATTTATTTTATACTTTGAATAAATGGCTCAGCTGGTAAAGAATCAACCTGCAATGTGGGAGACCTGGGTTCCATCCCTGGGTTGGGAAGATCCGCTGGAGAAGAGAAAGGCTACCCACTCCGGTATTCTGGCCTGGAGAATTCCATGGAATGTGTAGTCCATGGGGTTGCAAAGAGTTGGACACAACTGCGCAACTTTCCCTTTCGGTTTTTCTCTTTGAATAAACAGAATAAGTTCAGTTTACCCTCTTTGGGAGTCTATAATGTGCAGTTATGTACGTCATAATTATTTCCTTTATTCTGTTTATGACTATATGCTATGAATCATTCAGATTGTTTTCCCATAAAAACATTGGTCACAAGTGTCAATATAGTCTGTGGAGTCTGCTTTTGAATCTTAGGTTTTGCTGGATTTTGTCCACATTTAAAGTCTATGTGATGCAAAGTAGATAGAAGATAGTTTCCTCCTCTACCTAGTAAGCCAGGATATGAGTCTGTTAAAGTGAAGTAAGGGTGTTAGTTGCTCAGTCCTGTCTGACTCTTTGCGACCCCCATGGACTGTAGCCCACCAGACTCCTCTGTCCATAGGATTCTCCAGTAAGAACCCTGCAGGGGGTTGCCATTCCCTTTTCCCGACCCGGGACTCAAACCCTCCTCTTTTGCATTGCAGGCAGAGTCTTTACGGTCAGGTCACCAGGAAATCGACTGTTTATTGTACTAGAAATTCAGGAGTGTGTGCAATCCAAAGCATGTGTTTTAAATTTTTTTTTTTTTTAGTTTTATTTTAATTAATTATTTTTGGTGGTGCTGGGTCTTTGTTGCTGCACATGGGCTTTCTCTAGTCGTGGCGAGCAAGGGTGATTCTCTAGTTGCAGTGCACGGATTCCTCGTGTGGCGGAGCACGGGCTCTAGGCGAGCGAGCTGCAGTATTTGGGAGCCCACAGGCTCAGTAGTTGTGACACACGGGCTTACTCGCCCCAGACATATGGGATCTTCCTGGACCAGAGATCAAACCCTGAATTGGCAACTGGAGTCTTAACCCCTTATGGCACATAGATGGGGAAACAGTGGAAACACTGATAGACTTTATTTTCTTTGGCTCCAAAATCACTGCAGATGGTGACTGCAGCCATAAAGTTAAAAAAGACACCTGCTGCTTGGAAGAAAAGTTATGACCAACCTAGACAGCGTATTAAAAAACAGAGACATGACTTTGCCAACAAAGGTCCATCTAGTCAAAGCTATGGTGTTTCCAGTGGTCATGTATGGATGTGAGAGTTGGACCATAAAGAAAGCTGAGCACCAAAGAACTGATGCTTTTGAACTGCGGTGTTGGAGAACCTTGGACTGCAAGGAGATCCAACCAGTCCATCCTAAAGGAAATTAACCCTGGATATTTGCTGGAAGGACTGATGCTGAAGCTGAAACTCCAACACTTGGCCTCCTGATGCGAAAAACTGACTCACTGGAAAAGACTCTGATGCTGGGAAAGACTGAGGGCAGGAGGAGAAGGGGACGACAGAGGATGAGATGGTTGGATGGCATCACCGACTCAATGGACGTGAGTTTGAGCAAGCTCCGGGAATTGGTGATGGACAGGGAGGCCTGGTTTGCTGCATTCCACGGGGTTGCAAAGAGTCAGACAGGACCGAGCGGCTGAACTTCTTAATCCCTGGACTACAAGTGAAGTCCCTGAATGGCGTATTCTTTAAACATAAGCATATTTTGAGCCAACTTATGTTTCTAGAAGGTGCAACCCTCTGGACATATTAATGAGTCTCTACTGAACAAATTTGCTTCCCTCGGGAATGGATTTATGGTTTGGGGGGCTTCCCTGGTGGATCAGACTGTAAAGAATCTGCCTGTCAACGCAGGAGTTGCGGGTTCCATCCCTGGCTTGAGAAGATCCCCTGGAGAAAGAAATGACAAGCACGTATGACTCCAGTATTCTTGCCTGGAGAATTGCATGGACAGAGGAGCCTGGTGGGCTACAGTCCACAGGGTCGCAGAGAGTCAGATACGACTGAGTGACCAACAGTTTTCTCAGTACGTGAAGTCTCTCACCTTCTCACCCCTAATGTGCTCATTTGGGAGTGAAAGGACACATTTACAAGAACTGATGTGGATGGCTTTCCTGGTGGCTCAGAGGTTAAAGCATCTGCCTGCAATGCGGGAGACCTGGGTTCGATCCCTGGGTCGGGAAGATGCCCTGGAGGAGGGCATGGCAACCCACTCCAGTATTCTTGCCTGGAGAACCCCATGGACAGAGAAGCTTGGTTCCTGGGGTCGCAAAGAGCCACTTCACTTACTTAGTTACAAGAATTGATATTGTCTTAGCAGGCGTCTTCGCTCCTCCATTGGCACCAACCTCTCAAAAATGCAAATTGAGATATTCACGCCAAAGGCTTAGATGTCACTGGTCCCATTATTTTGTCTCCCATGAAGCTGAGTAAAAATGTATTTTAGGAGGACAACCAACTCTTTTGATTTGGCAAAGGGTCTGCAACCACTACTCCAAGTTTTAGACAAGACATGTTTTAGAGACATAAAATGTGAATGAATAAGTGGCTTTGTATTCCATTAAATGCATATTCAATGATGCATATTCTTCCTTGAAATATTGCTTGAATTTAAAAAAATTTTCAAAGCACACAAATACACAGAAACATAGAGCATAATGTATAATGAACATTAACTATTCTTTCTGTGTATCCAACAATGTTTCACATCTGCTTATGTTTGCTTCAGTTATATTTCTTTGGTAAAGGATGTCATATTAAAGAGGACATGGTTTTTTAATAGGTAGATACTTCAATATCCTTTCAAAACAACATAAAACTCTAGATTTATTTATGAAAATCAGTAACTATGAGCAATTCCATAATATTTAATATCCAACTGAATTTCTTTTATTATCTCCAAAATGTATTTTTTGTGTGGACCATTTTTAAAGTCTTGATTGAATTTGTGACTCTAAGGCTTTTGTTCTGTGTTTGACTTTTTTGGCCTCGAGGCAGGTGGGCTCTTAACTCCCAGACCAGGGATCAAACCCACAATGCTCTGCCTTGGAAGGTAAGCTTTTAAACACTGGACCACAATGGGAAGTCCCCTCTGAAACACGTTTTAATCTTTGCTGATTCAACCCAGAATCAAATCAAGGACTGATTGCAAATCTGCATTCTTTTTAAGGAAATGACGGACAGAGTTGAATGCCTTTTATTGTAACACGTTTTCTATAACATCGTACAGTATTTTTTTTATTCCAGGACACTTATAAATAAAGAATAAGATGAAGACATGTTAGAGCACAAAATAGATGATAATTACTAAACTATTTAGTCATTACTCTAGTAATACTAAATCTCCAGAATCACCTAAAGAAAGAAAAGAAAAAGTGAAGTTGCTCAGCCGTGTCCGACTCATTGCGACCCCACGGACTGTAGCCTACCAGGCTCCTTCGTCCATGGGATTTTCTAGGCAAGAACACTGGAGTGGGTTGCCACCTGAAATCGTAACATTTTAAGTTTCAAATATCACTTTCATAGAGTGTAATTTTGTTCCACCTTAATAATAGCTTTTTTCCTTTAAGTAGTTTCCATTTACTTTTCCGCCTTCTTACTCATTTCTGTGCGTACCTTTATGCAGCTCTTATACATTGCTTATTCATTTTCGGTAACATTTAGTGTTTTCAACAATCAATTTAAGTGCTTGCCTGGTGTCTCAGTAAAGAATCTGCCTCCAATGCAAGAGACCCGGGTTCGATCCCTGGGTCAGGAATATCCCCTGGAGGAAGGCATGGCAACCCACTCCACTATTCTTGCCTGGAGAATCCTGTGGACAGAGGAGCCTGGCAGGCTACAGTCCTTGGGGTCACAAAGAGTCAGACACAACTGAGCGACTCACACACACACACACAAAATTGGTTTAACACTCATCCACCCAGCCTGTGATCACTGACCTTTCTTTGTCATCAAAATAGCTATTTTAATTTAGTGGCACAAATGAGAATTAGCATCCTAAGGTCATAACATAAAGGGGATACACAAATCTGTAATAAGAGAAGTTTGCCCTGTGAATTCCTTGGCAAGTAATATTGTCTACAAACCTATTGCCGGAGACTTAATGATCTGAGCCTTTCTCTAAAGTCAATAACAAATTAATTTTTTAAGTTATAAAAATTATTTTAAAAAGCCCACAGATTTTTGGTTATTGGCCAACTCCGAAATATAAAACTGTTTCAGGGGTGAGAGAGAGAAACAAACAATAATTATTAAGAAACTACTGCAAAGAAGTCCCCACCTCACTACAGATGTTGTGCTTTTATTGCAATGAGGTCTTTTAGTGAATACGGGCTAAATCGTGTCTCCTTCACCCTTCTGCCTTTCTGGCTGACTCCAGTGCTCTGCAAATAAGAGACATTTATCACACAGAAGGATGTGCATACTTGCAGAAGGAGTTAGACAGCTTTCTGAGCTCCTGGTGTGCAGTTGTTGACTGTCCGGGATGTTTTAGAAAACAAAACACAGCTGCTTGCCTGTTTTATTCACTACACCCAGGCTACTGCGAATGCAGTAGGTGCTTAATCAACATTTAAGATATGAGTAAGTCTGATGGTGTCTATCGCGTCTTTCCTAATACATGAAGAAGCTGTCCCCGCCCCCCCCCCCCCATCATTATCATTTGAAAGTGAAAGCGAAGGTTGCTCAGTCCTGTCCGACTCTTTGCGACCCTGGGGACCGCAGCACGCCAGGCCTACCTGTCCATCTCCAACTCCCAGAGCTTGCTCAAACTCATGTCCATCGAGCTGGTGATGCCATCCAACCATCTCATCCTCTGTCATCCCCTTCTCCTCCTGCCCTCAATCTTTCCCAGCATCAGGGTCTTTTCCAATGAGTCAGTTCTTCACATCAGGTGGCCAAAGTATTGGAGTTTCAGCTTCATCTTCAGTCCTTCCAATGAATATTCAGGGTTGATTTCCTTTAGGATGGACTGGTTGGATCTCCTTGCAGTCCAAGGGACTCTCAAGAGTCTTCTCTGACACCACCTGTAATATCCTATGGTCGTCACCTATTTTCTGATACAGAAATGTCCCAGCTAGGATGCTGAATATACTTTGGTGATGAACAAAACAAAAAATAAGTCCTCATCCTTGGGGGTCTTATATTTAGTAAAAGAGCCAATGAAGAATATCATAAATAAAACGTATTTTGGTTCAGAAGAATGGAATAGCAAGTGTTATTGAAACAGTCGATGTAGAACAGACAGGCTCGAGGAAGAAGTGTGGGATTGTGGGCTGCAATTTTCACTAAGGTCTAAAGACAGAAAGGCTTCCCTTGTGGCTCAGCTGGTAAAGAATTCCCGTGCGGTGCAAGAGACCCGGGTTCGATCTCTGGGTCGGGACGCTGGAGGAGGAAACGGCAACCCACTCCAGTCTTTTTGCCTGGAGAACTCATGGACAGAGGAGCCAGGTGGGCTACAGTCTGTGGGGTCGCAAAGAATCGGACAGAACTGAGCAACTGACACTGTCAAAGACAGAAAGGGAAAACATGACAGGCGTAAGAGATTTCTTGGAGGAAGATTTGAGAGGAGTGAGTGAGCAAGCTTATACAGACTTGGGGTTCAACCAGGGCAGAGACCCCAGGGCAGGAGTGAGCAGGTGTCTGCCAGCTAACCTCTGGCCGGAAGAAAGAGAATGTAGGAGAAATACAAGGTAAGGACTTGTATGACAATTGCTCATGTGACAGGTTACCCAGTGTTAAAGTCTGTTACACAGTACCTTGGGTTTCTATTGCAAAGCATTGGGCAAGGCCGTTATCATCTCCTTACGTGTGTTTAGCGAACATCTCAGAGGTATGCCTACATGGTGGAGACCAGGGATGCAGAAATTCATGGCGGGGGCGGGGGGCAGAATGAGCAGAGCTTTCAGGGCGATGCTGTGGATTTATGGAAGGAAAATACACACAGACTTCATGGTGATGCTGGTGAGTTTGGTCAGAAGTGGTACTCGATTCTCGGTACATGTCAAAGGTTTGCCCAAAAGGATCCATCTAACTGACCAGAGCGATGTTGCATATGAAAGTGCAGACACAAGGATGTCCACGGTTTTAGCCACCTGTCAACAGCTCAGCTTCGAGAGCAAACAGCTAAATTCAAAGCCCACACTTCCGTAGCCCTCTGAATGGGGATCTGTTTGCAATCCATCGTTTTGAAATAGGAAGGGATGTTACTGTTGTTAAATATTAGTGGCTGAATCACAGGTTTCATTGAAGTTTTTGTTATTCAGTTTTTTGGTTTTTCAGTGTATTTCACTTTAAAGCATAATGACTTATCCCACCCTGCATTTCTGAGTTACCCTCACTTTAAAAAAATTGTCTTCCAAGTGTACTATAGAGAGCTTTGATATTCATGAAATCAGTGCGGTCTTGCTATCTAATTAAATGGAAACAAAAATAGTGAGAGGTTCTCAAGAGAAATTTAAATATGTATTTGTGGTATCTGAGAGGCAAATTGGCTCTTTACTGATACTTGAAAGTATGAAGATGCATTGCTCTGAGAAAAATGTTTGTTAGTATTATTTCTGTGCTGGTTTCGTATTTTTAAAACTACAATTTCTATTTACAATTATGTCAGGGGAGTGGGAGTAAGGCTTAAGAGGGAGGAGATACACATATGCTTATGGCTGATTCACTTTGTTGTATATCTGAAACAACACCATAGTGTAAAGCCATTATACTCCAATTTTTTTTTTTTAACAGAAAAGAATTTACCAGTGAGGGGAGGAAAAGTATATCAAGAACATTTCTAACATCGCATAGTTTTTAATTATTTGTGCTACTGATGAAAGAACTTTGGTAAGGAAAAAGGTAAATGCAAACATACATTGCAAAACTACTGCGGAGTGATGGGCCAGCCAACAGCAGCAGAAGCACAAAATTAGATTAAAAAGCACCAGTTAAAACAATTGTTAAAGAAACAACAGTCTCATATCTGGGGCCGCACTGGGTCTTCCGTTGCCGCAGAGACTTTTCTCTAGGTGTGGTGCGTGGGTTTCTCCCCGTAGTGGCTCCTCGTGTTGTGGAACCTGGGCTCTAGAACACAGGACCAATAGCACGCGAGCTTAGCTATCCCAAGGCACGTGGGGTCTTCCCGCATCATGGATTGAACCCCAGTCTCCTGCATTTGCAGGCGGATTCTTTACCACCGAGCCACCAGGAGGCCCCCTGGAATGAATTTTTTTATTTAAAAAATTGTTCCCTGACACCTTTGAAAGAAAATTTATTTTAACCAACAACAAATCACTAAGAGCAAAAGGAAAATGATTCATGTGGACAATGCAAGCAAAAAAAAAAAAAAATACAGAAATAAAACCCTGGAAATTCTCTTGACTCTCCATCCGTTTTTCTGTTTGAAGGAGGCTTCAATACGTGGTCGTCAGTCCTGGAAAGTGTTTATAGAAACAGATGAGCATGGATTCATAGCAGTAGGTCTAAGACAGAAACAGGGCTCTCTTTTTAATATAAAAGTCAAGGTTCCCCTGAATATGCAGGGTCGTGTGGGAACTGGGAGATGTATTTAGAATGTGCTACATATGTATCAAATTTTATATTAAACATGTAACGGGGGCATGTTTCTTAATTTATCACGTCTAAGCCTGTGTCCCTATTTCTGCTTTGCAAAGAAGATTGGCTGTACCATTTATTTCTAGATTCCATATGTATATATGTACATGTTAACATGTGAAACTTGTTTTTCTTTCTAACTTGTCTCTGTATCCCACCCTCTCTGTCCATACATGTCTCTACAAATGCAAAAGGACCAAGGGCAAAAGGATGGGGTGGAAGGAATCAGAAGATTTCCTTTGACACATATACACGAGTTTAATACTATGTCTAAAACAGATAACCAGTAGAAACCTGCTGCATAGCCCAGGGGACTCCACTTAGCGCCCTGTGATGTCCTAAACGGGAAGGAAATTCTAAAAAGAGGGGAATATATGTATACATATAGCTGATTCACTTTGCCATACAGTAGAAACTAACACAACATTTTAAAGCTACTATCCTCCAATAAAAATTAATTAAAAAAACACATAGTAAAAAATAAATGTGTAATATCCTGTTAGATGGTAATTAATTTTCGTAGATATAAGCAATGCATACATCTCCCAGGAATGCACGCACATTGACAGCTTGGGAGAAACTGGGCTTCTGCTCCTAAAATTACTGTCTGCATTAAAGAAAAAAAATCAGTCAACTAGATAAGAGAGTTTGAACGTCTTGTATCATGCCAAAAATATGGGTCACCCTGCTCTTATTTTTCTTTATATTACTTGAATTAAAATATACTAAAATTTATCTGTATGAAGGGCAAAAAAAAATATGATGCATTCAGAACAGACAGATTAAATCTATAATGGTTGAATAAATATAACAACAATTTTAGTAATACTCTCAGGCACTCAATAACCTTTTGGTTAAAGCTAATGGAAATTAGTTATTGGTGACAACATACAGAACAAGTAGTCATGTATGTACATACATTCTCAGTCACTTCAGTCGTGTCTGACTCTTTGCAACCTGGACTGTAGCCCGCCAGGCTCCTCTGTCCATGGGATTCTCTAGGCAAGAATCCTGGAGTGGGTTGCCATGACCTCCTACAGGGGATCTTCCTGACCCAGGAATTGAACCCGCATCTCCTGCATTGCAGGCAAATTCTTTACCACTGAGCCACCAGGAAAAAAAAAGCAAGGCAAAAAAAAACCCCAAAGTATAATGAAAATTTCCCAGTGGAACTCATTTAAATATTGCAGTTGAGAGCTACTACAAATTCAGAATCTCTTAGTTCTAGCAAAATCATCTAAAAAGTTGTGAAGTTTCTAAAATCACTTGTAAAGAAAATCATTTTCATAGGTAATGATATTAGACCTAAGCTATATAGATGCAGCAGGCAAGTTTTCCATCCTCTTTTTGAAGCGTAATTCTGGCTTTTGTCAGGTGCCACTCATCTATGAATGGATTGCTTTATCCAGCAAATAAGATACCCTTATACCTTGTTTTACTTTGTATGGTCCTTGTTCCTCCCTTCCTGTGCTCATGGATATACTTTTCAAAGGGAACTCAGGACTTCCCTCATGGACCATCCAGTGGTTGAGACTTTGCCTTCCAATGCAGGGGGTGCAGGTTCAATCCCTGGTTAGGAAGTTAAGATCTCACATGCCTCGGGGGCAAAACAAAACCAAACAAAACATAAAACAGAAGCAATATGGTAACAGATTCAATAAACACTCTAAAAGTGGTCCACATCCAAGTAAATAAATAAGGAAACTCAGACATTCTGAGTACCATTGAAAAATACGTACAGTAAAAAGCAAAATTGTTTGATAAATTAGACATTTTAAAATCATTTGATTATTAAATTGGGGTGTTTACTCTCTTGCTCACAAGGATAGTGAAAATCAGACAAAGAACGATAGGATGAAAATAAATATGTCCATCAGCTTGAGTATACGGAGATGATAATGCGTTCCATGCCAAATATTCAGGGTTCGATCCCTGGGTGTGGAAGATCCACTGGAGGAGGACGTGGCAACCCACTCCAGTACTCTTGCCTGGAGAATCCCATGGACAGAGGAGCCTGGTGGGCTACAGTCCGTGGGGTCGCAAAGAGTCGGGCATGACTTACCTTCTAAACAACAGCAAACTACCTTGTGTTGCTGTTTGCATGCTAAAAAAGCACAGTTGGACACAGCTGAGTGACTGAGCAAAGCACATGCCTCGGAAAATCACGTCTTATTTATAAAAGCCGACTTGTCTTTCTGTTCTCTCTCTGTTGTGTGTAGGACACAAAGCTAGCTGAGATTGTGCAATTTTTTATTTTTATTTTTTGTCCTCCTCATCAGTTGACACCCTCCTATGACTGGAATGCAGACAGGATTCGTCACAGACCACAAGCTGAAAAGCTCAGCTGGAAACATCTGAAACGACACCCTTTGTAAAGGAGAAAGCAAGATGCTGTACCTCTGAAAATGCAAAACTGGGGCCATGATCTACTTTCAATAATTCCTTTTGCTAAAGCCTACCAGGCAAATTAAAAATACGTCACTCACATTTATAATGGTAATTAAAAAAAAAAAAAACACCAGCCTGTAATCTAAAGGTGTGAAACGGAGGGGAAAATCTCGCCTGCTTTTCCTGAAGTTCAAACATGACTTTACCCTTTTTCCAACATCTTTAAAAAGGCAACTGTGTTTGAAATCTTCAGAAGTCATCTACTAATACAGGAATTATGCTCTATAAAAATTTGAAACACTTGAATGTTGATACTTAAAATAGTAAATTTTATGTCCTCTGGACACTAGGGAAGAGAGAATGTTACAAATTATCAAGATCCCTGATACATAAAGAATTTCCTTGTTACCGAGTTACTTTGAAGAGCAGAGTGAGCAGGGGTAAATGATTAAAAGATTTCTTAGCTGGTTCACTTACAAGGCAGTTAATGAAAGTAAAAGACAATTCAGTATTAGCAAATCAGTCACTGCTGGAGACAGAGTTAACATTTCTTCTGTTCTTTTTGTTCTTCATAGAGTTTAACTATTTTTCTTATTGGGCTCCCCTTGTGGCTCAGGTGGTAAAGAATCCACCTGCAATGTGGGAGACCTGGGTTTGATCCCTGGGTTGGGAAGATCCCCTGGAGAAGGGAAAGGCTACCCACTCCAGTATTCTGGCCTGGAGAATTCCATGGGCTGTATACTGCATGAGGTTGCAGAATCGGACACGACTGGGCAACTTTCACTTTCACTTCATTCTTCTTAATGTGCTTAGTCACTCGGTACTGTCTGAATCCATAAATTTTTAGGCAGTTTATTTTTTTTAAAAAGACTGTATGAACATCAGCCCAAATGCTCTTTGATTTTTTCCAAATGTGTCACTGATGAAATCTAAGTTAACTAGTTGCTTGACTGAGGTATTACTCATGAATGATTTATTTGCCTGTCTCCCTTTTTTAAGTTGTTCAGGGCTTATTTAATTGAGCTGGGATGTGACTTTCCATCTTTGATTTATTTTCAAAGTAGCAATCCATCTTTTAATTTTTTTTTTTTTTAAATCTCAGGCATCTGCTAGAGCTATCTAAGCAAAAGAGTTTATTTTCTCTTGATTTCTGTTAAAAAGCTCCTCAGATTTGCAACACTGATGTGTGAACATATGTAATGCATTTGTGATGCTTGCAGCATATGCATTTACAGTTTTCAGTTGCTTTACTAAAAACTTTTTTTTTTTTCTAATTGACATGTAGCTGCTTCACAACATTGCCTTACTTTCTGCTTTATGGTAACGTGAATCAGCTATACCTTATACACTGGTGGTTGGCTTAGTCACTCAGTCGTGTCCGACTCTTGTGACCCCGTGGACCCACCAGGCTCCCCTGTCCATGGGATTGTCTAGGCAAGAAGACTGGAGTGGGCTGCCATTTCCTTCTCCAACACCTTACACCTATACCCCCTCTTTTTTGGATTTCTTTCCCGTTCAGCGTCACCACAGAGCGCTGAGTAGCATTCCCTATGCCATACAGTAGATTCTCACTAGTTACCTATTTTATACATAGTATCAATAGTGTTATATGTCCATCCCTGTCTCCCAATCCAGCCCACCCCACCTTTCTTTCCCCTCTTGGGGTCCATATGTTTGTTCTCTATGTCCGTGTCTCTAGTTCTGCTTTGCAAATAGGTTAAAATATGTATATCTTTTTAATTGATGGACATTAGCATCCTTGTCTTTGAGAGCCTTTTTTTTTCCCCTCGTGTAAAAGTATCGGGTTGGCCAAAAAGTTCGTTAGAGTTTTGCGGTAACATCTTATGGAAACATCCAAATGACCTTTTTGGTTAACCCAGTAATATTTTCATATTAAGAATGCATTTGTAAATATTTTATGAAATACTGCTTTTTTCTTACAAAATGAAATGGTCGCATATATAATCCCTTATTATCAACCATAGACACCATGATGAGCATTCAGTGCTCAGAAGTTATTCTTGAAAGTGGCTGAGAGTAGATCTTACCTGTTAACACCACCAAAAATATATATATATACACATACACACACACACACACATATATATATAGTTAGGTGTAAAATGCATGTAAAATATAAATATACATATATATACATGTAAATATAAACATATATATATATACTTATAAAATGTATGTACATGTAAAATATATATATATAGTTAGGAGTAAAATATATGTAAAAATACATATATATATATATAAAGTTAGGTGATGGATATGTTAATTATCTTGATCTTGGTCTTGATCTTAATCTTGATCTAAAAATAACACAATATATATCTGGGTATCAAACCATCATATTACACATACTTGTTGTTCAGTTGCTCTGTTGTGTCCACCTCTGCGACCCTGTGGACTGCAGCACGCCAGGTCTCCCTGTCCATCATCAACTCCTGGAGCTTACCCAAACTCATGTTTATTGAGTCGGTGATGCCATCCAACCATCTCATCCTCTGTCGTCCCCTTCTCCTCCTGCCCTCAATCTTTCTCAGCATCAGGGTCTTTTTCCAGTGAGTAGGCTCTTCACATCAGGGTATTGGGTTCAGTCAAATATAGTTAAAAAATAATTTTCTTCTTTTTTCTTTTTCCCATGTGATTACTTGAAAATCTGACCTTATGTGTATCTGGCTCGATTTCTGAGCTGAGATACAGGATAGATACTCGGATTTTATTGCAAAAGCTTTTATTGTCATTGAATTCAGATTTTACCTTGATTACTTGTTATGGCTAAAAATGTGAAGCCAGCAAAATGTCCATCACTGTGATAATTGTCAAACCAGTCATGCCACATCCACGTCATTAGATTCCTCAGAGTGAATAAGGAAAAGGGCCTAGATTCCTATCTCGAGATATGAAAAGTTTTCTAAATTCCAGTTTCTTATGGAAAACAGCAATAGTCCAAAGCAGGACATACATGGGGTAGTGTTAGGGCAGAAAATTGTAAAATTCAGGTTTTCTAGAGAAAACAGCACCCGATTTGAGGCATACCCTGCGCAGTGGCCCCCTCTCATATTTGGTGAGTCAGACTCTAAAGTTGGATGTAAAGAACTGTCATGCAGGACTTTCCTTAAGATGCACATTTCCTGGGACTTCCCCGGCGGTCCTGTAGTTAAGACTGTGCCTTCCAATGAATGGGGTAAGTGTTTGATCGATTTTTTGGGGAGCTAAGATCCTACGTGCCTCAGGGCCGAAAAACCAGAACATAAAACAGCAGAAGCAGTATTGTAACAGATTCAATAGTGCCTTCTTAAAAAACGGTCCCCGTTGAAAATAAAACTTTTTCAAAAGGCACTTCCAGCCCAATAACTTCCCTTTTCCTTTTCCAGGACATGAATGCTAAAGAGAAGTTCAAAAACTCATCTGTTGATATTGCTGTTAGGTTGCTAAGTCATGTCTGTGTCTTTGCGATACCACAGACTGTAGCCCACCATGCTCCTCTGTCCGTGGGATTTCCCAGGCAAGAATAGTGAAGTCGGTTACCATTTCCTCCTCCAGGGGATCTTCCCCACCCAGGGATTGAACCCACATCTCCTGCATTGGTAGGCACTTTCTTTACCACTGAGCTACTTGGGAAGCACAACTCATTCATAACCATACACATAAACTGTAGTAGAATTAGCATCTGTACTTCCTACTTTTATATTTTTGTTGTATGTGTTCTTTCATTGCGCAGGCATCTTCTCTCACATTTAATCCAGAGGGATGACCATCTTGTGCTGCCGGAAGGATAATGCCGACCTTCAGGTAAAGCGATGTTTTAAAGTGTGGGTAGAATAGTTTTAGGCTCAGCTGAGCCATGGACTCCGGTTCTGTCCAAACCAATTGTGATCAGGAGTGGTTTCTGCTGAGTGGGTAATAGTGGTGTCTGTTGAAAAGCTGTACACGTGAAAACTTGCCAAACGTGGGTATTATTAACCCAGTGTTACCTTGTGTCTCTATCAATTCATCTTACAAAACAACACACCTACACCCTGGGAGTACCTGAATCCTGATTTCCAGAGTTCTTCTGCAGTTCAGCCACCATGGGTGCTCTATTGATCAAGTGTGAGTCAAGGGATTCCATGCTCTATAATGGCAGTGAGTGTGCAAACCCTCCTGAAATGATGCAATAACTGATATCACACTTTCCGCATCGACATTAACTTTGCAGAGATACATTCTCAGAAAAGCAAGGGTAGCCTTGAGATATCACAGTCATCATTGTCCGCAGTTCAGCATGGGGCTTCCCTGGTGGTCCGATTGATAAGAATCCAGCTGCCAATGCAGAGGACACGGGTTCGATCCCCGGTCTGGGAAGATTCCGTGTGCTGTGGGGAGACGAAGCCCATGTGCCACAACTACTGAGCACACTCGCTACAACTACTGAAGCCCGTGTGCCTGGAGCCCATGTCCTGAGAAAAGGGAAGTCACCCCATTGAGAAGCCCGCACACCACAACTAGAGCGTAGCCCCCACTCGCCGCCACAACTAGAGAAAGTGCATGCAACGACAAAAGCTGAGCACAACCAAAAATAAATATTAAAAAAAAAAAAGATAACCAACAGGGACCTTCTGTGTAGCAGAGACAGCTCTGTTCGGTATGATGCAACAATTTGAATGGGGAAAGAATTTGACAGAGAAGAGATACATATCTATGTATAACTATACTGTGCTATATGCCTGAAACTAACACTACACTCCAGGATAAAACAGAAAGTTTAAAAAAGAGAGAGCATATTTTGCTCAACCCACACAGTCCCCCCATAGGCCTGTCTTGGCATACCAGACCAACAAAGAGGCCATGGATCTGCAGAAAGCACAATGGGGGTGCCTCAGCATTGTTGATTGCAGCCCACAGAATAGCATCTGTGTTGACTCACTTGATGATGTGAATTAAAACCCAGTCCCCCGCTGGCTGAGTGACAGGCTCTGGGGATTCTGTGTTGGTTCAGGTGGTAAAGAACCCACCTGCAATGCAGGAGACCTGGGTTCAATCCCTGGCTTGGAAGGAGCCCCTGGAGAGGGGAATGGCAACCCACTGCAGTCTTCTTGCCTGGAGAACCCCACGGAGACAGAGGAGTCTGGCGGGCTACAGTCCACGGGGTCGCAGAGAGTCGGACACGACTGAGTCGACTTGGCGGGCTACAGTCCACGGGGTCGCAGAGAGTCGGACACGACTGAGTCGACTTAGCAGGCATGTCCTTCTAAACTTCCTTTCTTCCTTTCTATTTCTCCCTCTCTCTCTCCTTCTCGTTCTTCATTCACTCTTGATTTCTTACCAGATTTCATGAAACATCATGACTATGCATCAGCATGGGGATTGAAAAACTAAAGACCTTGCCTCAAGGAATCTACACACGATGCAGAAAGTTGCGGAGATAATCACAGTAGGTAATAGTCAGTCGTTTTCCGCTCTATTCTGACATCTGCACCACCCCATATGTCATGACTTTTGTCCTGCCCCGTCACCGATTTCAACAGCGTATTCTCAATAGTCACAGCAGGTATGCATCTCTGCTCCTGCTCACCATAGGCTGCTTCCTTCCATATTTCTTCAGGTGAAATACCTTGAATTGAATAAACACAACCTGCTGCTCACCTTTTTATATGAAAACAGCAAATCGTATGTGTCTGATACAGTCTCTGCCACTTTCACATGTATTTCATTGCTTTTCAATGCATTCAGGGTAATGAGTCGTATAAACACATCAGCGCTATGCCAACATAGGCAGGGAAGAGAGAAAAAGGCACATTACATGTCTGCAGTTCCGAGAAAGTATTTAAAATTTTTTTTTAATTTTACTTGTTTTTGGCTGTGCTGGGTCTTCTTTGCAGTACACAGGCGTTCTCTAGTTGTGACGAGCGGGGGTTACTCTCTGGTTTTGCTGCACGGCCTCAGTGGTTGTGGCTCTCGTACTTAATCACTCCATGGGATGAGGAATCTTCCTGGACCAGGAGTTGAACCCGTGTCCTCTGCATTGCATAGTATATGATTGTGGGAGCGAAAGTCGCTCAGTCATGTCCGACTCTTTGTGACCCCATGGACAATACAGTCTGTGGAATTCTCCAGGCCAGAATACTGGAGTAGGTAGCCTTTTCTTTGTCCAGGGGGGGGTCTCCCCAACCCAGGGATCGAACCCAGGTCTCCCGCATTGCAGGTGGATTCTTTACCAGCTGAACCACGAGGGAAGCCCAAGAATCCTGGAGTGGGTAGCCTGTCCCTTCTCAGGGACTCGAACCTGGGCCTCCTGCACGGCAAGCAGATTCCTTACCAACTGAACTATCAGGGAAGCCCAGCGGTTCTGGGAGTTGGACTATAAGGAAAGCTGAGCGCCAGAGAATTGAGTTCCAAAAGGCAGGTTCCAACCCGTGCTCATCAGAGAAGGGAGCGGATGCAGAAACCAGGGAGGAGAAGCCAGGAAACAACGGTGCAGCCTTGGAGCAGGGTCCTGGTTCCTGCTCGAGGGATTGGACATAAAGATATATCCCTGAGCATGTCTGCAGCAACTTGGCACTCCCCTCACCCCCAGGGTGGAGGATGGCCACTTCAGGCTTAGTACAAGCACACGGACCCCAGACTGGCTGGAACCAGAAGACTTTACGATTGAGATTTCATCAAACACTACCCCGTTACCTCATCTGTGTGTCTTAGGTTGCTGCAGTCATGTCTGACTCTTAGCGGCCCCACAACCTGCCAGACAACTCTGTCCATGGGATTTTCCAGGCAATAATACTGGAGCAGGTTGCCATGCCCGTCTCCAGGGGATCTTCCCGACCCAGGGATGGAGCCTGCGCCTCCTACATCTCCTGCATTGGCAGGCGGGTTCTTTACCACTAGCGCCACCTGGGAAGCCCTCCCATAACTTTGCTACCAAGCAATCAGTGAAAGGTCATGTACCCTTTGGCCTTCCTTCAAAAGTTGCCTGTAAAAACCCCATCCCTGAAAACCATCCGGAAGTTCAGGCTTATTTGAGCACAAGCTCCCTGTTCACTTTGCTCAGCCTTTGTAATGAGCGTTGCTCCAAACTCTGACATTTCAGGTTGTTTGCACACAGGCTTGGATTCAACAACTGTTCTGGCGAGGCAGCCAGCATTCCGTGCGCTTGGCAGGTTGACCCCCATCCTGGATTCCCAGCAGCTACTGGAGTTCGTTTTGCTCCCAGGAAGTTGGAGGGACTCTCCCTGATGGTGCTGGCCACAGTCCGCAGGAGGACAGAAGAAACCAAATCATGGTCCACCTTTGGTTTTGCTCTGGGGTGAGTAATTCCAGCGAGGGCAAGCTGACCATTCTTCTATTCTTTTGATTCTTTCTCTTTGGGAAGCGAGTCAATCTGGGCTCAACGTTTATTTTACGGAGCCAGGCCAATCTTTTTCGAAGCCTCCATCTGGGAAAGAGGCAGGGTGGTGGGGAATTTTTGGACTACAGTTCATCTGATCTGTTGTTTGTGGGACCGTGTTTATCATGTCTATGTTTGCCTGTGTACTGGTACTTGGATTAGCTGGTTGAGACATCTTTGGTATGTAATAGAGATCATGATGATACCAGGGAAACCTTCCCTATTGGGATGGTCTTGCATATGGCAGAGCTTTCCTTGGGATTTTCCCTTTTGGACTAAGGTTTGGCCATTTGGCTTCAACTCTGATGGAGCCCTGATTGGGGTTCTCTCGTTTAGACCCAAGTTTGATCACTTGTCTTCATCTCTGATGAGACATTGGTTGGGTTCTGTCATTTAGACACAAGCCTGGTCATTTGGCTTCATCTCTGATGGAACACTGGTTGGGATTCTGCCCTTTAGACCCAAGCTTGGTCATTTGGTTCTGTCTCTGATGGGACATTGGTGCATTCTCTCCTTTAGACCCAAGCTTGATCACTTGACTTCATCTCTAATGGGACATTGGTTGGGTTTTGTCCTTTAGACTCAAGCTTGGTCACTTGGCTTCATCTCTGATGGGTCACTGGTTGGGGTTGTCCATTTAGGACCAAGCTTGGTTGCTTGACTCCATCTCTGATGGATTATTGGTTGGGGTTCTGTCCTTTAGACCCAAGCTTGGTCATTTGGCATCATTTCTGATGGGTCATTAGTTGGATTCTGTCCTTTAGACCCAAGCTTGGTCATCTGACTTCATCTATGATGGGACATTGTTTGGGTCCTGTCCTTTAGACACAACCTTGTTCACTTGGCTTCATCTCTGATGGAGCCCTGGTTGGGGTTGTCCGTTTAGGACCAAGCTTGGTCATTTGGCTTCATCTCTGATGGGACACTGTTTGGGTTCTGTCCTTTAGTCCCAAGCTTGGTCATTTGGCTTCATCTCTGATGGGTCACTGGTTGGGGCTCTCCATTTAGGACCAAGCTTGGTTGCTTGGCTCCATCTCTGATGGATTATTGGTTGGGGTTCTCTCCTTTAGACCCAAGCTTGGTCATTTGGCTTCGTCTCTGATGGGACACTGGTTGGGGCTCTCCATTTAGGACCAAGATTGGTTGCTTGGCTCCATCTCTGATGGATTATTGGTTGGGGTTCTCTCCTTTAGACCCAAGCTTGGTCATTTGGCTTCATCTCTGATGGAGCACTGGTTGGGATTCTGCCCTTTAGACCCAAGCTTGGTCATTTGGTTCTGTCTCTGATGGGACATTGGTGTGTGCTCTCCTTTAGACCCAAGCTTGATCACTTGACTTCATCTCTAATGGGACATTGGTTGGGTTTTGTCCTTTAGACCCAAGCTTGGTCACTTGGCTTCATCTCTGATGGGTCACTGGTTGGGGTTGTCCATTTAGGACCAAGCTTGGTTGCTTGGCTTCATCTCTGATAATACTTTGGTTGGGTTCTGTCCTTTAGACCTAAGCTTGGTCATTTGGCTTTGTCTCTGATGGGACATTGGTTGGGTTCTGTCCTTTAGACCCAGGCTTGGTCACTTGGCTTCGTCTCTGCTGGGTCACTGGTTGGGGTTGTCCATTTAGGACCAAGCTTGGTTGCTTGGCTCCATCTCTGATGGATTATTGGTTGGGGTTCTGTCCTTTAGACCCAAGCTTGGTCATTTGGCATCATTTCTGATGGGTCATTAGTTGGATTCTGTCTTTTAGACCCAAGCTTGGTCATCTGACTTCATCTATGATGGGACATTGTTTGGGTCCTGTCCTTTAGACACAACCTTGTTCACTTGGCTTCATCTCTGATGGAGCCCTGGTTGGGATTGTCCGTTTAGGACCAAGCTTGGTCATTTGGCTTCATCTCTGATGGGACACTGGTTGGGATTCTGTCCTTTTGACCCAAGCTTGGTCATTTGGCTTTGTCTCTGATGGGACAAGCTTGGAGGCCAAGCTTGGTACCTGGCTCCATCTCTGATGGGCTATTGATTGGTCCTCTCCTTTAGACCCAAGCTTTGTCATTTGGCTTCATCTCTGATGGGACACTGGTTGGGTTCTGTCCTTTAGTCCCAAGCTTGGTCATTTGGCTTCATCTCTGATGGGTCACTGGTTGGGGCTCTCCATTTAGGACCAAGCTTGGTTGCTTGGCTCCATCTCTGATGGATTATTGGTTGGGGTTCTCTCCTTTAGACCCAAGCTTGGTCATTTGGCTTCGTCTCTGATGGGACACTGGTTGATGCTCTCCATTTAGGACCAAGCTTAGTTGCTTGGCTCCATTTCTGATGGATTATTGGTTGGGGTTCTCTCCTTTAGACCCAAGCTTGGTCATTTGGCTTCATCTCTGATGGGTCACTAGTTGGAATCTGTCCTTTAGACACAAGCTTGGTCACTTGGCTCCATCTCTGATAGGGTATTGGCTGGGAACCTCCCTTTCTGGGGCTAAGGAACTGTGACCCTAAGGGAGCGTTTTTGCTTTTCACTGATTTGCTATTTGCCTGATACATGGCAACACATGCTGTAAATAATCAGCGGTGGATATTCAGAGCTCTGTCCCATCTTGTAGTCCCCCGGGGTGACTATTGCACAAGAGGGAGGTCTTCAGCTAGGCTCTCATGAATGACAGAAAATGATACTTTTTAATAACACTCCTGAGTCTTAGTTTCCTCGGGATCTGGAGAACAGTGGACTCTCAGGGTTCTGAATGACAGCACTGTCTTTCAATTACCACTCTTTTCTAAAAGGAAAGGGAAACGGGAGGGACTTGCTTCTGTATAGGCTTGGATGGTATTGTAGCAAAGTGAATCTTTTGTAAATTGGAGTGGTGTTTCTCTCAGGAGCATGTGCCAGTGTCCTGCTGAAGTGAAAAGTTAGAGTGTTTGTTGCTCAGTTGTATCCAACGCTCCGACTCTGTGGGTTGTAGAGTAGCAGACTCCTCTGTTCATGGGGGTCTCCAGGCAAGAGTACTGGAGTGAGTTGCCATACCCTCCTCCAGGGGACCTTCCCAACCTGGTACATGAGTCTAAATCCTATTCTCTCCTCCTGGTTTTGACTCTCCTTAGGGGTCTTGGTAACCTGAACACTTATTTACATTCCTCCAGGAGTGAGGCATGTGGACATGAGTCATATGTATTACTGTCTATTACTGCTATCAATTATAACTGAACTGAAGGAAGTCTTGCCCTGAAAATAGCCTCGATGAAACTGCTCGGACGTTTTATAACTGACTTCCGCACGTGTGGTTAAAGGAAGGCAGTTTTCTAGAAGGAGCTTGCAATTCTCTCCTGTTCTTTTCAGATGTAAATGATCTCTCAGGGTTCTCAGGGACTTTTATCAAATCCTCTGTGATTTCTGAGACTGAAGAAAAGAGACCTTTTTTAAACTTGAGCAGGAAAACTATGAGATCTCTGTGTGGATGGATGGGTAGATGGATTGATGGACGGATGGGTGGATATGCTCATTATAGATATGTCTTTACCTCTGGCTGGTATTATCAAAATTAATTTGTAAACAAACTAGACCTAGTCAGCTTAAAAGAAATGGCTTAGCCAAGACATGGAAGCAATCTAGATGCCCATCAGCAGACGAATGGATGAGGAAGCTGTGGTGCATATACACCATGGAATATTACTCAGCCATTAAAAAGAATTCATTTGAATCAGTTCTAATGAGATGGATGAAACTGGAGCCCATTATACAGAGCGAAGTAAGCCAGAAAGATAAAGACCATTACAGTATACTAACACATATATATGGAATTTAGAAAGATGGTAACGATAACCCTATATGCAAAACAGAAAAAGAGACTCAGATGTATAGAACAGACTTGTGGACTCTGTGGGAGAAGGTGAGAGTGGGATGTTTCAAGAGAACAGCATCGAAACAAGTATATTATCTAGGGTGAAACAGATCACCAGCCCAGGTTGGGTGCATGAGACAAGTGCTTGGGCCTGGTGCACTGGGAAGACCCAGAGGGATCGGGTGGAGAGGGAGGTGGGAGGGGGGGACCGGGATGGGGAATACATGTAAATCCATGGCTAATTCATTTCAATGTATGACAAAAACCACAGCAATGATGTAAAGTAATTAGCCTCCAACTAATAAAAATAAATGAAAAAAATAAAAAAAAAAGAAAAGAAATGGCTTGTCTTAATTCTCAAAAATAAAACATAAAGTGTCCTGAAAACAGAGGCTTAGTAACATGTATATCTCCTATATACATAGGAGATACCCGGAAAAACTCACTGAAAGTCTCCAAACCTGTCCAAGGCGTCACCTTCAACACTATCTTTAGCTTAAAGATGAGAACTGTTGGGGGAAAGGGGTGTCAGTTAGGAAAGTTATGAGGAAAATCAGGGCATGGTTTTTATGCAGATTTCAATTCTGCCTTCTCTATTGATAAGACTTTCTAGAGGTTTAGAGTCATTTTTCTCTTCCTGGTACAGAGAAGGAAACACTCTTATGGATGGAGGTTTCCCTTTGAAATATTTTTACAACAGAGCAAGTCTGACTCTGGTGCTAGAAAAGACTGAAGGCGGGAGGAGAAGGAGGTGACAGAGGATGGGATGGTTGGATGGCATCACCGACTCGATGGACATGAGTTTGAGTAAACTCCGGGAGTTGGTGATGGACAGGGAGGCCTGACGTGCTGCAGTCCATGGGTCACAAACAGTTGGACATGACTGAGCAACTAAACAACTTAGATTCAGTTTTCAAAGCTCCTCCTGTGTCTGCTGACATTTTTGCAATTTTTTATGTTTAATCTGGTGGCTCAAGGTCTTAATTGCAACACCTGGGGTCTTCAATCTTCACTGTGGCATGTGGACTTTTTTTTTTTTTTTGTAGCATGCAGACTCTTTAGTCGACTCACAAAATACCTGGGCTTCCCTGGTAGCTCACATGGTAAAGAATCTGCCTGCATTGTGGGAGACCCAGGTTCAGTCCCTGGGTTGGGCAGATCCCCTGGAGAAAGAAATGGCTACCCACTCCAGTATTCTTGCCTGGAGAATCCCTTGGACAGAGGAGGCTGGTGGGCTACAGCCTATGGGGTCTCGCAAAAGAGTTGAACAGAACTGAGCGACTCTTTGCTGTCGCTTGCATAGGATCTAATTCTCCGACCGGCGATGTAACCTGGTCCCCTGCTTTGGGAGCTTGAAGTCTTAGCCACTGGACTACCAGGGACGTTCCCCTGCTGTTTTCTAAAAGTAACCAGCTAAAGACCGTCCTTACGCCGACACGACATATTTTGGGGTGGCGTGTTCTGTTGCCCTTCACCACCATTTCATTACCTGTTTGCCCACTGATGAACTTTTGGGTGGTCTCCAGCTTTTTCTGATCATAAATGGACTCGACGGAAATCGGGTCTCTGTGTACAGGTGTCTTCTTTTCTCTCGGTTGAGTTTCTGAAGTGGGATGGCTGGCTCGATGGTGAGCATTATGTTAAATGGTGGAAGGAATGGCCAAATTGCTTTGCAAAGTACCTGTGACATGTTTGTAGCCCTACCAGCTGTGGGAGATAATTCCAGAGGGTCCCTGTCCTCACCAACACTTGGGATGGTCAGCATGTTTTTCTCTTCCTGTAGCTATGCTAAGGGATGTGCATTTTAAGCTAATGGGGTGCTAACTTGTAAATCTCTACTGTTGAGTTTCTATCGTTTGTTTGCCTTATGTATATCTTCCTGGCAGAGTCTTATGTTCAGATGGGTTGTTTGACTTGGAGTTACGCTTCCTTGGGCTTCCCTGGTAGCTCAGCTGATAAAGAATCTGCCTGCAATGGGGGAGACCTAGGTTCGATCCCTGGGTTGGGAAGATCCCCTGGAGAAGGGAAAGGCTAAACCACTCCAGCATTCTTTTCTGGAGAATTCCATGGACTGTATAGTCCATGAGGTTGCAAAGAATCACACAAGATGGAGTGACTTTCACTTTATATTTTCTTACTATTGTATTGTGAGAGTTGTTTCTTCATTCTGTATATGAGTCCTTTATTGACTACATGTTTTCAAATATTTGGAGAAGGCACTGGCACCCCACTCCAGTACTCTTGCCTGGAAAATCCCATGAATGGAGGAGCCTGGTAGGCTACATTCCATGGGGTCTCAAAGAGTCGGACATGACTGAGTGACTTCACTTTCAAATATTAAGTTACTCCAGGCTTTTCTTTGTCATTTTATTTACAGTTTCTTTTTAAAAGTTGGTCTTTTTTGATACATTTCCATTTTTTTTTCTTTTACAATTCAATGTTTTGTGTGTGTGCTAAAGAAATTATTTGCTTAGCATGTGCCTAGTCACTCATTTGAGTCCAACTCTTTGTGATCCCATGACCTGGCAGGCTCCTCTGTCCATGGAATTCTCCAGGGAAGAATACCAGAGTGGGTAGCCATTCCTTTCTTCAGAGGATCGTCTCAACCTAGGGATTGAACCTGGTCTTCTGCATTGCAGGTGGATTCTTTACTGTCTAAGACACCAGGGAAGCCCCTTGCTTAACACAACTGTTAGCAATTTTCTCCTGAATTTTTATCTTTGAGAGGTTTTCTTTTAAGGTTCCGGTTTTAATCTGATACCTATCAATTTAATATTTAGTACAGTCTGAGAAACCCATTAAGTTTAGAGGGTTGTTTTTTTTTTTGCGCATGAATGTACAATTATTTCAGTACTATTTGTTGAAAAACTGTCATCTCTATTGAATTAGCCTTGATGCTTGTATAAAAAATAATTTATTACCTTGACGCTTGTTTAAAAAATAATTTATCTGTGTGAACCCATCTCCTGATGATCAAATCTGTTTCAAAAACCTGTGCCTGTGCTTTTGCCAAGATTCCACTCTCTTGAATACCGAGTTTTTAAAGTAAATTGTGGAATTAAGTTATAGGAGTTTTCCAGCTTCTGTGTTCGAGTCTGTCTACATTGTTTTGATTAATCTGGGTTCACTGCTTCCCCATGGAAATTTTAGGAGCAGCTGTCAGTCTCTCTAAATCTTTTGCTGTGAATTGTCGGGGATTATGTTAAATCCAGAGATCAATTCGAGAACTAACCTCTGGCCAATGTTCCTCTCTGATTTCTCTCATCAGTATTTTGTCTTCAGCCTAAAAACCTTGCGCGTATTTTGTCAGCTCTATGCCTGAATCATTTATGGCTCTGTGCTATTATATATGCTTTCCTTTAAATTTTAATTTTCAGTCATTCATTGTGAATATATTTAACCATACTGGGGTTCGGGGCAGGCTTCCCCCCAAATCTGCCGTGTAGGTGATGTCATAAGTGATATCGTACGATGTTTGTCTTTCTCTGTCTGACTTGCTTAGTGTGAAGGTCCATCCGTGTGGCTGCAAATGGCATTATTTCAGTCTTTTTTATGCTTGTGTAGTGTTCTATTGTACATATATCAGCCCATCTTCTTTATCCATTCATCTGTCGATGGACACTTCAGTTGTTTCCATGTCTTGGCTGCTTCGTAAATTCATCTGCATTATTTTTGAGGTTCCACATATAAGCAATACACTATGACATTTGTCTCTGCCTGACTTAACTTCACTTAGTACGGTCATCTCCAGGTCCATCAGTGTTACTGCAGATGTTACAGGAAGGGGGACTCCCTCCAGGGCCTGAGAGCGGGCTCTTGTCTGACACTCGGCAATGGCTTGTCCAAGGAGACGCGCGAGGTGACAAAGGAAGAGGCGTTATTGGGAAGGGGCGCCCAGGTGGCGAGCAGGAGGGTGAGGGAGCCGTGCAAAATGGCTTGCCTTCATGGCTCGTGGTCTTGTGTTTTATGGTGATGGGATTAGCGTCCGGGGTGTCTTGGCCAATCACTCTGACTCAGGGTCCTTCCTGGTGGCACATGCATCACTCAGGCCAGATGGATTCTAGGAAGGAGGGCTCTGGGAGGTTGGTATGACTTCAGTTCAGTTCAGTTGCTCAGTCGTGTCTGACTCTTCAAGACCCTGTGGACCACAGCACGCCAGGCCTCCCTGTCCATCACCAACCCCCGGAGTTTACCCAAACTCATGTCCATCGCGTCGGTGATGCCATCCAACCATCTCATCCTCCGTCGTCCCCTTCTCCTCCCGCCCTCAATCTTTCCCAGCACCGGGGTCTTTTCAAATGAGTCAGTTCTTCACGTCAGGTGGCCAAATGATTGGAACTTCAGCTTAAGCATCAGTCCTTTCGATGAATGTTCAGGACTGATTTAATTTAGGATAGACTGGTTGGATCTCCTTGCAGTCCAAAGGACTCAAGAGTCTTCTCCAATACCACAGTTCAAAAGACTGACATCTCTCCTTGCGACCTTTCCCAAATTCTTCCAGTCGGTGGTGGCCTGTTCAGTGTTCCTTGCCAGGACCTCCTGTTATAAGACAACTCATGCAAGTGATTGCTATGGTGCCAGGCCAGGCCTGAGAGTTTCCATCAGTGTTTCCCCCTAACGTCCTGATTATTTTCAATTAAAATTACTTAAGAAAAGGCTGATGCAAGAAGGATATACTGACCCTCATTGTCCCCCTGAAAGCAGGAAATAAATCTTCCCCGTGAAAGGTGCCTGCCTCGCGCCAGGAGAAAGAGATGTTGTTATCACCAGGGAATTCATGGCCAGGCAGGCTATATAAACAAACCGTGTTACTTCTTTACGAATTTATTACTCCATGCCCAGGTTTCTTTCTCTTATCGGTTCCTCACAGATTTATTGTTTCTTTGTCCACAGGATAGAAGAGCTGCTGCTTGAGTTGGTTACTGAAGTCTTATATTTTCATGAGCTCCTGGATACACAAAATCAAATTTGCTTTTCTCCTGGTTAATCTGTCTTATGTCAAAATAATTAGTCCAGCCAAAGAGACTGAAAGGAATAGGAAATCTTCCCCCCTTGCAAAGGCGGCTGGGTTTTTAATGTATTAAGCTTTTAGCCAGTGTCATTGATAAACTCATTAGTTTTAGAAGATTTTGTTTGAGGTCAGTTAGCATTATCTCTGGGCTTCCCTGGCGGCTCAGATGGTAAACAATCCATCTGCAGTGCAAGAGACGGGGGTTCGATCCCTGGGTCAGGAAGATCCCCTGGAGGAGGGTATGGCAACCCACTCCAGTGTTCTTGCCTGGAGAATCCCAGAGACAAAGGAACCTGGCGGGCTACAGTCCCTGGGGTGGCAAAGATTGAGTGACTAAGCAGAGAACTGCATAATGTCATATGCAGAGCAAGGCATTCAAGGTTCTTCCTTTTCAATCTGTCACCTTTGTATTCAGATTTGTTTTCTTGATCATTGCACCAAATAGAACTTGCAGTATAGACATAGCTCCTTTTATTGTGTCTCACTTTATTGTACTTTGCAGATATTGTATTTTTTTTTTGTATAAGATGAAGATTTGTGGCAACCCTGCCTTATCAGATGATGGTTAACATTTGCTAGCAATACAGTATTTTTTAATAAAGGCACTTAACTAATTTTTTCACCATTCTGTTATTGTCTAGTCGCTAAGTTGTGTCCAACTCTTTGTGACCCCATGGACTGCACCACGCCAGGTGGTGGAGGGAACTGTCCTTCACCATCTCCAGAAGCTTGCTCAAACTCATGTCTATTGAGTCGATGACGCCATCCAACCATTTCATCCTCTGTAGCCATCTTCACGGTTACATGAACCATGAACTTCCAGATGTTCAAGCTGGTTTTAGAAAAGGCAGAGGAATCAGAGATCAAATTGCCAACATTTGCTGGATCATCAAAAAAGTAAGAGAGTTCCAGAAAAACATCGATGTCTGCTTTATTGACTATGCCAAAGCCTTTGACCGTGTGGATCACAATAAACTGTGGAAAATTCTGAAAGAGATGGGAATACCAGACCACCTGACCTGCTTTTTGAAAAACCTGTATGAAGGTCAGGAAGCAACAGTTAGAATTGGACATGGAACAACAGACTGGTTCCAAATAGGAAAAGGAGTACGGCAAGGCTGTATATTGTCACCCTGCTTATTTAACTTATATACAGAGTACATCATGAGACACTGTGGGCTGGAGGAAGCACAAGCTGGAATCAAGATTGCTGGGAGAAATATCAATAACCTCAGATATGCAGATGACACCACCCTTATGGCAGAAAGTGAAGAAGAACTAAAGAGCCTCTTGATGAAAGTGAAAGAGGAGAGTGAAAAAGTTGGCTTAAAGCTCAACATTCAGAAAACTAAGATCACGGCATCTGGTCCCATCACTTCATGGGAAAAAAATGGGGAAACAGTGGAAACAGTGTCAGACTTTATTTTCTTGGGCTCCAAAATCAGTGCAGATGGTGACTGCAGCCATGAAAATAAAAGACGCTTGCTCCTTGAAAGAAAAGCTATGACCAACCTAGACAGTATATTAAAAAGCAGAGACATTATTTTGCCAACAGTGGCCTGTCTAGTCAAAGCTATGGTTTTTCCAGTGGTCATGTATGGAGGAGAGTTGGACCATAAAGAAAGCTGAGCACCGAAGAATTGATGTTTTTGAGCTGTGGTGTTGGAGAAGACTCTTGAGAGTCCCTTGGACTGCAAGGAGGTCCAACCGGTCCATCCTAAAGGAAATCAATCCTGAATGTTCATTTATGGACTGATGCTGAAACTGAAACTCCAATCCTTTGGCCACCTGATGCAAACAGCTGAATCATTTGAAAAGACCCTGATACTGGAAAAGATTGAGGACAGGAGGAGAAGGGGACGACAGAGGATGAGATGGTTGGATGGCATCACTGACTCAATGGAGATCAGTTTGAGTAAACTCTGGGAGTTGGTGATGGACAGGGAGGCCTGGTGTTCTGCAGTCCGTGAGGTCGCAAAGAGTCAGACACAACTGAGCGACTGAACTGAAGTGAACTGAACTGGTTCAAGTTATGTTTTCCCTCTTGAATGGGTATTGGTGGTTTATGTATTGAATGGTATCATCAGAGTTTTCTAATACATTAGCATAGTATAGATGATAACGTTCCTTAATACTATGATCGGGTATCTTCAGTGATGTTAATTTTTGTTATTTTTAATTTCTATTGTATGTCTATTTCTTTGAAAAAAGATTTGCATTAGTGATTCATTTCAGCAAAACAGCTTTTCTTTCTTGCTGTTATTTTTCAGTTGATAAGTTGTGTCTGATTCTTTGCAACCCCATGGACTGCAGCACACTAGGCTTCCTTGTCCTTCACCATCTCTGGGACCTTGCTCAAATTCATGTCCATTGAGTAGGTGATGCCATCCAACCATCTCATCCCCTTTTGTCCCCTTCTCCTCCTGCCTTCTATCTTTCCAGCATCAGGGTCTTTTCTAAATAGTTCTTTGCATCACGTGGACAAAGGATTGGAGCTTCAGCTTCAGCATCAGTCCTTCCAGTGAATATGGAGGACTGATTTCCTTTAGGATTGACTTGGTTGATCTCCTTGCAGTTCAAGGGACTCTCAAGAGTCTTCTCCAAAACCACAGTTCAGAAGCATCAGTTCTTCAGGTCTCAGCTTTCTTTACGGTCCAACTCTCACATCCATACTTGACTACTGGAAAAACCATAGCTTTGACTATACACACCTTTGTCAGCAAAGTGATGTCTCTGCTTTTTAATATGCAGTCCAGGTTTGTCATAACTTTTCTTCTAAGGAGCAAGCATCTTTTGTGTCTGCGGTCACTGTCCTCATTGACTTTGGAGCCCCAAATTTTCCATTGTTTCCCCATCTATTTGCCGTGAAGTGATGGGACTGGATGCCATTATCTTAATTTTTTGAAAATAGAGTTTGTAAGTCTAATGATTTTTTTCCCCTAATTTCCCCTTCAAGTGCATTGACTTCTGCCTTTTATTTCTCTCTTCTGCCTGTTTTGGTGGAAGTTTCAATGATCCATCCATAATCTTTATTGTTTTCCGAAGAAAGCATTTAATTCTTCGAATTTCCCTGCAAGCACTGCCTTGGATGCATCCCACCAATTTTTATGTACTTTATTTCCATCCTCATTCAATTAAAAACCTCTTCTATCTTCCACTGTGACTGCGTCCTCAACTCACGCTTGACTCATAGGTGACTCTGAAATGCGCTCCTTAGTGTCGAAGTCATGAAGAGTTTTCCAGACATATTTTTTTTTTTAAACTTTGTAATTGCATTTTGTTTGCAGCTGTATCCTAATTAAATACTGTTGTCATCACTGAAGGGAAGCAGATTCTGCCATTCTAAATGGCGTGCGGGTTGTTTCGAGCTGAAGGCGATCGAGACACAGCCGACTCAGGGGAAAAAAAAAACTTTTCTCTCTGCCTCACTGCCTAAAAGAATTGAGATTTTAGATAGGCATCCTGTCCCTGAAAAAAGAGTTATTTCCAGAGGGAACTTTTTTTTTTTTTAATTTTAAATTTTTATGTATCTAGGTTTGCCTGTCCTGGGTCTTTGCTGGTGGACGTGGGATTTCACTAATTGCAGAGATCGGGGGCTACCCATAGTGGTATTGTGCAGGGTCATCATTGCAGTGGTTTTCTTGCTGTGCCTCACGGGGTCTAGGGCACAGAGGCTTTGTTGCCCCATGGCACGTGGGATCTTTCCAGATCAGGGATCCAACTGGTGTCCCCTGCCTCGCAAAACGGATTCTTAACCACTGAACCACCAGGGAAGCCCCATACTAGAGACACTGTTTTGTCTGAAAGTTCCATCTAGCTGGCAGGTCAGACTTAGAAGTTAACAGAACATCTGTTTTTTCCCTAATCCTGTGAGTTACTCCCCGCCCCCCACCCTGCCCACTTTGAAGCCCCAAGTCCCTTCCCCATTTCTTAACTCAGGAGAATATTTATGCTTCAACTGACTGACTTTTGCCCTGTGGGGTGCGGGGTCTTATGTCATTGTGGAGCTCTCTGATATACAGGGGGCTTCCCAGGTGGCCCAGGGGTTAAGAGCCTCCCCTCCTTGCAGGAGACGCAGGTTCGATCCCTGGGTCGGGAAGATCCCCTGGAGGAGGGCAGGGCCACCCACTCCAGTATCCTTGCCCAGAGAATCCCATGGACAGAGGAGCCTGGTGGGCTACAGTCCATGGGGTCACAAAGAGTCGGACACCACTGAACCAACTTAACATGCATATTTACACACATAATTAAATTTGTTTCTCCCATTAACCCCTCTTATGCCGATTTAATTCTTAGATTAGCCAAGAAACCTAGAAAGCAAAAGGGAAAAAATTTCCCTTCCTTGCATCAGAAACATACTTGTATGATTTTCTACTGTTTAAATCTACAGATGGCTTATGGTCCAGAATATCAATTATATTTGAATATATTTCTTAGTGGTACTCCAAAACAGTGTGTTGGAGAAGGCAATGGCAACCCACTCCAGTATTCTTGCCTGGAAAATCCCATGGATGGAGAAGCCTGGCGGGCTACAGTCCATGGGATCACAAACAGTCAGACATAACTGGGCATGCATGCAAAAACAGTGTGTATTCTCGTGTTGATTGTACATGTTGATTATGTCACATGGGTACACAGTATTTAGGTCTGCCATATTAATACTGAGATTTTCTCTGCTTCTCCTGACTAGTTTTAAGAGAGCAGTCTTAAAAACTCCAATTATAATTTTGGATTTGTTTACTTCTTTGCAATCTGTCAGATTTTGCTGTATGCATTGGAGGCCCAGTTGTTTGATGCATAAACATTTAAGGATTTTAGTATTTTTGGTAAGTTGATCCTTTATCATCCCATAATATCCTTCTTTATCCCTGGCATTACGTCTTGCTCTGAAGTACATACTTTCTGCTCGCTGTATAGCCAGTCCAGCTTGCTTTGGCATTTGCATGACAAAATATTTTCAAACTATGAAACATTATGTGTCTTTATATTTAACGTAAGCGTCCTTGTAGACGGTATATGTCAATTTTTAATCCAATCTGATAATGTCTGCTTTTCAGTTGGAGTAATTAGATATTTACCTCTATCAAAGTTTTATTAAAATGCTTGAAACTGACTCACATTCTGTTCATTCTAACTTATCTTTTTTTATCTACCTGAATTGTGGAACTTGCTTCTCAGAAATAGTCACGTCACGTTAGAGTCTGCATGTTCTATTGATTATAAGGGTCAGGCTTATGAAAGTTTTTGTTATTCTCAGTCTCTCCCTTACTCTCTCCCTCTCTCACCCAACTTTTGACTCTGTCTTTCTCTCTGTTGCCAGCTGTGAAGAATCAAGCTGCTGTGAGTCCGCAAGTTCTAGCCCTGTAAGAAAAGGAGATCTTGCAAAAAACGAAGCAAGTGTATTACAGAAGTGTATTTGCCAAAGCTTCAAAGCAGAAGCAGCTATGACCAGATGCCAGATTGCAGTCTTACTTATGACCCAGGTATGGTGTACTCAGATTCCTGTTTACCAAAGAAACTGAACGATAATCATTTAAAGCTGATACAAGTGTCATGTTTTGTTTCACATCATAAAAACCTAATACTTATGTCTTGCTGCTGTTGTTGTTCAGTCGCTAAGTTGTATCTGACTCTCTGTGACCCGATAGACTGCAGCACACCAGGCTTCCCTGTTCTTTGCTCCCTCCCAGAGTTTGCTCAAGTTCATACCCATCGAACTGGTGATGCTGTCTAACCCACTCATCCTCTGTTGCCCCTTCTCCTCCTGCCCTCAATCTTTCCCAGCATCAGAGTCTTTTCCAATGAGTTGGCTACCATCAGTACTTCCAATGAATCTTCAGGGTTGATTTCCTGGAGGACTGACTAATCTGATCTCCTTGCTGTTCAAGGGACTCTCAAGAGTCTTCTGCAACACCACCATTTGAAAGCATCAACTCTTCAGTGCTCAGCCTTCTTTGTGGTCCATCTCTCACATCCCTACATGACCACTGGGAAAACCATAGCTCTGACTAGATGGACCTTTGTCGGCAAAGTCATGCCTCTGGTTTTTTAATTTGCTGTCTAGGCGTGTCATATTGGTAACGGTTCATGTGTTCCACTGTAGGTTTGTGCTCTGGTCTCTGGTGGATACAGGAAAAATATTTCTCTCAGTGTGGTTAGCTTTTTCCTGGTTACTTGCCTCAAGGGGACACTTGGTCTTCATCAAGCGTGGAAGCAGAACCTTTTTATTCTTTGGGTATCTACTAGTCTCTTCCTGTTCCTCTGGGGATTCATTACAAGGTAGGCTTCCTTATAATTACATTTGATCATCATTTTCCAGGCTGGAAATTCATAAAGAGTGAAAGATTTATTTTTTCCATTAAAAAAACAAATCTTTATTGAATATGTTACAGTGTTGCTTCTGTTTTAGGTTTTGGGTTTTTTTTTTGGCATGTTAGGATCTTAGCTCCCCAACCAGGCATTGAACCCACGTCTCCTGTATTGGGAGTGTGAAGTCTTACCCACTGGACCAGTAGGTAAAGTCCCTGAGAGAAAGACTTCAGAGATGCCTCACTTCTCAGGCAGCTCAGATGGGAAAGAATCTGCCTGCAGTGCCAGAGATCTGGGTTCAGTCTCTGGGTTGGGAAGATCCCATCCTGGAGAAAGGCATGGCAACCCACTCCAGGATCGTTGCCTGGAAACTCCCATGGACAGAGGAGCCTGGCGGGCTACAGTTAATGGGATTGCAAAGGAGTCGGACACAACTTAGCGACCAAACAACAACACTTCCAGCTTCAACCAGGGCTTCATTCCACAGACACATTTGCTTCCTAACGTCCAATAGGGCAGCTCACGCAGGGTGTACAACTGTGGGGCAGAATGTTGCCGATGAACCCCCTGTGAAATTCCTCCAGGCACAGAGAACTCTTCCTACTGAGGCAGATGAAGCCATTGATTTCCTTATTTTGTCTTAGAAAGCACTGTTATGGTGCTTACACACACCAGTGCTTATGAGGGTGGTGAAAAGTTTTATATGCTCACGAGGCTTGAATGAACTACGCAAAGTCGTGCATTTAAAGAACAAGGTAGATATGAAAATTCTGTGTCACCCCTTCAGCCTCTGATTCTGCGCAGATGAAGGATGAAGCAAAGAGAGCTATATATGGTATACTTTATCAACTTGTGTCTTCACCCAGAGTCTAGGTATATTATGTCTTCTAAGCCACCGTACTAGCCGTGAGGTCACATCTGTTATTGCTGTTGTTCAGTCACTAAGTCATGTCTGGTCTTTGCCCCCCTGTGGACGGCAGCATGCCAGGCTCCCTTGTCCTTCACTGTCTCCCAGAGTTTGCTCAGACTCATCTCCATGCAGTTGGTGATGCCATCCAACCATCTCATCCTATGCCTCCCTCTTCTCCTTTAAGATTCCTCACTTACAGATACAAAAGATAAAGGCAGTAAGTTCATAATTTGGCTAAAATAATAAAGTTCCTAAGGGATAGAGCCATTATTCAATCAGGGAGCTTGTGCTCCTGACACCTGTTATTTATTTATGTATTATTTCCACATGTGAGAAACATATTGTAGTACTTGGTTCATCTTTGGTTGCCTGGGATAGGGTTCTGTTTCCCCAAGCTACTGAAAACCTGATATACTTTCTCATCCTGAACTCTTCCATGAGTTATAGTTTTCTCTGGATAAATTCCCAGGAGTGGGATTTTTGGATCATAAAACTATAATTCAAAAAGATATGGGATATCCCCAGGGGTCCGGTGGCTAAGACTCAATATTCTCAACACAGGGGGCCCAGGTTTGATCCCTGGACAGGGAACTGGATCTCACCTGCTGCAACTAAGACCCAGCACAGCCAAATAAATAAATTAAAACATAAAAAACATACAGGCATCTCTACATATTAGCCCTGTTCACAACAGCCAAGACATGGAAGCGATCTCAATGTGCCTATCAACACTGAAGTAAAAGTGAAAGTTGCTCAGTCGTGTCTGACTCTTTGCGACTGTGTAGTCGTGGGATTTTCCAGGCCGAAATACTGGAGTGGGTAGCCTTTCCCTTCTCCAGGGGATCTTCCTGACCCAGGGATTGAACCCAGGTCTCCCGCATCACAGGCAGATTCTTTCCAGCTGAACTTCAAGGGAAGCCCAAGAATCCTGGAGTGGGTAGCAGAGGAATGGGTAAAGAAGGCTCGGTACATATATATGATGGAACATTACTTAGCCATTAAAAAGAATAAAGCAAGGCCATTTGCAACAACATGGATGCAACTAGAGATTGTCCTCCTGAGGGAACTAAGTCAGGAAGAGAAAGACAAATACCATATGATATCACTTGTATGGGTAATCTGAAACAGTGATACAGATGAATAAACGTACAAGACAGAGACCGACTCATAGTCAGAGAACGGACTCGCAACCTCCAAGGGGGATGGGAGTCGGGTAGAGACGGCCTGAGTGTTTGGGATTAGTGAATGCAAACTGTTATACGTAGGATGGATAGTCAAGGGACCGTATTCAATATCTCGTGATCAACCATAATGGAAAAGGATATTTTAAAAAAACAATGTCTACATGTGTACAATGCAGTCGCTTTGCAGCATAGCAGACATTGCCACGACATTAGAAATCCATTACAGGTCAATTTTTTAAAAAATTAATAAAAAAGAAAAAAACTCTCCCATGAAATTCTCTTCCTTACTCTCTGTTCTAGGTGTGCCTTGACATTTGGTTTTCTGAAACTCTCTGAGAAACAGAGAGTTTCTCCAGGTGACACTTTAACTTGAATTCATAGTTTGCTTTTAAAATATCTCTATTGAAAGTTGCACTCTAATCACCAAGCACGTAATATTAACAATCCTCGCTATGTATGCTAATAATATTCAGACCACTGTCTATATATGCCTCTGCACATAAGTATCACTCTGAATTTCCTCGTATCTCGTTTCCCAAGGTTACTCACATAAAAGAAGATTTACAGTTCTTTTAGGATAATGGAATGTGTAGGATAACCTTTCCAGGAGAGCTATGTGGGAAATTTTAAGCATTTAAGTTCTTAAAAGACTTCAAGAAGGTGACAACTCATGCCAAAAAAGTCTTTTTCATCAGATCATCTAAATACCATGCAGTATGTTGCTATATGACACTCCTGCTTCTCCAGTAGTTATGATATCATTAAAATATTAAAGCTCTGTTAATCTTATTAAAATATTAAAGCTCTGTTAATGTTAGCAAAAATTAATGGCAACCCACTCCAGTACTCTTGCCTGGAAAATCCCGTGGACGGAGGAGCCTGGTGGGCTGCAGTCCTTGGGGTCGCAAAGAGTCGGACATGACTGAGCGACTTCAATTTCACTTTTCACTCTCATGTGTGGGAGAAGGAAATGGCAACCCGCTCCAGGGAAGTGGGTAGGGATAAATTAGGAGATTGGGACTGAGGTATGCACACTACTATATGTAAAATAAGTAACTAACATGGACCAACTGTATACCACAGGGGACTCTGGTCAACACTCTGCCATGACCTATATGAGAAAAGAATCTGAAAAAAAGTAGATACATATATTTGTGTAACTGATTCACTTTATCATACAGGAGAAACTAACAGAACATTGTCTATCAATTATATTCCAATCACAATTAGAAATCTAAATATTTAATCTAAACACAGAAGCAAAGAATTAATAATTTTAGGTTTTCTAATAACTTGTTTCACATTGTTAATATAGTATGTCTGTTTTCCATGTTTATGTTACTTATGCATGCTCAGTCACAAACCGAGTCTGACTCTTTGAGACCCCATGGACTGTAGCCCACCAGGCTTCTCTGTCTGTGGGATTCTCCAGGCAAGGATACTGGAGTGGGTAGCCTTTCCTTTCTCCAGGGGATCTTCCTGATTCAGAGATTGAACCCATGTCTCCTGTGTCTCCTATATTGGCAAGAGGATTCTTTACCATTATGCTACCTGGAAAGCCCTTTATATTACCATAGCCTATATCCAATTCTGGAGAAGGAAATGGCAACCCACTCCAGTATCCTTGCCTGGAGAATCTCATGGACTGAGGAGCCTGGTGGGCTGCAGTCCATGGGGTCGCAATGAGTCGGGCATGACTGAGCGACTAACACAACATACACAATTGTAATATTTGATGCTTGGTTTTGCGTTGCAAAGAGTCGGACATGACTGAGCAACTGAACTGAACTTTGCAATTAAGTTTGTGGTCATCTAGAAGAGAGAAGGGCCTTTGTGACTCAGATGGTAACGAAACTGCCTATAGTACGAGAGACTCTAGAAGAGAGTCCTGTGGACAGCAAGGAGACGAAGCTAGTCCATCCTGAAGAAAATGAGCCCAGAATATTCATTGGAAGGACTGATGCTGAAGTTGAAGCTCCAGTACTTTGGCCACCTGATGCGAAGAGCCATCTCATTGGAAAAGACCCTGATGCAGGGAAAGATTGAAGGCGGGAGGAGAAGGGGACGACAGAGGATGAGATGGTTGGATGGCATCACCGACTCAATGGACATGAGTTTGAGCAGACTCTGGGATATAGTGAAAGACAGGGAAGCCTGGCATGCTGCACTCCATGGGGTCACAAAGGTTCCCACACAACTGGGTGACTGAACAACAATAAGACTTAAAATCAGAACCGTGTCCTTATAGGAGAGAAGCCTCCAACAGTATCGTGGTTTTCCCTAGAGCCAGAAAAATACCACATGTCTTTTTAAAAAAAAAATAAATAATGTGCACCATTAATCATGTTTAAGTCTTTATTGAATTTATTACAATATTCCTTCTGTTTTATGTTTTGATTTTTTGGCCATGAGGCACATGGGATTTTAGTTCCCTGATCAGAGATCCAACACACATCCCCTACGTTGCAAGGAGAATTTCTAACCACTGGACCGCCAGGGACGTCCCACCATGATATGTTTTAATATAAGAGCTTACATGTCATGAATTATTACATACTACTAGGAGTAGGAGGAAGGCTTCTGGTTAGGAAATTTTAAGTTTCTCTCACATTTTTGCGATGGTTTCACTAATCCAGTAAAATGGTACTAACTTAGCATATGGGCAGTGACATTCAATCAACACTGATTATGGGGATTTAATCATAATAATTAGTGTGGGATTCAATAACTATAATTCATAAGGATGCCAGCATTCCTACCAGCTGTGGATTTTCATCTAAAGTTTTACTACAGAAGCAGATTCTACAAACACTTTCAGACGCACACCACTTGTACTTTCGTTGATTCGACATCCTACAAATGACAGACCATGGCAGGCCCTCCCTGGGTGGAATATTTTTATATATTAGGAAAAAAAAATGTTCCAAAGAAAGAAACATACATTAAGTGCTTTGAAAGATTGAAAGTGAAAGAGAAAGTCACTTAGTCGTGTCTCTTTGCAATCCCATGGACGATGCAGTCCATGGAATTCTCCAGACCAGGATACTGGAGTGGGTAGCCTTTCCCTTCTCCAGGGGACGCTCCCAACCCAGGGGTGGAACCCAGGTCTTCCGCACTGCAGGCGGATTCTTTACCAGCTGAGCCACAAGGGAAGCCTTTGTGCTTTATTCTCTTATAATAACTCTTTGTGAAATATCACATAATTTATGGAGTTTGGAGTATAGAATAGATGCTTATGTCATTCACGCCCATTGAAATTCAAGTTATTTAATGATTATAGACTATGTATTTGCCACCTGAAATAAAACATGCTCAAGCTTTTATGTATTTTATACAGATCTTCTCCAACTTACTATCCAGCAACCTTAAAATTTTTTAAATATCTAATTACATTGGTGAATTCAGGATATAAAGAAAGCACCTTTTGTCGCTATTGAAAATAAATGTATTTCTCTCATTCTAATATGCAGCAGTCCCATACAAATACCAAGACAGCCAAATCCTGGTTGCATGCGTATGTCATTCATTATTTGGTAACTTACATACCCTTTAAAAACTCTTAAAAATCCATAAAAAGAACCACCACTTTATAGGGGGCTTCCCAGGTGGCGCTAATGGTAAAGAATCCGCCTGCCAATGCAGGAGACATAAGAGACATGGCATTGATCCCTGGGTCGGGAAGATCCCCTCGGGGAGGAAACGGCGATCCACTCCAGTATTCTTGCCTGGAGAATCCCATGGACGGAGGAGCCTGGTGGGCTGCAGTCCACAGGGTCACAAAGAGTCGGACACGGTTTAGCCACTAAACAACAATGATTCAAGTATAATAACATAATTTTAAAAAATCTTTCTTGAAATTATTAAAATATTATTTCTGTTTTCTGTTTTTCTTTTTTTGGCCTTGAGGAATATTGGATCTTAGCTCCCGCAACAGGGGTTGAACCCTTACCCTCTGCCCTGGAAGGTGAAGTTTTAACCCCTGGGCCACCTGGGAAGTCCCCCAGGAAGGAGGGTATTTAACACAGAAACCTGTGAGAACATCCTTAACTGTTGCAAAGGCCTGGGTGGTGGCCTGTCAAGTAGGACATAATTCTGATTTTTGTTTCCACCCTTTTCCCCCATGTCCTTTAATCAGACGGTAAAGAATCTGCCTGCAATGTGGGAGACTGGGATTCGATTCCTGGGTTGGAAAGATCCCCTGGAGGAGGTCATGGCAACCCACTCCAGTATTCTTGCCTGGAGGATCCCCATGGACAGAGGAGCCTGGTGGGCCACAGTCCACGGGGTCACAGAGAGTCGGACATGACTGAGCGACTTACACTTTCACCTTCAACACTGTAATCTCTGAGCGATAGAACAACACAGCTCGGATCGTGATGTTTAACTGTCTCTTTTCATTGAGAAATACTCTGGTGTTCCCCATATAACATTTAATGTGGAATTTAACATTAGATTAATTTAACATTCCTGTTAATATTAATCCAGCATTATAATCATGAAGCTAACCAAAAATTATTGAAAAACCCCGATGGTTGTGGTCACGACGCGCTAATATCTCAGGCACGTCTTCTCACTGAGAGTCGCAAGCCAAGGATACTTAGAGACTCACCAGGCGTCCTCAGAAGCACCAAGTCGGTGAAAATCACGACGTTCCTCTGAGTGTGCTTCTTAAAAATCTGTTTGTGTTTGGCTGTGCTGGGTCTTCACTGCTGTGAGGGTTTTCTCTAGTCATGCGGGGAGGACTGCTCATGGCGGGGGGCTTCTCTAGTCTTGGCGTACGGGCTCTAGGGTGCCCCGGCTTCAGTAACCGTGACAGACGGGCTGAGAGGTTGCAGGTCCCCAGCTCTAGAACACAGGAGCTGTGGTTCACCAGCTTCATCGCCCTGCCGCCGTGTGGGAGCTTCCCGGACCAGGGATCGAACCCACACCTCCTGCACTGGCAGTCGGACTCTTGACCACTGAGCCACCAGGAAACCCTGTTCAGTTCAGTTCAGTCGCTCAGCCTTGTCTGACTCTTTGTGACCCCGTGGACTGCAGCACACGAGGCTTCCCCGGGTGTTTTAACCAACACCGACTGCCGGAGCTTGCTCAAACTCATGTCCATCCAGTCGGTGATGCCATCCAACCAGTTTACTTTTAATCACTATTTGAGTGGAAGGAACATAAAGCAGCAGCTCAGGTTTCCTTGCAGGTGTTTTGATTAGTGTTCAAGATACTTGCTTATCTGAGAAGCCATTCAGACGTGCTGTGAGGCTCACGTTTTTAAAAGATGGCTTTGGCATTAACATACTGTGTACAACTGCTTCGGAAAAGATATTTTCAAGTAGAAGTTGACAGCTTCCTTTCTCTTTTTTCTTATCCCCTATCTACATAGCCAGTAATGCAATACTTTGCTCATTTTGTCTCATAAGAAAAATGTTCTTGTTCATAAAGTTGTATAGGTTTTAGTATAATTTTAATAGGAGGGTGATGCATGTGATTAGGAAATTAAAATAATGGCAATATGCATCACTTACTTTCCTGGTGGTCCAGTGGTTAGGACTTTGCCTTCCAATATAAGGGGTCTGAGTTCAATCCCTGGTTGGTAGTTAAGATCCCACATCCTATGGGATGCAGTCAAAATAATTAATTAATCAAAAAGATAATAATATAAACATGTAATTTATATATGTATAGTATTCTCATAAGCTAAATCTTTACAAGTATGCATCAATACATTGCCAAATTATGATAGTCCATATTCAATTAATACCTCAGTGTATTTTCATGGACAGGTAATCCTGGCCTGCTGTGGTCCATGGGGTCGCAGAGAGTTGGACACGACTGAGCCACTGAACTGGACTGATAGATGGACTATTAAAACAATTAACCTTATTTGAAATTGATCCCAAGTTAAAATCGTATAAATCTTTACAGAGAATTGAAAGAACATAAAATAACGTGCAAATCGTTATATTTCCCTAAGTAAAACATAGAGGAGAGGAGTGTTAAAGTTTTTAAATAGACTATTAAATCTAAGACTGATTATATTTAAGATTCAAAATTTATAAGGCTATTAACTATTCTTGGGGCCTCCAAGGTGGCACTCGTGGTAAGTAATCCAACCTGCCAGTATAGGAAATGCATGAGACATTATTTTAATTTGCTTCCGTGGATCGGGAAGATGCCCCGGAGAAGGAAGTGGCAACCCACTCCAGTACTCTTGCCTGGAGAATCCCATGGGCAGAGGAACCTGGCGGGCTGCAGTCCATGAGGTCATAAAGTGTCAGACTTAACTTAAGCATATCACTACACATAATTATTTTTATTAGAAGTCTATTTTCAACAATGCATATGTAATTCCAAAAAGGCAGGTGTTAACTGGAAAAATATTATTTACATTTTACCGGTTGCATTAAATGTGTGTCTTTAGTAAAATGAACACTATTTTGCATTTTGGAGTAAAGTAGTTAGAATTTTCTACTGGCAGTTTATGAAGATGAAAATCCCAAACTTTTCCACCTGGGTTAAGAAAGCATTAAATAAAAAAACCTTGATTCCAGATGGCACAGTAAGGATTTCACACAAAATTCACTCACTGACTTTTTTAAAACATATTTTGACACTTTATTGTGTGGCCACAAATACACTTGTACCCCCAAGAGTGAATTGTTTGCAGTTATTTGGAAGTAATTAATTATTAGCGCACTTTAATTGGTATCTCTATGTTGCCTGCTGTTTTCCATTTTACTCTGAAGAACGTTAATAGTTATGGAAAGGAAAAACAAATTATTAGAGAAAATTCGGCATTTACTGAATATTGCAGTTATGCGAAAAATAATAAACAACTTATGGCAACTAAGAATTTTTTTAAAAAAGAAAGCAGCGAAACTTCATCACATCTTATGATTTGTTTTACAGGGTAGTAAGTATTTTGGACATTTTGCGCCTGTTCGTCGCCAGCTAATGACTTCCTTGGTGGCTCAGATGGTAAAGAATTTGCCTGCAATGCAGGAGACCCCAGGCTGATCCCTTAGTGGGGAAGATCCCCTGGAGAAGGAAATGGCAACCCACTCCAGTATTGTTGCCTGGAGAATCCCATGGACAGAGGAGCCTGGTGGGCTATAGTCCATGGGGTCTATATTAGGGGAAATACCTTTCTTCTAAATCTGTTAAAGTTTTAACTTCATAGAAAGAAATTATTTGATACGGTATCTAACAAAAACTTATATTTTCAATGGCTTTGCCCACCTCTGTGCTGTAATATCTTTTGATCAAAAATGGGATTAGATATGCCACATGTGTTTCCCATGAATGCTTTCAAAATTGCTATAGTTAACACGTTATTGACCAGAGACTTATCCATATGTTTTTAGAAACTGATGCCATTGATTAACATCACCATGCGAAGACATTAGAGCTTAAGATTGATCAAGGGTTCATTATGCTACTTAACGAATGCTGTTACCATTCACATTTGGCTCCCTTAAGGTTTTGTTTCCCCTGTGTCTATTATAAACACAAGTTTATTAGTGTAAGATTTTCGAAAAATGAACAGTTTTCCTAAAGCGAAATTTTGAGTAAAGAAGAATTTTACAGTGAATTTTAGGCAGATATGTTCCCTGACTGCTCGAGCGACAAGGGTACTAGTGTCTCAGAAGATGGCAGTTCTTCAGAATATAGTTCTGGTTCAGATGATGTGAAAGTGAAAGTGAAGTCGCTCAGTCGTGTCCGACTCTTCGCGACCCCGTGGACTCTAGCCCGCCAGGTTCCTCCGCCTATGGGATTCTCCAGGCAAGAATACTGGAGTGGGTTGCCATTTCCTTCTCCAGGGGATCTTCCCGACCCAGGGATCGAACCCAGGTCTCCCGCATTGCAGACAGACGCTTTAACCTCTGAACCACCAGGGAAGCCCATGTGTAATTACCGGACTCGAAAAGAAAAGAAAGTGAAGCCATTCAGTTGTGTCCGACCCTTTGCAACCCCACAGACTGTAGCCTGCATCAGGCTTCTCTAACCATGGGATTTTCCAGGCAAGAGTACCGGAGTGGGTTGCCCTTTCCTTCTCCAATTATTGAGCGTAATAACCCCCAAAGTGTTAGTGAAACAACAGTATTAATTGTTGGCCAATCAAAATAAATGTGTCAGTCACAGGCATTACAGTTTCTGTAGAAATCCCCCGATCTGTGATGTGCTGAAAATGATTCACCACCATATAAAACCTGATGCGTACTGTAATCAAACGCTGAATCCAGAAGAAAGTTTGGGAATGGCAGGTTTAAGGGAATGGAATCGTGAATTGCAGCACTGAGAGTTTTTGATAATCAGTTGGCTGGCCAGAAGGCACAAGTACCCTTAAATTCATCCCTTAAATGAATCTCATTACACCTCCTGGTTCCTCAGTCTTTTGGAGAAGATTTGCTGTAAATTTGGGTTCGGGGGAATGGTGTGAGTATCAGTAACCTACTCAGAATTTGAGTTTTACATTGAAATATAGGTTCCCTGAGAAAAAGCATGGCTGTTGGGGAAATAATAGAGAAGGCAGCTCTCTTACTAAGATGAGATGCTCAAAAGATTCACACGGGGATTAAACATTGACATAGCTGTATATCGAGTTGTCTTGTCACCAAGTCCTGTCCAGCTCTTTGCGACCCCATGGACTGTATCCCGCCAGGCTCCTCCGTCCACGGGATTCTCTAGGCAAGAGTACTGGAGTGGGTTGCCATTTCCTTCTCTGGGGGATCTTCCCGACCCAGGGGTCAAACCCAGGTCTCCTGCATTGCAGGCAGACTCTTTACCAACTGAGCTATGAGAGAAGCCCAAAAAACAACTATACTCCAATTTTAAAAATAAATGAAGTCTGGAGAAAGGATCACAACCATAGGAATTAATAAACAATGATGAAAATATATCATAGTGGGTTGGCCAAGAAGTTTGTTTGGGTTTTTCCTGTAACATATTACAAAAAAAAAAAAACAAAAACAAAACACCTCAATGAACTTTTTAGCCAACCCAATACATCTTTTCCATCTCATTTGCTTTATATAAATACCTGTCACCAGTATAAGTTGTTTCACTATACCTTAATGAGTTGGGATGAAATATGACTGACTATATCCACTTTCCCATAGATTCATGTCAGATGCAATTTATAATACTCTCCTTTTCAAATGCAAAGACGTGGCACTCAGAGTTCAATTCTTGGCAGAAAAGGATTTGATTTTCTAGTAGGAATTATTGATCCCAGAAGCAAAGTACATTGCATCCATGTTCCATTTTGAGATGATGTGATCTGAAAAGTGGGCTTCTCTGTTGTCTCAGGGGTAAGGAATCCACCTGCCAATGCAGGAGACGTGGCTTCGATCCCCGGGTTGGGAAGATACCCTGGAGAAGGAAATGGCAACTGGCTCCAGTATTCTTGCCTGGAGAATCCCATGGACATAGGAGCCTGGCGGGCTATGGTCCACTGGGTCACAAAAGCTTCGACTATGTGACTTAGCAACTAAGCAACATCAATAGCATGTGATAAGTATGACCATTTGTTGAAAATCACAGAACTGTAATGTGTGAGTGAGACCAAAGAAATACAAGGATGCATTCCAAATTCATGGTATAATGCATCATTTCTTCTCTTAGACCCAGATGTGCATCTACACTTGTTTTAACTTGTTCAAGAGCCGTCTGTATTTCTGCAGCCGTTCACTTCTTTCAAGTGAAGGAACAATGTGAACCATTGCATGTGGACACACATAGGCTTGGAAATGCTTTCAGGATCACCCATGATGTGGAAGAATCCTGCAGTAGGAAACCCCTCGTGACGATAAACCTTGTGTATCTCCTTCCATCCAGTGGACGCAGAACTCTCTTTCCATGGCGCCGTGCTGTGTGAAACAATAGAGCTTCGAACAGGAGACTCTCACTCTATGCCTTGAGATTCTTAACGGTGTGCAGGACTTCATACAATTGAGAGCAGCTGAGAAGACAGCAGCTGTCTTTCTTTGGGGACTTTCTGCTGGAGCTTTTTCAGTTATTTATCTTTCTACTTTGTTGCCCATTCTCTGACCGCCAAATACAGTTGAGGTCATGTTGAGCACCTATGTTATATAGCATCTTTTTTTTTATTATTATCATTTATTCCTAGACTTCTGCTGTTTAATAGGTGCTCGGTTAATATCAAGAAATGAAGTTGAGCCTTTTTCGTATGTGGTACAAACGTAAGTTAACTCTGCTTTCAATACGATTCTTTTTCTTATAATTTGGCTCTGCTGGGTATTAGTTGCAGCATGCAAGATCTGGTTCCCTGACCAAGGGTCAAACCTACACTCCCTGCAGTAGAAGTGTGGAGTCTTAGCTACTGGACGACCAGAGAAGTCCCTGATTCATCTTTTTCTTAATTGAAGTATAGTTGATTTAAAATGTTGTGTTAGTTTCTGCATTACAGCAAAGTGATTCGATTAGACATATAGATACATATATCTGCTCTCTTTCAGATTCAGTTTCCTTATAGGTTATTATCGAATAATGAGTTTAGTTCACTGTGCTATATGGTATATCCTTGCTGCTTATCTATTTTATAAGAAGTAGCATGCATATGTTAATTCCAAACTCCTAATTAGAGTCTGCCTGCAATGCAGGAGACCCAGGTTCGATCCCTGGGTGGGGGAGATTCCCTGGAGGAGGAAATGGCAACCCACTCCAGTCTTCTTGCCTGGAGAATCCCATGGACAGAGGAGCCTGGTGGGCAACGGTCCATGGGGTCGCAAAGAGTCAGACTTGAGCTGTGCGACTAACTTTCAGTTTTCACTTTTTCAATTTGATTCTAATATGTCATTCTAACTGTATTAGTCAGTTTTCTTGTTTAATTTATGTACCTTAAGGTGCAACACTTTTTCACATAGTCATTAAAATTTTCTGTAAAGTTCATGTACTGATACATGTATTTATGATTATGCAGCAAAGTAGTGCCAAACTGTGAATATTTCTGATAGTTCATTAAGTATCAAAATAAGGAAAATTTCAGATGTGGTAAAATGAATATGATACATGTTATAATAAAATGCTCTCCATTTCCTCCCAAACTGAATGATAAAAACAAAATGTTTCTTCTTCCAAAGCATAGGCTAGGCATATTATTTCAAAAAGTTTTGCTAGTGGTCCAGTGGTTAAGACTTCACCTTCCATTGCAGGGGACAGAGGCTCAATTCCCGGTAAGGGAGTTAGGGCTTCCCTGATAGCTCAGCTGCTAAAGAATCCACCTGCAATGCAGGAGACCCTGGTTCGATTCCTGGGTCGGGAAGATCTGCTGGAGAAGGGGTAGGCTACCCACTCCAGTATTGTTGGGTTTCCCTTGTGGCTCAGCTGCTAAAGAATCCGCCTGCAATGCCGGAGAAGTAGGTTCGATCCCTGGGTTAACAAGATGCCCTGGAGAAGGGCAAGGCTACCCGCTCCAGGATTCTGGCCTGGAGAATTCCACGGACTGTCGAGTCCATGGTGTCGCAGAGAGTCGGACACGACTGAGCGACTTTCGCTTTCAGTTTTCACTTTTCAGGCGAGTTAAGATCCCACATCTCTGTGGCCAAAACATGAAACAAAAACAGGATTGTGACAAATTCCAAAAAGACTAAGAAAATGATCCACGTATAAACCAAAGCAGTATTATAGAGCAGTTTCCCTTCAATTAAAAATAAATTTTAAAAAAGTCTAACAAAAGCTGCTCACATTTATTAATTATCCCTTCAGTGGGCAAGCATTGGCAATTATAAATACACACGCAACTTGACTTGTTTGTGTTTTTCAACGGCTTTTGTGGTTACCACTTGGAAATGGTGTCGGCGTATCTCTTAGACCTTCGGTCTCCAAGGATCTCTAATAGCTTCCGTGCCAAGCAAATCCACAGCACACGGATTTACAATTTCATTTCAGCTCCATTAGTTCTGGCTGGTGACTCTGTAAGCCTGGCTGGTACATGATGACACGGAGGAAATTTTTGTTCAGCACTAAGAAGGCTCTTCAGCGTCTTTCCTCATCAACAGCTCTCATAACTGCCAGACTTGACTTAGCAATGAATTTATAAACTCTCTGCTTTCTCGTTGCCTGAGTGGCCTCTTTTATTTCCCCCAAGAGCCCCGGTCGCCGTGACGACTGCCCGGTTCAGCTACTATTTCGAGCTATTCCAAACTGATTTAAAATTCAGCAGGTCCTCCGTGCACTGAGATAAAAAGCAAGAGCCCTTTCTGCCCTTTCCAGTCCGAGAAAAATCAAGAACCCTTTCTGTTCACAGGAATGTAATATTTTGTACCTGTATAGCACGAATGACTTTTAAATGTGATATTTTATTTGGTGACATTTGATGAAAGGAGATGGGAAAGCAACGTTTCCCTGAGGCTGAATGGCATGTACCAGGGGTTGCAGAAAGCAGGCAGACCTCCCCAGCTGTGCTTCCAGTGGTGACATCTCATGTCTTTCCCGAGGATGCCCTGAGCTTCAGCTTGTGATAAAGAACTGCAGAGCAAGGTAGATAAAAAGAGGGGTTGGCCCAGGAGGGGGTCCTGCCCAGCCTAATTTATTGTCAAGCGCTGAAAGTGCAGAGACACCCTCGGCTGGGTTTCCTGCCATAAAGGCGTTCCCTGGGACCTGCCCTCTCGGCGTATAAAAGGCTGTGACCATCACCTTCTGGGGCTCAGGGCTTTCATCAATTCTCTGATGTCTCTCTAAACAACACCACCCGCGCTCTCCTCCAGCCCATCCTGGGTTACAGAAATATCTGACTTTGAGCTAAGAATAAACCTGCTTGCTCTGCTTTCAAACCTCACTCAGATTACAGTGGCTTCAGGCGGCACAGAAATGATCTGAAACGGCTTAAGTTGAATCCTTTGTGTGTGCGTGCTGGATCAGACGTGTCCAAGTCTTTGCGACGCCGTGGCTCCCCCGTCCTTGGAATTTTCCCAGGTAGGAATACTGGAGCGGGTTGCCATTTCCTTCTCCAGGGGATCCTCCTGACGTGGGGGTCAAACCCACATCTCTCGCGTCTCCTGCATCGGCAGGCAGGTTCTTTACCACTGAGCCACCTGGAAGCCCAGTGGCCTTAATTACTTCGTATTTTTCATTTTGGCATGGAAAAGTCTTCTGGTAGATGTTATATGTGGTTGCTTTGGCTTCCCAAGCTAGGTAATAAACACCTGAAACTTATATAATATTATACAACAATGAAAAATGAAGCTAGATCCCCCAGAGATCTCCCCCACCCAGGGATGAAACCCAAGTCTCCTGTGTGTCCTGCATTGGCAGGCGGGTTCTCTTCCAGCTGAGCCACCAGGGAAACCCAGTCGAACCCTTTGACCACTGGTTAGTTACTAACACAGATGACGTTTCTCTAAAGATCTTGTCACTGGGGGACTTCCCTGGTGGCCCAGTGGTTAAGACTCTGCAGTTCCAATGCAAGGGGCACAGGTTCGATCCCTGGTCAGGAAATTTAAGATCCCACATCCCATGCCGAGGGAGGGAAAAAATCTTTCCAAAGAGTCTTTCTTGTGAGCTATTTAGCTCTTGAATGAGGAAGCAAGTCTCCACCCAAGAGATTATTAGACACTTTCAGAGTCACCGCAATCTGTGTTCTTTTATTTTGCTGAAGTGATTCCCCTCTCTGCTCTGAACTATACAGTCAGGAAATTAAAGAGTTGGCAGGTGATTATTTTAGGTATGAAGAGAACTCCCCAGTCAGGGAAAGGAAGTATCATCTTTTTGCTAAGGAGAGAAAAAGACTCTCCTGGTGACGGAATCCCAGATAGACTTGAACTTGGCTGTGAATGGCACCTTGATGACTAGAAAGACTGAGGGCTGTGTTTCAGAGCACAGTTAAGACTTATAAAGTAGTTCATACAAAAGACACATGGCATACCTGTGCTTAGTCACTCAGTCATGTCCAACTCTTTGCGACCCCGTGGACTGGGCTCCACCAGGTTCCTCTGTCCATGGGAATTCTCCAGGCAAGAAAGCTGGAGTGCATTGCCATGGCCTTCTCCAGGGGATCTTCCTGACGTAAGAATCGAACCAGGGTCTCCTGCATTGCAGGCGGATTCTTTACTAGCTGAGCTACCAGGGAAGCCCCCACATAGTATACAGAATAGAATTTTGACAGGTCTGACTTATATATTATGTGGGATTCTCTGGTGGCTCAGAGGTAAAGCATCTGCCCGCAATGCAAGAGGCCAGGGGGTTCGATCCCTGGGTCGGGAAGATCCCCTGGAGGAGGACATGGCAACCCACTCCAGTATTCTTGCCTGGAGATTCCCATGGACGGAGGAGCCTGATGGGCCACAGTCCGTGGGGTCACAGAGAGTCGGACATGACTGAGTGAATTCGCTTTCTTTCTTTCTTTCTTTTACTTTGACCGGTCTGACAGAAAGGACACAGCTTGAGACTTCACTGGTGGTGCAGTGGTTAGAACTCCGCACTTTCACTGCCAAAAAGCCCAGGTTCAATCCCCGGATGGGGAGCTAGGATCCCACATGCCTTGGGATGCCGCTGAAAGAAAACGTGAAGAAAACTGGCAAGTTTTTTCTCATCGACTTGGGAAAACAGTTACTAAAGAAATGATTAAAATAGCCAGAGTTATCAAGCATATCCTGTTAGATTAGAAAATTTGGAAATATGACCCAAGTGAAAGTTATAGGGATTGGAACACTTCTAAATCTGGGGGGAAATGAGACTGAAGATAGTAATTCTGTTCATTATTGGCACTGATGACATTGTTATTCACTTGCTCAGTCGTGTCCAAATCTTTGTGACCCCGTGGACCCAGAGCTTGCTCAAACTCATGTCCACCGAGTCGGTGATGCCATCCAACCATCTCATCCTCTGTCGTCCCCTTCTCCTCCTGCCTTCAATCTTTCTCAGCATCAGGGTCTTTTCCAATGAGTCAGCTCCTCGCAGCAGGTGGCCAGAGTATTGGAGCTTCAGTTTCAGCGTCAGTCCTTCCAATGAACACTCAAGACTGATTTCCCTTAGGATGGACTGGTTGGATCTCCTTGCAGCCCAAGGGACTCTCAAGAGTCTTTAGCACTGCAATGAAAACTATCCCCCACCCACCTAGAGAAAAGCCCAGGCAGCAACAAAGAGCCAGTGCAATCAACAATTTATTATTTTAAAAGATTTCCCCAGATATACACCCAGGAGTGGGATTGGTGGGTCCCACGGTAACTCTTTTTTTTTTTTTCTTGGAAATATTTTATTTTATTTTTTTTTGCTCTTATTTTTATTAGTTGGAGGCTAATTACTTTACAACATTGCAGTGGTTTCTGTCATACATTGAAATGAATTAGCCATGGATTTACATGTATTCCCCATCCCGGTCCCCCCTCCCACCTCCCTCTCCACCCGATCCCTCTGGGTCTTCCCAGTGCACCAGGCCCGAGCACTTGTCTCATGCACCCAACCTGGGCTGGTGATCTGTTTCACCCTAGATAATATACGTGTTTCGATGCTGTTCTCTTGAAACATCCCACCCCCGCCTTCTCCCAGAGTCCGTTCATGCTGTTCTCCATAAATGGCCGTATCAATTTACATTCCTATCGATGCTGCAGGAGACGTCACCCTCTCCAGCATCTGTTTTTGTAGATATTTTTTTTTTTCTGATGGCCATTCCAACTGCTGCGACGTCATACCTCACTGCAGTTTCTATTTGAATACCTCTAATAATTAGTGGTATGGAGCATCCCTTCATGTGTGTCTCGGCCATCTAGGACCACTGCCTTCTGATAGTGACCAGAAGGCAGGCAGGATAATGGGCTTCTGAGAAAACAGAGAATTGATGGGGTGAGCCTAGCTTTTTGCTTCACTTTGAATTCCCGGTGGGTGAGCGAGCGGCTTAGAATAGGCAAGTGACTCTTCTGAGCTGAGAAGATTCTGGTCTGATTTCTAAGAACCTCATGTGGCTGGAGTCTGTGGTGTCAGGCAAGTAGAATGAGGAAGCTATACAAACAGGCAGCCCCGAATCTTGAAGGGTGTTCTCCGATATCTCTCTGTGACTGGGCTGGTATGGACAGAGGGCTACGGGTATTGCCAAGGAAGTGAATCGGGGAAAGAAGGGGACCAGCAGAAGCAAACCTTGGAGAATTCAAGCATTGTAACCAGTCAGAGCAGGACCATCAGCTAGCATCTCATTGTGCATTGCAGAAGTCACTTAGTCAAGACAAGCACAGAGACGCTCACTTATATATATGCTAGGAGGAACAGTTGAGAACATTCTACTAAGTTATTTACCTCCAGGAGCCAGAAATGGGCTTCCCCGATGGCTTGGTGGGTAAAGAATCTGCCTGCAATGTAGGAGACGTGGGTTCGATCCCTGGGTCAGGAGGAGCCCTGTCTGTGCAGAAGACGCAGGAGACTCAAGTTCCTCAATTTTCTTGTATCATAGCCCAGATGGTAAAGAAGCTGCCTGCAATGTAGGAGACACAGATTTGATCTCCAGGTCGGGGAGACCCCCTGGAGGAGGAAATGACACCCCACTCCAGGATGCTTGCCTGGAGAATCCCATGGACAGAGGAGCCTGGCAGGCTACAGTCCATGTAGTCACAGAGTCAGACACGACTTAGCGGTTGAGCACGCACGAGGCCCTGGAGGACCAATGTTTTGGAGGCATTGAATGGCTTGATGTCTTGTGTGGTTATCCATTTTTAATGATATCTTTTTTCCCCTCATTAGATATGACTTTTGCAATGGACCTTTGAGCCTGTGAGAGTTAGTGGCTTGGTCATGTCCGCTCTTTGTGACCCTATGGACTGTAGCCCACCAGGCTCCTCTGTCCGTGGGGATTCTCCAGGCAAGAACACTGGAGTGGGTAGCCATTCCCTTCACCAAGGGATCTTCCCAACCCCAGGTCTCCCACACTACAGGCAGACTCTTTACCATCTGAGCACAACTGACTTTTACAATAAAAAAGGTCAAAATAAGTAGTGTTTGGGACATAGAATATATCCTTTAGTGTGTTTCTTTTATATGGGATACATATTTCAGATAATGTTATATTTCATATAATATTCAATACCATATTCCATATAAGATATTCCATACATCTTGAAATATATACGGAATGATCTTTTTACATGATTTCTCGCCAGTCACTATCGCCACGAAAAACTCAGCTTCCAAAACGTCCTGCTGAAGGAAAGCGGCCCAGAAATTAGAAGCCCTATCTAAATAATGTAAAAAATGATCAGGAAGTTCATTTTGGATGGTACGCTGTGGAGAGAGCAGTCCTTTCGAATGAGGCTTGTTGTCAGAAACACCTCAAGAAACAGGTTACAGATTATGCACGCAGGATTGTTCTTATGCTGACAGTTTTCTAGGAATACATGTGTTCAGACAGGAATGGATTTGTGGACACCCCCCCACCACCAGGCTGTCAGGGTGACGCATCCTCAACCAGACTACCGCCGGCCCCAGACCGCTAATGAAACACGAGGAGAATCATGTTATCAGCGCAGTTCAGTTTGATAAAGATTGAATAACGAGATGAAGCAGCATTGTGCAAAAGCCCAGAGATTAAGGAGAGAAAGCGAGCAAAATAAGAGCAAATGGGACATGCATTCATTTTCCACGTTTATCCTTAAAGCATCTTAAAGTCTTGGGGTTTTTGGTGGGATTAACTGGACTTGAATGCTGTTTCAGTTGTTATATTGAAAAGTCCATACAGTATCAGTTATTGGGGATGGTATTATTTTGCTTGACAGGCAGAGTTGAAATGTGTTGATTATTTGTACACATTCTTGGACATGTAGCTTTCCTGGTGGCTCAACTGGTAAAGAGTCTGCCTGCAGTGTGGGAGACCTGGGTTCAATCCCTTGGTTGGGAAGATCCCCTGGAGATGAGACAGGCTGCCCACTCCAGTATTCTGCCCTGGAGAATTCCATGGACTGTATACTCCATGGGGTCGCCAAGAGCGGGACACAACTGAGCAACTTTCACTTCATTTCACTTTGGACAGCTAAAGAAATACTTAAGCATCAAAAGGAATAAATCTGAATTAAAAAAAAAATAGTAAGGGACCAGTGGTCCAGTGGTTAGAACTCCACGCTTCCACTACAGGGAGTGTGGATTTGATCCATAGTCAAGAAACTAAGATCCTATATGCTATGCAACTTGGCCAAAAAAAAAAAAAAAGAGGAAGAAATGATAACATGCTTATGTTATTCACACATTTTATGGGCAGTTCCATTAAGAAGCAGTTTCCAATGCTGCACTGAACTGTGTGTGTGTTTAACTGATTTAACGACTCTTCAACTCTCGACTTATCTGAAAAGTAAAGCATGCCTTCTGTTGGATTTTGCTAAGTGTTTTATGTTTAAATGTTAAAGTTTGTTGATTTGGAAATGAGGAAAGTACACTTGTATCTTTTAGTATTATTCTCTGTTGCTTCACTGAATTTTCAGCTTCTGTCCGCCACTGACAGACCATGAGAGTAATGATAACCTGTCTGAGGCGTTCATGTTTCCAAAAAGACCCTTTATTTCTGATTTGTGTGTGTGTGTGTGTATGTGTGTGTGTGTGCACGCTCAGTTGTGTCTTAGTGCTTTTGACCCCATGGACTGTAGCCCACCAGGTTCCTCTGTTCATGGAATTCTCCAGGCAAGAATACTGGAGTGGGTTGTCATTTCCTCCTCCAGGGGATCTTCCCGACCCAAGGATCAAACCCACATGTCCTGCATTGCAGGTGGATTCTTTACCACTGAGCCACTAGCTATTTTTATTGACTTATTTTCCCATCTCCTGATGGCTTTCAAAACACGTACCATCTAGTCAGTCTTTTAGGGGGAACTAGTTCACTATCATTCTTTCATGAGTCAATTTTGGTCTCTTAGAATAATAGGGGTCTACACAATATGTTAGTATGTGTGTGTTGTATTTTTGTGGTAATTCTGCCATGTGATTATAAGCAGATACCTTGCCACATATATTGGCATTTCTTTGCCATATTTGCCAAGACTCAGTAGACAATGAGTAAATAATCAATTCCCTCTTTATTAATGCTTTCCTTTCTTTAGTACAAAATATTTTTACTTGACTACCTTCATAAGATGGAAAGTTCCTTAGATAGCAACAAGCTTCTTCTAGTAAAAGTTAGTCACTCAGTTGTGTCCAACTCTTGGTGACCCCATGGACTGTAGACCACCAGGCTCCTCCGTCCATGGGATTCTCCAGGCAAGAATCCTGGAGTGGGGTTGCCATTTCCTCCTCCACTTTCTAGTAAGAGCATATGAAAATGTCACTGTGCTTCCAGTCAGTTCTTACCTGTGTCCTTCCAAAACAAATATTCTGCTTTCATTATTTTATGATGAGGTTTGAAATAGGAGCTTTCCTTCGGATGACCTTTTTGGAATCACAGGTCATTTAGCGGGGGGGTGGGTGGTGGTTGTTCAGTCGTTAGGTCGTGTCCAGCTCTTTGTGACCCCATGGACTGTAGCAACCCCAGACTCCCCCGTCTTCCACAATCTCCTGCAGTGTGCTCAGATTCATGTCTCTTGAGTCTTTGACGCTATGCACCCATCTCACCCTCTGAGGCCCTCTTCTCCTCCTGCCGTCAGTCCTCAGGACTGGCTGGTGAGGCTTGGGTAGGACATCAGAAAGCAATTATCAAGGAGTCTATATAAATTTGGGGGTTTGACTGCACCATGATATACATTCATCAAAACATCAAGTTATATGGCTTAAACATGTGCAGTCTAATACATGTCAGCTGTACCTTAATTATTGCGTTTCAGAAACTGGGGCTCCGTCATTAAAATGAGCTGAAGATATACAACAGGGACGTGAAAAATTTCCATGTATTTACTTTTACCTACTTACTGACTTTCTAGCTAGTCTCTCAGTTATTAAAGAGGGGTATTGAAATCTCTAATTCTTTGCAGTTCTGTTCATGTTTTTCCTTCACCTATTTTGAAGCTCTCTTATCAGATGCATAAATATTGAAGCATCTTATGTTCGTTCCTCAGCCTTCCTGCTAAGATCAAGTGTGGAGTGGGGGTTTCCCAGATGGCTCAGTGGTACAGAATCCACCTGCCGATGCAGGAGACACAAAAATTGCAGGTTCAATCTCTGGGTCTGGAAGATCCCCTGGAGGAGGAAATGACCACCCACTCCAGGATGCTTTCCTGGAGAACCTCCGTGGACAGAGGAGCCTGGCAGGCTACAGTCCACGGGGCTGCAAAGAGTTGGACACGACTGAGCACACACGTTCTCTTGATGAATTGAACCCTTTGTTATTATAAAATAAGCTTCTTCATCCAAGACAATAGCCTTTGCCCTAAAAACCCATTTTATCTCACGCTAATATAGATTTCTCAGCACAATTTTGATTAATGTTAGCCTGTTACATTCTCTCTCATCACATGATCTTAATCTTTGTGTTTGTTTCATGTCTTCCTTGTAAACAGAATAAAGTTAGGTCTTGCTTTCTATATGTTCTGAGAATCTACCTTTTAATGAGAAGTTTTTAATCTTTTACATCTCAATTGGTTGTTCAGTTCAGTTCAGTCACTCAGTCGTGTCCGACTCTTTGCGACCCCATGGACTACAGCACGCCACGCCTCCCTGTCCATCACCAACTCCCGGAGTTTACTCAAACTCATGTCCATCGAGTCGGTGATGCCATCCAGCCATCTCATCCTCTATCGTCCCCTTCTCCTCCTGCCCCCAATCCCTCCCAGCATCAGGTCTTTTCCAATGAGTCAACTCTTCGCATGAGGTGGCCAAAGTATTGGAGTTTCAGCTTCAGCATCTTGTAGTCAGGAATAAATGCACAATCACTTTTATTTTTTTTTCTATTTGTTCATCTGTTGTTTGTTCAGTTTTCTCTTATTTTCCTCATCCTTTGGATTGCCTGGAGGATTCTTATCCTCCCCTTGTGTCTCATTTGTCATCGTATTATCTCTAATTCTTTTTTTTACACATAGCTCTAAGTCTTTTTCTTGTTCTATTAGTCATTGCTTTACTTTTTATAGGATAAGCCTTTAACTTGTCATGGTTTACTTTCAAGTGATATTACATTGCTTCATAGACAGCATAAGAACTTTGGAAAAACTTTTACTTTTCTTCTCTTGGAATGACAAACTTCAGCTTCTCCTCTTCTGAATATTGTGGCATGTTCTCACGCATTGTAGTTTTCCATATGCTGTCAACCACAAGCTCCATTTTAATTTTTGTTTCAGTATCCAATGATCCATTCAAAGAGATGAAATAAAATAAGCTTATGCACTTACACTTGTAGTTAGAAAATATGTATTTATTTATTTTTGGTTGTACTGAGTCTTCATTGCTATGCAGGCTTTTTCTAGTGACACACGGGCTTAGTGGTGCCACAACATATGTGATTTTCCCAGACCAGGGATCGAAACCGTGTCCCCTGCTCTGGCAGGTGGATTCCTGGCCCCAGTACAGCCAGGGAGAATGCACTCATGTACTTTTAATTGTACTTCTTTATTACTAGGATTAGATCCATATTTCCACCTGGTAAAATTTCTTTTCTGCATGCATGCAATTTCTTATACTAGAGATCTGCTTCCCATAAACTACCTCAAATTTTCGTATGTCCAAAAAAAAAAAAAATTTTTTTTTTACCTTTCTGAAAGCAAGAAGTATTTTCACTTGGTATCAATGCCTAGGTTGACCATTTTTTTCTTTGTTTGTTTCAGTTATAAAATTGTCTGTGAGTATCCTTGAAGTTTGTTCTCAGACACTGTTGAAAACAGTTTGACCTTTTCTAGACTTTGCTTTTAGGATGTTTTTATTTCCTGGAAAGATCAGAGTTGTAGTCTGTGTTTCATCTCAGCTTGAGTCAAGGGACCCTGAGGGGGTGAAGTATAGAGTACACTTAATTTTCTTATATGACAGGTGAATTATTCCACAGGAGAACAGCATAGGAACCTATGTTGGATTTCAGAGTCTTGAACTCACTGATCACGGGAACTCAGAAAATGAAATAACTTAATTGTTCTTGTTGTTCACTTGCTAAGTTGTGTCCGGCTCTTTGGGACCCCGTGGACTATAACATTCCAGGCTTCCCTGTCCTTCACTGTCTCCTAGAGTTTGCTCAGATTCGTGTTCATCGAGTCGGTGATGCCCTCCAACCATCTCATCCTCTGTCGTCCCCTTCTCCTCCCACCCTCAGTCTTTCCCAGCATCAGGGTCTCTTCTGATGAGTCGGCTCTTCCCATCAGGTGGCCAAAGGATTGGAGCTTCAGCTTCAACACCAGTCCTTGCAATGAATATTCAGGACTGATCTCCTTTAGGATGGACTGGTTGGATCTCCTTGCAGTCCAAGGGACTCTCAAGAGTCTTCTCCAACACCACAGTTCAAAAGCATCAATTCTTCAGCGCTCAGCTTTCTTAATGGTCCAACTCTCACATCCAGACGTGACTACTAGAAAAGCCATAGCTTTGACTAGAGGGACCTTTGTGGCCAAAGCGATGTCTCTGATTTTTAATACGCTGTCTAGGTTTGTTGCAACCAAATAGGTGCTGCTTGATACACAAAGAGGGGAATTTTTTCTAGCTCTTCCTGGCAAAAAACCTAAATCAGTATCATAGGAAACCCCGCGGACTGTAACGCTCCAGGCTCCTCCGTCCATGGGACTCTCCAGGCAAGAATACTGGAGTGGGTTGCCACTTCCGTTCTCCAGGGGATCTGCCTAACCCAGGGATTGAACCTGGGTCTCCTGCATCGCAGGCAGATTCATCACCACCCCAGTCATCAGGGAAGCCCATGAATTTTTACATCTGCTCTTAATATAAAAGGAAGGTCACAAAGCAGATGTTCACAGGGAAATGATCTATCGTTACATTCATTGCAGTGAAAAGATATATAGTTACATTGGGTTGCGAATCTTTCTACGTAATAAATCTACTAAATGAATACATTCTGTTGATAAGCCCTTTAAATTGGAATCTTCACAGTTTGTTTTTCCTTTTTGAGAATCCCACACTTAATTGGACGCTCATATTCATTGCTGCTTGAGACAAGGCTGGTTTTCCCCTCTGAGATATCAGCTTGAGAAGGTGACAATGAAGATAGACACTCTCGTGGTTTTACCAATTGTAAAAAGTAAGCACTTTTAAATAATTTTATTTATTTTGGGCTGTGCTGCGTTGCTGTGAGCAGGGCTTCCTCTAGTTTGGGTGAGCAGGGGTAGTCTCTAGGTGTGATGTACAGGCTTCTCATTGCTGTGAGTTTTCTGGCTGTGAAACACGGGCTCTAGAAAATTGGGTCTTCAGCGGTTGCAGCACGTGCACTTGGTATTTAAGGCTCCCAGGCTCTGGAAGAGCAGGACTTGTGGTACACCAGCTTATGTGTTCCATGGCATGCGGGATCTTCCCAGACCAGGGATCAAACCCATATCTCCTGCCTTGGCAGGCGGGTTTTTATCCACTGAGCCACCGGGAAAGCCCCAAAGAGAACATTTTTTTGCTAGAACTCTTGAAAGAGACACAGCATGTGTGGGTTCAGCCCTTGACCGGCGAGCTGAATCCCACATACCTCGAGGTGAAAGAACCAGAACATAAATATCAGAAGAAATACTGTAACAAGTTCAATTAAGACTTTAAAAATGGTCCTCTGTGGGTGGGAGTAGGGGGTGGGGAAAAAAAAATCTTGAAAACGGTTTTGTATTTGCTCATTTTCAGATACGACCGTATGCTCCTTCTTCATTACTCTGTTTTATTATTATTTCTCTTGGCTTTTGGTGATGTCATTTTTTTTAATGCCTTCAAGGACCTAATCATTTCAAATGGAGGACCAGACATTATACATGAAAATATAGGAATAACTGTAGGTCTTGAATGCCTTTTTCTCCATTCAGGGGAAAAAAAAAATTGCATTTGCTGCCACTAGATGGCTGTGGGCATTGCTAATCCCAGATAATCATGACATGTTTTCCAGGGTTGATTGAGTTTTCACTCTGGAGCTGGGCAGACTTCTTCTAGCTCACACTTATCACCAGGTTATAACTTTTAGGATCTCCATCCAAAACATAGAAAATCTCATCAGTGCCTATGGGCACTGCGTTCAATTTTTCCTGCACAATTTATGAGGCTATTAAAATATTTGTTCACCTTCACAGCATTTCAGCTGCCTCTTCAACAGTTAGGAGACAGGCTTAGGAGAAAATCACCACGAAATGCCCTAAGAGTTGACCTAATAACTATTGTCACACTTTAAAAAATTATTTTGTCCAGCTTTTCTAGTGGTTTTTTTTTTTTTCACTGTAAATTTTTATGTCATCTCTCTTTGTCGTTCAATGGCTTACTCGTGTGCAACTCGGAGACCCCATGGACTGCAGCACGCCTGGCTTCCCTGTCCTTCACCAACTCATGGAATTTGCTCGAACTCATGTCCAGTGAGTCGGTGATGCCATCCAACCATCTCATCCTCTGTCGTCCCCTTCTCCTCCTGCCTTAGGTCTTTCCCAGCATCAGGGATCTCTTCCTTTCTCTAGTTTGCCATTATGTGAAAGATACAGTCTCAAGAGCTTTTCTAACCTTTGAGCTTTCATCTTTCTTAGTCGCCAGACCTGTCTTCTGCAGATTGTTTTGAAAGTAACTACGGAGAGCAGGAGATAGTCAGGGTTTCACAGTGTTCTAACAAAGCACGACTTCCCTGCTGGCCTAATGGTTAGGCTCGCCTTCCAATGCAAGGGGTGTGAATTCCATCCCTGGTCGTGGAGGTAAGGTCCCAAGTGCCTTGTGACCCCAAAAAAACCCCAAAATCCTAAGGAAGAGAAACAGTATTGTGACAAGTTCAATAAAGACTTCAAAAATGGTCCCCATCCAAATAAAAAAATAAATTACTTACAGGAAAAGTTGAAAGAACTAAGCAAAGAAACTTACACCACCACTATGCTTATTTTTCAGAAAGTTTTTGTTTTTTGTTTTTTTTTTAGAACTGAAGATCCAGCATCTGAACATCAGTACAGCTAAAGTGTAGGTGAAATATGTGCTTCCCAGGTGGTTCAGTGGTCAAGAACCTGCTTGCCAATGCAGGAGACTTGAGTTTGATCCCTGGGTCAGGAAGATCTCCTGGAGAAGGGAATGGCAACCCATTCCCTTATTCTTGCCTGGAGAATATTCTGGATATACTGGATATTTTGAATATAGTGAATATTCTGAATATACTGGATAATCTTCCAGTATTCTTGCCTGGAGAATCCCATGGACAGAGGAGCCTGGCAGGCTATGGTCCACGTGATGGTGAAGAGTCAGACAGGACTGAAATGGCTTAGCTCACAAACATGTCTCTTGTCTTAATTGTCAGAGTTAGAAGAAGGTGGGTCTTCCTGGTTGTGGCGTGTGTGCATGGTCACCCCGAGACCTGTGGGATCTTAATTCTTGAAACCCAAGTCCCCTGCTTTGGAAGGGAAGTCCTGACCTCATGGTTTTGCTTCCTCATTGGTTTTAATCCCCTAGGTTGATAAGACAGGTAATTTCCAATGGCGATGATACAACCAATGGGAACCAAGTGGGGACTAAAATGCGTATTTCTCAGTATTTCCATGACAAGCAAGTCAACATTCTCAAAAGATTTCCTTTAGACACCATGGTTTAGGAATCTCAAACTTATTTAAATATCAAGTATCCTACTGAAATGGAGATGTTCTTTTTTTAAAAAAAATTTATTTATTTTAGTTGGAAGCTAATTACTTTACAATATTGTAGTGGGTTTTTGCTATACATTGACTTGAATCAGCCATGGTTCAGGATGGGGATGTTCTTTCAAAGGAAAGTTCTATTGAAATCACCTTCCCAGTATCTTAGCTACAGTTTGGAGACAATATTGGAATAAAAAAAAAAAGGTAACGAATATAAGCAGACTCATGACCACAACACGTGACAGGAAATGGAAATTGATGTTGGTCAGTACTGGAGGAAAAGCTGTGACAAACTTAGACGGCGTATTAAAAAGCAGAGACATCACTTTTGTCCACAAAGCTCTATATAGTCAAAGCTATGGTTTGTTGTGTACAGGTCTAAGAGTTGGACCATAAACAAGACTGAATGCTGAATAATTAATGCGTTTCCACTGGGATGCTGGAGAAGACTCTTGAGAGCCCCTTGGACTGCAAAGAGATCAAACCAGTCCATCCTAAAGGAAACCAGTCCTGCATATTCATTGGAAGGGCTGAAGCTGAAGCTGAAACTCCAATACTTTGGGTACCTCATGCGAAGAGCTGACTCGTTGGAAAAGACCCTGATGCTGGGAGGGATTGGGGGCAGGAGGAGAAGGGGATGACAGAGGATGAGATGGCTGGATGGCATCACTGACTCAATGGACATGAGTTTGAATAAACTCCGGGAGTTGGTGATGGGCAGGGAGGCCTGGTATGCTGCAGTCCATGGGGTCGCAAAGAGTCGGACACTACTGAGCGACTGAACAACAAATATTAAAATGAGAGCCATCAAATATTTGAAATTTTGATACTTTGGGACATCATAGAATTACTCCGTACCCAAAGTAGGAAGACAAATGTTAAGCATTTCAGTAAGAAGGGTATTAGTCAAACATCTATTTTGAAAGCAGGTTTTGTGAAAGCAGAATGTGCTTCTATGGAGATGTTTTGTGTTAATGTAGGGTTTATTTTTAGCTCCCTCAAAGACAGCTGCCAGCTCATGACTGAAACCCTGCAACTCCGTGGGTCAGCGCATCTTAAGAACATTGCGTTACTACGGAAATTTGTTTTTGGAATGAATTGTGCAGGATGATACCCAACAAATAAACAGAGAGGAGTACAGTGTTTCACATATCTGTGAGATAATTTCACGGCAGTTTTCTACACATTACCTGGTATGGTAAAACAATATTATTTGGGGCGTAAAGGTTTCCAATTTACATAATTGCAGTGAAAGAGCTAAATATTCAGACTGTGTTCCTTTGTCAGGGAGAGGAAAAACAAAATGCCAAGCAATGTTGTTTGAGGTATCTGATACATATTCAGGAAATGTCAAAACTCCTGTTTTTTATGACAGAATCATAGTAACTTATCTGTTACAATAGTTTGACCCTAGTTAATTCCTCTTAACCTTATGTTAACTGTTAACCTATATTATTAACTACTAACATTATTATCAGTTCTTCATGCTTGCCAAGTCACTTCAGTCATGCCTGACTCTTTGTGACCTTATGAACTGTTGCCCACCAGGCTCATTTGTCCATGGGTTTCTCCAGGCAAGGATACTGGAGTGGGTTGCCATGCCTTCCTCGAGGGGATCTTCCTGATCCAAGGATCGAACCCAGGTCCCTTACATCTGCTGCATTAGGCAGGCAGAGTCTTTAGCACTAGCACCACCTGGTAACAGTTATTAACTATTAACTATTCAGTTCAGTTCAGTTCAGTTGCTCAGTCATGTCCATCTCTTTGAGACCCCGTGAATTGCAGCACGCCAGGCCTCCCTGTCCATCACCATCTCCCGGAGTTTACCCATTAACTATTAACCTATACCTATTAACCATATGAACTATGGGCTTCCTTCATAGCTCAGTCAGTAAATCATCTGCCTGCCATGCAGGAGACCCAGGTTCGATTCCTGGGTAGGGAAGATGCCCTGGAGAAGGAAATGGCAACCCAGTCCAGTGTTCTTTCCTGGAGAATCCCACGGACAGAGCAGCCTGGTGGGCTACAGTCCATGGAGTCGCAAGAGTCAGACATGACTTAGCGACTAAAACCACGAAAACCATATGAAATACTTACCTATATTATTAACTCTACAATGAGTGATGCAGCATTGATTCACGATCAAGTCATGATCTGCACACACATCAAGGTAGGAACTTAAACCCACGGTACACATCCGAGTGGGCCATCTGTTTATGTGTTGTAGTAACCATCACAGCTTGTTTCCCATTTGTGAGAGACTCCAGTCCAAGGAAGGTCCCTCTTGTATGCCTCTTGACTTGACAGGCCCGCACGTCCTAGGGAACACAGTGAAGAAGTGAGTTCGAGACCTCACAGACACTGCTCTTGAGACATGATGTTCCAATTTATCTCCTACTTTATCTTCCCCTGGAGAAGGGCATGGCGACCCACTCCAGTGTTCCTGCCTGGAGAATCCCATGGACGGAGGAGCCTGGCGGGCTACAGTCCACGGGGTCACAAAGAGTCGGACACGACTGAGCGATTTTCACTTCATTTATCTTCCCTGCTCCCTCTACTGTGGGAATACGTAGTATTTTTTGATTAATGGTACTTCAGTATTCAGTTCAGTTCAGTTCAGTCACTCGGTCGTGTCCGACTCTTTGCAACCCCACGAATCGCAGCACGCCAGGCCTCCCTGTCCATCACCAACTCCCGGAGTTGACTCAAACTCATGCCCATCGAGTCGGTGATGCCATCCAGCCATCTCATCCTCTGTCGTCCCCTTCTCCTCCTGCCCCCAATCCCTCCCAGCATCAGGGTGTTTTCCAATGAGTCAGCTTTTCGCATGAGGTAGCCAAAGTATTGGAGCAATCCAGGATTACTGTATGTATATTTTTACAACATATTAACCTATTTTATTATGTTTGCCTGGCTTTATGTAAACCAGCAAGACTTAAGTATACTCTCATAACTGTGTTGACTGGCTCTATTGCTAGTATAATTAATAATGTGCTTATGTGCCCAGTCTTGCCTGACTCTTTGCGACCTCATGGCCTGTAGCCCACCATAGGTCTGTTCTCCAGGTCTGTGAGTCTGTCTCTTAGGTAAATTCATTTGTGTCATGTTTTAGATTCCATATACAAGTGATATCATGGGATACTTGTCTTTCTCTGTCTGCCTTACGTAGGTCACTGTGATGCATCAGTGTTGCTGTAAAAAGCATTGTCTCATTCTTTTTTATGGCTGAGTAATATTCCACCATGTATACGTCCCACATCTTTTCCTTCCATTCTTCTGTCGATGGACACTTAAGTTTTTTCCATGACTTTGGTTATTGCGAATAATGTTGCTATGAACACTGGGGTACCTGTATCTTTTCGATCTCTTGTTTTGTCTGGAAATACGACCAGGATTCTGGTATCATATAGTAATTATGTCTTCAGTTTTCTAAGGAACCTCCACACTGTTCTCCATAGTGGCTGCACCAATTTACATTCCCACCAACAGTGTAAGAGGGTTCCCTTTTCTCCACACCCTCCCTAGCACTTCCTGTTTGTAGACACTCTAATCATGGGAATTATTAAAGTGTGAGCTGATTCCTCATTGTCCCTTTGACCTGCATTTCTCTAGTAATTAGTGGTGTTGAGCATCTTTTCATGTGCCTTTTGGCCATGTGTATGTTTTCATGGGAGAAAGGTCTGTCTAGGTCTTCTATTTTGTTTTTGATTGGGTTGTTTGTTTTTTGTTGTTGTGACTTACATGAGCTGAAGAGTCTTTTATAACATAAGTAACTGCTTAAAACTTGAAACAATACAGATGTCCACTAACAGTGGAATGAATAAGTTTGTTGTGGTTGTTGTTTAGTCCCTAAACCATGTCCGACTCTTTGTGACCCCATGGACTATAGTCCGCCAGGCTCCTCTGTCCATGGGATTCTCCAGGCAAGAATACTGGAGTGGGTTGCGTTTCCTTCTCCAGGGGATCTTCCTGACTGAGGGATCAAACCTGCATCTCTGGCATTGGCAGGCAGATTGTTTTCCACTGAGCCACTTGTGAAGCTCCAAATTAGGAAATACATGGAAGCTATTTCCTGTAAGAGCATCTCTGAAATGATGGAAATGAATAGATTCTTGCTACATCACACCTAATCTCCTTTCACATTTGAATGTCTCCACTATAAGGATGAGCCGAGACATCTGCAGTTAAAGAGAACTTGCAGAATCATTTCCTTGGTGTTAAATCTCAGGGGGAAAATGTTGCCGTTTGGAAGAGAGGAGACGTCTCTATGGCAAGTAGACATCTCTATAGCAAGAGGTAGGCTTGTGAAGTCCTGCTCGGGTTCTGTTCTTTGATTTGATGATAGTGGTAGCTGTGTATTGGGACGATCCCCTGGAGAAGGGAATGGCAGCTCCAAGTCCGTCTTGCCAAAGAAAATCTTTGGCTATATGCAGTGTATTCCCAATGCAACGGTTGTTTATTTTGTACATAGTAGTTTGGTCCCTCTTAATCCCGAATAATCCTCCTCTGGTCTGAGTCTCCCGACTGGTGACCACTAGTTTATTTTCTGTATCCGTGAGTCTGTTTCTGTTTTTACACATACATTCACTTGCTTTATTTCTTTTTAGGTTCAACACATAAATGATATCATGTGTATTTGTCTTTCTCCCTCAGACTTAATTTCACTCAGCATAATAATCTCTAGGTCCATCGGCGTTGTTGCAAATGGCAGAATTCCATTCATTTTTATCTTCCTTCAATTTAGAAAGTTTTCATTTTTCCTCTCCTGCATTTTCCATCTAACCCAAATCCAGTGTGCTGTCACAGTCCATTTCAATCTCTGTGATTGTAACTACATCAAATATTTTAAAACACACACACACACAGGCATCAACAATGCTAATTGATTTGTTTATAACTCAGCATAAAAGTGTATGTAACACTGAGCACTTAGATCCCCTTTGTCAATGAGATAGAACTTTCATATCCAGAAAAATAGTGCATTCTGTGGCTTTCACTTACAAATTTGTATGCAAAAACTTCGAGGTAATAATTCATGAATTGGCTGGTGAGCAGAGGTAACAATTCACAGTGATGCATTTATCTTAAAATAACCAAGCCTAATAATAGACTTTAGGGCAAAACACTCAGTACACGTCTTCTGGGAAGTCATGTTCTGACAGGATTTTCCAATAATGTCATTATCTAAGGAGATAGACACAAGAGAAGTCTGTAGGTGAGTGCATCTGTAAAGGATTCAGCTTGCAGTGGGCATCAGTCCTTTCATGGTGCACATTCCTGCCACTTTCTGTGGCCAGACGGAGTGACAGACAGGGGAGCCGCCATGCATCAAGCCCTAAGCAGGCACTTGCGGATATTAGTCAGAACTCCTGATGGCAAATGACCAGGTAAAGCCTCAAATCATGTTCACAAACTGAAACATTTTTTTCAATTATTTTTAATTGCAGGATAATTGCTTTACAATATTGTGTTGGTTTCTGCCATACACTGCCCGAATCAGCCAGAGGTATACATATGTCCCCGTCCCTCTTGAACCTCCCTCCTATCGCCCACCCCATCCCACCCATCTGGGTTACAGACTGAATCATTCTTACACACCAACGATGTTCAGGAAACGTGGTCCAACTTGGAGTCTCTGTGGACCAATGCCTCATCTCTCTGGACCAAGTCGGCATCTCTGGGCCAAGACCATGTCTCACTGACCGAGCCCACATCTCTATGGACCAGTTCCTCGTCTCTCTGGACCAAGTCGGCATCTCTGTGGACCAAGTCGGCATCTCTGGGCCAAGCCCATGTCTCAGTGGACCAAGCCCACATCTCTATGGACCAATTCCTCATCTCTCTGGACCAAGTCGGCATCTCTATAGACCAAGCTGGCATCTCTATGGACCAACCCCACATCTCCATGGACCAAGCCCTCATCACTGTGGACCAAGCCCTCATTGCCGTGGACCAAGCTGGCATCTCTGTGCACCAAGCCCGCATCTCTGTGGATCAAGTCTTCATCTTTGTGGACCAAGCCCTCATTGCCGTGGACCAAGCTGGCATCTCCGTGGACAAAATTGGCATCTCTGGGCCAAGCCCACGTCTCAATGGACCAAGCCCACATCTCTATGGACAAAGCCCTCAACTCTGTGGACCAAGCCCTCAATCTCTCTGGACCAAGCCCTCATCTCTGTGCAGTGTGCTTCTTTACAGTCTGCCCACTTGGATAGTCATCTTTTTATGGAGATGACTTAACCTTATTCTTATGTCTAAAACTATAAGCAAAAAAAAAGTTACTGGGCTTTAGGGAGGAAGTTGAAAGCATAAATAGCCAGAAGGTGCTATTTTAAAGTTCTGTTTTGGCTGGTACCATACTGGCTTGATGACTGTAGCTTTGTAGTATAGTCTAATGTCCAGGAAGTCTGATGCCTCCAGCTCTAGAAACCAACACAACATTGTAAAGCAAATTTCCTCCAATTAAAAAATACATTAAAAAAATTTTTTTTAATGAAATTCTGTTTTGGGACTTCCCTGATGATCTGGTGGCTAGGAGTGTGCACGACCAATGCAGGTGGCCCCAGGTTGATCCCCGCTCAGAGAACAAGATTCCACATCCCACAACTAAGTGTTCTTCTGCTGCAGCAGGGGCCCAGCAGAGCCAAATAAATAACAGTAAATATTAAGAAAAACATAAAAGTCTATTTTCACTCGTGCATGCCTGTATGCTAAGGCACCTCAGTCATGTCCAACTCTTTGTGACCCCATGGACTATATAGCCCTCCAGGCTCCTCTGTCCATGGGATTCTCCAGGCAGGAATACTCATGAGGTTCTAAAATAAGGATATTGTGACTAGCATAGTACTGTCAACCACAAGCCAACATCATAACAGACTTTCCATCCACACTGTAAAATCCACAACTGGAATAAAATAGTTACCCTGTGAATATGTTCTCGATCAAAATATCAGGTGGCTCAACTAGCATCTTTAAATTAATTTTTGCTGCATTTTTTATATATATTTTTAAACTTCATGAAAGTATAGTTGATTTGCAGCATTGTGTTAATTTCTTATACATGGCAAAATGACTCAGTTATGTATACGTATTGTAGAATGCATCGTAATGCACAAAATGAGCGTTGCCAGCTAAGTTTTGTCTGGGGCAAACTGGGGCATGCAGCCCCGGAGACAGCACCTCGGATAGCTCTGAAAGATGCTCCAAACACGCAAAGGGGAAGGTCAGTATTTATGGGGTTTTGGTGAAGGGGAATACATGCAGTCAGGCACTTATTTTTTGCAGAAGGTTTCACTAATCACGAGCAACAGTCATCACCATGAAGGAATTTAGTGCTTTTCTAGATATGAGATGAGACACAAGACCTGGGCTCATAAAACCAGCTCCTGAAAAGATCTAACTATCTGAAGACCTGTCCTGCAAGTTTTCCTGGAGTTCAGAGTGCCTTGTTTCTGCTCCCCAACCTGAGCTCCCTTCAGGGAGTTTTGAAGGTCAGCAGCTTCAGCAGTACCTGCTTTAATCCTTGTAGCGGTGGATGGCAAGTGCCAATTTGTAGCTAACTGTGTGTGTGTGTGTATATACAAGTATATAAAAATATATGCACACACTTATACATATCCTTTTCCATTCTTTTCCATATTCCTTTCCATTATGGCTTTTCACAAGATATTGAATATACTTCTTTGTGCTCTGGGACCTTGTCCCTTATGCATATTATATTTAAATTCATTTTTAATGAGATGATAGCTTTACCAGCGTGAAGATCAGGATGTATTCCATAGCCAAGAGTCTTTATATTTACACATGAAGATTTACAAATTGCTTAGAAGAGGGGAAAAAATAATTTCCACTAGGATTTAGTTAACAGATTGAAGGCCAGAATAAAATAGTATACATTTGTGTGTGTGTGTGTGTGTGTGTGTGTGTGTGTACACCAGGGTAAAAATAACAACAGGATGATGGAATTGGGAACTCTTAGCGTAAAAGAGAAGGGTGACAAAAACTATCTGCCTCCTGAAAATCTGCAGAACATTTTGTGGATTTTACGCTAGAATTCGTAAAAATGAAGCAGTCACTTAAAAAACGGAATAGTTGATTTGTAACATTGTGTTATTTTCTGTTGTACAGCAGAGGGATCCAGTTATACATCCATCCATCCATTTTTCTCAGACTCTTTTCCTTTGAAGGTTATTGTGAAATATTCAGTACAGTTCCCCATGGTGTACGGGGGGTCCTTGGTTATCTATTCTGTATACCGTAGTGTGTATATGTTAATCCCCAATCCTTTAATTTACTCTCCCCTTCCCTTTCCATTTTGGTCACCACAAGCTTGTCTGTGTCTCTGGATCTATTTCTGTTTTGTAGGTTAAGTTAATCTGTGGGGCTTTCCTGGCAGCTCACACAGTAAAGAATCTGCCTGCCAGGCCGGAGACCCTGGTTCGATCCCTGGGTTGGGAAGATCCCCTGGAGGAGGAAATGGCAACCCATTCCAGTATTCTTGCCTGGAGAATCCCATGGACAGAGGAACCTGGCAGGCTACAGTCCCTGGAGTTGAAAAGAGTCGTACACAACTGAACAACTAACATGCTAATTTGTGTCTTATTTTAGATTCCACATATAAGCAGTACCACATGATATTTGTCTTTTGTCTGACGTACTTCACTTGGTCTAATCATCTTGAGGTCCATCCATGTACCTGCAAATGGCATGATTTCCTTATGTTCATGGCTGTGTAATATTCCATTGTATATATGTCCCATGTCTTCTTTATCTATTCATCTGTTGGTAGACATGTTGCTTGTTTCCATGTCCCGGCTGTTGTAAACAGTGCTGCCATCAACACTGGGTTTGCGTGAATCTTTTACTTTTCTTCTTTTTCTGGATGTAACCCCAGGAGAAACACTCACTTTTTAAATGAAACATTCCTTTAGTTGTTGTATCCTCTACAAGTTCCTAGCTCTGGGTTTGGGGAATAATCTTTCACCTTTATCCAAACTCAATTTGCTTCTGTCAAATGGGGATAATCATACCGGCCTCAAAACTGTTGAAAAAAATGTGAATAACATATGTTAAGGTGTAGGCAGAACTTAGCCCAGTAAGCAATCACTGCTGCTGCTGCTGCTAAGTCGCTTTAGCCGTGTCCGACTCTGTGCGACCCCATAGGCGGCAGCCCACCAGGCTCCTCTGTCCCTGGGATTCTCCAGGCAAGAAAACTGGAGTGCGTTGCCATTTTGAGTGGGACTCGTTATTACTGCTAGTATTCCAGATAATTTAATCCGCCTGGCGTTTGTGTCAAAAGAAACATAAGACAGGAGAAAAGCATTAGAACAAGGTTCATAATTTTGATTATGTCCTTGTGGTTAATTAGTTATTTGCTGAGGGGTCTTGAAGCAGTTTTCCAGTTCCTCTGGGTCTCAGTTTAGGAGTTTCCTTGTTCTATAACGTGAATACGTCATAGGAACTCATCTTCGCCGTTTGTTTAAGCTGTAATGTTACTAGTTCTTGTTATGTCTGTTCTCCAATCAAAAGAGACTCCACTGAGCACCCAAGGCTGCTTAATTGGCATCAAAAGCAATTAGCTTCTTGTTCCTGAAAGACAGGGTGGCCTCGGGCTATATTTTCTCTAGCTGGCTGCTCTTGGTTAAGTCACGGTTACATCTTAAATCTCATAGATTTTTAAAGTAACAATCACAAACACAATTCAGTTCAGTTCAGTCTTTCAGGTGTGTCCGACTCTTTGTGACCCCGTGGACTGCAGCACGCCAGGCCTCCCTGTCCATCACCAACTCCCGGAGTTTACTCAAACTCATGTCCATCGAGTCGGTGATGCCATCCAACCATCTCATCCTCTGTCATCTGCTTCTCCTCCTGCCTTCGATCTTTCCCATCATCAGGGTCTTTTCAAATGAGTCAGCTTTTTGCATCAGGTGGCCAAAACATTGGACTTTCAGCTTCAGCATCAGTCCTTCCAATGAACACCGAGGAACAATTTCCTTTAGGATAGACTGGTTGGATCTTCTTGCAGTCCAAGGGACTCTCAAAAGTCTTCTCCAGCACCACAGTTCAAAAGCATCAATTCTTCGGTGCTCAGCTTTCTTTATAGTCCAACTCTCACATCCACACATGACTACTGGCAAAACCACCATAGCTTTCTGGGCACACAAGAGTAGCTTACAAATACTAGATCAATATTTTAGGGTTAAGAAAAAAAAAATTGACCCTAGTTTGTACTTTTCTTGTTCAGCCGCTAAGTCAAATCTGACTCTTTATGACTCCATGGACTGCAGCACGCCAGGCTTCCCTGACTTTCACTATCTCCCAGAGTTGACTCAAGTTCATGTTCATTGATCTGGAGATCCTATGCAACCATCTCAATCTCTTTCACCCCGTTCTCCTCCTTCCCTCAACCTTTCCTAGCATCAGGGTCTTTTCCAATGAGTTGGTACTCACATCAAGTGGCCAGAGTATTAGAGCTTCAGCATCAGTCCCTCCAATGAGTATTTAGGGTTGATTCCTTTAGGATTGACTGGTCTGATCTCCTTGCAGTCCAAAGGACTCTAAAAAGTCTTCTCCAACACCACAGTTCAAAAGTATCAATTCTTCAGTGCTCAGCTTTCTCTATGGTCCAACTCTCACATCCATACCCGACTGCTGGAAAAACCACCACAGCTTTGGCTATGTGGATCCTGTGTCAGCAAAGTGATGTCTCTTATGAATTCTAATTTATCTTTTTAAGAGAAAATGTGGAGGAGAGGGCTTCACTGAACCAGCTGATGTAATGAATCGTGAAGTCGGGATAAGGCTTGTCGAGTTGGCTGAGTCTCATTAGAATGCCAGCCAGGAAAGCTTAATTAAGAATGATTAGGCACAGCAATTGAGCATCAAGGAAAGTTCAGGATGTCAGAACCAAAACAGCAAACGACAGATGTAATGCAAAGCGAGTCGGCTTGACATGTAGAGGAAGACATTGACGAAGGTGTATTCCCCCAAAATGCATGGTGTTGTAAAAGATGATTGAAATTTCTGGTAACATCAATTTCAAATAATAGGGAAGTGGGTTGAGGTTTTTTTTTTAACATGGACATATAATGTTCCCTGATGCTGGGAAAGATTGAAGGCAAAAGGACAAGAGGGTGGCAGAGGATGAGATGGCTGGATGGCATCACTGACTCAGTGGACACGAATTTGAACTACAGGAGATAGTGGAAGACAGGGAAGCCTGGTGTGCAGCAGTCCATGGGGCCATAAAGAGTCAGACACGACTTAGCAAGTGAAAGACAACAACAAATAATGTACATATATCTCAATCTATAGCTAGGCATGAAGAATGGACCCTGGAGCTTCAGGCAGTAAGCATTGTTTGCAAAACTGCTTTTGTAGTTGTTGTTTTATATTACAGTATAGTTGGTTAACAATGTTGTTAGTTTCAGGGGTACAAGAAAGTGATTGGGTTATACTTATGCATGTATCTATTCTCTTTCAAAATCATTTCCCATTTAGGTTATTACAGAATGTTGAGTTTAACTCCCTGTTTTATCCAGTAGGTCCTGGTTGGTTATCTATTTTATATATTGTCGTGCATATATGTTTAATTCCAAACTACTAACTCATCCACCCCCTCAAACACAGACTGTAGCACACCAGGCTTTCCTCTTTGGAAACTACAAGATTGTTCCCCTAGTCTGTGAATCTGTTTCTATTTTGTAAATAAGTTCATTTGTGTTGTATTTTTAGATTCTGCATTTAAGCAGTGTCATATTTGTCTTTCTGTGACTTAGTATGATAGCTTCTAGTTCCACCTATCATGCAGCAAATGGCATTATTTCATTCTTTTTTATAGCTGAGTAATGTTCCATTGTGTATATGTACCACATCTTCTTTATCCAGTTCTCTGTCAATGGACTTTTATGTTGCTTCCATGTCCTAGCTATTCTAAACAGTGCTGTTATGAACACTGGGGTGTGTGTATCCTTTCAAACCATGGTTTTCTCTGGGTATCTACCCAGGAGTGGGATTGCAGGATCATACAGTAGTTCTTAAGTTTTTTTTTTTTTTAAAGAACTTCTATACTGTTCTCCAAAGTGGCTGTACCAATTTCCACTGCCACCAACAGTGTAAGGGAGTTCCCTTTTTCTCCACGCTCTCTCCAGCACATGTTGTTTGTGGATTTTTTGATGATGGTCATTCTGATGGGTGTGAGATGATACCTCACTGTAGTTTTGATCTGCATGTGTCTAATAATTAGCAATGTTGAGCTCTTTTCACGTGCCTGTTGTCTGTCTGTCTTCTTTAGAGAAATGTTTCTATAGATTTTCTGCCCAGTTTTTTGATTGGGTTCTTTGGAGGTTTTCTTTTTCCTATTTTTATTATCGAGTTGTATGAGCGGTTTATAGATTTTGGAAGTTCATCTCTTGTCAGTTACATCGCTTGCTAGTATTTTCTCCCATTCTGTGGGTTTTCTTTTTATTTTGTATATGGTTTCCTTTGCAAAGAGATTTTGAGTTTAGGAGGCAAGACTATATAATGGAAAAGAAACAAGCCTTAAACTGAACAGGTGCATGTAAAATGAATGAAATATGGACATTCCCTAACACCAAAAACAAAAATAACTCTAAATGGATTTAAAAACCTGTATAAAAGACGTGATACTATAAAACGCTTAGAGGAAAACATATGAAAATCACGCTGACATAAATTGCAGCAAGATCTTTTTCAGTCCATCTTGCAGTTGCTGTTCATTTGCTCAGTCGTGTCCGACTCTTTGCGACTCCATGGACTGCAGCATGCGAGGCCTCCTTGTCCATCACCAACTCCCGGAGTTGCTCACACTCATGTCCGTTGAGTCAGTGATGCCATCCCACCATCTCATCCCTTCTCATAACGTCCTTAATCTTTCCCAGTCATCCAAATGACTCAGCTCTTGGCATCCCATGGCCAAAGTATTGGAGCTTCAGCTTCATCATCCTGAATCCTTCCAGCGAATATTAAGGGTGGATTTCCCTTAGGGTTGACAAGTAATGGAAATTTAAAGAAAATAAACAAATGGGAGCTAATGATAACCGCCTTTGTCAAATTTAAAAATTAAGCATGCACGACAGAAAAAATAATTGCACCTCCCACAAAAGGTTCCCACTATCCATTTTCTACTAGAAACAGCTTGTGTTTAATCTGCTGTGAATCATTACAACATGACAATAAAAAGTGAAAATTTGTATATGTGTGTTTGGGAAACAGTAGCTCTGAGAACACACCTCTAAAGTTTGTCTGCCTTCTCCCAGGGGGAGAATCTTCCCAACCCAGGGATTGGACCCAGGTCTCCCGCATTGCAGGCGGATTCTTTACCAGTTGAGCCCCAGGGAAGCCCCAACAAAGCTCTAATGCACTGTTGTGGAGCTGATTTTTTTTTTTTAAGTATTATTTATTTATTTTTGGCTGTGCTAGATCTTCATTGCTGTGCAGGCCTCCTCTAGTTGTGGTGAGCGGGGACCTTTCTCTTTTAATCCTTGCATTTAAAGTGTTAGCATTTAAAGTTGGGGGTTCTCCAGGTGGCTCAGACGGTAAAGAATCTGTCTGCCGTGCAGGAGACCCAGTTCTATTGCTGGGTTGGGAAGATCTCCTGGAGAAAGGAATGGCAACCCACTCCAGTATTTTTACCTGGAGAATCCCATGGACAGAGGAGCCCAGCAGGCTACAGTCTGTGAGATCAAATAGAGTTGGACAGGACTGAGTGACTCAGACTATCGTTCACTGACATAATTGGATTAATATCTAAGACATTTGCAATCGCTTCTTTTACTGTATTTGGGATTTTTGTTTGTTTGTTTTGATTTCCCTCATTTTCACCCTTCTGCTTTTTTTTCCAAGAGTATATTTTAGGTTTTGAAAGTATTTTATTCACTTACTTTTGGCTGTGCCGAGTCTCCATTGCCATGTGGGCTTTTCTCTAGTCCCAGCGCTCCGGCTTCCCCTTGCCGTGGCCTCTCTCATGTTACGCTGGCTCTGAGGCCTGTGGGCTTCGGTAGTTGCAACACATGGCCTGTGGCTCTCCAGCTCTCGGCAGACACTCAACAGTTGTGGAGCACAGACTTAGTTGCCTCAAGGTGCATGGGATCTTCCCGGACCAGGGATCGAACCTGTGTCTCCTGCATTGATGGTCAGAGTCTTATCCACTGTGCCACCATGGAAGCTTGTACTACTGTATTTGAAATTAATTTTCTGTCATTAGATTTTGGCACCTAAATATAAGAAGGTGACTTTAATCTCACCTTTTTTCATCTTTGTCTTCCATTGCCATCATTAAGAACCTCCCAGTTTCTCTGTCCAACCCCAACCCTTGGCAAAAGAAAACCCCCAAATACCAAAGCATTTTTATGTCCAAGTTGTCAGATTATACTGTCCATCTATGGTGGTGGGGGGGGGTCCAATTTCCCTCTTACGGAAACTTCTAGACTTTATTTTCTTTTTTAAAAAACTGAACTTATTAATTTTGCATTGGAGGCTAATTACTTTGCAGTATTATGTTAGTTTCTGCCATGCATCAAAATGAATCAGCCATAGGGAGGCATACATTTGTCCCTGCCTTCTTGAGCCTCCCTCCCACCTCCCTTAAAATCCCTTCCATCAAGAGGATGGATACCAAAAGCGATAAAATATAAAAAGTATCATGTGCTATAAACAAGTTTTGCAGAGAACAGAATTTCTTATCACCGTATAAACAGAGCATGACTTCTATAACCATATGTTCAGACATAGAAATAGCTTCAGTATATACATCACCTATGGTGTAATACTGTGTATCAAAATGGCACTTGATATTTCATATATGCTCACTACCAGCTTCCACATGCATCTTTATCCATGTATATTTGCATGTCTATATGGATACGTGTTGTATAGCTGTGTGGAGATCTAACATTAAAAGATTTACCTAGATGTTGGGCTTCCGAGGGTGGCTCAGTGGTAAAGAATCTGCCTGCCTATGCAGGAGACATAAGAGACAAAAGTTCGATCCCTGAGTTGGGAAGATCCCCTGGAGGAGGAAATGGTAACCTACTCCAGTATTCTCGCCTGGGAAATGGAGAAGACTCTTGAGAGTCCCTTGGACTGCATCCTAAAGGAAATCAGTCCTGAATATTCATTGGAAGGACTGATGCTGAAGCTGAAACTCCAATCCTTTGGCCACCTCATGCGAAGAGTTGACTCATTGGAAAAGACCCTGATGCTGGGAGGGATTGGGGGCAGGAAAGAAGGGGGCGACAGAGGATGAGATGGTTGGATGGCATCACTGACTCGATGGACATAAGTTTGAGTAAGATGGACATAAGTTCCAGAAGTTGGTGATGGACAGGGAGGCCTGGCGTGCTACGGTTCATGGGGTCGCAAAGAGTCGGACATGACTGAGCGACTGAACCGAACTGAAGTTGATAGAGAGGGATACTGCAAGTAAACTTTAAAGACATCATGCAGACAAGTGAATTATAATGACTATTCCTTTTTCTGATTGACATGGTACAGAGACCATCTTATTCCCCTCGGAGACCTAACATTCAGGAAAAAAAGAACAGCAGAACTGAGAAAACATTTCTAGGAGATGGAACTAAATCCTCATGGCTGTTTGCTCACTTACGACAGCTGTTTATTCTTCCCTTTTAAATTGATTTCTGTTTATCTCGAGTTGGTGTCATATAATATGGATGAGACAGAACCACCGTAGTCTTTGAGTTAGACTAATTACGTGCTTGCCTAGTTGTTAAGAGGAGATGAAGTCATTTAAAGGATGATTTCCATGTCTATAACTTTGTAAACATTCCTTCTCCTTCAGAGTTATACACAAACAATCACGAATATGTGAGCACATATATCCACACACGGGCACACCCAGCAAGGTGCTATGGATTGGGGAATTCTGCTGCTAAGTCGCTTCAGTCGTGCCCGACTCTGTGCGACCCCATAGACGGCAGCCCACCAGGCTCCCCCGTCCCTGGGATTCTCCAGGCAAGAACACTGGAGTGGGTTGCCATTTCTTGCTCCAGTGCATGAAAGTGAAAAGTGAAAGTGAAGTCGCCCAGTCGTATTGGACTCTTAGCGACCCCATGGACTGCAGCCCACCAGGCTCCTCCGTCCATGGGATTTTCCAGGCGAGAGTACTGGAGTGGGTTGCCATTGCCTTCTCCTTGGGGAGTTCACACATGGGTATTTACATGTCTAGCTAGAAAGAAAGGTACATTGATTAATGTCAACCCATAATACATGCAGGTTTGCTAATCCACTCATTCATTTGACTTTCCTGAGAGTTTATTTGGGGGCTCAAACGATAAAGAATCTGCCTGCAGTGCAGAAGACCTGGGTTCGATTTGTGGGATGGGAAGATCCCCTTGAGAAGGGAATGGCAACCCACTCCAGTATCCCTGCCTGAAAATTCCATGGACAGAGGAGCCTAACGGGCTACAGTCCATGAAGTCAGAAAGAGTCAGACACAACTGAGCAACTAACACGTGCAAGAATTCACCACTGTTTTTCTCTCAAGATGGATTCGTCTCTGCAATCCATTAAATGTGGGAAATTGATGTGATCATTTGAAGGACTCCAAACCCTGAATTATATTTTATCTGAATTGTTGAGATAATAATTTGATTATAATAATAAGGAACAATGTGTAGAAAATGACTTGTATTTTCAACCCTTCCGAAACGCTGAGATGCAATAAAGTTAAATTCAGAACTGTCAATCATGTTATTTCCATGAAACTGTGGAAACAGGAAATGTGTTCGTTTGTAGCAATTATATGCTATTTCCCCCCTCCCCATTAGCAATTTGAGCAAATCAAAATGCGCTAATTTCAACTCCAGACAGTAAGACTACAACCAGTTTTCAAGCAGCTGTTTTTCTGTAGCTTTATGCAGCATTCATGCAAATGAACTCTGATAACCAGAGTGATCCTTTCTAAATGTACTGATATTCAATTAATAGCAGAAAAAAAATGACTCTTTTTTTAAGTTGTTCAGGGGGCTTCCCTGGTGGATCAGCAGTAAAGAATCCAACTGCCAATACAGGGGACATAGGTTCGATCCCTGGGTCGGGAAGATCCCCTGGAGGAAGAAATGACAGCCCATTTCAGTACTCTTGCCTGGAGAATCCCATGGACAAAGGAGCTTGGTGGGCTAAAGTCTATAGGGTCGAAGAGAGTCGGACGTGAGTTAATGACTACACAACAGCAGTAACCAATGCCCAAGAGTGGGATTGCAGAATCATATGGTAATTCTATTTTTAGTTTTTTAAGGACGCTCCATAGTAGCTGCACCAGTTCACAGTCAGACCAAAAGTGTAGGAAGGTTCCCTTTTCGCCACGCCCTCTCCAGTGTTTATTATCTGTGGGTTTTTTGATGACGGCCATCCTAGCCAGTGTGAGGTGATACCTCAGTGTAGTTTTGATTTGCATTCCTTTAATAATGAGCATGACAGAGGAAGAAATGGCTGGATGGCATCATGAACTCGATGGACATGAGTTTGAGTAAACTCCAGGAGTTGGTGATGGGCAGGGAAGCCTGGCGTGCTGCAGTCCGTGGGGTCACAAAGAGTCGGACTGGACTGAACTGAATAATGAGCAAAGCTGAGCATCTTTTCATGTGTCTCCTGGCCATCTGAATGTCTTCTTGGGATGAATGTCTGTTGAGATCTGCGCATTGTTTGATTGGGTTGTTTGTTTCTTTGACATCGCCAGCCTGTTTTGTTTTTTCCATTCCCTGACGGAGACTTTTTGGACGTATTTGCCCAAAGAGCCACCCCCTGCTCCAATGGATGTTAGAGAAAGCCTATGTCTGATTTGTACAATACACATGACTGTGTTTTATACATGAAAGAGTAAGGTGTTTATGCCTCCCAAGATCCAACTGCTGTCTCCTTGTGGGGTGGCGTTTCCCTAGTTGAGAATATATAGTAGGGGCAAACAGATTCTACATTAATATCACACAGCTTCAGTGGTGGTTTTGTCTTCTGGACAGATTTAAACCTCCAAGACAACAGTGAAAGGAAGAGATGAATCTTTGAATAGGCTGAATAATCCCTCCAGTCTTAAGCCTATGCTTATAAAATACAGAGGTCATTTTTCTCTCTATGCAAAGTCCCTTCCAGGCAGAGCTGGTGCCAATAACACACAGGGTCCACCGGTGACCTGACATTCCGTGATTGATCCACCCTACTTGTGAAGAAGAAGGGAACGTAACAACAGGATGGCAAGCTTTTTTTATACGTTTCGGTTCAGTTCAGTCGCTCAGTCGTGTCCGACTCTTTGCGACCCCATGGACCAAGGCGCGCCAAGCTTCCCTGTCCATCAGCAACTCCCAGAGTTTACTCAAACTGATGTCCATTGAGTCAGTGATGCCATCCAGCCATCTCATCCTCTGTCGTCCCCTTCTCTTCCTGCCCTCAATCTTTCCCAGCATCGGGGGCTTTTCCAGTGAGTCAGCTCTTCGCATCAGGTGGTCAAAGGATTGGAGTTTCAGCTTCAGCATCCGTCCTTCCAACAAACACCCAGCACTGATCTCATTTAGGATGGACTTTTATATGTTCGCCTGGAGGCAAATGAATCCCCCCTCAATCACTCTTATCATGTGTGGTCTCAACTCGATCCCAAAAGAGCTCCACTGACACATTCCCAGACTGGACCATGTTTGCTCAGCCTCTGATTCCTAATTATTTCATTTGTGTGTGATTTGTATCACTTTTGTAGCTGTTACCTTAAAAGCCTGCCATTGTTAAGACAAAACCAACTTCAGCATCTGATACAAGGCTTTGTTCCATTTTGGCATCTGTATCTATGACCTTGCCTTAGCCAGCTCTTAGGCCAATTAGAATGCAAGGTTTTGTATTTTTTTGCTCTTTATTTTTTTTCCTATTGTATCTTCACAAGGTCTTTGTTGTCTAAATAGAGTTCTGTAAATATCAAGCAACTCTATACCTTTCCAAGTATTGACCTTGATATCATAACCCACTCCAACACTGTAGTTTTCTTTTCTTTTTTCTGAAAAATGCTGAGCATTTCCTAATCTCTGTGACTCATGTAACTTTCTCCAGTGGCGGACCGGAATATGATACTTGCATTTCACTGTAAATGAAAAGTATTGTAGGCTTCAAGTCATTTCTCGAATCATGAAAGGAAGTTAAACGACTTTAGTTTGCAATGAGACGTGAAGGAAAAGATATCTAACAATGAAGTATTAAGTGGTTTGAATGCAGCAACCATGGAATAAATAATAGATGCCTTAATATCAAGAGAGAGAATGTATTAAAATGAGCTGTGTACACTCTTGAAAGTGATATTGGTTTTGGATCCAATTCTTGAGAAATGAAAGGGATGATAAAGTAATACATAGAGAAGTCTCAAATTTTACGTCTTTTTTTAACGGTTTGTCAACAGTATCACATTTACAGGATTAACAAGAAGCTAAAACCTTCACTCAAAATATAGACTGCATAATAATAGGGTAATTTATTTCAGCATGCATGAAGGTGACATGTTGACAAGATGACTTAAATCTCACCGTGATATTCATCTTCTCACTTCACGAATCTGTTTCCGGCATACCGGCCCTTCACTGAATTATGATTCTTAGAGCATTTACGGCCTGCAAAATTCTATTTATTTATGCATTTGTTATTACTTATTCTGGTTCTTCGCTGGTGCACACAGGCTTTCTCTAGCAGGGGCAATCCTCTGGCTGTGGTGCTTGGGTTTCTCATTGCGGTGGCGTCTCTTGCTATGGCCCAGGGACTCGAGGGCGCGTGGACTTCAGTATTTGTGACACGTGGGCTCTAGGGTGTGTGACCTCCTTAGCTGCAGCTCCAGGGCTTTAGGGCACAGGCTCAATAGCTGTGGCCCACGGGCTAAGTTGCTCCTTGGCACGTGGGATCTTCCCGGACTAGGGATCAAACTGATGTCCCCTACATTGGCAAGTGGACTCTTAACCCCTGGTCCACCAGGGAAGCCCTCGGCACAGTTCTAAACAACCATGATCAGAGTAGTTTTGTAAAAAAATATTTATTTACTTGGCTGCCTTGGGTTTTAATTGGAGCACTTGTGTGTCTGGGGTGTGTCATGCAGGATTTTCCATTGAGGCATATGGGCTTAGTTGCCAGTTGCCTCCCGGCATGCAGAATGTTAGTTCCCTGACCAGGGATCAAACCAAGTGCCCTTGAATTGCAAGGGGGATTCTGGACCGCTGGACTGCCAGGCAAGTCCTTGACTGAGTATCTGTCTTTTAAGTCTTCATTTATTTATTTTAGCCAGAATGCATTAAGTGTGATGGTTTACTTGGCCAGGTCTCATGGACTATTGAAAAATAAAATTAGAGAATCTCTGCCTATTATTGCAATAAATAAATAAATAACAAAAAAGACCTTCCTAATTACTATCATGGCAAATAGATAAGGGAAAAGTGTAAACAGTGACAGATTTTCTTTTCTTGGGCTGCAAAAGTCACTGTGGACAGTGACTGCAGCCACAAAATTAAAAGACCCTTCTTCCCTAAGTTATATGAAAAACCTAGACAGTGTTTTAAAAAGCAGAGACATCACTTTGCCTAAAAAGGTCTGAATACTCAAAGCTGTGGTTTTTCAGTAGTGATGTACAGATGTGAGAGTTGGACATAAAAAAGACTGAGCACTGAAGAATTGATTCTTTCGAACTGTGGTGCTGAAGACTCTTGAGAGTCCCTTGGACTGCAAGGAGATCCAACTAGTCCATCCTAAAGGAAATCAGTCCTGAATATTCATTGGAAGGACTGATGCTGAAGTTGAAGCTCCAATCCTTTGGCCACCTGATGCGAAGAACTGACTCTTTGGAAAAGACCCTGATGCTGGGAAAGATTGAGGGCGGGAGGGGAAGCGGACGACAGAGGGTGAGATGGTTGGATGGCATCATGGGCTCATGGTCATGAATTTGAGGAAGCTCCAGAAGATGGTGAAGGACAGGGAAGCCTGGTGTGCTGCAGTCCATGGGGTCGCAAAGGGTCGGATCAGACACAGCTTAGAGACTGAACAACAAGTCTCCATCATACCTTTGTGTAAGGGGAAGATAATAAAGTTTAAGCTTTTACCAGGAAAAAGGGTGCATCACTGACAAGAACAAGCTGAAGCTGGCTTGCTCCCTGCACTGATCCAATCTTCATCCCCTCATGCCTGAGGGCTCATGATTGCTGTGTGCCCAACCTCATTAGACAAGATCTGAAAGATTCTAAACTCTGTTCATGTGGAAGGACCCTGCAGCTAGACACCCCCACCCCAGAATTTCACTACTCCCGGGCAGGTGATGGGTTTCCCTGACAGCTCAGCTGGTGAAGAATCCGCCTGCCATGCAGGAGACCCCGGTTCGGTTCCTGGGTCGGGAAGATCCCACGGAGAAGGGATAGCCTACCCACTCCAGTATTCTTGGGCTGCCCTGCTGGCTCAGCTGGGAAAGAATCTGCCTGCAATGTGGGAGACCTGGGTTCGATCCCTGGGTAGGGAAGATTCCCCTGGAGAAGGGAAAGGCTACCCACTCCAGTATTCTGGCCTGGAGAATTCCATGGACTGTATCGTCCGTGGGGTCGCAAAGTGTCGGACACGACTGAGCAACCTTTCACTTTAGGCAGGTGAAAAAAGAATCACGTTCATTCATGATCCGTCGGCATGTGTGCTTAAGACAGAAACCTTCTAAATCAGTGGAGGTGATGGATAAAGGGTTTCAACAGACGGAGGTGGTCACGGCTACTTGAGACTTCTGTGTCTTTTTTATAAGCAGACTGTATAGTATGTAATTTGGTATTTCTTAAGTTCAGCCCTCACACTTTTTTTTTTTAAGAATTTTTTTTCTTTTAATGTGAAGTTTTTTGGGACAATTTTCGTTCTTTTTTAAAAAAGTTGTATTGATTGATTTTTGATGGTGCTGGGTCTTTGTTGCTGTGTGGGCTTTCTCTAGTTGCAGCGAGCAGGGTCTACTCTAGTTGTGAAGTGCAGACTTGTCTTCGGGATGGAGCCTCTTGTCGCAGAACACAGACGTTAGGGTGCTGTGACTTCAGTAGTTGCAGCCCCTGAACTCTAGCGCATGGGCTCTGTAGTTTGGGTGCACGGGCTTAGTTGGTCCACGGCATGGGGGATCTTCTTGGTTCAGTGATGGAACCTGTATCTCTTGCATTGGCAGGCTATTTCTTTTACCACTGAGCCACCAAGGAAGACCTGATATGGACTGTTTTTAAAGTCTTTATCGAATCTGTTACAGTATTACTTCTGTTGTTTCTGTTCTGGTTTTTTGACCGGGAGTCATGTTGGATCTTAGCTCCCCGACCAGGGATTGAACCCACGCCCCCTGCATTGGAAGGCAAAGTCTCAACTATTGCATGACCGGGGGAATCCCACACACTTATTTTTAAGCCACATCGCCATGTTTAATGCAGTCACAGCTGAACACACATTTACATGCAGGTTTTGGTAACTCGATGACACGTACTTGCTTCAGAGCTGGTTCAGGTCCCATAAAAAAAAAGATTTCAACCAAGAGGGTTCTGATAGCATAACTGCTGTTCTTGCAGCCTTGCATACAGGGAGTACGGTGTGAGTCGCTCAGTCATATCCAACTTTGTGACGCCATGGAAAGCAGCCCACCATGCTCCTCCATCCATGGGGTTTCTCAGGCAAGAGTACTGGAGTGACTTGCCATTCCCTTCTCTAGGGGATCTTCCTGACCCAGGGATTGAACCCAGGTGTCCTGCAATGGCAGGTGGATTCTTGACCATCTGTGCCTCCAGGAAAACCCTGGTATCGGGGGCTTGGCAGTAAATAAACCATTGCAGAGAAGAGGGAGCCTCTTTTGTCATCCTTGAGGATTCATGTCTAAGTTTCACGTGAAGACCAATACACACCAGACAGGTTCTGTGTTAGCCCCTAGCATCGGCTGTTTATAAGCCCAGGAGAGGGATTGCTGGGTCTTACGGTAGCTCAATTTTTGTTTTTTTAAGTAACCTGCACACTGGTCTCCATAGTGGCTGCGCCAGTTTACTCTCCCCACCAACACTGTATCAGGGCCCCTTCCGTTTTTAGACGCTGTATTCCCCAGCTCTGGTAGCTCAACTGGTAAAGAATCCGCCTGCAATGCCGAAGACCCGGGTTTGATCCCTGGGTGGGGAAGATTCCCCCGGAGACGGAAAAGGCTGCCCACTCCTTTATTCTCGCAGGGAGAATTCCCTGAACTGTAGAGTCCATGGGGTCGCAGAGAGTCGGACACAAATGAGCGACTTTCACACTTCGTGGACTGTAGCCCGCCAGGCACCTCTGTCCGGGGGATTCTCCAGGCAAGAATACTGGAGTGGGTTGCAGGTTCCTTCTCCAGGGCATCTTAGTGACCCAGGGATACCTGTGTCTCCTGCATTGCAGGTGGATTCTTTGCCCTCTGAGCCACCTGGGAAGCCCAGTATGATCATTCTTTCCACCTTAATGCTTTTCAGGGTGTGTCTTCTTTAGATTTCTATCCATTGAAAAGTTAACAGCCTACAGCAGTGTCTTGATTTTTTTTTTTTTTAAATCAGGCTGAAAATTTCTCTTTTAACTGGAGCACTTAGTCTGTCTTCATACAATGCAGCGTTTCATATGGATGCATTTCAGTGGGTCAGCTTGACATTTATTTTCTGTTTGGGCCATCTGTTCTTTTTTTTCCCCTCTCATTTCTTTTCTACATTCTTCTGTATTTGGCATAATGTTTGTGCTTGAAATGTTTATTATTTTTAGACATTTTTTTCAACACTTTTTCCAGTGATTACAACATCCTTGTTAGACTGTTTTGTTCTTATTGTTAAGTCGCTCAGTCGTGTCCGATCCTTTGTGACCCCATGGACTGCAGCATGCCAGGCTTCCCTGTCCTTCACCACATCCAGAGTTTGCTCAAATTCACATTCATTGAGTCAGTGATGCCATCTAACCATCTCATCCTCTGTTGCTGCCTTCTCCTCCTGCCCTCGGTCTTTCCCAGCATCAGGGTCTTTTTCAATGAGTCCACCTTTCGCATCAAGTGGCCCAAGTATTGGAGTTTCAGCATCAGTCCTTCCAATGATTATTCAGGGTTCCTTTCCTTTAAGATTGACCGTTAGTTAATGCTTTTTTAAAGAATGCAATTTTTCACATGACTAAAAAAACCCACAATGGTAAAATTGCATTTACCTTCCTCAAACCGTTCTTGGTACTGTCATGAAATAGACTTCTACAATTTCATAGTTGTCACAATGCATTTGATTTTGGTTAGTAATGGCTCGAAAGGAAGTCCATGTTTACTTAAATAGCATGTGCATTTACCTGCATATCAACATTCCTGTTGATTTTCATTCCTTCTGCCTGGATCTGCAGATAAATTTCTCGTTTTTCACAAGCTGCCTTTATTTAACCTTATTTATGAAAGTAATTTTGATATAGAATTCTATATCTACTTTTTAATGCTTCCACATGAATGCCTTTCCAAGTTCATTGATCTCTCAGTTATATACAATCCTCTGTGATTTCTATTCAGTGACTGGACTTCAAACAGTTCTTTTCAGATCCAGAATATTTTCTTTTTTACAGCATTCTAATCTTTCCTAAAATTCCCCCTTTTTTTCAGTTACTGTATGTAGTTCTTCCTATACTGTGTTTTGGTGATTGATAATAATTATTTTAAACTCCTTGTTTGATTCCAAAACGTGGGCTATTTGTAGATTTTTTACTACATACTGATTTTTTTCCTTTAAGATAGTCTAAAATTTTCATATCATTGTATTGATACAGTTGTATATAAAAATGAGTGGCTGAAGTAAACATTAGTACTTTAAAACAGACCTGAAAATAATTGTATTAAAAATTAAAATTGATGAACTAAATATTTCCTGAAATTGTACGATAAAGGAAGAAAGAAGTCATACATTGGTGTTGTAGGAATAGAACATGCAATTTACGGAATTAACAAGAATATGACAACAAAGCACTTTTTTAACGAGTCTGGAAAATATTGATGGAATTTCATAAAGAATAATAAATAGAAGTCATAAGTTTTTTAGAAACACAAGATAAACTGAGATACAAGACTGCAAATATTAAAAATATTATCTACAATTAATACTATAAAAGAATATCAGATATATAATATATCTGTGTTTATATTATATATATATATATATTATATATATAAACTGTGTTTATATTTACGTGCATATCCGCAAACAGGTGAAAATTACAAATTCCTAGAATTGTATATTTTATCCAAAAATTCAGTGAGAGAGCCAGTCTGAGTAATCTCGGGCTCTTTGTAAAGTGAACGAGACCTTAAAATCCCCACAAAATAAACAAATAGGCAGATGGTGTTCATGGCACACACAAGTAGCTGCTGGCTTCCCAGGTGGTGCTAGTGGTAAAGAACCTGCCTGCCAATGCAGGAGACTTGGGTCCAGTCCCTGGATTGGGAGGATGCCCTGAAGGAGGGCAGGGCAACCCACTCCAGGATTCTTGCCTAGAGAATCTCATGGACAGAGGATCCTGGTGGGCTACTGTCCATGTGGTCACATGAGTCAGACACTACTAAAGCACTAATGTGGAAAGCAATGAATGCAATCAAACATAGGAAATACTGAGAAGGTTGTAGGGCACAGCCGTAACAGCAAAGTAGAACTTTTCCAGGGTAATGGAGATATAGGATCACCGGGAGACACAATGTGGCCATCTCTTGAGAAGAACGTAAAATTCTTCAAAAGCAGAAATGTATAGCTCTCAGGTCTCCAGAATGCTTTCCACCTTGGATTAGCAATGTCCGGTGTCAAAACTCCAGTCAACTCCTATTACGGAAAAAACCTAACAATCAGACGAAGAAAACGCCCTGGGGAAAAAAAAATACTATAAATAGTAAGAATATTATTGAAGGAGGAAACAGACAGAACATGCTCCACCTTGAAAGCAGGACTGGGTCTTGGGACAGACTGTGGACTTTGAGCTCTATGCCCAGTATCTATGGAAAGAACAAACCAACTGGAAAACCAGGCCCCTGGAAGGAAGGGCCCCAGGGCTCGTATCTAGACTCTGCTTTGCCTAAAAGAACACCCTAATTATCTGTGTAACCGAATAGAATCATGCATTCTATTATGCTTATTGGGGTATGACCACAGGCCTATTGATAATCGTCCACTGTTAACCACCTAGGCTTAAGGCACACGAATCTCAGGTTAGCTTTGATTGCATCTTTCTTTTCCTTTGTTTAGACTAGTTTCAGGGAATCTGGGGAGGCACTGGAATCTGGGCAGATGAACTTAGGTCATATAAGGTTTTCATAAAAACTGGTCGGGATCCTTGGCTAAGAGGAGACTCTGCCTTGGGCCCGCCAGTGTAATCAACTGCACTCCACGATCTGCATTGTCCTCCTGAGTGAGTTTGTTTCCCGGAACCTGTGGCTGACAGCGTTATCAATAAAAATACGAATAGAGCAAGGTATCCTGTTAGGGGCTGAACTCTGGTCGTCCTCCTCTGTTGACATTCGTATGTCGAAGTCCGAAAGCCCCAGGGCCTCAGAGTCGGACTGTATTTGGAGATGAGGGTCTTTAAAGAGGTGGTGAAGCTAAAACTGCGGCTGCTTGGGCTGACCCCCGACCCCATAGGACCGGGATCTTTATAAGAAGAGGCAATCAGGACACAAACGCACTGGCAGGGCCGTGAGGACACGGAGCAGACGGCCATTGCACGCCCAGGAGACAGAGGTCCCAGGAGGATCCAGCCCTGTCCACACCTGGGTCTCCAACTTCCAGCCTCTTGGCTGACTTTCAGACTTCTAGTGTGAAACCTAAAAGTGTAGCATTCTGCTACCAAAGTAGAATTATGACTGATGGTAATAGTCTTCCGGCGCCCGGCAAACCATTCATATGTTAATTTCTTTACTTTCTTATTCACTGACCTCTCAGAAGTAGGGTTACTAGACTGAGACTTAACCCAGGAAGTAATTATCATCACAGAACTGATGCCTAGCCTTTAGGAACTTGTAAGTCCCAACTTTTCCTCTTTGAGATGTCACTGAGCCATCCCTGGAAATACCTTTTTTCCTCAAGAGACAACAGCACACGTTTGCACGCTTCTCATATGTAAATGCCCCTACTCTGCCTTTCATATTCATTTTATGGTTTTTCTCAAGGGAGCAGACAGTGTGACCAGGAAATAAAGCACATTAAAAAAAAAAAAGCAAACTCAGGGCTCGAAAGAATTTTATTTCCTCTCCTCTATGCAGTACGTGAAGTGAAAGTGAAAGTCGCTCAGACATGTCCGACTCTTTGCGAGTCCATGGAGTTCTCCAAGCCAGAATCCTGGAGTGGGTAGCCTTTCCCTTCTCCAGGGGGACTTCCCCACCCAGGGATCAAACCCAGGTCTCCCGCATTGCAGGCGGATTCTTTACTGAGCCACCAGGGCAGCCCAAGAATACGGGAGTGGGTAGCCTATCCCTTCTCCAGGGGATCTTCCCGACCCAGGAATCAAACCGGGGTCTCCTGCATTGCAGGCGGACTCTTTACTAAGCTATCAGGGCAGCCATAATGCAGTATAAATATTTTCAGTTATCAGTGGTCACCAGTTCTGTACCACTGACACTCTGAAAGGAAATGATAGCTATCTCCATCAATTTCATTTTCCCACTTTATCATCTCGATTGAAGGGCAATCCCGTGGCACTCAAATTCTGAATGTGATCTCTGTTTAAGTGAGATGGGAGTATAAGGACAAGAAATTACTCAATTAACAGATAATTATACGGGTTTCTTTTTAATTAATTAATTTTTGTCTCTGTTGGGCTGGTCAACTAAAAAATATAGTCACAACATGAAAGTAAAGAGTTATTTTATTTGCTGGGAATGTTTAGGAATCCGAGGGTAAGGTAAGTGTGGAGAAAAAGAGAACCAGACGGGTATTCAGGCAGAGAAAGATTTATTATAAGGAAGAAAGAAAGGGACTGGCTTTAGAGAAAAACCAGTGCTCACCCTTTGCAGCCAAGCCTTCTTATCACACTATGGATGGGAAATTGTGCCCCAAAGGAAGGGCGGCCTTAGTTTATCTTTAGCCTGCAGCTGGGGTCTTTGTGATCACACAGTCGAAGAGCGGGGTCTCACGGTCTGGTGGTCACACAGTGTTAAGAAACTGTCACCAGCAGGGAAAAACAGGGTATCACCTTAAGGAAAAAAAAACAAGAATGCCCACCAGGGCAATGTGGCCACTGTGTCTTCATCCTTCATTTCTTGGGTCACCACAATGGACCATTTTAACACTATATGCCATGAGCCCCCTGTGGACCCTAACACCAAGCCAGAGACAGTATCTCAGAAGCTCTGAGAAAACAGCTCCCAGGAGGCAGGAGGGGGAAGTCAGGCTATATACAAGTTTGCAACATAGGGGAGCGGGCAGGATACATCAAATGGATGTAAAAAAGCGATACAGCAAAGATCAGGTATTAAGTTAAGGAATTTAGCTTTCTATGAATGGGAGGATGCAATCCTCCGGGCTCAGTGAATTCACTCCTTTCCCAGGCATCTCTGCTATCTGGGGCCAACCCTGTTTCCTTGTTCACGTTGCTTCTTGTATTCATTCCCCCAGCTCCTCAGCAGTCTCCACGGCAGGGAGGGGGGCGGGTGGCGTATTGCAGTTTGGGGACCCCTCACTCATATTTCAGTTCAGTTCAGTTCCGTGGCTCAGTCGTGTCCGACTCTTTGCGACCCCATGGACTGCAGCACGCCAGGCCTCCCTGTCCATCACCAACTCCCGGAGTTTACTCAAACTCATGTCCATCGAGTCGGTGATGCCGTCCAACCATCTCATCCTCTGTCGTCCCCTTCTCCTCCTGCCTTCAATCTCTCCCAGGGTCAGGGTCTTTACAAATGACTCAGTTCCTCGCATCAGGTGGCCAAAGGATTGGAGTGTTTCAGCTTCAGCATCAATCCTTCCAGTGAACACCCAGGACTGATTTCCTTTAGGATAGACTGGTTGGCTCTCCTTGCAGTCCCAGGGACTCTCAAGAGCCTTCTCCAACACCACAGTTCAAAAGCATCAATTCTTCGGTGCTCAGCTTTCTTCACAGTTTTATGGGACACGGGCTCTAGACTATAGGCTCAGTAGTTGTGGTCCACAGGGTTAGGTACCCCCTGGCATGTGGGATCTTCCCAGACCAGGGATCAAACCTCTGTCTCCCTCATTGGCAGGCAGACTCCCAACCCCCAGGGAAGTCCAGTGGTCATTTCCTCATGCTCATAATATATTCTTGCCCTGAGAAAAATTGGTGAGAGGCTGTGCTGCTTGCCAAAGAAGGATGGTGGTGGGGTGGGGGCAAGATGCTTGACATTCCAGAATCAATGACAAGCTCATAAAGTCAGCAAGAAAACTAGCTTTCCAGGTTTTCCTCCGGGTGGCCGAAAAGAAGCAAAACATATTCCAAGAGTGTTTTCAGTGGTCTTCTGAAAAGAAGAAAAAGTGCTTCCTAAACAGGAGTGCAAAGTGTTCACTCTTGGGTGCAGTTCTCATCAATGGGCAGGAGAGTGTGGGTCTTGGATTTATCTGAAATTACAATACATTCACGGTGTTATCCGGCCATCATATGTCCTGGAGAACTAAAGATTCTTGCAAAGAGAGGTGAGGGAGCCCAGAGTTTCTCATTTGATTTTCATCTGCATTATTTTTATTCTCTAGTATTTAAAGAATATTAATAACTAGCATCCATTTCTTCTTTCTTTTTTTTTTAACATTTTTGAAATTTCTTGTTCTGTATTTATCTTCAATCGTAGGATAACTGCTTTTACAAGGTTGTGTTATTTTCTGCTGCACAACAAACTGGATCCGCCACATGTATACATATATCCCCCCCTTTCAGTCTCCTTCCCGACCACTCCCCATCCCACCCCTCTAGGTCATCACAGAGCAGCAAGCTGAGCTCCCCATGTTATATAGCAGCTTCCCCCTCAATGTCTAGATTACACACAAAAATGTATATATCTCAGGGCGACTCTCTCAGTTGATCATCTCCTTTCCTCACTGGGTCCACAAGTCAATTCTTCACATCTGCATCTCTGTTCCTGCCCTGGAAACAGGTTCCTCTGTATCCTTTTTCTAGATTCCACACACATGCATTAATATCACCCAGCAGTCCCACTCTTGGGCACATGCCCTGAGAAAAATCTTAACTCAAAAAAGACATGTGAACCCCCACGTTCATTGCAGCACTAATTATAATAACCAAGATATGGAAGGGCTTCTCAGGTGGCGCTTGTGGTAAAGAACCCACCTGCCAATTCAGGAGATATAAGAGACACGGGTTCAATCCCTGGGTTGGGAAGATCCCCTGGAGGAGGAAATGGCAGCACATTCCAGTAGTCTTGCCTGGAGAATCCCATAGACAGAGGAGCCTGGTGGGCTACAGTCCATGGGGTCCCAAAGAGTCAGACATGACTGAAGTACGTAAAAAAGGACACGCAAACAATCTCAATGTCCATTAACAGATGAATGGTTAAAGAACATATGGTCTATATATATACAATGGACTACTACTCAGCCATACAAAGGAACAAAACTGGGTCATTTGTAGACACGTGGATGGACCTAGACACAGTTATACACAGTGAACTGACATTCTTTTTTAAACCATGAAAAGCATAGCTGTTTAACCTAACTTGATTTTCAAGCTACCTCTCTTTGGTTACTGTGTATTGTATTCCTGGAAAATAATTACAAAAGAATTCTGAATTCTTTCTTTGGAAAGAGAAAGCCTAGCTTAATTTGATTTTACCGTAAAAAGATTGATAATATGCATAATCACCTATAAGACCAACATCATCTACCAGCTAATATGTTATATATTGGCTTTGCCAACCCTTTATAAAACTGTACTTATGTGAAAATAGCACTTTGGTTCAGTTTTCAAATCTAAGAAGTAAGGAAATCAATGTACATTCCATTTATTTTGAGTATGACTTCCCTGGTAGCTCAGTCTGTGAGGAATCTGCCTGCAATTCAGAACACCACCTGTAATGCTGGAGACCCATGTTCAGTCTCTGGGTCAGGAAGATCTCCTGGAGAAGGAAATGGCAACCCACTTCAGTATTCTTGCCTGGAGAATCCCATGGACAGAGGAACCTGGCGGGCTACAGTCCATGGGGTCAGAAAGAATTGGACAGGACTTAGTGACTAAACCACCAATAAAATTTTTGGCTATCTGAACTATAACGTATTCTTGTATGTGTCTGAATGCTTGGGAAACATAATACACTATTTGTAAACAGTCCATATTATTGGCAGATGCCAAAAAAACTAATATTGCACTTAATTTTGTACACATAAAACACTAAAACTCTAACCCCTTGAAACTTATGCTTTGATAAAAAGCACTGAGTTCCTTTCTCTTCATTTTTCTTCTAGAATGAAGTGGATGGGAGGAGTTTATATAATAGTATAAATACTGACTCTCAGTTCTGCAGAACAATAATCAGGTTAAATACATGTCGCTTGCAGTGGCGTGATTGCTATTTGTGCTGTAAGCAGATGTAGAAATTTCACTAGGCTTTGTGGCTATGGATTGTCAAGTTGAGAAACATCCGATGCAGCCTGAAAGTTGAGAGCTATTCCTCATTTCATGGGAAATTTTAGGACTTTGAGTGTGGGAAACAGAATCTTAAGTAAGGCTGCAAGAACTGTTCCGAGGAGGCGAGTAGGGGAGTGAATCTATGGAGGGGTTTTGCAACCAAGGGCAGGTCGTCTGAACATCAAAAGATGATCATGAGTGAAAGAAAATCAGATATCCAAAAGTTGAGGAATTCTGCGCTTTTCTACGTAAGGGAAGATGCAAGCATCTGGGCGCACTGAAGTCATTCCTTTGAGCCACACCTCAGCCATCTGGGGCCAGTATCCTGTGTGTTTATATCATCAGCTTGCTCAGGGCTCACCTTGGGGAGTGGCTGCAGTCTGGTGGCTGCTAGATGCCAGATGCCCTCTTTCCTGAGCTTCCTTAGGGCTCAAGAGGTCTTATCCGATGTGGCTGCCATCACTGTCCGTCTATCAGTGGGCAGTTAAGCTGTTTCCATGCTTTCACTATTTAAATAGTGCTGCTATGAACATATTGGAGAAGGAAATGGCAACCCACTCCAGTGTTCTTGCCTAGAGAATCCTGTGGACAGTGGAGCCTGGTGGGCTGCCGTCTATGGGGTCCCACAGAGTCGAACACGACTGAAATGAATTAGTATGCATGTATGCATTGAAGAAGGAAATGGCAACCCACTCCAGTATTCTTGCCTAGAGAATCCTGTGGACAGCGGAGCCTGGTGGGCTGCCGTCTATGGGGTCCCACAGAGCCGGACACGACTGAAGCGACTTAGCGGCAGCAGCTGTGAATATATAGGTGCATGCATCTTTTTGAGTTATAGTTTTCTCTGAATATGTGCCCAGGAGTGAACTTGCTGGATCAAATGATAGCTCTATTTTCAGTTTTTTTTTTTTTTTTTTTTTTTTTTAGGAACATCCATACTGTTCTGCACAGGTGCTGTACCAATTTACATTCCTCGCCCCTTGCCCCCCACAACAGGGCAAGAGGGTTCCCTTTTGTCCACATCCTCTCCAGCATCTGTTGTTGGTGGATTTTTTTTTGATGGTAGCCATCGTGACCAGTGGGAAAAGCAGAGATTAAACATGGGCCCATTGTGATCAGTGGGCTTCTCTGGTGGTTTAAATAGTAAAGAATCTGCCTGCAATAGGGGAGACCTGGGTTCAATCCCTCGGTTGGGAAGATCCCCTGGAGAAAGGAATGGCAATCCACTCCAGTGTTTTTGCCTTGGACATTCTCCTAGACAGTGGAGCCTGGTGGGCTATAGTCCATGGGGTCCCAAAGAGTTGCACATGACTGAGTGACTAACACTCTGACCAGTGTGAGGTGATAGCTCATTGTAGTTTTGATTTGCATTTCTCTAATTATTAGCGGTGTTAAGCATCTTGACCATCTGTATGTCTTCTCACAAAGGAATCTTCAGTCTCTCAGAATGTGGCATGGAGGGCTTAAGTCCAAGGTTATCATCCCAGTTGTCCCAATAACTGCAATTGGAGGAAGACCCCATTGTTTGTCTCCTAGAAATTTTAAGAACAGAGTTAGACCTCATTACCTTTATATTTTGTCAAAACACATGTCTCTTAGACCAAGTGTCAGAAATGTGGCTTCAATCCAGCTGGCATCATATAAGGAAACAAAGAGGTTGTTAAGATATAGCTTGCTTCAGAGGATGAGGTGGTTGGGTGGCCTCACCAACACAGTGGACATGAGTTTGAGCAAACTGCAGGAGATACTCAAGGACAGGGAAGGCTGGTGGGCTGCAGTCCATGGGGTCTCAAAGAGTCGGAAAGGATCGAGTGATTGAACAAAAATAAATTTGTTTCCAAAGCCCAGCAGACAGGGAAGGAACATGCATGTGCTTCCCACACAGCAATATTTGATAGTCTGCACAATCATTATCTCAAGAATAAACAGGGACTTCCCTGGCGGTCCAGTGGCTAAAACTCTTTGCACCCAACAGAGAGAACCCAGGTTAGATTCCTGGTCAGAGAGGTAGATCCCAGATGCCTCAACAAAAGATCCTGCATGTAATTAAAACCCAATGCTGCCAAATAAATGAACACTAAAAAAGCAAAAAGAAAAAAAAAAAAAAGAACAGTCACACGATTGAATAAGGTCAACCTAAAGCTGATACCTTTAGGTTCAGGAGTTTGGGCAAACTCCAGGAGATAGTGAGGAACAGGGAAGCCTGGCGTGCTGCAGTTCCTGGGGTCTCAAAGAGTCAGACATGACTTGGCGACTGAACAACATTTAGCTTATACTCATTTCTTTACTGTTATTATCTAGATTATATTTGAGGGTTACAAATACCTTTAGAGACAAAATAAACAGTCGAGAAACAGTTCCACCGTAACCAGCTGTTTTGGTGGGTTTCCCCAGTAGCTCAGATGGTAAAAAAATTTGCCTGCAGTGTAGGAGACCGGGGTTCGATCCCTGGGTTGGGAAGATCCCTTTGGAGAAGGGAATGGCAACCCGCTCCAGTACTCTTTCTTATATATTTTTGGTAACATTCTGTAAGCTTTACCCAATGACATTCTTCTGAGTGTGTTTGAGTACATTTCTCTATAATTAAGTACCTAAAAATGGGAGTTTAGCACCATAAAATTTACCACCACAAATTTACTCACCACCAAAATTCCCTGCCCTTTCTCTCAGGCTTCCCTGATAATAAGATTGCATTTAATAGCTTGTTCTTGTGTGTGTGTTTTTAATGCCAGATGTTCTGCCATTTATTGAAATGAGAATATGCCATCAATTGTAATCTTTGCCAACAACAAAACAGCTTGGTGATAGCCCCAAAACATTAAAATGTTAAAATGGTATATTAGATCATCTTTTTTTTTTTTTTTTTTTTTTACCAAGCATGGCCTATAGCCTAGAATTTTATGCATGTGTAATTCTTTGTGGAAGCAAATTGGAAATAGAAGGTAGGGTTTATCTGGTACACAGTTAATGAGTATCATTTTATATGGCAGCTATTCTTAAAAACATGATCCTATATTAAGAGATTAGAGTATCAATCTGTCTTGATGGACCTTAGAAGTGATTTCACTTCCATCATCTTTATGACAATCATGATGCTCTTTGTCTTTCCGCTTCTGGAAGGAGGCAAAAGTATATTGAATAAGTGCATAGCCTTCTTCTTCTAGGATGTGATTTTTTTTTCTGTAATATATAGTGTTTCCAGTATAAATTTTTTTTTTTTTTTAAGAATCGTGGTTACTCTGAATACACCAGATACTCAATCACTCTTCTGATAAAGAGAAAATGTGTGTGATGAAAGATGAATTTAAAAAATTTGTTTTCTTGGCTCCTTTTGATTTATTTTTGTTTCTGTTATTCAGTGACGGATACCATGACAAAATACCATAGGCTGGGTGGCTTGGACAACAGAGGCTGTCTCATAAACTTGGAGGCTCTTACTATGAGACCCAGGTGTGGGCAGAGCTGGCTCCTCCCAAGGCCTCTCTCTGTGTCCTGACATGCTCGTCTCTCTGTGTGTCTGTGACCCGATCCCTGCTTCTTATAAGGACCGTAGTCCAATGGGATGAGGACCCATCCCAGTGACTTTGTCTTCTTATAAGGACCCCAGTCCTATGGGATGAGGACCCATCCCAGTGACTTCCTCTTAACTTCATCCTCCCCTCTTTTTTTTTTTTTTTAATTTAAAAATTTTATTTCTCTATTTCTTTATTCTTTCTTTTATTTTGCTGGTCTGAGTCATTTTTGCAGTGCACAGCCTTCCTCTAATTTTGGCGAGCAGGGGTACTCTCGTTGTGATGCCTGGGCTCCTCATCGCACTGGCCCCTCTTGTCGTGGAGCACGAGTTTTAGGTACGCAAGCTTCGGCAGTTGCCCCACAGCCTGTGGGAAACTTGCTGGACCTGGGATCGAACCCATGTCCCCTGCACTGACCGGCGGTTTTCTTAACCTTTCTTCCCGGGACCGCCAGGGAAGCCCCTAAGTCCTTCTTTGACGTGGATTCTATACAAACCAAAGCTTCACCCATTTCTCTGCTCTGAAATAATGCATTTTAATTGACAGACGGACACCATGTATCCTTTTCTTCTGATTATACAGAATCTATTCTTCTACCTACGTCTCTTATTATTGTTAAGGGGGAGAGAAATTCCTTAATAATGTCACTATGAACACCAGTTTTAGAATTCTACTAAAAGGAAAATGGATGTATATTTTCAGATAGAAGCTGGGATTAAATATTACGATGTATTTGAACTCAACTTTTAAAATTAGTTGCTAAGTCCAACTTTCTGACCCCATGAACTGCAGCATGCCAGGCTTCCCTGTCTTCAGACTCACATCCATCAAATCGTGATGCCATCCAACCATCTCATTCTCTGCTGTTCGGCCCTCAGTCATTCCCAGCATCAGGCTCTTTTCCAGTGAGTCAGTTCTTCGCATAAGGTGGCCAAAGTATTGGAGCTTCAGCTTCAGCATCAACCCTTCCAATGAATATTCAGCGTTGATTTCCTTGAGGATGGAGTGGTTTGATATGCTTGCAGTCCAAGGGACTCTCAAGAGTCTTCTCCAACATCACAGTTCAAAAGCATCAGTTCTTCGGCACTCAGCTTTCTTTATGGTCCAACTCTAACATCCATACATGACCACTGGAAAAACCATCAGTTCAGTCACCCAGTCGTGTCTGTCTCCTTAGACTTCATGGATTGTAGCACGCCAGGCTTCCCTGTTTGTCACCAACTCCCAGAGTTTGCTCAAATCCATGTCCTTTGAGTCAGTGATGACCAAAATCTCAGCCTCTGTTGTCCCTTTCTCCTCCTGCCTTCAATCTTTCCCAGCATCATGATTTTTTCCAGTGAGTCAGTTCTATGAGTTTCCAATGAGTCAGCTATGGGAAAACCATAGCTTTGACTCTATGGACCCTTGTCAGCAATGTGATATCTCTGCTTTTTGATACACTGTCTAGGTTTGTCATAGCTAGAATTCAGTTTAAGAATTTGCAAATTGAAATTTATCCTGTAGAAGTGCATCTCTAAATATTTCTTTTTCTTTATTCTCCCAATCTCATCAGTCCTATGGAAATTTCCTTACTGTATGTGGAATGTATTTTATTTTGCTCCAAATCTGACAACAACACCTGACATTTTGTCTGTACCATTTACTTCCTACCCTTCCTGTAGTATAAGACTCACAAATGGATATTTAACTTCCTTGTAGGTCTCATGGAGAAAATTGCAAATTTCCAATTACAAACGACAACTTCTCCAGTCAATACAAAATCTTCTTCTCGAATCCGTGGGAAGGAGACTGAAATCTCTTTCATTTTTGCTTTACATGTAGTTACCAAATTATTCTCTCTGTCTTGGTTTGTCAGGCATTGAAATATAAATCTGTTTCTTGGGGTAACCAGGGGATTTTTGAGAGCAAGACAAGTTAAGAGAAAAAAGAATTAGGAGGCATGTAGTTTTCTGGGAATAAAATATAACTTAGTAAGAATGAAGATACTGGAATTTATCACAGCTGATCACGTTTAAATTATAAGTAAGAATGCATGCCTGCTCTGTCGCTTCAGTCGTCTCTGACACCTTGAGATCCTCTGGACTGTAGCCCGCCAGGCTCCTCTGTCCATGGGATTCTCCGGGCAAGAATACTGGAGTGGGTTGCCATTTCCTCCTCCAGGGGATCTTCCCAACCCAAGGATCAAACCTGAGTCTTCTGTGACTCCTGCATTGCAGGTGGGTTCTTTGCCACTGAGCCACCCCGTAAGTAAGAATAGAAAGGTTATAAACTGGCTACTTGGGGGTTTTCTTCTCTATCTCATCAATATCAGTTAGTCTCTCCCTTTCATTTGATGTCAATTTGACAATATCACTGACCGCCTCCCCCTGATAGACCTTTTAAGAAAAACGATACTCTTACATCAGTGGCTTTTTCAATGCATGAAGTAGTGACATTAGTGGATGGATTCTTAACCTGAGGTTGATGGAATTGTGTAGAAGCCCGTGCGATGGATCTTATCTGGGAATAGGGTCACTGCAGATGTACTGAGCTCCGATGAGGTCCTACTGGAATTGTAAGTGTTAGTCGCTCAGTTGTGTCCAACTCTTTGTGACCCCGTGGTCTGTAGCTCAACAGGCCCCTCTGTCCATGGGATTCTCCAGGCAAGAACACTGGAGTGGGTTGCCATTCCCTCCTCCAGGGGATCTTCCTGACCCAGGGATTGAACCTGGGTCTCCTGCATTGCAGGCAGATTCTTTGCCAGCTGAACCACCAGGGCAGCCCAGAGGAGGTGCTGGTTATACATCTTAGATATTGCATGAGTATTCATGCTAGTTACTAGTCCAACAGACTTTGTCCAGTTCTCAAACTAAAGAGAAGAAATGTTACCAAGGGCTTTTTTATGGGTAATAAAGTTCGTTTAGGGCTTCCCTTGTGGCTCAACTGGTAAAGAATCCGCCTGCAATGTGGGAGACCTGGGTTCAATCCCTGGGTTGGAAAGATCCCCTGGAGAAGGGAAAGGCTACACAACACAGTATTCTTGCCTGGAGAATTCCACCAACTGTATAGTCCAGCGGTTGGACACAACTGAGCGGCTTTCACTTTCAAAGTTGGTTTCTTTTCTTTTCTTTTTTTTTAACTTTTCTGGAGTAAGAAATGGCAACCCACTCCAGTGGGTCCTTGCCTGGAGAATCCATGGACAGAGGTTTTCATTAGTTATGTATTTTTACATAGAGTGTCAATTAGAAAAAAAATCTGTGTGTATAATAGAGTTGGTTTGGTTTATATTTAAAAAAAAATTTTTTTATTGGAGCATAGTTGCTTTGCAATGTTGTGTTAGTTTATGCTGTACACCAAAGTGAATCAGCTATACATATATCTCTTATACATATAGTGGATATATACCTATATAGGTATCTCTATTTCTCTCTCTATATATATATATATGTACTTATATATATATATATACAGGTATATCTATATACCTATTATATAAACCTATATATAGGTACATATATATGTACCTATATATGTGTGTGTGTGTGTGTGTGTATATGTATATGTATATATGTGTATATATGTGTGTGTGTGTGTATGTATCTACCTATAGGTACATATAGATAGATATATAGATAGATACACCTATATATACCTGAATAGGGATATATACCTATACATATATCCCCTCTTTTTAGGATTTCCTTCCCACTGAGCTCACCACAGAGCACGAAGTAGAGTTCCCAGTGCTATACTGTAGGTTCTCAATTGTTACCTATTTTATACCTAGCATCAGTCATGTAAATATGTCCATCCTAATGTCCCAGTTTATCCCACTCTCCCTTCCCCCCCTTGGAGTCCATATGTTTCTTCATCCATGACTCTGTTTCTGCTTGGCACCTAAGTCCATCTCTACAATTTACCTAGATTCCACATAAAAACAGAATTCTATGATCCTTATTTTGTTTTTTTCTTTCTGACTTCCTTCGCTCTGTATGACCGTCTCTGGGTCCATCCTGGTCTCTACACGTGTCACAGCTTTGTTCCTGTTTACGGTTAATATTCCATTGTGTGCGTGCACCACACCTTTGTCCGTTCCCCTGTTGACGGACATGCAGGTTGCTTCCCTGTCTTGGCTGTTGTAAACAGTGCCGAGGTGAACACTGGGGTGTGTGTGTCCTTTTGGCCCCTGTTTTTCTCTGGATGCGTCTTCCTTGGAAGAAAAGCTATGACCAACCTAGACAGCCTATTTAAAAGTAGAGACATTATTTTGCCAACAAAGGTCCATCTAGTCAAAGCTATGGTAGTCGTGTATGGATGTGAGAGCTGGGCTATAAAGAAAGCTGAGCGCCAAAGAATGGATGCTTTTGAACTGTGGTGTTGCAGAAGACTCCTGAGAGTCCCTTGGATGGCAAGGAGATCCAACCGGTCCATCCTGAAGGAAATCGGCCCTGAATATTCATTGGGAGGACTGATGATGAAGCTCCAATGCTTTGGCCACCTGATGTGAAGAGCTGACTCACTAGAAAAGACCCTGATGCTGGGAAAGGTTGAAGGCAGGAGGAGAAGGGGACGACAGAGGACGAGATGGCTGGATGGCATCACCAGATCGATGGACATGAGTTTGAGCAAGTTCCGGGAGTTGGTGATGGGCAGAGAGGCCTGGCGTGCTGCAGTCCATGGGATCAGAGTCAGACACGACTGAGCGACTGAACTGAACTTTCTGTACATAAATGCCCAGGAGTGGGATTGCTGGATTATACATTAGCTCTATTTTTAGTTTTTTAAGGAGCCTCTATATTATTCTCCACAGTGGCTGCTCAAATTTACATTCCCATTAACAGTGTAAAAGGTTCCCTTTTTCCCACATCCCTTCCAGCATGTATAATTTGTAAAAATAAATAAATAAATAAATAAACAATAATCATTTCTTAAAAACATGCAATAAGTCGTTGATGTAGACTTCACCCCATCTTAATTTTAAAGCCTTAAGTCTCTTAAATGATTTGAACTAAGCAGGATTTTTAATTAAACTTCACCTACAAGTGACCATATAATGAGAGTTTACTTTGCTTGGGGAAATACATGTCAATAATATCAAATTCAGCATCCATGGCAACCCAGTGGCAAAGAGATGTATGTAAAGAAAGAGGTTGTTCCGGGTTGATGGTAATGTGCAACTTACAGTATTCATTTTCCTGGAGAACTCAGTTTAAAATTTCATGAAAGATCGTTTTGTGCTCACACGTCAAAGGCCACTTCTAATGAAGAGTAACAGTTGGGTAATGATTGAAGTTTATAAGGCATAACTTTCAGCATCTGTTTTTATTGTTTATTTTTCCTTTGGATTTTCATTAACTGGATGGTAGGCAGTCATTTGGGGTTTCATTTCTTGGTGAAATTATATGCTGTCTATAAAATTAGCAATAGTTCATGTTTCCACCAACTTGCTGAAAGTCATCTGATGGTGTCCTGTTTTCACGCTGCAGCAATGGGTCCCTTTGTCAGTGAGAGAATACAGATAAATACAAGAGTCAAAAATGGAAGAGAAAAGAGCACCTATTTATCTGAGGGTGTTATTTGCCTGTATCGCTGTGAATATTAGGTTTGGATGAGTGGGAAAATGACAGAGTTAAAAACTAGTCTTCCAACCTGTTCTTTTAAAAATTATTTTTTAAACATTTTTAAGAAATTAATTTTTGAGTGCACTGGGTCTTTGCTGAATCCACCATCAGGTGGACTCTTAACCACTGGACCACCAGGAAAGTCCTTCCAATCTGCTTTTGAGTCACAGTCTGTGAAATTTCTATGAAGGGCAATAAGATGTTATCATAAATACCTACATACCCTCAAATTATGCAGCATCCTCTTTTGTCTTTTCTTCCCCCAGTTCTAGCCTGGAAATGATATCCTGTTTACTCAGAAATGATTGTTCCAGACCAGGAACATATACACATTTAGGAAGACAGCTGTGTCAATATGTTCTCCATTATCACAATTCACTTGTGTCCTCAAGATTAAGAACTTGTCAAATGACCGATATTAGTCAAATGTGTGTATGTTTATTCCCTCAGTCATGTCCAACTCTTTGTGACCCCATGGACTGTAGCCCACCAGGCTACTGTAGACCCCCAGGGAGGTCCAGGAAATATAAATATTTCAAGCTAAATCATTTCTACAAAAAGTCAGTTTCAAGCAGACAATATCCCTCCTACCCATTGCTAGAGATATCAGACGTCAGTTGAAATATACCATTCTGAGTTTGTTTGGCATAAAAAGGTCTGGATATAATCACAGTGGGCTTCCCGGGTAACTCAGATGGTAAAGAATCTCTGCCCGCAATGCAGGAGATGAGGGTTCCATCCCTGGGTCGGGAAGATCCCCTGGAGGAGGGCATAGCAACCCCCTCCAGTATTCCGGCCTGGAGAATCCCCATGGACAGAGGAGTCTGGCGGGCTACAGTCCATGGGGTTGCAGAGTCGGATACAACTGAGCAAGCTTCACTTTCATAATCACAATCCTCACAGAAGGAGAAGAAAAACTAATACGTTTTACTTTGCACTTTTCCGTGGTTTCATCCAAGCCAGCAGCATTCTGATTAATTTTAGGTCCTGAATTGCTCTCTTATCATTCTTTTCAAACTGAAGTCAGTGCTTATTTGGACTTCTGCAGACTGCATCCAGAATTGCAAAAATTCATGACAGCAGAATTTCAGATGATACCATTTTCAACCACTTAGGTGAGAAGGTGTCTTTTGTGTGGTGTGATGAGCACTTTGCAATGCGAGGAAACTCTTTTTCAATTTTTAGGTTTACTTTCCGCTTTATCTGGTAAAAATTCTGCAGTGGGAGTCTCCTAGAGACTGAAGCTGGAGCACTGCCATCACTTTTGCAGAAACTTTGCTTCCCTGTGACCCACCCTCAATTTTCTGGCCGAAGCCCAGTGAAATGTCCTATAAAACTATTTAAACTGATGTGACCACTTTGTCGCTGAAACCTCACATGATTATCTTTCACTAGCTGAAGGAAAATGATGTAAAAAGTACACGTCACAACATGTTAAATGTAGGCTCTGTGGGGGTACTATAGGCCTTTAGAATTAAAGACATCTTTTAAAATATTTGTTTGCTTATTTATTTGGGTCCTGCAAGTCTGAGTAATGGCATGTGGGATCTAGCTCCCTGACCGGGGATCCAACCCGGGTCCCCTGGATGGGGAGCTCGGAGTCTCAGTCACCGGACCGCCGGGATGTCCTTTAGACTTTATGCATAGGTGAGAGCTGGTACCCCCTTGACTGACATCTCCTCGACTCCCCTTCGCCCCCAGCCTACATGTAGCAGCGAAGACCCAGCAGAGTTGAATTTAGTTTAATTGGATTGAAATTGCTTTGCAATGTTGTGTTCGTTTCAGTTGTACAACAGTGTGAATCAGCCGTATGTATGCCTCTGTCCCCTCCCTCTTGAGCCTGCCTACCACTCTCCCCACCCCCTAGGTCATCACCCAGCACCGAGCTGGGCTACACAGAAGCTTCCCAGCAGTTATCTATCTTACCCATGGCAGTGTATCTATGTCTATCTGCAAGTCTGTTCTCTAGGTCTGTCTCTCTCTTCATGCCCTGTAATGCAGGAATTGGTCCCTTGGTCAGGGAACTACATCCCACATGTTGCAATTAATGTTTGCATGCCACCAACAAGAATTTGCATGCCAACACTAAACATCCTGTATGTTGCAATTAACTCCCACAGTTCAGTTCAGTCGCTCAGCCATGTCCGACTCCTTGCGACCCCGTGGACTGCAGCACGCCAAACCTCCCTGTCTGTCACCAGCTCCCAGAGTTTACTCAAACTCATGTCCATGGAGTCAGTGATGCCATCCAGCCATCTCATCCTCTGTTGTCCCCTTCTCCTCCTGCCTTCAATCTTTCCCAGCATCAGAGTCTTTTCCAATGAGTCAGCACTTCGCATTGGAGTTTCAGCTTCAACATCAGTCCTTTCAATGAACACCCATGACTGATTTCCTTTAGGATGGACTGGGTGGACCTCCTTGCAATCCAAGGGACTCTCAAGAGTCTTCTCCAGCATCACAGTTCAAAAGCATAAATTCTTCGGCACTCAGCTTTCTTTATTGTCCAACTGTCATATCCATACATGACTACTGGAAAAACCATAGCCTTGAGTAGACAGAACTTTGCTAGCAAAGTAACATCTCTGCTGTTTAATATGCTGTCTAGGTTGGTCATAACTTTTCTTCCAGGGAGTGTCTTTTTACTTCATGGCTGCAGTCACCATCTGCAGTGATTTTGGAGCACCCCCTCAAAATAAAGTCTGCCACTGTTTCCGCTGTTTCTCCGTCTATTTGCCATGAAGTGATGGGACCGGATGCCATGATCTTTATTTTCTGAATGTTGAGCTTTCAGCCAACTTTTTCACTCTCCTCTTTCACTTTCATTAAGAGGCTCTTTAGTTCTTCACTTAACTCCCACAAGCCTCAGCTATGACCGGGTGCAGCCAAATAAATCTTTTTTAAAAAATTGTTTGATTCAAATCATGCCACTTCAGCTATCATCTGGATGAGTACCATTGACACCTCACGCCTGCCTCTCTTATCACCTGCATCAGCTTTGGCTTTATCTCTCAAGTGCATTTATTTGGAAGAACTTAAAATTTTGCTATCTGCATAGAGGATTGTCCAGGAAACAATGTAGCAGTTACAGCTTTCGGGTCTTTGTTTCAGGAAAGGAAAGGAAAAAAGAAGATGATAATTGGTGTTTTGAGAGGCAGCCCCTGTTTCCAGCCGCAGGTGGTGGGTCTTTTTCTTATCATGTCTGTCCTCTGCAGAATCCAGGTGCTTGTGCAGAGTGACAGGGATCGAGACTGAAATTCATCTGGTGGAGACTTCAGTTGCAACTGCCATTCAAATGCAAGCTCTTTCATCTCTCCGGAGAAACAAATGAACCAAACACAGACACCTGGCCCGCGGAATACAGCTATTGCGTTGGCAACTGCATCCGTTTCATCTCTTCCTTTTGTTCATTCTCTGTCTCAATAAGCAACAGAATCTAATACACATTGACTGCGTGGTAGCTCGCCAGCGTTACGTCTTTATCCTCCTGACAGCTTCCCGCCTCTCTGCGTCTATGTAGAGCTTTCCGGCTTTGATTTTCTTCGTAGCCTCGATTCATCACTACCTCGATGCGGGTGGAAAGGGAAACTTAATGGAAGTCCAGTGTTTGCCGTGGGCGGTAACCCGTGTTAGTAGCGTCTAGAGCTGATGTGACAAAGGCCCATAGACTGGGGGCATAAGCAACAGACATTTATCCCCTTCTAGTCCTGGAGGCTGGATCTCTGACATCCAGGTGCGGGCAGGGCTGGTTCCTTCTCAGGCCTCTCTCCCGGGCGTGGCGACCGCCGTCTGCTCCCTGCGTCCCCACGTGGTTTTCCTTGTGTGTGTCTGTGTGCTGACCTCCTCTTCTCATAAGGACCCCAGTCCTTTTGGAGCAGGCTTTGTTCAGTTGGTGGTCGGTGTCATGCTCATCGTGACCCCATGGGCTGCAGCACACCAGGCTTCTCTGTCCTTCACTATCTCCCAGAGTTTGCTCAAGTTCATGTCCAATGCCTAGGGACAGTGAAAGTGAAAGTCGCTCAGTCGTGTCCGACTCTTTGCAACCCCATGGACTGTAGAGTCCATGGAATTCTCCAGGCCAGACTCCTGGCGTGGGTGGCCTTTCCCTTCTCCACGGGATCTTCCCAACCCAGGGATCGAACCCAGGTCTCCCCTATTGCAGGAGGATTCTTTACCAGCCGAGGCACCAGGGAAGCCTAAGAATCCTGGCGTGGGTAGCCTTTCCCTTCTCCAGGGCATCTTCCCAACCCAGGGATTGAACCCAGGTATCCCACATTGCAGGTGGATTCTTTACCAACTGAGCTATCAGGGAAGCCCTATTGAACAAAAACTAGCTGTTATCCCCCCCCAAACAAATGGCTTACTCATATTCACTATATTGCTAAGTTTCACCCAAGGGTCATATATTTTTCAGCATGAGGAATTCATCACTTTTTGTCTCCTTCCCAAGGCAAGACAACACTTTTCAAGCATGTGAAAGACGCTGTGTTCATTTTTACCTTCTTATTCTTGTTGTTGCAAGGAAATTGAGTCAAAACATAGGCAGGACGTGAAATGATTTGTGTGAATTGAGGTTGAATAAAGCATGCTGCCTTCACAACCTCAAGAGTTTGGAAAGCTTCTGTGGGCAATTCTTTGACAATTTAATACCAAGTCCAGCTCCACTCCTTAGCTTTTGAACAGCAGACATGAATCACAGTGCTGGAAGCAATGATACCAATTAGTGAAGTCGGGCGACATGTTTTATTCTTCTTCTTAGAAAAGGAAGGGAACACTGGAAATAGAAATTGGCAAGGGTAACATCCATCACAGCGCCGCTCGTGTTATTCATTTCAGCATGCACATAATTCATGGCTGTATTCTCACCATTCTTCTGTCCTTAGAGGGTTTACATAATAGCCGAGTTTTGACCTAAATTACACACCCACCGGCAAAAAAAAAAAACCTTTATAAAGGTTTTGCTGACGTGGTGCAGTTGGTAAAGAATGCGCCTGCCAATGCAGGAGACACAGGAGACATGGGTTCGATCCCCGGGTCGGGAAGGCCCCCTGGAGGAGGGCATGGCAACCCACTCCAGTCTTCTTGCCTGGAGAACCCCACGGACAGAGGTGCTTGGTAGGCTAGAGTCCGTGGGGTCACAGAGTCGGACACGACCGAGCAACTGAACGTGCGTGCTGATTCCTAAGCATTGCTCGGTGGCCAGGTTCCCTTAGACTGTGATAACCCAGCCAGCAGCTCACTGAAAGAAGGAGAAGAAGGGAAAAATGGACTACACAAACATCTTTTTCTGGATGTAAATCAGACTGAATCTGCTTGCAACTCCTCTCCTAGACCTTAGGAAAATTACGTCTGCATGGATCCTCAGTAGCAAATGCTCCAGGTAGAATAATTTCATAAACCTTCAGGTCAATTATTTTTATTAATTTAAATCAAGTGAAAAGCTTATCGTTCGAATTTTAATTTTAAATTAGCTTCATTTGCTTATAAATGAAAGGAAATTAACTCAAAGTAATTACTACAGTATGAGGGTGTACTATTACAGGAAAATTAAAGGGATGCAGCTGGGAACATTGAAAACAGATTAGAAATACATGTAAATAGAATTGTCCCCTAGATTATTTTGTTCTTTATAAGTACCCATGATTAACTTTCGAATAAGACGTCAAAATTTCTCTAATATGATGCATAATTTCATTTACAATGATTTGACTTTATTTGATTTTTTTAGCTTTTTAAAATTAATTAATTTATTTTAATTTTAATTGGAGGCTAATTACAATATTATAGTGCTTTTTGCCATACATTGACATGAATCAGCTATGGGTATGATTTTAAACTTTTTTTGCTCAATTTTCTGGTCTCCCAGAGAAGTTCTAAACATAGATTCAGTATTTTTTAAAATTTTTAAAATTTTTTAAATTTAAGTTTTAGACCCAAACTACCCAAGAGACAAACTCAGGACCTTACCTGGAAGAAATAGCCCTGTCTTTTGAATTAGATTGAATTTTTGACTCTATGTAGAAATATTCCAATCTCACAGTTATATTTGAGTAACCTTTTCTTGATATAGTGTATCTCAATAGGAATAAGCCAAAAAAAAAAAAAAAAAAAAGGAGTAAGCCTGCAGGTATTTATTTTTGTATTCGTGTAGAGTACCTGCACAGAATGAAAAAACATTATTTTCTCATATTTTAGTGAAGTTTTTTTCTTTATATATACAGCGTGTTTTTTTGTTTTTAATCTATTTTTTATTAAAGTATAGTTGACTTACAGCCTTATGTTAATTACTGCTATATAGTAAAGTGATTCCATCATATATGCATACCTTCTTTCTTATATTTTTTTCCATGATAGTTTATCACAGGATATTGAATAGAGTTCCCTGAACTGTACAGTAGGACCTTGCTGTTTATCCATCCTGTATGCAACAGTCTACAACTGGTCATCGCAGACTCCCAAGTCCTTCCCTTTCCCTCCATCCTTCCCCTTGACAAAAACTATTCTGTGTCTCTGATTTTCTTTCTCTTCCCTAGATAGGTTCACCTGTGCCATCTCTTCGATGCCACATGTAAGTGGTACCAAATGGTATTTGCCTTTCTGACTTCACTTAGTATGATAATCTCTAGTTGCAACCCAATATGTTTTTATCAATATCTTTTTTTTTTTTTGGTCTATATAAGAAAACAAATGATGAAGGAGTGAAGTTGAAATATTAGAACTAATTGAGAGGTTTCTGTTTGATTGACGTGTACCTGTTGAACACTTTGGTTGCCATTTCCTCCTCCAGGAGATCTTCCTGACCGAGGGATAGAACCTGCATCCCTTACGTCTCCTGCATTAGCAGGTGGGTTCTTTTTATCACTGGCACCATCTGGGAAGCCCCATAAAAGAAAACTTAAAAGAATTAAGCAATGAAGGTGAAATATTAGAGATAGTTGAGAGGTTTCTGTTTGGTTGAAGCGTACCTGTTCAACACTTTGGCGTTTCTTTAGTATCTTTTTGGACCATTTTATACATGCGTGATTGACAAACAAAAAACTGTGTGCATTCAATATATACAACTTGATGAGCTGGGAGACAAGTATAATATATACCTGTGAAATCACAACCTATGCCATGAATATTTCCATCACTTGACTTGCAAAATTTCTTCCCACTATTAGCATTATATCATCATTGTTATTTTGTGATAAGAACAGTCAGGATCTACTGTCTTAGCAACTTACTGAAATAGGCCAGTCAAAGAAGGACAAATACTGCATGATACCATTTGTATAAGGAATCTGGAATACTCAGTCTCAAAGAAGCAGAGGGTAGCATAATTGGTTCACAGGGGCTGGGGGAAGTGGGGGTTGGGAAGATGCTGGTCCCAGATGTACAAGCTTTTGGTTATGCATGAAGTCTAAAGCACTTCCCTGGTGGTCCGGTGGCTGACTGAGCTCCCGATGCAGGGGTCCCAGGTTCGATCCCTAGTCAGAGAACTAGATCGCACATGCTGCAAGTAAAGATCCACTTGCCACAACTAAGACTTGGCGCAGCCAAATAAATAAATAAAAATAAACATTTTTTAAAAAGTGTCTTATGTTCTAAAGATCTACTGTATCTCCACAGAGCTCTTAGAGCATTTTCCTTGATTTGAAAGTCACTCAGTCATGTCTGACTCTTTGTGACCCCCATGAACTATACAGTCCATGGGATTCTCTAGGTCAGAATACTGCAGTGGGTAGCCTCTCCCTTCTCCAGCGGATCTTCCCGACCCAGGAATCGAACCGGGGTCTCCCGCACTGAAGGCGGATTCTTTACCAGCTGAGCTACCTAAAGGATATAATGTGAGGTTTCAGTGATCACTTGGTTGAGCAGGTTAAAATAGTTTTACAGGATGACAGTAATTCAGAAGTGTTTATCAAAATATGGCCTACCCTGGTGGCTCACGGTAAAGAATCTGCCTGTGATGCAGGAGATCTGGGTTCAGTCCCTGAGTTGGGAAGATCCCCTGGAGAAGGGCATGGTAAGCTGGAGGTTGCCTGGTGGGCTACAATCCATAGCATTGCAAATAGTCAGACCCAACTGAAGCAGCTTAGCAGGGTTGCACACCAACTGGCATATTAATTAATCAGCACACCCCAGTTTTTTTCTTTCACACTCCAGTTTTAATTGGAATTTCAACCTTATCGGTGAACTTATGCTTGTGGCCAGATTTATTTACACTTTGGAATTGAAGTGGCACGTCTGCTAAAAGTGAACCCCGGGTTGTCACGGAAGTTACCTGCATTGGAGCAAAGGGATGGAATAAATACGTCAGTGTACCCTGAAAGGTCAAGTGATGAGTGCATCCAAGCTTGTTGTCAGTTTTATTTAGAATAGGAACTGAGAGATGAATTTATAGGCAAACTGATGTCATTTGGAATTTGAACTTGGAAGTAAACTTAAAAAAAAAATTTATTTATTTTTGGCCATGCTGGGTCTTTGTATGGACTTGGGCTTTCTCTAGTTGCAGAGAGAGAAGGCTGCTCTCTAGGTGTGGTGAGGTGAGCAGACTTATTGTGGTGGCTTCTCTGGTTGTGGAGCAGGGACTCTAGGCACACAGGCTTCAGGAGCAGCGGCATATTGGTTGCAGTAGTCGTGCACGAGCTCTGTTGCTCTGTGGCACGTGGGATCTTCCCGGTCCAGGGATTGAACCCGCGTCACACACAGGAGCAGGTGGTTTCTCACCTGGGAAGTCTGAGAAGTCAACTTTCCCAGCGTGGATTTTAAATATGTCAGCATCTGTTCCTTGAAGTCGGGAATGAACAGCTAGAATGCCCTGTTACTTGTTATCGGAAATGATTATGTGTACCGGCGATGGTTAGAGGAGATATTGAAATGCTGAAAATAGAAATGAAATGTAATATAGTCATTTATCAGTGTTATTTTGAATCTGAACTAATAAGTGCCACGGTATATGTTATGAGATATTAAATTCTGGATTTTAATTGAAATAAGAAGTAATAATTACACCACTATTAGTTGAAATTGGAACTCATAGTTGTTGCAGTGCTGGGTACCAATGCAGCTTATATTTCAGAATTTGAGTTGGAACTTGAATTAATAAGACTCGAAATCCTATTTGCAGTTTACGCTAATAAGTGCATTAGTATTTGTTATGGATAAATTAAGATAGAAATAAAAATTAGAATCACTCTAGGTTAATAAGTATGCTAGTGCTATCTGGAATTGAAAATATTAACTGTTCCCGTATTTATTCTTAGTGTTATTTCAGTTTTGAAATTTGAAATGGAAATTGAAATAAACACACTAGAATTGTTGCATGCATGCTAAGTTGCTTCAGCCGTGTCCAACTCTTTGCGACCCCTTGGGCTATAGCCCGCCAGGCTCCTCTGTCCATGGAACTCTCCAGGCAAGATTACTGCAGTGGGTTGCTATTCCCTTCTCCAGTGGATCTTCCCAACCCAGGGATCGAACCCTGTCTCTTACATCTCCTGCATTGACAGCTGGGTTCTTTACCACTAGAGCCACCTAGAATTATTAGGAATACTTAATTAGCATTTTAATTTGATGCAGTAAGTACACTGATGTTGTTTAGAATCAGAGTAAGTATATTAGTGCTTGATCACCGGGTTATTCAGATTTTGAAATTTAAATTTGAAATACATACCCAAGTTTTACTTGGAATTTGAACTAATAAGTCTACCAAAACTGGTTTTCAAATATGTTTGTCATCTGGACTTTGATTTGGAATTATAATTATTTGTATATAGTGTTATTGGGAATTTGAATGAAAAATAGACTTTTTCCTGTTATGAGAGATTTCTCATCTTGTGTGATAATTCCCCAGTGCACTGGCTGTTTAGAAATTCTCTTCCTACTGAAATTAATCCTATTTCTTAATAACATCAACTCTACTAAACCATCCATCTAGCTGTTTTTCTTCAGTGGCTTCTGCAAGACTGACAGGAGTCTAAACATTGATAATCATATTACGAATCAATCTCAAGCCTTGCCAAAAAAGCATAATTTTAGGAAGCTAAAAATAATACTGAAGCTGAAGCTCCAGTATTCTGGCCACCTGAAGTGAAGAGTTGACTCAATGGAAAAGAGCCTGATGCTGGGAAAGACTGAAAGCAGGAGGAGAAGGGGATGAGAGAGGACGAGATGGTTGAATGGCATCACTGACTCCGTGGACATGAGTTTGCGTAAACTCTGGGAGCTGGTGATGGACAGGGAGGCCTGGTGTGCTGCGGTTCATGGGGTCCCAAAGTGTCGGACACGACTGAGCGACTGAATGACAAATAACAGCAACATATATGTGAGTCCCAATCTTCTAATTTATTCCTCACTCATTTCCCCCTGATAACCAAAAGTTTACTTTTAATTTCTGCACGGTAATTCCTAATTTTTAAACACTGAACTTTGAGGGTGCAGTTTGAGTGGCCTTTAATTGCTACCAGTTATAGCAGGATAATGAAGAACCACCGTTCTAAATTTCTTCAGCATTTTTCCAGTTATTATTGACTACTAACAATAATTCATGGGGTTGCAAAGAGCCGTACGTGACTGAGAAAGTGAACTAACTAACTAGCAATAATTAGTGGAGAAGAGAAAGGGAGTAACTTAACCAAATGGGCTTCCCTGGTGGTTCAGTGGTAAAGAATTTCCACCTGCCAAGGCAGGAGATGCAAGTTTGATCCCTATGTTGGGAAGATCCCCTGGAGACGGGCATGGCAACCCACTCCAGCATTCTTGCCTGGAGAATCCCATGGACAGAGGAGCCTGGTGGGCTACAGTCCATGGGGTCCCAAAGAGTCGGACACGACTGAAGTGACTTAGCACATGTGCACATGTGTATGAGGACGTGTGTAGAAGCTCTGAGGATGGGTTAAATATCTCTGAGGTGGGCACCTGGAAACAGGAACACCAAGTAGAGAAACGATGATGATGAAAGAAAGAAAGCCAGTTTTCTCCTGCAGATGACTTGGTGGCATGGGGTGGGAGGGGGGCTCAAGAGGTAAAGAATATGTGTATACACATAGCTGATTCACGAAGTCACACAACGGAAACTAACACAACATTGGAACACAATTATACTCCAATAAAGTACCAATAAAATAAAGTTTTACAAATCACTATAGAGAAATAGTATCCTCTTCCACTCTCTGAAGTTGACTTGCAAACACGTTGAGGGTGCACTTCATGTACATATATCTCTCCCATGTAATGTCTTTCAGGACATCGTTGCAGCAGAAATAAAAGAAATGTTGGACATTTTGATAAGAAAGGGTTTCCCTGATAGCTCAGTTGGTGAGTAATCCGCCTGCAGTGCAAGAGACCCTGGTTCGATTCCTGGGTTGGGGAGATCCGCTGAAGAAGGGATAGGCTACCCACTCCAGTATTCTTGGACTTCCCTTGTGGATCAGCTGGTAAAGAATCTGCCTGCAGTGCGGGAGACCTAGGTTCGATCCCTGGATTGGGAAGATGCCCGGGAGGACAGAAGGGCAACCCACTGCAGTATTCTGGCCTGGAGAATTCCATGGACATGGTGTCGCAGACTCTGAGCTAATTTCATTTTCACTTTTGTAAGAGAATGCTTTGAAGGCAAGACATGATTCACATTAGGTTGGCATGTTTCAGTTATTTACTTACTGGTATTATTTACTGTCTTGGAAACTTGAGTGAAAGGAAACACTTTTTTTCCCCTTGCATTAAAATTGAGGAAGCTATGAGAAACCAATCATAATTTACATGCATGAATACTGGGTTCCTCAGGCATGTCCAGCTCTTTGCAACCCTATGGACTGTAGCCTGCCAGGCTCCTCTGTCCATGGGATTCTCCAGGCAAGAATACCGGAGTGGGTTGCCTTTCCCTCCTCCAGGGGATCTTCCCCACCCAGGGATCAAACCAGCACCTCCTGTGTGTCCCGCCTTTGAGGCAGGTTCTTTACCACTAACGCCACCTGAGAAGCCCTATATTTTGCATATTTGGATGACTTTGAGACAGTGGGAGCAAAGTGATATAAATAGAAACAATAGCAATACTCACTAACTCTTAATTAAGGTTGTACTCTAGGCTGTATTTTTTAAATAATGGCTTCTCTCTCTCTCTCTTTTTTTTTTTTGCATTTATTTTCCTTTGTGGAAATACTAAAAAATGACCCCAAACAATAGGGGTGGGTGGTTTAATCCACAAATTTTCACAAATGCATGCTGTGCTGTTAATTTCTGCAGAGAAAGCTTGTGTTATAAGTGACTTCTCAAAGTATATAGTTAGTTTTAACTTAATCACCTTTTCTGCTTAGGTCCACTAGCCCCTGAATAGTCATCTTGGAGTCCGTAAAATGTTTTAAACCTTTGGTTTTCTTAATTGGTCATTTCTGTTTATAATAAGGGTATTGGAAAGACCACAGCCATAATGCAGAAATATTTACATAATGGCTTCTTGCTAAGGTGAGTGCTGTAAAGAAAACCCAATGCCCCTTCAAACCAAATAGCAAAAATGTTACTAAATAGAAGGAAGTCATTTTCTATTACCTTGAGTACAGTCATGGCTGACTGGATAACGGAACCTTTAATCTCTTTTAGGGGCGAATGGCCGTGAGTGTGTTTTAGAAGTGACGGTTAGAACACCAGAGTCATTATCTTTGCAATTATAATGTGGGTTTTACTTAATCTATTTACACATTCCTGCAATGTTTAATGAATGTCTAATGCGGTCTAGTTCAAATGAAGGCCGCCATCTTCAAGTAGCTTTATTAATGTTTCAATGATGAAAGAAAATATAATTTTGGAAAGGTCACGTTTTCATCGCCTGTCTCTGGTGGGTATCCTTCTGGGATCTGAGGCTGCATGCATGCAATTATAATACAATGATATTATTAAATGATGCAATTTACACAATGGGTATGCTGTTCTCCACTTGTTTAAATTACTCTTGACCTTTACTTGCAGTTATTCATTTATTTCTATTTTTCTTTCCTTTTAACTGCTGCTGGATCTAAATTTGTGTGCACTGTATATTGAGTTATAATTATTTTGTCTTTCCCACTCTTATTTTTTTTCCCCACTGAAGCTCTGGGAGACGATGTGTTTGACTTTTTTAGTTGTCATCACTACAGTGTTACTGTGTGTGTGTTAGTCGTTCAGCCGTGTCTGACTCTCTGCAAACCCCCATGGACTGTAGCCCACCAGGCACCTCTGTCCACGGGATTCTCCAGGCCAGAATACTGGAGTGGGCTGCCATGCCCTCCTCCAGGGGATCTTCCCCACCCAGGGATCGAACCAGGGTCTCCTGCATGGCAGGCAGATTCTTTACCTTCTGAGCCACCAGGGAAGACCATTGTGTTATTGGTCAAATCTAACTAACTGACACGGAACTCAGATAGTATTCCTGTAAGATATAATGTCTTCGTTGGATAGGCTGGAGGTAATTCTTATTGAAAGGATATGTTTCTTTATGAAGAATATGTGTGCGATTTCACTCTTTTCCATAAGTTGGTGTGTACACACAAACATGTGAAACATGTTTACATAAACATTGTTTACATTTACATGTAAAACGAGACCAGTTAAAATTCTAACATATAGGAATGTTTACAGACACCTGCATGCTATTTTTGTTAAGCTGCTAAGTTGTGTCCAACTCTTTGCAACCCCGTGGACTCCAGCATGCCAGGTTCCCCTGTCCTCCGCTATCTCCTGGAGTTGGCTCAGATTCATGTCCAGTAGGTCGGTGATACTGTCTAACCACCTCATCCTCTGTCGTCCCCTTCTCCTGCCTGCAATCTTTCCCAGCATCAGGGTCTTTTCAAATGAGTCAGCCCTTCACATATGTGGCCAAAGTATTGGAGCTTCAGCTTTAGCACCAGTCCTTCCAATGGACAGTCAGGGTTGATTTCCTTTAGGATTGACTGAATTGATCTCTTTGCTGTCCAGGGGACTCTCAAGAATCTTCTCCAGCACCAGTCTGAAAGCTCCAACTCTTCAGTGCTCAGCCTTCTTTATGGTCCAGTTCTCTCACATCTGTACATGACTACTGGACAAACCATAGCTTTGACTATACGGAGCTTTATCAGCAAAGTAATGTCTCTGCTTTTAAAAACATTGCCTAGCTTTGTCATAGCTTTCCTTCCAAGGAACAAATGTCTTTTAATTGTACATCTACAGTTTTATCTATGTAAGAATACAATGCCTGGGTTATCAGTTCATTTCAGTTGCTCAGTCATGTCCAACTCCTTGCGACCCCATGGACTGCAGCATGCCAGGCCTCCCTGTCCATCACCAACTCCCGGAGCTTACTCAGACTCATGTCCACCAAGCTGGTGATGCCATCCAACCATCTCATCCTCTAATCGTCCTATTCTCCTCTCGCCTTCAAACTTTCCCAGCATCAGGGTCTTTTCCAATGAGTCAGCTCTTTGCCTCAGGTGGCCAAAGTATTGGAGTTTCAGCTTCAGCATCAGTCCTTCCAATGAACACCCAGGACTGATCTGCTTTCGGATGGGCTGGTTGGATCTCCTTGTAGTCCAAGGGATTCTCAAGAGTCTTCTCCAACACCACAGTTCAAAAGCATCAATTCTTTGGCACTCAGCTTTCTTTATAGTCCAACTCTCATATCCATACCTGACTACTGAAAAAACAACACCTTTGATTAGATGGACCTTTATTGGCAAAGTAATGTCTCTGGTTTTTAATATGCTGTGTAGGTTGGTTATAGCTTTTCTCCCGAGAAGCAAGTGTCTTCTAATTTACTGGCTGTAGTCACCATCTGCAGTGATTTTGGAGCCCAAGAAAACAGTCTCTCACTGTTTCCATTGTCTCCCCACCTATTTGCTATAAAGTGATGCGCCCAGATGACATGATCTTAATGTTCTGAATGTTGAGTTTTAAGCCAATTTTTTCACAGAGACTGAGCCTGGGTTATAAGATATGCTTATTTTCAACTTTGTTGATGCTGTTAAAATAGTCTTAAGTGACTATTCCAATTGTATTATAAATCATCAGCTCAGGAGAGATTTCATTTACTCCAGAGCATTATTGCCAGTGCTTGAGATCATCAGCTTTATACTTTCAGTTACTCTGGGATACAAGGTCTGTGTATGGTTTTCATGTACATTACACAGATGTACTGGAAAGTTCTAAGCTTGAGGCCCCGGTTACACAGATGACTTAAGAATGGCATTTTGATATCCTACTAAGCTAAGTGTCTGTTTTATTTTTTACTAAGTAGTCTTTCTTTTTATAATTTATATAAAGCAATGTTTTAAATGCGAGAGATGAGCACTTTGTTGGGAATATCTAATATTAGACATTATTGCAATTATCTCTATTTCATAGCTGGTACTTTCAAGACTGAAAGGTGTCTAGAGAAAAACCAAAAGTTTTTTCCTGTTTTTTTTTTTTCCCGAAAATTGTAATACTTGATTTACAATGTTTAGTTAGTTTGTGGTGTACAGTAAAATGATTCAGTTATGGTTTTCCCAATGGCTCAGTGGGTAAAGAATCTGCCAGCAATGTAGGAAACACAGGAGATGAGGGTTTGGTCCCTGAGTGGGGAAGATCCCCTGGAGGAGGGAATGGCAACCCACTCCAGGAGATGAGGGTTTGGTCCCTGAGTGGGGAAGATCCCCTGGAGGAGGGAATGGCAACCCACTCCAGTATTCTTGTTTGGGGAATTCCATGGAGCCTGGTGGGCTGCAGTCCACGGGGTTGCCGAGTCTGACATGACTTAGCAACTGAACACACATATATAGCTATATTATAATATAATATGTATATTCTGTTTTTCAAGTTCTAGTCCATCCTAGTTTATTTACAGGACATTGAGTATGTTCCGCTGCTATGCAGTAGGTCTTATCTATTTCAAATATTGTGGTTTTATATCTGCTAATCCCCAAATCATCATTTATTCCTCCCCCCTTCCCCTTTGGTAATCAGAAGTTTTTTTTTCCTACATCTGTGAGTCTGTTTCTGTTTTGTAAGTTCATTTGTATCATTTCTTAAGATTCCACGTATAAGCAATATAAAATAGTATATATGTCTTTCTATTTCTGACTTATTTCACTCAGTATGACATGCTCCCGGTCCATCTGTGTTGCTGCAAATGGCATTATTTCATCCTTTTTCACGGCCGAGTAATATTCCATCGTGGGTATGTACCACATCTTCTTTATCCCTTCCCCTGTTGATGGACATGTAGGTTGTTCCCATGTCTTGGCTACTGTAAACAGCACTGCAGTCCAGGATACCAAAGTGCATTTAATTTTCTTTTCCGTCACATGTCACCTGTAATGGTCTTCCGTCTTTTTTGTTTATTTCCGATCTTAACACCTTTTTGAGTAATACTCATCAGTTGTTTTGTCAAACGTCCCTCAAGTCTGATGTTTTCTCATGATTAGACAAGGCTTCAGGTGTGCTTTTTGGGCAGAAATACAACAGCAATGATACTGGATCCTCAATGTGTCCTCCCATTGCGTTCATCATGTTGAAGCCTTATTACTGGTGATGCTGACCTTGGGGACTTAGTAAAGATGGTAATGACAGGCATGTAAAACTCCTATTCTGATGTCTACAATAGCTGGATTGGTTACAGTTTTTTTGTGTTGTTGGGGTCTTCTTTTTCGTATGTTGGGTTACTATTTTTTTTTTTTTGTTTGTCTCTCCACATTTATCTTGGTTTTCAGCCATTTGTTAGTGTTTCCTTGTATATCTGCTATTATTTATTTTTTTAAATTTTTACTGGTGTATAGTTGCTTTACAGCGTTGTTAGTTTCTGTTACACTGGGATGTTGTTTTAATGTTGGCATTGTTTAAAATACTTTTGAGAATCAAAATTTGCCTTGGCATAGCGTGGTCTTCCTTCAAAGAGGGTTTATTTCTTTCTTGATCTAATTGCATCATATGCGTGTGTGTGTGTGTGTGTGTGTGTGTGTGTGTTGTCATTCAGTCATGTTTGACTCTTTGTGACCCCATGGACTGCAGGCTGCCAGGCTCCTGTATCCATGGGATTCCCCAGGTCAGAAGTGCTGGAGTGAGTTGCCATGCCCTCCTCCAGGGCATCTTCCTGACCCAGGAATCGAACCCCCATCTCCTACACCCCCTGGCATTGGCAGACGGGTTCTTTACCACTAGTGCCACTGCATATATGTCAATCACAGTGTCCTAAATCATCCTGCACCCCCGAGGCCCTTGGTGTGCATAGATAGGTTCTCCACATCTGTGTGTCTCATTTTCTTTTAGACATAAGATCATCTATACCATTTTTCTTGATTCCACCTATATGTGTTCTCCATATTTGAATAGTTTTGGGAATTACTTCACTTTCTTTCTCCTGGCTTCTAAAAGGTTTAAGAAGCATCTTCATGCTTGGCATTATGCACTGTAAAATGTGCATAGTTATTGTGTTTCTTACAGTTTAACCAACCTTCACTTTTTGCCTTGTTTGTTTTTGTCTCATGCCATAAAGTTTCTACAACTTGAAACGTTGAATGTTTGAATGTTCCTGCTATGGAAAGATTTGAAGGCACAGTTTAAATGATATATGCTTGTGTATGCTTTTTTATTCCACTTACACCATCTTTATTTTAAACCCGCAAGTATAAGACTTTCCTCAGTGATTGAAAATTTAAAAACAAAAAGGAAAAATTGGAGGCATCATTTGTTCCCTCAGTTTAAGAGATACCTTGGAAATTTTTAGTTATACTATCTGTATGTTGATAATAAATCTACAGGACATGGTGAGAATTGTTTTTTTTCAAGTTTATTGAGATAAAGTTGACATACAGTACTGTATAAATTTAGATACTGTGTAAGTTTAAGTTGTACAGCATGATGACTTGTGGTTTTAATTTCATAATTACTTGAGAACTTTTAGGATTTACTCTCCTAGCAACTCTCATATATTACTATGCAGGTTTGTTGTGGTCATCATGTTGTGTGTTATAGCTCCATTGTTAATTTATCTGAAAGTTTATCTGAAAGTAGCTGAAAGTTTCTCTCTTTTGACCACTTTATACAATTCCCCCACCACCTACACTCTGCCTCTGGGAACCACAAAGTTGATTTTTTTTTCACATGACTTTGTTAGCCTCTTTTTTAGATTCCATATGTAAGTTTGATTTCACTTGTCTTTCTTAGTATAATATACCCTCACATATATATATATATATATATATATATAGACAATATAGACATATATATATATATATATATATGTGACAATATATGTTGTCACAAATAGCAGGATTATCTCATTTTTACCAGCTGAATACTATTCTTATATTTTCTTCATTCATTCACCTATTCATGAAAACTTGGGTTGTTTCCACATCTTGGCGATTGTGAGTGAAGATGCGATAAACATAAGGGTGCAGATATCTCTTTGACATCATACTTTTGTTCGCTTCAGACAAGTACCCAGAAGTAAACTGCCGTATCATTTTGCAGTTCTATTTAAAATTTTTTTTTTGGTGGGGGCCTCCACACAGTTTTCTAAAAAGGAATTGTACACTGGGTGACAAGAGGTGTGGACAGAATAAAAGATCCATATCTTAAAGAATGAATAAATCATGAGAAGATGAGAGGGGAGTGAGGACCAAACATTTGAATCTCTGAGAAAAAGTGAGGGAGAGGGCATGATTTGAAGTTAAGGCAACTCTCATGTTTGACCTAAAGAACACCACAGAGGCTGTTGACTTTCAGTTCAGGAAATAAAACAAGAGTTATCAGCTTTCAAGTCGTTGTACTTGAGACAAGTTAACAAAACCCTTTTTCACATTTCCTTCTTTTGTAAACTTTACAGTCACAGAGTCCAAACAGTTGTAACTTGTTGAGAATCTTAAACGTTTAAATAGCCTTATTCTCCAAGGTAAGAACCTCTCTAGAGCAGTAAGCGAAGCCTGCCAAACACATCCTCAAGATTTCTTGAAAATGTAAGAAAAAAACTCAAAACCTTCGGTGAAAGGGATACTTCCACTCTGGGTTTGCTCCGAAGATCAGCTTTAACCTTTCTCTCTTTAGTGATACAACTGTTTAATTCTGTTGTTTGTGTATGTGTGTGTTCTCCTGGCATTCCAAGGGAAAACTCCTTATACTGGTTCCCTTCTTTCCTCCATAAATGAAACAAAATTAGTGCACATATACTAGATAAATTTACCAGGGTTTAAAGCTTGAAAAATCTTTTGTTTTCTTTTTTCACTATCTCCAAAATTATCTTCTCTGCAGAAAAAAAAAAAAAAAAAAAAGAAACTGCAGCTAATTAAAAAAAAAAAAAAACGTTCAAGAGGTCTTTGAACAACCTTGACTATTGAAAGAATGCACTTAGGATTCACATATGATCTGATCCTATTTTCCACAAACTGTTTAGATTTTTTTTTTTTAATGTGCACCATTTTAAAAGTCTTTATTGAATTTGTTAAAATATTGCCTCTGTTTTATGTTCTGGTGTTTTGGCCTGGAAGCATGTGGGATCTTAGTTCCATGACCAGGGATCGAACCTTTGCACCCCTGCATTGGACGTTGAAGTCTTAACCACTGGACTGCCAGGGAAGTCCCTCCGCCAGTCCTGAGTATGCTACTTTTAGACAGTCACAAATGGTAAGCATAGTAATATATTTCACTTCTCCCAGGCCTTTTCTCTCACTAAAACCAGCTGTTTATTTACTTGTAGTTTCAAGTGTGTGAAGCTGGAGCTTTTAACCTGGAGCTTTTATAATACTTAGAGATCAGGTTGTGGAATTCTTTTCAGCATGTGGAGCATTAAAGGGACTCGCATTATTTCAAGTGCGTAGGATCACAGAAAAGGGTATTTTAGTGCCATCAGCATGGCTAGTATGTGCACATGGAAAAAAAAAAAAAAACAACAACCCTGCATCTGCCTTCTGAGGGAAAACGTTTACATTTGTGAACTTTCATAGACATTAACGACGGAAAATCAGGTGAACTCCAAAATGACAGAAACAGGCACGGGGAGACAGCAGACATGACTTCCCTTCCCAGAAGAAAGTGATCTCGCGGGGTTTCGCGTGGTCTCGCGACGGTATTCAGGGGTCTCGCGTGATCTTTCAGGATCTCGCAGGACATCACAAGTGACTGGCCCGGGTATGGAGGCCGAAAGAGGCGTCCGAGTCTGAGATATGCGGGAGCCGGGCTGTGGAGGCTTCTGGTTCTAGACTGGTGCCTCAGAGCGGGCTCTCTCTGTCTCCACAGCAACCTGCAGTCCTTGTGATGCCCGCGCCTCCGTCCTGTTCCAGGCACACCGGGCCAGCTGCAGGGTTGTGGGCTGAGGGCCAGGGGCTGTGTGGAGGCCAAAACAGGGCGGCGCTCTGTGGAAACCGGGGCCTCAAGCTTAGAACTTTCCAGGAGCCTGGGGGGCTGGGACCCCCAATTCCGCTTCAGCCAAAGTTAGAGGCCACAGCCTCCCTGCCAGGCAGCCTGCCAGGTGTGGGAAGTTCCTCCCCGGGAGGGCGGCGCACCTGGTCTCCCCAGTAGCGTTGTACATAGTTACCTTCTCCCTGCCCCTCCCTCTCTCCCTGCCCCCCAAACTTCAGTGGAATTTCTCCCATGTTTTGCATAGTTTCTGGTGTCTCGTAGGTTCTCAGTGATTGACAGCAGTCTCGTAAACTTTCCTCGACCCTGATCCCGGTGACAGTTTGTTGTGCAAGTTCTGGTCTGCAGAAGATGTGGCCCGTGCCAGGAGGAGCTCAGAGTGATGCGTGTGTGAGCATCACCTGAGGGTTCTTGGAGAAAGCCCCAATCCTAGCACTGCAGTCATTCGTGGCATCTTTCTTACCCTGGGAGGTGAAAGGGAGTTTGTTTTTGTTGTTTAGTCGCTACATCCCCTCCAACTCTTTGTGACCCCGTAGACTGTAGCCCACCAGGCTCCTCTGTCTCTGGGTTGCCAGTTCTGCTCTACACAGGGTGTGGTCCATGCTGGGCGGAGCTCAGAGTGGTGGGTTTAGGAGCATCACCTGCGGGTTCCTGGCGAAAGACCCAATCCTAGCACTGCAGTTTTTCATAGAAACTTTATCTTGGGAGATGAAAGGAAGTTCTTGTTGTTTAGTCACTTAGTCATATCTGACGACTTGTGCCCCCATGGGCTATAACCCACCAGACTCCTCTGTCCATGGGAATTCTCCAGGCAAGGATACCGGAGTGGGTTGTCATTCCCTTCTCCAGGGGATCTTTCCGATCCAGGGATCGAACCAGGGTGTCCTGAATTGCAGGCAGGTTCTTTGCTATCTGAGCCACCAGGGAAACCCAAAAGGGAGTTTAGTGTTCCCACAGGACAGACCCTGAGAATAATTTAGGCCACAGGCCGTGAAACTTCGAGCTTGGGTGGATCTTCCATTGGAGTTGAGTTGCGACTTTTATCCTCTTATTATCTTTAAGGTTGCTGTCATCACAGAGTAGTAAAATTTCATTTGGTCATGTTTCATAGTAAAACCACTGATACTACAAGTTCTGGGAAAATGTTCTTAGGAAGGCCAGTAGTGAAACATGATTTCTGCTCCAGGTGAAGATGACCGGCAGCACAGGTAGTAAATGTGATAGTAAAAATTCTTGAGGTAGAGGATAGCTCATTAAATCTTGATATTTCCAGAGAGAAAGGGAGGGGGGAACATTTTAATTTCCTGTGGCTGTGTATAGTAACTGATGAACTTTAGGATTTAACTGGAAATGGGCTTCTTTATTCTTCTCTACCTAAGTTAGTTAAAAGTAAAGTGTTAATTGCTCAATCGTATCCAACTCTTTGTGACCCCATAGACTGTACCCTGCCAGGCTCCTCTGTCCATGGAATTCTCCAGGCAAGAATACTGGAGTGGGTTGCCATTTCCTTTTCTAGGGGGTTTTCCCAGGAATCTACCTGAGTCAAGCAAACATGAACTAAAAATCACACACATTCCCCAGAAGGCTATTAACTTCCGTTTGCATGTATTTAAAACACTAAGATTTATAGCAAGAGAGAAGCAAACTTAACCAGTTACCAGACAGTCCTTTCTGAAACCTATAATAAAGATGAGGGATTTCTGTGTGTTAATTTTATATCCTGCAACTTTACTGTATTCTTTGATTATCTCTAGTAATTTTCTGGTAGAGTCTTTAGGATTTTCTATGTAGAGGATCATGTCATCTGCAAACAGCGAGAGTTTCACTTCTTCTTTTCCTATCTGGATTCCTTTTACTTCTTTTTCTGCTCTGATTGCTGTGGCCAAAACTTCCAAAACTATGTTGAATAGTAGTGGTGAGAGTGGGCACCCTTGTCTTGTTCCTGATTTCAGGGGAAATGCTTTCAGTTTTTCACCATTGAGGGTGATGCTTGCTGTGGGTTTGTCATATATAGCTTTTATTATGTTGAGGTATGTTCCTTCTATTCCTGCTTTCTGGAGAGTTTTAATCATAAATGGATGTTGAATTTTGTCAAAGGCTTTTTCTGCATCTATTGAGATAATCATATGGTTTTTATCTTTCGTTGCAGGATATAAAATTAACACACAGAAATCTCTTGCATTCCTATACACTAACAATGAGAAAACAGAAAGAGAAATTAAGGAAACAATACCATTCACCATTGCAACAAAAAGAATAAAATACTTAGGAGTATATCTACCTAAAGGAACAAAAGACCTATACATAGAAAACTATAAAACACTGATGAAAGAAATCAAAGAGGACACAAACAGATGGAGAAATATACCGTGTTCATGGACTGGAAGAATCAATATTGTCAAAATGGCTATACTACCCAAAGCAATCTACAGATTCAATGCAATCCCTATCAAACTACCAACGGTATTTTTCACAGAACTAGAACAAATAATTTCACAATTTGTATGGAAATACAAAAAACCTCGAATAGCCAAAGTAATCCTGAGAAAGAAGAATGGAACTGGAGGAATCAATCTGCCTGACTTCAGACTATACTACAAAGCCACAGTCATCAAGACAGTATGGTACTGGCACAAAGACAGAAATATAGATCAATGGAACAGAATAGAAAGCCCAGAGATAAATCCACGAACCTATGGTCACCTTATCTTTGAAAAAGGAGGCAAGGATATACAATGGGAAAAAAGACAACCTCTTTAACAAGTGGTGCTGGGAAAACTGGTCAACCACCTGTAAAAGAATGAAACTAGAACACTTTCTAACACCATCCACAAAAATAAACTCAAAATGGATTAAAGATCTAAATGTAAGACCAGAAACTATAAAACTCCTAGAGGAGAACATAGGCAAAACACTCTCCGACATAAATCACAGCAGGATCCTCTATGACCCACCTCCCAGAATTTTAGAAATAAAAGCAAAAATAAACAAATGGGACCTAATGAAACTTAAAAGCTTTTGCATAACAAAGGAAACTATAAGCAAGGTGAAAAGACAGCCCTCAGATTGGGAGAAAATAATAGCAAATGAAGCAACAGACAAAGGATTAATCTCAAAAATATACAAGCAACTCCTCCAGCTCAACTCCAGAAAAATAAATGACCCAATCAAAAAATGGGCCAAAGAACTGAACAGACATTTCTCTAAGGAAGACATACAGATGGCTAACAAACACATGAAAAGATGCTCAACATCACTCATTATCAGAGAAATGCAAATCAAAACCACAATGAGGTACCATTACACACCAGTCAGGATGGCTGCTATCCAAAAGTCTACAAGCAATAAATGCTGGAGAGGGTGTGGAGAAAAGGGAACCCTCTTACACTGTTGGTGGGAATGCAAATTAGTACAGCCACTATGGAAAACAGTGTGGAGATTTCTTAAAAAGCTGGAAATAGAACTGCCATATGACCCAGCAATCCCACTTCTGGGCATACACACCGAGGAAACCAGATCTGAAAGAGACACGTGCACCCCAATGTTCATCGCAGCACTGTTTATAATAGCCAGGACATGGAAGCAACCTAGATGCCCATCAGCAGACGAATGGATGAGGAAGCTGTGGTACATATACACCATGGAATATTATTCAGCCATTAAAAAGAATTCATTTGAATCAGTTCTAATGAGATGGATGAAACTGGAGCCCATTATACAGAGCGAAGTAAGCCAGAAAGATAAAGACCATTACAGTATACTAACACATATATATGGAATTTAGAAAGATGGTAACGATAAGCCTATATGCAAAACAGAAAAAGAGACTCCTATGTATAGAACAGACTTGTGGACTCTGGGAGAAGGCGAGGGTGGGATGTTTCAAGAGAACAGCATTGAAACACGTATATTATCTAGGGTGAAACAGTTCACCAGCCCAGGTTGGGTGCATGAGACAAGTGCTCGGGCCTGGTGCACTGGGAAGACCCAGAGGGATTGGGTGGAGAGGGAGGTGGGAGGGGGGACCGGGATGGGGAATACATGTAAAAAAAAAAAAAAAAAGATACACTATGGTTGTGATTAAAAAATAAATAAATAAAAAAAAAATAAGAAAGGAAAAAAAAAAAAAGATGAGGGAAAAGGAAAACTGCACCTACAATTGAATAAGGGATGAACCCTAAGCCAAAAGACCAGGTTGTTAAATGAAGCTGGATGGTGGGGAGATCTTGGCAAAGCTGTACCAGGAACAGCACATGTCTCCCATTTTCTGTGAGGCTGAGAAGTTACTGCCACCTGTGTTGCGCTTCCCTGTGGCTCAGACAGTAAAGAATCTGCCTGCAATGCAGGAGATGATTCAGTCCCTGAGTCGGGAAGATCCCCTGGAGGAGGAAAAGGGAACCCACTCCACTATTCTTGCCTGGAAAATCACACAGATTCTTGACAGGGCAGCCTTGTGGGCTGTAGTGTACAACAGTCAGAAGAGACTGAGTAACTCAGTGCACATGTTTAGAATAACATTACCATAGGATCCTTCTAGATGACCTACGATTCTAGATGAGTCAGAATGGAAGAAGCAGGAGTATTCATCGAAGATGTAATTCAGCTGTGCCCTCCTCTATATTTCCCCTTTCCCTTCATCCCTTAATTCCTGTCCTTTTCTTTAAAACAGTCCTTTATGAGGTTTAAAGTCCTTTATGACACTTTAAAGGCTGCAACTCCCAACAGATATCAAATACACATTTTTTTTTTTGCCACTCTGCACAGCCTGTGGAACTTCTATGACCAGGGATTGAACCCAGGCCCCCTGTATTGATATCATAGAGTCTTACCCACTTCTTGAGTTAAGTTCCCCACCAGGGAAGACCATCAGATAAACATCTTGACAAAGATACATGGAAACCCAATCTGATTTCCCCTAAATTTCTCTATTATGTGACTTGGCTCAACTATTCACCCTGGTTGCCCACGTTTAAACAATATTTAATACCTATGGCTGATTCATGTTGATGTTTGACAGAAAACAACAAAATTCTGTAAAGCAATTATCCTTCAATTAAAAAAAATAAATAAAAACGGGGAAAAATATTTTACCATCAATTCTCAGCCATTTCTGATAGGTCTGCCATCAAAATAGAAACAGAATCAGACTTCTTCTCACCTCATCCATGGCTACCTCCTTTATCCAATACCACCACGTTCTCACTTCAGTTCAGTCGCTCAATTGTGTCTGACTCTTTGCAACCCCATGGACTGCAGCATGCCAGGCTTCCCTGTCCATCACCAACTCCCGGAGTTTGCTCAAACTCATGTCCATTGAGTCCGTGATACCATCCAACCATCTTATCCTCTGTCATCCCCATTCTCTTCCCACCTTCAATCTTTCCCAGCATTATGAATATCTTGGAATAGGAGTACGAAGAGCTACTCCCCCCCTGCCAATAATCTGAATATTTTATTTGAGATAAGTATTAGTTGACATAATTAGTTCCAAAGTGGATCATTTCTCTCTCTCTCTTTCTTTAAATTGTCTTGTGTTATGAAAAGCTACTCTTAAGTGGTCTGTTTGTTTTACTCATCCTGCTGCCTGCAAATCTTTGGTATCTACCTCTCAAGTACTTATATTCCCACTCAGATTAAACCCCAAACCTTCATTCTGTTTTATCAGTCTTTTATTTTTTTTCTTTTACAAGGCTATGTCTTCAGTTAATTTGCTCAATTATGTCCGATTCTTTGTGACCCCATGGACTGCAGCACGCCAAGCTTCTCTGTCCATCACCAACTCCCGGAGCTTGCACAAACTCATGTCCATGGAGTCGGTGATGCCATCCAACCATCTCATCCTTTGTCGTCCCCTTCTCCTCCTGCCTTCAATCTTTTGCAGCATCAGGGTCTTTTCCAATGAGTCAGCTCTTTGCACCAGGTGACCAAAGGATTGGGGTTTCAGCTTCAGCATCAGTCTTTTCAATGAATATTCAGGACTGATTTCCTTTAGGGTGAACTGGTTTGAGCTCCTTGCAGTCCAAGGGACTTTCAAGAGTTTTCTCCAAGGCTATGTGGGCTTTACTTAATCCATATGTTTCCCTCCTTTCCCATCTAGGCAGCAAATTGGCCAGTGGACCTCTGACCCCCAAACTTCTCATCTATGGGGGAGTCGTGACATCTGAGCATATATGGCCCTGAAAGATCAGCTGGGGTAAGTAGGCCAAAGGCCACTGTGATACACACTGTATGCAGATGACCCATGTATCTTGGTTCAAGGTGATTCGGTTCATGAGGAATTAAAATGAGGCGGTAGCCTTAAAGAGGGTTGGAGCCTAAGAGGGGTTTCCAAATTGGTTTTGCTGTGAAAGCCTAGTTGTAGACTGACGACTGTGATGTTGGAGATTGGTTAACAAGGATGATGTCAGGGGGAGAGAAAAATGAAGAGGGTGTAAGTATGTGTATAGGTTGATCGTGATCCGCTTTAGAGGTCACCAGCCAGGGTCATACCTTCCAGTTGTTCCTGACCCAGATTTGTGCCCCTTGAATCTCCTATTTCCATTCTTCAGGTGTATCTTTTAATTTCATGAAAGGCCACTGCGTGTGTTGGCTCTGAGCTGTCACTCTCGTTCTTGGTGAAGTGTATTTCAGGATGTGAGTCTGAGGGCCTGGTCTCTGTCTGCACCAGGGACAGGCGCAGATGAATTGTGAAGTGTGTTTGTTGTGTTTTTCCAGTAGGATTAAGTGACTGTTGAAGGTCAGAGGTAACAAGGATTCTAGTTTGTTTTCTGCGGTTGCGTTTCTTTGTTTGCCTTGAGGATTCTGGTATCTCCTGGTGTTTTGGAATATAAGGTGGAGACGCTGTTACTGTCATATTTTGGTGACCCCACAAGGGTCACAAATGCTTGTGTCTGTGCGTGCTTTCACACTCATGCACCAGTGTGAGTTTCTGTAACCCTGCAAGCTTCAGGGCCTGCGACTCATCTGCAAGCCTTTGTTTTCACGCTTGCATATGGTCTTGATAATTATCAGTGTCTGTAAAATGGAATGATACTGCCTTGCAATCAATTCAGAAGACTCCTGGCCCTAAAAAAGCATTACCGTGCGTCGTGGGTGGGCACTTAGAACAGAGAGAGAACCAAACCTAACATTCAGTGAATGATCTGTTTCTTGTTGTTTTGTTTTCAGTCCAACACTGAGGAGTTATTTTAATTTTTATTCAGTTATTTCAATTTAAGTATAGTTTCTGTGCAGTGTTATGGAAGGTACAGGTGTACAATATAGTGAATCACAGTTTTTAAAGGTTATACTCTGTTTATAGTTATTATAAAATATTGGCAATGTTTTGTATGTTGTGCAGTGTATCCTTCCATGTAGCTTATTTTGTACCTGATAGTTTGTACCTTTTAATCCCCTCCCCACTTCCCTCCAAGCCACAGGCAACCACTATGTGCTTTCTGTATCTAGTGAGTGTTTCTGTCTTGTTACATTCACAAGTTTGTTTATATATTTTAGATTTCACATAAAAGTGATGTGATTCACTATTTGTCTTTCTCTGACTTATTTCATCATGCACAATACACTCTAAGTCCATCCATGTTGCTGCAGATGGCAAAATTTCATTTTTTATGGCTGAGTATTATTCCACTGTACATATGTACAACATCTTCTTTATTCGTCTGTTGATGGACATTTGAGTTGTTCTAATGACTTGGCTCTTGTAAACAATGCTGGTGTGAACATTAGGGTGTGTGTGTCTATTTGAATTAGTGTTTTTGGTTTCTTTGCATATATACTCAACAGTGCAATCATCGTTGACAAGGACAGTAAGCACTCTGAACAGTTAAATAATTGTAAATAAGGATCATGCCAGGACTTCTGAAATCAGGACAAAGAAAGGAGAACCGCGTATCTTTAGAAGTTGCATAAACAGTTTTTAAACATAGGGATCTAACAGTCAATTAAGTCTATACTTCGTAATCCCCCAAATCTCTAGTTAATTAAGTCCCTTATAAAAGCTCAGGAAAGTCAATGCCAATATTATAATGGTCAAGAGAAAGACATGACAACTTCAGAAAGTAATCATAGTGGGACTTTCGTTGTTGCTGAGTTAATTTTTTGCTTCTTTAATTGGTTAACCTTTCTATTAGATACCAGTGCATCTGTTTCCAACATATCCTGCTGTTTTATCAAAATGAGTTCCCTTAACTTTCTTTGGAGTTGACAAAAAGTTTCCCACTTTACTACTTTGAAATATTTTTTGAAATAGAATTCTCTTGAATTCTACTTGAAAATTCAATAGAAACCTCAATTTTAGTTGAAAATGCAATTCTATTTGAATTCTTTTGAAAAGAATGCTGTATTTTGAATAATTGTGAAGATAAAGAATTAGAGGATGGGTTTTATTTAGATTTAATTGAGCACCTGTTTGAGTGGCTTATAGGGGTTAATCAGGGATTATTACATATTTAAGCAAGACAAATTCAGATTTCTAGAAAAGATATTTTATTCCTTATACTTTAAGTGTCTTGGCCCTGTAACAGCTATGCATGTATAGGTTTGCACAGTGTATTTCTTTCTTTCTTTGTTTTCTGAGTGAACCTGTAAATCACAAAGAACAATGATTCAAATGTGAGCTTACTTAATGGCCTTGGTTAGTAGTTTATAAGAAAATAGTGAAATTTTCGCTCCAAGAGTTTGTTTTTATTTAAGAAAAATACTGTGAGTTATTACAGAAGTAAAAACTCATGTAATATATTTACCTAGATACTTTTTATAAAAATTATGTATATGTAATAATTCTGTTTTATGAGCTGTTGCTGGCCATATCTTGATCTTATCATGATCTCATTTAAACAAGTCTTTATTTTTTTCTGAAAGCCTAAATAACTTGAGTTACATATGTGTTGGTTCATCTTGATAATGCACTAATGTCACAGTCAGTACCTGTTACAACTGTAAAATAAATGTTTACTGAAACTAATTATAGGCCATAGCTACATGGTAACGAATTTATTTGTTTTATCTCCAAAGAAGAACAGCAATGTATAAAAAGCAGCAAAATTATGTGAAAAGGGTTTACAGTGAGACTTTCCAATTAATAGAAGTTAATTTCTTCATCCTTCATAAGAATAAAGAGTTGCTGTTTTATTTTTCATTTGAACAAATTGAGTACAGTTTTAAATCTATAAAAAAAGTAACTCCTAAGTGAACTTAAAAGAGACTTGAACTGATAATTTAACAAAGCAAATAAAATTAAATGAAAATACTGGGTTGGAAATGAAAATACTGGGTTCCAAGAAGTTCATTGGACTTTTAAGATGTTACAAAAATACTCTAACAGACTTTTTGGCCAACCCAATAGAAAAGAAAAAGAGAAAAGAGCTTAAGAATATAATATAGTAATTATCTAAAGGGAAGGAGGGACAGAAGATGGCAAAGAGGTTAGTAGACACAACTCAAAAGAAGAAAACAACTTTTAAAGCAAACCTTTTAAAGCAAAAAAAAAAAAAGAGTGGCAAAAGCAATCTGACATATTGCTTATAAAAATAAATATTCATGAAGTAGAAATACATACTAGGAGAGACATTATCAGGTCAGCTCGTTGCTGTGTCTGCAAGACACAAGTGTGTTAAATGTTCCAGATAATAGATCTAAGGAGAGAGTTGTGTGTCTGGTGTGTAACTTGTGAGATTTCTAGAAAAGAAAGTTGTTGATTTTTAGATGATACCTGAAAGAGTTAAATTGACCTGCCTTGTGAGAGTGGGTTTGAAGAAACCTGTTCCAGGAAGAAAATTTTCAAATCTGGCAAAGGACAAGTATACTACAGTGGGGTCCAAGAAGGATCATCTGGAAATGTCAGGTAAAATCCAAAACAGTGTGATGTTACAAAAGCCAGAGTTTAGGCTCATGGGAGTACATGGTCATATTTTAAGGGGTTATTAGATCATCTGAAAGGCGACCTTTTCTCAGAACCAAGGCAGGCTGTGTCAGTCCTGAGGACCTCTCTGTCAAGTTCTTATAAACCATCTACAGAGGAGTTCTGCCTCATTTTCTCGTTTAGCCGCTAAGTCGTCTTTGACTCTTGTGCCTTGCACGGGTGACCTATACTCCCAAGATTTTCGTGACACGACTCGTGGGTTTTGTTTTTGTTTTTCTGTATGTTTTTGAGGAATGACTGGACTCAGGAAACAATTTCAGCAGTACCTACCGACACATGTGACATTTGCTCTTTTCCAAATTTGCTCTTTTCCAAACTGATTCAGTTCTTATGAATGAGCTTAACTGGGTCTTTCCCTCAGAATGTGTCATGTCCCAGATTTCTTTCTTCTTGGCATGCTCTGTAAATAACTGCTCCGGTTTGAAACTTTGCATGGAACAAGTTTAGATGCCAAGCTGTCCTGCCCCGTAAAGGTGACCAAGCTTTGATGTGCTCGCAAATATTTAACTCGTTCGTGAGGGATATAAAACAAAGACAAGCATACTGCAAACCCGGAGGTTGCCGTTGCTCGCTTGCTAAGTCGTGTCTGACTCTTTGTGACCCCATGGACTGCAGCACACCAGGCTCCTCTGTCCTTCACCGTTTCACGGAGTTTGCTCGAACTTGTGTCCCTTGAGTCGGTGATGCTGTCTGACTGTCTCACCCTCGGCTGTCCCCCTTTCCTTTTGCCTGCAGTCTTTCCCAGAATCAAGGTCTTCTCCTCTTGCCGGGAGGACCCCGTGGACAGAATGAAAAGGCGAAAGGATTGCAAGTTTCTTCAGTGCTGTTTATGTGTAGACCCGACGGTGGATGGCAGACAACGTGTAAGTTAAAAAGCGTTCTCTAAATTTATGTTGTGACTTGCTTTTTTGTGACAGTGTTAAGTGCCACTCTGGAGCCCCAGAACCGAAATGAATTCTTCAATGCTCACACATTTTAAAAATAGAACTCTTGGGACTTCCCTGGTGATCCAGTGATTGAGACTCTGCGTTTCCAGGGCAGGAGGGCACAGGTTCAATCCCTGGTCAGGGAACAGGGATGTCATATACTGCACAGTGCGGGCAAAAAAAAAAAAAAAGAAAAAAAGCAGCTCTCTGCCAGTTAGGCAAATTATGTGTTTTCAAAATAACACGTTTTGGAAGAATTCATACAATTCGTGTGTAAAAAATAACAGTGCACCTTCCCCATCGTGGTATATAGGGCTTTACTCTTGTTGAATTATTGGAAAAGATGTGTGTACAAGTCAGTGAGACAAGTTCGGTGACATAAAATCAGCATTGCTGACATCTGTGTAGAGAACAAAGCGAGGGGCAGTTGGGGGCATCCCTTGAATATCTATGAAGCTCTAAAGAGAAAGATGTGATTACTTTGACAAACAAGTGGACACATTCAATGTAGATCAGACTTGGCATCCCGAAATTCTACTCCGTTTTTTTATAAATCGAAATAAATTCCTTAAAGACATTAACTCGTATTTGTTGGGAAATTGACTTGCATCATCCAATCAACCTTCAGTTCTTAAGACCTAATATGGGTTGAATCCGTCTTTCAAAGGATGAATTAACTAGAAAATTGGAAAGCTTTTAAGAATTATTTAATCTCTGGCAAGACAGTAGCCCTCACGTTAAATGAAACTCATAATTCTGAAAATGCCAGTAACACACATTTTCTGAATGAAAACGGATCGCTTCTAAGTTACCATCATTGTTTTGTTTGGTTGTGTGTAGACTTGAATCTAGGAAGAAATGGCCCCAGATGTATAGATGTGACAGGCTTGTGATACTAATGTTGTTCATTATTTACACAAGAGTATTATTTACTGTCTTGAAACTGAGAGGGCATTGGTCTGGACAAGTGGTTATCGTGGGTAAGAGATGAAGGATCTCAGAATACTGTGGGTCCTTTTCATTGTTGTTACTGGATCCCAGGGTCCATAGGAAGTTCTGCCAGTGGCCAAGCAACTCTGTAAAGTTGCATCAATTAAAACTGCAATTTTCAGAATATGTCATTAAAAATTTTTTTTTATTTGGTTTTTCCATATCTTAGTTGCAGCATATGGGATCTTTAGATATGATATGCAGGATCTAGTTCTCTTGTGTGCACACACATGCTCAGTCATGTCAGACTCTTTGTGACCCCATGGACTGTAGCCCACCAGGCTCCTCTGTCCATGGGATTTTCCAGGCAAGAATACTGGAGTGGGTTGCTATTTCCTCCTCCAGGGGATCTTCCCCACCCAGGAATCGAACCTGGGTCTCATGTATTGACAGAGCAGACTCTTTACCACTAGTGCCACCTGGGAAGCCCCTCTAGTTCCCTTATCAGGGGTTGAAGCTGGGCGCCTTGCATTGGGAGCTCAGTGTCTTAGCCAGGGAAGTCTCAAGTATGTCATTCTTTTTTTTTTTTAAAAAAAATTAGTTTAATTGGAGGCTGATTACTTTACAGTATTGTATTGGTTTTTGCCATAGATTGACATGAATCAGCCATGGGTGTATATGTGTCCCCCATCCTGAACCCCCTTCCCAACTCCCTCCCCATTCCATCCCTCTGGGTTGTCCCAGTGCACCAGCCCTGAGCACCCCACCCCCCCTCCCCTGGTCTCATGCATTGAACCTGAACTGGTGATCTATTTCACACATGGCCATATAGATGTTTCAGTGCTATTCTCTCAAACCATCCCACCCTTGCCTTCTCCCACAGAGTCCATCAGTCTGTTCTTTACATCTGTGTCTCTTTGGCTGTCTCACATATAGGGTCATCATTACTATCTTTCTAAATTCCATATATATGTGTTAGTATACTGTATTGGTGTTTTTCTTTCTGACTTACTTCACTCTGTATAATAGGCTCCAGTTTCATGCATCTCATTAAAACTGACTCAAATGTATTCTTTTTAATGGCTGAGTAATATTCCCTTGTGTCTATGTACCAGAGCTTTCTTATCCATTCGTCTGCCGATGGACATCTAGGTTGCTTCCATGTCCTGGCTATTGTAAACAGTGCTGCGATGAGCATTGGGGTACTTGCGTCTCTTTCAGTTATGGTTTCTGGAGTTATGTCATTCTTGACCCACTCAGAAAAATAGGCTGTACACCAGCTAGCTGAAGAGAAGAGTTAAATATGGGAAGCTGTTTGCCAAAGCGCTGAGAGAGTGGAAGGACCTGTCAGGAATGGGGGAGCCTTTCAAGTCATGAGCCCCACCCCCGCCCCCCTCGGGAGTCTAGGTGCTGAACCCAAGTGACAGGATTGGGACCCTGGAGACAGACCCTCCTGCAGAGCAGAAGCAAAGGAGTGACCCAGGTTCTCGCCTCCTTTGCCCATCCCATGGCCTGCCTCGGCCGCCTCTTGCTGAGTGGAATTAAAGTGCCAACTGGCATCATCAGTTAAAGATGCCAGTTAAAGATGCAGGAGCCTGGTGCTTGCAGGCAGAGCAAGCTGAGGGTGAGGACAGGTCTCAGAGCACAGAGGCAAGTGACAGGAAACACACAGACACACGCACATGTTGATCACACACTGTGAATATCATCCAGCCTTAAAAAAAGGAAGGAAATCCTGCCATGTCTGACAAGATGAATGCCCCCAGAGGACATTGTGCCTCAGAAACACACATGCTGCACAATCTCACTTACATGTGGACACTGCACAGGGTCACCTGCAGAAGCAGAGAGCCCGGTAGGGTTGGCCGGGATCTGAGGGCTGCAGGACTGGGTCACCCGCAGAAGCAGAGAGCCCGGTAGGGTTGGCCGGGGTCTGAGGGCTGCAGGACTGGGTCACCCGCAGAAGCAGAGGGCCCGGTAGGGTTGGCCGGGGTCTGAGGGCTGCAGGACTGGGTCACCCGCAGAAGCAGAGAGCCCGGTAGGGTTGGCCGGGGTCTGAGGGCTGCAGGACTGGGTCACCCGCAGAAGCAGAGGGCCCGGTAGGGTTGGCCGGGGTCTGAGGGCTGCAGGACTGGGTCACCCGCAGAAGCAGAGAGCCCAGTAGGGTTGGCCGGGGTCTGAGGGCTGCAGGACTGGGTCACCCGCAGAAGCAGAGAGCCCGGTAGGGTTGGCCGGGGTCTGAGGGCTGCAGGACTGGGTCACCCGCAGAAGCAGAGAGCCCGGTAGGGTTGGCCGGGGTCTGAGGGCTGCAGGACTGGGTCACCCGCAGAAGCAGAGAGCCCGGTAGGGTTGGCTGGTGTCTCAGGGCTGCAGGACTGAGGAGTGGTCATAACAAAGTTTCAGTTACACTGCAAGAATATATCCTAGAGGTCCTGTGTACTGGGCACACCTCTAATAAATAAGACCATGTCCTTTGCTGCAAACATTTGTTACAAAGGTAGATCTCATGGGGAGTGTTCTCACCAGGAGGCTAAACCACAGGGACACAAGGAAACTTTGGAATTTGTTAGAAATGTCTGTTCAGTTCAGTTCAGTTGCTCAGTCGTGTCCGACTCTTTGCGACCCCATGGACTTCAGCACGCCAGGCCTTCCTGTCCATCACCAACTCACAGAATTTACTCAAACTCATGTCCACTGAGTCACTGATGCCATCCAGCCCTCTCATCCTCTGTCGTCCCCTTCTCCTGACTTCTGTCTTTCCCACCATCAGGGTCTTTTCCAGTGAGTCAGTTCTTCACATCAGGTGGCCAGAGTATTGGAGCTTCAGCTTCAGCATCAGTCCTTCCAATGAACATCCAGGACTGATCTCCTTTAGGATGGACTGGCTGGATCTCCTTGCTGTCCAAGGGACTCTCAAGAGTCTTCTCCAACACCACAGTTCAAAAGCATCAATTCTTTGGTGCTCAGCTTTCTTCACAGTCCAACTCTCACATCCATACATGACCACTGGAAAAACCACAGCCTTGACTAGACAGACCTTTGTTGGCAAAGTAATGTCTCTGCTTTTTAATATGCTGTCTAGGTTGGTCATAGCTTTTCTTCCAAGGAAAAAGTGTCTTTTAATTTCATGGCTACAGCCACCATCTGCAGTGATTTTGGATCCTCCAAAAATAAAGTCTGTCTCTGTTTCCCCATCTATTTGCCATGAAGTGATGGGACCAGATGCCATGATCTTAGTTTTCTGAACGTTGAGTTTTAAGCCAACTTTTTCACTCTCCTCTTTCACTTTCATCAAGAGGCTTTTTAGTTCTTCGCTTTCTGCCATAAGGGTGGTGTCATCTGCATATCTGAGGTTATTGATATTTCTCCAGGCAATCTTGATTCCAGCTTGTGCTTCATCCAGCCAAGCGTTTCTCATGATGTACTCTGCATGTAAGTACATATTCTTCACTACTAGAACCTTTTATGACACCCAGCACACAGGAGGGTGAGTTCTGCTCCTGTCCATCTTCAGAAGGCAGTTTTCCACGCTTGGCCTCTTGTTCTTCTATAGAAGCATCAGGATCCACCTCAGCCTGTAAAGGAAGAAGCTTGTAGATCTGGACATTTTTAATAACACTAGGACATGCACACGGTATTTGCGAAGGAACCAGTGTTTGCCTTTCTGAGACCAGTTTCTCTCTGAGTTTCACAAGGAAAGCGGTCGAGAATTTGGTTTGCACCTATGTGGAACTTAGAAAGAGATGAATGATGGAGGGTCTTCTTATATACATACCTCTTGTGTATTTCTTGGCATATTTAATTTTTTCAGTATCGTGCAGTCCAATATCGTATTTCTCTCCATAAAGTATTTGATCTCATTTGTTAGTTGCTTTATGCATAAGTGTATATTATGTATTCATGTATACAAATATGCACATACATGTATACTCACATATATACATTGTATGTGAAGTGTCATATATAGCTCGGTCTATGTGTGCTTACTCCCTCAGTCATGTCCGACTCTTTGCAACCCCATGGCCTGTAGCCCACCATGTTTCTGTGTCCAAGGGGATTCTCCAGGCAAGAATACTGGAGTAGGTTGTCATGCCCTCCACCAGGAGTTAGGTGTATATTTGATGCTAAATTATATTTTTTGAAAACTTAATGCAAACTTTCTTTTTAGACTTGACACATTGTATATAAATTTTTGTTGCTAGTGGAGAAACCCTTTATTTTGTAAGGTTCATTGCTTCCAACTGAATAAAAATTGTGTTGGTAGGCAAATAAATGTATGCTTCCAACAGTAAAACTCCTGGCAAATTGATGAGAACTCAAGGGGCAGGGAAGTTGGCCAGAGGAGTCTAAAAAAGCACTTTGCCCTGATGTGGACAATGAATACAAATGACATGCTTAGTCACAGTGTTGCCAGGAAATTAATAGTTGGATCCTAGTCATTTAAGTGGAAAAGTAAAAGTGATTGAAGATAGAATTGAGTTCTCTGAAAAAGCACTTTAAGGTTGTGCTTGGAAGCCATTCAGAAATCTTTTGCTTTTCCCAGTAAATTTGTATTACATTGTAACTTAATCTTTGGCTGGCCTACACGTGTTTGAATAATATGCCACCGAAAGCTGAGATAACTTTTTACTCTCCTTTAATTCAGTAATTTAGATGAACAGAGTCAAAATTATATTATTCTGAGGATTGTTTTTGTTAGTGTCCTAAAGATCACTTAAATGACAATTATCCCTCATCGTGGGTACAAAAACGACAAAAGGAAACTATGATATTACAGTGTAGTGAAAAAAGAGTCAATCTTTGGTTGAGAATGAAAATAAAAATATAAGCACTTTAATTTCATGGATATTACTTCTGTAAGGGCAAATACTCCTGTAAAGCATTTGGGATCCACCTTCTGAGTACCTAATTTGGACAACCACTTAGTCCTTTATTTCATGTTAAAATATATATATATATACATATATATGTATGGGTTTCCCTAGTGCCTCAGTGGTAAAAAATCTGTGTGCCAAACAGGAGACACAGATTTGATCCCTAAGTTTGGAAGATCCCCTGGAGGAGGAAATAGCAACCCACTCCAATATTCTTGCCAGAGAAATCCCATGGATGGAGGAGCCTGATGGGCTATAGTCCGTGGGGTTGCAGAGAGTTGGACATGACTGAGCAACTAAACAGCAACAAATACATATATATGAAATGGGTTGTTTGCGTTCATTCTGTTTGTGTGGCATTTGGCTGATAATATATGTTTCTAAGGAAGAAGGGTGTTTTTTTTTTGGATTTGTTTTGTTCTGTCTTAAATCCTCTGTAGGAGTTTTCTCTTTAATTCAACAGTTAGGTACCTAATTCTTGACTTGGAAATATTTTCCTTAAAAAAAGGCAGTTACATACACATTTTAAAATAATTTCATGCTATTATATTAATACCCTATGCTGACCTCCTTTGTTTCTTCAACTGACCTTAAAACATGTGAACAGTCATAGCATTCTGGCTAATTTGCACTGGAACTTTCTCATGAGAGCTATGGTTTACTTTCCCTCATTCTTAAGTGATGAATTAAAAGATAGATAACCAGATGTTTTCCAATAAAAGTAACACTGACAAATTATTGCCATAAGTTACCTTAAGAAAATAGGCTTTCATGACCAAGTGGGCTTTATCCCAGGAATGCAAGGATTCTTTAATATCCGCAAATCAATCAATGTAATACACCACATTAACAAATTGAAAGAGAAAAACCATATGATTATCTCAATAGATGCAGAAAAAGCCTTTGACAAAATTCAACATCCATTTATGATTAAAACTCTCCAGAAAGCAGGAATAGAAGGAACATACCTCAACATAATAAAAGCTATATATGACAAACCCACAGCAAGCATCACCCTCAATGGTGAAAAATTGAAAGCATTTCCCCTGAAATCAGGAACAAGACAAGGGTGCCCACTCTCACCACTGCTATTCAACATAGTTTTGGAAGTGTTGGCCACAGCAATAAGGGCAGAAAAAGAAGTAAAAGGAATCCAGATGGGAAAAGAAGAAGTGAAACTCTGTTTGCAGATGACATGATCCTCTACATAGAAAACCCTAAAGACTCTACCAGAAAATTACTAGAGCTAATCAACGAATACAGTAAAGTTGCAGGATATAAAATTAACACACAGAAATCTCTTGCATTCCTATACACTAACAATGAGAAAACAGAAAGAGAAATTAAGGAAACAATACCATTCACCATTGCAACAAAAAGAATAAAATACTTAGGAGTATATCTACCTAAAGAAACAAAAGACCTATACATAGAAAACTATAAAACACTGATGAAAGAAATCAAAGAGGACACAAACAGATGGAGAAATATACCGTGTTCATGGATTGGAAGAATCAATATTGTCAAAATGGCTATACTACCCAAAGCAATCTACAGATTCAATGCAATCCCTATCAAACTACCAACGGTATTTTTCACAGAACTAGAACAAATAATTTCACAATTTGTATGGAAATACAAAAAACCTCGAATAGCCAAAGTAATCCTGAGAAAGAAGAATGGAACTGGAGGAATCAATCTGCCTGACTTCAGACTATACTACAAAGCCACAGTCATCAAGACAGTGTGGTACTGGCACAAAGACAGAAATATAGATCAATGGAACAGAATAGAAAGCCCAGAGATAAATCCACGAACCTATGGTCACCTTATCTTTGACAAAGGAGGCAAGGATATACAATGGAAAAAAGACAACCTCTTTAACAAGTGGTGCTGGGAAAACTGGTCAACCACCTGTAAAAGAATGAAACTAGAACACTTTCTAACACTATACACAAAAATAAACTCAAAATGGATTAAAGATCTAAATGTAAGACCAGAAACTATAAAACTCCTAGAGGAGAACATAGGCAAAACACTCTCCGACATAAATCACAGCAGGATCCTCTATGACCCACATCCCAGAATTTTAGAAACAAAAGCAAAAATAAACAAATGGGACCTAATGAAACTTAAAAGCTTTTGCACAACAAAGGAAACTATAAGCAAGGTGAGAAGACAGCCCTCAGATTGGGAGAAAATAATAGCAAACGAAGCAAGAGACAAAGGATTAATCTCAAAAATATACAAGCAACTCCTCCAGCTCAACTCCAGAAAAATAAATGACCCAATCAAAAAAATGGGCCAAAGAACTAAACAGACATTTCTCCAAGGAAGACATACAGATGGCTAACAAACACATGAAAAGATGCTCCACATCACTCATTATCAGAGAAATGCAAATGAAAACCACAATGAGGTACCATTACACACCAGTCAGGATGGCTGCTATCCAAAAGTGTACAAGCAATAAATGCTGGAGAGGGTGTGGAGAAAAGGGAACCCTCTTACAGTGTTGGTGGGAATGCAAATTAGTACAGCCACTATGGAAAACAGTGTGGAGATTTCTTAAAAAGCTGGAAATAGAACTGCCATATGACCCAGCAATCCCACTTCTGGGCATACACACCAAGGAAACCAGATCTGAAAGAGACACGTGCACCCCAGTGTTCATCGCAGCACTGTTTATAATAGCCAGGACATGGAAGCAACCTAGATGCTCATCAGCAGACGAATGGATGAGGAAGCTGTGGTACATATACACCATGGAATATTACTCAGCCATTAAAAAGAATTCATTTGAATCAGTTCTAATGAGATGGATGAAAGTGGAGCCCATTATACAGAGCGAAGTAAGCCAGAAAGATAAAGACCATTACAGTATACTAACACATATATATGGAATTTAGAAAGATGGTAACGATAACCCTATATGCAAAAAAAGAAAAAGAGACTCAGATGTATAGAACAGACTTTTGGACTCTGTGGGAGAAGGCGAGGGTGGGATGTTTCAAGAGAACAGCATCGAAACATGTATATTATCTAGGGTGAAACAGATCACCAGCCCAGGTTGGGTGCATGAGACAAGTGCTCGGGCCTGGTGCACTGGGAAGACCCAGAGGGATGGGGTGGAGAGGGAGGTGGGAGGGGGGACCGGGATGGGGAATACATGTAAATCCATGGCTAATTCATTTCAATGTATGACAAAAACCACTGCAATGTTGTAAGGTAATTAGCCTCCAACTAATAAAAATAAATGGAGGAAAAAAAAAAAGAATATAGGCTTTCAATAGTAAACAAGAAACTTTGTTCACCATAATGCTTTCACTTAGTAGTTATTACACACTGCTTAACTTAATGTCATTTTCCAGCTTATTCCTTGTGTTTCTAAGTTTTAAGAGTACGTTCTCCTATTTCATATGACTTCTTCAACACTAGTGCATCTGAGGAGCGTTTTCTTCCAGAAACCAGTAAGTTAAGAGAATCCTTAGATTTGTAAAAATCTATCCATTCCAAAGCAAGAAGGGGGATAGAAGAAACACTGTCATTGATAAATAATGTTCCCTCATGGTCTGTCAGTATTTCCTTCAGAATCTCACCCAGAATCTTTCTGAGTTCCTAACTGTTCCTGACTGGCAGAGTGCTAGAGCTACCTCATGTCTTGGCAATTAATTATCGTTTCTTCTACAAGCTTGAGATTTCCGCCCTGTGCCGTGATGTATGACCTTTCCACAGAGAGGCGGTTCTTACTACTGTTGATTTAATTACACAGATGAACTTTAACTGCTGAAGGGTATTGCTCCAGTGGTGCAAGGCAAACATAGTTTGCCTCTCCTCTCCTTTATTATAAAAGACCTTGTGCGTGTGAGCTAGGTCGCTTAGGTCATGTCTGACTCTCTGCGACCCCATGAACTGTAGCCCACCAGGCTCCTGTGTCCATGGGAATCTCCAGGCAAGAATACTGGGGTGGGTTGCCATGCCCTCCTCCAGGGGATCTTCCCAACCCAGGGACTGAACCTGCGCCTCTTATGTCTCCTGCATTGTCAGTCACTGTCTTTACCACTAGCGCTATCTGAGAAGCCCACAAAAGATCATCAGTCAGTTCAGTTCAGTCGCTCAGTCGTGTCCGACTCTTTGCGACCCCATGGACCTCAGCACGCCAGGCCCCCTGTCCATCACCAACTCCCAGAGTTTACTCAAACTCACGCCCATCGAGTCGGTGATGCCATGCAGCCACCTCATCCTCTGTCGTCCCCTTCTCCTCCTGCCCCCAATCCCTCCCAGCATCAGGGTCTTTTCCAGTGAGTCAACTCTTCGCATGAGGTGGCCAAAGTATTGGAGCTTCAGCTTCAGCATCAATCCTTCCAATGAACACCCAGGACTGATCTCCTTTAGGATGGACTGGTTGGATCTCCTTGCTGTCCAAGGGACTCTCAAGAGCCTTCTCCAACACCACAGTTCAAAAGCATCAATTTTGTGGCACTCAGCTTTCTTCACAGTCCAACTCTCACATCCATACATGACCACTGGAAAAACCATAGCCTTGACCAGATGGACCTTTGTTAGCAAAGTCATGTCTCTGCTTTTTAACAAGCGATCTAAGTTGGTCATAAGTTTCCTTCCAAGGAGTAAGTGTCTTTTAATTTCATGTCTGCAATCACCATCTGCAGTGATTTTGGAGCCCCCCCAAAAATGAAGTTTTTTTTTTTAAAAAAATTAAAGATCATACTGAACATCAAACCTGGCAGAATCCACTTGAGTTCCTATTGGTTTTCCTGATATGAGAGTAGAACTTTCTCCTTTTTCATGCTTCCTACTCTTGTTAACTGTTGCTATTTTATGTAGAATGGTGTACTCGTTAGTTCAAACTCACTACTTTAGGTTCTGTTGAATATTTAAACCTGTTTTAAAAGGTGAAAACCATGACAAGCAGTGAACTTTCATCTGTGTAATATGAAATGAAAAATTTACTTCAGTGCCTTAGTCCTTTTGATCAACATTTGCTATTCCTCTTGGAGCCAATTAAATGCTTTTTGTGTCCCTTAAAGTATTTTTCTGTCGAAGAGAAAACGTGTGTAGAAAAAAGAGGGCAGACAGTGGCTGTTCTGAAAAATGGGTCAGAAACAGCCAATCTTTAGGGTCTGAGCCACCAGAGACGCCCCAGAAACAGCCAGTTTTCAGCTAATCAGTCCTTTAAATGCTGTCTGTCACACTGGTGACACTTGTAGATTTTGAATTGGGTTGAGTGACTGTGACGTTGAAACAAGTGTGTTTAAAATGTGTATGTGTTCCAGTTGGAGCCGCCTAAATGCTTCTGTCATGAGCCTCACAGCCCTCACTCACCTGTCATGGTGACAGAACAGGCCACAGAGTTGACAGCACTGCAGTATTATTTTGAATGCCCCCCTCAGGGAACAACCAATGCCTCCGACCCCGAGCCTGCCAACCTCCCTCTTTAGAACATGTAGCTTCAACACGATGAAACACTGCATGCAGGGTAAAAAAGAAGGGGATCGGGAAACATCGTGCATCCCATGTAGGTGCAGCTGGCTCTTGTTGTGATTTTGGAAATCTGTTCCATCCTTCCCCTGTGGCTCCCCAGGTGGCTCGGACGGTAAGGTGTCTGCCAGCAATGTGGGAGACGTGTGTTCAATCCCTGAGTCGGGAAGATCCCCAGGAGAAGGAAATGGCAACCCACTCCAGGACTCTTGCTTGGAGAATCCCCATGGACAGAGGAGCCTGGGGTAGGCTACAGTCTATGGGGTCGCAAAGAGTCAGACACAACTGAGCTACTTCACTTTCCTTCCATCCTACATTCTCATTATGTGGAAGTTAGATAAGAGCTTGATTGCGTGGTCCGAGGAGTTTGTCTTTTTAACATCTGCTGAGCACAGCCATGGGGCTTCTTCACGGCTTTAGTTCATTTGGGTATTATATGTGTGGGTGGGGGTGTGTGAGAGAGAGAGGGAAGTGGGGAGGAGATGATAGGTCAGTATTAATAGTCCGTTGAATTTATTGCCAAAGTCATTTTTGTGTTCAACACAGCTTGACCATTGTGTGTTCGCGTTACCACTTTAGAGACATCTTGGCAACCCACTCCAGTACTCTTGCCTGGAAAATCCCATGGATGGATGGACCTGGTAGGCCACAGTCTGTGGGGTCACAAAGAGTCGGACACGACTGAGCGACTTCACTTTCACTTTGTGCATGTAAGCTCCGAACTGAAATGTGCCTTTCAAAGTACTGTTCTGTAACATTAAAAACGTTTACTTTTTATGTGTTTGTGTGAACATCTTATAAACCTGTGACAGTACAGTACTGTGTAGCCAGTTGTGTTAATTGGACACCTAGGCTAACTCTGTTGGGCTTACAAACACACTGAAATTAGGAATGTGCTCTCAGAATGGAACTCGTTCACATTTAGGTGGCTTTACTGTTTTCGGACAAAGCTTTCAAGTACAAAGCTGAAGTATATAACATATATTCTTGCCTCTCCATGTTTGGACTACTGGATAACCTTATAAATCAGAATAAGATTGTAATTATAAATCGTGGGGGAGTGGATACCCCAAATTGGCATCAATTCAGTTCAGTTACTCAGTTGTGTCCAATTCTTTCTGACCCCATGGAGTGCAGCACTGTTCATTACCAGCTCCCGGAGTTTACTCACACTCATGTCCATCAAGTCGGCGATGCCATCCAACCATCTCATCCTCTGTCGTCCCCTTCTCCTCCTGCCTTCAATCTTTCTCAGCATCAAGGTCTTTTCAAATGAATCATATCCAAATTGGCTCTAAAATACATGGATATATGTAGGGACAAAGGAAAGGTTCTCAAGAAGATGGATCAGAGGCGCAGAGGTAGACAGTCATTAAGTTCAAGATTCAGGATAAGGCTCCTGCTGTTTGTTTCCTTCCTTAGCCATTAAAATGTTTTACAAAAAAAAAATCAGGTACTTAAGATAAAGACCCTTGGAGGAGCTCTTGTAGTGAAGCAGAATAGTTTCATAACATAATTGCATCCTCTGAACTCAATTTAGTCATCTAATATGTGACTTATTTCTTTCTGTAAAGTCATTTTTAGATTATGTTTAACCTGTTGCTTGTTTTCTGTTGCTTGGAAATAACTGAGTGTCCTTCTCCTGAAATAACCAAATGGAGAGATGTTCCCAGGGAGAATTCCCTTGAGTCAGGTGCCCTGTTTATAAATCAGACCCAGCTGTATATAAAAAAGATACAGTGGCCTTCTGTCCAGAAACGTGAGGTGGGTTTAACATGGGAAAATCAATTTGTGATTGTCTCCGTAATTCTGTTACAAGCACAAAGATGGGCAGCCGTATAGTCAACTGAGCAGATGCAGAAAACAGTGGGGGAAAAAATAACTGAATGAAATAACTGAATGAAACTCACTGGGACACTAGGTCTGCAGATTGCTATGGGATATCACTCACTGAAAAAAAAAAGAAAAATCAGATACTGATGAGTGAATTATACGGATGGCTCTCACAGACATTAGGTTGACTGAAAGAAATCAGATACAAATTAGTGCATATGTGTATGTTGAGTTTAGGATTGTGTGAAGTTCAACAGCAAGCAGGAAAAGCAAACTGTGACATGGTCTTCAATCCTGGAAGGAGCTTGGGAGAAGCTTTTCTAGCAATGAGAATATACTCCATCTTGGCTGATTCCTGGGTCTAGCAAAACATCAAAGCACCTGTTTCATCTCTGGGCATTCCATGGTGTGCAATTTTTGTCTCAGTAAATTTTGAACAAGCAGAAGCAGCTCACAGTTATGGGCACAGCGTGTATTAGTGGGAAAAAAAAGGGAAGGAAAACCAATAGCCATACCCTGAAGTAGCAGTCCTCAAGCAAAGATATTTTTCCTTTTTTTTTTTTTCAGTATGTATTTGGCTACACAGAGTCTTAGTTGCAGCACATGGACTCTTTAGTTCTGGCATTCAAACTCTTAGTTGCAGCCTGTGGGATCTAGCTTCCTGACCAGGGATTGAACCTGGTGCCCCTGCATTGGGAGCTGAGAGCCTTAGCCACTGGACCATCTGGGACATCCCCAAGCAAAGATCTTTGACATCCCATCTTTGGGTCAGTAAAATTCATATCCATTTCTTTCAGTCATAATGTATGTGTTCAGTGTAAAAATGACATTTTTAAACCATTTGCCTAGGAAAACAGTGATTCTTGGAGATGCGATCTGGTTTTTCCTGTCCTTCACACAGTTTTATAATCTACAGATTCTCAGAGTATGGAGTTGCATGTATCTAAAAATGTGGTTCAAGGCTGAAGCACAGAGGGATTTCCCTGGTGGCCCCGTGGCTAAAACTCTGAGCTCCCAATGCCAGGGGCCCAGGTTCAAACCCTGGTCAGGGAAGTAGATCCCACATGCCACAACTAAGAGTTTGCAAGAAGCAGTTAAAAAAAAAAAAAAAAGGATCCTGCATGCTACAGCTATGACCGGGTGCAGCCAAATAAATAAATAGATAAATCAATATTTTTTAAAAAATGGAAGAAAAGAGAGGAAGAAAGCTCGATGCTTTTGATCTGCCTTGACAATGTGCTTCTTCTGGGGTCTCTGTCACCTGATAAAGGAAAAGAGCTAGACTCCTTGATCTCTTATTTAGAAGCTACTTTTCTTTCTGCTGGTAAACTTTTATCAGCTCCCACACTTCGTCAATGGCCAGTGGGAGCCATTTAATTAGTTGGCCCTGCTGGATACAGATCCTTTCACAAATGAATCCCGGTGGTGCTGAAAGCTCTGTGCAGTGAACTAAGCTGTCAGACACACACGTCTCATGCCTCACGAAAGGCCCAATGGGAGTCAAGAGCCATACTGCTCCATGGTGACCATTCCCAGCTGATAAGGGCTTCCCAGGTGGCTCAGGGGTGAAGAACCCACCTGCCAGTGCAGGGGACTCAGGTCTGGTCCCTGGGTCGGGAAGATCCCCTGGAGGAGGAGATGGCACCCACTCCAGTATTCCCACCCGGGAAATCCCGTGGACAAGATGAACATGGTGGCTATGGGAAATCCCGTGGACAAGATGAACATGGCGGCTATGGGAAATCCCGTGGACAAGATGAACATGGCGGCTATGGTCCATGGGGTCAAAAAGGGTCAGACACATCCTAGCAGTTGAGTGCACACACACACACACACACACACACACACACACACACACATACCCAGTTGATGGGGAGGTCACCTCTTCCAAATAATGCTGTAACACCGGGATGATCCTCCTGGAATCTTTCCTCCCCTGTGTTGACGAAATTAAGTATTCACTGCTCACCGTTTGCATGCTCATTTCCACGTCAGTGTATAAAAAAGATGGGCCAAAATGAGACAGTTCTTTCATGCCTGTTTGGCTGTCCATTTGACTGACTGCTTTGAAATACAATACCCATGGTAAAATATAATAATATGCTCAAACATCTCATTTACACTGTCACTTGGACTGGCAGGGGAGATGACACTTTTTTAAAATGATATTTATTTACACTGGAATCTGTCCTTCTTTTCAAGTCCCAAGCTGCTCGTTAGTTGGAAAAAAAAAAATCGACTACCTTTTGACATGGTTTTAGCATCTTGATTTCACTATATAATTGGAATAGTTTTCTTATTATTAGATCGAATTTCTTGGAAAGAAATAAGACCCTCAGCCTTCTTTAAAAAATAAACACTTTTTTAATGACTGTGCTTTTTAAAAAGGTATTTATTTGGAGAATAACCAACTACCTTTTGATATGGTTTTAACATCTTGATTTCATTATATAATTTGAATTTTTTTTTTATTATTAGATAGACTTTCTTGGAAAGAATTCTCAAGAGTCTCAGCCTTTATAAAAAGAAACACATTATTAGTGACTGTGCCTTTTAAAGAAATATTTATCTGGATATGGAGGGTCTTCCTTGGTGCCTGTGGGCTTTCTCTGTCTGCAGTGAGCAGGGGCTCCTGACTCTCCAGTTGCGGTCCGTGCGCTTCTCCTTGCACTGACTTCTCCTGTTGAGGAGTGTGGGCGCTGGGGTGCGCAGGACCCAGGGTTTGCAGTGCGCGGGCTCAGCAGCTGGGGCACACAGGCTTGCTTGCTCCTGGGCGTGTGGGACCTTCCCGGAGCAGGGATAGAACCCACGGTCGCCTGCGCGGGCGGGCAGATTCTTGAGCAGGGATAGAACCCACGGTCGCCTGCGCGGGCGGGCAGATTCTTGGCCCCAGAGCCGCCAGGGAAGCCGGACGCTCAGCCTGCTACCCTCTGCCTCTGCCCCAGGGATGTGGGGGAGAGGGGCCTCTTTGGGCTGCTGGAGGCAGGGGAGAGAGGGGACCAGTGGGCGCTTGCCGGGCTCTCCTGGTCATCGGCACCAGCTGCGTCCACCCGTCCCTCTCCTGAACTCGCGGCTCTAGCTGCTGCAGTCCACGTCTTCCCTGGCTGCCACACCATGGCCGCGGGTGCCGCTGTGGTCGTCGGCCCCAGGGACCCCCGTTCCATCTGCCCTAGGAGCCTCCCTGGTCCCTGCTCTGGAATCTCGTGACCCTGGCTTGGTCCTAGTGGGCTGGAAGACTCCTGTGGACCCCAGATATTGCAAGTGATGGCCTGAGGGCAGGGCTGTGTGGACTTTGCTGTTGCTTTTAATTTTTACTGGACTGTAGTTGGCTTGCAGTGCTGTCTTAGTTCTACTGTATAACAAAGCGAATCAACTTTTTATATATGGATGAGTGAGTGGGTGAAGTCCCTCAGTCGTGCCCGGCTCTGCAACCCCATGGATTGTCGCCCACCAGGCTCCTCTGTCCATGGAATTTTGCAGGCAAAAATACTAGAGTGGGTTGCTGTTTCCTTCTCCAGGGGATCTTCCCGACCCAGGGATCAAACCCAGGTCTCCTGCATTGCAGGCAGATGCTTTACTGTCTGAACCACCAGGGAAGGCCATATATGTATGTATATACACACACACACACTCTCTTTTAGACTTCCTTCCTATCTGTGAATCAGTTATGCATATATGCACTCTTTTTTAGATTTCCTTCCCTTTCAGATTATCAAAGGATACTGAGTAGCCTCCCCTGTGCCCTACAATATATTCTTATTAGTTATCTTATTTTATGTTGTTGTCTGTGAGGCGGTTGCTGCTGTTTAGTCCCTAAGTTGTGTCCGACTCTGCGACCCCATGGGCTGTAGCCCGCCCGGCCCCTGTGTTCCTGGAATTTCCCATCAAGAATACTAGGGTGAGTTGCCATTTCTACGCAGTTATCCATGGTGTATGTATGTTAACTGCAATCTCCCAATCCATCCCACCACCTGCCCCCCACTTCCCCTTGGTTTGGTCTCTTCATCTGCGTCTCTATTTCTGCTTTGTAATTAAGATCCTCTGTACACTTTTCCTTTCTGTGTTTCTTTTCAGATCCCACATATACGAGTTAATGATATTTGGTTTCCTCTGACTTTCCTTACTTTCTAAGACAGTCTCTGGGTCCAAACACATCTCTGCAAACGACCTGCATTTTGCAAGTGGTAGCCTCAGGGCAGGGCTGTCTGTTGAGGACTTTATTTCACCCAGCATTGCTTGGTTGAAATCTGTATCTTTACCTTGTTTCCTAATCTCTTCACACTGTGCACTAGGATTCAGATCAGTTCAGTCACTCAGTCATGTCTGACTCTTTGCGACCCCGTGGACTGCAGCACGCCAGGCTTCCCTGTCCATCACCTACTCCCAGAGCTTGCTCAAAGTCACGTCCATCGAGTCAGTGATGCCATCCAACCATCTCATCCTCTGTTGTCCACTTCTCCTCCCACCTTCAATCTTTCCCAGCATCCCTGGGTCTTTTCCAGTGAGTCAGTTCTTTGCATCAGGTGGCCAGAGTATTGGAGCTTCAGCTTCAGCATCAGTCCTTCCAATAAATATTCAGAACCGATTTCCTTTAGGGTTGACTGGTTGGATCACCTTGAAGTCTCAAGAGTCTTCTCCAACACCACAGTTCAAAAGCATCAATTCTTTGCAGTGCTCAGCTTTCTTTATAGTCCAGCTCTCACATCCATACATGATTACTGGAAAAACCATAGCTTTGACTAGACTGACCTTTGTCAGCAAATAATGTCTCTGCTTTTTTTTTTTTCTTTGTCTCTGCTTTTTAATATGCTGTCTAGGTTGGTCATAGCTTTTCTTCCAAGGAGCGAGCATCTTTTAATTTCATGAGTGCAGTCACCATTTGCAGTGATTTTGGAGCCCAAGAAAATAAAGTCTGTCACTGTTTCCACTGTTTCCCCATCTGTTTGCCATGAAGTGATCGGACTGGATGCCAAGATCTTAGTTTTCCGAATTTTGAGTTTTAAGCCAACATTTTCACTCTCCTCTTTCAGTTTCATCAAGAGGCTCTTTAGTCCCTCTTCATTTTCTAGTTCCTGTTGCGCTAGGATTAAAATGCAGTTTTTTTGCTTGGCTCACACACAAGTTCTTCAGGAGTGTCTGACCCTCCTCAGAATGTCATTGTTCAGTTGCTCAGTGTCTGCCTCTTTGAATGGTCCTGTGCGGTGGTGGAGGGAGGATGAGCCCACAGTCAGAAGGAAACACTCCGGACTTCCGTTTCCCTCGGGGAGTTTTATCCGTGAGCCACCTCCCGCAGTTTGTGTGTAGTCAGTAGCTGCTGAGGACCCTGGTTTACATACAACCAAAGCCTCCGACCGTGTGGGTCACAACAAACTGTGCAGCATTCTTAAAAGAGGTGGGAATACCAGACCACCTCACCTGCCTCCTGAGAAACCTGTATGCAGCTCAGGAAGCAGCAGTCAGAACTGGACATGGAACAACAGACTGGTTCCATACTGGGAAAGGAGTACGTCAAGGCTGTAGATTGTCACCCTGCTTATTTGACTTCTATGCAGAGTACATCATGTGAAGTGGCATGCTGGATGAAGCAAAAAATGAAGATCATGGCATCTGGTCCCATCACTTCATGGCAAATACATGGCGAAACAATGGAAACAAGTGGCAGACTTTATTTTCTTGGGCTCCAAAATCACTGCAGATGGTGACTGTAGACATGAAATTAAAAGATGCTTGCTCCTTGGAAGAAAAGCTATGACCAACCTAGACAGCATATTAAAAAGCAGAGACATTACTTTGCCAACAAAGGTACATCTAGTCAAGGCTATGGTTTTTCCAGTGGTCGTGTATGGATGTGAGAATTGGATTGTGAAGAAAGCTGAGCACCGAGAAATTGATGCTTTTGGGAACTGTGGTGTTGGAGAAGACTCCTGAGAGTCCTTTGGACTGCAAGGAGATCCAACCAGTCCACCCTAAAGGAAATCAGTCCTGAATATTCAATGGAAAGATGGATGCTGAAGCTGAAGCTCCAATCCTTTGGCCACCTGATTCGAAGAACTGAGTCATTTGAAAAGACCCTGATGCTGGGAAAGATTGAGGGCAGGAGGAGAAGGGGACGACAGAGGATGAGATGGTTGGATGGCATCACTGACTCGATGGACGTGACTTTGAGCAAGCTCTGGGAGTAGGTGATGGACAGGGAAGCCTGGCGTGCTGCAGTCCACGGGGTCGCAAAGAGTCAGACACAAATGATTGAAAGGAAGGAAACTAATAGCCCTGATTTACATAACAAGGGAAGGGAAGGAAGGGGAAGGGGGTGTGTTGACTGAATTTACCTTGTTTTAGGACTCTCGGAAATACATATAAATAAGCCCAGTTGATAGAAATGAATGTTCCCAGATTGCCCTGGGGAGGCTACTTTTATGCCTAGCTTTAATAGTCTAAGTTGTTTATGAAATACAGAAAGGTTGACAAAATATACTGCATCTGAACATTCACCAAGCTCTATCTTGAAGCTTGCAATTTTGTTTTCCTTTTTGGCTATCCATTGTGTTTATTTTTAAGTTTATTTTTAATGGAAGGATAAGTGCTTTCAGATGTTGTTGGCTTCTGTTGTACAGCAGTGTGAGTTAGCTGTATATGTTCATGTATCCCCTTCCACTTGAGCCTTCCAGCCCCGTCTAGGTCGTCACAGAGCCCCGAGCTGAGTTCCACCAGCTGTCTGTTGTACACAGACAGTGTGTGTACGTATATACACAGTCATGTATATAGGTCGGCGCTGCCCGCTCAATCCGTCCCACCCTCTCCTTCCCCCACTGTGTCCACATGTCTGTTCCCTACGTCTGCTTCTTCATTGCTGCCCTGCAAATAGGCTCACCAGTGCCATTTTTCTACATTCCATGTACATATATGCATTGTATACGATTTCCTTCACACTGTATAATAGGCTCTTGGTTCATCCGCCTTGTTTCAGCCGACTCAGATTTGTTCCTTTTTACAGCTAAGTAATATTTCATTGTATATCTGTCCCACATCTTCTTTATCTATTCCTCAATGGACATCTCTGTTGCTTCCATGTCCTACCTATTATAAATAGTGCTACAGTGAACAATGGGGTACATACGTCTTTTTGAATTACGGTTTTCTCAGGGTAGTTGCCCAGGAGTGGGATTGTTGTTGCCACGCATTCCGGGAAACACTCACTGAGAAGGACAATACAGATCGTGGACTGCAGTTGATTACACTGGCGGGCCCAAGGCAGAGTCTCCTCTTAGCCAAGGACCCCGACCAGTTTTTATGAAAACCTTATATACCCTAAGTGTACGTGCTCAAATCCACCTCCCCAAATTCTCTGAAGCTAGTCTGAACAAAGGAAAAGAAAATACAATCAAGGTTAACCCATGATTCGTATGCCTTAGGCCTAGGTAGTTAACAGTGGACAATTATCAGTAGGCCTGTGGTCATACCCCAATAAGCAGAATAGAATGTGTGATTCTTTTTGGTTGCACAGATAATTAGGGTATTCTTTGAGGCGATGGAGAGTCTAGGTACAAGCTCTGAGGCTCTTCCATCCGGGGTGGTCTGGTTTTCCAGTTGGTATGTCGTTTCCAGAGACATTGGGCATAGAGCTCAAAGTCCACAGTCCAGCCAGAGATGGAATCCTGCTTTCAGGATGGAGCCTGTTCCTCCTTCAGGATTGCTGGCTCCTATGGCAGTTTTAGTCCTGGTTTTTTAAGGAATTTCTGTACTGTTCTCCATGGTGGCTGTCTCAATTTACATTCCCACCAGTAGTTCAAGATGGTTGACTTTTGCTTTATTTTTGACTTTTGGAGAGTCTCTGTTGGGTCGCAGCCAGCAGCTCCAGGACAGCTGCCATAGTCCTGGTGAAAGGACATCTCTGAGGAAGTCTCTTAAGTTCTCTTTGTGTCTGTCTGGTGGCTCAGCTGGTAAAGAATCTGCCTGCAATGCAGAAGACCCTGATTCAATTCTTGGGTCAGGAAGATCCCCTGGAGAAGGGAAAGGCTACCCACTCCAATCTTCTTGGGCTTCCCTGGCGGCTCAGATGGTAAAGAATCAGCCTGCAGTGTGGGAGGAGTGGGTTCGATCCCTGGGTCAGGAAGACCCCCTGGAGAAGCGAAAGGCTGCCCACTCCAATCTTCTTGCCCGGAGAATCCCATGGACACAGGAGCCTGGTGGGCTACAGTCCAGGGGGTCACAAAGGGTTGGGCATGACTGACTGCTTCCACTTTAAGTTCTCTTTTGATTCACTAAGGTTTTAAGTCAGCCCATTTCTTTTTTTTTTAAGGATAATAAGCAGAGGGAAATGAGTATTTTTTTATGGACTATAGTTCATTTCTGGTAACATTGAGCAGAGTTTACCTTTTTCTTTTGATTTTAGGCTTATATTTTTCAACCATAATTTATTTTTGTTTTTCATTTATTTTTTAGAGAATCCATTTATTGTACCTATACTAAAATGTGCTCCTAAAAGGTGGTTGTCTTTACTTTGTATTTTCACTGTTACAGTCTACCTGAACACACACACGTTAACGCATTTTGAGACATTTTTGGAAAATACTCATTTTCTATTTCCTACAGCCATAACCTGTTGACAGGCTTTCAATTTTGGAAGTAGATCTTAAAGTTTTAGTGAGCAGAATATAGATGAATTGTCAGGGATTCTCAAGGACATAGCTTGCCAGTATATATTTTTTTCTTTAAGGGGACAAAAAAAGAAAAAAAACATGAGAAGTCAGCATTAATCAGGCTACATTTTCAGAACCCTGAATAGTTCCAATATACATTTCTTTTTTAGTTTCCTTTTAAAGTGTCATCAAACAACGATCTCTGGTTAAAATATGTAAATTCAATTTTGGTTAACTTTCAGAATCAATTTTATTTTCTTTGGCTGACACATTTTATTGACCTTAATCTTTGGCTGACACATTTTATTGACCTTAAGGAAGTCTAACCTAGAAAGCTATTTTCAAAGGTCAGAACATAAAGTTTTTAAAAACCTACTGTATTTTTAAATCAGAAATTACGGCTGCAAATAAGATAATAAGCATATTTCAATCAAAATGATTACTTAACAAAATATTGGAGAGGATCACTATTTTTGCTCCAAGAACAGATTTTTATTCTATTTAGGAAAAATATTTTTTTGTTAGACTATTACAGAAAGAAATAGATGACTATTTTTTTTTAATCCCATGAATGTTTTCCATACATATATTTCAAGTTTTTCACAGTGACACTATCATTTTAGTTAATCAGAAAGGATACACATGTTGTATTCTTCTTTGTTTTGAGAAAATGATACTCTTATATATATATACATATATACACACCAAGGTGTATTTTTTAAGTTTTTAACATTAATTTATTTTTGGCTGCACTGGATCTTCACTGATGCAACATGTGCTTTCTCTCTTTGCAGCGAGCAGGAAGTACATTTTACTGTGTTGCCCAGGCTTCTCATTGAGTTGGTTTTTCTTTGCAGTGTGTTCTCTTGTTGGCAGAGCACAGGCTGTAGTGGGCATGCTCAGTAGTTGTGGCGCAGGGACTTAATTGCTCCAGGAAATGTGGAATCTTCCCAGATCAGAGATCTAACCTGTGTCCCCTGCATTGGCAGGCGAATGCTTAACCACTGAACCACCAGGGAGGTCCCATATGTATTTAAATTTCAGCTCATTTCCTCCTTGAAAGTAAAAGTGACAGCATTTATAGCTGTATAATTTTAAAGTGATTATTACATCTTTCCTTTATTATATGCTTATATGAAATTGTTCTCACCAGTTTTTGCAGTTGCTGTGAAATTCTCAGTTTGTTATAAAGAATGTATGCCCATGGCCTTTCAAAGGAAAGACACAGGTCTATAGACAGATTGCTATCTGATAGGGCCCACATGGGGTCTGATTGATAAGATGGCTCCTCGTTATGTTGGCCTTGCAAGTGAAGAATAAAATCAAAGTGATCTAAAAAAAAAAAAAAAAATCACAGTGATCTGTGAGACTGACCAAAGGGCATCCTGTTATCTCATTGGCGCTTATCTTCTCAAAGCTGCAAGACCACCAGATTCCAGACCTCTGGCTACCTGACTGTCCCTTCAGAGAACTTTTCATTGGTGGGGTATAAGAATGACTCTGTCAGAAAGGGAGAACGCTGGTTCTCCTTAAGAGCCAGTCAGCCTCTCTTTTCCCTGTAATAAATTTCCTTTTTCTTGTCTGACTGCCCAGCTTGCAATCTTTTTCTCTGCACTTGCCTCACACTATCCTTTTATACAAATTTCAGTCCCTCAACTTGTGGGTGGGAGGTGGTTACATAAAAGTGCTTAAGAATAATCCCTCTGAATAATTACTTAAGAGTAATCACTTTGCTGTACATCAGAAATCAACACAGTATTGTATGTCAAGTTGAAAGCACATCTTCCACTATTTAGTAAAGTTTTGTCACTAAATAGTAGTTTTCAAAGGGAAAAAAAAACTTTTATTTTTCTTTTCTGGTATTAAATGAATGGATTGATTGATTCACAAAATAAGTACTGAATACCTGTTATGTGTCAAGTATGGTGCAGGGCTTTAGATGTAACTCTCACGGCATGAATCTAACAGATAGTAGATAGCAGGGATAATCAGTAAATTAAATGGTATGTTAGAAAGTAGTAGAACAATTGAAAAACATCCCCTCAGATCAGAAGAGAAAGACATAGTATGCACTTAATACCACTGAACTGTGCACTAAACATTTGTGAAGATAGTAAGTTACATGTGTATTTGCCCACAATTTATAAAAAAGAAAATGAAAAGAAGCAGGATGCATTCAAAAGTGTATTGCTTCGGAAATTCAGTCTTAGACAAAAGGCTTTTCTACTTCCTGTCAGTTGTGCTTCAAAGCAAGACTTGAACAAACTATTTCCAAGTTACATAAGAGTATTTGAGAGGCAAATCTCAAGTATGTATACAGATACATCCTGCACCCACAATGGCAATGTTTATAAAGCCTGGTGTCTAAGGAAATATTATTGACATGCAAAAAAGGAGAAAATTAATGGCCATTAACGTGAAGAAAAGAGAAGATCAGTAAATAGAAACAGACCAAGATATAACAGAAATCTTCAAGAAAGACAGAAGGCAGGAGAAAGGGATGACAGAGGATGAGATGGTTGGGTGGTATCACCAACTCAATGGCCATGAGTTTGAGCAAGCTCCAGGAGATGGTGAAAGATAGGGGAGCCTGGCATGCTGCAGTGTCCATGGGGACACGACTTAGCAATGGAACAGCAACACAGAAATAATAGAATTAATAGTCAACGGTATGAAATAATTCTTAATTATCAAGAATTATTTTTAAGAATCCCACTCAAGATGGTGGTCAAAGGTTAACAGTATCATAAAGAGGATCAGGCAAATTGTGAAAACAAAATCAGTAGTCTACAGTCAGAAGATACAGTGTCTGAGATAAAGGTTCCCTTGGATGGAATTCACAGCAGGCAGATGTTGAAAAATGAAAAGTTAGGGAAATATTTTTTAAAAAAGAAAGCCATCCAGATCGAAACTTCCAGATTAAAATAATGGATTAACAAAGAGAACAGGATCCAGTGATCTGTGAGAAAAGTTCAGACAGAAGAATATGCATGTAAATTAGAATTCCAGAGAGAGTGGAAGGGAAAAAATAATTTAAATAAATAATGCCATTTCCTACCCCGCCCCCCCGCCCATGAAATTTAATGAAACCTGTAAACTCACATTTCCAGAAAATGTCCTGTGAATATGGATGAAATATGGGAGAAAACTGAGGAAAACGAAAGCAAGATGCATTTTAGTCAGACAGTAATAAATACAGCCTTTTAAAGGGAGGCTCTGTAAAGAGATTTTCCCTTCAGAGGAACAAAGATAAGGATGACCTGACGTATCTCTTCAGAAACAATGCAAGCCAGGAAGGAGTGGCATGCCCTCCTTCAAGAGCAGAAAGTAGTCTTCATCCTAGAATGCTAAACTGAGTGTAGATAACTTTCAAAAATGAAAATTGTAATACAGAATCGTTGAGACACACACCGGTGAGGAAGTCACCCCAGCAGACAAGCCCAACAGGAAATGTGAAAGAATTCTTAAAAACAGCAGAGTGACTGTAACAAATAGAGACGTGGATCTGTGCGAAGGAATGAAAGCCATCATAAATGATATGTATCATAGTCGATATAAAAGAATGTGCGTTTCTTAACACATTATTGGCTAGGGGTGCCTTAAAACATTTTGTGTTACCTGAACGTTATTGACCGGAGATGTGTAAATACACTTTTAGAGACTGATGCAGTTAACGTCACCATGTAAAGTTGCTGGAGCTTAAAATTGATGATGGGTTCGTTATACAACTTGTTGACTGTAGATATCATTCACATTTTGCTCCATCAGGACTTTGTTCTAGCCTTGTGTATAACTGCAAAGTTTATAACCCTAAGTGAAAGTTGCTCAGCTGTGTCTGACTCTTTGCAACCTCATGGACTGCACAGTCCATGGAATTCTCCAGGCCAGAATCTTGGAGTAGGTAGCCTTTCCCTTCTCCAGGGGATCTTTCTGACCCAGGAATTGAACTGAGGTCTCCTGCACTGTGGGTGGATTCTTTACCAACTGAGCTATCAGGGAAGCCCCTAAAACTTTCAGAAATTTTGAGCGAAGAATTTTGCGGTGAATTTTATGCAGATACTTTCTCTGATTGTACAAGCTACCCGTGTCCTCATGGCTTGGAAGATGATAGTTCTTCAGAATATAGTTCTGATTCAAAGTGAATATTAGACTAACAAAAAGACAAGAAACCTTAGTGACTGATTCTGATGTGGAAAGTGAACATGAAAGTCACGGTGCTGGAGAATGTTCTTTTGTGTCTACAGAAGAGAGGATTGAAGAAAACTCTGGGAGAGAGTTAAGGACACGGGAGCCTGGCATGCTGCAGGCCACGGGGGTCACAAAGAGTCAGACATGACTGAGCAACTCAAGGACAACGGTGTTAGGAGGAGATGGTTAAGTTTATTACCTGGATTGTGGTGATGGTAACATTACTGTACAGAAATGTCCAGAGTCAGCAAATTATGTACATTAATTATTTGCAGCTTTTTATGTACTCAGTAGACTTCAATAAACCTGGAAAAAAAATAGTTTCACTCAGAATAAAAAAATGTAGGTTGCAATTAAAGAAGTAATCACTTACAGGGATGTTTATACGATTAACATTTATATTGCAGAAGAAATAATGCTTCAAGTCACTGACTTAATTTTGTACTTTAAGCAGCTAGAAAATAAACCAGATATAAGCAGAAAAGGGGGAATAATAACAAAGCAGAAATCATGAGCTAGAAAACAGATAAACCATAGAACAAAGCAAGGGAACCAAAGATGGTTCTTTTGGAAATCAATAAAATTCCTAAGCTTTTGGCCAAACTAGAAACAATTTACCAACACTGGAAATGAAAGATCTCTTATCACTCCATCTCTGTAGGCCTTAAAATCATAGGAGAAGACTAAGAGCAAGTATATGAAAATTACTTCTATATACAAGTTTCCTGAAAAACACAACCAACCAACATTCACTCAAGAAGGAATTGGTAACCTGAATATCCATAGAGGTATTAAATAAATTGAATTTGTATTTAAGATCCTTTCCACCAAGAAATCAGCAGGCCCCAGTGGCCCCACTGCAGAATTTTCCTAAACATTTTTTTTGTTAATCCAAGTACAGTTGACTTACAATATTGTGTTAGTTTCACATATTCAGCAAGGTGACTCCGTTATACATCCCCCCCCCCCATATATATATATATGTTGTTCAGTCACTAAGTCGTGTCTGATTCTTTGTGACCCCTTGGAACTGCAGCACACCAGGCTACAAATATACATGCCTGCATATATATTTACAGTCTACATATATCTATTCTTCAAATTCTTTTCCCTTTGAGGTTATGACAAGACACTGAACATACTTTCCTGTGGGGGGAAAGAAGTGAAAGTGTTAGTTGTTCGGTCCTGTCCAACTCTTTGCGACCCCATGGACTGTAGCCCCGCCGGGCTCCTCTGTCCGTGGGATTCTCCAGACAAGTATACTGGAGTGGGTTGTCATCTCCTTCTCCAGGGAGTCTTCCAGACCTAGGGATCCAACCCAGGTCTCCTGCATTGCAGGCAGATTCTTTACCGTCGGAGCCGTCAGGGAAGCCTATACTCTCCTGTCTGTGCTTTAGCGTAAATCCTTATTGGTTGTATAACAGGGTATGTGTTCATCCCAAACTCTTAATTTATCCCTTCCCTTCCTTTCCCCTTTGGTAGCCATCAGTTTGTTTTCTGTATCTGTGCATCTGTTTCTGTCTCATAAATAAGTTCGTTTATATCATTAAGAAATCTAAACTTTTAATAGATGAAATATACTCGGTGTTGTTGTTCATCATCTACGTCGTGTCCGACTATTTGTGATCCCATGGACTGCAGCATACCAGGCTTCCCCGTCCATCACCAACTCCTGGAGCTTACTCACACCCATGTCCATTCAACTCCTTGATGCCATCCAGCCATCTCATCCTCTGTTGTCCCCTTCTCCTCCTGCCTTCAATATTTCCCATCACCAGAGTCTTTTCCAATGAGTCGGCTCTTCACATCATGTGGCCAGAATATTGGGGCTTCAGCTTCAGCATAAGTCCTTCTACTGAATATTCAGAGTTGATTTCCTTTAGGATGGACTGGTTGTATCTCCTTGCTTTCCAGAGGACTCTCAAGAGTCTTCTCCAACACCACAGTTCAAAAGCATCAATTTTTTGGTGCTCTGCCTTTTTTATGGTCCAACTCTCACATCCTTACATGGCTACTGGAAAAACCATAGCTTTGACTGTGGGGACCTTCCTCGGCAAAGTGATGTCTCTGCTTTTTAAGACACTAAGTTTGTCATAGCTTTCCTTCCAAGGAGCATCTTTCAATTTAAAAAATACGCATTCAACGCAAATTGTAGAATTTACTTTCACTCTTAACACAGTACCTGGGAGCACACTTCAAGGTTGCATTTGTGAGCATTGTCTAAAGAGCAGGCATATGCCGGACAGCCCTCTGACCTTCCCTTACTCTTCAGCACTTTGGGAGGTAGGGGACATCCTTCTCTGTGCAAGTGCACTGCCATGATGATTTTCTCCTTCACACCTCATTCTCAACGTAATATATTGAAATGTGCTTAGAGACAGATAGATGTATGCACATTGTCCAGCTGGCCACTGGCCTTAAGATGATCCCCATGGTAGAAAAAGGTGTGTTAACTAATAGTACAGGAAACTTCACACCTGATCATATAAATTGCAGCTCCATTGGCCACAGCCAGAGTCAGAGCGCTGCATAACTGAGTCAGTTCAGTTCAGTTCAGTCGCTCAGTCGTGTCCAACTCTTTTGTGACCCCATGGATTGCAGCACGCCAGGCTTCCCTGTCCTTCACCAACTCCTAGAGCTTACTGAAACTCATGTCCATTGAGATGGTGATGCCATCCAACCGTCTCATCCTGTCGTCCCCTTCTTCTCCCGCCTACAATCTTTACCAGCATCAGGGTCTTTTCCAGTGAGTCATCAGGTGGCCAAAGTATTGGAGCTTTAGCTTCAGCATCAGTCCTTCCAATGAATATTCAGGGTTGATTTCCTTTAGGATGGACTAGTTGGATCTCCTTGCAGTCCAAGGGACTCTCAAGAGCCTTCTCCAACACCACAGTTCAAAAGCATCAATTCTTCGGCACTCAGCTTTCTTTATAGTCCAGCTCTCACATCCATACACGACTACTGGAAAAGCCATAGCTTTGACTGGACGGACCTGTGTTGGTAAGGAACACTTAACTCACCCCAGTGATGACCATCTCTGTCTCCCCGTTTTCATGGATTTCCCGAGTTTCATCTTAGCTCTTTGGCTGTGTTCCCTCTTGCATGCAAGTCCACCCCATCTCTTTCATAGAGTCTCGGGCTCCATCCACCCTGTGCACAGCCCCCCCTGGATGAAATCCTACTCTTGGGAACACTCATTCATGCAGACATGCTGTGTTCATTCCTGGTCCTCCAGGTTATTTGCCATTCCTAAGTTAGCTTGTCCTGCCCACACTAACACAAGTGCATGCATTGCCTCCAGCTACCTTCCGAACCATACAGAGGCTAGGGGTTTGGGTGCTCCCAGGACTGGCTGGGTGAGATGATTCGGTTCAGCAGTCGTGTTAGGGAACAGACTGTATTTTTTTCGGGCTTCCCTGGCGGCTCAGATGGTAGAGAGTCCGCCTGCAATGCAGGAGACCAGAGTTTGATCCCTGGGTTGGGAAGATCCCCTGGAGGAGGGCATGGCAACCCATACCAGTATTCTTGCCTGGAGAATCCTCATGGACAGAGGAGCCTGGTGGGCCCCAGTCCATGGGGTTGCAAAGAGTCAGACACCACTGAGTGACTAGTTTTTTTTTTTTTTTTAATAAAAGCTCTGGAGAAAACATCTCATACATGAGCTGAGACAGGAACAGAACACGAGTAGTCTATGGATTGTTGTCAGAAATCTTGCTAGTGTGGGCACTGGTTACATCATAGAACCCGTACCCATCACAAGACAGATTCACTGGCTAAAGTGTATTTTTCCAGGTCTGCTCCGTATCACGCTCAGAGCCCTTGCCCTGGTAGGACTTTCACCTGTGTAGGAGAGATCATTAGACCAGATTCTCGAGGCCGTAAGATTCCTACCTCCTCACTTACACACTGTTACGTTCCTTACCTACAGCCTTCTCTGTCATCTGCATAACGTTTCAGATGACGTGTGGGTATCTTGTCTTGCTCCAAATCTGACTTTAGCCTGACAGGGAAAGAGCATTTTTTTTCAAATAGATGTATCCTGCTTGTTACTAGAAATAGGGGTTTATTACTTCTCTCTCAAACCTGGTTCTCTTGCATTGCAGGCAGATTCTTTACCTCCTGAGCCACCAGAGAAGCCCTATTGCTTCTCACAGTTCGACAAAAACTGTCATCAACTGACAAAATTTTCTTGATAATCTGAGTCTAATTATTTCCACTAGTCTGATAAATCCATTTTTCTTTCCTATTATATATGATAAAAATGTTGAAGGGAAAGCGAAGCAGGGTGAAAGCGTGTGTATGATATTCAGATCATGTCACCGCAGTGTTCAAGGTTTTCCCTTTAGAAGTAATTACTGCGCAAAGAACGCCTCAAGGGCCCTATATTTTTCCATCATAAAGCAAAACATAGATTTAATAAAAGGGCCCGAAGACAGGCTTTTGGCACCATAATTAACTTTCAAAGGGGTTGTTTGAATTTTTTGACTCATTAAACCCTATTTCAGATTCAATTTGGTCTGTAATCAATACTTCACAGTTTTCTCTTTTGTGTGTGACAGGTATTGAAACTGTTTTGCTTTTGTTGTTGTTTTAATTCACACTGCATAAATAACACTGTGATGTGTATTATACATGTTGAGAATGTGAAAATTGGAGAATATGTCAGAGTGTAGAATTGACTCAGGCTGGATCATTGATTTCTTAGATGTGAATAGGAAATAAGTTAAAGAAATGCTGTGCATTTTCTTGGAGGGAAAGAAACCAGAAACCCATAAGCTCATTCCAGTAGAGAACCATGCTTGTTTCTACCCCAGACCCAAACTGAAGACTCAGTAAATCTTACTCTGGGATAAGACAGGGAGGTTGCATTTTAACTGCTGCCCCAAATATTTTCAGCATCTGTTTTCCACCTTTTTCATTGTATGACTATGGTAATTATCATTCTATTTTAAGTTTTTCATTTTCATTTTTTAATATATATATTTTTTGACTGTGTCAGACCTTTGTTGTGTGAGGCGGGATCTTTTGTGACAGTGTGTGGGCTCAGTCAGTAGTCGCCGCGTGTAGACTCTAGTTGTGGTGTGTAGGCTCCGCTGCCCCAAGCCACGTTGGATCTTAGTTCCCTGATCAGGGGTCGAACCTGCAGCATCTACTGCATTACAAGGCAGATTCTCAACCACTGGACCACCAGGGAAGTCCCTCATTCTGTGTTTTAAAGTCCCCCTTGTAATTCAGTGGCTTGTCTACCTAGCCAACCCCCCGGGAATTATACCAGCTCCATTCAGAGGCACTTCATGTGTCTAGAATCCGCATAGATCAGTCTAGAATCTGCAGTGTTACCAACCCTCAGTCTATGATCCCCTCCTCCTTTCTGTTACCTCCTCTGGTGTTGCGCAGGCTGAAACTAGGGCCCTGATTCTGTTGCGGGAAGTAGGGGACCCACTTTTCGGGCCCGGGAATGGGCTCTTGTCTAGCACTCGGAAATGAATTGGCTGATGAGACACTGCTGCTGACAAAGCAAGAGACTGTGTTGGCGAGGGATGCCTGGGCAGAGAGCGGGAGGGCAAGGGAACCCAGGAGAACTGTTCAGCCACGTGGTTTCATGGTCACGGGGTCAGTTTCCGGGTTGTCTCTGGTCCAGCGTTCTGACTCGGGGTCTTTCCTGGTGGCGCACGCACTGCTCAGCCAAGATGGATTCCAGCCAGGAGGGTTCTGGGAGGTTGGTAGGACATGTGGTATATCCTTTTGACCTTTCCTGAACTCTCCCAGTTGATGGTGTCTTGTTAGTTCCATGTTCCTTACCAGGACCTTCTCTTGTAAGATAACTCATGGAAACAGCCACTCTGGTGCCTGGCCGGGGCGAGTGGTTTCAGTCAGTGCTTCCCCTGACATTTCCAACCAGAAGATGACAGCATAAGGCAGGTAGATAAGTGATAGATCAGATAACACACCTGTGATCACACGTGAATGAGTAGGATACCTTCTGAAGCATCTGATTTCCATGTCTGTTTTTGTGGAGAGAAAGTAAGAGTGTAGTTGCTCGGTCCTGTTCAAGCTCTTTGCAACCCCATAGACTGGAGCCCACCAGGCTCCTCTGAGAATTCCCATGGAATTCTCTAGGCAAGAATACTGAAGTGGATTACCATTTCCTGTCCAAGGGATCTTCCCGACCCAGGGGTTGAGCCCGGGTCTCCTGCATTGCAGGCGGATTCTTTACCAGCCGAGCCACCGTGGAAGCCCAAGAATAGTGGAGTGGGTAGCCTGTCCCTTCTCCAGGGCATCTTCCTGTCCCAGGAATCGAATCGGGGTCTCTGCATTGCAGGCGGATTCTTTACCAGCTGAGCTATGAAGCCAAGGCCAGTTTACAAAGGGCCTTGTCAAGTCTCACCCAGACATCAACACCACCACCACCCATAGACGTACGCACACAACCAAGTTCAGCAACAGCAAACCAAGACATCCCAAGCCCAGTGGGGAATTCAGCACGCCAGTCAGCTCATCCTTCAGGACCCTGTAATAGTGACCGAAACGTTGTCTCAGGGCGAGCCCCACACACGGTGTGACGATAAGGACAACACAGGATGAAGGCGCACGGATGTGAACCCTGGGACTCTGGACCCAGCTCTGAAGGAAAGTGAATTCCGTCTTTATGGAGCCTGTTGACTCTTGGGACGAGATCCGTCTCTGTGATGGGGCGTCCTGTGCACTGTGGGGTGCTGAGCAACATTCGTGACCCACCAGATGCTGGTGGCAAACCTCCCACCCACAGTGGAGACTGAAACATGTCCCCTGTGCTGAGTCGTGTCCGACCCTTTCCAATCCCATGGACTGCAGCCCACCAGGTTCCTCTGTCCTTGGGGACTCTCCAGGCAAGAACACTGCAGTGGGTAGCCATGTCGTCCTCCAGGGGATCTTCCCGACCCGGGGATCGAACCTGCGTCTCTCACACTGCAGGTGGATTCTTTACCCACGGAGTCACTGGGGAAGCCCCGTCTCTGTCATGAGGACTGCTTTCCACAGCCTTAGTTACCGCCCACTTTGTTTATCAGCATCTCGCCTCCCCCCGCCCCTCCTTCAGGTACTGAGGAGAAGCGGAACTGTGACTCACAGAGCCCCAGAACAAGGTCAGGCTGTAGGAATGGAAAGCCCCTCGGCTCATGTGGGATTTTATCATCGCTTTTCCATACTAATTACAGCTCCAGTCAGGACAGCAACGGCGGGGGCGGGGGGATCCCGTGAATTCCTCTTTGCACTTCTGGCCCCTGGAGCACCCTAAAAGACCTTGTGCTGGGGGCAGGGGGGAAAGACTCTCCTTTGGAATGGCAATCCATCAGCTGAATGGCACTTAATGATTTCTATTAGTTATTTAGGGGAGGATTTCCATTTTACAGTATGAAAGTGAAGGAGCCTGAAAAATTGAATCTGCTCAAAATGCTCACCCGAGGTGATCTATTAACATGGCGCCTTTGAAAGTCATCACCCTGAGAGGCCGCATAAAACTGTTGGAGCCGGAAACCTGCCACGTCGAGATATTTCAAGTCTGAATCATCAGATCGCTCAAGGGAGAGTCTGATTCTTTTCCAGGTTTCTGATGTCTTACTGACATGACTTCTCTTCATGATTTTGCCAACACGCTACTGTCCACGGACACTGCTGTCGCATACTGAACTACATACTTATCCTTAAAGTGCTGTGAATTCACACACCGAATTTCTTACTCGGACGTGTAATACGTTTTTTACTTCTTCGGGTGCAATCCAAGTATTTTTAAAATACTGAACCGGAGCGTATGAATATATCTGCAGTGGATACATAGTTAAAATATACAGCACTTTGTAATTTGGGGTCGCATTTCACCGTGCATTTCATAAATGCCCAGCTTTATTAATATTTTGTTAAATATCTATGCTGTTTTCCACAGTTGATATCAAGCACTCGTTTGGATTTGAAATAAAATAAAGAATTCTCACAGAAGAACTGTACGAGAAAGTTCTCAGTGACCTGATAACCGCGATGGTGTGATCACTTACCTAGAGCCGGACATCCTGGAGTGTGGAGTCAAGTGGGCCTTAGGAAGCATTACTACGAACAAAGTACTGAAGGTGATGGAATTCCAGCTGAGCTATTTAAAATCCTGAAAGATGATGCTGTTAAAGTGCTGCACTCAGTATGTCAGCAAATTTGGAAACCTTAGCAGTGGCCACAGGACTGGAAAAGGTCAGTTTTCCCTCCAGTCCCAAAGATGGGCAATGCCAAAGAATGTTCAGACTATCCCCAGTTGCACTCATTCTCATGCTAGCAAAGTAATGCTCAAAATCCGTCAAGTTAGACTTCAGCGGTATGCGAACCGAGAACTTCCAGATGCAGAAGCTGGGTTTAGGAAAGGCAGAGGAACCACAGGTGAATTGCCAACATCTATTGGACCGTAGAAAAAGCGAGGGGATTCCAGAAAGACATCTACTTCTTCATTGACTGCACTCACGCCTCTGACTCTGTGGTTTCTAAACGCTGTGGGAAATTCTTCAAGAGATGGGGAAACCGGACCACCTTACCTGCCTCCTGAGAAACCTGTACGCAGCTCAAGAAGCAACAGGTAGTACCGGACATGGAACAATGAACTGGTTAGAAATTGGGAAAGGAGTACATCAAGGCTGTATGCTGTCACTCTCATTTAACTTATATGTAGAGCACATCATGGCAAACGCCAGGATGCAAGAATCACAAACTAGTATCAAGGTTGCCAGGAGAAGTATCAATAGCCTCAGATATGCAGATGACACCACCCTTATGGCAGAAAGCAAGAGGAAAGAGCCTCTTGATGAGGGTGAAAGAGGAGAGTGAAAAAGTTGGCTTAAAACTCAACAGTGGGAAAACGAAGATCATGGCATCCGGTCCCGTCACTTCATGGCAAATAGAAGGGGAAAAGTGAAAGCAGTGACAGATTTTATTTTCTTGCGCTCCAAAATCACTGTGGACGATGACTGCAGCCATGAAATTAAAAGATGCTTGCTTCTTTGAAGAAAAGCTATGACAAACCTAGGCAGAGTCTTAAAAAGCAGAAACATCACTTTTTCAGCAAAGGTCTGTCTAGTCGAAGCTATAGTTTTTCCAGTAGTCATATATGGATGTGAGAGTTGGCCCATAAAGAAGGCTGAATGCTGAAGAATTGACGCCTCTATTTTTCTGTTGAACCCAGTATTCAAAGACAATAAGATTATAAAAATTGTGTATTTCATGGACTTTGGTTTTACAGTACTAAATGTTTTGAGTTGCGACATTTTAAACTTAATTATTTTGGGCCATGCTGTGCTGGGTCTTCATTGCTTCACGGGCTTTCTCCCACTTAGGGCAATAAGGGCTGCACTCTAGCCGTGGTACACAGGCTTCTCATTGTGGTAGCCTCTCTTATTGTGGAACACGGGCTCTAGGCACACGGGCACAGCAGTTGTGGTGCACACACGGGCTTAGTTGCCATGCGGCATGTGGGATCTTCCCAGGCCAGGGATCGAACCCATGTACCCTGCATTGGCAGGTTGATTCTTAACCATTGGACCAGCACATTTTGCTTTCAGACTTAGTGCCTCAGGGTGACTAAGGAACAAGCAAGAAAGAGCTGTAGTAGAATTATGGATGTGTGACAAACATTCTTTCGATCCATAGGTTCTCAAGTCTAGTCAAGATCCTGTCCCTCACACATATCCTAAATAATGCGTTTTTTAGAGGGGCATGGCAAAACCTCTCTGGTTGCCTTCAGGTAAAGTTCGTTATGTACGGCAGTAAGAGTCCTATAAAATAGACTCTTTCACACATTGATTTACCAACAAAAAAGTCACAGATTTGTATCTGCTAATTAATTCAGGAATGAGCATAATAATTCTATGGTACATTCAGTGTCCCTTGAAACAGATATAAGGCACAAAAACACCAAAAAGCTATGGTGATGTTCTTGGATGTAGATAACCTTAGAAATGTAATCATTTGTTCCCCTTTTTAATGAAAACAGAATGCAAGTAATTAATATATGATTGTGTATACATACACACACAACATTAGTTATATAGCAAGCAGCAAAGCTGAGCTTTATGGAACATGTTATTTTAAGAAGGGACAGTTAAGTAAGTATGTTCGGTCCAAATCTAATTGTACTGTATAGATATATAAATCCTTTCATACTAGTCTTTGAATGAATATTGCTCAGAATTGAATCACAACTTTAGGTATATTTATTTCACCTTATGCCTTTTGAATCCACTAGGCTCATGACTCAGATGGTAAAAAAAATTCTGCCTGCAATGCAGGAGACCCTGGTTTGATACCTGGGTTGGGAAGTTCCCTTGGAGAAGGGGATGGCTACCCACTCCAGTATTCTTGCCTAGAGAATCCCGTGGACAGAGGAGCCTGGCGGGCTGCAGTCCATGGTGAGGCAGAGGCGGACACGAGTGTGCAACTTTCCCTTTCATTCATGATGAAAGTGACCGCCTTTATTCTTTACACACTCCTGTTTCTAATCTGCACAGCATCCTGGCTTGTGTGTCCCTTGTATCGACAAATACCACTGCTTGATTTGTCACTGTTTTGTTGTGTCTATAAAAATACCCAGGATGAATCTCCCTTTTTTTCTGTCACCACACAAAGATACTATGTCAGCTGTTGACCGCATTCCCCACACTGTACATTTCACACCAATGACCCGTTCATTTTGCAGCTGGAAGTTTGTGCTTCTTTCTTGATTTTATTTATTTATTTATTTTTTGCCTGTCTTCCTCACAAGCTTTAGGAGCAAAGATGGGAACTTTATAATGAATCTGTCAACATGACCTAAAGAGAAAAAGTAAGAAATATTGAGGAAAATGATAGTCATCAGGCGTAGGTGTCATGATTTTTATTGCTAGGTTTTCTAGCATCTAATCTTGTTGTTTAGTTGGTTCCTTGGTAAGTAACCTGACTATTCTGCACAAAAAATTAAAAAATGCCCTAGGACATAAATTTGGTGTTCTATTGAATTCATTCGCTCAGTCATGTCTGACTCTTTGCCTCTCCGTGGACTGCAGCACGCCAGGCCTCCCTGTCCATCTCCAACTCCCCAGAGCTTGCTCAAACTCACATCCATTGAGCTGGTGATGCCATCCCACTGTCGTCCCCTTCTCCTCCCCCACCTTCAGTCTTTCCCAGCACCAGGGTCTTTTCCGAGGAGTCAGTTCTTCACGTCAGGTGGCCAAAGTATTGGAGATTCAGCTTCAGCATCAGTCCTTCCAATGAACATTCAGGACTGATGTCCTTGAGGATGGGCTGGGTGAATCTCCTTGCAGTCCCAGGGACTCTCAGGAGTCTTCTCCAACGCCACAGTTGGAGAGCATCACTTCCTTGGTGCTCAGCTTTCTTTAGAGCCCAGCTCTCACTATAAATGTGTCAAGCAGGACCAAATCCCGTGCAGTTTGTTTTGTTCCAGTTAACCTTAAATTGACGCCAGCACTGTACTTTGCAGTTTGCCTACATTGAAGAAATCTTTAGGCACGGATATTTGCGAAGTCTTTAACATATGAATGAATGTACACTTGCAAATGTAGATTTGCATTTTCATCATGAAATGCACTTCTTATCATCCCCTGATTATGCAGTCTGACTTCAGAGTGTGCCCTTTGCAGAAGCTCTTCCTTTTCCGGTAACTTTCTTCCTCGTCTTGGCTCTCAGGTTGATTTCCACTCCGCCCTGTGGGATCTAGCCTGTCTTTCTCTTCCTTCTCACTCCGCTGGTGGCTCAGATGGTAAAGAATCTGCCTGCGGTGCAGGAGACATAAGAGGCCCAGGTTTCATCCCTGGGTCGGAAAGATCCCCTGGAGAAGGACGTGGCAACCCACTCCAGAATTCTTGCCTGGAGAATCCCATGGACAGAGGAGCCTGGTGGGCTACAGTCCACGGGGTCGCAGAGCCAGACACGACTGAGCAGCTAACTCTCAGGTTTCCTGGTGGCTCAGACGGTAAAGAATTCGCCTGCAGTGTGTGAGACCTGGCTTCCATCTCTGGGTCGGGAAGATCCCCTGGAGAAGGGAATGGCAACCCACTCCAGTATTCTTCCCTGAGGAATTCCGTGGACAGAGGAGCCTGGAGGGCTGCAGTCTGTAGGGTCACAAAGGGTTGGACACGACTGAGCGACTTTCCCTTTTTCATTTTTCATCCAGTGAGGCTGATCCAGGTTCCTTGGTCAAGTGATGCCCTCTTACAAACATGATGCTAAGGGCACGTTTGAAAACAGGGAATGGACGGTGTTCAGTTTTGGGGGGGATAGGTGCCGTCCTCAAGGGTCGATGGTCTTCTAAATCACAACTGTGTCTTGCATTTTTTCCCATGTCTTCTTTTTAACCCAAATGGTGGTGCACAGCTTGCCTTGTTAATCACTTGTGACTTATGTGTTCATGATGTATTGTTACAAAATGTTTCCTTAAGGCAAGTGAGAAGTGCCAGTCTTACTTAAGGAGCTGTATGTGATTAAAGAAAATCAGAAGGACTGTCCTTCCCAATGAGTCCGATTCAGTATAGAAACTTAAATAAAAGCTAATGTCTTCCTGCCCAAATGGTATTTAATGTGAACACTGCTTGGCTATAATTTGAACTAAGTTTAAGAAATGTTTATATATATGCATTGTTGGGCTTCCCTGGCGGTCCAGTGGTTAAGACTTCACCTTCCACTGCAGTGGGTGCAACCCTCCATCCTCGGTCGGGGAACAAAGATCCCACAAGCCATACATTGTGGCAAAAAAAAAAAAAAAGAAAAGGGAAAAAAGATATGTATACATTATTTCTAAACATCCATTCATTTTGGGGGAGGTGGGGGAACTGAGACATCAGTTCAATCCCTGGGTCGGGAAGATCCCTTGGAGGAGGAAATGATGACCTGCTCCAGTCTTCTTGCCTGGAGAATCCCATGGACAGAGGGGCCTGGCGGGCTACAGTCCATGAGGTCAAGTGAGTGGATTACATTTTCACTCTCACTTGGACCTGAAGCATCGAAGACCAAATCCCAACATACATTTAATTATATTCACTTACAGGGGGAAAAAAAAGTGAAATAGGAAATTAAAAAAAAATCTATTATTCTCAAGTTAGACATCTCAGCATATTTAAACATCATTTAATCAGGGGGGAAAAAAAATCTTTCCCTGTGCCAACAATTGCTTGTCAGCGATCTGAGGCAAATGCTTCCTTTGTGTTGATTCTAAAGAACAGAGATAAGCCGGGAGACAATAATCTGTCTGCTGAGGTGGGGATATGGGAAATTGAGACAGTTGCCATTCTCAGCTGCCTCCAAAGGGTTAGACAAAGAAAATGAAACGAAATGAAGACAGAGAGAGAAGGAAGCCGCTAGGTCTCCAGCCCACGTGCCCAGAGGTTTCATCACAGGAAAAAGGAGGAAATCTCAGAGCTGAGGGCAGAAAATTGCGTGGCAGAACTGACACAGGAAAAAAACCAAAAAACCAAAAGCGTGGTGCAGTTGAATGCATTGCTGTTGTTTTATGTTTTGGTCGTCTGGCGCAGTTGAATGCATTGCTGTTGTTTTATGTTTTGGTCGTCTGGCGCAGTTGAATGCATTGCTGTTGTTTCATGTTTTGGTCGTCTGGCGCAGTTGAATGCATTGCTGTTGTTTCATGTTTTGGTCGTCTGGCCCCCAGGCATGTGGGCTCTAGCTCCCTGACCGGGGATGGAACCTACACCCCCTCCAGTGCAGGCGTTGGAAGGCGGAGTTTTTATTATCATTCCTGTTTTATTCACGTATTGAGTGTGTTTACTTTCGGCGGTGCTGGGTGCCCGTTGCTTTTCCCTAGCTGTGGTGAGGGGGTGGGCGGGGTGGGGCTCACCCTCTGATTGTGGCTCCCTGAGCTTCTCAGGGCAGTGCCCTCTCTGGTTGCAGAGTGCTCAGTATTGGCAGCTCCCAGGCTCTAGAGCACAGGCTCAGTCGTGGTGCATGGGACTTAGTTGCTCCAAGGCACATGGGGTCTTCCCAGAGGAGAGACTGAACTCAGGTCCCCCTGCATTCGCAGGCAGAGTCTTTACCCCAGGACCACAAGGGAAGCCTGGAGGGCAAAGTTGTAACCGCTGGACTGCCAGGGCAATCCCACGGCTTGCAGTGTTTTAAATGAACAGAAGCAGGTTTGGCCAACCAGATGAGGGGATTGCCAGTCACATCACAGGTGGTGTCTCGAATCATCTGATTCTTTTTCAGAGCCAGTTTTACTTGGCTGCGTATAGGGAGAACAGAGAAATACAAATACCTGTCTTTGAATTAAGGAATATTTTTTTAAAGATCGGGCCATGCTGCACAGCAGTGTATAATCTTAGTTCTGCCTGAAAGTGAAAGTCACTCAGTTCTGTCTGACTCTTCAGGACCCTGTGGGCCGTAGCCCGCCAGACTCCAGGACCCTGTGGACCGTAGCCCGCCAGACTCCTCTGTCCATGGGAGTCTCCAGGCAAGAATCCTGGAGTGGGCTGCCATTTCCCAGTCCAGGGGATCTTCCTGACCCAGGGATGGAATCCAGGTCTCCCTCATTGCAGGCGGATTATTTACTGATTGAGCCTCCAGGAAAGCCCAAGAATACTGGAGTGGGTACCCTATTCCTTCTCCAGGGGATCTTCCCAACCCATTACCAAATGACCTGGCGTGCTCACTTGCTCAGTCTTGTCCAAGTCTTTGCGACTTCATGGGCTGTAGCCCTGCCAGGCTCCTCTGCCCTTGGGGCTTCCCAGGCAAGAGTACTGGAGTGAGTTGCCATTTCCCAGTCCAGGGGATCTTCCCAACCCAGGATTCAAACCCGAGCCTCTTACGTCTGTTAAATCAGCAAGCGGATTCTTCACCAGTGCACCACCTGGGCAGACAAGCCAAACTGCCCCCAGTTGAGAAACACCCCCCCACTCCATTAATCCCAGTTCACTCTTGTGTTTCATTTATTAATTTCATTTTCCTTTTTTTATGATGATTAATTTTTCATCTATTATGACAGCTTCAGATTTTCATTTCTTCAGTTAATGGTTTGTTATCTTTCCAGAGGATTACTGAAGAAGCATTTTGCTTTTTAATTTTATTTATTTTTTAAAATTTTATTTATTTTAATTGGAGGCTAACTACTTTACAAATTAATTTGTTTTCATTGGAGGATAATTTCTTTGCCATATTGTGGTGCATCAGAACTTTGCCATGCATCAACCAGACCGTACATATTTATTTCTTTGGTTGCATCAGATCTTAGCTGCAGCACATGGGATACTTCACTGTGGTCACAGCCTCTCTAGTGGTGGGACTTGGGGCTCAGTTGCTCCATGGCATGTAGGACCTTAGTTCCCCAACTAGGACTCAGACACGAGTCCCTTGCATTTGAAGGCAGATTCTTCTTAACCAGTGGGTCACCTGGGAAGTCCCCACTCTCGTGTTTTAATACAAAGGAGGTCTTTTTTAAAAAAAAAAAGTTATTTATTTTTGGCTGTGCTGGGTCTTCATTGCTGTGTGGGCTTTTCTGTAGCTGTGGCAGGTGGGGTCTCCTCCCTAGTTGTGGCGCACGGCTTTCTCTCGTGGTGGAGCAGGTGGTCTAGGGCCTTGGCCTTCAATCGCTGGAGCACATGGGCTCAGTTGCCCCTTGGCACGTGGCATCTTCCCAAACCGGAGACGGAACCATGTCTCCTGCATCGACAGGCAGATTCTTTACCACTGAGCAATGTGGGAAGCTGCTGTGTGTGGACTTTATGACGACAGCCCTTCTGATGTGTATGAGGCCTTACCTGATTGTGGTTTGATGAGTAGTGGTGTTTTGAACCACTGCGGTGCCTGTTGGCCATCTCTGTGTCTTCTGAGGAAAAAACCCTGTTCAGACCCTCTTACCTGTTTTTGAATTGGGTTGTTTGGTTTCCTCTCTGCAGTTGTATCAGTTGTTTGTTTTAGGTATTAACCCCGTATGAAACATATGATTTGCGTATGTTTTCTCCCATTAAGTAGGCTGTCTTTTTATTGATCCTTTTCTTGTGCAGAAAATTTGTAGTTTGATGTACTCCCACTGACTTATTTTTGCTTTTGTTTCTTTTTCTTTTGAAGTCGTATCCACAAAAATTATCACCAATGTGTATTTCCGTCTTGGAGTTTTATGGCTTTAAGTCTTTAGTCCATCAGAGATAATGTTTGGGTGTGGTGTAAGATAGCTGCTGCTGCTGCTGCTAAGTCACTTCAGTCGTGTCCGGACTCTGTGTGGCCCCATAGACGGCAGCCCACCAGGCTCCCCCGTCCCTGGGGTTCTCCAGGCAAGAACAGTGGAGTGGGTTGCCATTTCCTTCTCCAACGTGTGAAAATGAAGTTGCTCAGTCATGTCTGACTCTTAGCGACCCCATGGACTGCAGCCCACCAGGCTCCTCCGTCCATGGTATTTTCCAGGGAAGAATACCCTTCTCTGGGTGTAAGATAGGGGTCCAGTTAATTTCTTTTGGGTGTGGCTGACTAGTTTCCTCAACACTGTTCATTGAAGATAGTGTCCCTTTTTCATTGTATATTCCTAGTTTCTTTGCATAGACTACTTGACCATATTTGGGTAGACTGGTGGCTCAGATGGTAAAGAAGCTGTGTGCAGTGCGGGAGACTTGGGTTCCGTCCCTGGGTCGTGAAGGAGGCATGACAGCCCGCTCCAGTGTTCTTGCCTGGAGAATCCCATGGACAGAGGAGCCTGGTGGGCTACAGTCCATGGGGTTTGCAGACTGTCAGACATGACTAAGTGACTAACCCTTTCATACTTCAAGTTGCTTTACATGCATAAGGGCTTTCCTTGTGGTTCAGACACTAAAGACTCTGCCTGCAGTGTAGTATACCTGGGTTCCATCCCTGGGCTGAGAAGATCCCCTGGAGAAGGGAATGGCAACCCGCTCCAGTATTCTTGCCTGGAGAATCCCATGGACAGAGGAGCCTGGTGGGCTATATGGGGTCACAGAGAGTCAGACACGACTGAGTGACTAACACTTACTTATGTGCATAAAATATATTGTTGCTTTTCAAATTTAATTTTCATTGGTTTTTACATCTGTATACCTCTGCATTAAACATACTTGTGAGATGGCTTATATACCATCTGGAAACTCGAAAAGGAGCACCACTAAATTTTTAAACACGCAATAGAAATCTATATTAAATGTGAATCCCCACATCTAAGAACTGTATTTTACAATTTCAAATAGGTCCATTTTGCAGTTTCTAACTTTCAAAACCCAGCATAGTGGAATTCACCTAAAATGGTACTAAATTATTTATGTGGGATTTTTTTTTTTTTGGCATAAATGGCTCAAAAAATAGACCAGAAGCTTCTCTGAGGGTAATTTGGCCCCCGATCTCAGATTTTTTTCACCAAGACACACACTGGAAATAAAGGCCTGGACCAGGCAGCCTGCTCACTGTAATTGACTGCTTAATGGAAAAGAATTGACCCTCCAGAGTTGCTTTTTTCTGCAAATGCGTCTTTCTCTCTCCTGCCAAGATATTTGTCTTTATCCACTTTCACCTACAGTCAATAGAGCCAGCATGAGCAGAATACAAACGCACACTCATTTCAGAAAGAGCTCTCCATTCATACCAAGAGCAGAAGACACAGGGCTTTCTCTGAGAGCTGGACTCAATCTCCAGAAATTAATGGGTCCTGTGTTTCAGTGAAAAAGCAGGAGTCGGTGACTGCGGATCTGACCTTCCACTCCAGAACCTCCACTGTTTGTGCTTGTCACACACAACTCAGGAACCCCCACTACTTGTGTTTGTCACAGACACATCTGCACAAATGGGTGCTGTGAGCTGGCCACAGGTTCAGACCAAAGTTATTGAACAGACCGAGGGACTTCACGTCCGTGCACGTGTTGAGACAGTTTAATTTCTCGCAGCGGACTGGTTCAAAGTGCACAGGAGGCACTTTGCAGCCCAGATTCACTGTCTGCCCTGTTAGAATGTGTGCCAACATTGACGTCAAAGTAGCGCTCAGTCGCTGCAGTCATGTCCGACTCTTTGTGACCCCGTGGACCCTATAGCCTGCCAGGCTGCCATGGCCATGGGATTCTTCAGGCAGGAAGACTGGCATGAGTTTCCATGCCCTCCTTCAGGGGATCTTCCTGACCCAGGGATCAAACCCACATCTCTTATGTCTACTGAATTGGCAGGCTGGCTCTTTACCATTAAGTTCAGTTCAGTCTCTCACCTGCGTCCTACTCTTTGCGACCCCATGAACCGCAGCACGCCAGGCCTCCCTGTCCATCGGCAACTCCCGGAGTCCACCCAAACCCATGTCCGTAGAGTCGGTGATGCCACCCAACCAGCTCATCCTCTGTCGTCCCCCTCTCTTCCTGCCCTCAGTCTTTCCCAGCATCAGGGTCTTTTCATATGAGTCAGCTCTTTGCATCAGGTGGCCAGAGTATTGGAGTTTCAGCTTCAGCATCAGTCCTTCCAATGAACATTCAGGACTGATCTCCTTTAGGATGGACTGGTTGGATCTCCGTGCAGTCCAAGGGACTCTTAAGAGTCTTCTCCAACACCACAGTTCAAAAGCATCAATTCTTCAGCACTCAAGAAAAGCTTGTAAATTTTATCACCTAAGAATTTTGCCAAGTTGATTAAAGTCACCAAGTTTGAGTTTAAAAACCAGAGTAAATCCCACCATGATTAGTACAAACCAACTCAGACCTAGAAAGCACAGGTTTTAAAATCAGAATACCGAGGCAAAGAAAATAGTTTTTTTTTTTTTTTGGCTGCACTGTGCAGCTTGTGGGATCTTATCTGCAACTAGGGATCAAACCCAGGACTGTGGCAGTAACGGCACGAAGTCCTAACCACTTGACCATCAGGGGAAGTCCCTGAAAAGATCTTAAAAGTTGCAAAGGATTGAGGGAAAAAAAAAACCCAAAGGAATAACAACTAGTCTGACATCAGATTTCTGAGCACTAATGTCAGCCTAGATTTCTGAATTTGGAAAAAAATATCCTTCCGCAGCAAGGGCAGAGTCAAGACATTTTAAGTCCAAGAGATAGCCTTAGAATTTTCCTTACTGATGGCAGTGAAGGTCTCAGAGACACTTTTAACATGATTTGAATAACAGTGGGCAAGTCTCAGAAGAAAGGTGCATAATTTCAGATTAAAAGGCTAGGACACAAGGAGACATGGAGACTATTGACAGTGAGAAATGTGCAGCGACAGAGAAACTCGTCTTTACGAATTGAAAATAAGAATGCTTTATGGCAATAGAGGTGCAGTGTGAGCTACCTAAATATATACGACAGCACCAGCTTATAAGCTGGAAAGAGAATGTCCACCCTTTACATTTCTCAAGGTACTTGTCACACCTAGGCGCAGGAGAAGTGCATTGTTTACATGCAGACTTCGATTAAGGCATGCCATCTGTGATAGAGAACAGATAGTGGAGAGGAAAAATGGTAAAAGGAAAAAATAAACCGAACAGTTAAACGATAAACACAGCCAAATAGAAAGTGAAGTCGCTCAGTCATGTCCGACTCTTTGCGACCCCATGGACCGTAGCCTGTAGACTGTAACCAGGCTCCTCTGTCCTTGGGATTCTCCAGGCAAGAATACTGGAGTGGGTTGCCATTTTCTTCTCTAGATCTTCCTGACCCAGGGATTGAACCCGAGTCTCCCGCATTGTAGGCAGACGCTTTACCATCTGAGCCACCAGGGAAGTCCAGCCAAATAGATCACATGGGGAAAAAAAAGAAAAATAAATATTTAGAAATAACTGAAACATGTAGGGTCTATCTTGCTTAACACATCATTGAACAGAGACGTATTAACATGTTTATTTGTTACCCACATGTAATTGTTTAGTCGCTCAGTCTTGTCACAATCTTTGTGACCCTGTGGACTGTAGCCCACCAGGCTCCTCTGTCCATGGGATTCTCTGGGCAAGAATACTGGAGTGGGTTGCCATTTCCTTCTACAGGGCATCTTCCCGACTCAGGGATCAAACCTGGGTCTCCTGGGTCTCCTGCATCGGCAGGTGGGTTCTTTACCACTGAGCCACCTGGGAAACCCCAAGCCCAAACATTATTGACTGGAGACATGTTCACTTATACAACAAATCGCTGGCCACAGGCATTAGTTTCTGCAAAAAAAAAATCCCTTGGTCAATCATGTGATAACATGAACCCTCCACTCTTGAAAACAAGGTGATTTCTCTTGAAACACTCACCAGGAAGCCCGCACAGGTGATGACGGTGTAGGTGCAGGGATCACGACACTGACACGACACAGTTTTGCCATAGGTTGACCACATGGCCGTGGTAAGGCTTGAAGGTGACAGGTGGCTCCAGACCCGATGGTCTCCATGCAAGTTTCAGATCCACAAAGACTAAGGAGACAGGGCTTCTGTATGGTTTCATATGTGTCATTGAGCTTGTCTTTGCATCCGTAAGAAAGCCAGAGAGCAGAGGTCATAAGGTAGAGTGGACAACAATGGAAGATCTATTTGAAAAAGCAGTGTGTGCATAGGGCTTGTGAAAGAAGATTAGGTGAGGGAAAAGAGTTTGGAGCAGGATATTAGAACCCAGCGGAGAGGGCAGTGGCACCCCACTCCAGTACTCTTGCCTGGATAATCCCATGGACGAAGGAGCCTGGTGGGCTACAGTCCATGGGGTTGCTAGGAGTCAGACACGACTGAGAGACTTCACTTTCAGTTTTCACTTTCAGGCACTGGAGAAGGCAATGGCAACCCACTCCAGTGTTCTTGCCTGGAGAATCCCAGGGACGGGGGAGCCTGGTGGGCTGCCGTCTATGGGGTCGCACAGAGTCGGACACGCCTGAAGCGACTTAGCAGCAGCGGCAGCAGCAGCATTAGAACCGAGACAGTCTGGAAATAAGCAGGCAAGAAGATCCATAGAGTGTGAGGCCAACAGACATGGGAATAAAGATACACTTGTCCTCTGGAGTGTCTCCACTCAAGACACAAGTTGATGGTACTGTAGCTTCCATTTCTTCTTTCAAGTTTCAACATGGCAGACTTTGAAATAGCTTGATGACCCAGCTAGGGGGAATAACCAATTGTTTCATATGGTGAGAAAGGTACAAAAGCTCAGTACGGTTTAAAACCAGATTTCCTTTCACTAAATTAAGTTGCAAGGCCCCCAAATTAAGTAAATGTGCTAGTTTTTAACCTCATGAACTAGACATAAGACATGCTCAGACAGTAAAGAATCTGCCTGCAGTTCAGGAGATATGAGTTTGATCCCTGGGTCCAGAAGATCCCCTGGAGGAGGAAATGGCAACCCATTCCAGTATTCTTGCCTGGGAAATATCACGGACAGAGGAGACTGGTGGACTACATCCCATGGGATACTGAAGAGTCAGAAATGACTTAGCAACTAAACAACAACAACATGACGTGTTTTGCTTCATGATCCTGCTGACACCCCAAATTTACAACAATGTGTGAGATATTTTGAGGGTTACCATGTCCTGAGGTCCAGTGGACTTCCAAACTTGTGAGCACTGGTTGACCTGGAAGGGTTAATGTGTGTTTGGATCTCAGACTCAATACAAGTTTTAGCTCACCACAGGCATCTTAGCACGCCCCTTGAAATTCCTTTTATGAAAACATGGGGACAGCATCACTTTGAAGCACGCAATCATTTTATGACTCGCCTGGGAGTTTCAGCGTCCTGCCCATCACGTTTCTTCTGGCTGTATGTTGGACTTCTTGGGGACAGGCATCCTGAGGCAAAGGGATGCAGCATGGTCATGAGGCTACACTGAGGTGTCCTCTATGGAGCGGGCTACTTGGGGTCTGTAGTGTTTTGCCATCTTGGTAAGTCAGCGGGTAACTCACCCGCAAAGTCAGACACCTCAGCCTTTGGGACAAAAGTAAGGAATGCTGTCTAACAACTCCTCCGAATACTGCAGCCCAGCATTCAGGAACTTAGAGAAATAAATCGTGGCAGTGAAACGCCAGCTTTCTACCCAAAGAGGTCATCTCACGAGACCACCGTAGCCGTGTCCTGTCAAGGCAACACACACAGCTTCAGTTTCAGCCAGATACGCTCTTAGTAGCAGGGCGTATCTAATTCATTCCACAGGAACTATACCTTGATGAGATCAGTTTACCTTTGTGAGTGTCACTGATGTTGACAGTTACACCTTCCGATATTTTTATTGGTGAAACTTGATATTATTGTGTCTAATTATTTTACATGTGTTTACTACCTGGTTCCTATGGGGCAGACACTAATGGAATTTTATATCTTTTATTTTATAAGCTCTAGTGTTTTTTTTTTTCTTGTTCAACTCACTAAAGTGATAAGTAGCTAACCATAATTAGTTGGTTTATGCTTTATGAAATAATTCTGAAAAGTCAGGAATGAATATAAAACTCATGTTTCTATATGGTATGTGTGTGTATATGTTTTTGTGCCAGTAACAGTATAAAGGGCAATTTCAATGTATTGAAATCTCTCTAACCCAGTGGACTGGGCTAAAATGCAATTCAGATAGAGTTCATAGATTATGACAGTTAAAAAAAGAAATGATTTCCCAATGTTCCCATGTCAAGTTCTTATCTTTCCTTTTAATTATCAGTATTAAATATTTGATAAAGCTTTCATTGAGTGTTTATAGTCCGTGCAGCATTATGGAATTAGAACAAAAACAGTAAGACAGTTTCTGAATCTAAAATGTAAAACTGTGAGCATAAAGACTATTTGAGAATACTTGAACCATCTAGAGAAAGAAAAAAAAAAACATGTAACAATCAAAAACGGTATTTTAGATAAGAGTATTTAGAGCTGAATAGGATTACTGGATGAAAGTCTTTTCTTAGAAATCCATTATAAGCTGCATCTTTTAAAGCATTGTAGCTACCAAAATCAAGAAGTCCTTTCACACAGAACTGGAAAACATCTCAGAGAGGAGTACACAGCAAAACTCAACTGCAAACAGTATCACTCTTTGATTCCTCAGAGTCCGATGCAGTGATTGCTCAATTTGTTTGCTATTTTCCCCTTTACTAACAGAAACAAATCTCTTCCAAGTTTATGTTTGTTGCTTATGAAATAATTAACTGCTTCAGACATTTCATATGTGCGCACCTGATTTTAAGTATTGAAATGGAACGACTCTTGGTAGACTCTGACTTTAACGCTTATAGAATTCATAGTGTGATGTGTGCAGTGGTTCAGTCATTAGTTCGTTCGTGTTCCACCCTGGTGACCCCGTGGACTGTAGCCCACCAGGCTCCTCTGTCCATGGGGATTCTCCAGGCAGGAATACTGGAGTGGGTTGCTGTTTCCTTCTCCAGGGGATCTTCCCGACCCAGGGATCAAACCTGGGTATCCTGCATGGCACGCAGATTCTTTACCAACTTGGCTCTGGGTCACATATTATTTCTTACCAAATGTTTAAAAATTATTTTTTGTCACAGTTAAGATCTATGCCCTAAGTCATATTTTGAAATAATGACAATAACATGTCTTTTTCCCTTTAATTTTCTACTAAGTAGCATTCTACTCTTACGGAAGAGTCTTCCCTGGTAGCTCAGGCAGTAAAAAATCTGCCTGCCAATGCGGGAGACCCAGGTTCAGTCCCTGGGTTGGGAAGATCCCCTGGAGAAGGGAATGGCAACCAACTCCAGTATTCTTGCCTGGAGAACCCCATGGACAGAGGAGCCTGGTGGGCTACAGTCCATGGGGTTGCAAAGAGTCAGACATGACTGAGTGATTAACATTTTCCCTTAACAAAGAAGAAAGGATAAATGAAGATTTGGGTTAGGAGAGAAACCAAAGTGAATTTAACTTCAGGTGGGAATAGCTAACATCTAAAGAGGGGGCGCCCACAATTTGTTAATGTCCATGGAGAGTGTGGGGTGCAGATGCGTGTGTGTGTGTGTGTGTTTGTGTGTGTGTGTGTGTGTGTGTGTGTGTGTGAAGATCAGGACAGCATGTTGACTCAGAGCACCTCCACCACCTACATGCTTGCTCTTTCTGTTGGGAAAACCAGGATAAGAGGCTTGTGCAAGCTTCCTGATGGGAAGGACAGGGTGTAGGGAGACCTGGGTCTAGTGGGCAGTGGCCATGATCACTCAAACTTCCATTGTCTGCTGACAGGTGGGGCTGTGTTCATTCCCTGTTACTGGTTTGGCTTGAGGCCACTGAGTCCTAGATTCTATGGGCTTCTATTTGTTGTTATTCAGTCGCTCAGTCCTGTCTGACTCTTTGTGACCCCATGGACTGCAGCACGCCGGGCCTCCCTGTCCATCACCAACTCCCGAAGCTTGCTCACACTCATGTCCATCGCATTGGTGATGCCATCCCACCATCTCATCCTCTGTCGTCCCCTCCTCCTCTCGCCTTCAATCTTTCCCAGTATCAGAGTCTTTTCGAATGAGTTGGCTGTTTGCATCAGGTGGCCAAAGGATTGGACTGTGGGCTTCTGTAGTAGGGCTGTTGGTGACCTCTAAGTGGACTTATGCCAAGATGCATCTCCCAGGACTGCTGCTGCCTTTGGCAATCTACTGCCATCCCACGCCTGTGCAGGAGGCCCTCAAACACTCAGAGGCTGGTCTGGCTTAGTCTCCTGTGGGGTCTCACTGCTCCTTTCTCCTGGGCTCTGGTGTGCACATGTTTCAGTGCTGGTCTCTCAGATCATCCCACCCTCGCCTTCTCCCACAGAGTCCAAAAGTCTGTTCTGTACATCTGTGTTTCTTTTACTGTCCTGCTTATAGGGTCATCGCTACCATCTTTCTAAATTCAATATACATGCGTTAATATACTGTATTGGTGTTTTTCTTTCTGACTTATGTCACTCTGTATAATAGGCTCCGGTTTCATGCACCTCATTAGAACTGATTCAAATGCATTCCTTTTTATAGCTGAGTAACATCCCACTGTGTATATGTACACCAGCTTTCTTATCCATTCGTCTGCCGATGGACATCTAGTTTGCTTCCATGTCCTGGCTATTGTAAACAGTGCTGCAATGAACATTGGGTTACACGTGTTTCCTTCGATTCTGAACACCCTCATCTTTTTATAGTCTTTCTCCCTGCCTTTTTGCAGGAGGTACATCCTCAGATACAATGTTGAATCAGTGCAGCATTATCTTTTTCTCTGAGTACTACTGATTCTCGCAGAATGTTGAGAAGCGAATACTTTATGAAGTAAAAGAAGCCCCCTCCTAGCATTAGTCTCCTAAAGATATTCCTGTAATCAGGGACTGGTGTTCCTTTGGGGAGATTAGTTTTTAAAATAGTTGAATGTTAAAACACTTGCCAATGTAGAGAAATGAGTATAATGAATATACTCACTACTGACCTTCAGATTTAGAAACAGCTTGTTTCAAAGCTGCTCCCCGCTCCTCCCACCACCCTGGAAAATGTCGTGCATTGTAGCTAATGATCTAGTCATGTCACGATTAGAGTGTCTCCTGGGTTGTATTGGGCTGTTTCATGGTTTATATACATAGTCTGTGGGATATAAAATGATGCATTATAATTTTCTTAAACCTCTACCAAGAAATTACCTAATGTTTCAGTGTATATTATTGACTGTTTATGCTTTTCTTTCTTTCTTCCTGACCAAGCTTGTCAGTATTTTCCCCATTACTACTTTTCCCATAAGGAAATTTGTTAGCTATACTATCGATTTCTCCCAGGCATTCCACAGTAAGTCACGTGGTTATTTTCTTCTGTGTTTCCTTGTCAGTTCTTTCTTGCTGCTCTCCTTTGCATTTAATCTAGGTTTTCCAACTTTTAATTACTTTGTCTTTTATCAGTTTGGTTCAGTTCAGTCGCTCAGTCATGTCCGACTCTTTGCGACCTCATGAACCGCAGCACACCGGGCCTCCCTGTCCATCACCGACTCCCAGAGTTCACCCAAACCCATGTCCATTGAGTCGGTGATGCCATCCAACCATCTCATCCTCTGTCGTCCCCTTCTCCTCCTGCCCTCAATCTTTCCCAGCATCAGTGTCTTTTATATTTCTCCTTTAAAATTCATCACATTAAAAATTAAATTTTGTAAACTTAGTTCCCTTTAGCTTTACTTCACATGACTTGGTGTAGGATGTTGTCGGTGTTTCTGGATTCTGCTTATTTTCTGATTCTGTTTTTCTTTTGACTACCCTGAATTGCTTAGAAGTATGTGCTTCATGATCCAAGCCAATGACATGTTTTTCACTGATGTTTTATCAATTTCTAATTGTACTACAGTGTTGTCAAGTTCACATTTTAATTGTGTTATTCTGTTGCTGAGTGTCAGAGTACTGGTCAGGGCAGTACGTTTGTTATTATTGCCAGTGTGCAATGTTCTGTCAAAGTTCATTGGTACAGGCCTTTGAATATTCCATGTTGTATCTACATCTCTGTTCTAAATACCTTTCTGCTTGTCAAATATGTTCAGAGAGAGATATATTTAAATCTAACACTGATTTTGGACTTCTCAGTTTTTCTATTTCCTTCTGGCTATGTATGTTTGTGTTTGAGTGTGTGTGTGTGTGTGTGTGTGTGTGTCTGGGTGTGTGTCTGGGTGTGTGTCTGGGTGTGTATGTGTGTGAGAGAGCATTTATTATTTTGTTAGGTGAAGACACGATCAGAACCTTAGTGGTTTCTTATTTGTCTTTTATTACAAGTTTCTGTGAGTTGTGGGTGTGTTTGAGAGAACATTTACTGTTTTGTTAGGTGAAGGCAAGACCAGAATTCTAGTGATTTTTTTTTTGTCTTTTATTAAAAATTTCTGGGAGTTGTGGGTGTATATGAGAGAGCATTTACTGTTTTGCTAGGTGAAGGCAAGATTAGAATATTAGTGATTTTTCTGTTTTTCTGTCCTTTATTACAAATTTCTGGGAGTTGTGTCTGTGTGGGCGTGTATGGGTGTGCATGTCTCTGTATGTGTGTATGTGTATTTGAGAGAGCATTTACTAGTTTGTTAGGTGAAAGAAAGATCAGAATTTTAGTGATTGTCTTTTATTACAGATTTCTGGGAATTGTGTGTGTGTAAGTGTGTGCATGTGTGTATGGGTGTGCATGTCTGTATTTATGTGTATGTGTGTAAGAGAGCATTTACTAGTTTGTTAGGTGGAAGCAAAATCAGAATTTTAGTGATTTTTTTTTTTTTGGTTTTTATTACAAATTTCTGGGAGTTTCTTTTTGCTTGACAACAGTGGTGCTCTGTAGACCTTGCAATGCAGAGCTGGGGAAATGGCAGCCCTCAGGCTCCAAGAAATTCTGAGAGTAGGTTTACTCTTTCATTAATAAAAATAGTAAGACTTCTCTTTCCATAAGGCTCGCTACCCAGTATTGTAAGTAACATGCAGAGCAGTCTGTCCTCATGAGAGTAACTCACTCTAGCTGAATGCCTGAGTGTCCTCAGGCTGCTGAGTAATGGAGACGTAGACAGAGTTAGCACAGAGAAGGTATCCGTCGTTCAAGAAAATGAAGACCATGGATTTATGTAGATGAAAATTGCTGCCTTTTTCCCTGCAGAAGAGAAACACGCACACACAAACACACACTCACTCACTATAAATGTGGTCTGAATTGTAAATATGGGCTTCACCCACCATACAGTACACACACGCTCATGCCAACACAGAGACACCATTTCATATCACGCTGTTATTTACAGAATGATCTGTTAATGCTGATGGTTGACCTCCTCCAGGGTTTCTGCTTCAGTGAACAAGACTTGGCCATAGATCAGCACAGGAGTGAGGCAATGGCCAAAGTCCAGGCTTTTCCCCAGCTTACGACAGTCAGCTCTACTGCAGGATGAACCTCGGTTGTGGGGAAATCGCAGCTGTGGGCCCCTCGCCAGGAGGAGTCGCTTCTGCAGGAGAGAATTGTTCCTCCTCTCGGTCCAGCTGCCTTCTCTCCTCTCCGTCTGTACTTCACGGCTCTGAACCACTGCAGCATTCATTCTAGAGATGTGTGGTTTTTCCAATACCTGTCCCAGTGGTTAATTCATAACAGGTGGGGCAGATGTGTGTGCATACATTTGTAACTATGTGCTGTGCATATATATATGTAAAGTGAAGTGATACGGGGTTATGCTGGGCTCTGTCCACTGACTGGTGTCCTTAGAAGGGAGAGAAAGACTTGGATACACAGAGATGGGAGAAGCCACGTGAAGATGGAGGCAGAGACAGGAGGGAGGCAGCCACAAGCCCAGGGACTCCCGGAGCCCCCCAGAAGGTGGAAGAGGTGGGAAGGATCGTCCCCTGGAGACTCCGGAGGGAGTGGGACCATGCCCACACCTTGATTTCTAACCTTTGCCCTCCAGAAATAAGGGGAATGCATTTGTTATTTTACACATCTCTCTAGTAGTTTTAAGCCAACAGCTTTGTAGTGATTTTTTATAGTAGCTACAAAAAACTCATACAGGTTGCATACATGGACATAGATATGTTCATATATATATATACACACACATATTTTAATATATTTGTATATTTCAAATTTTACTGTATATAACTCTATATATACATTCTTTTTGTTTGGAAAATTGCTAGTTTGCCAGCATTTTCTGGCACTCAATTGATAATATGTGTGATGGACATATATGTGCATACACACACACATACACACACGCAGTGAAAATATGTATTATTGGAATGGTATCTGGAAAAGGTCAGAAATTTGGGTCGTTAGTAGATACTCATTCCTTTCCAAAATGTCCGTAAGACGTTTGGTCTGTAAGACGCTCATTTCACACCAGACGATCCTTCATGTTTGGTCCTCTTCAAAACATCCATGTTCGTATTCAGTCCTTGCCAAATGGGTTTTAGACAAGACCAGCCATCCCAGAGAGAGGGGAGCCTGGTGTGCTGCCATATGTGGGGCTGTACAGAGTCAGACATGACTGAAGCGACTTAGCAGCAGCAGCAGCTATCAAGGACCCTTCGGTGTGGAGCAGTTGTCTAAGGGTCATGTTGGGCAGCACCAAATGTGACCAGGCATCAGGGACCTTTTGGTGTGGAACAAATATCTCAGGGTCATTTTTGACAGGACCAGATATGACCAGATATCAGGGACCTTTTGTTATGGAGCAGTTGTCTTAGGGGATCTTGAGTATGTTTTAGCTGCTCAGTCATGTGTCCAACTCTTTGTGATTCCATGGACTGTAGCCCCGCCAGGCTCCTCTGTCCATGGGATTCTCCAGGCAAGAATACTGGAGTGGGTTGCCATTTCCTCCTCCAGGGGATCTTCCCGAACCAGGGATCAAACCCAGTCTCCTCCACTGCAGACGGATTCTTTACCATCCGAGCTGCCAGGAAAGCCTTAGACAAATTGAAAGTTGCTCCGTCATGTGTGACTCTGTGACCCCAAGGAATATACAGTCCATGGAATTCTCCAGGCCAGAATCCTGGAGTGGATAGCCTTTCCCTTCTCCAGGCGATCTTTCCAACCCAGAGATCGAACCCAGGTCTCCTGCATTGCGGGCGGATTCTTTACCAGCTGAGCCACAAGGGAAGCCCAAGAATACTGGAGTGGGTAGCCTTTCCCTTCTCCAGGGGATCTTCCTGAGCCAGGAACGGAACCGGGGTCTCCTGCATTGTAGGCAGGTTCTTTACCAGCTGAGCTGTCAGGGAGCCCAGGGAAGCCTTAGGGTGGCAGTACATAAAATGGCAGTAAAGACAGACAGATATCAAGTCCCTTTTGGCGTGGACCAGATATCTTAGGGGCACTTTGGACAGGACCCCCTGTCCTAAGATAGCCCAGGCGACTCTTCTCATTGCTCAGCTTCCGTTTTCACTTCAGATTTTCTAGTCTTTCCCATGTGGATGCTTCAGCTGTTGTTATGAACCACCCTTCGATGAATTTGTCATGGGTTTAGGTGACATCATGAAAGTCTGTCCTTTGGTGAATGGCCGTCAGCTCACGCACCCCATTGTCCCAGCCAGTGTCCCCCGTCCCCGAGAGCGGCAGGCACGGACCTCCCGTCTCTGCACACCTGTGACGGCCTGCGTCCCCCTCAGAGTGTCTTCGCAAGGAGAGTGTGTCCCCTGGTTCCCGAGAGGCCACAGACACCCCTTTTTCCCAGTAACAGGGCAGGTAGCAGGAAAGCTGTAGGTGCTCAGCAGAATGCGTGTGGTCGAGATGCATCGCTCCCGAGAGTAGCACCTGAGGCGGACCTTGCGATATGTGCATGGGCTTCTCAAGACTACTTCGCCCCTGCCCGCCTCTCCTGCTATGCTCGGAATCATGTGTACAAGGAACCCTGCCTTCTGCCCTCTGCGATGTAAACGTGACCCAAGTCATACGAGCTATGCACAAAAGGAAATAACAGGGAGGGTGACATTGCAGGTGCTTGTTGTAAAAAATACGTGATTTCTGACCAACGAATGTATTTTGGAGGTGCTTAGAAAGGTAGATGTATAGAAATGTCCACAAGGAAGGTTGGGTTTAGAAATTGTACATATTCTCTGAAGCCACATAAGTGGGGCAGTGGCCCTAGCGGAGGGGATGGTGAAGCAGAAGGGAGTGTGTTTAAGGGAGCTTTTCTTGGGGAGGAGGCAGGTCACCCGGCCGTGGCTGGAGAATCTGACGGCTGGAAACATGGGCGGGAGAACATGGTGGCCCGTGTGTACAGAAGCCTGAGGTGGGGGCAGGGGTCAGGCAAGGTGTAGTCACATTTCTCCGTCTGCTCAGGGCAATTCCGAGACAAAGTCTCCATGCCCGAATGATCCCCAGGCCATGCAGTCTCTTTGTGAAGATGACTGTGGGCATCTTCTAATGACCGTGCACACTGTGTGATGCTTGGTGCTGGTATTTTGCACACATTCGTCCATTGACGACACATCAGTTGTGCAAGGCGGGTGAGGCTAGCAAGTGGACTTGCTTGGGACGGCCTGTGTCCCCAGTCCCTGCCCCTTTGTGGGTAACAATCCCTTTTCTTTGCGCTTTGTCGCTCCCCTTTGGAAGTAGCAATCCCCTTTATTACTTTGTGCTTCACCACCTTTCTTTGAAACCTCGCGATCACAGCATTGTTTATCCCTCTGTAGCAGTCGCTTCAAGCTCTGCAGGACCAGCTGCAGTTGGAAACTCAGCTGCAGAGACTCAAAACAGAGAGGACTCAACGGACATGGGTGGAGATTTTAGCAGCCCTCTCTCAGTAACAGGGAGATGCAGGATCCGTAGATTATGAATAGGCAAGATTGCAAGAGCCTATTGACCTCGTGCCGTCAAATGTCATTTATTTATTTGTGGCTGTGCCAGGTCTTCGTTACAGCTCGGGTGTGTCTCTAGTTGCGGGGAGCAGGGGCTGCAGTCCAGCTGTGGTTTGCAAGCTTCTCATTGCAGGGACTTCCGCTGCAGGGCACGGGCTGTGGGGCCTGCGGGCTGCAGCAGTCAGAGCGCATGGGCTCCGCAGTTGTGGCCCCCAGGCTCTGGTGCTCAGCCTCAGTGCTTGTGGCACATGGGCTTCGCTGTCCCGAGGCATGCGGGCTCTTCCTGGACCAGGGATCGAGCCCACGCCTCCTGCATTGGCAGGTGGATTCTTCACCACTGAGACACCAGAGTCGGCTCATTTACATTTAGAGTTACAAAATTCTTCACTTCCTCGGAAGGAAAGATGGCATTAAAACCATGTTTAAAAGATGGTCTTTCTGCTTTAACACCAGGAAGAAGAAATGATGGAATATAAGCAAACACTAGACTCCTCAGTTTTCAGATTTCCCTGGCTATACTTGGTTTTCTCATTGTCTGAAAATATTTTTATTCTAATGCATTATCTTCAGCATCTACTTATACTTCCACACATTAGATAGAGGGAAGAAATGTGAAAAAACAGATTGTCTGTAGGCTGTACGTAGGTCCAACTTTCATGTTTTGCCAGGCTACGTCTGCTTGTATGTGTGTTCTAGTTTTTGGATTTCTCTAAAGCTGGTTACTCTACATCTTGATTCTGTTGTAAATTCAATATAGTTTCCAGATCAATCCATACCACTGTCAGAATATTCTTTTATTACCGCTGCTACATGGTGAAATATTGTTATGACAAACAATTAGCATAACCAAATACTAACAATTCAGGACACAGGAGACAGGGACTCAAGTGAAAAATGCATTAAGACAGATGTCTTTGTGTGTAGGGGTGATATTAACAAACCGCATTCTAGACAAAGACTACACAATGTCAGAAATAATTAATGATAATCTAGCCAAACAAACGTGATAACACTGTACTGCATGTCAGCATACCAACAGGTTTAATCATGAACCTCATACATCTCACTCTTTTTATTATCTTATAAGACAGTAAATTATTAGATTGACTTTTCCACTTTTCAACTCTATCACACAGCTTTATTGCCATCCCCGCTATCACAATAAATTACCAATTATTATCAAGATAATGTAACCAGTTTTGTGCCACGGGTCTTTATGATCACAGTTTCCCTTTACGAAAATGCCCTAATTTGACAGATAAATGTATGATAGAGTTTACAGTTGGATTGAGGCAAAAGTGTAAATGCATACAATTTTAGTGACACATACACACATAGAAATAGCAATATTTCCTACAGTGTTATATAGCTTGCTTCTCTGTTTTAATTTTGTCGAGAGAATTAATAAGCAGACCGGAAGGTGACTCACACCTTTCGGGGGAGTCACATAACTTTCTCGTTTCAAGTCTGAAAATTTTAAAATTGGTTTATTATGGAGTTAGCAGTCCAAGCACAGAACGGTTCATTACGTATCAGCAGGTCTGCTTAGTTATGTTTTCCCAGCCACCATTGAAGCTTTCTCCTGTGTCAGCTTTATTAAGTGGTTTTATGGCAGTTCATCTATACTACAATTTATAATTTGTTATAAGGGGTATGTGTAGAAGGACACTTAGGTGTGGTGAATGACACGAAAGTACAGATTTGTAGCGTGTTTCCCAGCCATGGATAGCTCCAAGGGAGGCATCATCATGGGCCACTCCTCCAGGGGTGAAACCAGATGCAGAAACCAATTCTCCAGTCATTTCTGACCCTTGATGGTGACACACACGTTGCATTCAACCTAGACATAGAAACAGAAAATATTTTTGTTGAAAAAATTCCATCAAGCCACAAATTATTATTAGTGATAAAAGTAACACTGTTGGACTATAAAGTTATAGTTGGACTATAATATAATATAATTGGACTATAAAGTCAAACTCATAATCTAGTTGGGCTATAAAGTTTATAGTCTGTAAAGATATAGTTGGACTATAAAGAAATCTGAGCGCTGAAGATTTGATGCTTTTGAACTGTGGTGTTGGAGAGGACTCTTGAGAGTCCCTTGAACTGCAAGGAGATCCAACCAGTCCATCCTAAAGGAAATCAGTCCTGAATATTCATTGGAAGGACTGGTGCTGAAGCTCCAATTCTTTGGCCACCTGATGCGAAGGACTGACTCACTGGAAAAGACCCTGATGCTGGGAAAGATTGAAGGCAGGAGAAGGGGACGACAGAGGATGAGATGGTTGGATGGCATGACCGACTCGATGGACGTGAGTTTGAGCAAGCTCCGGGAGATGGTGATGGACAGGGAAGCCGGGCGTGCTGCAGTTCATGGGGTCACAAAGAGTAGGACATGACTGAGTGACTGAACTGAACTGAACTGAGTGATAAAAATTCATAGGTGATAGCCCTTGGCTCCTTACTGAATTCATTGTTAAGAACATTCTCTAAGCATTATATTAAAAAAAAAAAAATTGTTTCGCTCTTCTGGGTCCTAGGTGTGCCATGCAGAATCTGGAGTTGTGGCATGCCAACTGTCAGTTACGATACGGGGGATCTAGTTGCTGAACCAGGGATTGAACCAGAGCCCCCTGCATTGGGAACGAGGAATCCTAGCTACTGGACCACGAGGGAGGTCCCTCTCTCAGCACTCTTGTTGGCTTTTCATGTTAACTCTGTGAGCTGGGGATCGTTGTTATCCCATTTCACAGATGGGGAAATTGAGGCTTTGAGTGGTGAAAAAGCAGTATTTATTGTTAACCGTTTACTGATTGCCTGGGCCAGTGAGGAACTCAGAGTGAAAGTGGGGTTTTAAAGGAGACAGGTTTATATTGAACTGCTTTCCATTTGTAAAAAAAAGGTTCTACTACTTCTTCTTTTTTACAATTTATTTATTTTAGTTGGAGGCTAATTACTCTACAATATTGTGGTGGTTTTTGCCGTACATTGACATGCGTCAGCCATGGGTGTACATGTGTCCCCCATCCTGAACCCTCCTCCCACTTCCCTCCTCACCCCATCCCTCTGGGCTGCCCCAGAGCACTGGCTTTGAGTGCCCTGCTTCACGCATCGAACTTGGGCTGGTCCTCTGTTTCACATATGGCAATATACATGTTTCGGTGCTATTCTCTCAAACCATCCCACCGTCACCTTCTCCCACAGAGTCCAAAAGTCTGTTCTTTACACCTGTGTCTCTTTTGCTGTCTTGCATATAGAGTCATCGTTACCATCTTTCTAAATTCCATATATAGTCATTAATATACTGCGTTGGTGTTTTTCTTTCTGGCTTTACTCTGTATGATAGGCTCCAGTTTCATCCACCTCATTAGAGCTGACTCAAGTGTGTTATTTTTTATAGTTGAGTAATATTCCATTGTGTATATGTACCACAACTTCCTTATCCATTCATCTGCTGATGGGCATCTAAGTCGCTTCCGTGTCCTGGCAGTTATAAACAGTGCTGCGATGAACACGGGGGTACACGTGTCTCTTTCAATTCTGGATTCCTCAGTGTGTATGCCCAGCAGTGGGATTGCTGGGTCATATGGCAGTTCTCTTTCTAGTTTTTTAAGGCGTCTCCACACTGTTCTCCATGGCGGCTGTACTAGTTTCTATTCCCACCAACAGTGTGAGAGGGTTCCCTTTTCTCCACACCTTCTCCAGCATTATTGTTCGTAGACTTGTTGACGGCAGCCATCCTGACTGGTGTGAGATCATACCTCACTGTGGTTTTGATTTGCATTTCTCTGATAATGAGTGACTTTGAGCATCTTACTATGTGTTTGTTAGCCATGTGTATGTATTCCTTGGGAAATGTCTGCTTAGTTCTTTGGCCCACTTTTTGATTGGGTCATTTATTTTTATTTTACTGAGCTGCATGAGCTGCTTGTGTATTTTAGAGATTAATTCTTTGTCAGTTGTTTTATTTGCTATCATTTTCTCCCATTCTGAAGGCTGTCTTTTCACGTTTCTTATACTTTCCTTTGTTGTGCAAAAGCTTTTAAGTTTAATTAGGTCCCATTTGATAATTTTTGCTTTTACTTCCATTACTCTAGGAAGTGGGTCATAGAGGATCCTGCTGTGATTTATGTCATCGACTATTCTGCCTGTGTTTTTCTCTAAGAGTTCTATATTTTCTGGTCTTACATTTAGGTCTTTAATCCATTTTGAGTTTATTGTTGTATATGGTGTTAGAAAGTATTCTAGTTTCATTCTCTTACAGGTGGTTGACCACTTTTCCCAGCACCACTGGTTAAAGAGATTGTCTTTTCTCCATTGTATATTTTGCCTCCTTTGTCAAAGATAAGGTATCCATAGACACATGGATTCATCTCTGGGCTTTCTATTTTGTTCCATTGATCTGTATTTCTGTCTTTGTGCCAGTAGTATACTGTCTTGATGACTGTAGCTTTGTAGTATAGTCTGAAGTCAGGAAGGTTGATCTACTTCTAATATGTCGGTCCAGAAGGGTTATTTTGATGATCAAACAGGGTAATAATTGTAAAGCCCTTAGAACAATTGTTGATGTGGTCCTTGGTAATGCAGTTCTTTTTATGTGTGTGTGTGTGTAGAGAGAGCGAGCGAGAATTATTGAAGCCACATGTATTATTTTACCTGACCATCCTTATCTGTTTGTAACAGATGGCAATTTTCTTTGAAATATACAATACTATTGTCATACTCAACAAAATGATCAATAATTCCTTAATATAATAAGGAAACTGTGTTCAGTTTCCTCAATTATTGTTGAAGGTTTTGTTGAAGACTGTTGGTTAACGATTGTGCTTGTACACCATTCATTTCTATCTTCCCTTATTAACATCTGTGTTTATGCTTGGAAAGAGGTCTACCCCATCTGGGAGCAAGTTGATTCTTTGAGATAATGCAAGATGTCAAGCATGTGCTGTTAAAAATAGCAACAAAATAAGCTTTGTTGTTTGCTGAAGATATTGCTTCTGCTAGTGTATGTGAGGTGAATGGACCAATCCATTTATGTAATAAATACCTAAGTGATACTATAAATCATTTTTGTCAGGTTCACGGACGCTCATCCCACGTGAGATTTTTGTCAGGTTCACGGACGCTCATCCCACGTGAGATTTTTGTTGTGGGATAATCATTTTCTCTATTGTATGTGTCTGATCAGATACAGAATACAGAGGAAGCCACCTAGTCATACAGCTTAAAAAAAATTATTCACCTATTTTTGGTTGTCCACTGCTGCGAGGGTTCTTTCTGGTTGCAGTGCGAGCGCTTCTCCTCGTGCTGGCTTCTCACGCGGCTTTAGTAGTTGCGGCTCTCAGGTTCTAGAGCACAGGGTCACTTGTTATGGTACCCGGCGAGAGGCAATGAAAATTTCAACTACTGCTTAAAAATAAAAAGTAATTGTGTAACACTCTAAAAGATGCTTACTATCTTCTTCTGCCCTCAGGACCAATTTTAGTGTACCCAATTTCTATACTCCTGTGTTTCTTTAAAAAAAGAAAAAGTGATAAAACTTCTCCAATTAACCTCTTTTAAATTTTCCCATATACCCTTACAGGAACTCCTTCAGTGAAAAAAAAAAAAAAAAGACGAGTATACTATTTTTAAGAAAAAGGTATCTTAGCTCTTGTTAATTTGGCAAACATTTAGCCAGCTTGTGGGTCCTAGGAGACCCCAAGAGATAACCAGCTTTCCATGATCTGTCTTTGAGTATTTGCAGCAATCCATGGAAAACTCTGGAACTCTCATTCTCTAATTGGTTTCTTTCTTTCTGTAAAAATATTAATTTTCTTTATTTGGCTGGACCAGGTCTCGGTTGTGTCACGCAAACCCTGAGTTGCAGCATTGTGGGATCCAGCTCCACAACCAGGGATCGGACCCTCAGATTCACTAGAGTGAAGTGAATTGCCTCTGTGTATACATATGTCACCTCTGTACATGACATACAAACCCGCACATTCACTAGAGTGAAGTGAATTGCCTCTGTGTATACCTCTGTGAGCGGAGTTCCCTGAGCTGTCCACCAGGTGCTTGCTGGTTCTCCGTGTTAAACATAGCAGCGTGTCCATGTCCATCCCAGACTCCCTGACTGTCCCTTCCCCCATCCTTCCCCCTGGTGACGATCAGGTTATCACAGAGTACTGAGCAGAGTTCCCTGAGCTGTCCAGCAGGTCCTTGCTGGTTCTCCGTGGTAAACACAGCCGTGTGTCCACTTCCATCCCAGGCTCCCTGACTGTCCCTCCCCCATCCTTCCCCCTGGGGACCATCAGGTTATCACAGAGTCTTGAGCAGACTTCCCTAGGCTGGCGAGCAGGTCCTTGCTGGTTCTCCATGTTAAACACAGCCGTGTGTCCATGTCCATCCCAGACTCCCTGACTGTCCTTCCCCCCATCCTTCCCCCTGGGGACCATCAAGTTATTACAGAGTATTGAGCAGAGTTCCCCGGGCTGTCCAGCAGGTCCTTGCTGGTTCTCCATGTTACATACAGCCGTGTGTCCATGTCCATCCCAGACTCCCTGACTGTCCCTTCCCCCATCCTTCCCCCTGGGGACCACCAGGTTATCACAGAGTCTTGAGCAGACTTCCCTGGGCTGGCCAGCAGGTCCTTGCTGGTTCTCCATGTTAAACACAGCCGTGTGTCCACGTCCATCCCAGACTCCCTGACTGTCCCTTCCCCCATCCTTCCCCCTGGTGACCATCAGGTTATCACAGAGTGTTGACCAGAGTTCCCTGAGCTGGCCAGCAGGTCCTTGCTGGTTCTCCGTGGTAAACACAGCCGTGTGTCCATGTCCATCCCAGACTCCCTGACTATCCCTCCCCCATCCTTCCCCCTGGTGACCATCAGGTTATTACAGAGTACTGAGCAGAGTTCCCTGGCCTGGCCAGCAGGTCCTTGCTGGTTCTCCATGTTAAACACAGCCGTGTGTCCACGTCCATCCCAGACTCCCTGACTGTCCCTTCCCCCATCCTTCCCCCTGGGGACCATAAGGTTATCACAGAGTATTGAGCAGAGTTCCCTGTGCTGGCCAGCAGGTCCTTGCTGGTTCTCCATGTTAAACACAGCCGTGTGTCCACGTCCATCCCAGACTCCCTGACTGTCCCTTCCCCCATCCTTCCCCCTGGTGACCATCAGGTTATCACAGAGTGTTGACCAGAGTTCCCTGAGCTGGCCAGCAGGTCCTTGCTGGTTCTCCATGTTAAACACAGCCGTGTGTCCACGTCCATCCCAGACTCCCTGACTGTCCCTTCCCCCATCCTTCCCCCTGGTGACCATCAGATTATTACAGGGTATTGAGCAGAGTTCCCTGGGCTGTCCAGCAGGTCCTTGCTGGTTCTCCATGGTAAACACAGCAGCGTGTCCACGTCCATCCCAGACTCCCTGACTGTCCCTTCCCCCATCCTTCCCCCTGGGGACCATAAGGTTATTACAGAGTACTGAGCAGAGTTCCCTGGTCTGTCCAGCAGGTCCTTGCTGGTTCACCATGTGAAGTACAGTCGTGTGTCCACCACTAAGTTATTCTGACACATTATGCATCCATCCTGGGAATCACTAAACTTCTCAGTGGTTTGCTTTTGTTTGTTTTCATTTGCAAAGCTTACTTTCTTTGTGCTGTAAAGTTCTGTGACTTTTGACAGATGCATAGTCTCATGTATTTACCAGGAGCGCATCATATGAAATAGCTGTGCATTCTAAGAGTGTCCCCTGCACTTCACCTAAAACTCTTCCACGCTAAAGCCTGGTTAACAGTGATGTGTTCACTTCCTTTCTGGTTTTGGCTATTCCAGAATATGCTGTTACATAAATGAAATCATTCAGTGTATATTCTCTTCAGGCTGCAACCTTTTTTTCCTTTTTTTTTAATTATGAAATTTTAGAATTGTTAAATTTTTAACTGGAGGATAATTGCTTTACAATATTGTGTTAGTTTCTGCTGTACAACAACATGAATCAGCTAGAATGATGCTTTTTTCCCTTTTTAACTGAAGTATAGTTGAAGTTTTGGGTGTACATCAGTGATTCTGTAATATGTGTGTATGTCTATACACAAACATGCGTACACATATATTCTTTTTCTGACTCTTCTGCATTATAGAGAGTGCTTTCTTTCACTTAGCAGTATGCACGGAAGGTTCTTTTTGAAACGTATTTGCATTTTTTAAAATTGCTGAACAGAGGATCCCTTACGTGCATGACCACCACTTCTTTGTTTAAGTAAGTGGCTTCAAGGAGTTAGCTTCTCGTTTTAATAGTAAAATCCATGAAATTCACAAAGCTGGGATAGGACTATATCCCAGTGACCTAGTTCTCAGCCAGGGATGGTCCCCTGCCCACCTCAGCCTTGCCCTCGAGTCCTTTATCATCATTCCCAGTGTGGAGAAGGCACCTACTGGGACCTCCTGTCCTCCCGCAATTTGGGGAGTGTGGTGGACATGGGGGTGGCTCTGTCGTCTGGCCTGTCTGAGGCTCCTGAAATCTGTCCTCCAGGAAGGCTGCGAGTCGCCTGCTTACCGCTGCACACAGCGCTCCTCTGGCATTCTTGGATGGGGCACTCTGGTCAGGTTTGACAAAACTTTCCTGCTCGGACACGCCGTGTTCTGCCTTGACGAGTTGCTTGGGACACGCATCTCCTGCTCCATTTGCAATGAGTTTCTTCTGGCTGCTGTAACGAATACCACTGCTAGGGGCCAAAACAGTTCACGTGGATTATCTTGTTCCTCTGCGGTCAGAAGTCTCACTTGGGTCTCGCAGACGTGAGTGCAAGGTGACCCTTGCTCTGGCCCCCCGTCCATCTGTGAAGCCAGCCACGTCCGGTCAGACCTTCTCACAAAGCTGTCTCTCACAGTCTGTCCATTCTCAGCCCTGCTTCACCACGCGATACAGGACCTTTGCAGTGACGCTGAGTCTGCCTGGGTCATCCATGATAATTCCCAGCTCAGGTCCTCCACTTAATCATATCTGCCAAACCCAGTTTTGTCCTGTAAGACAGCGGTCTCCAACCGTTTTGGTGCCAGAGACTGGTTTCATAGAAGACAGTTCTCCCACTCACCAGGGATAAGAGTGGGCATGGTTTTGCACTGATTCGAGATCACTGCATTTATCGTGCACTTTGTCTCTAGTGTTATTCCATCAGCTGCACCTCAGATCATCAGGCACTGGATCCCGGAGACTGGGGAACCCCAGCTGTAAGGTACAGTCTCTTCACAGATTCCAGGATCAGGATGGGGGAAGCTTTGGGAAGTGGAGGCGAGTGGGAATCTTTCTGCATCCCACATGGGGTCACCCCTGGTATTTGTAAGACTTGAGCAACTTGGCATAAGATTTTCAAGTCTTATATGTCTCAGGTGGCACTTGTGGCAAAGAACCTGCCTGCCAGGGCAGGAGACATAAGAGACGTGGGTTCGATTCTTAGGTCGGGAAGATCCCCTGGAGGTGGAAATGGCAGCCCACTCCAGTATTCTTGCCTGGGAAATCCCACAAACAGAGGAGCCTGGCAGGCTACAGTCCACAGGGTCACAAAGAGTCAGACACGACTGAAGCGACTTAGCACATACTCTTCTACGAAGGACATAGTGAGTCCATGTCTGCCGTCCTAAGGAGCTAGTGCGTTTATGTGCGTGGAGACTTGTGGTTCAGAGGTCACTGTCTGCAAAAGACACCTCCTTTCCGCACCACTCCACCCCCAGCCCAGATCTCCCAGTTGACCGTTGGCCTGATCTTGAAAAGGCAGCCTGCAAGCAAAGCCGGAGTCAACTCTCTTGACATGTGTGTGTGTCCCAGGCCACGGATGGCAAAGTGAAACACAGTAGACACACACAGTGGGGCGCTTTCTGCAAGCTCACCGAGAAGAGTGCAGAGGGTTTAGCCTCCGCCCCTTAGCGGGGGCCAGCACCCACCTTGTGGTGTTCTTGTCTTTAGATGTGAGCACAGCCTCAACCTACCGTGAGCAGTGGCATTTATCATCTTCCGAATACATCACCTCAAGCATTGCTGCTTTGGTTTTAAAAAAAAAACCACAAAAAACAAAGACCAATGCTGAGAGAGAGAGAGAGTGAGTACCCATAGCCAATTCCTGAAGGCCCTGTCCACCTTGGTTATATTTCCTACAGCTTCATCTTGGCTTCTTTGCAGTCCTAGGGAGCTGTGTACTCAATGAGGTAGGATATGCACTTTGGAGAAGACTCTTGAGAGTCCGTTGGATGGCAAGGAGATCCAACCAGTCCATCCTAAAGGAGATCAGTGCTGGGTGTTCATTGGAAGGACTGATGTTGAAGTGGAAACTCCAATCCTGTGTCCACCTCATGTGAAGAAGTGACTCATTTGAAAAGACCCTGATGCTGGGAAAGATTTAAGGTGGGAGGAGAAGGGGACGACAGAGGACGAGATGGTTGGATGGCATCACTGACTCAATGGACATGAGTTTGGCTGGACTCCGGGAGTTGGTGATGGACAGGGAGGCCTGGCGCGCTGCAGTCCATGGGGTCGCAAAGAGTCGGACACTACTGAGCGACTGAACTGAACTGAATGCGCTTGCTTGAAGCCTTTGACATTTCTGGAATGCTTTATTGAAGTGGTGGCCTCAGTCGTGATAATTTTCAGAAGTTACAATCAGATTATGAGGAGAGGAAGGGGATGCCTTGGCTGTAACATGTCATTCCCGCTTGGCAAAGTAAAGCCCGGCGCGCAGCGGTCATGGTTTCGTGCTGTGTGCTCCCAGAATCTTTCCAGGGTGCAGGCACCTTTGCTGTCACTGAGCCTCTCCGCTCTCCCTGCCCGGGACCACCTGCTTCTGATTGTTTGTGTCGGTGTCGGGTACAGAACAGACAGTTCCCTGCTGATTCCCGGAGCATCTGGGCCATGGATGGAACGACCTCACCCTCCCTGCAGCTCTAGGCTGTACTGTCACGGCTAGGCGACTGCTGTCTGAGCTTGCCCACCATCTCTTAAAACCACCATAACTTTTTAATTGCTTCATCTTGTAAAAGGCTCTGGCCTGTTCCCTAACCATGATGTTACTGACAGGTCCAGGCTCCGGGGCTGCCAAACCCTAGCGGGACGTGTCTTCTCAGGGCAGCATAAACATGCCAGAAAGCAGGGAGCAAGATGGAAAACCCATAGGTGCCACCCGCAGGGAGCACTAAATAGTTGAGCAGCTCATTCTCCCTCAAGCAGAGACAGAATCTGTGTTCTGTGACAGAGGTCCCCAACCTTCTTAGCCACAGGGACCGCTTTCTCGGAAGCCAGTTTTTCCAGCGACTTGAAGTGGAGGGAGGGGGAGGAGGTTTCGGGATGATTCAAGAGCACTGCATTTGCTGTGCGCTTTATTTCTAGTGTTGTTGCATCAGCTCCACCTCAGATCATCAGGCATTAGATCCTGGAAGTTGGGGATCCCTGTAAGCTAAGACACAGGGACCTATTACCATGTTGATGAAAGGAGATCCAACCAGTCCATCCCAAAGGAAATCAGTCCTGAAGATTCATTGGAAGGACTGATGCTGAAGCTGAAGCTCCAGTACTTGGGCCGCCTGATGCGAAGAACTGACTCATTGAAAAACACCCTGATGTTGGGAAAGATTCAAAGCAGGAGGAGAAGGGGATGACAGAGGATGAGATGGTTGGATGGCATCACTGATTCAGTGAACGTGAGTTTGAGTAAAGTCCGGGAGTTGGTGATGGACAAGGAAACCTTGTGTGCTGCAGTCCATGGGGCCGCAAAGAGTCAGACACAACTGAGCGACTGAACTGAACTGACTGAACTGAAAGAGGGTCAATCCCAGGTGTCATCGTTCGCCACCTGCAGAAGAAAGACGAACTGACAAGCATTTTGTTTTGGTCAGTAAGTGTGGACAATTTAGAGCATCACTCACGACACAGATGGGAACTTTGAGGGTCTGCGTGTGGCCTTGTCACCACGGTAGACGTGCCAGGGTAGCAGTCCTGCCAACTCAACTGATAAAGGAGTTTCCCAGAACGCAGAACGTGAGAGATCTCTTCATCGTGGCTGCTTCCCCGGGTAGCAGGGCTCTGGTAAGAGTCAGCTTTGCTCACTTCTAGAGGTGGCTGTACATTCTGTTACAGAGGGTAAACCTACTGAGTACTTTGCTGTTGCTGCTTTAAGGGGGTTACAGCAAGACATTTATTGAAGGCGACTTCTTGGTGCTGATTTTCCCAGTAACATCAGGTCATTGGAATCCTAAGTAAGTACTAAGTAATCTTAAGTGACCACATGACATTTGCTCAAAGATGGCCTGCTACTAATTAAATATAAGCTTATTTTCAATCTGTAGCTTGCTATGTTTGAGTCAGAAACCACAGAGATTTCAGATACCACCCCCCCACAAAAAAAACCTTTCAGTTGCCAAGTAACTGTAGTCATCTATTTCCATCATTGTCTTTTCTCAAAAAGTGAACATCAGAATACTGATTGGCTGTCCCCAGTAGCTTGAAGCCTACTAGAGCCATCACCAGTGATCAGCAGTGGTCTCTGGGCTCTCACCTGCGTTTCTTTAGAGTAATTTCCTACCCGATTCTTCTCTTGTGTAGGTAATTGTCCAGAAACAGGAGAGGGGGAGAAAATGGCATCACAAATACAGGGACCTAACTATTTCTATCGCGTGCCAGTGCACTAAAATCACATCTCGGCAGTGGAATTCGAAGATGGTAGGTGTTGAAAGTGTGTGGGTCTGTTGAGACTGAGATAGAGAATCAATTCTTGCAAAGGCAGGGGTTACAGTGAAAGCAGTCACTCACGCAAAGCAACATGAGGCACAGTTCTTGAGGTGTGCATGCTTCAAAACCACGCGTGATAGAATTCAGGATATTGTCAGCTTTCCCTAATTCTGTATATCCAGATGTTGGCACAATTTTACTGATCTAAAATAACAAACTAGCTTTGCTTACGCGATTCAGTTTTCTGAGTGTTTCTATCATGTCTCAAAATTACAATAACTTTCTTTTAGAAAACCAGTCTTTATACTCTGGAATAACGTGTCGGTAACCACAGCATGTGGTGGTTTGACTCGTGCTGCTTTCAGAAAATGAGCAAAATGACTGAAAATTGTTCTGTGATGTGTAGCCTAGACTTACCCTGAAAAAAAAGCCAGCTCTTTGCTTTATAAATTCAGTGCAGGGCACATGTTACAGCGCTTTCAGTAAGGCACAGGGCTGTACTTCTTTTGTAAGGATTATGACTTGAAAATGACTTATTAAAAAATCAAGTTAATACTTGGGAGTAGATATATATTTAATTTTATTTACCAAGTCTTATCCAATACAGGAGTTAAATCACTATCTGGAAGATGGCATGAAATTTATACAGAGCATATATTTGCAACGCCCTTTTCCCTTTATGCCCCCAGACCCATTGAGCCATGTCACCCAGTTACGCTTAGACATGTGTAATGGAAGGTACTAAGGAAGACGTTCCTAGGAAAAAGACCTTGGATTTCACTGTCCTTCCCCCAGCCTCTCAACACTTTGATTGTGTGTAAAAGTGGGAGAGATGGAAGGATAGATGAGAGAGAGACAAATAATGATGGTTAGACGGAAGAAGGAAAAGATGTTAATGATTTGTGTAAAAATGATGAGATGAAAAAAAAAAGAGAAAACGATGAGATGACAGAAATGATAATGTGAATTCTATGAAAGATGACTGAATATACTCAAAACACAAACTTCATTCTCCCTACATCCTTCGATAGCTATTTGAACACACACACTTATTATGACTTCACTGGGATAAGTAAGACGGAGTTAAAGATGGTTGCCTTCTCTAATATGGTAGTGTGCAGGTTCCACCTTCCACTTATTTAAAGGCTTCTGTCCTAGCATCATCATTCCTTCATGCCTTTGGGGTCTGGTACAAACTTTAAGGAAGCCTAGGAGAGGCAGGAACCTGATCCAAGGACCACACCACAGGAAGAAGATGATGAAAATGTGTGTGTGTGTGTGTGTGCGTGCGTGCATGTAGGATGAAAACATATGTGTATGTATATATATGGGGAAAAGGGTAATATGTATATATATTACCTGAGTAATGCCCGGAACAATATATATATATATAATATATGTATATATATATATATATACTTAAAAGAATATATATATATATATATACTTAAAAGAATATATGAAAGTACTTGTGTATATTGTCTGTATGCTTTTCCAGTTGTATCATGTAAGTATTATGAGAGGATAAAAACACAGAGAGAGAAGAGAGCTGGCTAGATATATAGACAGTGAAGAGAGAGGTAGAGAAAAGATAGCTCAATACAGAGACACAGAAGGTGGCTAGACATATAGAGAGAAGGTAGGGAGAGAGAGAGAAGTTAGGATATCGGTAAGATTCCTATACAAGAGGGACAGAAGATGGATTTATGCAAAGGGAGATAGATGCAAGCATAGATAGATACAAAGGGAGAGGGAGAAGGCCTATATAGAGAGAAGACTGCTAAATATAGAGCGGCAGAATGTAGCTAGAGATACAGCAGGAGAGAAAACAGGTACAGTTCAGTTCAGTTCAGTGGCTGAGTCCTGTCCGACTCTTTGCGACCCCATGGAATGCAGCACGCCAGGCCTCCCTGTCCATCACCAACTCCTGGAGTCTACCCAAACTCATGTCCATTGAGTTGGTGACGCCATCCAACCATCTCATCCTCTGTCATCCCCTTCTCCTCCTGCCCTCAATCTTTCCCAGCATCAAGGGTCTTTTCCAGTGAGTCAGCTTTTCACATCAGGTGGCCAGAGATACAGCAGGAGAGAAAACAGGTACAGTTCAGTTCAGTTTAGTGGCTGAATCCTGTCTGACTCTTTGCGACCCCATGGAATGCAGCACGCCAGGCCTCCCTGTCCATCACCAACTCCTAGAGTCTACCCAAACTCATGTCCATTGAGTTGGCGATGCCATCCAACCATCTCATCCTCTGTCGTCCCCTTCTCATCCTGCCCTCAAGCTTTCCCAGCATCAAGGGTCTTTTCCAGTGAGTCAGCTTTTCACATCAGGTGGCCAAGGTAGTGGAGTTTCAGCTTCAACATCAGTCCTTCCAGTGAACACCCAGGACTGATCTCCTTGAGGATGGACTGGTTGGATCTCCTTGCAGTTCAAGGGACTCTCAACAGTCTTCTCCAACACTACAGTTCAAAAACATCAATTCTTTGGCGCTCAGCTTTCTTTATAGTCCAACTGTCACGTCGATACATGACCACTGGAAAAACCGTAGCCTTGACTAGACGGACCTTTGCTGGCAAAGTAATGTTTCAGCTTTTTAATATGCTGTCTAGGTTGGTCATAACTTTCCTTCTGAGGAGTAAGCATCTTTTATTAATTTCATGTCTGCAAATCACCATCTGCAGTGATTTTGGGGCCCAGAAAAATAAAGTCAGCCACTGTTTCCCCATCTGTCTGCCATGAAGTGATGGTACTGGATGCCATGATCTTAGTTTTGTGAATGTTGAGCTTTCAGCCAACCCTTTCACTCTCCTCTTTCACTTTCATCAACAGGCTCTTTAGTTCCTCTTCACTTTCTTCCATAAGGGTGGTGTCATGTGCATATCTGAGGTTATTGACATTTCTCCCGGCAGTCTTGATTCCAGCTTGTGCTTCTTCCAGCCCAGCATTTCTCATGATGTACTTTGCATATAAGTTAAATAAGCAGGGTGTCAACATACAGCCTTGAGGTACTCCTTTTCCTATTAAACTCTGTACTAAGGACTATATAACAACAGGGTATCTCCCTTGAGGACAGTTTCTCCTTCTTGAAAACCTTCTGACTAATCCTGTTGTCTCAGAATGTATACTATGGGAATGGGTCTGGTAAGATCTTTTTATTGTTAAGTTCTAATCCTATCATTTTAATATGTAAATTGTGGGAGTGAGCCTGGTAAAATCTTTACAATCTTGAGACATTCTTTTGATGTTGTACAATAACCAATTATTGTAATATGGTAATTATTGTAATAACCAAATATTGTAATAACGAATTGAAAAAGCATATAGCTCCCTTTTCTAAGACTAGCGAGGTGAGCACTCTTCTTTCCCCTTCTGATGTCTGTGTCAGAAGGTTTGTCTGTCCCCTTTCCACTGTAATAAAACTCTGCTACACAGAATCCTTCAGTGATGAGGCCTGGTCCCTGGTCCCCGAGCTGAATCTTCTTCAGAGATCACAAATCCGACACCGTTCAGTGTAAGCTATCGTTCTGTTCACATTATGTAAACATGAAATGTGAAACATACCCCAAAGTGAAATTCATACCTCATGTCAGTTTATGCAGAATGCGTACACTTCTCATCCTAAAGACAGCCGTGTGTAGCTGGTCATTTTATCCATGTAACGACTGAGGAAGCTGACACCTAGTGACTTTACATCTTGAACTGAAAAGATCTCAGAGGTGACAGGTGGTTAAGACTTGCAAATGTGTTCCAGAGTGAGAATATATTCCATCATGTCAGTGTATTCTGTGGTTTCCCATTGGACTAGTTATTTCATAAAGCCCACGTTTCAAGTTTGTGTATGTGTGTGTGTGTGTGTTTTCACTGGTCAAAGTTGCTAGGGAATTGAAAACAACACATTTTAAGCCGCTTAAGCACTCAATCCTAAAGGAAATCAGTCCTGAAAATATTCATTGGAAGGGCTGATGCTGAGGCTGAAACTCCAATCCTTTGGCCACCTGATGGGAAGAACTGACTCATTGCAAGAGACTCTGATGCTGGGGATGATTGAAGGCGGGAGGAGAAGGGGACAACAGAAGATGAGATGGTTGGATGCCGTCACCGACTCGACGGACATGAGTTTGAACAAAGTCTGGGAGTCGGTGATGGACAGGGAGGCCTGGTATGCTGCCGTCCATGGGGTCGAAAAGAGTCGGACACGACCGAGTGACTGAACTGAACTGAAGCTCCCAGTATGAGCACACAGAATTGTTGCTCTGACTACAGAACAAACCAGAAACACCAAAGTCAGAGGACAGTCAATTAGACATGTAGACATAAATTTACATCTGTGTGTGCATGCAAGACTTCTCACAGAAATGAAAGCTGTGGGGCTACTGACTCCCTCCACCAAAACTTCTAATTTCTGGATGTGATGAGCACATTTCTCTGGCTCTGTCACCTTTCCATGGATGATAAAGTATTATATATATAGTCAGTTCGTTGTGTAATTTAGTGCAAGGTTTTAAAACCGCCTCTCTCTACCCCGATGCCTTTCCCATCAGCATCATCTTTTGTTCCCTTAATGAAATGGCATGGTTTACCCCAGACGAGCAGCGAGGCCTAAGAGTTAATGTCAGGTGCCAGAGATTTCAGCGTCAGAAAGAGTGATACCCATGCAGAGGGAAGGAAAATGGGAAAAAGGCAGGCTTTCTTCGATGTGTGAATGCCCACTTACCCCTCCACGTGAAGCTTTGACACACAGCAGTTCACTTACCTCTGAATATCCCTCTGATGATGATAAATAAGAAGCATCAACTATTTGGAGCACTATTAGTAACATACAGCCATATGGTCTTGTGAATTTGGAAAGACCCAAAGTTTCGTATCAAATCACACACACACGCACACACAAATGCTTTCTGTTTAAATGCACTTCAAAGACTGTACAGAGTCTATTCTGCCTAAAACTCAACTGTCCACTAGAAGATAAAGCACTTCCATCTATCCACGCAGGCTGTGTAATGATCAGAACAGCACATAATAGCTCTTCAAGATGTAATCACTGAAGTAAAGGTTGACACAAGCTCCAAAACAACAATTTTTTCAAATAGAAAATCTTGTAAGTTTTCGCTGACTATTCAGCAGCAGTCCACCTATGTACTGAATCTTCAGACAGATAATATAAATGGTTCTTTGAAGTGTCATTGAACCACGCCACACCGTTAAATGTTGGGCTTCATAATGTACATGTTAATTCAATAATGATAATAACCATGCATCCATTTGGATTTAAAAAGACATCAACAATCAGAGAAATGGAGGAAAGGCGGGGGAAAGTAGTGGAAATAATTTATTCTGACACTGGTCCTTAGGACAGCAGTTACGTTTAACACCCAGTCTTGAGTTCTGAGTGTTTGTGGTGCTTGACGGAGAGACAGGAATCTATGAAATTCAGTATCGCTCAGAAAGAGTGTGATCAGATAGCTTCTTCCAGACCACTTGTTGCCCACTGGGATGGATGCAGAATTAACACTCACGTTGATTGTATAAAAATAATAGGCTTTATAATCAGTTGAAACCCATTTCATGAAAGCTTACTATCCCCCCCTTAATCCTGAAATATCTTTTACACGGTAGCAGTTCACCACTGATAAATGGTCATCTGAAGTGACACTTTTGTCAATAGATGTCAAAAAATAAATAAAAACATTTGTGAGCCTGTGTCCTTATAAATGGAAATTCAGAGGCGCTCTCTTAACAAAGGAAAGGGCCTTCTGAAGACACACAGCAAATAATATACACATGTTATTTAGCACAGGAAAAAATACCCCGTTGTATTCTTTTTTTAAAAATTTTTTATTTCTTTCATTTATTTTCATTAGTTGTAGGCTGATTTCTTTACAATAGTGTACCCTGTTGTGTTCTGTCGCCACTTCTATTCTTTAGTGAACTGGCTAGAGATAGGTATTCTATATCCAGGATGCGGTAATACTGAGAGAAAACCCACACAGACCTACAGGTAGGAAGTCAAATCAGTATGAGCATATTAATGGCCCGGTTAGAGAATCAACTTGTAACAGTCAGTTTCCTTTAGAAAATGCAACCAGTGATAGTCCTTTAGGAAACGTGGACAAGCGTGTCACGTTACAGTGGCCAGAAAACAACAATTTTGTTGGCGTCAATGTGTACAAGACTCAGAGACGTCAGTTCTCTCCTGACTAACCGACTGATTCAATTAAGTTCAAATAAAACTGTCAAAACTACGTTCTGTGGGACTCGGTAGGCTGTTTCAAAAAGCCGTTTTAGAAACACCGTGTTGTGAGGAGACAAGGAGCCCTTCGAGGAAAAAGATGCAGGTGGGCGGAGATTTCATGCCCTCCTGATAAACCCTTATTAGAAGGGCATGGCGTTCGCAGGAAGATACACACTGCAGTGGGAAAACAAGAGGGCACCCATGGAGACACAGAGAAACATACTTTGTGAATACTGAGTAGGGAAAGGCAAACTTTCAGTTAATTACGCTTGTGCACTTAAAAAACGAATCAATTAAACCTGGTAGGTTTGTTAAGACCTTAAAGCCAAATATCCGAATTCCTGAACTTCTAGAAGAATATTTGAAAAGGACTTTACAACCCTGGATTGTGAACCAAATAAATCAAAACTGAGAAAGGAGAGGGAAATAGCAACCCCCTCCGGTATTCTTGCCTGGAGAATCCCATGGACGGAGGAGCCTGGCGGGCTACAGTCCATTGGGTCACAAGGAGCTGGACACAACTGAGTGACTAAGCAGGTACGCAACACCCAGAACAGAAAGTTTGATTACTTTACTTACATGAAAATGTAAGATTCTGTCTCTAATGGCAAAGGGTGAGAAGTGAACCATCCGCTTTCAAGGATATATTTTCAGTCTTTTTATCCTGCCAACATAAAACACACACACATAAATACATAACCCCCGATACAAAAAAGCAAGGAAATTAGAAATAGGTAGCTCAGAGAGAAGTAATCATTTATTTTTTTTTAGTAGTTTTTTTCTTAATAGAGTTTATATTTTGGAGCAGTATTAGGTTTGCAGCAAAACTGAATAGCAAGTAGAGAGTTTCACATGCCCCTTCCTCCCACACAGGTAGAGCCTCCCCCACTATCAACATCCCCAACCAGAGCGGTACTTTGTACGAATGAACCTACCCTGACACAGTCATTATCGCCCTAAATCCCTAGATACATTAGGCTGAGTAGCTTTTATTTCTGTATTCTTTCAATATGTAAATGTATTTGCAATATGAACAGCATCAAGTTATAAGGATAAAATTATTGCTGTAAAAAGTGTTATGCTTTATAAGGATGGGGTGGGAGGTGGGAGGGGGGTTCAGGATGGGGAACACATGTACACCCGTGGCGGATTCATGTCAGTGTATGGCAAAACCACTACTGTATTGTAAAGTAATTAGCCTCCAATTAGAATAAATACGTTTATGTTAAAAAAAAGTTCCCTCATGATCCTCTATGACTGATTCTTTCCCTACAGTCCTAGTCCTTGGCAACAACTAATCTGATATCTGTGAAACATAATTTTCAGTTACCTCAATATGTGTATATTTTAAATATATAGAGATGTGTATGAGAAGTAATCATTTAGATAGAGAAATAGAGGAAGAAATAGAGGAAAACAACAGAATGGGAAAGACCAGAGATCTCTTTAAGAAAATTAGAGATACCAAGGGAACATTTCACACAAAGATGGGCTCAATAAAGGACAGAAATGGTATGGACCTAACAGAAGCAGAAGATATTAAGAAGAGGTGGCAAGAATACACAGGAGAACTGTACAGAAAGGATCTTCATGACCCAGATAATCACAATGGTGTGATCACTCACCTAGAGCCAGACATCCTGGAATGTGAAGTCAAGTGGGCCTCAGGAAGCATCACTACGAACAAAGCTAGTGGAGGTGATGGAATTCCAGTTGAGCTATTCCAAATCCTGAAAGATGATGCTGTGAAAGTGCTGCACTCAATATGCCAGCAAATTTGGAAAACTCAGCAGTGAGCACAGGACTGGAAAAGGTCAGTTTTCATTCCAGTCCCTGAGAAAGGCAATCCCAAAGAATGCTCAAACTACTGCACAATTGCACTCATCTCACACGCTAGTAAGGTAATGCTCAAAATTCTCCAAGCCAGGCTTCAGCAATACGTGAACTGAGAACTTGCAGATGTTCAAGCTAGTTTTAGAAAAGGCAGAGGAACCAGAGATCAAATTGCCAATATCCGCTGGATCATTGAAAAAGCAAGAGAGTTCCAGAAAAATATCTATTTCTGCTTTATTGACTACGCCAAAGCCTTCGACTGTGTGGATCACAGTAAACTGTGGAAAATTCTGAAGGAGATGGGCATACCAGACCACCTGACCTGCCTCTGGAGAAACCTGTATGCAGGTCAGGAAGCAACAGTTAGAACTGGACATGGAACAACAGACTGGTTCCCAGTAGGAAAGGGAGTACGTCAAGGCTGTATATTGTCACCCTGCTTATTTAACTTATATGCAGAGTACATCATGCGAAACACTGGGCTCTAAGAAGCACAAACTGGAATCAAGATTGCTGGGAGAAATATCAATAACCTCAGATATGCAGATGACACCACTTTTATGGCAGAAAGTGAAGAGGAACTAAAAAGCCTCTTGATGAAAGTGAAAGAGGAGAGTGAAAATTTGGCTTAGAGCTTAACATTCAGAAAACTAAGATCATGGCATCTGGTCCCATCACCTCATGGGAAATAGATGGGGAGACAGTGGAAATAGTGTCAGACTTTATTTTTTTGGGCTCCAAAATCACTGCAGATGGTGACTGCAGCCAAGAAATTAAAAGACGCTTACTCCTTGGAAAGAGAGTTATGACTAACCTAGATAGCATATTAAAAAGCAGAGACATTACTTTGCCAGCAAAGGTCCGTCTGGTCAAGGCTATGGTTTTTCCAGTGGTCCTGTATGGATGTGAGAGTTGGACTGTGAAGAAAGCTGAGTGCCGAAAAATTGATGCTTTTGAACTGTGGTGTTGGAGAAGACCCTTGAGAGTCCCTTGGACTGCAAGGAGATCCCACCAGTCCATCCCAAAGGAGATCAGTCCTGGGTGTTCACTGGAAGGATTGATGCCGAAGCTGAAACTCCAATACTTTGGCCACCTCATGCGAAGAGTTGACTCGTTGGAAAAGACCCTGATTCTTGGAGGGATTGGGGGCAGGAGGAGAAGGGGATGACAGAGGATGAGATGGTTGGACGGCATCACCGACTTGATGGGCATGAGTTTGAGTAAACTCCAGGAGTTGGTGATGGACAGGGAGGCCTGGCTGCAATTCATGGGGTCGCAAAGAGTCAGACACGACTGAGCGACTGAACTGAACTAAATCATTTAGAACTCATAGACAAGAAACGTTTTTACATGTAGGTGGTCACTCATAGGATATAAACATAAACGTAATAAGAAAGTATCATGTCTTTACCTGGCAAGTTGGCTAAGACAACACATACTTGAAAAATACTGATGGAACTTGGAGCTGTCAATCAGTGGGGCATTATTACTACCCACATCTTCTCAGCTTATAGACTGTCATCAACATTTCAGAGTAACGTTCAGCTTATGTTGGAAATCCACCAACATAAGAGTAACTCATGAATCAACAATGGTACTTGCACACACATATCACAGATGTCTCACAAATGTTTAGACCCTGAGGTACTTTGCAGCAATATTCATAGCAGCTTCTTTTGTACAAAGCTGTACCTATATGGTGTATCTTCAGACATGTCATACGAACAGTTTCTTGAGGCATTGATGCTAACCACCCTTCACTCTTAAATATTTGGCTTCATAATATACACATTAGTCCAATAATGATAAATAACCATGCATCCATTTGGATTTAAAAACAGATCAAGAATAAGACAAACTTACAGTGAGAGAAATTGTTGGAAATTATTCCTTTAGGATAGCAGTGACATTTGACACCTACCTGTCCCAGCCTTGAGTTCTGAGGGTTTGCAGTGCTGGTTGGAGATGCAGGAATCTATGAAATTCAAGGTCACCCGGAGAGGGTGTTGTCAGACAGCTTCTTTCACACCAAAGTCGCTCATCAGGGGGGATGTAGAATTAACACACAGGTTGATTGTATGAAAACAACTTTATAATCAACTGAAGCCCATTTCATGACAGCAGAGTGTGCCCCTTTCAGTAAAAGCACATTATTCCCCTTAAAGCTGGAATATTTTTTTCAACAGATGGCAAAAAAAGAAAAAAAAATCCTACAAACATTTATGAGAAATCACTTAGAAAACTGGAATTGAAAGAAGCTCTTTAAACAAAGGCAAAGGCTTCGTAAAAACCTACAGTGGATGATGTACATGTAATATGTCTCACAGGTGCAAAACCCTGCTAGCCTCGGTCACCACGTCTGTTCTGTGCTGGCTAGAGAAAGGTGTTTCTATGTCCACGATGTGATCATACAGAGAGAAAACCCACACAGACCTACAGACGGGTGGTCAAATCAATACGAGCATTCTGACAGGAACATAGACAGTTCAATGGGGGAAGAGAAATAGAGAAACACACTTCTCAGAATACTGACTACCAAAAGGCCAACTTTCAGTTAACTATGCTTTCACCCTTAAAAAAAAATGAATCAGTTAACACTATAGGCTTGTTAAGAACTTAGAGCCAAATATCAAAATTTGCTAACCTTTCAGGAGAATGTTCTAAAATGACTTAATCACACTGGATTGTGGAATGCATAAATGAAAACCCCAAACAACATTTGATTAACTGACTTACCTGAAAATGTAAAAATTCTGTCCCTAACGTTAGAATGGAAAATGAGCCATCTGTTTTCGAGGATAGATTTTCAATCTGTTTCTCCAAGAAATATTAAAAACAATACACACAGAGAAATACATAACCCCCAAGACAAGTTAAATGAGGGAAATTATAAATAAGTAGTTCAGAGATAAGTAATCATTTACAACTCATAGACAGACATATGAAAAGGTTTTAAGTTCACCCATAAAGTATAAACATAAATGTAACAAGAATATATCATGTCTTTACCCATAAAATTGGCTAGGATAACATACCCGAAAAATCCCAGTTGAACTTGGAGCTGTGAATCAATGGACATTATCACCCACATCTTTTTGGATTGTAAATTGTCATCAGGTTTCAGAATAGAGGTCAGCTTCTGCTGGAAATCTACCACAAGGATAACTCATGAACCAACAATTATACTTGAGTGCATGTATCACTGATAACTCACAAATGTTTAGACTCTAAAGCACATACTGTGATATTCATAGAAGCTTCTTTTGTATGAGCAATACCCCAGATCATACATATGCTTGTCAAAAGTAGGCTGGGTAAAAAAAATCTCTTATATTAATACGAAAAAATGCTATACAGCAATGAGGAATAATAAAGCACACATATTTAAATCACCCTGGGTATATCTCTGAACACAGAGTTCAAGGACAGAGTCTGAGAAAGGCATGCACAGTCTGGTTCTCTTATATACTGTTCAAAATCAGACAAAATTTAAGATTAATTTACCTACAAATTATACAAACAACTTGTACAGCTCAATGTCAATAAAAATGTGTTAAATGGGCAGAAGATATCAATAGACATTTCTCTCCAAAGAATACATAGAGTTAGCCAAAAAGCACATGATAAGATGCTCCATATCACAAAACATCAGAGCAATGCAAATCAAAACTACAGTGAGAGATCACCTCAGACCAGTCAGAATGGCCGTCATCAAACAGTGTACAAACAATAAAGTCTGCAGAGGGTGTGGAGAAAAGGGACCCTTCCTACTACAGTGCTGGTGGGAATGTAAATTGGTGGAGTCACTCTGGAGAACAGTATGGAGGCTCTTTAAAAAACTAAAAATAGAGTTACCGTGTGATCTAGCAATCCCACTACTGGGCATATTCCCAGAAAAATCCCAGTGCTCATGGCAGCACTATTTACAGTATCCAGGACATGGAAGCAACCTAGATGTCCATCAACAGATGAGTAGATAAAGAAGACTTGGTACATATATATAATGGAGTATTCTTGAACCATAAAAAGGGATGAAATGATGCCATTTGAGGCAACATGGATGGACCTGGAAATTATCATACTCAGTGAATTCACTCAAAGAAATATGATGTCACTTATGTGGAAACTTAAAAAGATACAGAGAAATGAATATGACTCTGTGTGAGTAAAACTTTATTGACAAAAAAAAATTTAAGATGAGAGTTGGCCCTGAACCCTAGTCATCCCATGGATATGCTTGAGACTTCCCTATCAAGTGAAAGTCACTCAGTTGTACCTGACTCTTTGTGACCCCCTGGACTGTATAGTCCATGGAATTCTCCAGGCCAGAATACTGGAGTGGGCAGCCTTTCCCTTCTCCAGGAGATCTTCCCAAACCAGGGATCGCACCCAGGTCTCCCGCATTGCAGGCGGATTCTTGACCAGCTGAGCCGAGGAAGCCCAAGAATACTGGAGTGGGCAGCCTTTCCCTTCTCCAGGGGATCTTCCCGACCCAGGGACCGAACCTGGGTCTCCTGCATTGCAGGTGGATTCTTGACGAGCTAAGCCACAAGGGAAGCCCCAGAGTGCTTATTATTATCAAGCTTACTTATCAACTCCAAGGACACATAAAGCACTGAGTGTGTGTCTTAAACATTTCTCAGTGTTTGATGGTTCGTGTGCATTTGTATAGTGTTTCGCAGTAACTGCAGACAGTGCCCTTAGTCCGGAGTTTTCAGCATCCGGGGGCTCTAGGGGAGGAGATACTCTCATGTATATCCATCATGATTCTGTGTACCCTTCTCCTCCTCACCGTGCAAGGGAGAGGGAAAAAAAAAAAAAAGCCAATCCCGTCGTGATGTGTTTCTAACAGCTCCTGGTCGTATTTCCCAAGGATTGTTATCCTTAAAACAGGCCTCAGAAAGCCAGTCCACTGGGGGCACAAATGTTTCCTGTCCTCTAGCCGCAAAATCTGCCCATCTTCATCTTCTGTCATTCTGACCCAGGAGAAATATTACACTGTTCTATGAATTCCTGATGTGGAGAGGAGCGTGCAGGGCAATAAATCTCTGTAGCATCTGCAGAGTCTCCCTCCTGCCAGAGGCGAGGGTGAAACACACGGGCGTGTGAAACTCAATCCGCACGGAGGCATCAACTGTCTCCCTCCCTTTAGGAGTTCGGACCTGATGAACATGTCCGCGAAGGAAATTATGTTCTCATTCCTCGCAGAACCACAGCCCAGTTCTTGTGACAGCACCTGCCAATAGCTTTCTTCCTGAAAGTCTCTGCTTCTCTAAGGAAGTTTCTAGCTTAACCAAAAGTTTCCACCTCTTTTAAGACAGGCTGGTGGGACCACTTACTGAGATAATAAGCTCAAATGGTAATGGGCAAAGGAGTATGATAGAGGACCATAAGAAGAAACTGCTAGAGACATAGTAGAAACACCTTGAGAGCCCCTTGGACTGCAAGGAGATCCAACCAGTTCGTCCTAAAGGAAATCAGTCCTGAATATTCATTGGAAGGACTGCTGCTGAAGCTGAAGCCCCAATCCTTTGGCCACCTGATGCAAAGAACTGACTCATTTGAAAAGACGCCGATCCTGGGAAAGATTGAAGGCGGGAGGAGAAGGGGATGACAGAGGATGAGACGGTTGGATGGCATCACTGACTCAATGGACATGAGTCTGAGCAAGCCCCGGTTGATAGTGAAGGACAGGAAGGCCTGGTATGCTACAGTCCATGGGGTCGCAAAGAGTTGGACGTGACTGAACTGAACTAAACTGAAAGAATCTGCCTGCAATGCAGAAGACCCTGGTTCAATCCCTGGGTTCGGAAGCTCCCCTGGAGAAGGGAAAGGCTACCCAGTCCAGTATTCTGGCCTGGAGAATTCCACAAACGGTATTGTCCATGGGGTCGCAAAGAGTCGGACACGACTGAGTGACTTTCACTTTCCAAATGTCAACACAAATCAAGATGGCAGGACAGAAGGACACGGACATCTCCTCCTGTAAATACATCAAACATAAATCTACATATGGACCACTTCTTGCAGAATAGTTACTGAGCTCTGGCAGAAGGTCTCACGCACACAACTTGTAAGTAAGATTGTCATATGTGACTCTGTAGGAGGAAAAAAAAAAAAGAGAAAGAGGAATCAGTTTATTCAGTGTTTTGACAACATTCATCATGCAGAAAAACCTGTTTCTTTAGGAGTATTTTCTTGATGGAACTCTTTCTACCTGAAATACAAATTTAAAAGGTCAGTACTGGAATTCCCTAGTGGTCAACTGTTACTGTTGTTGTTTCCCTGCTGAGTCATTTCTGACTCTTTAGTGATCCCATGAACTGTAGCCCGCCTTGCTCCTCTGTCCATGGGATTCTCCATGCCAGAATACTGGAGTGGGTTGCCATGTCCTCGTCCAGACGGTCTTCCCCAAACCAGGATCAAACCCACCCAATCAATGCAGCACAGTGAGTGGAGAGAGAGAAAAGAAAAAGAATATAAGGCACCCATAGGATAATACAAAACATGCCAATATATGCATAGTAGGAATTCTTGAAGGAGAAGGAAAAAAGAAAGGCGTCAAAAATGTCCTTGAAGAAATTACAGCCACGGGTATAAAAGGAAGGGTCCCCAAGAAGATGAACGCAAACAGACCTACACCAAGACATATGGTGATTAAAAGGGCAAAAGTTAGAGTGTTCCAAGGGCCCCTAGAGAAACACAGCCAGATATTTACAAGGGAACTCCCCATAAGGCTGTGAGCTGATTGCTCTGCGGAAACTCTACAGGCCACAAGGGGGCAGCAAGATCTATTCAAAATCCTGAAACAGAAAAACCTGCAACCTAGGATGCTCTGGCCTTCCCTGGTGCCTCAGCTGGTCAAGAATCCACCAGCGATGCGGGAGGCCCCAGTTCGATCCCTGGGTCGGGAAGATCTGCTAAAGAAGTAGGCTACCCACTCCAGTATTCTTGGGCTTCTTTGGAGGCTCAGCAGGTAAAGAATCCGCCCGCAATGCGGGAGACCTGGGTTCGATCCCTGGGTTGGGAAGAGACCCTGGAGGAGGGAAAGGCTTGCCCACTCCAGTATTCTGTCCTAGAGAATGCCATGGACTGTATAGTCCATGGGGTTGCAAAGAGTTGCATACGACTGAGGGAATTTGGCTTCAGGATGCTCTACCCCGCAAGGTTTTCACTTAGAATAGATGGAGAGAGAAAGAAGTCCTCAGGCAAGCAAACCAGAAGAATCCAGCAGTATTAAACCCATCCTAAAAGAAAACTCGAAGCTTCTCCTCTACATGGAAAAGAAGCAAGAATCTCTAAGAAAGGGAAAAACCACAGCAGGAAAAGCAAACACATAGAAGGACTGAAAAGTAGAGTGCTAGTCGTTCAGTTGTGTCCAACTGTTTGCGACCCCATGGACTGTAGCCCACCAGGCTCCTCTGTCCGTAGGATTCCCCAGACAAGAATACTAGGTTGCCATTCCCTTCTCTAGCAGATCTTTGAGGCCCAGGGATTGAACCCGGGTCTCCTGCATAGCAAGCGGATTTTGTTTTTAACTGTCTGAGCAGCAAGGAAGCCCTATGCATAACAGGGATCACTTAGAAGAAACAAGAGAAAAGGGAGCCAAAAAGAAGTTATGGCTTATTTTTTTTTAAATTTTAAGAAATTATGAAACCACTGAAAACCTAAAGGTGGAAACATATGCAGGTACAGAAAACATAGAGAATCCCAAACAAGATGAACCCAAACAGATCCACTTCAAGCCGTATCATCATTAAAACGGCAGAACTTAAGAGAATTCTAAAGGCAGCAAAAGAAGAACAGAGTTACACACAGGGAATCCCCCACTAGACTCTCTGGATTGTTCTGCAGAAACACTGGAGATCCACAAGGGGGCAGCAAGGTATATTCAAAGTCCTGAAAATGAAAAGGAAAAAAAAAAAAACCTGCAACCTAGGCTACTGGACCCAGCAAGATGATCACTTAGGACCGCAGGAGAAAGAATTTCTCAGGCAAACAAGCACTAAACGAACACAGCAATACTGAACCTATCCTAAAAAAAAAAAAATATTAACAGCTCTTCTCTAAATAAAAAAGAAGCAAGAAGCTATAGGAAAGTCACAATGGGAAAGTAAATCGCTTGTGTAAGTCAGGGCAGAGATTAAAAAAAAAAAAAAGATTCCATGAAAGAGATGATATTGAACAGCAAGAGGTCTCACACACGGATATAAAAGAGGACATCGAAATCATAAAATGTGGGGAAGGACAGTAAGAAATGCACATGTTTTCCCCCAGAATATATTTGAGCCTATATGACTGCTAGTCTAATAAAGCAGGTAGGTAAGGTATGGGAAGGGTGTGGACCCCTGCAGCACGGGTCACAGAAGAAACATCTCCAGAATTAACCAAGCCCCATAGCAGCTGCTACTGTGCGCCCTCCTAACCTAAACCGGCCAGTTCCCTGACACCTTATTCGGTAAAATACCCACTCTATTACCCTTTGGCAGCCTAACCAATCACATGGTGTCCCCTTTCCAGCAGGGATTTTTTCTGTCTTGAGGCTATAAAAATCAGCCACTAGCCTGCAAAAAAGACATCAGCTCTCCCTTGAGCCATCCCACTGTGCTAACAGTGTCTCCCACTCTAGTGAGCTCTGTTCTCTGCTCATTCACCCTCATGTCTAGAAATTCTTTTCTAACCCATGCAGAGACCATGACAAAGGGGTTAACACACTTGAAAAACAGGGCAACCACAAATCAAAAGCATAAAATAGATTCACAAAGAAGGCAACGTAAGCATAATACAGAAGAACATCAACAAATCAGAAAAGGGAAAAGAAAGAGACAAGAAGTATAAAACAAGATTTAAAATGGCAATAATAAACATATATATATCTTTCAGTAATGACCTAAAAGGTCAATGGACTTAAATGCTCCAGTAAAAAACATAGAGTGCAGAGTGAATTAAAAAATAATAATAAGACTCCAGAATATGCTGCCTTTAGAAAATGAAGTTGCTCAGTTGTGTCCAACTCTTTGCTACCCCGTGGAATGTAGCCCACCAGTGTCCTCCGTCCATGGGATTCTCCAGGCAAGAATACTGGGGTGGGTTGCCCTTTCCTTCTCCGACATACTGTTTTGGAGTACCACTAAGAAAGAAACTCAAATATAATTGATATTCTGGACCGTAAGCCATCTGTAGATTTAAACAGTAGAAAATCATACAAGTATGTTTCTGATGTAAGGACCTACTTTAGGACAAAGGGATACACAGAGAATGAAAGCGAGGGAATGCAAAAAGGTATTTCATGAAAATGGAAATGATGAGAAAGCAGTGGTCACCATATTCATACCAAACAAAGTGAAAGTGAAAGTTGCTCAGTCGTGTCCAACTCTCTGCGACCCCATGGACTGTACTGTCCAGGGGATTCTCCAGGCCAGAATACTAGAGTAGATAGCCTTTCCCTTCTCCAGGGCATCTTCCCAAGTCAGGGATCGAACCCAGGTCTCCCGCACTGCAGGCGGATTCTTTACCAGCTTAACCACCAGGGAAGCCCAAGAATGCTGGAGTGGGTAGCCTATCCTTTCTCCAGTGGATCTTCCCAGCCCAGGAATTGAACTGGAATCTCCTGCATTCCAGGTACCAACTGAACTAGCAGGGAAGCCCCAGACCAAACCAAATAGACTTTAAAACAAAAGCTGTGACATGGGAGAGAGAAGAGCGCTATGTAGTGATCAAAGGATCAATACAAAAAGAGAATATTACACTTGTCAGCATATATGCACCCCATATAGGAACACACAATACAAGAAGATATTACACTCACCAACATATATGTACCCTTTATAGGTAGCACAAAGACTAGCAGGCATAAATGGAGAAACTGATGGAATACAATAATAATAGGGGACTTTAACACCCCTCTCACATGAACACCAAGATCTTCTGAAAATCAGTAAGGCAACACAGATCCTAAAGGATACAATAGAACAGCTAGGCTTAATTGACATCTGCAGGATGTTACATCTCCATCCCCCTACAGAAAGAAAAAAGACCCCAGAATACATATTCTTTTCAAGTGCACATGGAATATTCTCAGGTTTGACCACATAATACGGCACCAAATGGGCTTTCCAGGAGGCATTAGTGGTAAATAACCTGCCTGCCAATGCAGGAGACGCAGGTTTGATCCCTGGGTTGGGAAGATACCCTGGAGAAGGAAATGGCAACCCACTCCAGTTTTCTTGCCTGGAGAATCCCCATGGACAGAGGAGCCTGGCGGGCTACAGTCCATGGGGTTGCAAAGAATTGGACATGACTGAAGCAGCTTAGCAGGCAGGCATGGGACAAACTAAGCCTCAGGAAATTTAGGAGTATAGTAATTATGTCAGGCGTTTTTTCTGACCGCAAAGGCATCAAGCGAGAAAATGATTCACAGATAAAGAAACAAAGGAAAAAAAGATTACATGGAAATTAAACAATATGCTACTAAAAAAAAGCCAATGGGGCAAAAATGAAACCAAAGAGGAAATTTAAAAATAGTGTAAGACCTCAGACAATGGAAACACAGCCATATAGGGACTTCCCTGGTGGTCCAGTGGTTGAGAATCTACGTGCCAGTGCAAGGAACGTGGGTTTGATCCCTGGGCTGAGAAGATCCTACATGCCATGGAGCATCTAAGCCCCTACACCTGGAGCCTGGGCCCCACAGGAGAATCAGCTCCTGCTCACTGCAGCTAGAGAAAGCCCACATACAGCAGTGGAGGCCCAGCGCAGTGAAAAAGTGCGTGTGAAAAATATTGGGAGAAATACTCAAAAGCTGGGAAAACTGGACAGCTGCACAGCAAAGAGTGAAATTAGAACACTGCCTAGCACCATACACAAAGATAAAATGGATTAAAGACCTAAGTGTAAGACCAGAAACTATACAAATCTTAGAGGAAAACACAGGTGAAAATATTGTCTAAATAAACAATGATCATAAAAAATCTGTGAAATGCAACAAAATTAATTTTAGAGGGAAACTGATACTGATACAGGCCTTCTTCTAGAAACAAGAAAAATCTCAAACAGTCTAACCTGTGGACTAAAACAATCAGAAAAAGAATTTGACAAGACCCCAAATCAGTGCAATGAAGGAAGTTATAAATATCACAGAGGAAATAAATAAAACATAGATTAAGACAACAGTAGGAAAATAAATAAAACCAAGAATTGGTCCTGTGAAAGGGTAGACAACACTGACAAGCTTCTAGCCAGCCTCACAGAGAAGACCGAAATAAAAAAAAAAAAAAGAAAAGAAAGAGAAGAAATCACAACTGATCACCACAGAAATACAAGAATCATGAGAGAAAACTATGAACAATTATATGCCAACAAACTGGACAACCTAGGAGATACAGGCAAGCTTGTGGAAACATAGCCCAGCAAAACTGAACCAAAAAAGAAGTAATTTGAAAAAACTGATCACAAGATGGAATTGAAATAGAATCCATCAAACAAACAAAACACCAAAAGAAACAAACAAACAAAAAAAACAAAAAAACCACCTCCCAGTGAATAAAAGTCCAGGACCAGATGGCTTCACAGGCCAATTCTGCCAAACAGAAAAAAGAACTTGTACTGATCTTTCTCAAACTCTTTCTAAAGAATATATAGGAGGGAACAGTCCCAAAGTCATTTTATGAAGCCACCGTCACCCTGATACCAAAACAAGACAAAGACAGTGCCAAAATAGAAAATTACAGGCCGGTATCTTTGATTAAAACAGAGGCAAAGATTCTCAAGAAAATATGAGGAAACCGAATCCAACAATATGACAAAATGATCATACACTGTGACCCAGTGGGATTCATCCCAAGTTCACAAGGATGGTTCAGTGGTTAAACACATGGAAACCAACTGACGTAGTACACCACAAAAAGGAAAAAAGAGACCAAAACCACACGATGATCTCCACAGATGCAGAAAAAGCATTTGATAAAATTTAACCTCCATTTGTTATTAAAATAACTCTTATGAAAGTGGTATAGAGGGAACATGTCACACACATGTGTGGGCATGATGGCTTCAGTCATGTCTGGTTCTTTGAGACCCCCCATGGACTGTACCCCACCAGGCTCCTCTGTCCATGGGATTCTCCAGGCAAGAATACTGGAGTGGGTTGCCATTTCCTCCTCCAGGCGATCTTCCCAACCCAGGGATTGAACCAAAGTCTCCTGCATTGGCAGGTGGATTCTTTACCATTAGCACCACCTGGGAAGCCCTGAGGGAATGTATCTGAACATAATAAAAGTTTTATATTTGACAAACCCATAACCAGTATAATACTCAGTGGTAAAAAAAAAAAATCTTCCCTTTAAAATATGGAACAAGACAGGGGTGCCCACCCTCCTCACTTCTATCCAATATAGTATTGGAAGTCCATAGCCACAGCAGTCGGACAAGGAAAAGAGATAAAAGGTATCCAAATTGAAAGGGAAGAGGTAAAACTGTCATTATACATAGATGCTAGGATACTATATTTTGTTGTTTGGTCTCTAAGCTGTGTTCGACTCTTTCTGATACTGTATTTAGAAAACCCTAAGGACCCAAGATAAAAGCTAGTCTAATTGATAAATGAATTCAGCAAGATTGCAGGATACAAGGTTATCACACAGAAATCGGTTGCATTTCTTTACATTAACAATGAAATATCTGAAACAGAATGTAAGAAATGCAATCTCTTAGAATTGCATTGAAAAGGAAAAAAAAAATTTCTAAATAAACCTGAGGTCCATCTAGTCAAGACTATGGTTTTTCCAGTAGTCATGTATGGATGTGTGAGTAGGACTATAAAGAAAGTTGAGTACCAAAGAATTGATGCTTTGGAACTGTGGTGTTGGAGAAGACACTTGAGAGTCCCTTGGACTGCAAGGAGATCCAACCAGTCCATCCTAAAGGAAATCAGTCCTGAATGCTCATTGGAAGGACTGATATTGAAGCCAAAACTCCAATACTTTGGCCATCTGATGCGAAGAGCTGACTCATTGGAAAAGACCCTGATGCTGGGAAAGATTGAAGGCAGGAGGAGAAGGGGATGACAGAGGATGAGGTGGTTGGATGGCAGCATAGACTCAGTGGACATGAGTTTGAGTAAACTGTGGGAGTGGATGATGGACAGGGAGGCCTGATGTGCTGCGATTCATGGGGTCGCAAAGAGTCGGACACGACTGAGCAACTGAACTGAACTGATCACCTGCACTGCCTGTCACACCCTAATGAGATATTAGAATGCTTTAGTAAGACACATACAGAGTTTCAGATAAACACATTAAGTGCAAAAAATGTTTTATTTACTCAAATGTGGGTATTTCAATACTCACTTACATGACAAATTACCAGTCACAAGGCATTAGTTTCTGCATAAATCTCCCAGTCAGTAATGTGTTAAAATGACCACATTACCCAAGCATTCTACAGATATAATATTGTTGTTCAGTTGCTCAGTTGTGTCTGACTTGTTGTGACTCCATGGACTGCAGCACGCCAGATTTAATGTGACCTCTATCAAACTAGTCATGATATTTTTCACAGAATGAGAACAATCTCAAAATTTATATGGAACTATGGAAGACACAGCATTCAAAAAATGAAGATCATGGCATCTGGTCCCACCACTTCATGGCAAACAGATGGGGGAACAATGGAAACAGTGACAGACTTTATTTTCTTGAGCTCCAAAATCATTGCAGATGGTGATTGCAGCCATGAAATTAAAAGATGCTTGCTCCTTGGCAGAAAAGATATGACCAACCCAGACAGCATATTAAAAAGCAGAGACATTACTTTACCAACAAAAGTCTGTCTAGTCAAAGCTGTGGTTTTTGCAGTAGTCATGTATGGATGTGAGAGTTGGACCAGAAAGAAAGTTGAGGACTGAAGAATGGATGCTTTTGAACTGTGGTGTTGGAGAAGACTCTTGAGAGTCCCTTGGCAAGGGACTTTCAAGGCAAGGAGATCCAACCAGTCCATCCTAAAGGAAATCAGTCTTGAATATTCATTGGAAGGACTGAGGCTGAAGCTGAAGCTCCAAAATTTTGGCCACCTGATGCAAAGAACTAGTCACTGGCAAAAATCCTGATGCTGGGAAAGTCTGAAGGCAGGAGGAGAAGGGAATGACTGAGGATGAAATGGTTGGATGGCATCACCAACTCAAATATATAAGTTTGAACAAGCCCTGGGAAGTGGTGGTGGACAGGGAAGCCTGGAGTGCTGCAGTCTATGGGGTCGCAAAGAGTCAGACATGACTGAGCTACTGAACTGAATAGAAGACCCAGAATAGCCAAAGTAATCCTGAGGAAAAAGAACAATGTAGGAGGCATAACCCTCCCAGACTTCAGACAATTCTACCAAGCTACAGTAGTCAAAACAGTGTGATACTGGCACAAAAAAGGACATATACATCAGTGGAACAGAAAATAGAACCCAGAAATGAACCCACACACCAACGTCAATTAATCTTTGACAAAGGAGGCAAGAATATACCGTGGAGAAAAGACAGTCTCTTTTGCAGGTGTTGTTGGGAAAGTTGGACAGCCTCATGAGGTTAGTTCACACCCTCACACCATGCACAGAAATAAACTCAAAATGGCTTAAGGACTTAAATATAAATCACAATACCATAAAATTTCTAAAACTGAACACTGGCAAAACATTCTCTGATGAAAATTACACCAATGTCTTCTTAGGTCACACCCTCCCAAGGCAATAGAAATAAAAGCAAAAAATAAACAAATGGGACCAAATCAAACTTACAAGGTTTTGGAAAGCAAAGGAAAACATAAGACAAGAAGAGAACCTGTTGGCTGGGAGGAAATATTTGTAAATGATGCAACAGACGAGGGCTGGATTTCCCAAATATCCAAAAATAAAAACCACATTGAACTCAATACCAAGAAAAACAATGCAATAAAAAAGTGGGCCAAAGACTTAAATAGATACTTCTTCAAAGAAGACAGATGACCAACAGGCAAAGGAAAAGATAATTAGGATCACCAATTATTAGAGAAATGTAAATCAAAATTACAGTGAGGTACCACATTACACTGGTCAGAATGGCTATCATTCCGAGGTCTACAAATAGTGCATGCTGGGAACATTGTGGAGAAAAGGGAACCCTCCTACACTATTGGTGGGAATGTAAACTGCTGGAAAATAGTATGGAGGTTCCTAAGAAAACTAAGAGTTGCCCTATAATCCTGCAACCCCACGCCTGGACATGTATCTGGACAAAGATCTAGTTTGAAAAAAAATTCACGCACCTGTGTATTCATAGCTGCTGCTGCTGCTAAGTCACTTCAGTCCTGTCCGACTCTGTGTGACCCCATAGAGAGCAGCCCACCAGGCTCCCCCGTCCCTGGGATCCTCCAGGCAAGAACACTGGAGTGGGTTGCCATTTCCTTCTCCAGTGCATGAAAGTGAAAAGTGAAAGGGAAGTTATTCAGTCATGTCCAACTCTTTGCGACTCCATGGACCACAGCCCACCAGGCTCCTCCGTCCATAGGATTTTCCAGGCAAGAGTACTGGAGTGGGTTGCCAGTGCCTTCTCCGTATGTTCATAGCAGCACTATTTATAATAGCTGGGACATAGAAGCAACCTAAATATCCATCGACAGATGAATGCATAAAGAAGATGTGGTATTTATAGACAATGACATCCTACTACTGAGCTATTAAAAAAAAAGAAGGAAATGATGCCATTTGCAGCAATGTGAATGGGCACAGAAATTATCATACTAAGTGACATAAGCCGGGCAGAGAAACACAAGTATTGCATCATATCATTTATATGTGGAATCTAAACTATGACACAAACCCAACTTATCTACTAAAGAAAAACAGATTCACAGACGTAGAGGACAGATTTGTGGATGCCAGAGGGGGGGTGAAGAGAAGAGTTGGAAGTTTGGGGTTAGTGGATGCCAACTATGATACATGAGATGGATCAAGAGCAGGGTCCTACTGCAGAACACAGAGAACTATACTCAGTATCTTTGGATAAACCATCATGGAAAAGAAAATGAAAAAGAATATTCATATGTGTATAACTGAGTCACTTTTCTGTACAGCAGATGTTAACACATTATAAATCAGTTATACTTCAGTAACATAAAATTTATGAAAAAGAAGTAGTAACATGAATTCAGACTTGAAATAAACACCAACACACCACAGATATATGCATATATGTTAAGTATGGCATGCAGCCAGGTTTAGAGTTCATCTGTTTATGTACATAGTTATGAAGAACCTAGACAGAATATTAAAAAGCAGAGACATTACTTAGTCAACAAAGGTCCATCTAGTCAAGGCTATGGTTTTTCAAGTAGTCATGTATGGATGTGAGAGTTGGACTGTGAAGAAGGCTGAGCACGGAAGAATTGATGCTTTTGAACTGTGGTGTTGGAGAAGACTCTTGAGAGTCCCTTGGACTGCAAGGAGATCCAACCAGTCCATCCTAAAGGAGATCAGTCCTGGGTGTTCATTGTAAGGACTGATGCTGCAGCTGAGACTCCAATACTTTGGCCACCTGATGTCAAGAGCTGACCCTTTTGAAAAGACTCTGATGCTAGGAAAGATTGAAGGCAGGAAGAGAAGGGGACGACAGAGGATGAGATGGTTGGATGGCGTCACCAGCTCAATGGATATGGGTTTGGGTGGCCTCTGGGAGTTGGTGATGGACAGGGAGGCCTGGTGTGCTGCGGTCCATGGGGTCACAAAGAGTTGGACACATGAGTTGGTTGCAAAGAGCCTGGACACAACTGAGCAACTGAACTGAGCTGAACTGATGTACATAGTTGTACTTAGTAAGAGCAGTTGTGGTACGGTTTTCATTCTCTTTGCATGTGACATTTGCATCTCTGTGTTTCAGTATTTGAAGCCACCAAAATCTCATTTAGGGTTTCCCAGGTAGTGCTGAAGTGGTAAAGAATCCACCTGCAGACACAGGGGACTTAAAAGACATGGTTCAATCCCTGGGTCAGGAAGATCCCATGGAGAAGGGCATGGCAACCCACTCCAGCATTCTCACCTGGAGAATCCCCTGGACAGAGGAGCCTGGTGCATTCCAGCCCATGGGGTTGCAAAGAGTCGGACATGACTGAGTGACTTAGCACACAGAAGGCAAACCTCATTTAAGTTTGACAGTTCCAGAAAGTGTAGCGCTTTGACCACTGTTGATACCGGCACCTAGGCGGTCCTGTTTTTGTAGTTTCTAAACCACCAGCAAATATGGGAGAAACCAATATGGCCCAACTTGGCTCAGACCAAATGGCCCACTCCAATATGATGCATTTGTTATTTTTAATTCAGAAACGTCTGTAAGTTATACATTGCTATTATATTTTTTCCCCAAAAATCCATGTGCCCACCAGTCATAATTTGTTAAAGATTCAATACACCTTGGTTCTGTTCTTTCTGAATCTGAGCTCTCAAAGGAACCCATACTCCACTTTACAATTATTAGTCAATACAGAAATTCTGCATTTGTCCCCCAAGATACCAGCTTCCTTGTAGAGTATACTCAGCTTAGGTGAGAATGTTTTATCTTGCAACTGAATATCCTGGAAATCAAAGAATATAGAGCCAAGTTTCAATATGGTGCATTTGGGACTTCCCTGGTGGTTGGTCCAATGGTTAAGACTTCACCTTCCAAGGCAGGAGTTGTGGGTTCGATCCCTGGTTGGGGAACAAAGATCCCACGTGCCTTGCATCCAAAAGTCTGAAACATCAAACAGAAGCAATATTGTAATGAATTCAACAAAGGCTTTTAAAAAAAATGGCCCAACCCAATATGATGCATTTGTTATTTTTAATTCAGAAATGTCTATAAGTTATACATTGCTATCATATTTTTTTTCCCAAAAATCCATGTGCCCACCAGTCATAATTTGTAAAAGATTAAGTACACCTTGGTTCTGTTCTTTAAATCAAATTATGATTGATAAATCTGAAGTTAAATATTTAAGTCAAATTATGATTGATACATTTGAAATTGGCTCAGTATTCAATTTCCTCTCTCTGTAGAGGCGGAGGTAGACTAACTGCTTTATAAAATTCTCACAGAATCTGAAAGCTATATTATCACTGAAAATATAAAAAAACACAGTGGATACTTTTAAATTTGGTATTAGAAGTACATTAATGTATGTGTATTTTCCTAATTATTTGACTCTTTGTTATGCAGTCATGTGTGTGTTAGTTGCACGGTCGTGTCCAACTCTTTGTAACCCCCTGACCTGTAGCCCACCAGGCTACTCTGTCCATGGGATTCTCTAGGCAAGAGTACTGGAGTGGGTCGCCATTTCCTCCTCCAGGGGATCTTCCTGACCCAGGGATCGAACCCAGGTCTCCTGCATTGACAGGCAGATTCTTTACCACTGAGCCACCAGGGAAGCCCTTGTTATACATAAATCTAGCCAACTCTTTTAAACTCCAGTAGAATACACTATTGTATGCAGGCAAATACTCAAATTTACTTATTTACACCTCCTGCTGGCTCTAACTCATTTCCATTTTTTTTTCTTTTACAACAATACAGCTAAAAAAACATGCTGTCAATGCATTTTTTTGTGTACATATGTAAGCTTTTATGGTGTATTTTTGAAAAATGCGCTTTATACACATTAAGCTCAGCCGTTGTCAGCAAAACTCTACTTTCCCTAATTTATATACTGGAATCTTTGGGGTAGTATCTAAATTCTAAAATCACATGGTCAGCAAGCAGAAAAGTTGAGATCAAAACCAAATTCTATCCAAAAAGAAAAAACAAACAAACAAACAGCAATTACATATGTCCTGGTTTCTCAGTGAAAGGGTTAGCTGAATAAGATAAAACATAGCTTTTCTATTTTACTAAAGAATACCAAGGGACTCAGGGGACCTAACCCATCAATCCTAAAGGAAATCAACACTGAATATTCATTGGAAGGACTGACACTGAAGCTCCAGTACTTTGGCCACCTAATGTGAAGAGGTGACTCACTGGAAAAGACTCTGATGCTGGGAGAGATTGAGGTCAGGAGGAGAAGGGGACAACAGAGGGTGAGATGGTTGGATGGCATCACCAACTCAATGGACATGGGTTTGAGCAAACTCTGTGAGATGGAAAAGGACAGGGAAGCTTGATGTGATGCAGTTTGTGCATCCAGTAGGTACTTAAATGTTTGCTAACTTAATGTCTGTGCAATTATATTTAAATTTTTTATTTCATGATGAGTAAGTTAGAATCTGTATGTCTGTTCACCGTTAAAATTTTCCTCAATGGGGGAAATTCAACTTTATTTCGCTAGCTTAAAGATCAAGAAGCAACTGTTCTTGTCACCCACTGTATTAGTGGGTTTTTAAAAATGAAGTTATTGAATCAAAACTTGACGATGACATTCATTATTTTCTAATTAAACATTCATAGTCCAGTAGACATACAGCTAGATTCTAAGAAGAAACAGAGTTTTGTAAAAATGTGGGAACAATGTACTGAAATAATTTATTTTGCTTTACTGTATGCTGACATAAGATGTATGATCTCAATTTTTATGTATGATCAAATATATATATTTGATCTCAACTTTTCTGCTTGCTGGTCATCTGATTTGAGAATTTAGTTACTACCCTATAGACTCTAATATATAAATTAGGGAAACTAGAGTTTTGCTGATGACTCTGAGTTTAATGCTTATAAAGGGCAATTTTAAAAATACACCATAAAAATGCTTACATACGTCGTATATGTAAGATGCTGACTCCTGGGCATACACACCGAGGAAAGCAGAATTGGAAGAGACACGTGTACCCCACTGTTCATTGCAGCACTATTTACAATAGTTGGGACATGGAAGCAACCTAGGTGTCCATCGGCAGACGAAAGGATAAGGAAGTTGTGGTACATATACACCATGGAATATTACTCAGCTATAAGAGAGAACACATTTGAGTCAGTTCTAATGAGGTGGATGAAACTGGAGTCTATTATACAGAGTGAAGTAAGTCAGAAAGAAAAACACCAGTGCAGGATATTAACACATATATATGGAATTTAGAAAGAGGGTAACCACAACCCTATATGCAAGACAGCAAAAGAAGCACAGATGTACAGAACAGACTTTTGGACTCTGTAGGAGAAGGCGAGGGTGGGATGGTTTGAGAGAATAGCACTGAAACATGTGTATTACCATCTGTGAAATAGATGACCAGTCCAAGTTTGATGCATGAAAGAGGGCACTCAAAGCCAGTGCAATGGAACAAGTCTAAGGGATGGGATGGGGAGGGAGGTCGGAGCGGGCTTCAGGATGAGGGACACATGTCCACCCATGGCTGATTCATGTTAATGTATGGCAAAACCCACTACCATATTGTACAGTCATTAGCCTCCAGTTAAAATAAATATATTAAAAAAAGAAAAGAGCAGAGACACTAAAAGCTGATTCTTTGAAAAGATAAACTGAAGTGATAAACCTTTAGCCAGACTCACCAGGAAAAAAAGCGGGGGGAGAGGAGGGCTCACTCAAATCAGTATAATTAGAAGTGAGAAAGGAGACGTTACGCATGGACACCACAGAAATACAGAGGAGAGGACTTGCCTGGTGGTCCAGTGGATAAGGCTTCACGCTCCCAGTGCAGGGGGGAGCTCAGATCCCATATGTCACAACTAGAGAGCCCAAGCAATGCAGGTCCTGAGCCCTCACACTTTACAGCCTGCACATCACAACCAGAGATGCCCACGCATCGCAACAGATACCCCAGAGCAGCCAAAGCGGGTGGGGGGGGGGTGGGATACACAGCACCATAAGCAGCTACTGCAAACCACTGTATGCAAATAAAACGGAAAAACCGAGAAGACACCGGCAAATTCTCATAAAGGTACAGTCTTCCAAGACTGAGCCAGGAAGAAACAGAAAATATGAACAGGCCAATCATAAGTACTGAAAATGAAACCGATTAAAAAGCCCCCAGCAGACAAAAAGTACAGGACCTGATGGTTTCACAGGGGAATTCTATCAGACATCTAGAGGAGGGTGTCCCTTGTGGCTCAGCTGGTAGAGAATCCGCCTGCCATGCAGGAGGCCTGGGTTCGATCCCCTGGAGAAGGGGAAGGCTACCCACTGCAGTATTCTGGCTTGTAGAATTCCATGGACTATATAGTCCATGGGGGTCACAAAAAGTCGGACATGACTGAGCGACTTTCACTTTGACTTGACACTTATCCTTCTGAAATACTTCCCAGAAACTGCAGAGGAAGAAACACTCCAAAAATCATTTTATGAGGCCACCATCACCCTGATACCAAAACCTGAGATACCACAAACAGATAAAAACCTCAGGAGAGTATCACTGATGAACATAGATGCAAAATCCTCAACAAAATACTAGGAAATCAAATCCAACAATACATTAGAAGGATCATACACCATGATCAAGTGGCATTTGTCCCAGAGATGCAAGGATTTTTCAGTATTTGCAAAACAATCAGTGTGATATAACACATCAACAAACTAAAGAATAAAAACCACATTACCACCTCCAGAAAAAGCTTTTGACAAAATTCAACACCTAGTTATAGTAACAGCTGTCCAGACTGTGGGCATATTGTTGTCCAGATCGTTGAGGGAACCTACCTCAATTAAATAAAAGCCATATACAAGAACCCTGCAGCCAAGAGCATTTCCTCTAAGATCAGGAACAAGACAAGGAGACCCGCTCTTGCCAGTTTTATTCAACATAGTTTTGGAAGTTGTAGCCGTGGTGAACAGAGAAGAAAGAAGAATAAAGGGGATGCAGATTGGAAAGGAAGAAGAAAATGTCACTGCTTGCAGGTGCTAAGTCACTTCAGTCGTGTCTGACTCTTTTCGACCCTGTGGATTATAGCCCACCAGGCTCCTCTGTCCATGGGATTCTCCAGACAAGCATACTGGAATGGGTTGCCATTCCCTTCTCCAGGGGATCTTCCTGACGCAGGGATCAAACCCACACCTCTTGTGTCCCTTGCACTGTGAACAGACTCTCCAGACTTGTAGATAACATGACACTATGCCAAGACAACCCTAAAAATGCTCCTAGGAAACTACTAAAGCTCATCAATGAATCTGGTAGTTTCGGGACACAAAATTGACACCTTTTGCATTTCTATACACTAACAGAAAAATCAGAAAGAAAAGGGGGAAATCCCATTTACCATGGCATCTAAGAGAATAAATACCTAGGAATAAACCCAGCTAAGATGCAAAAGACCTGTTCTCTACAAACTCTAGATGCTGAAGATAACACAAATAGATAAAAAAATATACCATGTCCTTGGACTGGAAGAAACAATACTGTGAAATGATTGTACTACCATCTATGTATTCAGTGCAATCCCTATCAAATGACCAAAGGCATTTTCCACAGAACTAAAACAAAAAGTTTTATGTAGGCATGCTAAGTTTTATTGAATTTTTTCATTTATTTTTATTAGTTGGAGGCTAATTACTTTACAATATTGTAGTGGGTTCTGTCAAAAAGTTTTAAAACAGGTGTAGAAACTCAAAAGAAACTCTGAATAACAAAGCTATCTTGAAAAAGAAAAATGGGTCTGGAGAAATGAGGCTCCCTGATTTCAGGCTATGCCACAAAGCTATACTATATACTATAAAGTCAAAACAGTATGATACTGGCCCAACAGAAATGTGCATGGATGGAACAGGACAGAATGCGCAGAAATAAAGCCAAACAGCTAGAGCTAGTGGTAAAGAACCTGCCTGCCAATGCAGGAGACTTAAGAGACACAGGTTTGATCCCTGGGTTGGGAAGATCCCCTGGAGGAGGTCATGGCAACCGACTCCAGTATTCTCGCCTGGAGAATCCCATGGGCAGTGGAGCCTTGTGGGCTACAGTCCATGGGGTTGTAAAGTTGGACCAACTATAGTGACTGAACACACAGGAGAGAAGAATATATGATGGAAAAGAGACAATCTTCAATAAGTTGTTTTGGAACACCTGGACAGCTACATGTAAAAGAGTGAAATTAGAACACTTTAACCTCATATGCTAAAAAAAAAAAAAAAAAAAAAAACCTCAAAATGAATTCAAGACCTAAATGTAACCTGATACTATAAAACACTCACAGGAAAACATATGCAGAACACCCCTTGACATAAGTTACTGAAATATCTTTTCTGCTCCACCTCCTAGAGTAAAGAAGCTGAGAATAGAAGGAAACAAATGGGCCCTCATTAAACTTAAAAAAAAAATCCTTATCACAGCCAAGGAAACCACAAGGAAAACAAAAAGAGAACCCACAGAACGGGAGAAAATATTTGCAAACGAAATGACTGACAATGGATTAATCGTCAAAATATACAAACAGCTCAGCTCATGCAGATCATTAAAAAAAAAAAAAAAGAAAAAAACCAAACAGATAACCCAGTCAAAAAGTGATCAGAACTAGGTAAGCATTTCTCCAAAGAAGACATACAGGTGCCCCAAAACCTCATGAAACTATGCTCAATTACGCTAATTATTAGAGAAAGGCAAATAGGAACTAACACCACCTCACACCAATAAGAATCATCATTAAAAAGTCTGCACACAATAAATGCTATGGAGGGTGTGGAGAGAAAGGAGCCCTTTTACACTATTTGAATGCCAGCTGGTACACCCATTATGGGGAACAGTAAAGAGGTTCCTTAAAAAACCAATAAGAGAACTGCCATATGATCTAGCAGTTTCATCCCTGGGCATGTATCCATAGGAAACCATAATTTGTAAAGTAACATGCACCCCAGTATCTGCTGCAGCACTCTTTACAATAGGCAGGACACGGAAGCAACCTACATATCCATCATCTGAGGAACAGATAAAGATGACATGGTGTGTGTATATATATACACAGTGGAATATTACCCAGCCATGACAAAGAATGAAATCATCCCATTTGCACCAACATGGATGGAGCTAGGGTTTATCATATTAAGTGAAGTAAGCCAGACAAATACCATATGGTATCTCTTACATGTGGAATCTAAAAAAAAAATTATAAAAACGAACTTATATACACAGCAGAGACAGACTTGCAGACTTCAAAAACAAAGTTAGGGTTGCCAAATGGGAAAGGCGGGTGGGGAATACATTAGGAATTTGGTATTAACATACTCACACGACTTGTCTTTCCTGGTGGCTTAGCTGGTAAAGAATCTGCCTGCCATGGGGAAGACCTGGGTTCGATCCCTGGGTTGTGGAGATCCTGTGGAGAAGGGAACAGCTACCCACTCCAGTATTATAGCCTGGAGAACTTTATGGACAGAGGAACCTGGCAGGCTGCAGTCCATGGGGTCACAACGAGCCGGACACCGCTGAGCGACGCTCACTTTCACTATATGCACACTACTACATATAAAATAGGTAATCAGCAAACACCTACTGTATAGCACAGGTAATTATACTCACTATTTTGTAATAACCTTTATGGGAAAATAATCGGTAAAAGCATGGATTTTTTTTTTTTAATGTATAATTGAATCACTGTGCTGGACACCTAAAACCAACACAACATTGTAAATCAACTGTGTGTGTGTTTTAGTCGCTCCGTCATGTCTGACTCTTGGCACCCCCGTGGACTGTAGCCCACCAGGCTCCTCTGTCCATGGGATTCTCCAGGCAAGAATCCTGGAGTGGGCTGCCATGCTCTTCTCCAGGGGATCTTCCCGGCCCAGGGATCGAACTCAGGTCTCCTGCACTCTAGGCATATTTTTTTACTCTCTGAGCCATGGCTCAGACAGCCAAAAACTGTACTGTAATATAAAATAAAAATTACATTCTAACAAATGTCTCTACTACCCCAAAACTCTACAGACTCAATGCAATCTTCATCAAAACTGTAGTAGCATCTTTCACAGAAAGAGATTAAGGCCATTCTAAGATCTCTGTGAAGCCACAAGAGACCCAAGAAGCCACAGTAACCTTGACAGAGAAGTCAGAGGCATCATCCTTTCTGATGTCAGATGCTGTTACAAAGCCACAGTAATGAAAACAGTGTGCTCTTGGACCAAACGCACACACACACACAGATCAATGGAAGGGAAGAGAGAACCTGGAGATTTATCTACACATATTTGTCCAATGTATAGCAAAGGAATCAAGAATATACCGTAGGGAAAGTACTGTGTCTTCAGTAAATGGTGGTGGGATGACTTCCCTGGTTGGTCCAGTGGTTAAGGATCCCCCTGCCAACGCAGGGGGCATGGTCCAGGAAGACCACACATGCCGCAGAGCAACTACCGAAGCCTGAGCCGCAGACCCCATGCTGCACAAGAGAATCCACTGCAGTGAGAAACCCACACTCCACAACTAAAGCTAAGCCCCTACTTGCCGCCAACTAGAGAATACCTGTTTGCAGCAACGGAGACACACAGCACAGCCAGAAACTAATTTTAAAATGACGGGAGTAGGAAATCTGGATAGTCACATGCGAAGGAATGAAGCTGGAGCCTGATCTTACACCGCACTCAGAAAATTCAACTCAAAGCGGATCAAGGATTTGAATGTCAAGAACTGAGGCCCATAACATCCGTAGGAGAAAACACACAAAAGCTTCTCAACATAGGTCTTTGTCATGATCTTTTTGATCTGGCAACAGAAACAAATACAAACAAATGGGACAATGTCAGACTAAAGAAAAAAAAATGTTCTGCACAGCAAAGAAAGTGAAACTGAAAGTGAAAGTCGCTCAGTCGTGTCCGCCTCTTTGCGACCCCGTGGAGTATACACTCCGTACAATTCTCCAGGCCAGAATACTGGAGTTGGGTAGCCTTTCTCTTCTCCAGGGGATCTTCCTGACCCAGGGATCGAACCCAGGTCTCCCGCATTGTGGGTGAATTCTTTACCAGCTGAGCCACAAGGGAAGCCCAAGAATACTGGAGTGGGCAGCCTCTCCCTTCTCCAGGGGATCTTCCTGACCCAGGGATCGAACCCAGGTCTCCCGCATTGCGGGTGGATTCTTTACCAGCTGAGCCACAAGGGACAACCACCAAATCAGGCAATTTAGTGACGAGGAAAAAAATAAAATGTGATCTGCAAATTATATGTCTGATAAGGGATCAATATCTAGAATATGTCAATAAATTATTAGTGGGGGGAAAAAGTCCCATTTAACAATGGCAAGAGAATTTGAATACATGTTTTTCTTAAAGAGGAACAGATAGGGCCAACAGGTACACGAGAAAATGCTCAACAGCATGACTCATCAAGAATACGACTGGGGACGGGGACTTCCCTTGGTGGTCCAGTGGTTTAGTATCCACCTGCCAGCTCAGGGGACTCGGGTTCAATCCCTTGTCCGGGAACTAGAATCCCACAGGCGGCGGGGCAGTGAGGCCCGTGTGTCCCAGCTATTGAGAGTGGCTAGAGGTTAGCCACTGCTCGCCGAAACTGGAGGAAGCCCCGTGCACTGCAAGGAAGAGCCTCCATGTCGCAATGAAAAATTTAAAAAATTTTAAAAAATTTTTAAAGATTTTAAAAAATTATAAAAAAATTAAAAATGCCACCAAAAATTTTTAAAAAAGGAATAAACATTTTGAAACAGAATATGCAAATGAAAACCACAGTGAGGCCATCACCTCACACCTGTCTGAATGGCTGTCATCAAAGGGACAAATCAGAAGCCTTGTTCAGGATGTAGAGAAATGAGAACTCTTGTGTACTACTGGTGGCGGTGTAAACTGGTGCAGAAAATATGGAAAGTGAGAGAAGGTTCCTCAGAAAATTTGAAAGAGAATTAGCTTGTGGTCAGCAATTGCGCTTCTGAGTATTTACTCCAAGAAAACGAAAACACTGATTTGACCGAGTGTACCTCCTCCCTGGGTTCAGTGCAGCACCATTTACAAGAGCTAAGATACGGAAACAGCCTAAATAAATGCTCATCTGTGGATGAATGGATGTGGAAAATGCAGCGTGTGTCTGTGTCAGAAAATATCATGTCATAACAAAGAATGAAGTCTTGCCATTTGTGACAACATGCATGGAAGAATTACGCTAAGTAAGATAAGTTGGAGAAAGACAAATACTATATGATCTCAATACATGGTGTCAAAACAAATGAAAAACACACAATTAAAAAAAAAAAAGACAGGCACCGAACTTTTACCTACAGAGAGGAGACTGATGGTTGTCAAAGGCAACCGGGTGGGGGCAAGATGACAGGGATGAAGAGAGTGGAAAGGTACAGCCTTTCTGTTACAAAATAAGGAATTCATGGGGATATAATGCTGGCTTCCCTGGTGGGTCAGTGGTAGACAAACTGCCTGCCAGTGAAGGAGACCCAGGTTCGATTATGGGGTCTGGAAGATCTCCTAGAGAATGAAATGGCAACCCACTCCTGTTTTCTTGCCTGGAAAAATCCCATGGGCAGAGGAGCCTGGTGGGCTACAGTCCATGGGGTTGCAAACAGTCAGACATGACTTAGCATCTGAGCACACATGGGTTTGTGGTGTATAGCATGGTGACCATCGTTAGCACTGAAGTGCATATTTGGAAACTACTAGGAAAGCAGAATTTTAGATTTCTTACAAGAAAACAATTTTCTGGAACTAGGGATGTTGACAAATGTTAGACTTCTTATTGTGATAATTTTACAGTGTATTACAAATATCAAACTTTTATGCTACACAGCTGAACCAATACATCCATTCTATCTTAATGGAATGAACATGTGAAAAAAAGCATACAGTTAAGTTCCTCTCTCATTAGCTAAGTGTGATCATGAATCTGTCAGACACATAGCACATTCCTAAGTCACATTTCCTGAGAGTTGGACTATAAAGAAAGCAGAGCGCCGAAGAATTGATGCTTTTGAACTGTGGTGTTGGAGAAGACTCTTGAGAGTCCCTTGGACTGAAAGGAGATCCAACCAGTCCATCCTAAAGGAAATCAGTCCTGGGTATTCATTGGAAGGACTGATGCTGCAGCTGAAACTCCAATACTTTGGCCACCTGATGGGAAGAACTGACTCATTTGCAAAGACCCTGATGCTGGGAAAGATTGAGGGCAGGAGGAGAAGGGGACGACAGAGGATGAGATGGCTGGATGGCATCACCAAATCAATGGACATGGGTTTGAGTAAACTCTGGGAGTTGGTGATGGACAGGGAGGCCTGGCGTGCTGTAGTTCATGGGGTTGCAAAGAGTCAGACACGACTGAGCGACTGAACTGAACTGAACTACTGCCAGTGGTGTTTTTAGGTGGATTTTCAGAGACGGAAAGAAATGAACTCAGAATGTGAGGATCCAAGTCTGATATGATCAAGGGATTCTCCAGGCAAGAATATTGGAGTGGGTTGACATGCTGTCCTCTGGGGGATCTTCCCGACCCAGGGATCGAACCTGGGTCTCTTGCATTGCAGGCAGATTCTTGACCATCTGAGCCACCAGGGAAACTGTTATGATCAAGGGAGCTCTGATCCAGTCAAGCTCTGTATAAGACAAATACTATCAATATATGATCTTGTGTGGAATTAAAACAAACAAACAAAAACAAGAAAAAAAAAAAAACCCACAACCCTGCAGTGCTACTGAATTCGCTTATTAGCTGTACAAGTTTGTGTGTGTATGTGTGTTGTGTGTATGCAGTTTGAGGTGGAAAACTAGAATCCAACTATCCCACTGTTCCTACTCAGTCCATGTCGTCCACAGTACCCAAGACTCAGTTGGCCCCTACTATAATCTTTTTAGAGTGAACGTTGACAGTCGCTCAGTCATGTCTGATTCTTTGCGACCCCATGGACTGTAGCCCACCAGGCTCCTCTGTTCATGGGATTCTCCAGGCAAGAATCCTGGAGTGGGTAGCCATTCCCTTCTCCAGGGGATCTTTCTGACTCAGGGATCAAACCCAGTTTGCCTGTATTGGCAGGCAGATTCTTTATCATTTGAGCCACAAGGGAAGCCCGTGATGCCTATTAACACATGGACTCCTGCAAGACTGATTAGCACCCCCACTCTGGGTGAACTGACTGTGCTTACGGCTTGGCCTCCATAATGAAGCTTGATATCATCTCTGCTTCTTATGGCTCGGTTTTCACCTGGTTCTTTTGAAAAGTAATTTATGGTTCAGGCATTTCAAGTATAATAATAATAATAAAAGGAAATAACAGTATGAAGCATATCCACCTGCTATCTCACATAAAATACTCCAGTGTATTTTACCCAAAACTGGGACACTCTCCCAGGGAACTAGTACATAAAATCCTCCAAAATGAAACTGTATAGTTACACCTTATACTTCTGTGTGGATCACAGGAGACTGAAAAATTCTGAAACGGATGGGGATACGAGACCACCTTACCTGCCTCCTGAGAAATCTGTATGCAGGTCAAGAGGCAACAGTTATAACAGCTACCAGGGAACCCTGATCTAGTAAGCCCTGATATAACTACGTGAGCCCTCGATGTCAACATGAGAGAGAGAACACAAGTCTTAAATATGAGATTTCCACATCCCGACCCCCGTGGGCCCAGCGCAACACCCTCCTGGGCTGACGTCCCACCTGGCACATCTGGTTGTACCAGCATCTGGATGTCTGGATGTACTGAACTGGAAAGAAATGAACTCAGGACATATACATCCTAGTCTGCCTTCCCACTTTGCCCCTCACCAGTGATCTGATGCTCAATGAATTATTGACATGCTTGCTTAAATTATTGAAACGCCTATTTAAATATCCATTTGAAGTAATAAAATCTGTGTGGAAGCAGGTTGTAAATTGCCGTGGGTCTGAGACAGCCAGCGGACGTGAGCTTCAAGAGGACACACGGCTTTTTGGAGACCGTTATCACTCAAGGCAACTTGACTGCGTTGGGGGAGCTAGAATGTTACACCCGCACCACGTTCTGACAATCACTGGTCCAGGTGAGGACTAGGGTGAGGGGACAAGGAGTCTTATTCGGGGTAGAGAAGTTTAGGGGTTCTGAAAATTCAGGCGTCAGACTGATAACGTTTAAGGCCACGTTTGTGAAAAGCAAAATTAATGCCAAGAAATATATGGTGAAGAAAATACTGAAACTGTATGCATGAGGAGAGGGTTTGAGCAGGCTGGGGTTGGGTGAGGACCACTGGGATGGTCACCAGATGCAGGAACGCCTGCCAGCCCCCATCCTTTTTCACTACTCCTTGTATGGGTGAAAGTCTGAGGAATGGTGAGGTCATTCCCCCAGGGGTCAGCCAGGATTAGGGTCACTCACAGAGCCTCGTCCACTCACTGGTTCTGAGACCGTGGGACCCTCAACGCTTATATTCATTGCCCTCAAACTCACATGGGTGGTGCGATGGGGGTGAATTGTGTCCTGCAAGAAGATATTTCCAATTCCAAATCCTTGGCGGTAGGAATGTGAACTCTTCCTGGAAATAGGGTCTTTTTCAAACAGTTGTAATCATCATGGGTGTGTGTGTGCTAAGTCACTCAGTCATGTCCAACTCTTTGTTACCCCATGGACTGCAGCCCCCCAGGCTCCTCTGCCCATGGGATTCTCCAGGCAAGAATACTGGAGTGGTTTGCCATTTCCTCCTCCAGGGTATCTTCCCAACCCAGGGATCAAACCTGTGTTTCCTGCATTAGAGGCAAATCCCTTACCCGCTGAGCTAACCAGACCATCTATCTACCTGTCATCTATTTTATGTATCTATCGTCTTTGATCTATCTATCGTTCATTCCATCTTCTATCTATATCTCTAACTCTATCATCTATCATTTGTTGCCTCTTCTGTCACCTATCTATCCATTATCTATCTATCTATTATTACCTATCATTTATTTACCTATTATCTATCATCTGTGTCTGTCTCTCTATCCACCTTTCAATGTATCTATCTATCCATATCTTTATTATCTTCAGTTCATTTCAGCCGCTCAGTCATGTCCGATCCTCTGTAACCCCATGGACTGCAGCGCCCCAGGCCTCCCTGTTCATCACCAACTCCCGGAGCTTGCTCAAACTCATGTCCATCAAGTGGTAATGTCATCCAACCATCTCATCTCTTTCATCCCCTTCTCCTCTTGCCTTCAATCTTCCAAACATCAGGGTCTTTTCCAATGAGTCATTTCTTCACATCACGTGGCCAAAGTATTAGAGTTTCAGTTTCAGCATCAGTCCTTCCAATGAACACCCAGGACTGATCTCCTTTAGGATGGACTGGTTGGATCTCCTTGCAGTCCAAGGGACTCTCAAGAGTTCCCTCCAACACCACAGTTCCAAAGCATCAATTGTTCAGTGCTCAGCTTTCTTTATAGTTCAACTCTCACATCCATATATGACTCTTGGAAAAACCATAGCTTTGACTGGACGGACCTTTGTTGGCAAAGTAATATCTCTGCTCTTCAATATTCTGTCTAGGTTGGTCATAGCTTTTCTTCCAAGGAGCAAGCGTCTTTTAATTTCTTGGCTGCAGTCACCATCTGCAGTGATTTTGGAGCCCCCCCAAATAAAGTCTCTCACTCTTTCCACTGTTTTCCCATCTATTTGCCATGATGTGATGGGACCAGATGCCATGATCTTAGTTTTCTGAATGTTGAGCTTTAAGCCAACTTTTTCACTCTCCTCTTTCACTTTTATCAAGAGGCTCTTTAGATCTTCTTCACTTTCTGCCATAAGGGTGGTGTCATCTGCATATCTGAAGTTATTGATATTTCTCCCAGCAGTCTTGATTCCAGCTTGTGCTTCTTCCAGGCCAGCGTTTCTCATGATGTACTCTGCATATAAGTTAAATAAGCAGGGTGACAATATACAGCCTTGCCGTACTCCTTTTCCTATTTGGAACCAGTCTGTTCCATGTCCAGTTCTGTTGCTTCTTTACTTGCATGCAGATTTCTCAGGAGGCAGGTCAGGTGGTCTGGTAATCTATTATCTATCATGTATTTATTTATTATCTATCATCTGTTTCTATGTATCTCTCTAACAAATTGAAATTTAAAAATGTCAGTCAGTCGGTCGTGTCCAACTCTTTGCAACCCCATGTTCTGTAGCCCGCCAGGCTCCTCTGTCCATGGGTTTCTCCAGGCAAGAGCACTGGACTGGGTTGCCGTGCCCTCTTCCAGGGGATATTCTACACCCAGGGATTGAATCCGTGTCTCTCACATATCGTGCATTGGTAAGCAGGTTCTTTACCTCTAGTGCCACCTGGGAATTCACAGTCTTCACGAGCAGACATGATCATTCTGAACAAATGTGAGGGGAGGCAGATATGATGGTCAGGGGGGATGCAATCAATGTGAGATGAGCTCATTAGGGTGCGTGCTGATCCACCATCAGTGGTGTCCACTTAAGGGATGAGGATTAAGATACAGACATGGAGGGAGACTTCCCTGGTGGCCCCAGTGGTTAGGTCTCGGCATGTCCACTGCCAAGGGCCCAGGTTCCATCCCTGGTCGGGAAACCAAGATCCCACAAGACTCACAGCAGGGCCAGGAATAAAGGAAAAAGGACTCAGACAGAGAAGGGAAGACCATGTGAAGAGGCAGGGGGGAAAACGGCCTTGTGATGCTGGAGGCAGAGACTAAGGTGATGTATCTGGTTGGTCAAAACATTTGTTAGAATTCTTCTGTAAGATGCTACAGAAAAATCCAAAGGGAATCTCTGGCCCACCCAACACATTCATGCCCAGGAAGACCAAGGAGCACCAATAACCACCTAACGCTCCAAGAGGCAAACACACATTCTCTCTTTCAGATTTCCGAGGCAGAGTGTCCTGTCGACACCTTGATTTTGGACTCGTGGCCTCCAGAACTGGGAGATGATACATTTCTGGTTTTAATCCCCTCAGCCCGTGGTATTTGTGATAGTATCTGCAGGAAAACAAGTCCAAGGGTGTAGTCTGCCTGCCTCTTACCACCTGAAGTTAACTTTCCTGAACTGTCTGTTAACCCTGGGACAGGGTGTTCTGAAGCACAAGCTGGAATCAAGATTGATGGGAGAACTGTCAACCTCAGATATGCAGATGACACCACCCTTGTGGCAGCAAGTGAAGAGGAACCAAAGAGCCTCTGGATGAAGGGGAAAGGAGAGTGAAAAAGCTGGTTTTAAACTCAGCATTCAAAAACCTAAGATCATGGCATCCGCCCCATCACTTCATGGCAAACAGATGGGGTAAAATGGAAACAGAGACAGACGTTATTTTCTTGGGATCCAAAATCACTGTGGATGGTGACTGCAGCCATGAAATTAAAAGAAACTTGCTTATTGGAAGAAAAGTTATGACCAACCTAGACAGTATTCAAAAGCATAGGCATCACTTTACTGATAAAGATCCATTTAGTCAAAGCTATGGTTTTTCCAGGAGTCATGTGTGGATGTGAGTGTTGGATCATAAAGAAGGCTGGGTGGCAAAGAATCGATACTTTCTAACTGTGGTGCTGGAGATGAGTCTTGAGAGTCCCTTGGACTGCAAGGAGATCAAACCAGTCAATCCTAAAGGAAATCAACCCTGAATATTCATTGGAAGGACTGATGCCGAAGCTCCAATACTTGGGCCACCTGATGCAAAGAGCCCATTCTTTGGGAAAGACCCTGATGCTGGGAAAGATGGAGGGCAGGAGGAGAAGGGGATGACAGAGGATGAGATGGTTGGATGGCATCCCTGACTTGATGGATATGAGTTTGAGCAAGCTCTGGGAGATAGTACAGGACAGAGGAGCCTGTTGTGCTGCCATCCACGGGGTGACAGAGAGTCAGACATGACTGAACGACTCAACAGCAACTGCTCCACCTGGGGCAGGATGTCAGGGAGACACATGTGTTTGTGTTCCCTTTGTGTGGAGCCAAAGGGCCTGATTCATAAGGAAGCCTCCTTTTGGGAGAGACGGTCGGGAGACCCTACTGTTGCTCAAAGGAAGGAACTCACCGTGGCTTTTCCCTTTAGAATTATTTTTTACTTGCAAGATAATTGCTTCACAATGCTGTGTTGGTTTCTGCCATGCAGCAACACAAGTCAGCCGTATGTATACCTATATCCCCTTCTTAAGTCCCCCTCCTCCCCCCACGCCACCCCACCCCTCTAGGTCATCACAGAGCACCAAGCGGAGTTCCCTGTGTCACACAGCCACTTCCCGCTATTTATTTTACACACGGTAGTGATTACAAAGAGGAATCCCTTCACACCGGTTAGAATAGCTAGCACGGAAAATATCTACACAGGGGGCTTCCCTGGCGGCTCACCGGTAAAGAATCCGCCTGCCAGTGCAGCAGACATGAGTTCAGTCCCTGGTCCGGGAAGATCCCACACGCCATGGAGCAAACGAAGCCTCTGCGCCACAACTCCTGCAGAGTCTGGGAGCCACAGCTACTCAGCCCATGCGCCCTGGAGGCCACGCTCTGCAACAGGAGAAGCCAGCGCAGTGAGAAGCCCACACGCCACACTGAGAGAGGAGGTCCCACTCGCCACAACGAGAGAAAAGCTGGCACAGCAGTGAAGACCCAGCCCAGCCACAAATGATGAAATTTTTAAAAAATCTACAAACAATCAAGGCTGGAGAGGATGTGGAAGAAAGGGAACCCTTCTTGCACCGTTGGTGAGAAAGTAAACTGGTACACCCACTATGGAGAACAGTACAGAGACTTCTTAAAAAGCTAAGAATAAATCTACCCTATGACCCAGCAATCCCAGTACTGGGCATATACCCCCGAGAAAACCATAATTCAAAAAGAGTTATGTACCCCCCATTATTCACAGCAGTAATGTTTGCAGCTCGAAAGACAGAGAAGCAACCTAGATGTCCGTTGACAGATGAACGGATACAGATTTGGCACACACATACAATGGAATACTACTCAGCCATGAAAAGCAATGAAAGTGAATCAGTAGTTGAGAGGTGGATGGTCCTAGAGTCTGTCATACACAGTAATGTAACTCAGAAAGAGAAAAACAAGAATCGTATATTCACACTGGCTTTTCACAATGCTTTGTCCACTCCCTCTTCCATTTGTAAAATCTCCCAGTGGAGAAACAGGCAACCCATAAAATTCTGCATTTGCACAAACACCGAAGGTTACACATAGCACTTGGCTAACGGCCTTTCTTTTCCTATTGTAATACAAAAAGATTTTTTTTTAAAAATTTATTTTCTTCCTGCATAATTTCCATAACATTTGTTTTAGGTTAACTTCCTAATTAAGCAATTTTTATTTTAGGTCAGTGGCCGTAGGTTTGGTGAACCTTCAGCCAAGTATAGTCTTAAACAACACAGACTGCTCAAAAGCAGTGGTGCAGTGGCAATAATAATCAGATTTCTAGGAGTAAAATGCTAATGAGGCATTTTCCTTTTAAAAGTGTGACCTTTTTAACACCTAATGGAGAGCAGAGCCATGACTTTTTTTTTTTAATTTTTTATTTTTATTTTTAAAATTCACATCCATTTATTAATTTGAAGACAGTTAAACAATTAAAATCAAAGTTTTATTTTTTATTTTTTATTTTTTTTTATAGACTTTGAGAAATTCCAGTCCTGCCATCTACAGACTGGAAATCTTTTTTTTTTTTCCATTTATTTTCATTAGTTGGAGGCTAATTACTTTACATCATTGCAGCGGTTTTTGTCATACATTGAAATGAATTAGCTATGGATTTACATGTATTCCCCATCCCGGTCCCCCCTCCCACCTCCCTCTCCACCCCATCCCTCTGGGTCTTCCCAGTGCACCAGGCCCGAGCACTTGTCTCATGCACCCAACCTGGGCTGGTGATCTGTTTCACCCTAGATATACATGATATACATGTTTCGTTCTTTTTTTAGATAACCTTCAATGTGAAAATATCTTTTTCTTTCCAGGGTACCTATGTTTGAAAGTGAAAGCAAAAGTCGTTCAGTCGTGTCTGCCTCCTTGAAACCCCCATGGACCATACAGTCCATGGAATTGTCCAGGCTAGATACTGAAATGGGTAGCCTTTCCCTCCTCCAGGGGATCTTCCCGACTCAGGGATTGAACCCAAGTCTCCCACATTACAGGCAGATTTTTTACCAGCTGAGCCATACAGGAAGTCCAAGAATACTGGAGTGCATAGTCTATCCCTTCTCCAGGGTATCTTCCCAACCCAGGAATCTAACTGGCGTCGCCTGCAATTGCAGGTGGATTCTTTACCCACTGAGCTATCAGGGAAGCCCACCTATGTTTAAGTCTCCTTATGCCTCCAACACTTTCCGGGGGTGTTCCATTTGAAGCCTAGTTACTTCTAGGCTTCAAATAATATATATATATACAGCCCCCAACTAGGTGGCGCTACTGGTAAAGAATCCGCTTGCAATGCAGGAGACGCAAGAGATGCAGGTTCAATCCCTGGGTGGGGAAGGTCCCCTGGAGGAGGGCATGGCAGCCCACTCCAGTATTCTTGCCTGGAGCATCCATGGACAGAGGAGCCTGGTGGGCTACGGTCCATGGGGTCACAGAGAGTCAGACACGACTGAAGCGAATTACTACGCACACGGATTGATGACGTCATGGGACTTTCAGCCTCACGCTTCTGTATCCCTAGGGTCAGCTTATTATTATTATTTAAACTGTGGTTTAAAAAAAACAACCAAACACATAAATTTTATGCCTTTAAACTGGAATAGGGGACTTCCCTGGAACTCTGGTGGTTGAGACTTAACCCTCCAATGCAGGGAGCGTGGGTTCAATCCCTGGTTTCAAAGCTAACATCCCACAGGACTCATGACCACAAAACCAGAACATAAAACAGAAGCAGTATTGTAAAAAGTTTAATAAAGGCTTTAAAAAAAAAAACAACAAGCAAAACCTAAAGAGTAGTTCAGTCGCATTAAGTATTTTCACACTGTTGAGCAACCATCACCCCCCATCTGTCTCCAAAGCATTTTGGGCAAAAGTTAAATTCTGTACCCATTAGCTAGTCCATTCTGTCTCCTTCATCCCTCACCTCCCAATCCCACTCTGCTTATCTATTACCAGCTCTCGGTGTCCCACATATAAGGAATCATGCAATATTTCTCTTTCTATCTGGTTTGCATTATGTAGCATCCTGTCCTCAAGGTTCATTCACGCTGTAGCCTGTGTCAAGAGATTTTCCTTTTGAAGGCTGAACTGGGATTTCCCTGGTGGCTCAGGAGGTAAAGAAGTCTGCCTGCAAGGCAGGAGATGCAGGTGACCCAGGTTTGATCCCTGGGGAGGAAGATCCCTTGGGGGAGGGCACGGCAACCCATTCCAGTATCCTTGCCTGGAGAATCCCATGGACAGAGGAACCTGGCAGGCTACCGTCCAGCGGGGTGTCAAAGAGTTGAACAGGAGTGAGTGACTTAACACTTTCACTTGTTTTCAATAGTCCATAGTATGGATACACCATGCTGTTTATCCATTCAGCCACGGATGGACAGTTAGATTGTTGGCACTTTCCAGATACTGTAAATTACACCGCTGTGAACATCTGTGTACAGACAGCTACTCAGTCTCTGAATTCACTTAGTTTGGGTCTCTCTGTGGAAGGCAATTGCTGGATTCCCTGGGGCTGCTGAATTTTTAAGGAAAGGCCATAGGTGACTCACATTGCCCACACTTCTTTGGGGTTGAGCAAATACAGTGTGTTCTTTTGAAGACAGTATTTGAATCTCATACTTAGGATTTAAGCTGTGAGAGGTCTCTGCGGAGTTTAAAGATTGCATAGCTGATTTAGTTTCACAGCGTAATCTTTTTACTTTTTAAATTTATTTTAGCATTTATTTTTAAATTGAATATAGTTGACTTATATAAAGACATATTTAAATATTATATATATTTATATATGTAAAGATTTATATAAAAACTATAAAGAAAGCTGAGCATGGAAGAATTGATGCTTTTGAGCCGTGGTGTTGGAGAAGACTCTTGAGAGTCCCTTGGACTGCAAGGAGATCCAACCAGTCCCTCCTAAAAGAAATCAGTCCTGGGTGTTCATTGGAAGGACTGATGCTGAAGCTGAAGTGTCGATATTTTGGTCACCTGATGCGAAGAACTGACTCATTGGAAAAGACTCTGATGCTGGGAAAGATTGAAGGCAGGAGAAGGGGACGACAGAGGATGAGATGGCTGGATGGCATCACCGACTCAATGGAGATGAGTTTGAGTAAGCTCCTGGAGTTGGTGATGGACAGGGAGGCCTGGTGTGCTGCAGTTCATGGGGTTGCAAAGAGTCGGACAGGACTGAGTGAACTAACCTGAGTTGATTTATAATATTTTTTAGTTTCAGATGTACAGCAGTGATTCAGTTATATACACGCATTATATACATATATAACATGTATATGTTTTTCAGACTCTTTCCCTGTACAGGTTATTATAAAATATTGAGTAGAATCCCCTGTGCTGGAAGGTTTCCAGCAAAATTGAGAGGAAGGTCGAGAGACTTAGCAGATACCCCGGGCTGCACATACGCACAGCCTCCCCCATCATCACCCTTCCGGCCTGCACATACGCACAGCCTCCCCCATCATCACCCTTCCGGCCTGCACATACGCACAGCCTCCCCCATCATCAACCTTTCTCCCACCCAGAGTGGTACCTTTGTTAAACTAACAGACCTATATGACAGATCACCATCACCCCATCCTTTACATTAGGGTTCATACTTGGTGTTAATATGTTCTATGGACTTGAACATATATTCATATATATATATATGCACATTCAAATGTATATGTATATTCAAATTATACATGTATATTCAAATGTATACATACACATTCAAATGTATGTGTGCATATTCAAATGTATATGTGTATGTTCAAATGTATACATGCATATTCAGATGTATGTATCTATGTTCAAGTGTACATATGTATATTCAAATATGTGCATCTACATTCACATGTATATGTGCATATTCAAATACATGCATGTGTATTCAAATGTATGCACATATAGTCAAACATATATATTTATATTCAAATGTATATGGATATATTCAAATGTGTATATGCATATTCAAATGTATGTATCTACATTGAAATGTATATGTGTATATTCAATTATATACATACACATTCAAATGTATGTGCGCATATCCAAATGCATGTATAAATATTCAAGTGTACACATGTATGTTCAAATATGTGCATCTATTTCATATGTATATGCACACATTCAAATATATTCATGCATATTCAAATATACATGAGTATATTCAAATATATGCACATACAGGCAAACATACACATCTATATTCAAATGCATATGTGTATGTTTAAACATGCACATGCGTATTCAAATATATGCATCTATATCCAAACATGCATATATTCAAATATGTATATTCAAATGTATGCATATTCATATATGTGTGTATGTATATTCAAACATGTACACGTATAGTCAAACATATACATCTATATCCAAATGTGTACTCAAATGTATACATGTATATTCATACACACACACACACACACCCCCCCAGAGGAGGGAATGACACCTACTCGAGCACTCGTGCCTGGAGAACCCCGTGGACAGAGGAGCCCATTGGGCTATAGTCGTTGGGGCCGCAAAGAATGGGGCAAGACTGAAACAATGTAGGAGGCACACACCCGTGGTGCCATGGGTCACCGTTAAAATACCGATAATCCCATTACTAAAAATCGTACGCCGCAGCTGTTCCTCCCTTCCCCACCCAGGCGGCCGCTGACCTTTCTACCTTTCCTCGCATTATTCCTTCCGTAGAACGTCGCCAGCTCGGCATCATACAGAAGGTCGCTTTTTCAGACTCGCTTCCTCCACTCAGTGAAGAGCATTGTTGTCTCTTGCGTGTCCTTTCACGGCTTGCCGGCTCATTTCTTTTTAGTGACGACTAATGGCCTGTTGTGTGGATGTACCGCATTTTATTAGCCAGTTCACCTACTGAAGGACATCGTGGCTGCTTCCAGGTTGTGAACACAGATGCCGCAAACAACTGCAGTTTCTGTGCAGATGATAAGTTCTCGACGCCTTAGGGGAAATGCCAAGGGCTGTTACTGCTGCATCACATGGTCAACAGGATGTTTACTTTTAAGAAAGTGCCAGGGACTTCCCTGGTGGTCCAGTGGCTAAGGCTCCATGCTCCCAGCATAGGAGGCCCCAGTTTGATCCCTGGTCTTGGAACTAGATCCCACATGCCACAGCTAAGAACTTGCATGCCACAACTAAACATCTTGTGTGCTGGAATTAAAAGATCTCGTGTGGTGTGACTAAGACCTGGCTCAGCCAAATAAATAAATAAAATAAATTTGGTAGAAAACCAAAACTTACAAATTATCTGCCAGAGTGCCTGTACCATTCTGTGTTCCCACCGACAACGACTTCCTATGGTCCCACTTCCTATGGTCCCACGTCCTCACCAGTATCCTGGGACGTCAAAAAGTAATTAACAACACAAACACCCTCGAAAAGACACCGCCAAGCAGAATCGCCTTTATTACCATGCCTGAAAGACGTCCTGGACAGTCTTCAGTCAGCCCATACCCTTACAACTTCCCAAACATTTCTGTTGTTCAGTAGGCAACTCTGGTCGGACTCTTTGAGACCCCATGGACTGCAGCACGCCAGGCCTCCCTGTCCATCACCAACTCCTGGAGCTCGCTCAGACTCATGTCCATTGAGTTGGTGATGCCATCCAACCATGTTTTTACTGTATAAAAAGGCCAAAAGGTACTGACTTTTTCCCAAAGACAGAAAAGGAGTTAACATTATTACCGTCAGATGTTTGGCTTTTTGTGACTAGAAGTCATCTTTTGATGTTCCACTACATGTACCATCCCCTAAAAAGAAACATCTATATATTCTGGCTCCCCACTTACCTCTTTGAAGCAGTCTGTCAGGGCTATCTAAGTGGACATATCAGGGCTACTGTCTTTAGTAGGGTCCTTGAGTAAAATATTCAAGGCTTCCCCAGTGGCTCAGTGGTAAAGAATCTGCCTGCCAGGCAGGAGACATGGGTTCAATCCCTGGTTCGAGAAGATCCCCTGGAGGAGGAAATGGCAACACACTGCAGTATTCTTGCCTGGGAAATCCCATGGATAGAGGAACCTGGCAGGCTGCAGTCTATTTGCAGTAACATAGATGCAACTACAGATGATCATGCAGAGTGAAGTTTCAAGTCAGACAAAGACAAACGTCGCATGATATCATTTACATGTGAAATCTAAAATACGGCAGAAGTCAGCCTGCAGCAGACTCAGACTCAGAGGGCAGACTTGCAGTTTCCACGGGGGAGGGAAGAGAGAGAGCGACGGACTGGGAGTTTGAAGTCAGGGGACGCAAACTCTTTATAGTACAGTGGATGAATGACGAGATCCTTGTGTAGAGCACAGGGAACTATATCCAACCTCCTGGGATAAACCATGCATGCTTAGTCACTTCAGTCGTGTCTGACTCTTTGTGACCCTATGGACCATAGCCCACCAGGCTCTTCTGCCCGTGTGATTCTCCAGGCAAGAATATTGCAGTGGGTTGCCATTTCCTTGTCCAAACCCTAATAGAAAGAACAAAATATGAAGAAAAATGTGTATAGGTATATAACTGAGTCACTGTGCCATACAGGAGAAATGAGCAAAGCCCTGTAAATTCAACTCTAGTTCAATTTAAAGAAACTAGTACCCCGAGGAAACCAGAATTGAAAAAGACACACGTATGCCATTGTTCACTGCAGCGCCATTTACAATAGCCAGGACACGGAAGTAACCTAGATGTTCATCAACAGATGAGTGGGTAACTACGTTGTGGTGCATATACACAATGGAATATTACTCAGCTGTAAAAAGGAACACATTCGATTCAGCTCTAATGAGGTGAATGAACCTAGCGCCTGTTATATAGAATGAAGCAAGTCAGAAAGAGGAAGACAGATATTGTCTATTAATGCAGAAAGATGGAATCTAGAAAGATGGTCCTACATGCAGGGCACTAAAGGAGACAGAGACGTAAAGAACAGACTTTTGGATTCAGTGGGAGGAGGAGAGGGTGGGCTGATTTGAGAGAGTAAGAAGCATTGAAACTTATACACTACCATATGTCAAACAGATAGCCAGTGGGAGTTTGATGTATGACTCAGGGCACCCAAAGCCGGTGCTCTGTGACAGACTAGAGGGAAGGGGTGGGTAGGAGGGACGCAGGAGGGGGGTTCCGGATGGAGGGGACACATGTATACCTATGGGCGATTCATCCTGATGCATGGCAGAAACTATCACCATATTGTAATTATCCTCCAGTTAAAATGGACAGAGTTTTAAAAAGCGATTAAAATATGCCTGCAGCATCCGCAGTAAAACAGGACTTGAGGAGGCTGGGGGTACCTTCCTCCTGGTTATTGGGAGACATTTGGCTTCCTTCCTTGTTGGACGACTGTGCTCCTCACACAGACCAGGAAGATGCACCAGCAAGATTGATCCCATAAGCGAAGAGCTTGCTCATAAAAAGGCTGTTATGTCAAGATCCATTTATGAGAAAACCTCTCCAGAAAGCGGGCAGACAGGAAACCTACCTCAATAAAATAAAGCCCATAAATGACAAAGTGAAAGGAAAGTGAAAGTCATTCAATCGTGTCTGACTCTTTGTGACCCCACAGACTGTACAGTCCGTGGAATTCTCCAGGCCAGAATACTGGAGTGGGTAGCCTTTCCCTTCTCCAGGGGATCTTTTCGACACAGGGATCGAACCCAGGTCTCCTTCATCACAGACTGATTCTTGACGAGCTGAGCCACAAGGAAAGCCCAAGAATACTGGAGTGCGTAGCCTATCCCTTCTCCAAGGGATCTTCCCGACCCAGGAATTGAACCCGGGTCTCTTGCATTGCAGGCAGATTCTTTACCAACTAAGCTATCAGCTAATGTAATACTCGATGGTGAAAAGCTGACAATATTCCCTGTAAGATGAGGAACAATACAAGGGTGTCCACTCTCACCACTATTACTCAACACAGTTTTAGAAGTCCTAGTCAGAGCAGAGGAAAACAAAATCAAGTAAAAGGAATACAAACTGGAAAAGAAGGAGTGAAACTGTCTCTGTTTGCTATACATACATGACTTGCCAAGTGCTGCTAAGTGGTAAAGGACCTGCCTGTCAATGCAGGAAACATAAGAGATGTGGGTTGTGTGCCTGGGTCGGGAAGATCCCCTGGAGGAGGGAATGGCAACCCACTCCAGTATTCTTGCCTGCAGAATCCCATGGACAGAGGAGCCTGGCGGGCCACAGTCCATGGGGTTGCAAAGAGTCAGACACAGTGCAAAACAGAAGACCTAAGCACGAGCGAAGCGACTGAGCACTCACTCACAAAATATGTACATATACAGAAAATCCTAAAGACATGTGAAAACTATTAGACCTTATCACTCAGTTTAGTAAGAGTTGAAGGATACAAAATTAATATACAGAAATCTGCGGCATTGCTGTGCACAAACAGTGAACCATTAGCGACATTGAGGAAACAATCACAGTTATCATTCACATCAAAAAGAATACAACACCTAAGAATAAACCTACCTGGGGAAGCAGAGAGTCGGACATGAGTGAGCAACTGAACAACAAAGGACGCAAAAGACCTGTGATCCAAAACCTTTAAGAAGCTGATGAAAATAGCCGAAGAGGACACACACGGACGGCATGGAACACTGTGTTCTTGGACTGGAAGAATCAATCTTCTTAGAAAAGAACATGCTTTCCAGGGCCACCTACAGATGCAGTGCAATTCTTTTCCCATCGCAGATGGACTTTTCCACAGAATTGGACCAGGAGTTTGTACACAAACACAAAAGATCCTGAATAGCCGAGCCAGTCTTGAGAAACAAGAGTAAACCTGGGGAAATAGGCTCCCTGACTTCAGACCCTGCTACAAAGCTAAGGTGATTAGCATAGAAATTGCACAAACATAGACACACTCATCAATGACGCATGATAGAGAACCCAGAGATAAACCCACACACTTGAGTCAGTTAATCTATGCAAAGAAGGCAAGACTATACAATGTAGAAAAGACAAGTCTCTTTGATAAGGGCTCCTGGGAAAACCAGACAGCTACGTGTAAAAGGACCAAATTTCAACATTCTCTCACACCACATACAAAAACCAAAGTAAGGGTCCAAGCTCCTTTCAGTCTGGTTCCCACTAACCTCTGAGGCACTGGTTGCAGAATTTCAGGAGCTTTAAGAGCATAGATGAGACAAGTCTGTTTCCGCCTTATTTCATCACACTCATGACCAAGGCTTCACCACGCTGGCTGCCTAAGCATACAGGGTGGGTGGTTCTTGAGGTTGTTTTTCTTTTTCTTTCTTTTGAACTTTTTATTTTGTATTGGGGTATAGTCGGGCTTTCCTTGTGGCTCAGCTGGTAAAGAAACTGCCTGCAATGCGAGAGACCTGGGTTTGACCCCTGGGTATAGCTGATTAACAATGTTGTGATATGTTCAAGGGAACAGCAACAAGACTCAGCCACACATACACATGTGTCCATTCTCCCCCAAACTCCGCTCCCATCCAGGCTGCCACGTGACATTGAGCAGAGTTCCCTGAGCTGTCCATCAGGTCCTTGCTGGTTCTCCATGTTAAATCCAGCAGTGTGTCCACGTCCATCCCAGACTCCCTGACTGTCCCTTCCCCCATCCTTCCCCCTGGTGACCATAAGGTTATCACAGAGTACTGAGCAGAGTTCCCTGTGCTGGCCAGCAGGTCCTTGCTGGTTCTCCATGTTAAACACAGCAGCGTGTCCACGTCAATCCCAGACTCCCTGACTGTCCCTTCCCCCATCCTTCCCCCTGGTGACCATAAGGTTATCACAGAGTATTGAGCAGAGTTCCCTGAGCTGGCCAGCAGGGCCTTGCTGATTCTCCACATGAAATACAGCTGTGTGTCCATGTCCATCCCAAACTCCCTGACTGTCCCTTCCCCCATCCTTCCCCCTGGTGACCATCAGGTTATTACAGAGTTTGAGCAGAGTTCCCTGAGCTGGCCAGCAGGGCCTTGCTGGTTCTCCACATGAAATACAGCTGTGTGTCCATGTCCATCCCAAACTCCCTGACTATCCCTCCCCCATCCTTCCCCCTGGTGACCATCAGGTTATCACAGAGTACTGAGCAGAGTTCCCTGTGCTGGCCAGCAGGTCCTTGCTGGTTCTCCATGTTAAATACAGCCGTGTGTCCACGTCCATCCCAGACTCCCTGACTGTCCCTTCCCCTATCCTTCCCCCTGGTGACCATCAGGTTATCACAGAGTACTGAGCAGAGTTCCCTGTGCTGGCCAGCAGGTCCTTGCTGGTTCTCCATGTTAAACACAGCCGTGCGTCCATGTCCATCCCAGACTCCCTATCCCTTCCCCCTTCATTAGATTTATATAATCTAAACTGCCACACTTACAGAGGCAACACATAGTTACACTGCTTAACCTGGGAACATGTACAACGCCCACTGAATTCTTTGTTAGAAAGATGACTTGGAAGAATTTGCATTCTTCATGTTCAGGGGCATCTATTTCAATTTCCCTGTTCTCAGACATTCAGTTGTTTCCAACACAGTGCGACCCCGTGGACTGTAGCCCACCAGGCTCCTCTGTCCCTGGGATTCTCCAGGCAAGAACCCTGGAGTGGGTTGCCCTGCCCTCCTCCAGGGGATCTTCCCCACCCAGGGACTGAACTTACATATTCTGCATTGGCAGGAGGATTGTTTACCACTCTGCCACCTGTCAAGTCCTAGCTTCAGATGAAACAGTGGCTGAGGGGCCGAGTAACAACCCTACTAGCCTAAAGCCACAGATGCTCACCGCAGCCTCCATGCAGAATCCAGCCTTTCTGTCAATGAACCCAGCCTTCTCCCAGTGATTTTTTTTTTTAAGCAGAGAATTTAATAGAGGGAAATGGTTCAGGGGCTGTTGGAAGACTGAAAAGGGCAAGAGAGCGTCTGTGGTCATGGAGATAGTATCCTGAGAAAGCAGCTGCCACTCCCGGACGCGGGGATCAGAGGGGAGAGACCGACCTTCACAGAGCTCTAAGTCTGGGGGCCTGGGACCCCGACCTCTGAGGAGGACAAGGCCTGCTGGCTCTTCAGGCGCCTGGAGAAGGGTTCACCGGGCAGGACTCACACATCTGGGGGTGGGGCAGGGGGGTGTGTGATGTCTGGGTGGTGGTGGTGCCAACCAGAAAGATGCTACCAGCTGGGGAATGTGGAAGAAGGCTGGGAACTGGGACTGGTTGCTTTTGGAAGTCACTGCTTCTCCCAGTGATTTAAAAAAAGAATGATTATTTATTTTTTTATTTATTAGTTGGAGGCTAATTACTTTACAATATTGTAGTAGTTTTTGCCATACATTGACATGAATCAGCCATGGGTTTACGTGTGTTCCCCATCCCGATCCCCCCTCCCACCCCCCTCTACCCGATCCCTCTGGGTCTTCCCAGTGCACCAGCCCCGAGCACTTGTCTCATGCATCCAACCTGGGCTGGTGGTCTGTTTCACCCCTGATAGTATACTTGTTTCAGTGCTATTCTCTCAGATCATCCCACCTTCACCTTCTCCCACAGAGTCCGAGTCTGTTCTGTACATCTGTGTCTCTTTTTGTTTTACATACAGGTTTTTTAAAAAAATATTTATTTAAATGTGCCAGGACTTAGGTGTGGCATGTGGGGTGTTTAATTGTGCAGGTTCTGTGGTTGCGGCATGCAAGGTCTGTGGTTGTGGCCTCTGGGGCCTCTGGTTGTGGCATGTGGGGTCTTTCAAAGTTTTAGCTGCAGTATCTGGCATCTAGCTCCCTGACCAGGGATCAGACCCCAGCTGCCTGCTTTGGGAGCATGGAGGCTTAGCCACTGTACCAGTAGGGGAGTCCCTCCCTGTGTTTTTTTTTTTTTTTAAAATATTGCCCTGTTGGCATTAAACATTCTTTTCCACATTTTTCCATATACCTAGCTAAAGCACCTGTGCTTTGAGAGTGCGTGCTTCCTCCTGCTCATATCCTCAACAGTGCACCATGCTGGCGACCCACACTGCCAACCAGTCAGAATAAAGAGAACCCGGAGTAGTCCTGAGATCCAGAGATTCAACTAAGAGTAGGATTTCCTCTATAAAAAGCGTAACAGTAACTAACACTGAATTAAGTAGCTAGTATTTGAGTGCTCTCTTAGACCCTGGGCATGCATTTTCATTTCCCTGCCAAGGTCACCCAAACTCAGCTTGGATTCCACAACCCGTGTTCATTCTGTGGCACCGCTTATGAATAAGAGGCTGTCTGCCTGGTTGTTGTTCTTCAGTCCTGTCTGACTCTTTGAGATCCCCATGGACTGCAGCCCACCAGGCTCCTCTGTCCATGGGATTCTCCAGGCAAGAATACTAGAGTGGGTTGCCATTTCCTCCTCCAGGGGATCTTCCAGACCCAGGGATTGAACCCGGATCTCTTACATTGCAGGCAGATTCTTTACTGCCTGAGCCACCAAGGAAGCCCCTCTTTAAAAAAACAAAAAGGCTTCAACTAAATCTTGAAATAAAACTTCCACTGACTCCAAGTCTTCTTTGGTTTATGAATTCTAGCCATACATGGTTTAGGAAAGGAATGTCAAGTTCTTACTTGCCCTCTCTCATATATCTCTTCAAGTCTGGTCGTCTTGAAGTGGCTATGTACATTTTTGAAATCAGACTGAGGGTAATTTGAGTTGGGATTACACTTAGTGTACTATTCAGTTCAGTTCTGTTCAGTTGCTCAGTCCTGTCCGACTCTTTGCAACCCCATGGACTGCAGCAGGCCAAGCCTCCTTGTCCATCACCAACTACCGGAGCTTACTCAAACTCCTGTCCATCGAGTCAGTGATGCCATCCAACCATTTCATCCTCTTTTGTCCCCTTCTCCTCCCGCCTTCAATCTTTCCCAGCATCAGGTCTTTTCTAATGAGTCAGTTCTTTGCATGAGGTGACCAAAGGATTGGAGTTTCAGCTTCAACATCAGTCCTTCCAATGAACACCCAGGATTGATCTCCTTTAGGATGGACTGGTTGGATCTCCTTGCAGTCCAAGGGACTCTCAAGAGTCTTCTCCAACACCACAGTTCAAAAGCATCCATTCTTTGGCGCTCAGTCTTCTTTATAGTCCAACTCTCACATCCATGCAACACCACTGGAAAAACCATAGCCTTGACTAGACAGACCTTTGTTGACAAAGTAATGTCTCTGCTTTTTAATATGCTGTCTAGGTTGGTCATAACCTAGACAGCATATTAACCTAGACTAGCATAAGCTAGTGCGCCAGGCAGGTCAGAAAGCAGACGCAGCCGTATGACCTACCTATGTTTACGACGTAGCTTTACGACAGACTAGTCGTGGATGGCTAGAGCAGAGCCGTTTGCTCAGTTTGCAGCTCTGCACCTCGGTGCTCCCCAGATTGCTCGCTGGACAGGCTGTGTCCTCTGGGATTTCCCTGTGACCAGGACACCTCAGTTTCCTCCCCGAGGCTTGCGGTTGAGCAGGTAAGTTCACTTCCTGCATCTAGGAATCTCCCTGTTTGCGTTGTTGGCGCACTTGCGACTGTGCTCAGCCTGGCGAGTTTTTGGTTTGCCTGCGCTCATTTCTTTCCTTCCTTGTTGGTAAGACTTTTTGCAGTTTTGCTTTTTTTGTTTTGGTGCCACTGACTCTAGCAGCCTGGGTCTGGGACACCTGGACCTGAGTGCACATGGCCCCAGGTTGCCCTCCTCTGTGCTTTCCAGACCTGCAGTATTTATTGCGTTCGGTAATGTTGTTGCTGTTTGTATGATTGCCCCCCTTCTCTTTCCCTCTCTGGATTTCCTTATGTGTTTGCAGGCCGGTCAACCCCAGCCTCCGTATCCTTCGTGCTCTGAGACTCAGTGCTGGCTTTTGTTTGTTTGTTTGTTTTCATTTTTAAAGTATTTATTTGTTTTAGGTTGTGCTGGGTCTTCCTCGCTGTGCACAGGCTTGCTTTAGGTGCAGTGAGCAGGGGGCTCCCCTCTAGGAGCGGTTTTGCACTGGGCTTCTCATTGCGGTGGCTTCTCTTGTTGTGGACCACCCACTTTACTTGCGCTAAGGGTCAGTAGCTGTGATGCACCTGCTTCTTTGCCCTGCAGCATGTGGGATCTTCCCAGACCGGGGATGGAACCCGTGTGCCCTGCATTGGCAGGTAGATTCTTAACTGAAGAGGAGAAGTTTAAAATTTTATATAACCTCCTGCTCGTTCTGCCTCTGTAACTCAGCTTGCTCCTTCCAAAGTCTGGATCACGTAGGTCTCGTAGTCTCAGAAAGTGGGGACTTAACAATTCGAGGAACTGGAGCTGATCTCACTCACCCTTGTCCTGCTCTTTGCAATTGCCCGGCCCCTGGAAACCTGCTTAATCATGCCTGTCTGAGTGAAGGTCAGGCATTCCCCCTCCCCCATCTTGACTGCTGTTCTTGGTGTGCAAAACCCCTTAGTTTAAACCAGCCTATTAACAGCCAGTGTTGCCCACTATAAGCTATCTATAAAAACTCTAACTCCTTTGTTTGCAGTTGGGCTCAGAGCTTGGAGAGTTAACTCCTCTGGGCCCGCCGGTGTAATAAACCTGAGTTCTCCAACTCTCTGGGTATGGTGCTTGGTTTCTTGATTACAGGTTTCTGCAACAAGCCACTGGACCCCCAGGGAAGCCCTGGGTTAGTTGGTTGGTTGGTTGTTTTTTTTTTCCTGTTTGAATGATTGCTTTTCTGTTAAGATCATGCACCTTGGCTGGAAGATTCTAATATCACCTACATGCATGACTTTTGTCCAAGTTAGTGAACTATCAGTACATCTTTTTTCCTTTGTAATCCCTGTGTCGTGGAGGAGTATGGGCTTGCTAGGCATGGTGGAGTCCCGGGCAGAGGTCCACAGCCTTCGGGATCGAATGCCTGACGATCTGAGGTGGAGCTGATGTACGAAGAACAGAAATAAAGTGACAAAAAATGTAAAGTGCTTGAATCATCCCGAAACCATCCCCCGACTCCCAGGTCCTTGGAAACATTCTCTTGCACAAAACGGGTTCCTAGTGTGGAAAAGACTGGGGACCACTCGTGTGAGGATCTACGGCTTGCAGTGTGTTGGGGGAGCTGGTTGAAAACACAGCACTCCCCGCCTTACCCCCACCTGCCAGGTGTGCAGGGTTAGAAGCTGCTTTGTAACAAGAGCCCAAGTGATTCTCATGCAGCACCGAAGGAGTGATGGGTGGTGATGTAGCCCCTACAGGATTAAAGCCCCCTCACCTGACACGAATTGTGCGTGTCTGTCTTATTGAGCACTAATTTTTCCAGCTCACTTATCCATCACAGATGTGATTTTGGAAACCTGTGCTGGCTGAGTTTCCACTGGCAAGCGACGCTAGGGTTCTGCAGGAACCCAGGGTGCCTGTGTTGTTTCTTTGCATATGCTTTGCACGAGGCCTTTTTGATGATGCCAGCATGCCAGAGGAACAGGAAGAACTGAACGTTGCTCAGTCGCATCCGACTCTTTGCGACCCCATGGGCCATACAGTCGATGGGATTCTCCATGGCCAGAATACTGGAGTGGGGTAGCCCTTTCCCTTCTCCAGGGGATCGTCCCAACCCAGGGATGGAACCCAGGTCTCCCGCCTTGCAGACGGATATCTTTATCAGCTGAGCTACCGGGGAGGCCCAGGAATGCTGGAGTGGGTAGCCTTTCCCTTCTCCAGCAGATCTTCCCGACCCAGGAATCAAGCCAGGGTCTCCTGCAGTGCAGGCGGATTCCTTACCAGCTGAGCTGCCGGGAAAGCCCCCCAGAGGAACATGTCTTCCTGCTTATGACCGTGATCTGAGGTGGGCGTGGAAGAGAGAGAGCCTGAGGATGCAGGGTGGAGGACCGCCACTCAAGTTCAACAGTAAATTTAAGGTACTTAATGTCATGCTGGGGCTTCCCCGGTGCCTCAGCGGTAAAGGATCTGCCTGCCGATTCAGGAGACGTGGGTTTGATCCCTGACTCGGGATGATCCCCTGGAGGAAGAAATGGCAACCCACTCCACTATTCTTGCCTGGAGAATCCCATGGACAGAGGAGCTAGGTGGGCTACAGTCCATGGGGTCGCAAAGACTGGGACATGACTGAGTAACACTTCACTTTATTAGACGCATTTCCTTGGTGGCTCAGATGGTAAAGAATCTGCCTGCAACGTGGGAGACCTGGGTTGGATCCCTGGGTCGGGAAGATCCCCTAGAGAAAGAAAGGGCAACCCACTCCAGTGTTGTTGCCTGGAGAATTCCATGGACAGAGGAACCTGGTGGGCTACAAGCCTTGGGGTTGCGAAGACTCAGACAGGACTCTGTGACTAACACTTCACTTCAGTTTATTAGCGGTGCTTTCTTGGTGCTTAGACAGTAAAGTGTCTGCCTGCAGTGTAAGAGACCTGGGTTCGGTCCCTAAGTCGGGAAGATCCCCTGGAGGAGGAAATGGCAACCCACTCCAGTGTTCTTGCCTGGAGAATCCCATGGACAGAGGAGCCTGGTGGGCTCCAGTCCATGGAGTCACAAAGAGTCGGACACGACGGAGTGACTACACTTTCTTTCTTTTTTATTACAATGTTGAAATATGATTGTCGGGCATTCAGTCATCTGGATTCTAAAATAACTAATGTCAGGAACCAAATCTAAACATGATTAATAAAGAATGTTAAGGAAATGGCCACGGCTTTGCTTTAAAAATACGATAATCATCAGAGGGAATACGATTACAGTTGTGAATGTGAAGATGAAGTGTTTTGAAGTATCTTCTGGGATCATGAATTCAAAGATATAAATTTAAATTTAACATAACATGAGCAATAATAATCCTTCATTCCTGTTTTATTCAGTCCGTTAGCATCATTGAGGGTGAAGAAGTAGATATTTCAGTTTAAAAAATGTCATTTTCTCTGTCTTTTTGTTTTATTCCTAGTTAAGGTAAGATTATTTTTCAAAAAGCATTGGTAAGGCTGAACCTGATTATATTCCTCTGCTTGGGTTTTCACAATAAAATACCAAGGATGGAGTGGCTTGAGCAATAAGAGACTGTGATGTCTCCCGCAGTCCTAGAGGCTGTAGTCTGATACCCAGGTGTGGGCAGGGCTGGTTCCTCCTGAAACCTCTCTCCTGGGCGTGTGGACAGCCGTCTGCTCCCTGTGTCCCCACATGGTCGTGCCTCTGGCTGTCTGTGTCCCGAGCTCTTCTTATAAGGATCCCAGTCCTATGACATCAGGACCCAAACTAGTGACCTCGTTTTATCTTCTGCGGCTGCTGCTAAGTCGCTTCAGTCGTGTCTGACTCTGTGCTACCCCAGAGACGGCAGCCCACCAGGCTCCCCCATCCCTGGGATTCTCCGGGCAAGAACACTGGAGTGGGTTGCCATTTCCTTCTCCAATGCATGAAAGTGAAAAGTGAAAGGGAAGTCGCTCAGTCTTGTCCGGCTCTTTGCGACCCCATGGACTGCAGCCCACCAGGCTCCTCTGTCCGTGGGATTTTCCAGGCGAGAGTACTGGAGTGGGGTGCCATTGCCTTCTTTACGTTTTACCTTCACTCCCCCTTTAAAGACCAAACAGTCCCATTCTGAACTCCTGAGAGTTAGAATTTCAACATATGCATTTTGGGGAGAGGGAGAAGACAGAATTCAGTCTATAAAAATCAAGAAACTATGTTGGTTCTCACTATAGAAGTCACCAAGAGTTTTCCTCCCATGTTATTGAATATTGTGATAAAAATATCCATAGTCTACCCTCTCAAATTTAAAAACTGTCTCAATACAGATGTAAAAATATGTGAGGTACAAGGCAGAAATGCATGACCTCTTGACACATTTTAATGGGATATTGTGCAAATTAGGAAGAGAAAATGTGTGTTTTATATAAAAAGTGATGGATCTAAATGTTTGTTTGTTGTGTAGTCTCTCAGTCTTGTCCAACTCTTTTGCAATCCATGGACTGTAGCCCGCCAGGCTCCTCTGTCCATGGGATTCTCCAGGCAAGAATACTGGAGTGGGCTGCCATTCCCTTCTCTATGGAATCTTCCCAACCCACGGATGGAACCCAGATCTCTTGCGTTGGCAGGCAGACTCTTTACCACTGAGCCTCCAAGGAAGCCCGAAATGACAGTCCTTTAAAACTTTGAATATTGAAAGAAATAACCAGGAATTCCTTCTCGATTCACTGTATTAGAAATTATGCTATTAGATTTTATAGACGTGGGAAATCAAGTGTGTGTGTGTGTGTATTTATATGTATGTATATAAGTTATGCTACCAGCTATTTGTGTACGCATAGTCACTTTAGTCCCATCTGACCCTTTGCGAGCCTATGGACCATAGAGCCTCTGTCTGTGGGATTCTCCAGGCAAGAATACTGCAGTGGTTTGCCATTTTCTTCTTCAGGGGATCTTTCTGACCCAGGGATCAAGCCTGCAGGCGGATTCTTTACCACTAGTGCGAAGACCCAACATAGACCAACAGAATATCTAGTGTAGATAGAACAGTAGTCTGTTGATAACCTGGAATTATAAATTCTCTTGTGTCCTACAGATTAGAAGCTATATGCTTCAGCTTTCCATTGATGCTGGTCCTCAGGTGGGGTAATTTGGCCCCTCAGGAGAGAGGTAGAGATGTTTTTGTCTGTCATAAGTAGAGTAGGGGTGCTTCTGACATCTAGTGGATGGGAGCCATGGAGGCATCTGTAAATGTCCCGTGATGACCAGGACAATACCCCCACAACCTAGTTGAAGCTGGCCCCCAATATCGGCCGTGCCAAGGCTCAGAAATTCCAACGACATCCCCAGTGTTATCTGCAGCAGTGTCACTCAGTTTTTTTTTTCTCCTTCTTATGAGTGAACTGTAGTTGATTTACAATGTTGTGTTAGGTTGAGGTGTACAGTGCCCTGATTCAGTTATACATATGTGTGTGTATGTAAATGTGTGTATATATATATGATTTTCAGCCTCTTTTTCATTATAGTTTAGTACACGATATGTATTATAGTTTCCTGCGCTATACTGTAGGTCCTTGTTGCTTTATCTAGTTTATACCTAATAGTGTCTACCTGCTGATTCCAAACACCTAAGGTAAAGCTTTCCTTGTGTGTATGTGTGTCTGTTTTTCTTTTCCTTTTTTTTTGGCCACAACTCCCAGTATATGGAACTTTGCAGACCATACATGGAACCCACGCCCCTTGTAGTGGAAGCGTGAAGTATTCATCACCAGACCTCCAGGGAGGTCTGAGTTTTCCTCCTTTGACACCCTCACTCGTCCAAGACAGTTTCTTTCTTTCTTTTTTAATTTCTCTTACGACAGCTTTCTCGTGACCTTCCCAGTTCCCATTCGCCATGAGGATTCGGCAGTATCATTTGGTCGTTTCTTATGACCAAAGACAGAACTGGAGCCTTCTCTTCTGCCCCAGTGCTGTTCTCGGGCATGACCGTCCCCTGTAATTAACCACCTCACTTTCTGTCCACTCCTTCCCGTCAGGCGGACAGCCCCTAATGCCATTCTAAATGGCCTAATCGCTCTTCTCCTCCACCATTGACCATAGAAAACTGAACGAATTTAAGTGTCAGTTGGCATAGCTGCTAGAGTAGGTGGATGGTGTTTCAGAATTGCTCTTGCTGCTCTGTTTTAAATAATGCAGAGGCAACGTGTTTAAACGTTTCCTGTGAAAGCGTATAATGGCAAATTTCTGTTCCCTCCTACCTCCTCATTAGAGTGATTTAAAGCCAAGACTCAAGCCTAATGAATAATAAATGCCTTGAGTAAAATTTCATTTCACTGAGAAACTAGGGCACAAGCCCACTTGTAAAATATTAGGATTTTGAAAATGACTTTTTAACTACTGACTGGCTTTCTGACTCAGAAGCGTAGTTCTGAGTTATGCTATTGAAAAACACTACTGTTTTCAGGATTAGCTCAAATAACATAGGTGATGTGAGTGAAAGTTGCTCAGTCGTGTCTTTGAGACCCCATGCACTATACAGTCCATGGAGTTCTCCAGGCCAGAATACTGGAGTGGGTAGCCTTTCCCTTCTTCAGGAGATCTTCCCAACCCAGGGATGGAACCCAGGTCTCCCACATTGCAGACGGATTCTTTACCAGCTGAGCCACAAGGGAAGCCCCAGAATACTGGAGTGGGTAGCCTATCCCTTCTCCAGCGGATCTTCCCGACTCAGGAATCGAACCGGGGTCTCCTGCATTGCAGGCGGATTCTTCACCTACTGAGCTCTCAGGGAAGCACCAAATAATATATAAAGGTATCTTGTTCCCCTTTGGGGATATCAAAAAATTACTTTCCCTCTCCTTTCCTTTCTTCTCCCTTCTTTCCTTTTCTTAAGCAATGCTCCCGTGTGATGGCCAACCGTGTATTCGCCAAACAGGGTTAAAAGAGCTGCCAAAAATCTACTGAGACCATTTCTTTCTTTTGAACTACTTTGCTCAGATTCTGAAAAATTGCATGGAGTAACCAGTTACCGATTGTCTGGCTGTTTTTAATGAATGAATGTTCCACAAAAAAATAATGTTTGTATAATGTTTTGATTCCACATATAAGTGACATCATATGATATTTGTCTTTCTCTGGCTTAGTTCACTTACTGTGACAGCCGATCCACTTGTACCAACAAGAGCCCAATTTCCAGTGAAAATTATAAAGGTAAATTCAGGGTAGTTTTGATAAAATGGGAAACCAAAAGTTTCAAAGCTGTGATTTGCTGTTCATAGATTGTTAAACATTTAGCATCAGATTTTCTAATCTTTGGGCCTCAAAATGATTTTGCAGTTAAGACAGATGAAGGTATAACTGCATTATGTTGCTGTTCTCTAATTGCTCAGTTGTGTCTGACTCTTTATGAATTGGTGGACTGAAGCCCACCAGGCTCCTCTCTTCTTGGAATTTATGTAGATTTGATTATCTACAGATAGATATATATCCTTTATACATATACTCTCTATATATAGTCTTTATATATATATATTTGTTTCTACTTCTGTATATCTATCTTTATCAATTATCATGATCTATGTAACAGTGGAGAAATCTCATGGACAGAGGAACCGGGGAGGCTACAGTCCATGGGGTTGCAAATAGTCAGGCATGACTGAGCAACTGAACACACATAGCTGATTACCAGTGCTGTGATGGTTTCAGGGGAGCAGCAGAGGGACTCAGCCATACATGTGCATTGGCATCCCTTCTCCCCCAAACGCCCCTCCCATCCCGGCTGCCACGCGACATTGAGCAGACTTCCCTGAGCTGTCCAGCAGGTCCTTGCTGGTTCTCCATGTTAAACACAGCAGCGTGTCCACGTCCATCCCAGACTCCCTGACTGTCCCTCCCCCATCCTTCCCCCTGGTGACCATCAGGTTATTACAGAGTATTGAGCAGAGTTCCCTGTGCTGGCCAGCAGGTCCTTGCTGGTTCTCCATGTTACATACAGCCATGTGTCCATGTCCATCCAAGACTCCCTGACTGTCCCTCCCCCATCCTTCCCCCTGGTGACCATCAGGTTATCACAGAGTACTGAGCAGAGTTCCCTGGGCTGTCTAGCAGGTCCTTGCTGGTTCTCCATGTTAAACACAGCAGCGTGTCCATGTCCATCCCAGACTATCCCTTCTCCCTACCCTTCCACCCAGGAAACCACAAGTTTATTCTCTAAGTCTGTGAGTCTTGTTTCTCTTTTGTAACTTCATTTCTATCATTGCTTTTTAGATTCCAAATGTAAGTGATAATCATGTGATACTTGCCTTTGTGTTTCCGACTTATTTCACTCAGTATGATCATCTCTAGGTCCATCCATGTTCCTGCGAATGGCATTATTTCATTCCTTTTTATGGATGAATAATATTCCATTGTATCTGTGTACCACATCTTCTTTATGCATTTCTCTGTCGGTGGACATTTAGATTGTTTCCAGGTCTTGGGTGTTGTAAACAGTGCTTCAGTGAACACTGGGGTGCTCATATCCTTTCAGGTCATGTTTTTCTCTGGGTGGATCCTTTATTATATTCTTGAGAATAAATTTGTAAACATAAGTATCTTTCCCTGAGTTCTGGAGGCTGGCCTAGGAAATGATCAGTCTGAAGCGGGAGTGACGGGAACCACAGTTCACAGCTGGTTGGCCAACCTGGGTCTTCAAGGTGACCTCTGGGGATGGCTGTCATATGGGGGTGAACCTGTGACCTGTGGGGTCTGCACCAACCCCAGCTAGTGTCATATTGAACTGCAGGAAGCCAGCTTACTGGGGGACCTGACACCCACATTTGGTAACCAGAAAGCAAGTGTGGTGGTTGGATAGTGAAGGATATGCCCTCAGAAGTGAGTTCTCCCTAGGTAATTTTTACCATAGGTTTGAGATATGCCTCTCTCCGTTCAGGTTTAAAACAAAACGTGTATGTTGCATCATGAAGCAACAGGTGGAGTTTCTGGTTTGTTTGTTTTGCTTTTTGTTTATTTTTTAAGCTTTTACTATTTTTAATTTTTTTTTAATTAATTAATTAATTTATTTTTTTTATCACAACCATAGTGTATCTTTTTTTTTTTTTTTTTACATGTATTCCCCATCCCGGTCCCCCCTCCCATCTCCCTCTCCACCCAATCCCTCTGGGTCTTCCCAGTGCACCAGGCCCGAGCACTTGTCTCATGAACCCAACCTGGGCTGGTGAACTGTTTCACCCTAGATAATATACGTGTTTCAATGCTGTTCTCTTGAAACATCCCACCCTCGCCTTCTCCCAGAGTCCACAAGTCTGTTCTATACATACGAGTCTCTTTTTCTGTTTTGCACATAGGGTTATCGTTACCATCTTTCTAAATTCCATATATATGTGTTAGTATACTGTAATGGTCTTTATCTTTCTGGCTTACTTCGCTCTGTATAATGGGCTCCAGTTTCATCCATCTCATTAGAACTGATTCAAATGAATTCTTTTTAATGGCTGAGTAATATTCCATGGTGTATATGTACCACAGCTTCCTCATCCATTCGTCTGCTGATGGGCATCTAGGTTGCTTCCATGTCCTGGTTATTATAAACAGTGCTGCGATGAACATTGGGGTACACGTGTCTCTTTCAGATCTGGTTTCCTCGGTGTGTATGCCCAGAAGTGGGATTGCTGGGTCATATGGCAGTTCTATTTCCAGCTTTTTAAGAAATCTCCACACTGTTTTCCATAGTGGCTGTACTAATTTGCATTCCCACCAACAGTGTAAGAGGGTTCCCTTTTCTCCACACCCTCTCCAACATTTATTGCTTGTAGACTTTGGGATAGCAGCCATCCTGACTGGTGTGTAATGGTACCTCATTGTGGTTTTGATTTGCATTTCTCTGATAATGAGTGATGTTGAGCATCTTTTCATGTGTTTGTTAGCCATCTGTATGTCTTCCTTGGAGAAATGTCTGTTCAGTTCTTTGGCCCATTTTTTGATTGGGTCATTTATTTTTCTGGAGTTGAGCTGGAGGAGTTGCTTGTATATTTTTGAGATTAATCCTTTGTCTGTTGCTTCGTTTGCTATTATTTTCTCCCAATCTGAGGGCTGTCTTTTCACCTTGCTTATAGTTTCCTTTGTTGTGCAAAAGCTTTTAAGTTTCATTAGGTCCCATTTGTTTATTTTTGCTTTTATTTCTAAAATTCTGGGATGTGGGTCATAGAGGATCCTGCTGTGATTTATGTCGGAGAGTGTTTTGCCTATGTTCTCCTCTAGGAGTTTAATAGAAAGCCCAGAGATAAATCCACGAACCTATGGTGACCTTATCTTTGACAAAGGAGGCAAGGATATACAATGGAAAAAAGACAACCTCTTTAACAAGTGGTGCTGGGAAAACTGGTCAACCACCTGTAAAAGAATGAAACTAGAACACTTTCTAACACCATACACAAAAATAAACTCAAGATGGATTAAAGATCTAAATGTAAGACCAGAAACTATTTTTAATTTTTTAAAATTTTGTATCGGTGTATAGTTGATTTACAATGTTGTCTTAGATTCTGGTGATTTGAGTTATTTGTTGAGCTGTGTGAGTCGTTTGATTTATTTGTGGCTGTGCTGGGTCTTTGTTGTTACGAGCGGGCTTTCTCTGGTTGTGCTGGGTGGGCTTCTCACTGCGGTGGCTTCCCTCGTTGTGGAGCACGGGCTCCCGGCACAGGGGTTGTAATCGTTGCAGCACGTGGGCTCGGGAGCTGTGGTTCCCAGGCCCTAGAGCCCAGGCTCGGGAGTCCTGGGGCCTGGGCTTAGCTGTCCCGAGGTGTGCGGACTCTTCCCGGACCAGGAATAGAACACCTGTCTCTTGCCTTGGGTGGCATGTTCTTGGCCACTGAGCCCCCTCGGAAGCCCTGGAAAAGCGATTTAGTTATACCTATACATATACGTATATCCCAGAGACGGCAATGGTAACCCACTCCAGTATTCTTGCCTGGAGAATCCCCTGGACAGAGGAGCCTGGCAGGGTGCAGTCCATGGGGTCGCAGAGTTGGACATGAATGAGTGACTAACACATACACACACACACATACACATATCTATTGTTTTTGTGAATTGTTTCCCATATAGGTTATTTTAGAATATTGAGTGTAGTTCCCTATGCTGTATAGCAGGTACTTGTCTGTTACCTCTTTGTATATAGTAACGTCTATATGTGAATCCCAAACTCCTAACTTGTCCCCACCAACACCACCTTTCTGCTTTCGTAACCATAAGTTTGTTTTCTAAGTCTGTTTCTCTTTTGTATAATTTAGTTTGTGTCAATTTTTTTTTTTTAACAGTCCACATACAGGTGATATCACATGATATTTAGATCGTTTTTGCAGGGGAAATTCCACATATCCAAAGTTTTGTAACAGTGATTCTTTTTTTTCCTTTGGAAGGGAAGAGGGAAATGGTGTCACTTTTTCTGGCTGTCTGAGAAATTCAGGAGTTGAAACCATCCGTTTATAAAACTATATTAGGAATAGTGTGTATCAGAACACCGTATCAGAGCCGTGTTCATCTTCCTCTGTGAACTGAGGCAGCTAAAAAAAAAAAGGGATTCCCTTTAGGAGGGCTTGATTTCTTTGACTAAAGCCCGTGTCATCCACATACAGCAATGTTAATGGGCAGACAGCCGTATTTCACTGAAAATGAACAGCGTTTGCCAAACATCTCTATTCAGCCTGGAGCACGAAGGAGCCAGTAGTGCCTCCGTTCGCTTGCCTTTGGGGGAAAAAAAAAAATTGGCATTCTCCCCACGTCCATGCCCACCTCACTCACACAGGGCCGCTCACTCGCGAGATGCTGTGTACAGTGAAGATGTCAGAAAAAGAAAATCAACTATCACTTATTAACACCTACACGTGGCATCTAGGAAAACTGGTACCGATGAACCTATTTGCAGAGAAGAAATGGAGGCACAGACGTGGAGAACGGGCTTGCGAAGACACAGTTGGGGAAAGAGAGGCTGAGATGAATGGACAGAGTAACCCTGACATATATGCACGACCACGTGGAGACAGGCAGCGAGTGGGAAGCGGCTTTATAACCCAGGGAGCTCAGCTTGACGCTCTGTGGTGGCCTCGAGGGCTGGGGTGGGGGAGGAAGGCGCAGGAGGAAGGCGACACACGCATATATATGGCTGGTTCATGTTGTGGGACAGCAGGAACTATCACCATACTGTCATGCAGTTATCCTCCAGTTAAAAAAAAAAAAGAATTACTGTTTAAAAGTAATTTAAATCGCCTTCCCCAGAGCGTCTTCACTGTCTCCTTTTCGTCCACCATGCCTGCGAGTTGCCTTGAATAGTCAAGACATAGTTTATCACCTGCGTGCCCATATCCCAAGCGGAGATGCAGACCCAACTGAAAACAGACTCTCTTCCAGGAGAACCTACCCAGGAAATTACACACACACACACACACACACACACACAACTGCAGACAAAGCTATTTTTTGTAAAAATGCATTTGAATATAGCTTTAGTTTTTCAGTCCTTATAGAAAGCAAAAGAAAGTGATATCGCTCAGTCGTGTCCGACTCTTTGCGACCCCATAGACTGTAGCCCACCAGGCTCCTCTGTGCACGGAATTTTCCAGGCGAGAGAAGTGGAGTGGGTGGCCACTTCCTTCTCCAGGAGGTCTTCCCGACCCAGGGAAGGAACCCGGGTCTCCCGCACTGCAGGCAGACGCTTTACCGTCTGAGCCACCAGGAAAGTCCAGAGAAAGCAAAGTAGACTTCTAATGTTTTAAGATGTGACCACACACACACACACACACACACACACACACACACACTAATGTTTTAAGATGTGACCACACACACACGCACGCACGCGCACGCACACATACACACACCTGCACACAAAGCTGTTTTTGTAAAAGTACATTTGAATGTAGCTTTTTTTTTTTCAGTACATGCAGAAAACAATTTAAACAAAGTAGACTTGTAATGTTTTTAAGAGGTGACACTATATGGTAATGAAATATAGCCGGAGCCTTTGGTCCTTGCCTGCCATGTCCTCTGCCTGCTTTTTGTTGAGGAAAACCTTAGCCAAAGGATCACCTTAATCAGAGAAGGCAGAACATGCAGAAACAAAGGAAAGCCGTCAAAGCAGACCGAGTAATAATCATGTACTCACTAAAAGCAAAGCCAAGGCCCTTTAGTTCCACCTCAAGGACTGTCCAGTATTCTGACCCACGTCCTGTGATGACATGACCGACTCGATGGACATGAGTTTGAGTAAGGTCCGGGAGTTGGTGATGGACAGGGAGGCCTGGACGTGCTGCAGTCCGTAGGATCGCAGAGAGTCGGACACGACTGAGCGGCTGAACTGAACTGATGTCCTGTGAGCTGTCTTATAGGTGCTGAGACCCCCCCACCAGGTGGAGAGGTTAGCTACGTGATGACCAGACTGTAGCCAGGTCATAAGCTCTCATGATTCCGGGATGTGGGAAGAAAGCGACCCTGGAAGTGGAGATCAACTGCACTTGAAACAGCCAAGGTGATGCTGAGCAGGCCACCGCTGACCAACTTCAGGATGACTGTAAGGGCTGACCATGTGTTTCAAGAAGCCCCCTCCCTCTGTCTTTAAAAGCTCTTAGCCCCCTGATTGTCAGGGGTGGGTGGCCGGCCTTTGTACAGGCTCCTGCCCTCCCCCGCCAACAAGTGCCAGCAACCAAAATAAAGCAAACTTTCCTTTCCACCACCCTGGCTTCCTTATTGCCTTTTGAGCTGCAAGCAGCCAGACCCGGCTTTCAGTAGCAGGAGCAGACACCGATTGTCATTTTAAATTAATAGTTTTTTTTTTTAATCTTCAAAACCATTAAGAATAAATAAATGATTCTTGCCAAAAAAAAAAAGATTTCTAAAGTAAAATGCCATATCTAACAAAAAGCTTGAGTTCCTGGAGAAAGAGGGGGAGAGCTATTAGCAAATTGATTGAACTTAGTAACAGTTGCTTTTCCGTGGTGAAGGAGAACTGTTTATTACCTAAAACAAAGCTTTGGACTTTTTCCAGAACTGACTGTCATTCTGCACAACTATTGAGCCTGGGTCAAGAATGAAGCCCTTAAACAATGTCAAGCAATTATAAGAGTGAGTGAAGCAAACCCTTGCTTTTGCCTAACACTGGAAGGAAAGACATCATTTGTATCCATGACTCACTACGTTACACTGGTTAGCAATTTTTTTAAAAATGTAAAACCGTAAACTGAGCTTCAGCCCAAGGCCATTGTTGAATTGTCTGTCCAAGTGCAGACTGCTAAAATAAAGGTGCAGACATTACTGGAATTCTTCTGATGGAATTTGTTTCTCTTTGGAAATTCCTCTGCTAGAATTTGTATCTGTTTTTTGTTTGTTTGTTTGTGTGTTTTATTTTTGGCTCAAAAATATTCAGAGAGATTGATGTGACAAATATCCCAAAGCACTTCCTTTCTGATCAAGAAAACATAACAGACCTACACAAAGGGTTGGTTTAATTTATAATTTTGATATAGATCTAAGAGGAGTCCCAGGTGGCTCAGTGGTAAAGAATTTGCCTGCCTATGCAGGAACCTCGAGAGATGCGAGTTTGATTCCTGGGTGGGGAAGATCCCCTGGAGGAGGGCATGGCAACCCACTCCAGTGTTCTTGCCTGGAGAATCCCGTGGACAGAGGAGACTGGTGGGCTGCAGTCCATGGGGAAGCCGAGAGTCAGACACTCAAATTCATTGCCGCCTTCACGTCTGAGTGAGCTTCCCTTCCCTTGTGAGTGATTCGCGCTTCTGTCCCCCTTCTTCCTAGAGCAGAGATGTACCAAGAGCAGCTCCTGTGTACTTCCTGCAAACCTCACGGGTGCCATCGTGAATTGATGGGGATGGTAGCTCACTCGCCGTGGTGGGTGGTGGGCGGGCTGCTGAGTGGGAGATGGAGAAGAACAGACATCCCAGTGGACTTCATGGGAGGGTTGTTGCTTATGCAGGGAGACAGCCTCTCACTTCATCACTTCCTTCTGATTCACTCAGGCTGTTCAGACTAATTAAGTACTTTCAGATGTTCACAGGGAATGCATCGCTGCTTGTCTTCGTTGCATTTGAATATCTAAGTCAAGGTTGCCTCAGTGTTGGAAAAAATCCGTTTCCTGAAGCCTAGCCTTTACCAGATCTAGGAATGTTGGAAACGGAAGTTGCTTTAGAGGCCATTTCATTCAGCATCCTTAGTTTTTTAATGATAAGTATTTTTTTTTATTGTATGTATTTACTTACTCTTGGCTGCGGTGGGTCTTCGTTGTCATGCAGGCTTGTCTCTGATTGTGGCGAGCGGAGGGCTACTCTCTCGTTACAGTTGGGTGGTCTTCTCATTGCAGTGGCTTCTCTTGTTTGACAGCCCAGTCTCTGGCACAGGAGTTTCAGTAGTTGTGGCACATGGGGTCTGTAGGTGCCGCTCGTGGGCCCTAGAGCGAACGCTCAGCACTTGTGACGCATGGACTTAGTTGCTCCTCGGCACTTGGGATCTTCCGGGACAAGGGATCAAACCTGTGTCTCCTGCATTGGCAGGTGGATTCTTAGCTACTAGACCACCAGGGAAGCTCCTCACCAGCCTTACTCTATCATAAGAGGAAGATTATGTCTATTCGTAAAGATGAATGAGTTTTAGTTGGATCGTGACTGAAATACTTCAGTCTGAACGAGCTCACCAATAACTTTTATATCCTGGTTGCGGAAAACAAGTCTGCTATAAATAATTATACTAATGGGATTTGTGCAGCTGCCGAGAAAAATTTGAGAGGCATGATAAAAACAAATGCAAGTTGGAACTCCTTTTCTTAATAATGTTTAAAACCCCTGAGTTTTCATTTTAGAATTTACTCTCTATTGAATCATTGAAGAGTATACAGTTTAAATTAGTAAGCAGGTGACAACCATATTTAATCAATTCCGTTTGTTGTGCTCTGATTCAAATATACGTCAGATTACCTTACTTTCTGATTGCTCTTGGAAAAGTTTCCACTTGAAGAAATAAAGTTTGAAAGTACGTCTTTGATATTGTTACTTGTTTTTCTCCACAGATGTTTACAGGTGGCTGTTGTCTGACCTAGTTAATGTGGCTTGACAGTAAACCACACTTTTAACTTTTTCAATAAACCAGTACTTTTTGTGGGGATCTCCCTGCAGTCCAAGGGACTCTCAAGAGTCCTCTCCAGCACTGCTGTGCTGCGGAAATACTAAATAGTCTGACAAAGTCCTGCGACTTGTAGATCACAACTGCCAGTTATAAAGGAGATACAAGCCATGAAAATAAAGATGTCACGTAGAGGAAGAGAAATCTTGAACTTCCCTTCCACTCACTTTTTACATTCCTACTTCCTAGGTCTTTTCTAATCTTGGTGAAATTATCTTTGTTTGTTTTCCTTTAGAAACCAGTTGAAACGTTATCTATTTTTCCCTCCCTCTCTCCCTCCCTCCGTCCCACCTTCCTTCCCTCCTTCCCTCACGTCTCTTTAGATTTTTCTTCATTAAAAATCAGTTTGTAGAATGGACTGACATTTTCATCTCCATAAAAATAGCAGTTTGGGGTAAACACCAGTTTATGTAATGAGCGGAGTGCAGCGTGCTAAAATTAAATCACACATCACCCAAAGCAAATAAATGTTAAATGAAAGGATATAGTGTCTCCATCGTGCTAATTACTATCGTGCCATGTAATTAGTAATTAGAAGTCATTACTATACTTGTAAAAACAGAATTCTATGGCTGCCTATATTTTCCAGTGTCTGACAGACTCATAATAATGACAGACCTTCTGAGTCTTTTTTTTTTCTTTCCCTTTTCCTCTTCATTTGTATTCCTAAAACTTTATAAGAGAACAAAGAGGAAATGATTGAACTCCCACCAGGCTGGTGAAATATGTATTAAAGGAGGAGAACAAGAGTCTTGAGAAAAGCGAAGTTTGATGGCATGTGTCACTGAAATGCTAGTTTCTCTCCCCTCTCGATGCCTTGCAATGCGGGGAGGGGGTCTCTCTCCTTGTTTCAGAGAGACATTCTCTCCCCACACAGAGAAACAGCGCCTGCAGAGTATCTGACTTACCAGCCAACACTCTCCAGATAGCTCTGAGATACCCCAAAGTGGCAGCGGGGCAAGGTCAGGATATATGTGATTTTGGTGAAGGGGGAATTTGTGCAGTCAGGCACGTATTTTTTCCAGCACTTTTCTGCAAGTCTCCTGGAGCTTCTGTTCATCATGAGAAACAGTCGTCACCATGCAGGATGTTTGTGCTTTTCTAGATAGGAGGCGATACAAGAAATGGGCTCATAAAATCAGCTCCTGAGAACATCTAACGATCTTAAGACCTGTCCTCCCAGCTGTTCCCAGAGCACAGATGCCTCACTTCTGCTTTCCGCCGTGTCCTCCCTTCAGGGAGTGTGAAGGTCGGCAGCTTCTACAGCACATGATTTAGCCCTTGCAGCGGTAGATGGCAAGATGACATCCTTGATCATGGAAAACTATCACTTCTGAAAACTGTCACCACAACTGAACTGAATCCATCATTTCATGGCAAATAGATGGGGAAACAATGGAAACAGTGGCTGACTTTATTTTGGGGGGCTTCCAGATCACTGCAGATGGTGATTGCAGCCATGAAATTAAAAGACATTTACTCCTTGGAAAGAAAGTTATGACCAACCTAGAAAGCATATTGAAAAGCAGAGACATTACTTTGTCAACAAAGGTCCGTCTAGTCAAGGCTATGGTTCCTCCAGTGGTCATGTGTGGATGTGAAAGTTGGACTGTGAAGAAAGCTGAGCACTGAAGAATTGATGCGTTTGAACTGTGCTGTTGGAGAAGACTGTTGAGAGTCCCTTGGACTGAAAGGAGATCCAGTCAGTCCATCCTAGAGGGAATCAGTCCTAAGTATTCATTGGAGGGACTAATGTTGAAGCTGAAACTCCAGTACTTCAGCCACCTGATGCAAACAGCTGACTCATTTGAAAAGACCCTGATGTTAGGAAAGATTGAGGGCAGGAGGAGAAGGGGATGATGGAGGATGAGATGGTTGGATGGCATCACCGACTTCGTGGACATGAGTTTGAGTGAACTCTGGGAGTTGGTGATGGACAGGGAGGCCTGGCATGCTGCGGTTGATGGGTTCGCAAAGAGTCGGACATGACTTGAGTGACTGGACTGAACTGAACTGAACTGAATCTCTCTCAGGTGATTGATCTCCTCATCTTGATGAGCTTATGTGGTCCCTTTAACCTTGGATTTCCTGGCTACTCCTCCCTTGATTTGTTGCTGTTTTTCTGTTGCTGCTCAGTCATGTCTGACTTTTAGTGACCTCATGAACTACACCACACCAGGCTTCCCTGTCCATCACTATCTCCTGAAGTTTGTTCAAACTCATGTTCTTTGACTTGGTGATGCCTTCCAATCATCTCATCCTCTGCCGTCCCCATCTCCTCCTGCCCTCAATATTTCCAGCATCAGGGTCTTTTCCAGTGAGTCGACTCTTTGCATCAAGTGGCCAAAACTATGAGAGCTTCAGCTTTAGCATCCATCTTTCCAGTGAATATTCAGAGTTGATTTCCTTTAGGATGGACTGGTTTGATCTCCTTGTAGTCCAAGGGACTCTCAAAAGTCTTCTCCAGCATCAGTATTCAAAAACAGCAAGTCTTGTTGCTTCAATTGCTCCCTTGACTGGCAACTGTTCAGATCCGCTCTGTGGAGCTCAGAGACGGTCATAGAGGCTGGAATCTTGCATAAAAGAGACAGCGGACAAAAAGGCCTCCATGCCTGGGGAGCCCTTTAGGACCCCACTCTATTTCACCCCGAGGATCTCATCTGAACTCCAGGGTCCTTCATCTGACTTGTAATTTGTAGCCATTCTCAGATGGCAGTCCCCTCAAGCTCATTCTCCATAAAAGAGGAAGCTCCATTCACCCCACACCGAATAGAAGACGAATCTTCTCTTTAGGACTGACTATGTACAGAATACCCTGCTTCCAGTGTGGAGTGGCTGATGTCAAAGCTGAAACCATCCCCTCTACACTAGACACATTACCTTTTGTGAACCTAGGCAGATTGTATCACAGTAATTAAAAAGGAAGCAACAGCAAAGGATGGGGAAAAGGGAAAAAACAAATGACTGTGATCAGAGTTTTCAGTGCACGTTTGCTGACACACCAAATTTTGGGAAATGAAAATAAGTACTGTTTTGTGAACTTATCTCTGTGGATAAAATGAATAGAATTTATTCTATTACAGAACAGAATATTCATGTACAAAGAGAATGCTTATATACTCAAATCATAGCCTCTGGCAGATTTTATAAGAAGGTCTCTTTGTGAAATATGCTAGAATATTCATGTGTTTTAGCCATTGTCTTTATTATAGACAGTTAATTCTATATAGTCCATGGAATTCTCAAGGCCACAGTACTGCAGTGGGTAGCCTTTCCCTTCTCAAGGGGATCTTCCCAATCCAGGGATCAAACCCAAGTCTCCCTCATTACAGGCAGATTTTTTTTTACCAGCTGAGCTACCAGGGAAGCCCAAGAATACTGGAGTGGGTAGCCTCTCCCTTCTCTAGGGGATCTTCCCGACCCAGGCGTTGACCCAGGTCTCCTGCATTGCAGGCAGATTCTTTACCAAACAAGCTATCAAGGAAGCCCATTTTCAATTCTCTGTGAAGGGCTGGAAACTGTGTCCCATTTTTTTGTTAAAAACAGCTTCCCTGAGACACAACTCTACCCACTGTTTATAAGCTATAATGACAGAGTTCAGCTGCTAAAGAAAACACATTGTCCCGCAAATGCTATGATGTGTACCACTGGCCATTTACAGCAAAACTTCCCAATGCTTATTAGGGTGTCATATTTGGTGCTGAGTTCAGTTTGAGGCCTTTTGACATCGAGAAGGTTTTTAAGTTGGCTTTTGTATATTTATAGGAATCAATAGTTTTCTTTAGAAAGTGAAAGTGAAGCCACTCAGTCCTGTCTGACTCTTTGTGACCCCATGGACTGTAGCCCACCAGGCTCCTCTTTGTGACCAGGCTCCTCCGTCCATGGAATTTTCCGGGCAAGAGTCCTGGAGTGGGTTGCCATTTCCTTCTCCAGGGGATCTTCCTGACCCAAGGATCGAACCCAGGTCTCCTGCAGTGCAGGCAGACGCTTTACCATCTGAGCCACCAGGGAATGATACAAATATATATATCTATAATAATAAAGATGGTATTTGACCCCTGATGTCTGTTTTGTATTTTTGTTTTTCTTTGTAATTTTTCAAAGCGCTGAGTCTTCATTGCTGAGCTCATACTTCCCCTCGCTGCGGCGAGCAGGGTCCCCTCTCTAACTGTGATGGGCGGGCGTCTCCTTGCGTGGCCTCTCTTGTTATGGGAGCACGGGCTCTAGGGGCCAAGGCCTTCAGTGGTTGCAGAACATGGGCCGTGGGGAAGAGAGGCTCGGCAGCTGTGGCTCGCAGGCCCTACAGCCACAGGGTCAGGAGTTGCGGAGCACGGGCTCGGTTGCCCCGTGACTTGTTTCATCTTCCCCGTCCGGTGATCGAACCCGTGTCCCCGGCATCGGCAGGTGGATTCTTAACCACTGGGCCACCAGGGAAGTCCCGATATTTTCCTTCTGAGGGTCAAGGGCTATCCAACTATGATTACTTACATATTACCCATTAATTAGATTGTGATATGGTTTGTCATATGGAGGCATAAATGTGCATGAATATGGATGTTATGGTCAAGACCATTTACATATGAGGGTTTTGTACATATACATGTATCTGTATATATGTGTGTATATATACATACATACATATATATATAGTTCATCATACATATTTCAACATACGCAATATATACAATTTTTACTGTAGATTATAATACCTGAGAAAAGACCCTGATGCCAAGAAAGTTTGACGGCAAGAGGAGAAGGGGGTGACAGAAGATGATATGGTTGGATGGCATCACCGTCTCAAAGGACATGAGTTTAAGCAAACTCCAGGAGACAGTGAAGGACAGGGAAGCTTGGCATGCTGCAGTCCATGGGGTCGCAACAAGTCAGACACTACTGAGCGACTGAATGACAAGTAATAATTCCAATCCTAATAAATACTAGAAGGAAAGGAAAATAAACTAGCCGAATAAAGAGTGTAAGGGAAGGGTTAAAATTGCCATTGGCTGCAGAAGAACTGATCTCCTACTAGACAAAAAAGGAAAAAAAAAAAATACAATGTCTATATGACTCAAATTTCATGAGGACTTAGCAAGACTATTAGACAAAAGATTAAGTTTGCAAGATCAACTTTAAAAATTTTTGTAGTATTTTTCTACTCAATAATGAGGTGTTAAGCATAATACAGATTAAGTATATTGGAATATCAACTTAAAAGTATTACAAATCTCTTTTTATTTTTATTTTACTTATAATTACAAAAATTATAACTTCTCTAAACACTTACAGTTCAACAAAGGAACACAAACTAATAGAGTTGATTATGCAGATACTGGAAAGCATGACAGGTATATTAAGATAACTTCCCTCCAGATTTAATTGTGCTGTCAGAGACATACCTGTCAGACTTCCTCTTGGTCCTTGGCAAATTGTACCAGAAAGTTTATGTGGAGAGTAGGAAATACAACATGGCTAAGTTAAAGCCAAAAAATAAGAATGAGCAGAGCTGACTGTCTTACCTGATAAATATTTGCAAAGCCATGAGTGAAGTAAGTGAAGTCGCTCAATTGTGTCCGACTCTTTGCGACCCCATGGACTGCAGCACGCCAGGCTTCCCTGTCCATCACCAACTCCCGGAGTTTACTCAAACTCGTGTCCATTGAGTCAGTGATGCCATCCAACCATCTCACCCTCTGTCGTCCCCTTCTCCTCCCACCTTCAATCTTTCCCAGTATCAGGGTCTTTTCCAACGAGTTGGCTCATCGCATCAGGTGGCCGAAGTATTGGAGCTTCAGCATAAGTCCTTCCAATGAATATTCAGGGTTGATTTCCATTAGGATGAACTGGTTCGATCTCCTTGCTGTCCAAGGGACTCTCAAGAGTCTTCTCCAACACTGCAGTTCAAAAGCATCAATTCTTTGGTGTTCAGCTTTCTTTTTAGTCCAACTCTCATATGCATGCATGACTACTGTAAAAACCACAGCTTTGACTAGACAGACCTTTGTTGGCAAAGTAATGTCTCTGCTTTTTAACATGCTATGAGGAGCCTGGCGGGCTACAGTTCATGAAGTTGCAAAGAGTCAGAAACGGCTGAGCGACTAACATACTTAAATAATATTAAAAATAATTTGTTGATGGTCCAACAATTAGAGACTAACAGAGTAGTACAGAAGCTGGCAGAACTAAGACTGATTGGAAACTTAATATACAAATCAGTCGATGTCATGGATCAATGCAAAAAGACTGAACATTCAGCATATGGCACTGAAAAGTAGCTCTGTCTATGTAAGAAATAATAGTGCACCTTTCGCTAGATCCATAATCAAAGTTGTATTCTAGATAGATAAATCTACATGCAAAATGTAAACCCTTTTTAATAGAAAAAATATAGGAAAATGTCCAACTGGCTTAGGGTTGTAGAGTGTTTCTTTTTTAAATTGCAACATATATGACACAAAAATTGGTCAGTATTTTTACCATCAATACATGGGATTGATATGGGTAAATATTTTTTAAAGTATTGATCAATTGAAGGAACATTTTTGCTATGTCTAATCTCACAGCCAAGAAAATAATACCTAACTCTATAAGAAATTCCTCCAAATTTATAAGGGAAATAAAGTGGTCTGAACAATTAGGGGCAAAAGAATGAATGACCAAGTAATGGAAGGACAAATCTAAACTGCATACTTTGAGGGAGAAAAATATGGAATATATTCATAATGCTTATTTGTTCCTAGGCTTAGCACTAGAGTAATTAATGTGCATACCAAATTGTTTTCTTGACATATATAGACTGAAGAAGCAGTCTGTCTCATTATCAGTAAGCAGAATATTCAGAGACGTGTCCAAAATAGTGTCAAGGTAAATGAGGAAAATTTCCTTATCACCTTTTGCAGAAACTTCCTGATTACAAGAGAAACACAAGGGCCAGGAGGGAATTCTCAGAATATACTCTGCTGATAAAAGTCATGGTCATGCCCATGTATTTGCTGTTGGCTTTCTATATCATTCCTTTGGAATTTCATTTTCTAGAAGTTCACTTCAATTTTAGGATAACTACATATTTAAGTAAAAACATAGATGTAAATATAAAAGTAATGATAGGTGGTTAGATAACTATGTAGCTCTACATAAGTAGATCAGTATGTAGCGAGATGGATGGACGGGTGGATGATGGATGGATGAGATGAAAGGATGGATGGGTAGATGAAAGGGTGGATAGATGAGTCGGTGGGTGGATGGATGATGGGTGGATGGATGGATGGATGAAAGGGTGGATGGATGAATGGTTGGATGGGTGCATGAAAGGGTGGATAAATGAGTGAGTGGATGGATGGATAGATGGATGCATAGGTGGATGAATGGATGAAAGGGTGGATAGATGCATGGGTGGATGGATGAATGGATGGATGGGTAGATGGGTGGGTAGGTGGATAAATGGATAGCTGGATGCATGAAAGGGTAGATGGATGGATGGGTGGGTGGATGGATGGATGAAAGGATGAATGCATGCATGCGTGGATGGATGGATGGATGAAAGGGTGGATGGATGAGTGGATGGATGGATAGATGGGTGGGTAAATGGATAAATGGAGAGCTGGATACATGGATGCAAGGGTAGATGGATGGATGGATGGGTGAGTAGATGGATGGGTGGGTGGTAGATGGATAAATGGATGGATGGATGGATGGATGAGTGGGTAGGATGCATGGATGGGTGGGTGGATGAAAGGGTGGATAGATGAGTGGGTGGATGGATGGATGATGGGTGGCTGGATGGATGAATGGATAGCTGGATAGATGGATGGACAGATGAAAGGGTGGATGGATGGATAGATGGATGGATGGATGGATGAAAGGGTGGATGGATGGATGGGTGAAAGGATGGATGGATGGATGAGCAGATGGATATATACATGGGTGGGGGGATGGATGGATGAATAGATAAATGGATGGACAGAAGGATGGATGGATGAGTGGATGGTTATGTTGCTAGACCTGTAGATAGATAGATGGATAGAGTGATTTATTGATAGATTTGGATAGTTGAAAAACTACATAGACCTAAATATTTAGATTGGTATGTAGGTAGATGAATGGGTAAATAGAAGCATAGATAGTTTGATAGCTAGATTTCATAGATAAATAGACAGATAGGTAGACTGATTAGTAGTTCTCAAAGTGAGTTGTTTGCCCTGGAGATTTATAGCTCACCCCAGATACTTCCATGAAGCCCATGTATTCAGTTCTATTTTCTTTATTGCACAAAGACATTACTTCCCTTTTGTAATTTATTTCCATCACTGGAGTTTTCCAGAAGCTGTGTTCCACATGGCATTACAGTGGATTGAACACAGAAGCAGATATGAGTGTCTCACTGCCTTCTGTGAAGACAAAAGAGATTTGCAAAGTGAACTATAGCATCACTAGTATTGCTGCTTTTTCTTAATTTAGAAAGTATCATTGTATAGCAACATGTTATAAATGGCACAGTGTCAGGGGTTTTTATTGTTGTGTGTAAATGAGTGGAGGAAGAAATATATCTATTTTTTCATTTTTAAAAAAAAAATTATTTGGCTGCACCGGCTCTTAGTTACAGCATGTGGGATCTTTTATCTTTATTGCAGCATGCAGGGTCTTTAGTTGAGGCATGCAGACTCTTAGTTGCAGCATGTGGGATCTAACCAACCAAGGATCCACATCCCCAACCAAGGATCGAACACAGGGTCCCTGCATTGGGAACTCAGCGTCTCAGCCACCAGACCATCTCGGAAGTACCCCCCCCCCTTTTTTTTTCCAGTTTTAATTTCTAATATGACAACTATCAAGAGATGTAATCCTAACACAAAGAAACTTTGGGGATCTCATTAGAAATTTCAAGTGAGTTAACAATTTCTTAAAACTCATAACCACTGATTATCTCTAACATGTATCTATCATCTACCTGTTGGCATATATACGTACCTACTGTTAGTCGCTCAGTCATGTCCTACTTTCTGTGACCCCATGGACTGTACCCCACCAGGCTCCTCTGTCCAGGGAGGAATACTGGAGTGGGTTGCCATCCCCTCCTCCAGGGGATCTTCCCAACCCAGGGATCGAACCCACGTCCCATGCGTTGCACACAAATTCCTTGCCCTGGAGCCACCAGGGAAGCCGATATTAAAACTTACATGCCGGTAATTATATTTGTAATGTAATAACGGGAGGAAGTCTATAGGTGGCACTAGTGGTAAAGAACCCGGCTGCCAGGGCAGGAGGTGTAGGAGACCTGGGTTCGATCCCTGGGTCAGGAAGATCCCCTGGAGAAGGGCATGGCGACCCACTCCAGTCTTCTTGCCTGGAGAATCCCATGGACAGAGGAGCCTGGCGGGCTACAGTCCATGGGGTCGCAAAGAGTCGGACACGACTGAGCAAGTAACACTCTTAATGGGAGGAAGTCTATACACTAGAATAGAGCATGGGCTTTAGAGTCCTAGCTTTCATTTTATGGGGTTGTCCAAAAAGTTCATTCCGGTTTGCGTTATGGAAAAACCCAAACAAACGTTTTGGCCAACCCAGTATATCTTGGCCTTGTCACGAAGGTATGATATTGGATAACTTGGTCTCTGTGGTCCACACCCCTGTCTGTGAAAATGTAATGAGTGGTTCAGAATTTTGTGAGGATTAAATGATTTAACACATTGAAGGCGCCCAGACTAATGCATGCAAATCTTCGCTCTTACATTAATTTTCATGAAAGGCTTGTAAAGCAAGTCCTAGATGTGTTTTAAGAAAGAAAATAAAATCCACCCGCACATGAAATTGAAATGTAGCAGACCAAAAAGATACAGCAAGGAGATCCATTTACAGAGTGGTTTTCATTCTTGCTGGAATCTTTTGGCATAATGTTACACCAAAAAAAAAAAAAAAAATTCTATGTTTGTTTCATTCTCTGTAGTCCTCGGACATTTCCATTTCGCCAGCCCACATTTTGATGTAATGTCCCAGGTTGTGCAGTGTAGTAATTAGCCTCCAACTAATAAAAATAAATGAAAACAAAAAGGACATTGCCTGCCGATGCAGGAGACAAAAGAGAGGTGGGTTCCATCCCTGGGTCGGGAAGATGCCCTGGAGAAGGAAGGGGCAGCCCACTCTGGCATTCTTGCCTGGACAATCACATGGACAGAGGAGCCTGGCAGGCTGCAGTCCACGGGGTCGCAAAGAGTGAGACACGACTGAAGCGACTGAGGATGCAGGCACACAAGTGTAATTTTAGATCCTCTCCTGTGAGCTGCCGGACAGCTCAGTTCAGTGGTCTCACTGTAAGAGATGATGGATGGCGGGGGAGGAAGGAAGGAGGCGGTGGGGGGGGGAAGGATGGAAGGAAGGATGGATGGAGAAAGGGAAGGAAAAGGAAAGGGAGTGAGGAAGGATGGAAGGGCAGGGCGGGAAAGAGGGCAGAACAGTAGATAGGAAGGGAGGGAAGACAGGGGAGGAGCTCAGAGGAACAGAATACTCCCCATCGCCCGCTCCTGGCTTTTAAGACACAGGGATGTCCTGGTCCTCGACGGACCAGCGACATGCAAGCAGATGTTCTCAGCAGCATCTCAGCAGAGAACGTCTGAGATGTTCCCGGGTCAGTGTTACAGGGCAGGCTTTAGAGGGGAAAGTTGGGAGGCTTTGATTTCTGACTCCCTGGATGGCTGTCAGTGCCTCTGTCTCTGGCACACCCTGCTTTTTGTTAAGCAGCTGTGGACGAAACCGATGCCAGTACATGTGTACCTGCCTGCCGTGGGCGGGTAGGCATGTGACTCAGCCGCAGTCTGACTGGCAGCAGATGGGCACCTGAGATGAGAAATCCTGAATGTTCACTGGAAGGACTGATGCTGAAGCTGAAGCTCCAATCCTTTGGCCACCTGATGCGAAGAGCTGACTCATTCGAAAAGACCCTGATGCTGGGAAAGGTTGAAGGCGAAAGGAGAAGGGGACGACAGAGGATGAGATGGTTAGATGGCATCACTGACTCGATGGACATGAGCTTGAGCAAACTCCGGGAGATGGTGGTGGACAGGGAAGCCTGGCATGCTGCAGTCCACGGGGTCGCAAAGAGTCGGACACGACTGAGTGACGGAACCGACCTGATGATGAGAAGGGACTCCAGGGTCGACCCTCTCAGCACCTGCAGTGTTCTCACCCCTGCCAGTGAACAGCTGAGGTCACATCCCCATCCTGTTACGAGGCGTTACCTTCTCCCACGGAACAATTTTTGCTTCTTTTCACGTGTACAGACAGTAATCAGATACTTCTGTTGAATGTGTCTGTGCCCCAAGGCAGTCACTGTGACCTGTAGAAGGCACTTAACTTTGTCACAGAATAGAAAGACAGTGTGTGTAAATATAATAATATGGTGGCCCTGCATAATAGAACGGCTTTCCATTTGGCTCAGTGGTAAAGAATCTGCCTGCAATGAAGGAGATGCATGTTGGATCCCAGGTTCGGGAAGATCCCCTGGAGAAGGACATAGCCACCCACTCTAGTATTCTTACCTGGAGAATCCCATGGACAGAGGAGCCTGGTGGGCTACAGTCTGTGGAGTAACAGAAAAGCCAGACACCACTGAGCGAATAAATTGCAACAACAAATAGAACAGAATTATGACATTCTATAGTGATACCTGCTAACCTGGTGTCTAGCATTGCAGGCAGAGGCTTCACTATCTGACCCACCAGGGAAGTCCAGTTATATGTTATACATAATATTAATATATTAACAGAGTGATATAGTTTCATTTATTAAGGTGGTATTGGGTAGGCCGGAGAGTCTGTTCATTTTTTTGTGTGTTAACACCTGTTTTCAAAAAACCTGAATCAACTTTTTGACCAGCCGAATATAAGGATGTCATAAGGATGAGATGGTTGGATGGCATCACCGACTCAATGGACATGAGTCTGAGTAAACTCTAGGAGTTGGTGATGGACAGGGAGGCCTGGTGTGCTGCAGTCCATGGGGTCGCAAAGAGTGGGACATGACTGAGTGACTGAACTGAACTGAATGATACGCTATTTAGAAAGTCATTTCCTACGGCGGCACATGTACACCTGTGGCTCATTCATGTCAGTGTTTGAATGTATGGCAATGTATGGCAAAAACCACCACAATATTGTAACATAATTAGCCTCCAATTAAAATTAGTTAATTTAAAGAATCATTTTCATGCAAAATAAATGCTTTATATTTCATCACATCAATCCTTTGAGAACAGTGAAAGAAAGAAGCCATATAATAGAAAAATCATGTTACTATGCTAGTGAATATTATATGATGTATTAATGTATTATACATTGTATCTGTACATTATGATAGATATATCATTGGCAATATGATGATTGATATGCCCAAAGACTACATTCCTTATCGTTACAATTACTTTTTACACAAAGTGAATCCGTATGAGTACAATGTATATGTATATACATTGTATATACAATGAATTATGTATAAGTACAATGAAAATTGGTGAAGAATTCCACTGACGGGTGAGACCCTTTATGAAGGTCCTCATGGAGCCAACACAGAAGACGTGACATCAAATGACAGAACATATACTCAGAGCATCAGCTCTCTGCAGGGTCGTAGGGTTCGGACCTGGTTTGCAGCTACTCCATGCTCTGAAATATGTTAGGGTGAGAGAGACATGGTTTGGTTGACCAGAAGGTGGTTTTTAATTTTTTTTCAGACAATAACAAGAGCTGTCTTCTCTGCAAGCAGGCAGTAATCATTCCATAACACGGTGACAGACACCTCCGAGGAAATCAGTAAGGACCTGTTGCTCTTTTAGACTGACAATTGGTGCTATTTAAGTGGAACTGCCTACTTGCACTGTGAATCAGAGATGCACTACTTATTCTGCAATCGGGGAGGTTGAATCCTTGCAGAAATCTCATGTTCTGTTCAGTTATGTAGGGACAGTTCATCCTGTGTTTTGTGAAGTTCACGTGTGTGTGTGTGCGTGCTCAGTCGTGTCCTATTCTTTGCAGCCCCATGGATGGATAGTTAGACAGAAATTGCTATATGTACACTTCATGGATTATCTAATTGTTAAGTCCTCTCTGTCTCCGTTTGCAACCCTATGGACTGTATAGCCCACCAGGCTCCTCTGTCCTTGGGCGTCTCCAGGCAACAATGCTGGAGTGGGTTGCCATGCCCTCCTCCAAGGGATCTTCCTGACCCAGGGATCTACCCGGGTGTCTTAGGTCTTATGTATTGGCAGGTAGGTTCTTTACCACTAATGCCACCTGGGAAGCCCCTAAAAGAAATATGCAGCCCCAACATATGAATCACAGACTATATATATATGTATATTCCTCTATGTATATCTATACATATTTTCTCTCTCTCTTTATACATATATAAACATATTTCCTCTCTATATATACATATATGTATATATAAATATTTCATCTCTCTCTACACACACACACACACACTCACACATATATATATATACACACACATACATATTTCCTGTCTCTGAATGTGTATATATATATCTCCTTCTCTAGAGATCTTCCCAATCCAGGGACTGAACCCAGGTCTCCCACATTGCAGACAGATTCTTTACCAGCTGAGCCACAAGGGAAGCCCCGGAATGCTGGAGTGGGTAGCCGTTCCCTTCTCTAGCAGATCCTCCAAACCCAGGAATCGAACCGGGGTCTCCTGCATTGCACGTGGATTCTTTACCACCTAAGCTATCCAGGAAGCCCTTTCTCTCTCTCTCTCTGTCTATATACATAAAATATATGCGTATATGTATATATGCATACATATTTATAAAACATACATAAAATACATACATTGTGATAATTTCATGTAATCTTTCCCTTTAAAATAACTAAAAATCCCACTTTGTTTTCCAACACCCCGGCACAAAGGAAAGAATATTAATTCAAGGACTTGGCGTTGTGCAGAGCTACACAGTGTCTGTGTTGGAATGGAAATAGGGAAGTGTAATTAACGGCAATTCCTTCCAGTGGAGGGTTCCCTCCCACCTCTCCTGCAGGAGCACACGCCTTTATTAGCACCATTTCAGCACGCAGCGTGAGATGGCTTTGTAGTCTCGCTTCATCCTCAGATGGATGGCAGGCAGGGGGTATCATCCTTTTTTTTTCCTTTGGTGAATACTATGCAGCTGGGGACTGTCTCTTATCCTGTATTTAAGCGTTGACTGAATTACTGCCAAGAATTTGAGATGAATGGCTTCATGCATGGAGGATTCAGGACGGTTTCAGCATTGTTTGGGGGACAAGTGAACTCCACTTTGAGAGAGAGAAAGTGAAGAGAGAGAGGGATAGAGAGAGACAGAGAGAGGGAGAGAGAGAGGAACAGAGAGAGAGGGAGACAGAGAGAGTTAAGGAGCTACAGACAGACAGACAAGCGCGGAGGGAGAGACACACAGGCGGAGAGCAAGTGGGGTGTGGTCCGGAGAGGCACAGACTGAGGGAGAGGGTCCGAGTCGCAGAGGAGCCCCTTCCCCGTGCAGGGCGTCTCTCCCCGGGTCAGCCGTGGCTCCACCCAGGGGCTCCTGAGCGGGCCGCCCCCCGCCCCCGCCCCCCACGCCGCGTCCTCAGCCCCCACCCCCCGGGCGCCCCCCACCTCAGCCGGCCTGACTGTAGGCAGGGCTCCCCGCCGGGCTGTCCCGCTCCCCCTTTCAATGCAGCGACTTCCGTGCAAACCGAAGCTCCGCATTCCAGCCTTCCCCGCAGGCCTCCTGGAATTCCCGGGTGCAGCCGCATATCCGGTCTCCATGGAGCCTTGCAGAGCTGGGCTCTGCTCACGGGCACCCAGCGGGACCTGGGAGGGGTCGGAGGTCTCCCCGGAGAACTCGTGTTGGCCAGTGTGGCTCGGATCATGTTACAGCTGGAGTCTCCGCAGGCAGAGTGGGCATGACGTCTGGCAGGCAGCAAGGCCCGCTGAGCTGTGCAGACTGAACACAGGCTGGCCTTTGCAAGGACATGCTCTTGGCTTGCTCTTCCCACCCTCCCAGGAGATGGGGGATCTCCCCGAGCCCCACACCCAGCCCGCCCCCCAGAACATCAGGACCAGGGTCTGCGGATCAGCCTCTTTAATCAGCTCCTGGGAGGAGACAGGGTTCTGTCACTGCAGACGGTGAAAGCTCCCTCTCCAAGACTCTCTTGGCCATTCCTCAACCAGCGTCTTGCTTTCAGTCATAATTCAAGCTTGAGATACAGTTGCAACATGCGATTTTAGTCCGGTCCAGGCTGTTGTAACAGAATATACAGATTGGCTTGACTGGTAAACCACAGATGTTTACTTCCCACATGGAACCAACATCAGAGCAGCATCACATTCATGGTCTGGGGAGGTACCCCTTTACAGAAGGCATCCCTTCACAAAAGACACCCCTTTACAGAAGGCTGTCTTCTAGGCATGACCTCACCAGGTGGAAGGGGCTGGTGGCTCCCTGGAGTCGCTCTCTCTTTTTTTTCTTTTTTAGTTCTACCAGTTTATTGCTACCAACCCGTCTCCCTCCACCCTCATGCCCTCTTGCTCAGTCATGTAACCCGATGGACTGCAGCCAGCCAGGCTCCTCTGTCCATGAACTTTTCCAGGCCGGGATACTGGAGTGGGTTGCCATGTCCTTCTCTCTGGGGGGAGTCTCTTCTGTAAAGTCACTAATCCCCTTAGGAGGCTCCATCAACTCCCAAAGGCTCCATCCCCAAGTACTATCATTTTGGGCATTTGGATCTTTTTGTTTGTTTGTTTTCTCCTTTTTACTATATATTAATTTACATTATTACATTCGTTTCAGATGTACAACAGACTGATTCCGTATTTTTATAGATTGGTGGTGGTTTAGTCGCTCAGTCCTGTCCGACTCTTGCCACCCCATGGACCACAGCCCACCAGGCTCCTCTGTCCGTGGAATTTTCTAGGCAAGAATACTGGAGTGGGTTGCCGTTTCTTCCTCCATGGGATCTTCCTGATCCAGGGATCAAATCTGGGTCCCCTGCATTGCAGGTGGTCTCTTGCATTGCAGGTGGATTCTTTACCGACTTGAGCCACCAGGGAAATCAAGGGAAAGTATCACTAGGCAATAAAAAGTATTATTAACTTCCTTTATGTTGTCCTGTGATAACGCATCAACTGGTAAATTATAGATTATATGGGCTTATACTGTCACATATTTAATTTTTCCTGGGAGAAATTTTAGATGGTGTTCTAAGATTTATTATTTTGCATTACAGTATTAAGTCAGTACACGACTGAGCGACTTCACTTTCACTTTTCACTTTCATGCATTGGAGAAGGAAATGGCAACCCACTCCAGTGTTCTTGCATGGAGTGTCTCAGGGACAGGGAAGCCTGGTGGGCTGCCGTCTGCAGAGTCGGACATGACTGAAGTGACTTAGCAGCAGCATCAGCATTAAGTCAGTAAAGATAATAATCATACTGCATGGTGGTTAAGTTAGGGGGCTTGCTAGGTTGTCGTTTGCTCTTTTTTTTTTTTTTCAATGATATTACCCCAAGTAAAAGAGAGTAAGAAACTAACATGACTGTCAAATATATGTAACAAATAAGGCAGGAAATGTACCAAGTAAATACATTACGTTTTGAGTATAGTAGTATTACTCTTTTATAGATTATACTGCACTGAAAGTTATTGCAACATCATGGCTATGTTTTCCTGTGCTGTACAATACATTCCCTAAAAAAAAAAATACTTGTTATTTTTGAATGGGGGTAGAGTCAATAAAGAAACAAGGCATTAGGATTTAGCATATAGATTTTGTGGTTGTTCAGTCATTAGCTATGTCTGACTCTTTGTGACCTCATGGACTGCAGCACGCCAGGCTTCCCTGTCCTTTCACCATCTCCCTGGTGAAGTTGCTCTAACTCACGTCCATCGAGTAGGTGATGCCATCCTACCATCTCATCCTCTGTCGTCCCCTTCTCCCCTTGCCTTCAATTTTTCCCACATCAGGGTCTCTTCCTTTTTGTAACTCCATATGTTTTTCTGATTAATAAACAACGAAGCTACCGATCTAACCTATCATTCGTTTATTATAAGCATTCAATAAGATCCTTTTGTAATCAAATCTTCAATAAAATTGGTTCTAACAGTTCTACACTTAAGTGTCCGATCTACCCGGAAACATTTTAGATTTTTAAACTAGGAAGTATTAGTAATCTTTAGTCATTCTATGTCAGACCTCACAGGTTTTTGTTACGTGAGAAATGAAATGTCCGGCTTTGTCCCTTAGCTGTTCGCCGGAAATTGTCACAGCATTGTCAGTCGGCTGTGTGTATGTGTGTTTCTCAGGCACTTGGTGGCCGTCACCTCTTTCTGACCCCAGTGGACTATAGCCCGCCGGGCTCCTCTGTCCAGGGGATTCTGCAGGCAAGAGTACTACAGTGGGTTGCCAAAGCCCTCCTCCAGGGGATCTGCCCAACCCAGGGACTGAATTCCTGTCTCTTATGTCTCCTGTATTGACAAGAAGGTTCTTTACCACCAGCCCCACCTGGGAATAAAACAAGTAAAGGAGAGAAAAAGAGCAGTTTGAAGTCCTGCTAAATTTCAGATGATGGGAAGGACAAGAACTAATCCAATCAACTTCTGGATAAGCCTGTTCAGCTGCTCTCCTTCAATGCAAAATAAAAAGTTAAAAAAAAAAAATGAAATTGCAAAGCAAGTATAATAATCCATTGTTACAGAATTCAGGGGGTGGAGCAGATTATTTTTTTCCATAACAGCTATAATTTTTTTCCCATCGTCTGTGGTTTATTTTATTCATTCTTTTTTTTTTTTTCTTTTCTCCATCCATTTCCCCTTGACTGTGAGGCCTCAGGACTAGATGCCTGTGACAGTTTGCTTTGCTGAAGTGACCCAGACTCCTACATCAGGATTGGGAATAGAGCCCCCGTCTGATAATTTGTTCACTGGGTGAAAGAAAGATGAATCCGTTGAAAAATGACAGAGCCCACAGTAGTGGTATTTATAGCCAAACCTCAGGATGCTCACCGTTACATAAATGCATAGGATATCCTACAGTTTCACTGGCTTCTACCCCTCCACTCAAAATGCAGGTTCAGTTCAGTTCAGTCGCTCAGCTGTGTCTGACTCTTGGTGACGCCATGGACTGCAGCACGCCAGGCCTCCCTGTCCATCACCAACTCCCAGAGCTTGCTCAAACTGATGTAGGTGGAAATGTTGATAGGCTACCAAAAAAAAAAAAAAAAGACTCTGAATGGGATGGGTGGGAAACAAATGAGAGAAAAAGAGCAGTTTGAACTCCTGCTGAGTTTCAGATGGTCAGAAGGACAAGAACTAAACTTGCATTCAGTCAACTTCTAGATGAGCTATTTTTGTCTTTCCCCTGTATTTCCATTGAGTGTGTGTTTAGATGGGCTTCCTTTGTGGCTCATAAAGCTGGTAAAGAATCTATCTGCCTGCAGTGCCAGAGACCTGGGTTTGATCCCTGGGTTGGGAAGATTCCCCTGGAGAAGGGAACAGATACCCACTCCGGTATTCTGGCCTGGAGAATTCCATGGGCTGTATAGTCCACGGGGTCGTGTGTTTAGATGCAGAAAGGGTTTTTTTAAATATTTATTTATTTTTAAATTATCTTCGGCTGTGCTGGGTCTTCCTTGCTGTGTGTGGGCTTTCTCTAGCTGAGGCATTTAGGCTTCTCACTGTGGTGGCTTACTTGATCCATGGAATGTGGGATCTTCTGGGACCAAGGATCGAACCCATGTCCCCAGCATTGGCGGGCAGATTCTTATCCACACTGCCACCAGGCAAGTCCATCCTAGACTTCATTTTTTTTTTTTTTAAGAGTTAAATTCCCATTGCTTTTCACGCTGAGCTGCAGTATATAAAATCCTGAGACAAGGGGAAAAAAAACCCGGTAAATCTTGCCTTCTCAGTTTGGCAACAGACATACTTCGGGCATCAAAAAGTCAGATTCTGGCAACGCTTGAGTGAGTTCGGAGACATTTAAAAAAAAAATTTAACTGAGAATTAAAATGATTCAGATGATCTTGGCCTCCTGAGTGCAGTTGCATATGAACAGTAATGTTCCCAAGGAAACAATAGGCTCTTTTAAAAGGGGAATAAAGACTTTCATTATGCGAACCTGTATATGAAGCTCCCTTATTCCCTTGAGCCGTTGCCCTGTCTTCTTACTGCCCTTCAGCATTTAAACAATCCCCCTGCAAGTCACCCAGTCTATTCACATCACCAAAACAACTGTTTGGTTTTTTTTAATGTTATTTTTTCCTTTTTGGAAGACACGAGAGAAAAAAAGTTTGTTCTTTAAGAATAGGGTCCTGATATCTGGTCCTTCACTTTTTCAGTTCAGTTGCTCAGTCATGTCTGGCTCACTTCCCTCAAATTGCTCTGAAGTATTTGTGATTGAAAGAAAATCAGTGATACCGGATCCAGCCTGACAGTTCCTCCACAGGGTGTGGTGGAGAATTTCAGTGCATTCGTTTAGGACTTTTCTTGTTTCTCCCTGTCTCTCGTGGAGGCCCGTGGTCTATCTTTCCAGACAGAGACTCAGACGTACTGGAACTCAGAATTGCTAAGACCCTGCAGATCGTGGCCGCTGGGACGCTGAGGAGCAAGTTCATCACTTAAAGTCATGCATTTATAAAGTCTTTGCTATGCTGTGCTTAGTCGTATCCGACTCTTTGCAACCCCATAGACTGTAGCCTGTCAGGCTCCTCTGTCAATAGGATTCTCCAGGCAGGAATACTGGAGTGGGTTGCCATGTCCTTCTCCAGGGGATCTTCCCGACTCAGGGATTGAACCCAGGTCTCCCGGATTGCAGGTGGATTCTTTACCAACTGAGCCACCGGGGAAGCCCCACAATACTGGTGTGGGTAGCCTATCCCATCTCCGGGGGATCTTCCCGACCCAGGAATCAAACCAGGGTCTCCTGCATTGCAGGCGGATTCTTGACTAGGTGAGCTACCAGCGAACCCCTTATAAAATCTATAAATATATAAAAATAGTTCCAGTGGGTCAACCAGTGACTGTTTTTGTTCACTCTCAATGTTGTTGTCTGACTCCTTGTGACCCCGTGGACTGCAGGGTGCCCGGCTTCCCTGTCCATCACTATCTCCCAGAGCTTGCTCAAACTCATGTCCATTGATTCAGTGATGCCATCCAACCGTCTCACCCTCTGTCGTCCCCTTCTCCTCTTGACATCGGTCTTTCCCAGCATCAGGGTCTTTTCTACTGAGTTGGCTCTTCATATACATTTACATTCTTTTTTTTTTTTAAAGACCTTTTTTTTTTTTTTTGATGAGGACCATGTGGCCAAAGTATTGGAGCTTCAGCTTCAGCATCAGTCCTTCCAATAAATATTCAGAGTTGATTTCCTTGAGGATGGACTAGTTGGATCTCCTTGCTGTCCAAGGGAATCTCAAGCGCCTTCTCCGGCACCACATTTTGAAACCATCAATTCTTGGATGCTCAAGGCTACCCACTCCAGTATTCTGGCCTAGAGAATTCCATAGACTGTATAGTCAAATGGGGTCACAAAGAGTTGGACATGACTGAGCGACTTTCACTTCCTTTCAGCTTTCTTTATGGTCCAACTAATGAATGAAAAATTAGCTAATTGCCCAAATCAGTAAATCTCACATATCACAATTTGTTGAGGAGTAAAGAAGCTATTTTCAGAAAGAATATTGTAAAGCTATCATCCTTCACTTAAAAATAAATAAATTTAATAAGGAATAGAAACATGGTGAAACACTTGAATGGGAAAAACGATGTTCTGAGTACATAAGCGGTCCCTCTTGTTTCAGCATTTGTAATGTGCTGATTGGGCATTGCTCCTTACATTTAATTGATGATAAATTGATAATGAGTAGAACTGCTGTAGGGGCTTCCCTGAAGGTCAGTTGGTAAAGACTCTGCCTGCAATGCAGCAGACCTGGGTTTGATCCCTAGGTCAGGAAGATCCCCTGGAGAAGGGAAAGGCTACCCATGCCAGTATTCCTGCCTGGAGAATCCCCATGGACAGAGGAGCCTGGCAGGCTACAGTCTGTGGGGTCGCAGAGGGTCGGACACGACTTAACGGCTAAACCAGCAACCCCCACCAGGACTGCTGCAGTGAGGAAGGACACGGCGACTTTCCATAAGGAAGGACTAAATCAGACCCCGTGAGTTTGGGTCCCTGTGGCGTTTCTCAGATACGTAGGTGAGCAGTTGATGAGGCTTGTGGGTAAGTTGAGAAGGAATCAGAGTTGCTGGAACACAGCCTGGAAGGGCCCTCAGCCTGGGAACTCCGTCAGGAAGGCACAGGGATTTCACGCCCAGAGCAGTTCTTCTCTTGCTGACGGAGGTAAGAATAAGGAAGGGACACGGAGAGAGGAAACACGGGGTCTTCGTGGAGATAGTACCCAGACAAGGCAGTGGCCCCTCTCAGCGGGAGGAGCGTGGTGCTGAGGTTGTAGCCATGATGACGGCATCTGTCCGGGAAGCAGAGCGGCACCGTCAAAGCCGGTTCCTTTTCGGGGACAGCGGTCATCCGTGACCCCCTCTCCTCCTGGCTGTGTGTCTGTTCCAGCATCGTCAACACGGAGAGTCAGGAAATCCAGGGCACTGAAGCCATTGGGAAAATGCGCGGCTCAATGATGTTTATCACGTCCTCTTGAGAGGCATGTTGTATTAGCCGCTTAGTCTTGTCTGACTCTTTGCAGACTATGGCCCTCCAGGCTCCTCTGTCCATGGGATGCTCCAGGCAAGAACACTGGAGTGGGTTGCCATGTCCTCCTCCAGGGGATCTTCCCGACCCAGGGATCGAACCTGCATCTCCTGCACTGCAAGCAGAATCTTTACCTCTGAGCTGCCAGGGAAGCCCAGAAGCCTCTTAACCCTCTTTATTTAGATGGTAGAATCTCTGATGATACAAAGGATTTCAAATATGATACAGGGTGAGTCTCCACAGCAAAAACAGCAGTTTCTGAGTCAGGGGTGGGGTTGGGATTAATTTTTGAGGTTTCTCAGATAAATATAATATGTGTTTTAAAATTTATTCTTAGACTTAATTGAGATAGAGCATTACATTAATTTCAGGCATAGAACATAGTGATTCAGTTTGTGTATACACTGTGAAGTGATCACCACAATAAATCTAAGTAACATCCAACACATGCATCGTTACAAACTATTATCCTTATGATGGGGACTGTTAAAATCAACTCTCTTAGTAACCTCAAATATGCAACACAGTATTGTTAACTGTGGGCTTCCCTGGTAGCTCAGACGGGAAAAAATCTGCCTTCAGTGCAAGAGGCGGGGGTTTCATCCCTGGGCTGGGAAGATCCCCTAGAGGAAGAAATGGCAATTCACTCCAGTATTCTGGCCTGCAGAATTCCATGGACTGTATAGTCCATGAGGTCACAAAGAGTCAGACACAACCGATTGACTTTAACTTTCACTAGCTTATACATTTATGTCATATATATATAATATACATTTATGTTATATATATTACATATGTAATTGTTCTAATATAATTAATAATATAAATATAGTCAATTGTTACAGCTATTTCTAAGTAATAACAAATAATTATAAGTTATAATTGTAAAACACACATTTTAATATATAATGTACCATTTTCAATATCATATATTATAATGCAGTGTATGTAATACAAATGTATATGCATACCTTAACATCTTTTTCTCCCCAATGTGTTATTCACTATTTAATCTCATGAAATGAAAATGGTTAATTCTTGTTCACCTTTGGTATTTTGCGTTAACATGATTTTCTTTTTTTTTTTGTTAAACATATAACACAAATTTATATTTTCCTTTCCCTTTGTCGTAAGAAAATATTTGTTTAACATGTGGACCAGGAAGCATGTGCTATTTTAATTTACTTTCCCTCTGTGAATGTAATACGTGCGAGAAAGATAGGTAATTTAAATACCAGACGCTGATGCTCACATTTACTAAAAGGAATTCATTGCAAGGTTCCCAAAGAAACCAGTCAGCACACCTCTCTGCATGTGCTTAAAAGAAAAATGGCTCTGAAATCAGTGTCTTTGGCCAACATGCTATTACCAAGCCACTGATTTTAAGGCATCGTGTCGTGAGTGGATAATACAGTGATAAAGTGTTAGTCGCTCAGACTCTGTGACCCCATGGACTATAGCCTGTAAGGCTTCTCCGTGCATGGGATTTTCCAGGCAAGAATATTGGAGTGGGTTGCGATGCCCTACTCCAACAATGATAAAGCTAAAGCATATTGGAGAATTACTTTTGTTGGATCTAGAAAATAATAATCCTTCATGTTGAGTGGCTAGAAATAAGATCCCAGTCTAGTGAAGTTTTTTTTTTTCTTTTGTTTGCTTGTTTTAAATGATGTGGTCTAATAGGTTATTTAGACTCAAGTTTCTGCATTTAAAAAAAAAACAAATTTCATTTTTAGGAAAAAAGCACTTTTGAAGTATGATGCTGCTTAAGAAGAGAAGAATAATGTCTAAGTTGGAAGTTCAAACATGAACAAGTAAGACAAAATTAAAATAACAAAATTGTAAAACTACGTAATTTTTTTTTTTCATTGAAATAAGTGACAGTTACTTTAATAGCTTACTTCTACAAACCAGCATTGGATGTCTGGAGCTGGTGGACTGGTTATCTCCACTGTGCTCAATTTACAGAGTTAGGGATCATCATTTTTATAGAAATACCATTTTCCCTCCAAATCGAAAATGATTACTTTTTATCCTGTGCCATTCGGAACTCACCAAGTATCTTTTCTTTTGGCATGAAAATGCAGAGAAATCTGTGCTTCTCTAAAGCAAAATAAATTCGAAAAGAAAAAAATAATTTTTATTACTTCTAAGGCAAGAGATTAAATATAATTAAAAAAGTAATAAAAATACTATTTCTTCCAAAGCATTTTTCTTGTTAGATTCGGGGTGTGTGTGTGTGTGTGTGTGTGTGTGTGTGTGTGTGTGTGTGTTCTGGCTTCACACTTTATTAGCTTCCTAGTGGAAAGAGGAATGATTTTAGGATGCTTTCCAAAAGCTTTTTCTAGTAAAAACTAGAAGAGAGTTTTAACTGAATCATTCTCATCTTTGGGGAGAAAACCCTAACTTTCAGAAGAAATATACTGCTATAAATGAACAGAATTTGAAGTGGAAAGAATATTTATTCTGCATATATGTACATACAATCTGTATGCAAATGAGCTAACTTTAAAAAATGAATGTGCTTCTCTAATTTGCAATTAATTATAATAAAAGGAGTTTGGCCTAATAGCTTTTAAACTGCGCATTAACTTATGTTGGAAACTCTACAGAACTAATTCTTGCCTTTGGGGACAGATGTGGGTATCAGACGTGCTGGTTCAGAGACAAGACTTTCTTCTATAATTTAGAGAACTTCCTTTTAGGACGTTTGTGTTTTGTCTGGAAAAAAAAAAAAGTGTTCAACCTAGAGCTGGCCCACTCTCCTGTTTTCTCAGAAGCTCATCAAAACAATAAACTTGATGTGAATGTACTGATGTGGGTTAGGAGAAGGGAAAGCTTTAGGCGCTGTGCTCCTATTTCAGATTCCATACTGGGTCTTATAAGACCCTTATAATTCCAGCTTCCCCTATTTCAGATTTCATTTAGGATCTTATATGTGATATACTTTGCTGTTGAACTGTGGTGTTGGAGAAGACTCTTGAGAGTCCCTAGGACTGCAAGGAATCCAACCAGTCCATCCTAAAGGAGATCAGTCCTGAATGTTCATTGGAAGGACTGATGCTGAAGGTGAAGCTCCAGTCCTTTGGCCACCTGATGCAAAGAGCTGACTCATTGGAAAAGACCCTGATGCTGGGAAAGATTGAAGGCGGGAGGAGAAGGGGTCGACAGAGGGATGAGATGGTTGGATGGCATCACCGACTCGGTGGACATGAGTTTGAGTAAACTCTGGGAGTTGCTGATGGACAGGGAGGCCTGGTGTGCTGCAGTCCAATGGGTCGCAAAGAGTCGGACACAACTGAGTGAACTGAACTAAACTGAACTGAACTGAACTAATATCGACTCTGTGGGAGTAATACAGGAAAGTTGACTTACTTTTGTAGTAATTTGAAATGAATCAGAAAGCATAAAGATCATTGCTTTTCTCTATCACCTACACGCTCAGTTGTGTCCAACTCTTTGTCACCCTGTGGACGATAGCCCAGCAGGCTCCTCTGTTCATGGGATTTCCCAGGCAAGAATATTGGAGTGGGTTGCCATTTCCCTCTGTATCTTTTCTCTAGGTGTGAGGTTAAGGACATGGTGAGATGGGGAGGGGGAAAGACAGAAAAGCAGAGAGAGAGGAAAAGATACAGGAAAGTGTTAGTTGAGTCTTTATCCCCTGCAAACTAATACAGTAATTGGATTACCACCTGGGAAGTGGATCAGCACCTTAGGAAATGGGGTGGGGTGGAGTGGAGGATTGGGGAAGGCAGGGAGAGTGAACATCAGCTTCCATCAGGTCAACTGTGGGTTCATATTTCCTAGGGTATCCTATGGTTTCATGGATGAATTACTCTCACTGTAGACCTGGAAATCATAGATGATAAAAAAAAAATTGTCACAGTAATTATGAATGACCACTGGTACTCTGTAAAAGGAACTTGAAATGTGTACACTCACCCTTCACTCTGATCAGAGACTTCTAGATAAGGGTCTGCAATGCTTACGTACATAAATCTCAAGAGATGGGATAGGACATCTCCAAGGGCTTCCCTGGTAGCTCAAGTGGTAAAGAATCTACCTGCAATGCAGGAGACCCAGGTTCCATCCCTGGGTGAGGAAGATCCCCTGGAGAAGGAGGTGGCAACCCACTCCAGCATTCTTACCTTGAGAATCCTCATGGACAGAGGAGCCTGGTGGGCTACCATCCATGACATCTCAAAGAGTTGGACACAACTGAGGAACTAACCCTTTCAACCTTTCAAGGCTCCTTCAGAGTGTTCACGATTACTGTCCCAAAGTTCTCTTTGACAAGAAGTAGAGGGAATTCGCAGGTGGTCTGGTGGTTATGACTTCACCTTCCAATGCAGGAGGTGTGGGTTTGATCCCATTTGGGGGGTGCTGCTCAGATCCCATATGCCTTACGGTCAAACAACAGAAAAAGGAAGCAATATTGTAACAAGTTCAATACAGACTTTAAACATGGTCCTCATCCAAAGAAAAAAAAAATGTATATGGATGTGAAGAGCCAACTCACTGGAAAAGACCCTGATGCTGGGTAAGACTGAGGGCAGGAGGAGAAGGGGACGACGGAGGATGAGATGGTTGGATGGCCTCTTCGACTCAATGGGCATGAGTTTGGGCAGGCTATGGGAAGCAGTGAAAGACAGGTTAGCCTGGCGTGCTGCAGTCCGTGGGGTCACAAAGTTGGATAGTACTGAGCGACTGAACAACAACAAAATTCCCAAACTAAGCACATAATCCTAATAGATGATATATTCAGACATACTACGTATATTACGCTCTCTTCCAGTGAGGAAAGTTGCTTATTCATTAGAAAATATCAGTAGTAGAAGGTGGCACTTAAAATGCACTCTCCCTGTAGCTTTTCTCTGCATCATCATGAATACAGATGACTTTCCTGCAGGTTGCATGCGTTCAATCCCTGGTTGGGGAGCTAAGATTTTGTATGCTGCGTGGTTTAGCTAAAAAATAAAACCCACAAATGTAGAGGAATGATTCTGATTGCCATAGGATAACATTGTGGACCAGGCTAATCGTTTTCACGAATAGATATTTTTTGGACACTATGCAAATACTCTGTTTACATGTGCAAAAGTCTGTGTGATCATTACAAGCTTAAGAATCAGGACAACAAGCTGCAGTTCAGTTCAGTTGCTTTGTTGTGTCTGAGTCTTTCCGACCCCATGGACTGCAGCACGCCAGGCTTCCCTGTCCGTCACCAATTCCCGGAGCTTGCTCAAACTCATGTCCATCGAGTTGGTGATGCCGTCCAACCATCTCATCCTCTGTCGTCCCCTTCTCCTCCCACCTTCAATCTTTCCCAGCATCAGGGTCTTTTCCAATGAGTTAATTCTTCTCATCAGGTGGCCAAAGTATTGGAGTTTCAGCTTCAACACCAGTACTTCCAATGAATATTCAGGGTTGATTTCCTTTAGGATGGACTGATTAGACTGGTTGCAACACGCTGCATTAGATTCTAAAAACATCCCTGTCTTAAGTTCATCATCCATGCTGAAAACTCACTGTCTGCAATTAATTGCCTGTCAGCGGTCACCATAATCTGATTACATTTCTTAATAAGAAGCTAAAAACCATTGATCTCAAGGAACAATAATTAATACGGGTTCCCTATCATGCCGGCATCACTGTCTCCTAGCTGCAATATGTTGCCAGCGCGAAGGACTCAAGAATGAGCCAGTGACCCACGCGGACCTCACATGTGGAACCACTCAACCATGTCCTAAAATTTATTTCCCTCATAAGATATAAACACTCACAGGCAGATTGTGGGCATGTCAAGTCAGCACTTTGCTTGTTGAGTGGGATCTGTAATCATCTGGAAATGCCAAGGAGCTCTTGAGAACAGAAGGGATTATGTATAATACACTGAAGTTTCTGTCTGGGTCTCCCTCAGGTTACAGTGGTAAGGAAACAGCCTCATGGAGGCATTTGGAGCATGCCCTGGGTCAGGAAGTTTCCCTGGAGAAGGGGTAGGCTACCCCCTTCCATTTTCTTGGGCTTCCCTGGCGTCTCAGGCAGTAAAGAATCCACCTGCAAGGCGGGAGACCTGGGTCTGAACCCTGGGTTGGGAAGATCCCCTGGAGAAGTGAACGGCTACCCTCTGCAGTGTTCTGGCCTGGGGAATCCCATGGACACGGGAGCCCAGAAGGATACAGTCCATGTGGTCGCAAAGAGTCGGACACGGCTGAGTGACTAAGCACAGTACCCAAGGCAGTCCTCAGCAAAACGGTACAGGGGTTTGGGGGGCTTTGGGGGGGGAGTTGGGGGGGCTAGAGTGGTTACAAGAGATAGACGTCACTGTGAGGGTGCTGTCTTTAATGACAAGTGATGGTCGCTCAGTCGGGTCCGACTGTTTGCGGCCACATGGCCTACAGAGTCCATGGAATTCTCCAGGCCAGAATACTGGGCTGGGTAGCCATTCCCTTCTCCAGGGGATCTTCCCATCCCAGGGATCGAACCCAGGTCTCCCGCATTGCGGACAGCTTCTTTTTTTTTTCCAAACTCATAAGAGCACTTTTTATTTGAGGCAAAGAAAAGTCTAGCTGAAAGGATTACAGTTCCAAGCAATCAAAACCCCACTGTTAGAGGCACTATTCTGATTCTGTAAATTCAATTTAGAAAAGACTATTTGGGTTGCATGTTCCCCAGTTCCCCAGACTAGAAGGGCAAAGGAAAACTGAAAGGATTTCTACTAATATACTGATTCTGCTCTTTGGACCCGACACCAAGCTGGCCGAGCCCTCGATGACCCACCACTGAGGGACACGGGCCAAATTACACTACACGTAAGAGAAGTGAGGTGGGAGACGGCAGGTCACCTGGGCAAGGGGAGGGACCTGCAGCTTCAAAACTCCTCGTGAAAGGGGTAATCCCTGTGAGAGGCACAACTCACCAAGGCACAGGCCCTCCAGGCCCTGTTGTAGCTGAGCAAGGTGTTCATATCCTCCTTGTCCAGTTCAAAGTCAAAGACCTGGAAGTTCTCAGCAATGCGTTCAGGCGTCACTGACTTGGGGATCACGATCAGGTTCCTCTGCATGGGGAATCGGATCAGCACCTGGGCTGTGGTTTTATTGTGCTTGTCTGCAGTCGCTTTGATCCTGGGGTCCTCCAGTATGGAAGGGTCCTCGGGCTTGGCCCAGGGCCTGTCGGGAGAGCCAAGGGGACTATGGGCAGTCACCGCAATGCCTTTGGAGTTGCAGTACTGGATTAACTTCTCCTGAGTGAGGTATGGGTGGCACTCCATCTGGTTAACCGCCGGCTTGTATTTTAAGCCAGGTTTGTTTAAGATCTTCTCCACTTGGAGATGGCTGAAGTTGGAGACTCCAATAGCTTTCACCAGCCCTTCGTCCACCAGCTCTTCCATGGCCGTCCAGGTATCCGCGAAATCTTTTTCACTGGGAGTCACGTTGCCGTCCTCATCCAACGGGAAGAAGTCTTTCCCAGGCTTGAAGCCCGTGGGCCAGTGGATGAGGTAGAGGTCCAGGTACTCCAGCTTCAGGTCGCTGAGCGTCTTCTGGCAGGCCCCTTTCACCAGGTCCTTGTCGTGATACGTGCACCACAGCTTGCTGACGATGAAGAGGTCCTCACGCTTCACCACCTTCTCCTGCAGCTTTGCCTGGAGGGCCAAACCCACCTCATTCTCGTTCTGGTACACGCGGGCACAGTCAATGTGACGGTACCCAAGGTCAATCGCCACCTTCACAGCCTCCGTCACTTTGCCTGGAGGGGACTTCCAGGTGCCCAGCCCCAAGATGGGCATCTTGGCGCCGGTGTAGAGCACGATGTGGTTGGCCATGACTGCTTGAGCTCCGCTGACCCGGGTCAGAGAACGGTCTGCGGACAGATTCTTGACCGGCTGAGCCACCTGGGAAACCCTTTTAATGACAAGACACCTGCTTGTTCTCTTGGCATGCATCTCCTTTTAATAATGTGTCACTTGTAACAATACACAAAGACAGTGTCATCTTTGCTCTCTCCCTCTACTCTTCAGAGATTTTCGTGGTAATAAAATGAAAAGTTGTGAACAGCTTTGCGTTTGTAACGTTGCAAATGATGCCAGAATACCTTTCACACATCCTGTGTTCAATGTTACTGGTGTCCTCTGTGTCTCCACCGCACGGGAAGAAATCAGGGGATACACAGGGAGCCCATCTCGGTGCTCTGTGATGACCAAGAGGAATGGGATGGCGGGGTGGGAGGGACGCGCGAGAGGGAGGGGATATACGCATAATTGTGGCAGATTCATGTTCCCGTATAGCAAAGACCAACATACCATTGTAAAGCAGTTGTCCTCCAAGTGAAAGAATATCACTAGCTCATCTGCAGACTCAAACACAAACTGTGTCCGCCACTGTGGGTATCCTGCATTCATTTTGCATAGGAATGTATCGCTGTTAAAAATAAACACAGACTTAACTATATACATCTATGTCTGTTTTTATACGAAACAATCTTGTACCCATATGTCAAATTATTTACATAATTATCACAGTGTTTTCAGCAAGGTGACTTCATTAGCTACTTAAGGTAGTTAAGAGCATAAAGTTATCTGAATAACAATATGTAACATATGTAGGGCAATCATGTAGTAATCACCGTATGTTTTTGTTTTCAAAGTGAGACGGGAGATGTATTATTACTATTTCTTACACAGCTATACTTCAAGTCTTCCCTCAAATTCTCATCAAAATGCCTGTTCAAAAAACAGAAGAAAAATCTCTAAATAGCCATAAAATGTGGGGAAGCTTTATTTATGAATGAGTGTCAGTGAGAGAGAAATACGCAAACACACGTGTCTTTATTAGCAGTTCTGTGGGACATAGCTGTCTGGGACTCAGGTATGCATTTTTTTTCAAACTTTTTATTTTGTATTGAGGCATAGCTGATTAACAATGGTGTGATATTTGCAGGGGGCAGCAAAGGCACTCAGCCATCCATACACATGTACCCATTCTCCCGTAGACTCCCCTCCCAGCCAGGCTGCCACGTGACATTGAGCAGAATTCCCTGGGCTGTCCAGCGGGTCCTTGCTGGTTCTCCATGGTAAATACAGCAGCGTGTCCATGTCCATCCCAGACTCCCTGACTGTCCCTTCCCTCATCCTTTTCCCTGGTGACCATAAGGTTATCACAGAGTATTGAGCAGAGTTCCCTGGGCTGTCCAGCAGGTCCTTGCTGGTTCTCCATGTTAAACACAGCCGTGGGTCCATGTCCATCCCAGACTCCCTGACTGTCCCTTCCCTCATCCTTTTCCCTGGTGACCATAAGGTTATCACAGAGTATTGAGCAGAGTTCCCTGGGCTGCCCAGCAGGTCCTTGCTGGTTCTCCATGTTAAACACAGCCGTGTGTCCACGTCCATCCCAGACTCCCTGACTGTCCCTTCCCCCATCCTTCCCCCTGGGGACCATCAGGTTATCACAGAGTATTGAGCAGAGTTCCCTGGGCTGCCCAGCAGGTCCTTGCTGGTTCTCCATGTTAAACACAGCCGTGTGTCCACGTCCATCCCAGACTCCCTGACTATCCCTCCCCCATCCTTCCCCCTGGGGACCATCAGGTTATCACAGAGTACTGAGCAGAGTTCCCTGAGCTGGCCAGCAGGTCCTTGCTGGTTCTCCATGTTAAACACAGCAGCGTGTCCATGTCCATCCCAGACTCCCTGACTGTCCCTCCCCCATCCTTCCCCCTGGTGACCGTAAGGTTATTACAGAGTATTGAGCAGAGTTCCCTGGGCTGCCCAGCAGGTCCTTGCTGGTTCTCCATGTTAAACACAGCCGTGTGTCCACGTCCATCCCAGACTCCCTGACTGTCCCTTCCCCCATCCTTCCCCCTGGTGACCGTAAGGTTATTACAGAGTATTGAGCAGAGTTCCCTGGGCTGCCCAGCAGGTCCTTGCTGGTTCTCCATGTTAAACACAGCCGTGTGTCCACGTCCATCCCAGACTCCCTGACTGTCCCTTCCCCCATCTTTCCCCCTGGTGACCATCAGGTTATTACAGAGTATTGAGCAGAGTTCCCTGAGCCGTCCATCAGGTCCTTGCTGGTTCTCCATGTTAAACACAGCAGCGTGTCCATGTCCATCCCAGACTCCCTGACTATCTCTTCCGCCAACACTTCCCTCTCCCTGGCAATACTAAGTTTGTTCTTTAAGTCTCTGAGTCTCTTTCTGTTTTATAACTTCACTTGTATTATTTCTTTTTAGATTCTACTAATAAGGGATAGGCTTCCCTGGTGGCTCAGAGGTTAAAGCATCTGCTTGCAATGTGGGAGACCTGACTTTGATCCCTGGGTCGGGAAGATCCCCTGGAGAAGGAAGTGGCAACCCACTCCAGGATTCTTGCCTGGAGAATCCCATGGATGGAAGAGCCTGGTGGGCTACGTCCATGGGGTCGCAGAGAGTCAGACACGACTGAGCGAGTTCACTTAATAAGGGATATCATGCGATATTTCTCCTTCTCTGACTACCTTCACTGAATATGACACTCTATAGGTTCACCCGTTTTGCTGAAAATGGCCTTATTTCATTCTTCTTAATGGCTGAGTTATACTCCGTTGTAGAAGACGTGGCATGTGTATAGGTATGTGTTTTTAAAATCGGAGGCATGCATGTCTGAGGAATTCCTGCCTGTCAGCGAAGGGATATATAACTTTCTTCAGAAACAAAGCTGCCAAGTGGAAAAGAGGTGGCAACCCACCCTCCAGGTTGCCAAATGAATCGGCCACTTTGTGATGACAAAAGTGAGGTTTTAGGGACTGAACACTGTTAATCCAGACACAAGCGTGACCGTCGATTCTGAAACTACAGTTAGATCCATAAAGCATATCTCGGATTAATGACGGAGGACATGCACCTTTCAGGTGTGTTGTCTGGACCACTCTAGGTGGGTGAAGAGGAGCCAGAGTGGAAATATATACTGTTGATGTGCGAACTCAGTCATATCCGACTCTTTGCAACCCCATGGACTGTGGCCCCGCCAGGCTCCAATGTCCATGGGATTTCTCCAGGTGAGAATACTGGAGTGGGTTGCCATTTCCTCCTCCAGGGGATCTTCCTGACCCAGAGATCAAACCCACATCTCCTGCATTGGCAGATGGATTCTTTACCACTGAGCCACTTGCGAAGCTCTGGATGAGTACATACATGGAAGCTATTTCCTGTAAGTGCATCTCTGAAATGATGGAAATGAATAACCTCTTGCTACCAACACACCTGGGTCAGTTGGACCCAACTGGCATCTCTGGCATTGGCGGGAAGACTCTGTACCACTGAACCACTGGGGAAGTCAAACACTGTTGATGGATAACTAATGAGAACTTCCTGTATGACTCAGGGAACACTACTGAATTCTCTGTGATGACCTCAATGGGAAGGAAACCCCCAAAAGTGGGGGGGGGGGAGATATATTTATACATGAAGCTGATTCGCTTTGCTGGGCAGCAGAAACTAACACAACTATAAACTAACACAAGACCATAAAGCAACTATACTACGATAATAATTAATTAAGAAAGAAAATTGCAAGAGAGGTGACAGAACAAGCATACTCATGTCCTCCGCAAACCTCTTCTGTACATGGGTGCCGATGAAGACTCACAGTTCCTCCCTCCTTGTTTGGGCCTCACGGTGTTCCAGGGAGCATCGTTTTTCATTGTGTGCACAGCCGCCTGTCCTGGGGAGGTGGGAGTGGGACCGTGTTTCCCATCCTGTTGATCCGGGTGGACTGGAAGCCTGATCAAGGAGCAGAATCATCAGTGTTTTCCTTGCTGCCTGAAATACAGGGCATCCAACAGGAAACGAACATCAACAGGTGACCTTTGTGGTGGCTCAGACGGTAAAGCGTCTGCCTACAATGCGGGAGACCCGGGTTCGATCCCTGGGTCAGGAAGATTCCCTGGAGAAGGAAATAGCAACCCACTCCAGTACTCTTGGCTGGAAAATCCCATGGAGGGAGGAGCCTGGTAGACTGCAGTCCATGGGGTTGCAAAGAGTCGGACACGACTGAGCAACTTCACTTTCTCTTTCACAACAGGAAATGAAGTCCATGCCACCCTCAGCGCTTCACAGCTTATTTGTAGATGTGGAATTCGGTCCACATTCCACAATTAGCCAATAGGACAGCCGATAATACATTACCAGTTTTGCCATATAACACTAAGTTGTTCAGTCACTCAGTCGTGTCCGCCTCTTTGTGACCCCATGAATCGCAGCATGCCAGGCCTCCCTGTCCATCACCAACTCCCAGAGACCCATGCCCATCGAGTCAGTGATGCCATCCAACCATCTCATCCTCTCTTGCCCCCTTCTCCTTTTGCCATCAACCTTTCCCGGCATCAGGGTCTTTTCCAGTGGGTTGACTGTTCGCATCAGGTGGCCAGAGTATTGGAGCTTCAGCTTCGGCATCAGTCCTTCTAATCAGTAGTCTGGGTTGATGTCCTTTCGGATTGGTTGGATCTCCTTTCTGTCCAAGGGACTCTCAACAGTCTTCTCCAGCACCACAGTTCAAAAGCATCAATTCTTTGGCACTCAGCCTTCATTATGGTCCAGCTCTCACGTCTGTATATAAGTACTGGAAAAACCATACCTTAGACTAGATGGATCTTTGTTGGCAAAGTGATCTCTCTGCTTTTTAATACTCTAAGGGGCGAAAGGAATCAAATACTTGTAACATAAATTATCTCATTTGTACTGATCAGGACCAGAATTGGAATAAGGGTACTTAATTGATGTTCTGGAAACCACTTGCATTCTACTTACTTTGAGAGGATAACTTTAGATCTTTATGGAAGACTATTAAACACACACACTTCCTCTGATTAATCTGAACTTCTCTACCTGAAATTAGCTTCATCAAAAAAAAAATCATCTTAGTATAGCAAATATAAATGCCTTATCTCCTAATTTCAAACACAATCATCTCCTTGCTTGCATACTGATAGAAAGTTAATCAGAGTGTGAAATCTCTAACAGTTTGTCCCTATAAATATTAACAGGGTATACCTGATGTTTTATGTTTTAGAAATACATTTCATGACTGTCTATTGTATTTCCTCAGGTAGAACTCTCAGTGGATAGTTGTTTTCCTTTCATCATGACTTCCTTTCATTTTTACATTTGCCAATAGTTGGCAATTTTATATAGTCAACAGAAATATAATTTTTCATGAAGATCAGGCAGTACAACATTGTGGAGAATTAATAGTGAAGGAACTTAAACATAGCATGTAACTACATTTTGCGGTGACATTTATAAATGTAGTTTAGCTTTGGGTCTGTTTGCATACCCAAGTCAGAAAATCAGTGTATACTTTTGTCCTTTGTCTGTGTATCATGTCTCAAGCTTGTAGTGGTTGGGCTGGAGAGATTCTGTCTTTTTCATATTGTGCTTGCATGCTGTGTTACTTTAGTCATGTCCAATTCTGTGTGACCATGTGGACTGTAGCCTGCCAGGCTCCTCTGTCCATGGGATTGTTCCAGCAAGAACACTGGAGTGGGTTTCCATGTCCTCCTTCAGGGTATGTTCGCCACCCAAGGATGGAACCTGCATCTCTTACATGTCCTGTGTTGGCAGGCGGATTTATTACCACTGGTGCCACCTGGGAATTCCCACCATTTTCACCTTTAGAAAAATGTAATAAAAATCCTCTAGTGATTTTAGTTGTACCTTTTTTTAAAGTGGTGTTTAACGGATGCCGTTCAATTGGGAAAAGAGTGTTTTCCTTGAGTCAAATTTTGTTTTCCTCGGTGTTATGTTACTTTTCAAACACAAACTCATTCCCATTGGTCGGTCACTGACAAGCATGTTGAATATCTACATTTGGGTCCTTGAGATAAACAGGTTTTCAAGAAATCTTTTAAGCCACACTCAATCAATGTATGTGCTCAAGAGTTTTGCGGAATATGTTAATTTTGAGAAAGTACCTCCCAAGATTTTTAAAGGACATGATGTTAAGATACTTTCTGATATTATTTGACCGTATGTAATGTGTAGGAGAAGGAAATGGCAACCCACTCCAGTATTCTTGCTTGGAGAATCCTGTGGATGGAGGAGTCTGGTAGGCTGCTGTCCATAGGGTCGCACAGAATTGGACAGGACTGAGGCGGCTTAGCATGCATGTATGCATTGGAGAAAGAAATCGCAACCCACTCCAGTGTTTTTCCCTGGAGAATACCAGGGACAGAGGAGCCTGGTGAGCTGCCGTCTATGGGGTTGCACAGAGTCGGACATGACTTTGCAGCGACTTAGCAGCAGCAGCAGCATGTAACGTGTGCATATATATGGTGGGCAAAATCAGGCCTCTTTGTGGGTGGCAAAGTCCATTGTTGGGACTGCCAAGGTTTCATCCAGGGCAACTTCAAGCTGGATTAGGTTAGTCTTATTTTTGTAGTTTAATATTAGGTTGACCCATTTCAGATTATTGAAAAAACTGATACTTCCTAACTATGTATTTCATGGCTTATAAGCTCATTATATATGCAAGACCTATATTGATTACCATTATATGTGTCCTCTGCCCCATTGATGGTCTTAATTCTCAGATTTCAGTTTCTTCCATTTTCAAACCTATTACTGTTCAATGTCATAGCCACTGCTATTCAAACATTTCTTAAGCAAGATCTTTAGCACACGGCTTTTTTTAAACTGAATCATCATTGTTGTTTCCTCACTAAGTCATGTCCAACTCTTTTGTGACCCCCATGGACTGTGGCCTGCGAGGTTCTTCTGTCCATGGGACTCTCCAGGCAAGAATACTGGAGTGGCTTGCCATTCCCTTCTTCAGGGTGTCTTCCTGACCCAGGGATCAAACTTGGGTCTTCTGCAGATGGATTCTTTACAGGGAAGTCCCAAATCATCACTGGATACATTTTTTATCATGACATTTGTGTGTGTGTGTGTGTGTGTGTGTGGCTATAGTGCGTGTGTTTCCATGAGTAAAACTGTAATAATTGAATGTTAATCTGTAGAAAACTTAGCTATCATCACTGCCACCCTCTATATTTGCATAATGTCTGTCCATATCTAATATCTAATCTATATCTACAGTGAGATGATAAATAATGAAAGTCTTTCTAGGTGGTTGAGAATGTTAAAAGTAGGGACAGACTTACTTTTGTTCCTATTTAACTGCATGAGTTTTATGTAAAAAATGTATATATTATGTTGTACTGCATAAGAAAGCAAAGGGGAAAAATTCCATTTAACATCCTTTATTCATGCTATAATGTTGATTGTTCACACAACATACAAAATAACTTCTGTTTTAGTGCTCTGTAAATAAGGCGTCATCCCTAGCCATTTTATAAATAGGACCTCTTAACTTTAAAACAAGCACTTGGAGTAAGAAATGATGATTTCATACGTATAAGGAATATTGGTAGGCGTTTACAGCCCAGTGTTCAGGCTTTATTTCCGGGAAATAAGATCAATATATTTGCATTCAAAAGCGTGATTTTTTTTTTTTTTTTTTTTTTTTAGGAGCTGAAAGACATCTAGAACAGTGTTTACTTATATATCTATCTTGATGGGTAAGTCCAAACAATGTATTTTAAACTCAACCATATACAGTTTAAGGGCTTCCTTAGTGTCTCAGATGGTAAGGAATCTGCCTGCAACTCGAGAGACCCAGGTTTGACCCCTGACTTGGGAAGGTCCCCTGGAGAAGGGAACGGCAGCCCACTCCAGTGTTCTTGCCTGGAGAATCCCGTGGACAGAGGAGCCTGAAAAGCTACAGTCCATGGGGTCACAGAGAGTCGGACAGGACTGAGCGACTAACACACATATATAGAGAGAGTTTTACTGTTTCATGCAGTGTACATACAGCCTTGTGTCACTTTCATGCTCTACCTGTAATACATACTCACCATCGTACTTATAATTATTGCATTATTCAGTGTGATTTTAAGAATTTTTGATATGAGGTTCAATTATCCATGCTCGGCCAAGTGTCAGGGTTCATGGGGCCATCCTGTTTCTATTTCAGACTTTAGTGCAATTTTTTATGATCCAGTTTTTCTTTTTCTGTTGCTTCCTTTGTATCATCCTTACAGAGAACTATTTATCAAGCAACACTATGATTCATTTGACTCTCTCTCTCCCTTTCCTTCTCTTTGCTAAAATTCTTGAAACTCAGTTTAATTAGTTCAGTTTTGGTAAAGATGATTAAATCAAAGAAGCAAACAAACATGCACACTGCTAAAAGCATTGAAGTGAGAGATTTATTTAAAAGGCTCTATTAAGTAACATCATATATTTGTACACATAGGAATGTACACATTGTATGTCTTCCATATCTGCAGACATATATCTTTCTTCATTTTCATTTTGTTCTGTGTACTTAGCACTCACACAAATGATGGAGAGAGCCATTCTTAAATGTCGATATTTTACTTTAAATGGTCAGGAGAAAAAAAAGACTAAGTAGGAGACTATTAACTCAATCATTGAAGCATAAAATGTTCCAGCAGTCATCCAAAAGTATCTTTCCTCATACCACTTTCATTTTCATTCCAGAAAGGTGGGTTATTAAAACCATGATGTTTTCCTGGAAATTAGGACATTTACAGATAGGTACAAGTCAGCTGAAAAGTAAGCACAGAGACTTATTAGGTATCTGGAGCTAGCAGCTGAGTCACTCCATATGGACTTCGTTTTTGCCACCCACTGTCTAGATTTATTTTAGGATAAAAGTGAAGTAAAATGGAAATTTGTGTTGTGTTAGTCGCTCAGTCATGTCAGACTCTTTGTGACCCCATGGGCTATAGCCCACCAGGCTCCTCTGCCCATGCAGTTCTCCAGGCAAGAATACTGGCGTGGGTTGTCATTTCCTTCTCCAGGGGATCTTCCCCACCCAGGGAGGGAACACAGGTCTCTTACGTCTCCTGCCTTGGCAGGCAGGTTCTCTATGGTCTGAGTCATTAGTGAAGCCCTTGGTAACTAAAAAGACAGTTCTGATTTTTCACAGTTGAAATTGGCCTGAGAAACAGCACCCACTTGATGGGACTTCCCTGGTGGTCCAGTGGTTAAGACTTCACCTTTCAAAGAATAGAGTCCATTGAATCACAAAGAGTCAGACACGACTGAAGTGACTTAGCATGCAACCACTTTACTTTTTTTCTTTGTGGGTTGGTTGATCGATACTTCTCTCTATTAGGTGCCTGGAAAGGAATCGTTCACCCTGGAGATAATAAATTAACAAAAGAAGGAGCCTGTTCTTTTTTTTTTTTTTTTTCTATCCATCTTGGTCATTGAAGGGGTCTGACTCAGTGTGGCTGCTCCCAGGATGATGGAATTGGGAACTGTTATTAGTTTAATTGTCCAAACACCTTCCCCTATAGGCCACTTACAGAACACTTAACAGAAGGCCCTAAATTGTGGGAGACAGCCAGATGGACTAGGACACAGTCTCATTTGCTGTTGAACTGGAGGAGCAGTTAATGGTTGGCATGGGACGTGGGCGGACGGGAGTGAAACAAAGCTAAAAGGAAATGCCTGCTAATAGACAAACACATGTGAAACAGGGTATTTTGTAATTAGATGTCTTTGACTTGTTGGAGCAGAGGGCGGTTGTCTCCGGGAGTTTGACCTGCAAAAAGCATGACCTAGCCTCAAGCCAGAAAATATGGATTCAGTGCCAGTGTTTAAGGAGATACCGTGCATTTCCTGAGACAGGCTAAGACTCCCAGACTTCCAGATTTGTGTCAACAGCATCAACTGTTCACGGTTCATAAACTTGTGAAAATAGAATTTTTTATCCATTTGTAGATCATTACCCTATTATATACTTCTACTGATTTTTTCCCCCAGGGGATCTATCTGAAACAAGACAACATTAGGTCTGCTGTGTTTTCGACCCAGGTCCGAGATCATCATCATGTTCTTCTTCTTCTTTTTTTTTTGTTAATATTTATTCATAGATTTATTTGTTTCTCTTTTGTTGTTGTTGTTAACATTTATTTATTGATTTATTTGGCTGTGTTGCGTCTTTGTGGTGGCATACGGGATCTTTTGCCATGGCACACGGAGTGTAGTTTGAACTGTAGGGATTGAACCCATGACCCCTGCACTGCAAGATGGATTCTTAACCACCGGACCGCCACGGAAGTCCCCAAGGCCATTCTTTCAGCAACCCTTTTCCCCTAGACTCTGAGAGACAAGCCCCTCCCCATCACCTAGAGACATCTGTGGGGCCTTGTGAGACTGCGTGAACTAGAATCGTCGTTTACATGGACACTCATTCTCTAGGCCGTCGTGTTTTCAGGGCTCACAGTTTGCCAACAGAGAGGCAAGCTTTACAAACATTAATCATACCTGAGTAAAAGCTTGAGGCTCGTTGACCCCTCAGCCTAAGAAGATGGTAGTGTGTGATATGGTAGTATGTGAATGTCGCTTAGTCGTGTCCGACTCTTTGCGACCATATGGACTATGCAGTCTGTGGAATTCTCCAGGCCAGAGTACTGGAGTGGGCAGCCGTTCCCTTCTCCAAGGGATCTTCCCAACCCAGGGATGGAACCCAGGTCTCCGGCATTGCAGGCAGATTGTTTTACCAGCTGAGCCACAAGGGAAGCCCAAGAATACTGGAGTGGGTAGCCTCTCCCTTCTCCGGGGGATCTTCCCAACCTAGGAGTCGAACCCAGTTCTCCCACATTGCAGCTGGATTCTTTACGAACTTAGCTATCAGGGAAGCCCCCCATCACCTAATAATAACCTAAGAAGATACACAGTTTTAAACATAAAGTTTTAAGTGAAGGAAATAAGTCCTCATGTTTTTCTCAATTATATGAAAACCCTAGTAAATTCATTCTAGTCTAATATACATGTGTGGTAAAAAAAAAATACGTCCTTCAGCGATTTATAGTCTCATTCTCTGTGAAGAAGAATTTCAGAAGCAGGAAATGTGGGCCTTCCCTCCATTATGTGAATCTTTAAATATGTTTTGGAATTCAAACTATTTTGAATTTCAGCTAATTAATGTACCTTCCAGAGTTTAAAAAAGTTTTGCCCATCTATTGTGCAAGTCTTTCTGTGCACAATATTAAAGGCAGAAATGGGTCCTCTTTCCCAGAAGCACAGTCTGCCAAGGATGTAGGGTGCTGGGAACCATGGTGAGGTGTTTACTGACTGATAATTATTTCTTAAGAATTAAACGGCAGCAGCTGTTTCCCTGACTCAGTGATTCAGGCACCTCCCGTCTCTTGACCAAACCCCCACTTCCTGTTGGCATTATGAGCGAGTTATGGAAACTGAATTCTTCTGTGCTTGAGAAGAGTCACCCATTCACTCATCAGGTTATTAGAGAAACGTCTGTAAAGTGTAGCACGTGTGGTGTCTGTGTGCAGTCTTGCAGTGACCTGTCCCCATTAACTACAGAGTCGTCCCCGTGGTGTTCAGTCCAGAACCAAGAAAAATAGCATGCGTGCGTGCACACACACAGCCGCACATGCAAGGAGAAATCACATGTAGACACAGACACACACACAGTCATACGCACTCACAGAGACACACATGCAGACACACACAAACACACACACCCACGCCGGTATCCTCAGTCTGTAAGCACACAGCAGCTTTGGTTTCATGTCAGTGCTGTTTATTTTGTCTTGCAAAACTTGGCATGTAGTACAGCCTGGGGCTTGGTTAGCCAGGACCCCAGGACCCCTCCAGGGGTCCCCACCAGGACCCCTCCACAAGTTTCAAGATTCCTGCCCCATCTCGTCTGTGGCGTTGCAAGCAGTGTCCAGGCAGGTTAGAAGCAAGGTCAGAGGCCCACTCTGCTTTGCCTCTGGAGCCTCAACAAGACTATTTATTTAATTTCCCTAACGATGGTCCAGCCAGACTAAATAATAATAGTTTAGTTGTTATAGCCGCGCTTTCCGGGAAACAGACTCACTCAGAAGGACAATGCAGATAGTGGAGTGCAGTTTATTACACCGGCGGGGCCCAAGTCAGAGTGTCCTCTTAGCCAAGGACCCCGGCCAGCATTTGTGAAAATCTTTTATACCCCATGTGTACGTGTCCAAACCCATCAGCTCAAATCCCTTGAGGCTTACAAAGGAAGGGTAAATACAATAACCCCATCATTCACATGTTATGTGTTCCTGCGGTTACATTCCGATCCGGAGGCAGGGGTGATTAGACTCTGTTTTCTCTTAGGCAGTGAGTCACCTGGATGTGATCTTCAAGGTTCCCCTGCCCAGAGGGGGCCTCATGCTTCCATTGTCATTCCCACAGGCTAAGCACAGAGTTCAGAGTCCACTGGAGAGGTGGCCGCGCACAAGCAGCATGGACATCCCTATGAGATGGAGCCCAGGCCCTATGAATTCCTTCCTCAAAGTCATTACGCAAAGCCAAGGACCTTCATTTCCTCCTCAAGGGCTGTAGATGATACTCTGAGCCATGTTCTGTGGGCTGTCTTAGAGCTACCAAAACCCTCACCAGTGGGGAGGCTAAGTACACAATGACCAGGCTGTAGCCCGGACGTAAGGTGGCCCAAGTCCAAGAACTGGCCTCAAGAAATGGGAGTGGAGGGACCCTGGAACTCAAGGTTAGCTGTGCCTAAAACGGTCAAGATGACAGTGAGCAGACAACCAGTGATCAGTTCCGAGTTGACTGTCAGAGCTGCCTGCTCTTTGTCCGTGGAGCACCCTCCCTTGGGGTATAAGAGCTCTTACCCCCCGACTGTCATTTGAGGGGGACGGGGAGTCAGCCTTTGGACAGGAGTTCGGTCTCCTCCTCTCCTTTGTTGCCGGCTTCAAAAATAAACTTTGCTTCCCAGCAACCTGGTCTTTTCACTGGCTTCTCAGCAGGGAACAGCCAGACCCCACTTGCGGTTGCGGGAGGAAGTTGCCCACGTTGGTAGGTTGTTCCACTTCACTTCTGATTAGAACTCCATGTGCGAACATCCCATCATTTTCTTTTTTTTTATCCCTTCTCTGTGCTGTGGGCATAATGAGAGTACTTCCAGTTTGGGGCTTTTGAGGACAAACCGGCAGGCAGTTGGCTTTCCTGCGGATGGGACTCAATCGTCTTACATAAACACCTAGGGGGGATACTGCGGAGAGATTGCCCTCAATGGAAATGTGTAAGGGAAGCAGGAAGGAGCTTGTCAGAGTGGCTGAACTGGTTTTCATCCTCCCCTGCAGGGCATGACAGCTAAGTAGGCTCGCTTTTAAGAACACTGAAGAGTCTGTAAGGAGAGACACAGTGAAGGGGAACAGCTGCTGTCTTCACATGTCTCCACTGGCCGACTCTTCTCGGCATCAGAGAAGGTGGTGCCGGGAAATAAAATATATACGGTAGTAAAGAAACCCCTGCTGATGCAGGAGACCCGCTTTTCATCCCTGGGTTGGGAAGATCCCCTGGAGGAGGAGATGGCAACCCACCCCAGTATTCCTGCCTGGAGAATCCCATGCACACAGGAGCCTCTGCTGTGTTATTCAGTCATGTCTGCCGCTGCTGCTGCTAAGTCGCTTCAGTCGTGTCCGAATCTGGGCGACCCCATAGACGGCAGCCCACCAGGCTCCACTGTCCCTGGGACTCTCCAGGCGAGAACACTGGAGTGGGTTGCCATTCCCTTCTCCACGGGATCTTCCCAACCCAGGGATGGAGCCCAGGTCTTCCGCATTGCGAGCGGATTACTTACCGTCACTAAGTCCCACTCCTGTGACCTCCATGGACTGTAGCCCCCCCAGGCTCCTCCGTCCATGGGATTCTCCAGGCGAGAGCCCTGGAGTGGGTTGCCATTTCCTTCTTCCAGAGGAGCCTAGTGGAGTACAGTCCATGGGGTCATATAGGGTTGGACAGACTGAGCGACTGAACAGTAAGCAGCCCACGTGTCTCTACTCTAGCAATCATGCTGCAATCATGGGTCCACCCATGATTAACCACTACCCTGAATTATTTGTTTGTTTTTATTGTGGTAAAAGTTATATAATAATAAAACATATTATTTGAACCATATTTAACTGTACGGTTCAGTGGCAGTAAGCACATTCACACTGTTGTGTCCTGCAAGTATTTATCTATCATCTTTGGCCTAGTTATTATGTTGTTTTTGTTTAAGGTTATATCCAACTCTTGTGACCTCATGAATCACATGTATCCAACTGTTTCTGTGTGTTTGTACGGTCGTATCCTTACTTTTGTGTAAGGTTCTATCCAACTCTTGCAAAACCCCATGTAGCCCACCAGGCTCCTCTGCCCATGGCATTTTCCAGGCAAAAATACTCGAGTGAAGCCACACAGTCATCAAGACAGTATGGTACTGGTGCAAAGACAGAAATATAGATCAATGGAACAGAATAGAAAGCCCAGAGATAAATCCACGAACCTATGGACACCTTATCTTCGACAAAGGAGGCAAGAATATACAATGGAGAAAAGACAACCTCTTTAACAAGTGGTGCTGGGAAAACTGGTCAACCACTTGTAAAAGAATGAAACTGGAACACTTTCTAACACCATACACAAAAATAAACTCAAAATGGATTAAAGATCTAAATGTAAGGCCAGAAACTATAGAACTCCTAGAGGAGAGCATAGGCAAAACACTCTCTGACATAAATCACAGCAGGATCCTCTATGACCCACCTCCCAGAATATTGGAAATAAAAGCAAAAAGAAACAAATGGGACCTAATTAAACTTAAAAGCTTTTGCACAACAAAGGAAACTATAAGCAAGGTGAAAAGACAGCCCTCAGATTGGGAGAAAATAATTGTAAATGAAGCAACAGACAAAGGATTAATCTCAAAAATATACAAGCAACTCCTGAAGCTCAATCCCAGAAAAATAAATGACCCAATCAAAAAATGGGCCAAAGAACTAAACAGACATTTCTCCAAGGAAGACATACAGATGGCTAAGAAACACATGAAAAGATGCTCAACATCACTCATTATCAGAGAAATGCAAATCAAAACCACAATGAGGTACCATTACACACCAGTCAGCATGGCTGCTATCCAAAAGTCTACAAGCAATAAATGTTGGAGAGGGTGTGGAGAAAAGGGAACCCTCTTACACTGTTGGTGGGAATGCAAACTAGTACAGCCGCTATGGAGAACAGTGTGGAGATTTCTTAAAAAACTGGAAATAGAACTACCATATGACCCAGCAATCCCACTTCTGGGCATACACACCGAAGAAACCAGACCTGAAAGAGACACGTGCACCCCAATGTTCATCGCAGCACTGTTTATAATAGCCAGGACATGGAAGCAACCTAGATGCCCATCAGCAGACGAATGGATAAGGAAGCTGTGGTACATATACACCATGGAATATTACTCAGCTCTTAAAAAGAATTCATTTGAATCAGTTCTAATGAGATGGATGAAACTGGAGCCCATTATACAGAGTGAAGTAAGCCAGAAAGATAAACACCAATACAGTATACTAACGCATATATATGGAATTTAGAACGATGGTAACGATAATCCTATATGCAAAACAGAAAAAGAGGCACAGATGTACGGAACAGAATTTTGGACTCTGCAGGAGAAGGCAAGGATGGGATGTTTCGAGAGAACAGCATCGAAACATGTATATTATCTAGGGTGAAACAGATCACCAGCCCAGGTTGGATGCATGAGACAAGTGCTCGGGGCTGGTGCACTGGGAAGACCCAGAGGGATCGGGTAGAGAGGGAGGTGGGAGGGGGGATTGGGCTGGGTAATAAATGTAAATGCATGGCTGATTCATGTCAATGTATGGCAAAAACCACTACAATATTGTAAAGTAATTAGCCTCCAACTAATAAAAATAAATGAAAAAAAAAAAAAAAAAGAATACTGGAGTGAGTTGCCATTTCCTTCTCCAGGGAATCTTCCCCACCCAGGGATCCAGATCCAACCTGGGTATTCAACCTCAGTCTCCTGCATTGTAGGCAGATTGCTGTCTGAGCTGCACTCTAGATGGTGGTTTTACATTTCAATTATCTATTTTTATTTTTGACCAGACTGGATCTTCCTTGCGGCACACAGGCTTCGTGTATTTGCGGGGAGCCGGGGCTACTTTTCTTTGGGATCGAAGGCTCCGCGTGTCTTCTCTTGATGCACGGCACCGCTCTGCAGGCTCACTAGCTTCAGGAGTATTTCTTTCTATGTATGTGTGTGTGTGTATGTGTGTGTGTGTGTGTGTGTGTGTGTGTATATATATATATATATTTTTTGTTTTTCCTTTGAAAGCTTTACTCTTTAACCAGAGACCTACAGAGAGTTACCTGTCGTCCAGCCAGCAGGCAGCCTGCGAGGCTGCGTGGTTGGGTGCAGTCTTGCCAGGAACGTGGAGTTTCAGCTGGGCCTGGTTGAGCTGAGCGGCTGGCTGGCGCCACACGCCCCTCCCCAGGCCTGGGCGCCTGTGCGTGTGGGGTACCCTTATGATCGCGGGGGGCCGGGGGCGCCGTCCTGCCTGCAGAGAAGAACCCGGGGCAGGTTTTGTCCTCATCTCCTGTGCGCCGCGGGACTCACTGCGCTGTCTCTACCGGGCCTGTGCGCCTCTGTGTGCGCACGGGGTATCCTCGCGATCGCCAGGGGCCGCCGGCGCAGAAGCACCTGGGGAAGGCCTTGCACACATTTCTCCTGTCCCTCTGGCCTCGCTGCATCGTCCCGACCGGGCCTGCAGCTTCATCTCCTACCATCCACCCGCTGCCCGGGCGGACTGGCGGCTGGGTCCTCCCATCGCCTCGCCTGGTGCCAGCTGGACGCCCTCACCTTCTACCAGCTGGGCGTCTGCACTTGCTGGGCGTCTGGCCAGACGAACTTGGTTCAGTGACCGGTTCAGAAAGCCAGCAGGAGCCAGTCCTTTTTGGAAAATAAGTTTTTGAAATTATTTATTCATTTTTGGCTCTGCTGACCTTTCCGTTGCTTTTGTGTGGGCCTTCTGTAGTCATGTCGAGCGGAAGCTTCTCTTCCTTGCAGTGTGGGGTTTTTCATTGTGGTGTCTTCTCTTGTCCTCCAACATGGACTCAACACTTGTGGCTCCCAGACTTGGTTTCTCCGGGCCACATGTGGGATCTTTGCAGAGCAGTCCCGTGTCTCCTGCATGGGCAGGCGGATTCTTTTTTTTTTTTTTTAACAGAGTACCATTTATTATTGATGGTTTTAATTAAGTTAGTGAGGGTAAAGAGAAAATGAGGCATAATTTATGTATTTGATAGCTTAGTGCAAGTTACCTTTACGTTTAGAGCCATCATTTTGAAGTAACCAATCAGTTCAGTTCAGTCGCTCAGTCGTGTCTGACTCTTTGCGACCCCCATGGACTGCTGCACGCCAGGCTTCCCTGTCCATCACCAACTCCCAGAGTTGACTCAAACCCCTCTCCACTAAGTTGTTGTCACCAATGTTTATACATATTTGTATATGTTTATACACATTTGATGGATATATTGCTCATTATTCCAAACACACTTTCTAGGTTCTAATGTTTGTTTGCAAAACATCTTGGTATTTATAGACAACATCTATTCATTTCCATGATAGAGTTTTACAAATGACCTTTAAATTTAGTACTTTTTTGGTCATGGGAGTATTCTGATATATAGTCATCAAATAATAATGATGTTTGCTCTACATTTTTAAAGAAAGCACAGCAATTGACTTCCTCCATCAAGCACTCAGTTTAGATCCTTGTGGTTGGAAGGTGGATTCTTAACCACAGAGCGACCAGGGAAGCCCAGCGATGGCTTTACGAATGAGCTGTGTGCATGAGGAATGGTGGCTTGTTCTGTGGGGTTCAGGCGTCCCGCTCCAGTCATCTGTTTGGGGAACCAGCCACGTGTCTCACAGAGAAGCGTGCAGTGGATGACTGAGTCATAGGACCCTGAGACGCAGACACCCTGGATCCTTCCAGTCCCGTTTGGAACAACCCCACCAAACTTCCTTCCAGGGCCCTGGCTCTGAATGCAGAAAGGCCAGGCCTCTCTCTGTGTCCCGCTCACTCTAAGCCGTGAACGTGCTTTTTCCTTCTGTCTCGGCATCCCTGACGGCGCATCCCATTACTCACCAAGGGATGGAGGGGCTGGCCTGGTAAACGGACTCAGGGCAGAGGCCTCCAGCTTTTGTGTGCCTGTGGTATTCACCAGGAGACCATGTGCTGAGTGAGGAAGACTGAGCTAGTGCAGGTGATGCAAGCCCAGCTGAACTGTTTCAGGTCCTGAAAGATGATGCTGCGAAAGTGCTGCACTCAATATGCCAGCAAACCTGGAAAACTCAGCAGTGGCCACAGGACTGGAAAAGCTCGGTTTTCATTCCAGGCCCCTAAGAAAGGCAATGCCAAAGAATGCTCAAACTACTGCACAATTGCACTCATCTCACACGCTAGCAAAGTGACGCTCAAAATTCTCCAAGTCAGGTTTCAACAGTACATGAACTGTGAACTTCCAGATGTTCAAGCTGGTTTTAAAAAAGACAGAGGAACCAGAGGTCAAATTGCCAATATCCATTGGCTCATCAAAAAAGCAAGAGAATTACAGAAAAAAAATCTACTTCTTTATTGACTATGTCAAAGCCTTTGTGTGGATGACAACAAACGGGAAAAGTCTGAAAGAGATGGGTATACCACACCACCTGACTAGCCTCTTGAGAAATCTGTAGGCAGGTCAAGAAGCAACAGTTAGAACTGGACATGGAACAACAGACTGGTTCCAAATAGGAAAAGGAGTACGGCAAGGCTGTATATTGTCACCCTGCTTATTTAATTTATATGCACAGTACATCATGAGAAACGCTGGGCTGGAGGAAGCACAAGCTGGAATCAAGATTGCCGGGAGAAATATCAATAACCTCAGATATGCAGATGACACCACCCTTATGACAGAAAGTGAAGAACTAAAGAGCTTCTTGAGGTAAGTGAAAGAGGAGAGTGGAAAAGTTGGCTTAAAGCTCAACATTCAGAAAAGTAAGATCATGGCATCTGGTTCCATCACTTCATGGCAAATAGATGAGGAAACAGTGGAAACAGTGAGAGACTTTATTTTTTGGGGGCTCCAAAATCACTGCAGATGGTGACTGCAGACATGAAATTAAAAGATGCCTGCTCCTTGGAAGAAAAGTTATGACCAACCTAGACAGCATATTAAAAAGCAGAGACATTACTTTGCCAACAAAGTTTGTCTAGTTAAAGCTATGGTTTTTCCAGTAGTCATGTATGGATGTGAGAGTTGAACTATAGAGAAAGCTGAATACTGAAGAATTGATGCTTTTGAACTGTGGTGTTGGAGAAGACTCTTGAGACTCCCTTGGACTGCAAGGAGATCCAGCCAGTCCATTTTAAAGGAGATCAGTCCTGAATATTCATTGGAAGGACTGAGGCTGAAGATGAGACTCCAATACTTTGGCCACCTTATACAAAGAGCCGACTTATTAGAAAAGGCCCTGTTGCTGGGAAAGATTGAAGGCAGGAGGAGAAGGGGACGACAGAGGATGAGATGGTTGGATGGCACCACTGACTTAATGGACATGAGTTTGAGTAAACTGTGGGAGTTGGTGATGGACAGGGAGGCCTGGCATCCTGCAGTCCATGGGGTTATGAGTCAGACACGACTGAGCGACTGAACTGATCTGTACAGACTAGTGACTCAGTTGCACACATACAGCCATTCTTTTTCTGATATTCTTTCCCAGTGTGATTTATTTCAGGAGACTGGATATACTTCTCTGTGTTCCATAGCAGGACCTTATTGTTTGTTCGTCCTGCATATAAAAATTTGCATCTGTTAATGTCAAACTCCTACCCAACCCCTCCCCTGCCTCTTGGAACCCACAAGTCTGATCTCTGTATATCTACGAGAGTCTATTTCTGTTTTGTTAAAAATAGGTTCACTTGTAGACACTGGATATTATCATTGCATGTTGTTCTCATTGCAATCCAGGGAAAGCAATGTAAAGCTAGCATCTGTGGTTTATTCTCTCTTCTCACCAAGACACTTTCGGGATTCACACTAGGGGTCCTAAACAGGGTTATCACTTGCTTCATTGTGGACTTGATCTCTACATAGTTGGATTTACATGCTTTGTGCATTAGAGGTATGGCAAATGTCCTCACTGACACATACGTGCATTAATCAGTTTATTGATCAGTTTAGAAATCCAGTAACATCAGCAACAGCACTAGGAGTTTCATAGTAGGAAAGTCATGGGTCATGACCTCCTGGGAGAGAAGAAATGACGATTTCAAGGAAAAGGTCTGTTATCTTCATACGAATGATTGTGACCCATTAGTGTTGTGACGCTGCTCATATTCTTAACTTTGTTTTCTTCTTGAAACATGAAAAAAAAAAAGTAGCACATTGTTGAGCTGATTAGGATTGATATGATGTTGGTCATAGCATGAAAGAGAAGCTAGAAGTGGTGGATGGTGGAACCAATGCAGAAATTTCCCTACAACTTTCACAGAAGTCCCTCTGTGAGTGTGGCCCTATGGGATTGCATAGAACTACCACCTGGTGAAAGCAGATGTGAGCATCCCTGAATCAGCTCTTATGCTGAGAGTCACTTAGTGACATATTCAGAGGTCTGAGATGGAGGAGACTATATCCTGTGTCACCTGTGTGGCTTACATCTTCTGTCGTCTCGTGTATCATCATGAATGTGTTGGGGCTGCAAGGTCCATTCATTCACAGTGGGATTCACCGGGGGTCATCATATCTCACAGCTCGGGGCTTCACCCAGCCTCCTCCTCTGTCCTCAGAGTGTCTCTGTGGCATCTAGACCAGTATTGTGTTTGGATATTTAAATCCAAACACTTATGGAGGCCCCATCCCTCGCTGCCTGGCTAGGTGGACTGTTCTGTTATCCTGTTCTTTTCGTAAATTAGTTTTTATTGAAACGTCCTTGATTTGCAACGTTGTGTTACTTCCGGCAGTACAGCAAAGTGGTTTATTTATATATCTGTTGTTGCTGTTTAGTCGCTAAGTCATGTCCCAGCTTTTGTGTTCTGTGGACTATAGCTTGCCAGGCTCCTCTGTCCATTGCATTTTCCGGGGAAATATACTGGAGGGGGATCTACCCCGAGGGATCTTCCTGAATCAGGGATAGAACCCACGTTTCCTGTGTCTCCTACATTGGCAGGCAGATTCTTGACCACTGAGTCACCTCCAAAGCCTCAGTTATACATGTCTGTACGTAAATGTACACCTTTTAGATTGTTGTTTATAAATTATGACAAGACATTGAGTATAGTTCTCTGTGCTATCCACTATGTCTTTGTCGTTTACTTTATATATTTTACTGTGTATCTGCTCATTTCAAACTCCTAATTTACCCCTTGCCTGCTTCCCCTTTGGTAACCATTAATTTTGTTTGTGTTTGAGAGTCTGTTTCTGTTTTATGAATGGTTCACTTGAATCATATTTTAGATTCCACATGGAAGTGATGGCATATGATATTTGCCTTTCTCTTTCTGACTGACTTCCGTTAGTAAGATCATCTCTTGGTCCATCCATCTTACTGCAGATGGCATGATTCCATTCTTTTTCATGGCTGAGTAATATTCCATCTTGGGTATCCCATTCTTAAAACAGTGAAACCCCCCTCCCCCAAAGAGTGAACCTACTGAAAAAAGCTCATTGTTGTATGCGTTATGTTTCTACTCACCAAACTGATGTTCTCTGTTCTTATGGAGGACAGTTGTCTGTGAAAGAGAATGAATAAGGGGAATAATGAACATTGACATGCCTTTGTTTCCAAGGATTATTTCATCACAGCTTTTTAAAAAGATATCTGTGCCAATGGGAATTTTGAATCGAATGTCCTAGTGATGGGTTTTCATTTCGGATAGCTGTTTTCCTGAGGGGCTTTACCTGTTTCGATGACATTGTCAATATTTTCATTTGGAATCCCCCTTTCACTGTTCAGCTCCTGATACTTCTGAAGTTCTTCTTGAGTGAAACTGGTTCCTCTGCCTGGATTTCATAGCAAACAGGGCAGAAGAGGTGTGCGTTAGAATCCTTTATAGGTTATAGGGAGTCACATGGCTCGTTCTTGTAGTGTCTAGTAAGTCTCACCAACACCACGGCCCTCCACCCTCACCTAAAATCCAGCTATCTTTCTACAGACGTGCCTGAGTGTGCACAGAGGTCCTCAGATGTGTCCATGAGGGTAGAGTCCACATAGTTAACATGTCACCACATTCCAGTTCTTGCAAGTACTGAATGAGCTACAGATCACTCAGCTGTGAGCTTAAAGCATTGCGCTGTTGAGATGCAGTTTTTCATGGTACATCACAGAAGGTCGTGGCACATCTGAGACTCAGAATCTGCCCCAATTCTAATGCTTCCTGTCCACTTTGTCTGCATCCTAGAATGGCATCCCTGGGGTTTTCATGAACTATGATGAAATGAATGGGTGGGGAATGATTTGGAATTTTCAAAAGCACACTAATCCTGTTGAGGCGGTGTAGGACCTTATGTTCCTTGCCCCGCCCCTGCTATTTTCAGCCTGCCTTTTGTCTGTGAAAGATTTTAGTCAAAGAATAAGTTGAATCAGAAAATTGAGAGTGTCGGATAGCAAAGGAAAACAGACAGAGGAGATGAAATAATAATAATGTCGTCATGAAGCATAGACAAGGGCCTCTACTTCCTCCCCAAGGAGAGTGGATACTCTTCTGGGTCATATCCTGTGAGCTGTCGTATAGACGCTGAAAGCTCCCCTTGTGGACAAGATAAATACAGGCTGACCAGACTGCAGCCATGGCGGAAGCTCCCATGTTTCTGAGAATTGATTTCAAGGAGATGGGAAGATAGGGAATTGTTGATTAACTGTGCCTAAAACAATCACGATGATGCTGGTCAGACCACTGATGACCGATTTGAAAATGACTTTTGGAGCTGACTTCTATTTTTGCAAGGAGCCCCCTCCCTCTGTCTATAAAAGCTCTTGCCCCACTGTTTGCCAGTTGTGGGCTGGGGCAGTCAGCCCTTGGACAGAAGTCCACCCTCCCCCCCAGTTGTCTGCCTCTGAACAAAAGCCGACTTTTCTTTCTAAGAAGCTGGCCTCTTAGTTGCCTTTTGAAGGGCAGGCAGCAGGCTCCCACATTTGGTAACAGCATCACACATGCTACTGAGGGAAACACTCATGCTCTGTCATCTTCAAAGAACAGATACAACCCCCACCCATCCCTGATGAGGATATAATAGCAGAGGGGATAAAGGGATGAGGCAGTGAACCCAAGGGATTGGCCGGATGGCAGAATGACTGATATTCCAGACCACTCTGCCTCTGCAGTCTTCAGGGTGATCCAGTGGTATTTGTAGAGCGTGGGGTTCAGGCTGAGGCAGCACTTTCATGATTGTGACAAAGGAGAAAGCATTTGTCATGGAGATGACCGCAGTCATGGCTGGGACCTGTGAGTTTTCTAAACTCAGATTTAAACCTCGGTTCACTTTGGTGTCAGGACCCAGCAACTCTGTTTGCGTGACACTTGGCAGGGAACTCATGGAGCATCCTGAAAGATTTCCTTGGATCTCTGGGATAAGTGTATCTCGTTAAAAAAAAAAAAAACCAAAAGCCATCTGATAGAATCCCCCAGTGGACACATTTCCTCATTTTTCTAGCAGACAGACTTTCTATATCCCTGACTCACGTCACATGAAGTCTGAATTCTCCGTGTAAACACACATCTGTGCTTCATAGAAGATGCTGTGCTGAGTTGCTCAGTCGTGTCCGACTCTTTGTGACCCCATGGTGTATAGACCACCAGGCTCCACTGTCCCTGGGATTCTCCAGGTAAGAATACTGGGGTGCATTGCCGTTCCCTCCTCCAGGGGATCTTCCCAACCCAGGGATCAAAGCCAGGTCTCCTGCATTGCAGGTAGGTTCTTTCCCATCTGAGCCACCAGGGAAGCCCTAATAGAAGTTATGTGTGTATCTCTCTCCTTTCTGTAAAAATACTGATCATATGAACACATCTGCGCTGTATTGGGTAAGCTGTAGTACGTACCGGAAGCTTCAGTTATTTTTGTGATCTTCTGTCCATCATCGTTTTCAAAATAAAATACCAGCATGTTGTCTGTTACATGAATGATTTGCAAATAATTTGTACCCGCGACTGTGGCAGAGAAAAAAAAAATCAAACTTCAGTATGATTAACTTATTTTCTTTTCATTTGAGCCTTACGTATTCTTCACATGCTATCATCAGCCTTCACTTGGATGGTGAACTCTGCCTCACTGAGATTTCTAGTGATACGTTGTTAGAACTAGTTAAGACAGTTAGTGAACTAGGAAAGCTTCCTCCACACCCCCTTCTCCTGAAGATGAAGACTTCCAGTCTTCTAGACTGAGAAGTCTGTGCATGATAAAAAGTTGTTTACTGCAACTCTAGTAGGTGTTGAACCTCAGCCATCTCATGCGAGCTCGCAAGAGCTGACTGTTAAATTTTCAAGAATTTTGTAACCCAGAATTTTGTAACCCAGTTTGCAAGCACAAGCGTGCTTAGAAAGGAATTCAAAAATTTAAATGAATGATATTAACATAAATATCAGTACCTCATCCAGAGTTATTTCCTAGTACAAGTTGTAATAAAAGAGGTATAAATTAGTCTGTTGCAAAATGTTGGACATATATAATCTGAAATGGTTGCAGATTAGATCCTGTGGCTCTTTGTCCACAGTTGAAATTAAAATAAATGCATCAGACCAAGATTGGAGTGCTCAGTTGTACATTTTTTCCCCATGAAAATGAAACATACAGACATTTGATCACTGATTAGAATATTGCAGTACTGATATTAATGTTTGAGAATTATTTCCTGTCGTTTTCAACCACAGAGATAGAAATCTATGTTAATGCCTCTTTCAAATTAAATATTGATATTCATATTTGAGAATTGTTTCTACTTATTTTAAGCTATAGAGATAGAAGTCTATGCTGAAGTCCCTTTCCAATTATGTAAAAATGAGTTGGAAATTTTGGCCGTTATTTTAACTGTTTCCATTTTTGGACTTTAAGTTAATCATGTTCTACTCACTAAACTTGCTAATGAGGAGCTTTTAATGTTTAAAGAATTCCTTTAGTCAAAACAAATTTCCTCATGTAGGTCAAGTAAAAGCAAAAATTGTGAAACAGTCGTTATTAGCCTATGCAGGTAATTGCACTTCTCCATGCCCGAGGAACACGAGGGGTCAGTGTTCTGGGGCTTTTTCTCAGAGACCGTGAATGGCCATGTTGCAACCTTGGACGTCATGCTGGTGTTGTGGGACAGAATTGATTGCTGAAAAATTAATGGCTTTTCCAAGGTTGCATTGGTAATGAGTAGAGGAAGTAGTTCACCAATCCAGACATGTAGCTGTTTTGGATGAAATGGAGACTGTCAGTCCAAACGCGTTCCGTGGTCTGGGGAAGACCACCCATCAGAGAAGCTGGAATACTCACATTCTATGATGTAAATACCTCCCTCTTGCCTCTTTAGCTCTTCCGAGAAAAACTGGCATCTGCCGTCAAGTCTGAAAAACCCAACAGACAAGACGTTCCTTCCTCACCATTCACCACGCCCCAGGGCTTGAGGACACCCCGCCGTGAATAGAGTTCAAACACTGAACCTCACAACCCTGACTCACACCTCTCACTGCACGTTGGACATCGGACCCCATGTCAGAAGCCAACAGACGTCTTGTTCTCAGTTCCGGAGGATTGTGCTTACTTGACATAATATGAAATGAGGAGGTATTCGCAGTCATTTTTGCATTCAATCTGACGATAATAACACCTCAGTGGGCCCCCTTCCACAATCTTCTCCTTGTTATCCGCGGCCACATAAATGGTGCGCCAGTCTCCTGTGACCTAAAAGGAAGGTCTTCGTAAACATCAGTCAGTCTCTTTTCTGGTTACTCACCAATACGCAGCACTGCCTTTGCTTCTGCATTTACCACAGAGGAAAAGTTAATTGAAGCATATTAAGCAAAGAGGAGTTCCACCCCCTACCTTGCTGACTAACACGACATGAAATCATCTTTCCTATTGGAGCACAAAGCACAGAATGCAGAATTTTTTCGCAGAAAATTCAGAGTTTTTTGAAATAGCTAAAACTATGCCAGTAAAGACCGCGACAGTTCAAATCTTTCTGAATGTTAGCTTGTTTGGCTTTTTTACTTGTTTGTCTGTTTTACCTACAGGTGAATAAGATAAATGAAAAATACCAGAAACAGATATTACATTCATATAGATATGTCAACCACGGAAGGCTTACAATCTGGTCATACATATACACAAAAATATCTCTGTCACATGCACACACAACCTCACACACACATGCACAAACACAGACACACACACATAGGATCAAAGAAGCAAGACCTTCAAGCAGATCAGCTCATTCTGGGTACCTTTGAGGGGTCTATTTCAGCTGGAGTTTCCTGGGCCCCACAAATGAGACCAAAGAGGAGAGTCAGGAACACCACCTTCATCTTGGGACTGTTGTCGTCCTTCTTCTAGAGAAGCTGAGGGTGTCTTGGTTGTTGGAGGGGTTGTGAATTGGTTCCACTTTTTATAGGATATGTCTCTTGGCGGAATACATGTTGATCAAACAGTGGTTAATCACCAGATCATGGTGAACTAAACATGATCCTCTGATATCCTGGTTGGCAGGTGAGCATTTTGGCATTCTGTGCTTCTTATACAAACCCCGTGTTATTTCTTTCACATTGAAGAGGTCATTTTATTTTTCAGATAAAAATTTTTTAATGGTTCATATTTCCTGACTGCTTCCTTCCTTATGTTGTTTTCATTATTGATATGGCAGCTGTTTCTCTGAGAATTTTTTAAAAAGTGTTTTTGTGGGGTATCTCAGTGGTCACACTTCTTATAACTTCTGCTAAGGTTTTTTTTTTTTTTTTTTCCCCCAATTTTACAACATACACTTGGTCTTACTTTCTGTGTTCTGCCTTTTGCTAGTTATGGCCTCAGGGCTTGTCATTGTGATGGTTTTCTTGTTCAGGCTCTGGAGCACAGGCAGAGTTTGTGTAGCCTTTGTTGTCATTACAGCTTGTGGGATCTTCCAGGATCAAGATTCCCTGTGTGGCCCCTGCACTGGCAGGTGGACTCTGAACCACTGGATCCCTGGGGAAGTCCTTCTGTTCAGTTAATGTTTCTGTTTCTTAGTTTTAGTTCTTGCTTTAGCCGGCTTGCTTGGTTGAGACCTTAGTGAGCATAGCCTCATTCTCTGGGGCTAATAGTAGCTGTCCTCCACTCTTCCCTAGTAGCAGTATTGGACACGTTCCATCCTGTGGGGCAGAGGAGGTCATATTTCAGTGTCATAACTCTTTGCCAATTTACAAAGCTTGTGGGGTTCTCACAGCAAGAGTACTGGAGTGGTTTGCAACTCCCTCCTCCAGTGGATCACATTCTGTCAGAACTCTTCACTCTGAATCATGTGTCTTGGGTGACCCTACATGAAACGGCTCATAGCTTCCCTGAGTTATGCCAGCCCCTTCACCACACTAGGCAGTGATCCATGAAGGGGGTATAACTTAGTCCTCAACCACTATTGTTCCATTTTCTGTCAACAACTCGAGTCAATGGACATGAATAGCTTGACCTTGGAGACCAGAGTGTGGTTGGAACATGCATTGACGGTGCATGCAGCTCACCGTGAGCCCTGGCAGGGTATGTGACCAGTGTCCTGTTCTCCATTTCCTCTCACTCCACAGCATTTCAGGTGCACCAGCCTTCCACATTCTCAGGAGCCTACCAGAGTTCTCCAGAGTGGAGTGCCTCATCTTTCCCATCTCCCTTACACACTTTTGCTGGTCTTTTGTCTAGTCCAGTGTCATGACCTGTGGAGTACCAATGATGCTCCTTTTGCCCATCAGTTGGCACCAAGCAATGACTATTACTTTGAACAATGTCTGATGAGGAACTTTTCTGAAGAACTTTAGGTAACTCTGCACTTGCATCTGCAGCAAGGCCTCTGCTTCTGGGGTTTGAGCTGGAGAGGAGCTCCCCCTAGTCGGACACCACAGACCCCGTGCTTTGTAAACACCGTCGTTGCCCTTTCTTTAGTGAACACTGTTCACTTTTGTTGCATGTGTGTGTGTGTGTGTGTGTGCTCAGTTCATCAATCATGTCTGACTCTTGCAAGTCCATGGACTGTAGCCTGCCAGGTTCCTCTGTCCATGGGATTCTCCAGGGAAGAATACTGGAGTGGGCACAAACAAAAGCCAAAGTCCAGATGGCTTCACAGCTGAATTACCAAAAATTTAGAGAAGGGCTAACACTTTCTCAAAGTCTTCCAGAAAATTGCAGAGGAAGGTTAACTTCTGAACTCATTCTATGAGGCTACCATACCCCTGATACCAAAACCAGACAAAGATACCATTAAAAAAAAAGAAGAAGAAGCCATCCCCCTGAAAGCAAAACCAGACAAAGATACCATTAAAAAAAAAAAAAAGAAGAAGAAGAAAAGGAAAAGAAAACTATAGGCCAGTATCACTGATGAACATAGATGGAAAAATCGTGAACAAAATTCTAGCCAAGAGAATCCAACAACATATTAAAAAGATCATACATCATGACTAAGTGGGGTTTATCCCAGGAACACAGGGATTCTTCAATATCTGCAAATCAATCAGCGTGATACACCACATTAACAAGTGGAAAGATAAAAACCGTATGATTATCTCAATGGATGCAGAGAAAGCCTTTGACAAAATTAAACATTCATTTATGATAAAAACCATCCGGAAAGCAGGCATAGAAGGAACATACCTCAACATAATAAAAGCCATATATAATAAACCCACAGCAAACATTATCCTTGATGGTGAAAAATTGAAAGCATTTCCCCTAAACTCAGGAACAAGACAAGGGTGCCCACTCTCACTGCTACTATTCATCATAGTTTTGGAAGTTTTAGCCACAGCAATCAGAGAAGAAAAGGAAATAAAAGGAATCCAGATTGGAAAAGAAGAAGTAAAACTCTCACTGTTTGTAGATGACATGATCCTCTACACAGAGAACCCTAAGTACTCCACCAGAAGATTACTAGAGCTAATCAATAAATATAGAAAAGTTATAGGATATAAAATTAACACACAGAAGTCCATTGCATTCCTATACACTAACAATGAGAAAACAGAGGAATTAAGGAAACAACTCCATTCACCATTGCAACAAAAAGAGTGAAATATTTAGGAATAAAGCTACCTAAAGAAAGAAAAGCCCTATATATAGAAAACTACAAAACACTGATGAAAGGAATAAAAGAGGACACAAATAGATGGAGAAGTATACCATGTTCTTGGATCAGAAGAATCACTATAGTGAAAATGAGTATACTACCCAAAAGCAATCTATAGATTCAATGCAATCCCTATCCAGCCACCATGGTATTTTTCAGAGAACGAGAACAAATAATTTCACAATTTGTTTGGAAATACAAAAAACCTCGAATATCCAACTCAATCTTGAGAAAGAAGAATGGAACTGGAGGAATCAACTGAAGTCAATCAAGCCTGACTTCAGACTCTACTACAAAGCTACAGTCATTAAGACAGTATGGTACTGGCTCAGAGACAGAAATATAGATCAATGGAACAAAATAGAAATCCCAGAGATAAATCCATGTACCTATGACACCTTATCTTCAACAAAGGAGGCAAGAATATACAATGGAGAAACGACAATCTCTTTAACACGTGATGCTGGGAAAACTAGTCAACCACTTGGAAAAGAATGAAACTAGAACGCTTTCTAACACTATACACAAAAATAAACTCAAAATGGATTAAAGATCTAAATGTAAGACCAGAAACTATGAAACTCCTAGAGAAAAGCATAGGCAAAACACTCTCTGATGTAAATCATAGCAGGATCCTCTATGACCCACCTCCTAGAGTAATGGAAATAAAAGCAAAAATAAACAAATGGGACCTAATTAAACTTAAGAGCTTTTGCACAAAGAAGGAAACTATATGCAAGTTGAAAAGACAGCCTTCAGAAGGGGAGAAAATAATAGCAAATGAAGTAACTGACAAAGAATTAATCTCAAAGATATAAAAGCATCTCCTGCAGCTCAATTCCACAAAAATAAACGACCTAATCAAAAAATGGGTCAAAGAACTAAACAGACATTTCTCCAAAGAAGACATACACATGGCTAACAAACACATGAAAAGATGCTCAACATCACTCATTATTAGAGAAATGCAAATCAAAATCACAGTGTGGAACCATCTCACGGAATTCAGAATGGCCACCATCATAAAGTCTACAAACAGTAAATGCTGGAGAGGGTGTGGAGAAAAGGGAACCCTCTTACACTGCTGCCAGGAATGCAAACTAATGCAGCCACTATGGAGAACTGTGTGAGATTCCTTAAAAATCTGGAAATAGAACTGTTGTATGACCCAGCAATCCCATTGCTGGGCATACACACTGAGGAAACCAGAATTGAAAGAGACACATGTACCCCACTGTTCGTCACAGCACTGTTTACAATAGCCAGGACATGGAAGCAACCTTGATGTTCATCAGCAGACGAATGGATAAGAAAGCTGTGGTACATATACACAATGGAATATTATTAGCCATTGAAAAGAATACATTTGAATCTGTTCTACTGAGGTGGATGAAACTGGAACCTATTATACAGAGCGAAGTAAGTCAGAAGGAAAACACCAATACAGTATGTTAATGCATATATATGGAATTTAGAAAGATGGTAACGATGACCCTATGCAAGACAGCAAAAGAGACACAGATATAAAGGACGGACTTTTGTATTCTGTGGGAGAAAGCGAGGGTGGGGTGATTTGAGAGAATAGCATTGAAACATCTATATTATCATATGTGAAATAGATGACCATTCCAGGTCCAATGCATGAGACAGGGTGCCCAGGGCTGGTACACTGGGATGACCCTGAGGAATGGGATGGGGAGGGAAGTGTGAAGGGGGTTCAGAATGGCAGCCAAATGTACACCCATGGCTGAATCATGTCAATGTATTGCAAAATCTACACAATGTAAAGTAATTAGCCTAAAATTAAATAAATAAATAAAAAGAAAAATCTTATCAACAGTTATTGAATAAACAAAATATATGAATAATTAAAAAAAAAGAATACTGGATTGGATTTCCATTTCCTCCTTTGGGCATCTTCTCGACCCAGGGATTGAACCTGCATCTCTTGTGTCTCCTGCATTGGTAGGTATTTTTGGTATATATATATTTACCACTGCAACCCCTGGAAGCCATGTAAGACTGCATTCTGCAAACCTTACCACCTCCTGCAACCCCACAGCAGATGAACGTTACTTAACACCATCGTTGAGTTGTTTTCAAGCTCCACTTAGTACAGCTGAGATTCTACTTGAAGGTGTCTGACTCCCCAGTTCCCTTTCTTGTGTGATATCTGATTGGAACCTCATTTCACCATATAAAAACTACCTTCTGTGGTTTATTTTCTCATCTTGCAGAAACACTTTCAGGATTCAGACTGTGCATTCTAAACAGAGTTATTTCCTCCTTCATTGTACATTCGATTTTCTGCATGGTTGAATTTACATGTTTTGAGTATTTGAAAACATAGAACATTTGTTCACTACAAATATGTGCATTAATCAATTTATTGAACAATTCAGTCACATCAGCTAGAGCAGAGGATATTCATAGTGGGAAAGCCTTGGGTTCAGGGTCATGATTTCCTGGGATAGAAGCAATGATGATTTCAAGGAAAAAGTCTGCTATCTTCATCTGGATGATTGGGACACATGAGTGCTTCGATTTTGCTCACATTCTTACTCCATGTTTTTCTTTAAGCATGAAAAAAAGGAAAATGTTGTTGAGCTGATGATTATTAATATGATATTGGCTAGAGCATGAAAGAAAGAGTAGAACCAGTTGCTGATGGAAAAGCAGTGGAGAAGCTTTCCTACCAGACCCACTTCACAGAAGTTTCTCTTGTGTGTGTATCCCTGGGGGTACTGTAGAATTACCACCTGGTGAAACAAGCTGTGAACAGTCTGGTATCAGTTCTGATATTGAGAGTTAGTACGTTATGCATTCACAGCTCTGAGATGTAGGAGACTATATGCTCTGTGACCTGTGCCACTTACATCTTCTGTGATATCCTTTATCATCATGCATGTGTTGTGGCTGCAGGGTCATTCATTCACAGTGGCATTCCCCAGCGATCATCCTATCTTATAGCTCAGGGCTTCACATCACCTCCATTGCCCGTAAAGCATCTCAGTGTGGATTCTAGACCGATGTCAGGGTTTAGATATTCTAATCCGAACACTAAGGAAGCCCAAGCTTTTGACACTTGACAAGGTGAAGTGTTCTGTCATCCCATCCTTTTTTAAGTTAATTTTTATTGAAATGCAGTTGCTGTTCAATGTTGTGTTAGTTTCAGGTATAGAGCAAAGTGATTCATTTATACATTTGTTGTTGTTTTCTCTCTGGGTTGTGTCCCACTCTTCTCTGGCCATATGGACTATAGATTCCCAGATTCCTCTGTCCATTGGATTATCAAGGCAAGCATACTGGCGTGGGGTACCTGAACCAAGGATCTTCCTGACCCAGGGATGAACACACATCTTCTGTGTCTCCTGCATTGGCAGGCAGATTCTGGAACTCTGAGTCACCTGGGAAGCCATCAGTTCCATATATGTTTAGGTATGTGTATACCTATTTTCATTCTTCTTCTTAAAGTTATTAGAAGACATTGCGTATAGTTCTCTGCTCTCTCCAATTGGTCTTTGTTGTTTATTTTATATATTTTAGTGTGTGTCTGCTTCTCTCAAACTCCAAATCTACCCCTTGCCTGCCTGCTTTCCCTTTGGTAACCATTAATTTTGTCTGTGTTTGAGTCTGTCTCTGTTTTTTAATGGTTCATTTGAATCGTATTTTAGATTCCACATGGAAGTGATAGCATATGATATTTGCCTTTCTCTTTCTGAGTTACTTTGCTTAGTAAAATTATCTGTAGCTTCATCCATGTTGCTGCAAATGGCATTATTTCTTTTGTTTTCCTGGCTGAGTAATATTCCACTATGTATGTATCCCATTCTTAAAGCAGTAAGCCCCCTTCCCCCAAAGTGTTAACCTACTGAGAAAAAAATAGGTTGTATGTGTCATATTTCTACTCACCCAACCACTCTTCACTGTTCTTATGGAGGACAACTGTCTGTGAAAGAGAATGAATAAGGGGGAAAATGATCATTGACATGCCTATACTTCAAAAGATTATTACAAAGAAGTTCTTATTAAAGACATCTCTGCCAATAGGTTATTTGAATGGAATGTTCTAGTGATGTCTTTCATTTTGGATACCTGTCATCGTCTGGGGCTTTACCTGTTTCTATGACATTATCTATATTTTCAGTTGGAATCCCCCTTTCACTGTTCAGTTTCTGATACTTCTGAAGTTCTTCTTGAGTGTAGCTGGTTCCTTTGCCTGGATTTCATAGCAAACAGGGCAGAAGACGTGTGCATTAGAATCCTTTATAGGTTATAGAGTGCCACCTGGCTCATTCCTGTAGTGTCCAGTAAGACTCACCAACACCACTGCCCTCCACCATCATTTAAACCCTGCTCTCCAGCTGTTTTTCTACAGACGTGCCCGAGTGTGCACACAGGTCTTCAGATGTGTCCGGCGGGTAGAGTCCACATAGTTAACGTGTTATTACATTCCAGTTCAGAGAACAACTAATCATTCAGCCGAGACCTTAGGCATCCTGCTGTGAGATACAGTCTTTCATGGGACATCAAAGAAGGTCATGGTGGGTCTGAGACTCAGAATTCCTCCCAACTCTATCTCTTCCTGTCCACTTTGTCTACATTCTAGAAGTCCATCCCCGGGGTTTTCATGAACGCTTATGAAATGAATGGGTGCAGGAATGATGGGGAAGTTTCGAAACCACACTTATCCTAGTGAGACAGAACAGGACCCTGTGTTCCTTGCCCCACCCACCATGTTTCTGGCCTGCCTTTTGTCTGTGAAATATTTAGGTCAAAGCATAAGTTTAATCAGAGAAATGACAATGTGGGAAAGCAAAGGAAAACAGTCAAAAGAGACCAAATAATAATCATGTAGCCATGAAACAAAGAAAAGGACCTGTACTTCCTCCCAAGGACAATAGATACTGTTCTGGGTCATCTCCTGTGAGTTCTTTGCGACCCCATGGACTGTAGCCCGGCAGGCTCCTCTGTCCTTGGGGATTTCCCAGGCAAGAACACTGGAGTGGGTTGTTATGCCCACCTCCATGGGATCTTCCCTACCCAGGGATCAAACCCAGATCTCCTGCATTGGACGTGGGTTCTTTCCCATCTGAGCCACCAGTGAAGCCCTATTGTAATGTGTGTGTACCTCTCTTCTTAGTATAAAAGTACTGATCATACAAGCTCATCTACGTAAGCTACAGGACTTACCAAGACCTTCAGTCATTTTTGTGATCCTCTCCCCATCATAGTTTTCAACATAAGTCACCAGCATGTTTTCTGATACATGAATCAGTTCCAAAGTATTTGCACCCGCATCTGTGACAGGAAAAAACAAACAAACAAAAAACCCCACAAAAAAACCAAGAACAAACATTCAAACCTCAGTAGGATTAACTTCTTTCCTTTTCAGTTGAACATGTCTTATTCTTCACTCGCTCTCTGACATCCATTTTCCCTCTGATGGTAAACTCTGTCTCAGTGACATTTCTAGTGGTGTGTTGTTAGACTCTTTAACAAAACTCGTGAAGTAGGGATGCTCTCTCCACACACCGCTCTCTTGAAGATCTTTAAGACTTCCAGTCTTCTATACTGAGCCTTATGTGAATGATAGCAAAGTTGCTTGTTGCAACTATAGTGTGAGTTGAATCTCAACCATCGCATACCCGCTCACAAGAGCTAACTGGTACATTTTCAGGAATTTTGTGACCCAGTTTGCAAGTACAGTCATGGTTAGAAAGGAATTCTAAATAATTAAATGAATCTTAGTGAAATGAAAGGTACTGCATGATCCAGAGTTGTTTCTTAGCACAAAAGTAACAAAAGAGGTACAAGTTAGCCTGTTGCCTAATGTTGGGCATATATACTCTTTAATGATTGCAGATTAGACTCTGTGGCTGCATGTCCACAGTTGAAATTAAAATACTTGCAGCAGACCAGGATTAGAGTGCTCCATTGTATATGTTTTCAATGAAGATGAAACCCATGGACATGTGATCACTTCATGTAATGTTACAGTGTTTATATTAACATTTGAGTATCATTTCCTATTATTGTCAACTACAGAGATAGAAATCTGTGTGAGTGCCCCTTTCAACTTATGTGTTGATATTATATTTGAGAAATATTTCTTGTTATTTCAAACTGTGGAGATCAAAGTCTATGCTAAAGTCACATTCAGTGTATGTAAAAATTAGTTTAAAATTTTTGCTCTTATTTTGAAGTGAAGCAAAAAATCAGTCGTGTCTGACATCTGTGCACCTCGGCCTGTCACCCAGCAGACTTTCCTGTCCATGGGATTCTCCAGGCAAGAAGACTAGAATGGATAGTCATTTCCTTCTCCAGGGTACTTCCCAACCCAGGGATTGAACCTGGGTCTCCTGCATTGCAGAGCTCTTATTTTAGCTGTTCTCATTTTGGGACTTGAAATTAATCATGTTCTACTTACTATAGTTACTAATAAAGAACTTTTAACATTTAAGAAATTTCTTCATTTTAAGCAAATTTGATCATGTAGGTGAAATAAAAAAATATTTTGAGTCTTTATAATCTTAAAATAATTATATATATGTATACACATATATACATAGATACATACATACATACATATATACACACATACATATATAATATATATACATATACATACATACATATATATGCACACACATACATATATATGTACACACATATATGTACATATATATGTATGTATCTGTATATACACACACATATAATATATATATTATATGTACATATATACCTATATATGTATTACATATACATATATACACACATACATATATATATTATATATGTACATATACATATATACATATACATACACATACATACATATATATATAATATGTACATGTATATAATATATGTATACATACATGCATATATATAATATATATGTACATATATATATATAATATATATATAATCTTTTGCACTTCACCATGCCCAGGGAACAAGTATAGTCACCATTCTGGGGCTTTCTCCCAGAGCCCATCAATGGCCACATTCCACCCTTGGACCTCACCCTGGTGTTGTGGGACAAAGGTGATTCCTGAAAAGTTAAATGGCTCTTCCAAGATTACCTTGGTAATGAGTAGCAGAAACAGTCCACCCATCCAGACATCTGGTTGTCTTTGATGGAATCGAGGCTATTGAACTGAACACGTTCCATGGTCTGGGGAAGACAGCCCATTCGAAAAGCTGGAATACTCACATTCTATGACATAAACATATCCCTCTTTTCTCTTTGCCACGTCTTTGAGTAACAGGCATGTTCCATCGTCCCTGAAAAACCAAGAGACAAAACATTCCTTGCTTGCCATCTCTTACCCAGCCCTTGAGGACACCCTTGAATAGAGTTTACACCCTCAACTTTGCAGTCATGACCCATGCCTTTCACTGCATATTGGAGCCCAGACCGCATGCCCAACATCAACAGTTTCCTTGCTTTCCATTGTGGGGAGGATGTTATGCTTACTTGTCATAAAATGTAATGGAGAGGTATTCACAGTCGTTGATACATTCAATCCGACGATAGTAGCCCCTCAGTGAGCCCCCTTCCACAATCTTCTCCTTGTTATCCGCAGCTGCGTAAATGGTACGCCACTCTCCTGGAATCTAAGGAGGAAGGAGGTCTCCATAAACATCAGTCAATATCTTTTATGGTTACTCACCAGTACCCAGCACCACCTTTGCTTCTGCATTTCACACAGAAGAGAAGTAAATTCAACCTTATTAAGCAGAGTTCTCCCCCCTACCTTGTTGAATAACATGACATGAATTCATGATTCCTATTGGAGCAGAAAACATAGAGTTCGGGGTTTTTTGAAATAAAACATGTCATGATTGAATGACTCTCTGAATGATAGTGTGTTAAATTTTTTTTTTAAGCCTATAGACAAATAAGATGAAGAAGAAAATAAAAAAACTGTTTACACAAAGGGTTGTATTTTGCTCAGTGGACCACAGTCCATGATACAATCTGATTATACATGTAAATGAGCTTATCTTTTACATGTACACAAAAACAACCAGACACACAAACACACACACTCAAACAAGCAAGACCCTCTAGGAGGTCACCTCCTTCTGGGTACCTTTGAGGGGTCTATCTCAGCTGGAGTTTCCTGGGCCCCACAAGCCACAGCTAAGAGGGGAGTCAGGAACACACCCTTCATCTTGTGACCCTTGTGGTCCTTCTAGGGAAGCTGAGCACATCCCAGTTGTTGGATAGGTTTTGAATTGTTGCGCTCTTTATAGGATACGTATCTTGGCAGAATGCATAATGGTCACACAGTGGTTAATCACACGATGCGGTTCCATAGATGTCATCTTCTGACATCCTGGATGGCAGCTGAGCTTTTTTAGTGGTTTTCTGCGGTTCTCATAGAGATAGTTATTTTTAGAGGAGCCACAGTTGGATCTGGACATTGAGTCTTCAGAGTGAATAAGAACTCAGAGAACACTTGAGGTATTTCCAGGACAGTGATATTTGTATTCTTATCCATCCTCAAAGAGTCCAAGACACACATCCTCAACCTCTGTGTTATTTCTCTCATGTTGAAGAGGTCTGTTTAAGCTTATTTTCTAAAAGTACAGATGGCATTGTCCCATTTTAAGAAAATCAGTATGTGTTGTTTCTACCAGGAATCAGTTATCAGAGCATTCCTCAGAGGGGTCTGTATTTTTTTTTATATGAAATTGAAATATATTTGAGGTACAATATTTTTTGTTATAGGTATACCATATAGATATTCATAATTTTATTGCTCCTTTTGAAGTTATAAATATGTAGGCTTTTTTATTGCCTATGTTTTATAATATATATTTATACGTTATTTATTTTAACATAGTAGTTTCTACCTCTTATTCCACTCCTTCTGTCTTAACCTACCATTTTTCTTCACCCCACTGATCACCACTAGTTTCTTCTCTGTATCTTTTCTTGTTATGTCCTGGAGTTTGTTTTATTTTTTATTTTATACACATAAGTAGAATGGAGAAGACTCTTGAGAGTTCTTTGGACTGCAAGGAGATCCAACCAGTCCATCGAAAGGAGATCAGTCCTGGGTGTTCATTGGAAGGACTGATGCTGAAGCTGAAACTCCAGTACTTTGGCGACCTCATGCGAAGAGCTGACTCCTTGGAAAAGACCCTGATGCTGGAAGGGATTGGGGGCAGGAGGAGAAGGGAACGACAGAGGATGAGATGGCTGGATGGCATCACCAACTTGATGGGCATGAGATTGAGTCAACTCCGGGAGTTGGTGATGGACAGGGAGGCCTGGCGTGCTGCAGTACATGGGGTCACAAAGAGTCGGACACGACTGAGCAACTGAACTGAACTGAACTGAAGTAGAATACAACCCTTTGGCTATCCATTTTTAAATTTTTTTCTTCATCTTATTTGTCTGTGGGCTTAAAAAAATCTTAACGTGTTATGATTCATAGAGTCATAAACTGTCACAGTCATTTGCCATATCATACAGTATTTGTCTTTCTCCCTCTGACTTATTTCACTTAGCATAATACCCTAAAAGTCCATCCACATTGCTTTAAACTTCACATATTTATGGTTGCCAAGTGTTCCACTGATTTGTGTATGGATATAACAGATGTGTGTATGTGTGTTTATACATATATAGATGTTCAAGCTGAATTTAGAGAAGGCAGAGGAATAAGAAATCAAATTGCCAACATCCATTGGATTATCAAAAAAGCAAGAGAGATCCAGAAAAGCATCTGTGTGTGTGTTAGTTTCTCAGTCGGGCCTGACTGTTTGCGATCCCACAGACTGTAGCCCACCAGGCTTCTCTGTCCATGGAATTCTCCAGCCATGAATACTGGAGTGGATTTCCATTCTCCTTTTCAGAGGAACTTCTCAGCACAGGGATTGATCTCTGGTCTGCTACATTGCAGGAAGGGTCTTTACTGTTTGAGCTACAGGTAAGTCCATCTACTTCTGCTTTATTGACTGTGCTAAAGACTTTGTGTGGATCACAACAAACTGTAGAAAATTCTTCAAGAGATGGGAACACCAGACCACCTTACCTGCCTCCGGAGAAATCCGTATGCAGGTCAAGAAGCAACAGTTAGAACCGGACATAGAACAACAGACTGGTTGAAAGTTGGGAAAGGAGTACATCAAGGCTGTATATTGTCACTCTGCTGAATTAACTCATATGCAGTGTACATTATGTGAAAACCTGGGCTGGATAAAGCACAAGCTGGAACCAAAATTTCCTGGAGAAATATCAGTAACCTCAGATATGCAGAAGACACCACCCTTATGGCAGAAAGTGAGAGAAACTAAAGATCCTCTTGAGGAAGGTGAAAGAGGAGAGTGAAAAAGCTGTCTTAAAGCTCAACCTTCAAAAACTAACATCACAGCATCTGGTCCCATCTTACATTGGCAGGTGGATTGTTTACCACTAGCAACACCTGTGAAGCTCAAAGAAGGCATAGGAAGTATATCCATATATATATCCATATATATATATCCATATATATATATATATATATCCATATATATACCCATATATATGGATATACTTCCTATGCCTTCTCTGCTAGTGGTAAAGAATCCACCTGCCAATGTAAGAGATGGGTGCAGATTCCATCCTTGACTTGGGATCTTGGGATGATCCCCTGGAGAAGGAAATAGCCAACTTCAGTATTCTTGCCTGGAGAATCTCATGCAGACAGGAGCCTAGCGGGCTACAGTCCCTGGGGTCACAAGTGTTGGACATGACTTATTGACTAAACCATCATTACCATGGTTTCTTTTATATTTTATTTAATTTTAATGAAAAAATTTCAATAGGAGCCAACTTTCATCTTCTACCCCACTCAAGGATCCCTCCCAAATTTGTCTCTCCAATTTAATTTTGCTTTTAGGTTATAAGCTACACTCAGTGCAGCGTATGAGATTTTAGCCTTACATGTAGCCCCTGACACTGAGATCCAGGTTCTTTTAACCATCCTCCTGCCTGTTCATGCATCAGGCAAATTAGATTAAAGAACCTGTGGAAAGCCACTCTCTAAATGATACTCGCTTGGGCAGTTTGCTTCCAGGATGACACCAGCCCTGTGATGATCATCAGTTCAGTTCAGTTGCTCAGTCATGTCCGACTCTGCGACCCCATGGACCGCAGCACACCAGCCCTCCCTGTCCATCACCAACTCCCAGCACTTACTCAAACTCATGTCCATTGAGTTGGTGATGCCATCCAACCATCTCATCCTCTGTCATCCCCTTCTCCTCCTGCCTCCAATCTTTCCTAGCATTAGGGTCTTTTCAAATGAGTCAGTTCATTGCATGAGGTGGTCAAAGTATTGGAGTTTTAGCTTCAACATCAGTTCTTCCAATGAACATTCAGTACTGATTTCCTTTAGGATGGACTGGTTGGATCTCCTTGCAGTCCAGGGGACTCTGAAGAGTCCTCTCCAACACCACAGTTCAAAAGCATCAATTCTTCTGCGCTCAGCTTTCTCTTTAGCCCAACTCTCACATACATACTTGACTACTGGAAAAGCCATAGCATTGACTAGACGGACCTTTGTTGGCAAAGTAATGTTTCTACTTTTTAATATGCTGTATAAGTTGGTCATAATTTTTCTTCTAAGGAGCAAGTGTCTTTTTATTTCATGGCTACAGTCATCATCCACAGTGATTTTGGAGCCCCCCAAAATAAAGTCTGCCACCGTCTCCACTGTTTCCCCATCTGTTTACCATGAAGTGATGGGACTGGATGTCATAAGGTTTCTCAAGTTTCAGGTCAGGTGGCCTGGTGTTCCCACCTCTTTCAGAATTTTCCACAGTTTATTGTGATCCACACAGTCAAAGGCTTTGGCATAGTCAATAAAGCAGAAATAGCTTTTTTTCTGCAGCTGTCTTGCCTTTTTGATGATCTAGCTGTTGCTGACAATTTCATCTCTGATTCCTCTGCCTTTTTTAAACCAGCTTGAACATCTGGTCTGGAAGTTCACGGTTCATGTATTGTGGAAGTCTGGCTTGGAGAATTTTGAGCATTACTTTGCTAGTGTGTGAGATGAGTGCATTGTGCAATAGTTTGAGCATTCTTTGGCAGTGCCTTTCTCAGGGACTGGAATGAAAACTGTCCTTTTCCAGTCCTGTGGCCACTACTGAGTTTTCCAAATGTGCTGGCATATTGAGTGCAGCACTTTCACAGCATCATCTTTTAGGATTTGAAATAGCTCCACTGGAATTCCATCACCTCCACTAGCTTTGTTCATAGTGATGCTTCCTAAGGCCCAGTTGACTTCACATTCCAGGATCTGGCTCTAGGTGAGTGATCACACCATTGTGATTATCTGGGTCATAAAGATCTTTTTTGTACAGTTCTGTGTATTCTTGCCATTTCTTAATATCTTCTGCTTCTTTTAGGTCCTACAATTTCTGTCCTTTATTGAGCCCATCTTTGCATGAAATGTTGCCTTGGTATCTCTTATTTTCTTGAAGAGATCTCTAGTCTTTTCCATTCCATTGTTTTGTTCTGTCTCTTTGCATTGATCGCTGAGGAAGGCTTTCTTATCTCTCCTTGCTATTCTTTGGAACTCTGCATTCAAATGGGAATTTCTTTCCTTTCCTCCTTTGCTTTTCACTTCTTTTCACACCTGTTTGTAAGGCCTGCTCAGACAGCCATTTTGCTTTTTTGTATTTCCTTTTCTTGTGGATGATCTTGATCCCTGTCTCCCATACAATGTCATGAACCTCTGTCCATAGTTCATCAGGCACTCTGTCTATCAGGTCTAGTCCCTTAAATCTGTTTGTCACTTACACTGTATAATTGTTACAGATTTGATTTAGGTCATACCTGAATGGTCTAGTGGTTTTCCCTACTTTCTCTAATTACATCTGAATTTGGCAATTAGAAGTTCATGATTTGAGTCACAGTCAGCTCCCGGTCTTTTTTTTGCTGACTGTAGAGAGCTTCTCTGTCTTTCGTTGCAAAAAATATAATCAGCCTGATTTTGGTGTTGAACATCTGGTGATGTCCATGTGTAGAGTCTTCTCTGTGTTGTTGGAAGAGCGTGTTTGCTATGACCAGTGCATTCTCTTGGCAGAACTCTACTAGTCTTTGCCCTGCTTCATTCTGTACTCCAAGGCCAAATTTGCCTGTTACTCCAGGTGTTTGTTGACTTCTTCCTTTTGCGTTCCAATCCCCTATAATGAAAAGGACATATTTTTGGAGTGTTAATTCTTGAAGGTCTTGTAGGTCTTTGTAGAACTGTTCTACTTCAGCTTCTTCAGCATTACTGGTTGGGGCATAGACTTGGATTACCGCCATATTGAATTGCTTGCCTTGGAAACGAACAGAGATCATGCTGTCATTTTTGAGATTGCATCCACGTACTGCATTTCCAACTGTCTTGTTGACTGTGATGGCTACTCCATTTCTCTAAGATGGCAAGACAGTCGGAGGGTCGAATTCACATTTAGAATCAAACCCTGTTGCTGCCAGAGACTCTCAGAGGGCCCAAACAAACCTTGTCCATACCAGGACCCAGAGATCCCACAGAGACTGAGACAGAACTGTGTTTGAGCATCTCCGGTGGAGGTACGGGTTGGCAGTGGTCTGGCGCATGGTCAGGCACTTTGGGTGTGAGTATGGCATAAGTCCTCTTGAAGGAGGTCACCATTAACCCCACTGTAGAGAAGCCAGAACTTATGGAGGACTGGGAAATAGACTCATGGAGGGCACATCAGAAGTTTGTGCACCAGGACCCAGGAGAAAGGAGCAGTGGCCCCATAGGAGATTTGCCTGTGGGTGTCCAGGAGTTTCTGGCGAAGGCGTGGGACAGTGTTAGCCTCCTGCAGAGTTGGGGGCATGGACCGCAGCAGTACAAACCTGGGATCTTTTGAGGGAGGTCACCATTATCTTTATTACCTCCACCATAGTTGGTCCCAAGTAAATAGCAGGGTGGGAACCCAGCACCACCCATCAACAGAAAATTGGATTAAAGATTTACTGAGCATGGCTCCGCCCATCAGAGCAAGACCCAGTATCCCTCAGTCAGTCTATCCCATCAGGAAGCTTTGATTAGCCTCTTATCTTTCTTCATCAGAGTGCAGACAGACTGAAAACCTCCATCACAGAAAACTAACCAATCTAATCGCATGGACCACAGCCTTGTCTAACTCAGTTTAACTATGAACCATGCTGTGAAGGGCCACCCAAAACAGATGGTTCATGGTGGAGAGTTCTGACAAAACGTGGTCCCCTGGAGAAGGGAATGGCAAACCACTAGAGTATTCCTGCCTTAAGAGCCCCATGAAGAGTATGAAAAGGCAGAAATATAGGACACTGAAAGATGAACTCCCAGGTCGGTAGGTGCCCAATATGCTACTGGAGATCGGTGGAGAAATAACTCTGGAAAGAATGAAGAGATGGAGCCAAAGCAGAAACAACACCCAGTTGTGGATGTGACTGGTGACAGAAGTCAGGTCTGATGCTGTGAAGAGCAGTATTGCATAGGAACCTGGAATGTTAGGTCCATAAATCAAGTCAAATTGGAAGTGATCAAACAGGAGATGGCAAGAGTGAGCCTTGACATTTGAGAAATTAGTGAAGTAAAATGGACTGGAATGGGTGAATTTAACTCAGATGACCATTATACCTACTACTGTGGACAGGAACCCCTTAGTAGAAGAAATAATGATCATGGTAATAATAAAAAGTAAATGCATGGATCCTAATTAGAGGCCTAAAATACAGAAATTGAACTAGACCTGTGTTACTGAACTGAACTCTATGGCTGAACTGAAAGATGAGTTTTTAAAACTCTTATTTGAGATGTAAGTGATACACAACAAAAACTCACATATTTCAGATTGTACAGTTGATAAACTTTGGATGAATACAGCTGTGAAAACTTTCCCCCAGGTAGTATCTGAGTATATCTGTCAGCTTTAAAACTACCCTTGGGCTCCCCAGTGAAACCTACTCCAGCCCTTTTCAACCAACTCCCCAAGCCCAGATTTGGGAACCCACTCCTCAGTTTTATGGCACAATAGATGATTAATCGGTATTCTTTAGAATTTTTCAAACATTGAATTAGTGTGTGTGTTTCTGGCTTATTTCCCTCATCATATTCATTTGAGTAAATACCTATATTTTTTGCAGATCCATTCCCATTGGCCCTGTATAGTATCTTCAGGGTATGTCCCATTTTTATCCTTCGCAGTGTTGATGGATCCATGTTCATAGACAAGTTTTTGTAAGGGACTAAGCTGCTCATCTGCTGGGCAGTCACTCAAGGGTGGAACTGGTGGATCTCAGCACCTTCTGATTCTTGCTTCCTGCCAACGGGAGATGACAGTTGCTGTTGCTTCATCCCTGCCAGCGTTCTCTGTGGTCAGTTGTGTTCAGTTTAGATTGTATAAGTATGTGATGGGATGCAGTTACAGCTGCAATTTCCACTTCCTGAATGAATAAAGAGGGGCGATGGCCATTTGTCCCTTCTCTTTGTGAAGTGTGTCTCCAAGTCATTTGTTCATTCCAGAGTGAATTGTTTTTATTTTTTATGGAGGTTGTAGGCTTTAAAAGTATTCTGGATATGAGTCCCTTTTAAGAGAGAGATCTGCCAATATCTTTCTCCCATTGCTGGCTTCTCTTCTGCTTCCTTAATGTTGTTGCCCAAAGATGTAAATATTTTGATAGAGCCTTGGTTATTAACGTTCTGTTCCCAGTGTGGGATCCTGCTTGGTGTGTATCCTAATCAGTAACCGCCTAATGTCTGGCCACAGAGTATCCACGTGTGCTTTACCTGTAGAGTCTTTCTTGCTTTCTGTCTTACATATAGGTCTACGAGTCTGTGTGCTACTTGTAAAACACGGAGCAATGAATAAGTTGAAGTTACTATTATTTTTTTTGTTAAATGAATTTCCAATTTCTCCAGCATTTTTCCCTATACGGTAATTATTTCACCAGATTTTCTTGTAACTATATCCAAAATCTGTTTATCAGTATATTCCTGTCCCTTCCCCGAGAGCAGGTCTCGTTGGGTTTTGGTTTGAATTTCCGCAATGTAGATATCTTCTTTTGGGCAATGATAAAGACAGTTAGAGGATGAAGGTTGTATGACTAGCCCCCAGCACCTTTGTGTCAAAAGCAAGATGTTCACAGTTCACAAGCTTGTGAAAGTAGAATTTTCATCCATTTGTGGATCATTAGAGTATTGTATGTATGTTTTGATTTTCACAAAGGGTGCCTGAAATAGGAAGACATTAGTTTTGCTACATTTTGGAGCCAAAAGAAAGAATCCTTGAGTAAATGCTGACTCTGCAGGGCTCTCAACAGAAGCAGATATTCACTTTCAAACATAAGGCTTTAATCAACTTCAGTTCTGTTTTTTCTCCCTATGTGTTTTTCTGTTTATTGTATTGTCTGAAGAGCTCATGTGATTTAAGGAAAGATGGAATGAACACCATGGTGACTACAACAGATAGGATTGCACATATAACCTGTCAGTTGCTTAGAGGAGAACTTTTAAGTATTTTTATCTCTAACACAGACATACACACCAACACATGGGGTATAGTGAGGTGCAGATGTGTTAGTTACCTTATGTGTTATATAAATCACCAGTGACATTTTTCCTTTGGCTCTTCCTTCCTGCTCCTTATCTCCCTACAAACTTCTAAGAGTTGGTATATCCACACTGATTAAACTGAATCCACTTGTGATAGAGGATCCCTCTTCCCCAGGATTTGATATATTGCCAATTGGATAAAGAGCCCTGAAATTACTTTTTCAGATAAAAACTTTTAATGCTTCGTGTTTCCTGCCTGGTTCCTAATGTTGCTTTCATCATTCAATTGGCAACTTCTTCTGTTAGAATTTTTAAAAGCCTTTTCATGGTGTGTCTTGGTGGTCACACTTCTTATAGACCCTGCTCAGTTATTATTATTATTTTTTTGAATTTAAAAGCACACACTGGGTCTCAGTGCTGTGTTCTGCTTTTCTTTACTTGCATTTGGAGGGCTTCTCACGGTGATGGTTCTGCCTTTTGGGCTCTTTAGCACAGGCACAGGTGATGAGGTGCATGGACTTTGTGGTCGTAACAGCATGTGGGATCTTCCCCGATGAGGAAGTCAGTCTGTGTCCCGTGCATTGGCAGTGGATTCTGAACCACTGGACGCTTAGAGAAGTCCCTCTGCCCAGGTTGTTCTTTCTTAGTTTTGATTTTTGTTGTAGGTGGCTTCCTTGGGTGAGACCTAAGTGAGCATGGCTTCATTCTTTCTGGGCCTATTAGAAGTTGTCCTCCACTCTTCCCCAGTAGCAATATTGGACACCTTCCAACCGGTGGAGGGGGGGGGGCTCATCTTTCAGTGTCATATTTGTTTGCCATTTTACACAGTTCTTGGGGTCCCCACAGCAAGAATACTGGAGTGTTTTGCCACTCTGTCTTCCAGCGGATCATGTTCTGTCAGAACTCTTCACTATGACACGTTTGTCATTGGTGGTCCTACACGAAATGGCTCATAGATTCCCTGAGTTATGCCAGCCCCTCCAGCACACAACACAGTAATCCATGAAGGGTGTAGAGCTTATTTGTCAACCACTCTTGTCCGTTTTCTGTCAACAACTAGAGTCAGTGGACACAAATACATTGACCTTGGAGTGCTGTGTGTGTTTGTAACACGCATTCAAGGTGTGTGCAGCTTACAATGAGCCCGGGCAGGGTATGTGACCAGTGCCCTATTCTGGCTTCCCTGTCATCTTGCAGCACTGCAGGTGCACCCAGCTGTCCACATCCTCAGGAGCCTACCAGAGGTCTGCAGAGTGGTCTAGGACTGCCTCTTCTTTCCCATCTCCCTTAGACATTTTTTCTGATCTCTTGTCTAGTCCAGTGTCATGACCTGTGGGGTATCCTTGATTCTCCTTTGGCCCATCAGTTGGCACCAATCAATGACTATTACTTTGAAAAATGTCTGATGAGGAACTTTCACACAGAGCTTTAGGTAACTCAGCACCGGCATCAGCAGCAAGACCTCTGCCTCTGGGCTTTGAGCTGGAGCTTAGCCACCGCCCCCCAGTCGGACACCACAGGCCCCATGCTTTGTAAACACCATCAGTACCCTTTCTTTAGTGAACACTGTTCACTTCTCTTATATGTGTTTTTGTGCTCAGTTGACAAATCGTGTCTGACTCTTGCAGCCTGTAGCCTGCCAGGCTCCTCTGTCCATGGGATTCTCCAAGGAAGAATACTGGAGGGGGTTACCACTTCCTCTTCCAGTGCATCTTCTCGACCCAGGGATCGAAGCTGCGCCTCATGTGTCTCTTGTATTGGTAGGTGTATTTTTTTTTCCACTGCACCTCCCATGTAAGACTGAATTCTGCAACATCTTTACCACCCCTGGCAACCCCATGGCAGATGAACACTGCTTAACAACATAGCTTAGTTTTTTTCAGGTGCCCCTTAGAACAGTTCAGATTCTGTGTGTAGTTGTCTTGTCTAACCAGTTCCATCTCTCATGTGACACCTGGTCAAAACCTTATTTCACCATATAAAACTACCATCTGTGCTTTATTCTCTCTTCTCGAAAAGAGACTTGCATGATTCACACCATGTGCCCTAAACAGAGTTATCACCTCCTTCGTCATGCACTCGATTTTCTGCTTAATTTAATTTACATCTTTTGTGCATTCGCAAATAGACCTCCTTCTTCTCTACACATATGGGCATTAATCAATCTATTGATCAGTTTAGGAATCCAGTAGCGTCAGCAAGAGCAGAGACATTCATAGATGGAAAGCCATGGGTTCAGAGCCTTGATTTCCTGGGAGAGAAGAAATGATGATTTTAAAGGAAAAGGTCTATTATCTTCATCTGGATGATTGGGACACATTAGTGCTTCGATGCTGTTCATGTTCTTACTTTATTTATTTTTTCTTTAAACATGAAAATAATGTAAAGCTTTGTTGAGCTGATTAGGATTAATATGATATTGGCCAGAGCATGAAAGAAAGTATAGAAGCAGTTGTTGATGGAAAGAGTGGAGAAATTTTCCTACAAGACCCATTTCACAGAATTTCCTCTGTGTACGTACACCTGTGGGGTTGCATAGAATTAACACCTGGTGAAACCAGCTGTAAGCAGACCAGTATGAGCTCTTCTGTTGAGAGTTACTATATTGTGTATTCAGAAGTCTGAGGTGTATGAAATAATATCATATGTGACCTGTGCCACTTACATCCTCTGAAGTTTCATTTATCATCATGAAGGTGTTTTGGCTGCAAGGTCCTTCATTCACAGTGGGATTCCCCAATGATCATCATAACTCACAGCTTGGAGCTTCACACAGTCTCCTCTGTTGTCCTTAAAGTATCTCACTGTGGAGGCTAGACCAGTGTCAGTGTTTCGATATTTACATCAATGGGCTTCTAAGGAAGCCCAAGCCTTTGGCACATGGCAAGGTGAAGCGTTTTGTTATGCCATATTTTTTCAATTCATTTTTATTCTAATTTAGTTGACGTGCAATGTTTGTTCATTTCAGGGATACAGCAAAGTGATTCATTTATGCTTTTGTTGTTGTTTTATCACTGGTTCATTTCCCACTCTTCTGTGACCATATGGAATATAGCCTTCCGGACTCCTCTGTCCAGAGGATTTTCCAGGAAAGAATACTGGCATGGGTTACCATCTCCTACTCCAGGGGATCTTCCTGACCCAGGGATAGAACCCACCTCTCCAGTGTCTCCTGCATTGGCAGGCAAATTCTTGACCTTTGAGGCACCTGAGAAGCCTTCACTTTCATATATATGTAGGTAAATGTATACAATTTTAGATTTTTCTTCTGAAAGTTATTACAAGACATTGAGTCTAGTTCTCTGCGCTCTCCAGTAGGTCTTTGTTGTTGATTTTGTATATTTTAGTGTGTATCTGCTCATCTCAAACTCCTAATTTACCCTTTTTCTGCTTCCCCTTCAGTAACCATTAATTTTTTCTATGTTGAGAGTCTGTTTCTGTTTTATGAATGGTTCATTTGCATCATATTTTAGACTCCAAATGGAAGTGATGACATGATATTTCACTTTCCTTTGTGACTTACTTTGTTTAGTAAGATCATCTCTGTGTCCATCCATGTTGCTGCAGATGGCATGATTTCATTCTTCTTCACGGGTGGGTAATACTCCATCATGTATGTATCCCATTCTTAGAGCAGTGAACACCCACCCCCCAAAGTGTTAACCTAGTACAAGAAAGCTCAGTGTTGTATGTGTTATATTTCCACTCACCCAACAGATGTTCTCTGCTTTTATAGAGGACAGTTGTCTGTGAAAGAGAATGAATATGGGGAATAATGGCCATTGACATGCCTCTCTTTCCAAGGATTATTTCATAACCGCTTTTGAAAAAGATTTCTGTGCCAATGGGAATTTTGAATTGAATGTCCTCGTGATGTGTTTTCATTTAGGATACCTGTTGTCCTCTGGGGCTTTACCTGTTTCAATGACATTATCTATGTTTTCGTTTGGAATCCCCCTTTCATTGTTCAGTTCCTGATACTTCTGAAGTTCTTCTTGACAGCCCGTCAGAGAAGCTGGGATACTCACATTCTATGATGTAAATGTCTACTCCTGGTCTCGTTAGCTCTTCTGAGAAAAACTGGCATCTCCCGTCAATCCTGAAGAGCAATCAGACAAGACATTACTTCCTCACTATTCACTCCCAGCACTTGAGGACACCCTTACATCACTAGAGTTTGCACGCTCAGCTTCACAGCTCTGACTCACACCTTTCACTGCTCACTGGAGACTGGACCCCATGTCAGAAGTCAACAGACTCCTTGTTCTCAGTTGGGGATGACTGTGCTTACTTGACATAAAATGTAAGGGAGAGGTATTTGCAGTCGTTTTTGCATTCAATCTGATAATAGAAACAGCTCAGCCGGCCCCTGTCCACAATCCTCTCCTTGTTATCCACAGTATGTAAATGGCGCGCCAGCATCCTGTCACCTAAGAAGGAAGTTCTTCAAAAACATCAGTCAGTCTCCTTTCTGGTTAGTCACCAATATACAGCAGTATCTATGCTTCTGCATTTACCACAGAAGAGATGTAAATTGAATCATATTAAGCAAAGAGGAGTTCTACCCCCTACCTTGCTGAATAACATGACATGAAATCATCTTTCTTATTGGTGCAGAAATCAAATTCAGAGATTTTAGCAGAGAATTCAGAGTTATTTGAAATAAGTAAAATGATGACAGTAAAGACTGTCACAATTCATAACTTTCTGAATGATAGTACTTTTTTTTTTTTTACATACAGGCAAATAAGATTAAAAAAAAAGAAAGCAGATACACAGAGGGTTGTATTACGCTCATGTTGATACGTGGAGCAAGGTATGATTACAATCTGGTCATACATATAAACAAGAATATCTGTGTCACATGCACACACAACCTCACAGACACACACACGCAAACACACACTCAAACAAGCAAGGCCTTTTAGCAGATCAGCTCATTCTGGGTACCTGTGAGGGGTCTATCTCAGCTGGAGTATCCTGGGCAGCACAAACCAGGACAAGGGCCAGACTCAGCAACAGAACCTTCAACTTCTGACTCTTGTCATCCTTCTTCTAGAGAATCTGAGGGCTTCTCAGTTAATGGAGAGAATGTGCGTTAGTGGCACTTTTTATTGGACCCATCTCTTGGCAGAGTATATAATGACCTAACAGTGTTTAGTCACAAGACGTAGGTAACATAGATGCAATCTTCTGACATCCTGGTTGGCAGCTGAGCATTTTGGCATTCTGTGCTTCTTGAACACCTGCTGTGTTATCCCTTCCACATTGAAGAGGTCGGTTTAAGCTGATTTTCTAAAACTAATGATGGCACTGTTCTGTTGAAGAAGATAAACATGTGGTGCCTCTACCAGGAACCAGTTATCAGGGAATTCCTCTGAGGAGTCTCTATTATTTTAATACTGAAATTGCAGTATAGTTGATGTGCAGTATTTTTTGTTACAGGTGTAACATATAGGTATTCATACTTTTATTTCTATTTTTGAAGTGCTAAAAATATTGGCTTTTTTATTCCCTATGTTGTACAATTTTTATTTTTCAAATAATCTTTGTCCATTATTTATTTTATACACAGTATTTTGTACCTCTTATTCCATTCCTCGTGTGTGTGTTTCTGACTTCTTTCCCTCAACATAGTCGTTTGAATAAACATATTTATTTATGTTTTTATATATGTTTTTAGACCGTGTTCCCATTGCCCCTGCATAGGATCATCAGGACATGTCCCATGTTTATCCGTTCCAATGTTGATGGATGCATGTTCATAGACAGGTCTTTGTCAGGAACTGAGCCATCTCATCTCGTGGGTAGAGACTTAGGTGTGGAACTGCTAGATCTCAGTGCCTTCTGATTTTCGATTTCTGCCAACAGGAGATGAAAATTTCCATTGGTCGTCCTTCCCGGTATTCAGTATGGTCAGTTGTTTTCATTTCATTATTATAATAATGTGTGATTGTATCCAGTTTCGGTGGTACTTTCCATTTCCTGAATGGATAAAGAGGTGGAATTGCCATCTGTCAATTTTCTCTGTTAAGTGTCTCTGCAAGTCATTTGTTCATCACTGAGTGAATTATTTGTTTGTTTTCAATGAAGTTAGTACGTTTTTCAACACATTCTGCATATGAGTCTCTTTTCAGACACAGATATGCCAATAGTTTTCCCCTTTCACTGGCTTGTCTTGTGTTTCCTTAAGCTTGTCCCTCAAAGATGTAAATATTTTGATTGAGGCTTGGTTATTCACGTTCTGTTCCCCATGTGGGATCCCAGTTGTTGTTTATTCTAATCAGTAACCACCTAATCTTTGGTCACAGATTATCCACCTCTAGAGTCTTTCTTGCTTTTGGTCTTAAATGTAGATCTATGAGTCTCTGTGTAAATTGTCAAACATGGACCAATGAAAGGATTGAAGCTCTTATATATGCATATATATGTATTTTTGCATGTGCATTTCCAATTTCTCCAATGCATGCATGCATGCTAAGTCACTTTAGTCGTGTCTGATTCTGTGTGACCCTATGAATAGCAGCCCACCAGGCTCCTCTGTCCAAGGGTTTCTCTAGGCAAGAGTACTAGAGTAGGTTGCCATTTCCTTCTCCAAATTTCTCCAATAGTTTTCTCTATAAGATTACTATTTTTTTCTGAATTTCCTTTTAACTGTTTCCAAAATCGCTTTGTCTGTGTGTTCCTGTCCCTTCCCCATGAGCAGATTTGTTTGTGTTTTGGTTGGTGTTTCCCCATTCTTGCCTCATTTTTTGGGACAGTGTTAAAGTTGGAACATGAAGATCACATGGGTGGCCTTCGACAACTTTGTGTCAAAAGCAAAGCATTCATGGTTCACAAGCTTGTGGAAATAGAATTTCTCATGCATTTATGGATCATTGAAAGTGAAAGTCATTCAGTCATGTCCAACCCTTTGCGACCCCATGGACTATACAGTCCTTGGAATTTCTCTAGGCCAGAATACTAGAGTGGGTAGCTGTTCCCTTCTCCAGGGGATCTTCCCAACCCAGGGATCAAACCAAGGTCTCCAGGCATTGCAAGCAGATTCTTTACCAGCTGAGGCACAAGGGAAGCCAGAGTAGTGTGTATTTCATTTCACCAACGGTGTCTGAAAGAGCAAGACATCAGTTTTGCTATGTTTTGGAGCCAAAACAAATAATTCTTGAATAAATGCTGGCTGCACAGTTCTCAAAATAAGCAGATACTTATGTTTCAAACATAAGGCTTTAATTAACTTAAGTACTACTGTTTTTTGTGTGTGTGTTTTCCTGTCTAGCTATCATTACCTAAGGAGGTCATGTGATTGAAAGAAAGATGTAAGGAACAGCATGGTGACTATGACTAATAGTATTGCACAGATACCTGGTCAGTCACTTGGAGTAGAATTTTTATGTGTTTTTGTCTCATAGACACACAGACACACATGCACACACGGGGTTATGTATGTGGAGACAGATGTGTTAGTTTACTTGTGTCTTACGTAAATCACCAGTGACCTTTATTCTTTGTCTCTGCCTTCCTGCATCTGAACACTCTGCAAAATTCTAAGAGTTCCTATGTCAACACTGATTAAACTCAAAGCACTTGTCATAGATCTGTCTTCCCCAGGATTTGATGTATATTTTTAACTGGATGAAGATACTTGAAAATAATATTTCAGGTAAAACATTTTTTTAACGGTTCATATTTCCTGTCTGTTTTCTAATGTTGCTTTCATGACTCAAACTGAAGATGTTTCTGTTAGAATTTTTGAAACTCTTTTGTGGCGTGTCACAGTGCTCACACCTCTTATAACTTCTGCTCAGTTTGATGTATTTTTTTAATTTTAAAACACACAGTGGGTGTTGGTTGCTGTGTTCTGCTTTATTCGACTTGCGGTTGGAGGCCTTCTCATGGTGATGGTTCTCCAGTTGGGGTTCCAGATCACAAGCTCAGTTGATGTAGCGCATGGGCTTGTTTGCTGTGTGGCACGTGGAATCTTTCTGGATCAGGGATTCAGTCTCTGTGTCCCCTGCATTGGCTGGTGGACTCTGAACCACTGGACCTGAAAGTTAGTGTGATTGTTTCTCTGATTGGCTTCTTGCTTTAGGCAGCTTCCTTGGGTGAGACCTCAGTGAGCCTAGCTTCATTCTTTCCGGGGCTATTTTGAGTTGCCCTCCACGCTTCCCCAGCAGCAATACTGGACACCTTCCAACCTGGGGGACTCATCTTTCTGTGTCATATCTGTTTGCCTTTTTTTACAGCTCATGGGGTTCCCACAGCGAGAATATTGGAGTGGTCTGCCACTCCCTCCTGCAGTGGATCATCTTCTGTCAGAACTCTTCGCTATGACATGTCTATTTTGGGTGACCCTGCACAAAAAAGCTCATAGCCTCATTGAGGTATGCCAACCCCTTCACCACACAAGCAGTGGTCCATGAAGCAGGTATAGCTTACTCATCAACTGCTACTGTTCCATTTTCTGTCAACAACTCGAGTTAATGGAGACAAATATATTGACCTTGGAGACCACGATGTGGTTGTTACAAGCATTCAAAGCACATCTAGCTTACAGTGAGTCCTGGCAGGATACATGACCAGTGCCCTATCCTGTCTTTTCTGTCACTCCTGCAGCATTTCAGGTGCACCCAAGTCTTCTTCATCCTAAGTTCAGTTCAGTTCATTCACTCGGTCGTGTCCGACTCTTTGTGATCCCATGAACCGGAGCACGCCAGGCATCCCTGTCCATCACCAACTCCTGGAGTCCACTCAAACCCATGTCCATTGAGTCGGTGATGCCATCCAAACATCTCATCCTCTGTCGTCCCCTTCTCCTCCTGCCATCAATCTTTCCCAGCATCAGAGTCTTTTCCAATGAATCAACTCTCCGCAAGGTGGCCAAAGTACTGGAGTTTCAGCCTCAGCATTGGTCCTTCCAATGAACACTCAGGACTGATCTCCTTTAGGATGGACTGGTTGGATCTCCTTGCAGTCCAAGGGACTCTCAAGGGTCTTCTCCAACACCACAGTTCAAAAGCATCAATTCTTCTGCGCTCAGCTTTCTTCACAGTTCAACTCTCACATCCATACGTGACCACTGGGAAAACCATAGCCTTGACTAGATGGACTTTTATTGGCAAAATAATGTCTCTGCTTTTGAATATGCTGTCTAGGTTGGTCATAGCTTTCCTTCTAATGAGTACGGTCAGGAGCTTACCAAAGGTTCCCTGAGTGGTCTAGGACTGCCTCATCTCTCCCATCTCTCTTAAACATTTTACCTGGTGTCTTGTCTCGTCCAGGTGCATGATCTAGTTGGTACCCATGATGCTCCTTTCTTCCCATCAGTTAGCACCAGTCAGTGACTATTACTTTGGAAACTGTCTGATGAGGAACTTCTCTGCAGAGCTTTAGGTAACTCTGCACCTGCATTGCATCAGCACCCACGTCTCTGCTTCCTGGGTCTGAGCTGCAGAGCGGCCGCCCCTGGTCGGACACCACAGACGCCGTGCTTTGTGAACACCATCAGGTCTCCTTCTTTGGTGAATGCTGCTCAGTCTCGTTGTGTGTGTGGGTGAGCTCAGTTGATAAATTGTGTCTGACTCTTGCGACCCCATGGGCTATCGCCCAACAGGCCCCTGTGTCTCTGGGGTTCACCAGGCAGGAATCCTGCAGAGGGTTTCTGTTTCCCCCTCTGTGGCGTCTTCTCAGCCCGGGGATCAAAGGTTCATTCTTGTGTCTCCTGCAGCAGGTGAACGCTGCTTAACCCCACACTTGAGTTGTTCTCAGGTGTTACACTGGACACCTCGGATTCTCTCTGAGGTTGTCTGACGAACCAATTCCACCTCTCCCATGACATCTGACAGGAACATTATGTCACCATATGCAACTAGCATCTGTGGTTTATTCTCTCTTCTCATGAACACACTTGCTGGATTGACACCATGCGCCCTGAACAGCATTATGTCCTCCTCCTTTGTACACTCAATTTTCTTCATAGCTGAATTGACCTGTTTTGTGCACTTGCCTGTAGAAGCTTTCTTCACTACACATATATGCATTAATGAATTTATTGATCAGTTTAGGAATCCAGTAACATCAGGAAGAACAGAGGACAGTCATAGTTGGAAAACCATGGGTTCTGGGTCGTGATTTCCTGGGAGAGAAGGGATGATGATTTCAAGGAAAAGGTGTGTTATCTTCATACATGTGATTGGGACACATTACTGCTTCAATGCTGCTTGCATTCTTACATCATTCTTTTGTTTAAGCCTGAAAGGAGAGTAAAGCGTTGTTGGGCTGACTAGGATTAACATGACATTTCCCAGAGGAGAAATTAGAAAAGCAGTTTTTGATGGAAGCAGTGGAGAAATTTTCCTACAAGATTTATTTCACTGAAGTTCATCTGTGTGTGCTTGCCCCTGTGGGGTTGCATGGAGTTACCACCTGGTGAAATTAGTTGTGAGCAGTCCGGTATCTGGTCTTATGTTGACAGGTACTAAGGTACGTATTCACAGCTCTGAAATGTAGGAGATTATAATCTATGTGAAACGTGCCACTTACATCTTCTGAAGTCTCTCTCTCTTTTTTTTTTTTCATTTATTTTTATTAGTTGGAGGCTAATTACTTTACAACATTGCAGTGGGTTTTGTCATACATTGACATGAATCAGCCATGGAGTTACATGCATTCCCCATCCTGATCCCCCCTCCCACCTCCCTCTCCACCCGATCCCTCTGGGTCTTCCCAGTGCACCAGGCCCGAGCACTTGTCTCATGCATCCCACCTAGGCTGGTGATCTGTTTCACTATAGATAATATACATGCTGTTCTTTCGAAACATCCCACCCTCTCCTTCTCCCACAGAGTCCAAAAGTCTGTTCTGTACATCTGTGTCTCTTCTGAAGTCTCATTTATCATCATGAATGGGCTGTGGCTGCAAGGTCCTTCGTTCACAGTGGGATTCCCTAGCGATCATCATAACTCACAGCTCAGGGCTTCACACAGTCTCCTCCTTTGTCCTCAAAGCATCTTTCTGTGGAGTCTAGACCATGTCAGTCTTTAGATATTGAATCCAAAGACTTAAGGAAGTCTGAGCTTTTGACATGTGGCAATGTGAAATGGTTTGTCATCCCATTGTTCTTTAAAATTGATTTTTATTGACGTGTAGTTGATGTGCAATGTTTTATTAGTTTCAGGTACAGAGGAAGGTGATTCATTTATACATTTGCTGTTGCCGAGTCACTAACGTGTGTCCCAAACTTTGTGTCCTGTGGACTATATCTTGCCAGACTCTTCTGTTCATTGGATTTTCCAGGCAGGAATACTGGATGGGGTTTCCATTTCCTACTCCAAGGGATCTTCCTGACCCGGGGATAGAATCCTCCTCTCCTGTCTTCCCTGCATGGGAAGGCAGACTCATAACCTCCGAGTCACCTTGGAAGCCCTCATTTATATCTATGTAGGTAAATGTATACCTTTTTATGGATTCTTCTTCTAAGTTATGACAAGACCTTGAGTAGAGTTCTCTGTGCTATCCAGTGGATCCTTTTTGGTTGATTTTATATATTTTAGTGTGTATCTGGTCATCCTAATTTACCCTTTGCCTGCTTCACCTTTGGTGACCATTAATTTTGTCTATGTTTGAGAGTCTGTTTCTGTTTTATGAATGGTTCATTTGCATCACACTTTAGACTCCACATGGAAATTTTAGCATATATTTGCCTTTCTCTTTCTGACTGACTTCTCTCAGTAAGGTCATCTCTAGGTCCATTCATGTTGCTGCAAATGGCATTATTTCATTCTTTTTCATGACTGGGTAATATGACATTCTGTATGTGTCCCATTCTTAAAGCAGTTAAAAAAAACCCTTCCCCAAAGTGTTAACCTACCAAAAAAGAAGCTCAGCCTTGTCATCTGTCACTTGTCTACTCACCCAACTGATGTTCTCTGTTCTTATGGAGAACAATTGTCTGTGAAAGAGAATGAATAAGGGGAAAGATGACCATTGACATGCCTCTATTTCAAGGGGTTATTTCAAAGCAGCTTTTATAACAGATGTCTCTGTGAAAGGGAAATTTGATATTAATGTCCTTGTGATGTGTTTTCATTTCGGATACCTGTTGTCCTCTGGGGCTTTACCTGTTTCGATGACATTTTCAATATTTCATTTGGAATCCCCCTTTCACTGTTCAGTTCCTGATACTTCTGAAGTTCTTCTGCTGTCTCCTCTGCCTGGATTTCACAGCAAACAGGGCAGAAGAGTTTAGCATTAGAATCCTCTATAGCGTGTCACCTAGCTGATACCGGTAGTGTCTAGTAAGACTCACCAACACCACTGCCCTCCACCATCACCTAAACCCTGCTCTTCAGGTAGTTTTCCACAGACCTGCCTGAGTGTGCACATAGGTCTTCAGATTTTTCCATGGGGTAGAGTCCACATAGCTAACAAGTTACCACATTCCTGTTCTCACAAGTACTGAGTGAGCTACACATCATTAAACTCACTGAGTTTAAGCATGCCTCCGTGAGATGCAACCCTTCTTGGTACACTGAAGAAGTTCATGGCAAGTCTGAGACTCAGAATTCCTCCCAACTCTATAACTCCTCCTGTTCACTTTGTCTACATCCTAGAATTCCATCCCTGGGGTTTTCATGAGCCCTCGTGAAATGAATGGGTGGGGAATGATCTGGAATTTTCAGAAGCACACTGACCCCGTTGAGACAGTGTGAGACAGTGCAGGACCTTATGTTCCTTGCCCCGCCCCTGGTATTTTCAGCCTGCCTTTTGTCTGTGAAAGATTTCAGTGAAAGAGTAAGTTGAATTGGAGAATGGAGAATGTCAGATAGCAAAGCAAAACAGACAGAGGAGATGAAATAATAGTAATGCAGTCATGAAGCAAAGATAGGGGCCTGCAGTTCCTCCCCAAGGGCAATAGACATTATTCTGGGTCATATCCTGTGAGCAGTTTTATGCACACTGAGACCCCCCACCCAGTGGACAAGTTTACTGTATGATGACCAGACTGCAGCCATGACAGAAGCTGCCACCATTTAGAGAATTGACGTCCAGGGCACGGAAAGATAGCGACCCTGGAACTGAAGATTAACTGTCCTGACTACATCCAGATAACGCTGGTCAACCACTCATGACTGATTTCAAAATGGCTGTCGAGCCTGACTGCTGTTTTTGCAAGGAGCCCCCTCCCTCTGTCTATAAAAGCCCTTGCCCCACTGGTTGCCAATTGTGGGGTGGGGCAGTCAGCCTTTGGACAGAAGCCCACTCTCCCCACTTGTCATCGGCATATGAATGAAAGCAGACATTGCTTCCTAGGAAACTGGGCTCTTAGTTGGCTTTTGAAAGGCGGGCAGCAGGAACCCACTTTTGGTAACAACATCACACACACACTACTCAGGGTTTCGTTCAGGCTTTGTCATCCTCAAATACGAGACAGAACAGCCATCCACCTCCAATGCCCATATAATACCAGAAAGGATAAAGGGATGTCAGAGAACCCAGGGGATTGGGCGGATGGCAGAATGATTGACATGCCTGGCCACACTTCCTCTGCAGGATTCAGTATCATCGAGAGATGCTTGCAGAGCTTTGTGTTCAGGTTCAGGCAGTATTTTAAATATTGTGACGAAGAAGAAAGCGTTTGTTGTAGAGATGAATGCAGCCGTGGCCAGGACCTGAGTCTGCTAAACTCAGATTTAAACCTTGGTTCACTTTGGCCTCAGGACCTGGCAACTCTGTTGTGTTACTTGGCGAGAAACTCATGGAGTTTCCTGGAATATTTCATTTGAAATCTGGGACAAGTGTACCTCATGTTTAAAAATGCCACCTGATGGAATTCTCAGTAGATACATTTCCTCATTTTTCTAGCAGACAGACATTCTATATCCTTGATTCATGTCACATGAAGTCTGAATTCTCCATGTGAACACACGTCTGTTCCAGGGTTCTTCATATGAGGTGCTGTGGTTAGTTGCTCCGTCCTATCTGACTCTTTCTGCTCCCGTGGATGCTTATCTGCCAGGCTTATCTGCCATGGGATTCTCCAGGCAGGAATACTGCAGTGTATTCCCATGCTCTCCTCCGGGGATTTCTTGACCCAGGGATAGAATCCAAGCGTCCTACATTGCAGGTGGGTTCCTTCCTGTCTGAGCAGCATCAAATTCATAATATAAGGTATCTGTGTGCTTCTCACATTGCTATAAAAATAGTAATCATATGAACTCATCTACTTTGTATTGGATAAACTACAGTACGTACCAACACCTTCAGTAATTTTTGTGATCTTCTCTCCATCATCATTTTCAATATAAGTTACCAGCATGTTATCTGATACGTGAATCACTTGAAAAACATTTGCACTTGAGACTGTGACAGAAAAAGAAAAAAATCAAGCCTCAATATGATTAACTTCTTTTCTTTTCACTTGAGTCTGTCTTTTTCCTCACATGTTATCATCAGCCTTCCCTCAGATGGTGAGTTGTATCTTATTGACATTTCTAGTGGTGTGTTGTTAGAACCAGTTAAGACAGCTAGTGAACTAGGAAAGCTTTCTCCACACCCCCTTCTCCTGAAGAGAATTAAGACTTCCAGTCTTCTAGACTGAGCAGTCTGTGGGCGAGGCAGAGTTTCTCACTGCAGCTTTCGCAGGTGTTGAACCTCAGCCGTCTCATACCAGCTCACAAGAGCTGACTGTTAAATTTTCAGGAGTTTTGTGACCCAATATGGAAGTGCAGTCATGGTTAGAAAGGAATTCTAATAATTTGAATGAATCATAATAAAATAAGTTTAATGCCCAATACAGAGTTATTTCCTGGTACAAGAGCTAATAAAAGAGGTTAGTCTATTGCAAATTGTTGGACATACATACTCTGCAGTGCTTGCAGATTAGATTCTGTGACTGTGTGTCCATAGTTGAAATTAGAAAAGATTCATCAGACAGAGATTAGAATCCTCCTTTCTACACTCTTTCCATGAAAGTGAAATATATGGATATTTGATCACTTATTATATTACAGTACTGATATTAATATTTGAGAATTATTTTCTGTTATTTTTCAACTACAGAGATAGAATCTCTGTTAATGCCCCTTTTAAATTATGTGTTGGTATTTATATTTGAGAATTATTTATCCTTATTTTAAGCTATAGAGATAGAAATCTATGTTAAAGTCCCTTTCAATTATGTAAAAATTGGTTTAAACTTTTGGGCTGTTATTTTTGCTGTTCTCATCTTTTTGGGCTTTAAGTTAATCATGTTCTACTTACTGGACATGCTAATGAAGAACTTTTAATATTTAAAGAACTTCTTTAGTTATTGCAAATTTGATCGTGTAGGTCAAATAAAAAAAAAAAAATTGAGGGAGTTATTACAATCCTAAGTAAGTCTACATACTTTTCCATGCCCGAAGAACACAAGGAGTTAGTGTTCTGGGGATTTTCCTCAGAGACCATGAATGGCCACATTCGACCCTTGGACCTCATCCTGGTGTTGTGGGCCAGAACTGCTTGCTGAAAAATGAGGTGGCTTTTTCAGGGTTGCACTGGTAATGAGTAGAGGAAACGGTCCACCCATCCAGACATCTAGTTCTGTTGAATGGAACCAAGACTATCCATCTGAACATATCCCATGGTTTTCTGGAAGACAACCCATCTGAAAAACTCAAATACTCACATTCTGAGATGTAAGCATCTTCTTGTCTCTTTATCACCTCTGTGAATGACTGGCATCTCCCGCCATCCCTGAAGACCAAAGAGGCAAGGCACTCCTTCCCACCGTTCACTCCCCAGGGCTTGAGGACACCCTTCTGGGAATAGAGTTCACACACTCAGCTTCATAGCCCTGACTCACACCCCTCACTGCACATGAGAGCCCGGACCCCATGTCAGAAGCCAGCAGACGTCTTGTTCTCAGTGGAGGAGGATTGTGCTTCCTTGGCATAAAATGTAGTGGAGAGGTATTCGCCGTCATTGATACATTCAATCTGACAACAGCAACCCCTCCGTGGTCCCCCTTCCACAATTTTCTCCTTGTTATCTGCAGCTGCGTAAATGCTGCGCCACTCTCCTGTACCTAACAAGGAAGGTCTCCATAAACGTCAGTCAATCTCATAAATGTCACCAATACACGGCACTATCTTGGTTCTGCATTTACCACAGAAGAGAAGTGAATTGAATCTTATTAAGCAAAGAAGAGTAATAAAAAATGTTTGCTCCCTGGAAGGAAAGTTATGACCAGCCTAGACAGTGTATTAAGAAGCAGAGACATTTCTTTGCCAACAGAGGTGCCACTAGTCAAAGCTATGGTTTTTCCAGTGGTCATGTATGGATGTCAGAGTTGAAGTATAAAGAAAGCTAAGCACAGAAAAATGGATGCTTTTGAACTGTGGTGTTGGAGAGGACTCTTGAGAGTCCCTTGGGCTGCAAGGAGATCCAACCAGTCCACCCTAAAGGAGATAAGTCCTAAATATTCATTGGATGAACCTATGCCGAAGCTGAAACTCCAGTGCTTCGGCCACGTGATGCTAAGAACTGACTCACTAGAAAAGACCCTGATGCTGGGAAAGGTTGAAGGCAGGAGGAAAAGGGGATGACAGAGGATGAGATGGTTGGATGGCATCACTGACTCAATGTAAATGAGTTTGAGTAAGCTCCAGGAGCTGGTGATGGACAGGGAGGCCTGGTATGCTGCAGTCCATGGGGTCACAAAGAGTCGGACACAACCGAGTGACTGAACTGGCTCACTGCCACAAAAAGGAGTTCCATGTCCTACGTTGCTGATTAACATGACCTGAGATCACGATTTCTGTTGGAGCAGAAAGCATAGAATTCAGAGTTTTTTGTAACGGCTGAAACAACACCAGTAAAGACCATGACAGTTCATAACTTTCTTTTTTTGTTTCCATTTATTTTTATTAGTTGGAGGCTATACTAATAAAATGAATGTTGGCATGTTTGCCTTTTTGTTTTGCTTTGTTTTACCTACAGACATACAAGATAGAAGAAAAATACGAAGAGCAGGTAGACCGAGTGTTGTGTTACGTTCGTGTAGATACGTGGACCATGGTATGTGTACCATCTGGTCATACATATAAATCAGAATATCTCTGTCATGTGCACACAGAACATCTTGACACACACAGGCACACACACACACACACAATAATAAGCAACACCTTCTAGCAGATCAGCTCATTCTGGGTACCTTTGAGGGGTCCATCTCAGCTGGCGTTTCCTGGGCGGCACAAACCAGGACAAGGACAAGACTCAGCAACAGAACCTGCATCTTGTGACTCTTGTCGTCCTTCTTCTAGACAAGCTGGGGGCGCCCCAGTTGTTGGAGAGAATGTGAATTGGTTACACTTTTTTATAAGATACGTCTCTTGGCGGAATATCTGTTGATCAAACAGTGGTTAGTCACCAGATCATGGTGACCTAAATGTAATCTCCTGACATCCTGGTTGGCAGCAGAGCATTTTGGCATTCTGTGCTTCTTATACAACCCTTGTGTTATTTCTTCCACATAGAAGAGGTCTGTTTAAGCTTATTTTCTAAAACCAATGACGGCACCTTCGGTTTAAGAAGATAAATATGTGGTGCCTCTACCAGGAATCAGTTATGAGGAAATTCTTGAGAGGTCAATATTTTTTTTTTAATATTGAAATTGCAGTATAGTTGATGTACAATATTTTTTGTTACAGGTGTACCATATAGGTATTCATAATTTTATTTCTACCATTGGAGTTAAAGAAATATTGGCTTTTTTATTCCCTATGTTTTCCAATGTTTAGTTTTCAAATAATCTTTATATATTATTTACTTTATGCATAGTACTTTGTACCTCTTATTCCACTCCCCATGTGTGCATTACCGATTTCTTTCCCTCAGCATATTCGTTTCAATAAACAGCTATATATTTTTGTAGACTCCTTTCCCATTGCCCCTGCATAGTATCATCAGGAAATGTCCCACATTTATCAATTCCAGTGTTGATGAATGCATGTTCATAGACAAGATTTAGTAAGGAAGTGAGCCATCTTATCTCCTGGGTAGGGGCTGAACTGCTGGGCCTCAGTAACTCTGATTTTCGATCCCTGTCAACAGGAGATGAGACTTTCCATTGCTCCATCCTTGCCAGGACTCTGTGTGGTCAATTGTTTTCATTTCAGAGATTGTGATAAATGTGTGCACATACACCTGTCAGGCAATTAGAGCAGAACTTTAAGCGTTTCTCTCTCTCTTTCTCTCTCTCTCTCTCTCTCTCTCTCACACACACACACACACACACACACACACACACACACACACACACACGGGGTAACTATGATGTCAGGAGACAGATGTGTTAGATAACTTGTTTCATATGTAAATCACCAGCGACATTTTTTCTTTGACTCTACCTTCCTGCTCCTTAAATCCCTGCAAAATTCTACACATTCGTATATAGTGTTTAAACGTTTACGTTTAAACTGTTTAAACTTCATCCCCTCATGAGAGATGGTCCCTCTTCCTCAGGATTTGATATGTTTCAACTGGATAAATACCCTTGAAAATAGGTTTTCAGACAAAATTCTCTAATGGTTCATATTTCCTGCCCGGTTCCTAATGTTGTTTTCGTATTCAAACGGCAACTCTTTCTCTTAACATTTTAAAAACGCTTTTAGTGGTATGTCTCAGTGGTCACTCTTCTTATGACCTGTTCTCAGCTCTTATTTTTTTTTTTTTTAATTTAGAAACACACACACGGGGTCTCAGTGCTGTGTTCTGCTTTTCTCTTACTTGCAGTTGGAGGGCTTCTCACGGTGATGGTTCTTTGTTCGGTCTCTTTAGCACAAGCACGGGTGATGAGGTGCATGGACTTGGTTGTCACACAGCATGTGCGATCTTCCCGGATGAGGAATTCAGTCTGCGTCCCCTGCATTGGCAGGTGGATTCTGAACCACTGGATGCCTAGAGAAGCTCCACTGCTGTTGTTTCTTCCTGTCTCTTAGTTTTCATTCTTGTTTTAGGCTGGCTGGCTTTGGTGAGACCTACGTGAGCATAGCTTCATTCTTTCCGGGCCTATTAGCAGCTGTCCTTCACACCTTCCCAGTAGCAATATCGGACACCTTCCCACCTTGGGGGGCAATGTTCAGTGTCATATCTGTTTGCCACTTTATAAAGTTCATGGGGCTCTCAGAGCAAGAATACTCGAGTGGTTTACCACTCCTGTCCCACAGTGGATCTCATGTTTAGTCAAAACTCTTCACTGTGACCCATCTGTCTTGGGTGGCCCTGCACGAAATGGCTCATAGCTTTGCTTAGTTATGGCAGCCCCTTCACCACACAAGGCAGTAATCTGTGAAGGGGGTATAGCTTAGTTGACAACCACTCTTGTTCTGTATTCTGGCAACAACTGGAGTGAAAGGACACAAATACCTTGACCTTGGAGAGCTGTGTCTGTCCGCAACACGCATTCAAGGTGCGTGCAGCTTACAATGAGCCCTGGCAGGGGTACGTGATCAGTGCCCTATTCTGTCTTTCCTGTCATCCTGCAGCATTTCAGGTGCACCCAGCCTTCCACGTCCTCAGGACTCTACCAGAGGTCTCCTGAGTGGTCTGGGACTTCCTAGTCTTTCCCATCCCCATTAACACATTTTTCCTGGTCTCTTGTCTGCTCGAGTGGCATGACCTATGTGATGCCAAAGATGCCCCATTTTTCAAATCAGTTGGCACTCATCAGTGACTATTGCTTTGAAAAATCTCTGATGAAGACCTTGTATGCAGAGCTTTTGGGTAATTCTGCACCTGCAGCAAGGCCTCTGCTTCTGGGCTTTGAGCTGCAGAGTAGCACACCATCCCCCCCAGTCGGACACCACAGACCCCATGTTTTGTAAACATCATCAGTGCTTTCTTTAGTAAACACTCTTCACTTTTGTTGTATGTATGTGTGTGTGTACTCAGTTGATAAATCGTATCTGATCTTGCGACCCCGACCCCATGGACTGTAGCCTGCCAGGCTCCTCTGTCCATGGGATTCTCCAGGCAAGATTAATGCCATTACCTCCTCTAGGGCATCTTCTTGACCTAGGCATCTAACCTGTGTCTCAGGCGTCTCTTGCATTTGTACGTGTATTTTTTTTTTTTTTTTTTACCACCGCACCCTCTGGTAGTTCATGTAAGACTGCATTCTGCAAAATCCTTCCCACCCCTGCAGGCACACATCAGATGCATGCTGCTTAACCCCATAGTTGTGCTGTTTTCAAGTGCCACTTTGAACAACTCAGATTCTGTTTCTAGTTGTCTGACTAAGCAATCCCATCTCTCATGTGACATCTGGTCAGGATCTTATATTACCATATAAAACTACCATCCGTGTTATAGTCACTCTTCTCGCAAAGACACTTGTATGATTCACACCATGCATCCTAAATAGAGTTTTCTCTCCTTTCCTTGTACACTAGATTTGCTGCATAGTTGAAATTACATGTTTTGTGCATTTGCAAACATGGCACCTTTGTTCACCACACATACATTCTTTAATCAATTTATTGATCAGTTTAGGAATCCAGTAACATCAGCAAGAGCAGAGGACATTCATAGGTGGAAAGCCATGGGTTCAGATTCTTGATATCCTGGGAGAGAAGAAATGATGATTTCCAGGAAAAGGTCTCATATCTTCATCTGGATGATTGGGACACATTAGTAGTTCGATGCGGCTCGTATGCGTATTTCGTTTTTCCTTTAAACATGAAAAAAAAAAAAGTAAGATGTTGTTGAGCTGATTAGGATTAATGTGATATTGGCCAGAGCATGAAAGATAAAAGAGAAGCAGTTGCTGTTGGAAGCAGTGGAGAAATTATCCTACAAGACCCTTTTCACAGAAGTCCCTCTATGAGTGTGGCCCTATGGGATTGCATAGAACTATCACCTGGTGAAAGCAGATGTGAGCATCCCTGAATCAGCTCTTATGCTGAGGGTCACTAAGTGACATATTCAGAGGTCTGAGATGGAGGAGACTATATCCTGTGTCACCTGTGCGGCTTACATCTTCTGTCGTCTCGTGTATCATCATGAATGTGTTGTGGCTGCAAGGTCCGTTCATTCACAGTGGGATTCACCGGGGATTCACCGGGGCTCATCATATCTCACAGCTCGGGGCTTCACCCAGCCTCCTCCTCTGTCCTCAGAGCATCTCACTGTGGCGTCTAGACCGCTGTCAATGTTTAGATAGTTAATCCAAATACGAAGGAAGCCCGAGCCATTGCTGCCTGGCAAAGTGGGCTGCCTTGTTTTCCTATTCTTTTTTTTTTTTTCTTTTCTAATTAATTTTAATTGAAAAGTCCTTGGTTTGCAATGCTGTGTTACTTTCAGCCATAAAGCAACATGATTTATTTATACATTTGTTGTTGTTATTTAGCCGCTAAGTCATGTCCTCCCCTTTGTGTCCAGTTGACGATAGCGTGCCAGACTCCTCTGTCTTTTGGATTTTCCAGGCAAGAATACTGGTGTGGGGTACCATTTCCTACTCCACGGGGATCTTCCCCTGCCGGGGATAGAACCTGACTCCCCTGTGGCTGCTGCATTGGCAGGCAGATTCTTGACCTCTGAGTCACCTGGAAAGCCCTCAGTAAATGTAGGGGAATGGATACCATTTTACATTCTTGTCCTTACGAATCACTGCAAGACATTGAGGATAGTCCTCTGTGCTCTCCAGCAGGTCTTTATTGTTCATTTTATATATTTTACTGTGCATCTGTTCAAATTCCTAGTTGATCCCTTGCCTACTTCCTCTTGGTAACCGTTAATGTTGTCCGCGTATGAGATTCTATTTCTGTGTTATAAATGGTTCATTTGCATCATATTTTACATCCCACATGGAATTGATAGCATATGATATTTGCCTTTCTTTCTCTGACTCACTTCACTCACTAAGATCATCTCCAGGTCCATCCACGTTGCTGGAAATGGCATTATTCCATTCATTTTCATGGCCAGATAATATTCCGTTACATATGAAAACCATTCTTAAGGCAGTACAACCCCCCGCCAAAAAAAAAGTGTGAGCCTAGTGAAAAAAAGCTGTGTGTTTGTGTCACATTTCTACTCACTCAAACTGATGTTCTCTTTTCTTATGCAGGACAGTTGTCTGTGAGAGAGAATGAATGAGGGGAGAAATTACCATTGACATGCCTCTATTTCAAAGGATTATTTCAAAACAGCTTTTATCAAAGTTGTCTCTGTCAATAGGAAATCCGACTTGAATGTCCTCGTGGTGTGTTTTCACTTTGGATACCTGCTGTCTTCCGGGGGCTTTACCTGTTTCGATGCCATTTTCTATATTTTCATTCGGGATCCCCCTTTCACTGTTCAGTTCCTGATACTTTTGAAATTCTTCTTGAGTGTAACTGTCTCCTTTGGCTGGATTTCATAGCAAAAAAGGCAGAAGAGGTGTGTGTCAGAATCTTTTATGGGTTATAGAGAATCACCCGGCTCGTAGCTGTAGTGATTGCTAAGTCTCACCAAAACCATTGCCCTCCACCATCACCTAAACTCTGCTCACCAGATATTTTTCTACAGTCATGCCCGAGTGTGCACACAGGTTTTCAGATGGGTCCATGGGGGGTAGAGTCCACATAATTAACATGTTATCATGTTTCAGTTCTCACAACTAGTGAGTAAACTACAGATCACTTGCATGTGACCTTAAGCCTGCCCCACTGAGATGCAATCGTTTGTGGTACATTGGAGAAGGTCATGGTGGGTCTGAGACTCAGAATTCCTCCCAGCACTAACTCTTCCTGTCCACTTTGTCTGCATCCTGGAATTCCATCCCTGGGGTCTTCATGAACCCTCATGAAATGAATGGGGGGCGGAAATGATTTGGAATTTTCTAGCCTGCCAGGCTCCTTGTCCATGGGGATTTTCCAGGCAAGAATATTGGAGTAGGTTGCCATGTCCTCCTCCAGGCGATATTCCCAGCCCAGGGATCGAACCCAGGTCTCCCTCATTGCAGGCAGATTCATTACCATCTGAGCCAGCAGGGAAGCCCTAATATAAGGTATGTGCTTTCCTCTCTCCTTACTATAAAAATATTGATCATATGAACACATCTCCTTTGTATTGGATAAGCTACAGTACATACCGACGCCTTTAGTTATTCTTGTGATCTTCTCTCCATCATAATTTTCAATGTAAATTACCAGCATGTGGTCTGATGCATGAATCAGTCGCAAAACATTTGTACCCGCAACTGTGAGAGAAAAAGAATTCAAATTTCACTATGATTATTTGCTTTCCTTTCCAATGAACATGTCTTATGCTTCACACGCTATTGTCTGTTTTCCCTCTAATTGTGAGCTTTATCTCATTAACATTTGTAGTGGTGTGTTGTTAGAACCAGTTATGACAGCTAGTGAACTAGGAAAGCCTTCTACACACTGCTTTCACCTCAAGATAATTAAGACATCCAGTCTTCTAAACTGAGGAGTCTGTAAATGATAACAAAGCTTCTCATTGCAACCATCCTGGGTGTTGAACCTCAACCATCTCCTACCAGCTCACAAGAGCTGTCTGTTGAATTCTGTGACCCAGTTTACAAGTACAGTCATGGGTAGAAGGGAATTCTAAAAATTTACATGAATAATGTTAAAATGAAAGTTAATACATCATCCAGATTTATTTCCTAGTACAAGAGGTAATTAAACAGGTACAAATTACTCTACTGCAAAATGTTGGACATATATACTCTGAAATTATTGCAGGTTAGATCCTGTCACTGCATGTCCACATTTGAAATTAATATAAATGCATCAGACCAAGATTACAGTGCTTTGCTGTACATTTTTTTTCCTTGAAAATGAAACATAGGGACATATGATTGCAATATAATCTTACAGAATTCATATTCATATTTGAGAATTATTTCCTTTTATTTTCAACTACTAAGGTAGATGTCCATATTAATGCCCATTTCAAATTTTGTATTTCTATTCATATTTGAGACTTATTTCTTATCTTAAACTACAGAGATAGAAGTCTATGCTAAAGTCCCATTCAAATTATGTATAAATCAGTTTGAAATTTTTGCTCTTATTTTTGCTCGTAAGTCTTCTCATTGGGGGCTTTCAATTAATCATGTTATACTTACCGAACTTGCTAATAAAGAACTCTAAATATTTAAAGAATTCCTTAAGGCAAATTTGATCATGTAGGTAAGATAAAAGGTAGAACAATGTAGGAGAGAGTGATTATATTCTTAGGTCGTTTCGTGCACTCCCTCATGCCCAAGGGACACAAGTAGTCAACATTCTGCGGCTTCTTCTCAGGGACCATCACTGGCAACATTATGCCCGTGGACTTCATCCTGATGTTGTGGGACAGTATTGCTTCCTGAAAAATCAACTGGCTTTTCCAAGGTTGCCTTGGTAATGAGTAGAGGGAGTAGGCCACCCGTTCAGACATCTAGTCTTGGATGGAACCAGGACTATCCATCTGAACATGTTTCATGCGACAACCCACTGGAAAAGCTCAGATACTCACATTCGATGATGTAAACATCTCCTTTTTGCCTCTTTGCCTCTTCATGGAACAACTGGCATGTCCCGTCAAGCCTGAAAAACAGACGAGAAATTCTCTCCTCACCATCCGTGCCCCAGGACTTGAGGACACCCTTCTGTGAGTAGAGTTCACACGCTCAGCTCCACAGCCATGATCCACACCTTTCACTGCACCCCATGTGGGAAGTCCACAGCCTGCTTGTTGTCAGTTGGGTCAGATTGTGCTTACTTGATATAAAATGTAAGGGAGAGGTATTCGCAGCCATTAATACATTCAATCTGACGATAGAGACACCTCAGTGGGCCCCCTTCCACAATCTTCTCCTTGTTATCCGCAGCTAAGTAAATGGTGCGCCAGTCTCCTGTAACCTAAGAAAGAAAGTCTCCATAAACATCAGTCGGACTTTTTTCTGGTTCCTCACCAATATACAGCAGCATCTTTGCTTCTGCGTTTACCCCAGAGCAGAAGTAAATTGAATCTCATTAAACACAGAAGAGGTCTACCCCCTACTTTGTTGAATAACATGACATGAATTCATGATTCCTATTTGAGCAGAAAGCATAGAGTTCAGAGAATTTTGCACAGAATTCAGAGTTTTTTGAAATAGCGAAAAGAAAGCCAATAAAGACTGTGATGGTTCATCACTTTCTGAATGACCACATGTTAGGCTTTTTTTTGAACATAAAGAGAAAGAACAGCAACACCAAAAAAACCCAAAAATACAAAGAGCAGCTCATGTAGTTAATGGACCATGATATGTATACAATCTGGTCATCCTATAAACACGAAATCTGTGTCACACGCACACACAACCTCACAGACACACCCATGCAAACACACACTCACACACACAAACAAGCAAGACCTTCTAGCAGATCAGCTCATTCTGGGTACCTTTGAGGGGTCTATCTCAGCTGGAGTTTCCTGGGCAGCACAAACCAGGACAAGCACAAGAATTGGCAACACAATCTTCATTCTGACTCTCGTGTTGCTCCTTCTGGGCAAGCTGTGGGCACCCTAGTTGTTGGAGCAGTTGTGAGTCGGTTCCACTTATTATAGGATACGTCTCTTGTCAGAATACATATTGATCAAACTGTGGTTGATCACAAGACCTTAGTTCCATAGACATCAGCTTCTGACATCCTGCTTGGCAGCTGAGCTTTTTGGCATTCTGTGCTTCTGATGAAACTCCTGCGTTATTTCTTTCACGTTGAAGAGATCTTTTAAAGCTTATTTTCTAAAACTAAAGATGACATTGTCTGGTTTAAGAAGATAAATATGTGGTGTCTCTACCAGGAATCAGTTATCAGGGCATTCTTCAGAGGGGTATTTTTTTTTTTTTAATATTTCAACTGAAGTATATTTGATGTACAGTTTTTGTTGTCGTTCTTGGGTATCATGTAGATATGCATAATTTTATTTCTCTTTCTAATGTTATGAAAGTATTGGATTTTTTATTCCCTACGTTATACAGTATATTTTTGCACATTATTTTTTTCTCTATATAGTAGTTTGCACCTCTCGTTGCACTCCTCCTGTCTTAACCCACCACTTTCATCATCCCACTCGTCACCGATAGTTTGTTCTCTCTGTGTCTGCTCCTTTGTTGTGATATTCAAAGGTTTGTTTCATTTTTTTCGATTCCATATATAAGTGATATCATACAGTATTTGTCTTTCTGCATCTGACTTATTTCATTTAGCATAATGCCCTCAAAGTCCATCCATGCTGTTGTACATTTCACTTTTTTGTGGTTGACAAGTATTCCACTGATTTGTGTGTGATACACACAGATATGTGTGTGTGTATATATACACCCACCCACACATATGTATGTAGATATGCAAAAGTATTTCACTGAATTGTGTATGATACAGATATGTGTGTGTATATATATGTATGGACCTATATAAGTGTATATATATATATACACTTACATACACACATATGTGTGTGTATATATATATATACACATATAAGTATATACACATACTTATATATATTATCCATATATACTTATATACATATATATGTGTGTGTGTGTATATATACATATACACAAGTATTCCACTGATTCATGTTTGATACACATACATATATGTGTGTCTGTATACACATATAAGTATTTACAAATACACAAGAATTCCATGTAGTTGTCTATGGATACACATAGATATGTGTGTGTGTATAAACATATATATATGCATGAGTGTTCCACAGTATCTGTGTATGATACACACACAAACTGTGTGTGTGTGTATATATATATGTGTGTGTGTGTGTGTATACACATATATGCACACGCATTCTGTGGCTTCTTTGGGCTCCCAAGGTGGCATGAAAGGTAAAGAATCTACCTGCCAATGTGAGAGATGGGTGCAGATTTGATCCCTGAGTCGGGACGATCCCCTGGAGAAGGAAGTGGCAACCCACTGCAGCATTCTTTCCTGGAGAATCCCATGGACAGAGGGGTCTGGTGGTCTACAGTGCCTGGGGTCACACGTGTGGGACATGACTCAGTGCATAAAATCATTACCATGGCTTCTCTATATTTTTATTTAAATTGAATGAAATATTTGCAACAGGAGCAGATTCTCATCTTCTACCCTACTCAGGGATCCTTCTCAAATTTGTGATTACAGTTTCATTTTGCGTTTATTTTTTTTTCTCTCAGTTTTACTCATTTATTTTTTTACTTTACAATGTTGTATTGGTTTTGCCATACGTTGATATGAATCCGCCATGGGTGTACGTGTCTTGTACTCTGACTACACTTTATCAGGTTGCTCTTTTATATGTAGCCCCAACACTAAGTTTCAGGTTCTTTCAACCATCATCCTGTCCGTCCATGAATCAGGCAGACTCGATTAAAGAAACCAAGGGCATCCACTCTCTAAATGACACTCACTTGGGCAGTTTGTTCCCATGATGTCACCAGCGCTATGATGATCATGTTCATAATAAGAAAGTACATGGATGGAACCTGATCAGAGATATAAAATACAGAAACTGACCTAGACCCGTGTTACTGAACTAAACTCTATAGCTGAACTGAAAGATGAGTTTTTAAGACTCTTATTTGAGATGTAAGTGATACACAACAAAAACTCACATATTGCACATACTACAGTTGATAAAGTTTGGATGAATAGAGCTGTGAAAACTTTTCCTCGGTTAGGATCTGAGTATATCTGTCAGCTTCAAAACTCCTTGGACTCCCTTGTCATACCTACTTCTGCTGCTTTTCAACCACCTCTCCCAGCCCAAACTTGGGAACCCCCTCCTCAGTTTTATGGCCCAATACATTAATTGGTATCCTAACACATATATATGGAATTTAGAAAGATGGTATTCTTTAGAATTTTTAAAATATTGAATCTGTGTGTGTGTGTATCTGGGTTATTTCCCTCAGCATATTGGTTTGAGTAAATACCTATATATTTTTTGTAGATACGTTCCCATTGGCCCTGCATAGTGTCTTCAGGATATGTCCTCTTTTAATCCTTTGCAGTGTTGATGGATACATGTTCACAGACAAGTTTTTGTAAGGGACTAAGCTGCTCATCTGCTGGGAAGTCACTCAAGGGTGGAACTGGTGGATCTCAGCGCCTTCTGATTCTTGCTTCCTGCCAACAGGAGATGACAGTTTCTGTTGCTTCATCCCTGCCAGCGTTCTGTGTGGTCAGTTGTGTTCAGTTTAGATAGTATGATAAGTATGTGATGGGATGCAGTTACAGCTGTAATTTCCACTTCTTGAATGAATAAAGAGGGGCAATTTCCATATGTCCATTCTCTTTGTGCTATAGTTACGGCTATGGTTTTTCCAGTAGTCATGTATGGATGTGAAAATTGGACTGTAAAGACAGCTGAGTGCCAAAGAATGGATGCTTTTGAACTGTGGTGTTGGAGAAGACTCTTGAGAGTCCCTTGGACTGCAAGGAGATCCAACCAGTCCATCCTAAAGGAAATCAGTGCTGGGTGTTCCTTGGAAGGACTGATGCTGAAGCTGAAACTCTAATACTTTGGCCACCTAATGTGAAGAACTGACTCATTGGAAAAGACCCTGATGCTGGGAAAGATTGAGGGCAGGAGAAGGGGACGACAGAGGACGAGATGGCTGAATGACGTCACCGACTCCATGGACATGAGTTTGGGTAAACTCCACGAGTTGGTGATGGACAGGGAGCCCTAGCGTGCTGCAGTCCATGGGGTCACAAAGAGTCAGACCCAAATGAGCGACTGAACTGAACTGATTCTGTATGTGAAGTGGCTCTGCAAGTCATTTGTATGTGAAGTGACTCTGCAAGTCATTTGTATGTGAAGTGACTCTGCAAGTCATTTGTTCATTCCTGAGTGAATTAAGTGAATTATTTTAAAAATTTTTTTAAATGAGTGAATTAAGTATTTTTTATGAAGTTTGTGGAGTTTTAAGATATTCTGAATATGAGTCCCTTGTAAGATAAAGATGTGCCAATATTTTTTCTCTGCTGGCTTCTCTTGTGCTTCCCTAATGTTGTCCCACAAAGATGTAAATATTTTGATTGAGGCTTGGTTATTACCATTCTGTTCCACACTTGCTTGGTGTGGATTCTAATCAGTAACCACCTAAACTTTGGCCACCGAGTATCCACGTGTGTTTTACCTCTAGAGTCTTTCTTGCTTTCTGTCTTACATATAGGTCTATGAGTCTCTCTGTGTTACTTGTAAAAACATGGAGCAATGAATGGGGTGAAATTATTATTCTTTTTGGTCATATGAATTTCCAATTCCTCCAACAGATTTTCCCTATATGATAATTATTTTACTGAATTTCCTTTGGAACGATATCTTAAAGCTATTTGCCTGTATATTCCTATCCCTTCCCCAGGAGCAGATTTGGTTGTATTTTGGTTTGCAAAACACAACCTTGTCATACTCGTTTTCCTATTTGGAACCAGTCTGTTTTTCCATGTCCAGTTCTTACTGTTGCTTCCTGACCTGCATACAGGTTTCTCAAAAGGTCAGGTGGTCTGGTATTCCCATCTCCTTCTGAATTTTCCACAGTTTATTTTGATCCACACAGTCAAAGGCTTTGGCATAGTCAATAGAACAGGAATAGATGTTTTTCTGGAACTCTCTTGCTTTTTTGATGATCCAGCGGATTATGGCAATTTGATCTCTGATTCCTCTGCCTTCTCTAAAACCAGCTTCAACATCTGGGAGTTTACGGTCCACTTATTGCTGAAGCCTGGCTTGGAGAATTTTGAGCATTACTTTACTAGCATGTGAGATGAATGCAACTGTGTGTTAGTTTGAATATTCTTTGGCATTGTTTGGCATTGCCTTTCATTGGGAATAAGTGAGCATACCTTCATTATTTCTGGGTTTATTAGTAGGTTTCCTCCACTCTTCCCCAGTAGCAATATCGGCTAGCTTCTGACATGGGGGGTGGGGGGGGGCTCATCTTTCAGTGTCGTAACTTTTTGCCTTTTTATACAGTTCATGAAGTTCTCACTGTTAAGAACGCTGGAGTGGCTTGCCACTCCCTCCTCCAGTGATCATGTTTTGGCAGCACTCTCCAGTATGACACGTCTTTCTTGGGTGGCCCTACACGGAGTTACTCATACCTTCACTAAGTTATGCATAACCATTTTCCACACAAGTCTGGAGAAGGGAATGGCAAATGGCAAACCACTTCAGTATTCTCGCATTGAGAACCCCATGAGCAATATGAAAAGGCAAAAAGATGTGACAATGAACAATGAACTCCCTGGGCCAGTAGGTGCCCCATATGCTCCTGGAGAAGAGTGGAGAAACATTTCCAGAAAGAATGAAGAGGCAGAGCCAAAGCAAGACAAGGCTCAGTTGTGGATGTGACTGGTGATGGAAGTAAAGTCTGATGCTGTAAAGAACAGTATTTCATAGGAACCTGGAATGTTAGATCCATGAGTCAATGTAAATGAGAAGTGGTGAAACAGAACATAGCAAGAGTGAACATCAACAATCTAGAGATCAGTGAACTAAGAGGGACCGGATTGGGTGAATTTAATTCAGATGACCGTTAAAGCTACTACTGTGGCCAAGAATCCCTTAGACGATATGTAGCCCTCATAGTCAACAAAAGGGTCCGAAATGCAGTACTTGGATGCAGTCTCAAAAATGACAGAATGATCTCTGTTTGTTTCCAAGGCAAACCATTCAATATCACAGTAATCCAAGTCTCTGCCCCAAACACTAATGCTGAAGAAACTGAAGTTTAACACTTTTATAATGACCTAGAAGACCATCTAGAACTAACACCAAAAAAAGATGTCCTTTCCTTATAGGGGACTGGAATGCTAAAGTAGGCAGTCAAGAGATCCCAGGAGTAACAGGCAAGTTTGACATTAAAGTACAAAATGAAGGAGGGCTGAAGCTAACAGAATTTAGCAAAGAGAATGCACTGGCCGTAGCAAACACACTTTTCCAACAACACAAGAGATGACTTCTACAGAGGACATCACTAGATGGTCAATATGGAATGATACTGGTTATATTCTTTGCCACACAAGGCAGTGATCCATGCAGCAGGCATAGGAAAATAGTCAACCACTGTGGTTCCATTTTCTTTGAACAATTCAAGTGATCAGTCACTAATATCTTATGCTTGGATACCTTTGTATCAGTATAACATGCATTCAAAGTGCGTGTAGCTTACAGTAAGCCCTGGGTGACCAGAGATCTATTCTGTCTTTCCTGTCACTCCACTAGCTTTTCAGGTGGACACAGCCTTCCACATCCCCAGAAACCTACCAAAGGTTTCCAGAGTGTTCCAGGTCTACCTCATCTTTCCCATCTCCCTGAAACATTTTTTCACGGTCTCTTGGCTGGTCAGCTGCATGATCATTTTGGGTACCCATACTGTTTCTTTCTTCCCTTCAGTTGGCACCAATCAATGAATATTCTTTTGAAAACATCCCTGATGAGGAAAATTTATGCAGAACTGCAGGTTACTCAGCACCTGTGTCAGCAGCAAGGCCACTGCTTCTGGGGGTGGAGCTGAACTTAGCAGTCCCAAGTTGGACACAACAGACCCTGTTCTTTGTAACCACCATCAGTGCTGTTTCTTGAGTAAATACTGTTCACTTTTGTTGTAAATGGATCCATGCCCAATCAGTAAATGGCTTCTGACTCTTTGTGACCTCGTGGACTGGAGCCCACTGGGCTTCTATTTCCATGAGATTCTCAGGCAGGAATACTGGATTGGGTTGCCATTTCCTCCTCCAGGGGATTTTCCTGACCCAGGGGCCAAAACTACATCTTTTACATCTCCTACGTTGACAAGCAGGTTTTTTTTTTTGTTTTAACCACTGTACCACCTCGGAAGGCCATGTAACACTGTGTTCTGCTAAATCCTTACCACTACCAGCTTCCTTCATGACTCCGCTGGTAAAGTATCTGCCTGCAATGTGGGAGACCTGGGTTTGATCCCCTGGAGAAGGGAAATGTCTACCCGTTCCAGTATTCTGGTCTGGAGAATTCCACGTACTGTATAGTTCATGGGGTCACAAAAATTGGACACGAGTGAGCGACTTTCACTTCACTTCACTTCACTTCACTTTACTTCACCAGATGAACCACACAGATAAACACTGCTTAGCTGCATAATTGAGTTGCTTTCAGATGCCAGTCAGGACAGAACATATTCCATTTTGAAGTCGTCTGACTGACCAGTCCCATCTCTCACATGCCATCTGGTGGGAACCTTACATCACTTTATAAAGCTACCAAATGTGGCTTATTCTCTCTTTTCACGGTAACACTTGCAGGATTCACACCATTGTGTCCTAAACGGAGTTATTTCCTCCATCATTGTATACTTGGTTTTCTGCATGGTTGGATTTACATGTTTTGTGCATTTTCAAATATGGCACATTTCCTTGCTGACACATATGTACACCAATCAGTTTATTGAATAATTTAAGAATTCAGTAACATCAGCAAGAGCAGAGGAGATTCATTGTTGGAAAGTCTTGGGTCGAGGGTCATGATATCCTGGGAGATAAGAAATGATGATTTCAAGGAAAAGGTCTGTTATCTTCGTATGGATGATTGGGACACAGTGGTGCTTCAATGTTGCTCGTATTCTTACTTGTTTTTTTTTTTTTTTCTTTAAACAAGAACAAAAGTAAAATGTTGTTGAACTGATTAGGATTAATATGATATTGGCCAGAGCAGGAAAGGAAAAATAGCAGTGGTTACTGATGGAAGCTGTGGAGAAATTTCCTTACAAGACCTATTTCACAGAAGTCCCTATGTGTGCATATGCCCCTGTGGGTTTGCATAGAATTACCACCTGGTGAAACTAGTGGTGAGCAGTCGTGTTATGTTGAGAGACACTAACCTACATATGCACATGTCCAAGATGTATAGCACATGTCCAAGATAACATAGCATGTAACTTGTGCCACTTATATCATCTGTAATCTTATTTATCATCATAAAGGTGTTGTGGCTGCAAGGTCCTGCATTCACAGTGGGATTCCCCAGGGATCATCATATTTCCCAGCTCAGGGTTTCACACAGTCTTCTCATTTGACCTCAAAGCATCCCACTGTGGACTGTAGACCAATGTGAGTGTTTGAACGTTTAAATCCAAAGACTGAAGGAAGCCCGAGACTTTGTCACATGGCGAGGTACATGTTTTGCTATCCCAGTCTTTTTTAAAAATTAATTTATATTGAAATGTAGTTGATTTACAATGTCGTGTTCATTTCCGGTCTACGGCAACGTGGTTCATTTATGCATTTCTTGTTCAGTGGCTAAGTCACATCCCTCTCTTTTTTGTCGCTATGGACTGTAGACTGCTCGGCTACTCTGTCCGTGGGTTTTCCCATGGAACAATATTGGAGTGGGTTGCCATTTCCTCCTCCAGGGTATCTTTATGACCCAGAGATCAAACTCACATCTCCTGCATTGGAAAGCAGATTCTTTATCATTGAGCCACCAGGGAAGCCCTCAGTTATACATCTGTGTAGCTAAATATATACCTTTTAAGAATCTTTTCATTTATAGGTTATTACAAGACAAGTAGATTTCTGTGTTATATAGTAAGTCCTGTTATTTATTTTATGTGAAGTTGTGTGTATCTGTTAATCTCAAACTCCTAATTTACCCCTCCCCAGAATTTTCTCCTTGGTAATGATAAATTTGTTTCCTGTGTCTGTGAGTCTGTTTCTGCTTTATAAATAGTTCATTTGCATCCCATTTTACGTTTCCCCTGTAAGTGATGTCGTAGGATATTTGCTTTTCTCTTTCTGACTTACCTCACTTAGTATGATCATCTGTAGGCCCAACCGTCTTGCTGTACATGGAGTTATTTATTCTTTGTCCTAGTTAATAGTTCATTGTGTATATACTGCATTCTTAACGCAGTACGCGACAGAAGAAAAGTCTTCAGTTACAAAGAAAACTCAGTATTGTATGTGTCATTATTCTCCTCACCCACTGGAGGTTTTCAGTTATTATTTAAGACAGTTGTCTGTGAAAGACAGTGGATGAGGGGAAAAATGACCATTGACATGCCCCTATTTCAAAGGATTGTTTTATAGCAGCCTTTGTAAAAGATGGCTGTGCGAATAGGAAATTTGAATCAAGTGTCCTTGTGATGCGTTTTCATTTCTGATACCTGTTGTCCTCTGGGGTGTTACCTGTTTTGGTGGCATCGTGTATATTTTCTTTTGGAACCCCCCCGCCTTTCATTGTTCAGTTCCTCATACGCCTGAATTTCTTCTGGAGTGAAACGGACTCCTTGGGCTGGATTTCATAGCAGACAGGGTAGGAGAGGTGTGCATTAGAATCCTTTATAGGTTATGGAGAGCCACCTGGCTCATTCCTGTAGTGTCCGGTAAGTCTCACCAGAACCACTGCCCTCCACCATCACGTAAACACGGCTCACCAGGTCATTCAGTACAGCGGTGCCTAAGTTTCACGCACGTCTTCAGATCGGTCCATGGGGTACAGTCCACATAGTTCATATTTTCTCATGTTCTAGTTCTTGCAACTACTGAGAGAACTACAGACCATTCACCTATGAGCTTAAGCATCTCCGAGTCAGATGTAGGCACTCATGGTATGTTGGAGAAGGTCATGGTCGGTCCTGAGACTCAGAAATCCTCCCAACTCTAACTCTTCCTGTCCAACTTGTCTAATTAGGAAGTGAAAGTTTCTCAGTTGTTTCTCTTTGTGACCCCATGGCCTGTAGCCTGCCAGGTTCTTCTGTCCCTGGAATTCTTCAGGCCAGAATACTGGAGTGGTTTGCCATTTCCTGCTCAAGGGAATCTTTATAACTCTGGGATCAAACCTGGTCTCCTGAATTTCAGGAGGATTCTTTACCATCAGCCACCAGGGAAGGCCAAGAATACTGGAGCGGGTAGGCTATCCCTTGTCTAGGGGTATTCCCAACTCAGGACTCGAACTGGGGTCTCCTGCATTGCAGGCAGATTCTTTACCACTGTAATTCTTCCTGTGGCTTCATGAACCCCAGACACATGAGATGGTTAGATAGCATCACCGAATCAATGGACATATTTTGAGCAAACTCTTGGAGACCGTGAAGGACAGAGGATCCTGGTGTGCTGGAGTCCATGGAGTCGCAATGAGTCAGGCAGGACTTAGCAACTGAAAAAAAAAAAAAATTCAAATGATTGGGGAAAAACGATGTACCCCAGGCACATTAATCCCATTACACATGCTATTGAGGGGAAAATACATACTTTTTCATTCTCAGAGAGCAGACAGAATCCCTACCATCCACCAATGTGGATATAATATCAGAAAAGTTAAAGCTACCTGTCAGTGACCCTGTGGGGCTGGCCAGATGCACAATGATTAACATGCCTGACTACATGACTCTGAAGGATCAGTAGGAACCAGTGGTTATTTTCAGAGCATTGGGTTCAGGTGTCAGGCATCCTTAAAGTGATTGTGACAAAAATAGAGTGTATGTGGTATAGATGAATGCAGTCAAGGATGGAACCTGTGCATCTGTTAAACTCAAATTTAAACCTTGGTTCACTTTGGTGTCAGAACTCGGCAACGCCAATATGTGGTATTTGGCAAGAATCCCATGGACCATCTTGGAATATTTCATTGTACCTCAATGATAAGTGTATCTGATTAAAAAAGAATCTTATAGAACCCCCTGTGGATACATTTGTTCAGTTTCCTATTAGACAACATTTCCGCCACCCTGACTCATGTGACCATAAAGTCTGAATTCTCCCGCTTGAACGTGTGTCTGCTGTAGTGTGCTTAATATAATATAAGCTGGGTATGCACCTCTGTTCTTAATAAAAAAAATATTGAGAATATGAACATGACTAAGTTGTACAGAATAAGCTACAGCATGTACCGAGGCATGAATCACTTTTGTGGTCTTCACTCCGTCAAAGTTTTCAGCATAGAGTACCAACGTGTTGTCTGATACAGGAATCGGTTCAGAAAAGTTTTTATACGTGTCTGTGACAAAAAAAAAAAATTGAAACCTCAATACAATTAACTTTTTTCCTTTTCAGTTGGACATGTCTTGTTCTCCACAGGCTATCTTCAATCATCCCTCATATGGCTAACTCTGTCTCAATGACATTTCTAGGGGCTGTGTGGCTGGAATGAGTTAAGACAGCTAGTGAACTAGGAACGGTTTTCCCACAAACCCCTCTTCTTAAGATAGCAAAGACTTCCGTTCTTCTAGACTCAACAGTCAGTGAATGATAGCAATGTTGTTTATTGCAGCAAGTATAGTAGGTGGTGGAACTCAGCTGTCTCATACCAGCTCACAAGAGCTGGCTGTTAAATTTTCAGGGAAGTTGTGACTGAATTTGCAAGCACAGTGGTGATTAAAAAGTAATTCTATAAATTTAATAAATCATATTAAAAGTTATAGAAAAATCAAAGTCATTAACTAGTACGAGAGGTGATAAAAGAGGTATAAGTGAAGATATTACAAAATGTTGGACATATGTACTTGAAATGATTCTTAGTTCCTGTGGCTACGTGCCTACAGTGGAAATTATAAACGGCACTTCAGGTGAAGATTAGAAAACTGTTGTGCATTTTTCCTGTGAAAATCAAATATGTAGACATTTGATCACTTATTATACTATTAAGTGATGACACTGTTAAATATTGGATTAGAGAATTATTTCCCATACTTTATACCATAGAGATAGAACTCTGAAACAGTGTTCCTTTCACTTTCAAATTATGCAAAAATTAGTTTCAAACTTTTGGTCACTTTTACTTGTTTTTCATACTTTTTTGTGAGATTTGAATTAGTTTCTACCTCTTAAATACATACATGAAGAACTTTTAATATTTAAAGAATTTCTCTAGTTAAAGCAAATTTGATCATGAAGGTCAAACAAAGGGTCAGATAAATATTTGGGTCAGTTAGTGTTGCAGAGAATCTGCCTGCCAGTGCATTAAGTGGGAGGAGGAAATGGAAACCCTCTTCCATCTTCTTGCCTGGAAAATCCCATGGACAGAGGATCCTAGTGGGCTACAATCCATGCAGTCACAAAGAGTCAGAGATGGCAGAGTAACTGACGTGCTTGAGAAGATGCATGGATCAGACACTCTGAAATACTCACATCCTACAACATAAACACCCCTGTCTCTCTTTGCAACTACACTGAGTAACATGCCTCTCTCATAACACCTGGACAACAAAGATATTCATTCCTCACCATTCCTTACCAATCTGTTCCCCAGCGCTTGAGGACACCTTTCCATCAATAGCGTCCACACACCCAACTTCACAGGCGTGATGCACACATTTCAGTGGACATTGAAGGCAGGACCCCATCTAGGAAGACAGCAGTCTCCTTGTTGTCATTTTAGGCAGATTGTACTTACTTGACATACAAAGTAATGTAGAATTGTTCTCAGATTTTTTTTTTTCATTTATTTTTATTAGTTGGAGGCTAATTACTTTACAGTATTATAGTGGTTTTTGTCATACATGGACATTAATCAGCCATGGATTTAGTTACATGTGCTTCCCATCCTGAACCCCCCCTCACACCTCCCTCCCCATCCCATCCCTCTGGGTCTTCCCAGTGCACCAGCCCCGAGCACTTGTCTCATGCATCCAACCTGAGCTGGCAATCTGTTTCACACTTGGTAATATACATGTTTTGATGCTGTTCTCTCAGATCATCCCACCCTCACCTTCTCCCACAGAGTCCAAAAGTCTGTTCTGTACGTCTGTGTCTCTTTTTCTGTCTTGCATATAGGGTTATTGTTACTATCTTTCAAAATTCCATATATATGTGTTAGTATACTGTATTGGTGTGTATCTTTCTGAGAAAAGGGAACCCTCTCACGCTGTTGGTGGGAATACAAACTAGTACAGCCACGATGGAGAACAGTGTGGAGATTCCTTAAAAAACTGGAAAGAGAACTGCCATACGACCCAGCAATCCCACTGCTGGGCATACACACCGAGGAAACCAGAACTGAAAGAGACACGTGCACCCCAATGTTCATCACGGCACTGCTTACCACAGCCAGGGCATGGACGCAACCTCGATGCCCATGAGCAGATGAATGGATGAGGAATCGGTGGTGCATAGACACCATGGAATATTGTTCTCGGACGTTAACACACTGAAGCCGAAGTATGTACCCCGTCAGGAGGCCTCCTTCCTCAGTCGTCTTGTTATCCACAGCCGTGTAAATGGTGCGCCAGTCTCCGGTAATCTAACAAGGAAGGTTTCCAGAAACGTCACGCAGTTTCTCTACTTGTTTGTCTTCAACACACAGAGCAATCCTTGCTTCTGCATTTACTTCAAAAAAAAAAAAAAACAAAAAAACAAAACAAATTCAATCTTATCAGGTGAAGAGGGTTCTACCCTTCACCTTGCCGAACAACATGAAATGAAATAGTGAGGTCCCATTTGTTTATTTTTGCTTTTGTTTCTAAAATTCTGGGAGGTGGGTCATAGAGGATCCCGCTGTGATTTATGTCGGAGAGTGTTTTGCCTATGTTCTCCTCTAGGAGTTTTATAGTTTCTGGTCTTACATTTAGATCTTTAATCCATTTTGAGTTTATTTTTGTGGATGGTGTTAGAAAGTGTTCTAGTTTCATTCTTTTCCAGGTGGTTGACCAGTTTTCCCAGCACCACTTGTTAAAGAGGTTGTCTTTTTTCCATTGTATATCCTTGCCTCCTTTGTCGAGGATAAGGTGACCATAGGTTCGTGGATTTATCTCTTGGCTTTCTATTCTGTTCCATTGATCTATATTTCTGTCTTTGTGCCAGTACCAAACTGTCTTGATGACTGTGGCTTTGTAGTATAGTCTGAAGTCAGGCAGGTTGATTCCTCCCGTTCCATTCTTCTTTCTCAAGGTTACTTTGGCTACTCGAGGTTTTTTGTATTTCCATACAAATTGTGAAATTATTTGTCATAGTTCTGTGAAAAATACCGTTGGTAGTTTGATAGGGATTGCATTGAATCTATAGATTGCTTTGGGTAGTATAGCCATTTTGACAATATTGATTCGTCCAATCCATGAACACGGTATATTTCTCCATTTTTTTGTGTCCTCTTTGATTTTTAAAAGCTTTTGCACAACAAAGGAAACTATAAGGAAGGTGAAAAGACAGCCCTCAGATTGGGAGAAAATAATAGCAAACGAAGCAACAGACAAAGGATTAATCTCAAAAATATACAAGCAACTCCTCCAGCTCAACTCCAGAAAAATAAATGACCCAATCAAAAAATGGGCCAAAGAACTAAACAGACATTTCTCCAAGGAAGACATACAGATGGCACAAAAACACATGAAAAGATGCTCAACATCACTCATTATCAGAGAAATGCAAATCAAAACCACAATGAGGTACCATTACACGCCAGTCAGCATGGCTGCTATCCAAAAGTCTACAAGCAATAAATGTTGGAGAGGGTGTGGAGAAAAGGGAACCCTCTTACACTGTTGGTGGGAATGCAAATTAGTACAGCCACTATGGAAAACAGTGTGGAGATTTCTTAAAAAGCTGGAAATAGAACTGCCATATGACCCAGCAATCCCACTTCTGGGCATACACACCGAGGAAACCAGATCTGAAAGAGACACGTGCACCCCAATGTTCATCGCAGCACTGTTTATAATAGCCAGGACATGGAAGCAACCTAGATGCCCATCAGCAGACGAATGGATGAGGAAGCTGTGGTACATATCCACCATGGAATATTACTCAGCCATTAAAAAGAATTCATTTGAATCAGTTCTAATGAGATGGATGAAACTGGAGCCCATTATACAGAGTGAAGTAAGCCAGAAAGATAAAGACCATTACAGTATACTAACACATATATATGGTATTTAGAAAGATGGTAACGATAACCCTATATGCAAAACAGAAAAAGAGACTCAGATGTATAGAACAGACTTGTGGACTCTGTGGGAGGAGGCGAGGGTGGGATGTTTCAAGAGAACAGCATCGAAACATGTATATTATCTAGGGTGAAACGGATCGCCAGCCCAGGTTGGGTGCATGAGACAAGTGCTCGGACTTGGTGCACTGGGAAGACCCAGAGGGATAGGGCAGAGAGGGAGGTGGGAGGGGGGACCGGGATGGGGAATACATGTAAATCCATGGCTAATTCATTTCAATGTATGACAAAAACCACTGCAATGATGTAAAGTAATTAGCCTCCAACTAATAAAAATAAATGAAAAAAAAAAACTGCAACTGTTTCACTTAGAATTTTAAAAACTTTACTAGTGTTCTGTCTCTATGGGCACACTTCTTTTAACCTCCGGTTAGGTTCTTTTTCAGACACACACTGGGTCTTTGCTGCTGGCTCAGCTTTTCTCTACTTGAGGTTTGAGAGCTTCTCAGTTTGGTGGCTCACTTGTTGTGGCTTGCAAACTCTAGAGCGCAGGCTCAGTAGTTGTGGTTCGTGGGTTTAGTTGCCCCTTGGCACATGTGATCTTCCTGGATCAGGGGTTCAATGTGTGTTCCCTGCATTGGCAGGTGGCTTCTACACCACTGGAAACCTAGGGAAATCTCTCTGCTCAGTTTTCTTTTCTTTTTTAATTCTAATTTTCATTTTAAAGGCTGGCTTCCCAGGGGTCAGACCTAAGTGAGCATAGCTTCATTGTTTCTAGGGTATTAGTAGTGCTCCTCCACTCTTCCCCAGTAGCATATTGGACACCCTCCCAAACTGGAGGGGGTGTTGTCTTAGCTTGCAATGCCATATATTTTAGCCTTTTTATACAGTTCTTGGAGTTCTCATGACAAGAATAATGGAGTGGTTTCCCACTCCTTCCTCCGGTGGATCACATTCTGTCAAGACTCTCCACTATGCTCATGTATGCGTGGCCCTACATGAAATGGCTCATAGCTTCACTGAGTTATGCAAGCCCCCTCACCACCAAGGCAGTGATCCAAGAAGGGGGGAATAGCTTATTCTTCATCCACTACTGGTCCGTTCTCTTAGAACAATTCAAGTGATCAGGCTCCAATACCTTGCTCTTGGAGTCCTTCAGATGCATGAAACAGACATTCAAAGTGTGTGCAGTTCACAGTGAGCCCTGGGTGAGCAGGGCTCTGTTCTGTCTTTCCTGTCACTCCTGCAGCATTTCAGGTGCACACAGCCTTCCCCATCCCCGGGAGTCTACCCAAGGTCTCCAGAGTGTTCTAGGACTTCCTCGTCTTTCCCATCTCCCTTAGCCACTTTTCTAGGTCCCTCGTCTGGTCCAGGGGCCTGACCATTGTGGGTATCCACAGTGCCCCTTTTTTCCCATCAGTAGGCACCAATGAATGACTGTTATTTTCAAACACCCCTTGTGAGGGACATTTCTACAGAGCTGCAGATGACTCAGTACCTGCATCAGCAGAAAGGCCACTGCTTTCAGGGCTGGGGCTGGGCAATAGCAGCCCTGAGTCAGACACCAGAGACCTGGTACTCTGTCACGACCATGAGTGCTCTTTCTTGAGTCAGTTCTGTTCATTTTGTTGTATGTGTCTGCGTGCTCACTTGAGAAATCATGTCTGACTCTTTGCCACCTCAAGGACTGTATAGCTCACCAGACTCTTCTGTTCATGGGATTCTTCAGGAAAGATGCCTGGACTGGGTTTCCAATTCCTCTTCCAGGACATCTTCTTGACCCAGGGATCAAAACTGCATCTCTTGCATCTCCTGCTTTGTAGGTGTTTTTTTTTTTTTTTTTTTTTTTGACCAGTTCTTCCCTGGAAGCCCATGTAAGACTGCATTCTGCAAAATCCTTACCACGCCCTGCAACCCCACAGCAGATGAATGCTGCTTTACCCCATAATTGAATGAATTTTAGCTGCTACTTAGGACAGCTCCATTCTATTTGAAGTTGTCTGACTAACAAATCCCATCTCTCTTGTGACATCTGGTGGGCACTTTATACGACCCTATAAAACTATCACCTGTGGTTTATTCCTTCTTTTCGACAAGATCCTTGCAGGATTCATACCATGCATCCTAAACAGAGTTCTCCTACTTTTTTGTCACCAGATTTTCTGAACAGTTGAATTTACATGTTTAGTGTGTTTGCAAATATAGCACGTTTGTTCACTACACATACATGCATTAATCAATTTATTGATCAGTTTAGATTCCAGTAACATCAGCAAGGGCAGAGGAGGTTCATAGGGAAAGCCATGTGTCCAGGATCATGACTTCCTGGGAGAGAAGAAATGAGGATTTCAAGGAAAATATCTTTTATCTTCATCCGGCTGATTGTAACACATTAGTGCTGTGATGCTACACGTGTTCTTTTCCGTTCAATTCTATAAAGAGAAAAAAAGTGTAAAACGTAGTTGAGCTGGTTAGCATTAACATAATGTTGGTCAGAGAATGAGACAGAAAATAGATGCAGTTGAGGTTGAAAGCAGTGGAGAGATTTCCCTGCAAGACCCAATTTGCAGAAGTCCCCTGTGTGTGTGTGTTCATAGGGGGTTGCATAGAACTACCACCCAGTGAAAGTATTTGTGAGCAGTCGTGGATCAGCTGGTATGTTGAGAGTTGCTGAGTTGCATCTCCAGAGCTCCCTGGTGTAGGAGATGACTGTGTAACCTGTTCCTCCTACTTGTCCTATGAATCTTATTTTTCATCATGAAGGTGTTGTGGCTGTAAGATCATTCATTCGCATTGGTATTCACCAGGGATCATCGTATTTCACAGCTCAGGGCTTCACACATTCTCCTCTTTGGTCCTCAAAGCAACTCACTGTGGAAATTAGACCAGTGTGATTGTTTAGATATTTAAATCCTAACACATATGGAATCCCTGACCACATGGCCAGGTGAAGAGCTTTGTTTTCCTATTTCTTTTTAAAATTAATTTTTGTTGAAATGTAGTTGATGTTCAATGTTGTGTTAGTGTCAAGTGTATAGCAACATGAAGGTTTGTGTATTGTTGTTGTTTAGATGCCACGTCCTGTCCCAACTTTTGTGTTCCTATGGACTTTAGCCTGCCAGACTCCTGTGTCCGTGGGATTTCCCAGGCAAGAATACTGGAGTGGGTTGCCAATTCCACCTCCTGGGGAGCTTCCCAACCCAGGGATCAAACCCTGATTTCCTGCACTGGCAGGTGGGTTCATTACCTCTTAGCCACCAGGAAGACCTCAGATAGACATGCATGTATATACAAGCCAGGAGTGTGTATCTCTTAATGCCAAGCTCCCCATATAGCCCACTCCCCATGTTCTCTTTAGGAACCATCAAGTATTTTTGGACTGTGAGCCTGTTTCTATTTTGTAAATAGTCCATTTGTGCCATATTTTTTCATTTCACGTGGAAGTGACATCAAACTTGTCTTTCTCTTTCTTACTTCCCTTAGCATGATCATCTCTAGATCTGCCCATGTTCCTGCAAATGGCATTATTTCATTCTTTTACATAGTTGGGTAATATAGTCCCTTGTGTATATATGCCATGATTAAAGTGGTATGCCCCAGAAAAATGTCTTCACCTTAGAAGAAAATTCAGTGTTCTATATGTCATTATTCTACTCACCCAGAAGAGGCTGTCAGATATTACTGAGGACAGTCGTCTGTGAAAGAGAATGAAAAAGTGGAAAAATAATCATTCACATGCCTCTGTTTCAAAGGATGATTTCATAACAGCCTTTGTAAAAGATGACTATGCAAATAGGAAATCTGAATCGAGTATTCTCATGATGTGGTTTCATTTCGGATCCCTGTTGTCCTCTTAGCTTTACCTGTTTCAGTGAGATCTTCTGTATTTTCAGTTGGAATCCCTCTTTCTTTGTTCAGTTCCTCATACTGCTGAATTTCTTCTTGAGTGACACCATCTCCTTTGGCTGGGTTTAATAACAAAGAGGGCAGAAGAGGTGTGCGTTAGAATCCTTGGTAGCTTATAGAGTCTCCCCAGCTCCTATGTGTAATGTCCAGTCAGTCTCATCAACACCATTGTCCTCTTCCATGCCTTAAAGCCCGCTCACCAGAAAATTTTCTACAGAGATGCCTGAGTGTTCACATCACGTCTTCAGATGTTCAGGGGATAGAGTCCACATAGTTAACATTTTATCTCATTCAAGCTCCACCAAAGCTTCCACAGAAGCTCCACCGACCCCCATGGAGGATATAATATCAGAACTGACAAATAGTTGTGTTACATGCACCTTGCGGTTGGCTGGTTATCAGAAAGATTACATGACTGAACAGGCTGCTTCTGAAGGATTCTATATGATCTGGGGATGATTATAGAGGGTTGGGTTCAGGTTTCAGGGATTCATTTAATGATTGTGGCAAAAAAAGAAAGCATTTTTATTCAGGAGGAATCAGTCATGGCCAGGACCTACGAGTGTCTGAACTCAAAGTTCCTTCCTTGGTTCACTTTGGTGTCCAAACCCAGCGACTCCAATATATGATATTTATCTAGAAGCCCACAGAGCATCCTGGAATATTTCATTGCACCTCCTGGGAGAGTGTATCTAATTTTTTTAAAAATGTCATCTGATATAATCCCCAGTGGATGCATTTCTTCAGTTTTCTAGTGGACAACCTTTCCACAGCCCTGGATCATGGCACATGTAGTCTGAATTCTCCCATATGATCTCAAGTCTACTCTAGTGTGCTTAATAAAATATAAGTTGGCCATGTACTTCTCCTTAAATGTGATAATGATAATATGAACACTGTTCATTTGCTCAGAATAAGCTTCAGTAATGTACCGAGAAGTTGAGTCACTTATGTAGTCTTCACACCATCAGAGTTTTCACCGTAGATTGCTAATGTGCTGTCTGATATAGGAAGCAGTTCGAAATAATTTGCACCCATATCTGTGACAGGAAAAAAGAAATTCAAATCTCAATGCAATTAATTTCTCTTCATTTGTACATGTCATGTTCTTCATATGCTGTCATCAGTCTTCATTGCGATGGTGGTCTCTATTTCCCTGGCATTTCTAGTGGTCTGTGGTTAGAACCTGTTGAAACAGCTAGTGAATTTGGAAAACTTTCTCCACACACCCCTCAGCTTAAGACAGTAAACACTTGCAGTCTTCTAGACCAAACAGTCTGTGAACAATAGCAAAGCTGATGATTGCAACTAGTAGGTGTTGGTCCTCAATCATCTCATATGAGCTCACAAGAGCTAATTGTCAAAGTTTCAGGAGTGTTTTGACCAAATTCATAAGTACAGTCATGATTACAAAGATATTCTTTAAATTTCAGGAAATCATGTGAAAATAATGCTTAATAGATAAACCAAGGTTACCTTCTGGAACAGAGGTAATCAGAGAGGTAGAAATGAAGGTATTGCCAGATGTTAGAGATATATACTCTGAAATGTTTCCTAATTACATCCTGTGTCCAATGTCCACAGATGAAATATAAAAATATGCCTCTGACCAAGATTAGAATGTTTCATTGTATATTTTTCCCTTGAAATCAAATAGGTGCTTTTCATTTTCACATGACAGTATTGGTATTTGAGATTTTTTTTTAAGTTTGAAGCTATAGAGATCGAGGTCTGAGCCAGTGTCCCCTTTGATTTCAAATTAAGTAAAATTAGTGTGAAATTTTTCCTGTCATTTTAACTGTTCTCATACTTATCTGTGAGATTTAATGAATCAGGTTCTACTTCTTCAACATGCTAGAAAATAACTTTTCATGTTGAAAGGATTCTTTTTGTCAAAGAAAATTTGCTCTTGAGAGTTAAATAAGGGATTTCTCAGGTTGCTCGGCAATAAAGAATCCGCTTGGCATTGCTGGAGATGCAGGAGAGTTGGGCTCGATCCCTGGATCAGGAAGATCACCTGGAGCAGGAAATGACAACCCATCCTAGTTGTCTTGCCTGCAGCATCCCAAGTACAGAGTAGCCTGGCGGGCCAGAGTCCATGGGGTCGCAAGAGTCAGACATAGCTGAACATCTAACATGCTTGGGAAGACGCATACATCAGTAGTGCTTGCATACTCACATCCTGCATGATAAACGTCCCCTTTTTTCTGTGCAACTACATTGATTAATGTGCATTTCCCTTGAAACCTGAAAAACAGACGAGATGTTCCTTTGTCATTATCTGTACCCCATAGGTTGAGAGCACCCTTCCATTGATAGAGTTCACACACCCAATATCACACCTTTGACTCACACCGTTCCCTGCACTTTGGAGACTGGACCCCATGTCATAAGTCAGAAGTCTCATTTTTTTCGGTTTAAGCAGGTTGTGCTTACTTGGCATAAAATTTAATGGATAGTTAGGAACAGCGGTCACTGCATTCAAACTGATGGACGTATGCCCTCAGGAGGCCTCCTTCCTCAATTTTCTCCTTGTTATCTGCAGCCGTGAGAATGCTGCGCCAGTCTCCTGTAATCTAAGAAGGAAAGTCTCCATAAACATCATTCAGTGTTTTCACTGGATTCTCACCAATACCCAACTCAATCATTGCCTCTTCATTTACCTCAGAAGAGAAGAAAATTCAATCTTATTAGACAAAGTAGGATTCTACCTCCTGCCTTGCAGAATAACATGACATGAAACAATCATTCATATTTGAACAGAACGCATAGAGTTTGGGTTTCTTAAAATAGCTAAAAGAGGAACATTAAACACCATAGTAGTTCATTCGTCCGTAAGTATATGGTAATAGCTTTTTTCTTTTTTTTCACATAGAGACAAATACATTGAAAAAAAATGCAAAGAGCAGAAATACAGAGGGTTGTATTACGCTCATGCAAATAGGTGGAGCATGGCATATCTATACAATCTGATCATACATAAAAAACAAGACTGTCTCCCTCTCTCACACACACACACTCACAGACCAAGACCTTCCTTCAGATCAGCTGAAGTTGGGTACCTGTGAGGGTTCTAACTCAGTTGGAGGTTCCTGGGCAGCACAGACCAGACCCAGGAGAGTCAGGAACACAGTCTTCATCTTGTGACTCTTGTGGTTCTTCTACAGAAACTGAAGGTGCCCCAGGTGTTGGAGAGGTTGTGAATTTGTCCCTCTTCTTATAGGATGGTTCTCTTGGCAGAATACATAATGATCAAACAGTGGTAAATCACAAGATCTTGGTTACTTAGATGTTATCTTCTGATATCCTGGTTGACTGGTGAGTCGGTTTTATTTATTTATTTATTTTTCTGTAATCTGTGGTTTTTACAAAGAGATTCATTTTAAGGGAAGTTTAGTTAGATATGGACAATTGCCTTCTGATTAAATGACAAATTAGAGAACGTACGAGGTATTTCAAAGACACTGATACTTTTATTCTTTTATTTCTTCAGATTCCAAAATGGGACAAACAGTCCAAGACTCATAGCCCTAAACCCTCATGTTATTTATTAGCATTTGAAGGTCAGTTTAAGCTTATGTCCTAAAACTAAAGACAGTGTAAACTGATTTAAAAGATCAATATGTGGCTTCTTTACCAGGAGTTGATTGTCAAGACATCCCTCAGAGGAGTCTACATTTTTTGTTTTGAAATGGAGATATAGTTGATGGACCAAATTATATAAGTTAGAGGTGTACCATATAGTGATTCATAATTTTTATATATTCCATTCATAGCTATAAAATATAGGCTTTATTCCCTATGCTGTACCAAATATCTTTATACACTGTTTATTTTATACACAGGAGTTTGTACCTCTTATTGCCTTTCTCTTGCCTTACCTCTGGGCCCCTTCCCACACTTCTAACCACTAGTTAAATATCTGGATAGAGGCCTGGTCACTGTTCCCACTGAAGGCTCCTTCTGGGTGTGTATTCTAATCAGTAACCGCCTAATCTTTGGTCACAGAGTATCCACCTGTGTTTTACTGCCAGAGTCTTTCTTACTTTCGGTCCTACATATAGCTATGTGAGTCTCTCTGTGTTAGTTGTAAAACATTGAGTAATGAATGGGATGAAGTTTTTATGCTGTTTTGGGCATACGGATTTCTAATTTCTCCAGCAACTTATCTGTCAGTTCAGGTCAGCTCCGTTCGGTCGCTCAGTCTTGTCCAACTCTTTGCGACCCCTTGGACTGCAGCCCACCAGGCCTCCCTGTCAATCACCAACTCCCAGAGTCTACTCAAACTCATGTCCACAGCTTTGGTGATGCCATCCAACCATCTCATCCTCTGTTGTCCCCTCCCCCTCCTGCCTTCAGTCTTTATCAGCATCAGGGTCTCTTCAAATGAGTCAATTCTTCCCATCAGTTGGCCAAAATTTTGGAGTTTCAGCTTCAGCATCAGTCTTTCCAGTTACTATTCAGGACTAATCTCCTTTAGGATGGACTGGTTGTATCTCCTTGCAGTCCAAGGGACTCTCAAGAGTCTTTTCCAACAAAACAGTTCAAAAGCATCCATTCTTTAGCATTTGGCTTTCTTTATAGTCCAACTCTTATATCCATTCATGACTACTGGAAAAACCCTAGCCTTGACTAGATGGAACTTGTTGGCAAAGTAATGTCTCTGCTTCTTAATTAGCTGTCTAGGTTGCTCAAAACTTTCCTTCCAAGGAGCAAGCATGTTTTAGTTTCATCACTGAGTCATCATCTGCAGTGATTTTGAACCCCTCCAAAAATAAAGTCTCTCACTGTTTCCATTGTTTCCCCATCTATTTCCCATGAAGTGAAGGGACCAGATGCCATGATCTTAGTCTTCTGAATGTTGAGCTTTAAGCCAACTTTTTCATGCTCCTCTTTCACTTCCATCAAGAGGCTCTTTAGTTCCTTTTCACTTTCTGCCATAAGGGTGGTGTCATCTGTATATCTGAGGTTACTGATATTTCTCCCGGCAACCTTGATTCCAGCTTGTGATTCATCCAGCCCAGCGTTTCTCATTATGTACTCTGCATATAAGTTAAATAAGCAGGGTGACAATAGACAGCCTTGATGTACTCCTTTTCCTATTTGGAACCAGTCTCTTGTTCCATGTCCAGTTCTAACTGTTGCTTCCTGACCTGCATACAGATTTCTCAAGACACATGTCGGGTAGTCTGGTATTCCCATCTCTTTCAGAATTTTCCACAGTTTATTGTGATCCACACAGTCAAAGGCTTGGGCATAGTCAGTAAAGCAGAAGTAGGTGTTTTTCTGGAACTTTCTTGCTTTTTTGATGATCCAACAGATATTGGCAATTTGAACATTGGTTCCTCTCCCATTTTTAAATCCAGCTTCAACAAATGGAAGTTCACAGTTCACATACTCTTGAAGCCTGGCTTGGAGAATTTTGAGCATTACTTTGCTAGTGTGTGAGATGAATGCAATTGTATAGTAGTTTGAACTTTCTTTGGCATTGCCTTTCTTTGGGATTAGAATGAAAACTGACATTTTCCAGTGCTTTGGCCACTGCCAAGTTTTTCAAATTTGCTGGCGTATTGAGTGCATCACTTTCACAGCATCATCTTTTGGGATTTGAAATAGCTTAGCTGGCATACCATCAACTTCACTAGCTTTGTTTATAATTATGGTTCCTTGGGCCGACTTGCGTTTGCATTCCAGAAGGTCTGTCTCTAGGTGAGTGATCACACCATCATGATTATCTGGGTCATGAACTTTTTTTTTTGTATAGTTCTTTTGTGTATTCTTGCCACCTCTTCTTAATATCTTCTGCTTCTTTTAGGTCCATACCATTTCTGTCCTTTCTTGTATCTATCTTTGCATGAAATGTTGCCTTGATATCTCTAATTCTCTTTAAGAGATCTCTAGTCTTTCCCATTCTATTGTCTTCTTCTATTTCTTTGGATTGATCAGCGAGGAAGTCTTTCTTATCTCTTCTTGCTAGTCTTTGGATATTTGCATTCAAATGAATATATCTTTCCTTTTCTCCTTTGCCTAATCAAACTGATCACATGGACCATAGCCTTGTCTAACTCAATGAAACTATGAGCCATGCCATGTAGGGCTACCCAAGATGGTCAGGCATGGTGGAGAGGTCTGACAGTGTGTGGTCCACTGGAGAAGGGAATGGCAAACCCCTTCAGTATTCTTGCCTTGAGAAGCTCTTGAACAGTATGAAAAGGCAAAACTATATGACAATGAAAGATGAACTCCCCATGTTGGTGGGTGCCCAATATGCTACTGGAGAAGAGTGGAGATATAACTCCAGAAAGAACGAAGAGATGGAGCCCAAGCAAAAACAATGCCTGGTTGTGGATATGACTGGTGTTGGAAGTAAAGCCCAATGCTGTAAAGGACAATATTGCATATAAAACTGGAATGTTAGGTCCATGAATCAAGACAGATTGGAAGTGGTCAAACAGGAGATGGCAAGAATGAATATCAACATTAAGAATCAGTGAACTAAAATGGACTGGAATTGGTAATTTAACTCAGATGACCATTATATCTACTACCATGGGCAAGAATCACTTAGAAGAAATGGAGTAGCTCTCATAGCCAACAAAAGAGTCTGAAATGCAGTACTTGGATGCAATCTCAAAACGACAGAATGATCTCTGTTTGTTTGTAAGGCAAAGTATTCAATGTCACAGTAATCCAAGTCTATGCCCTGGCCAGTCTATGAAGAAGCTTAATTTGAACATTTCTGTGAAGACCTACAAGAGCTAACACCCTAAAAAGATGTTTTTTTCACCATAGGGGACTGGAATGCAAAATTACGAAGTCGAGAAATACCTGGAGTAACAGGCCTATTTGGCCTTGGAGATCAAAATCGAGCAGGGCAAATGCTAACAGAGTTTTGACAAGAGAAGACACTAGTCACAGCAAACACCCTCTTCCAACAACACAAGAGAAGACTCTACACATAGACATCACCAGATGGTCAATTCCAAAATCAGATTGATTATATTCTTTGCAGCCAACGATGGAGAAGCTCTGTAAAATCAGCAAAAACAAGACTGGGAGTTCACTGTGGCTTAGATCATGAACTCCTTATTGCAAAATTCAGACTTAAATGGAATAAGTAGGAAAAAAAAAAACACTAGACCATCCAGGTGTGACCTAAAACAAATTCCTTATGTTTATACAGTGGAAGTGAGACTCAGAATTCCTCCCAAGTCTAACTCTTCCTGTCCACATTGTCTGTATCATAGAATTCTGTCTCAGGGGTTTTCCTTGACCTTAATCAATTAAGATGGGTAGATAGCATCACCGACACAATGTACATGAGTTTGAGCAATCTCTGGGAGATAGTGGAGGGTAGAGGAACCTTATGTGCTGGCATCCATGGAGCCATAGTAGTCAGACACAGCTTAGCAACTGAAAGCAATGTTGAAATGAATGGGGGGAAAATGATTTGGAGTTTCCCCCAAGCACATTAATCTCATCGCATATTCTACTCTGAGAATAACCCAGGCTCTGTCATCCTCAGAGACCAGACACAAGCCCCTCCCACCCCAAATGTGCACACAATATCAGAAGGGCTAGAAAGTCATGTTGTTGAACCTTGTGGTTGGCCAGATGGCAGAGTGAGTGACATGCTTGACCACAGTGCATTTGAAGGATTCTATGTGATCCAGTGGTTATTTGCGGAGGTTTGGGTTCAGGTGTCATGTATTATTTTAGCAATTGTGACAAAAAAAATAACCATTTATATTCAAAATGAACGCAGTCATGGCCGGGACCTGTGAGTCTCTGAACCCGAAGTTTAAACCTTGGTTCAATTTGGTGTCCATACCCAGCAACTCCAATATGTGATATTTAGCAAGAAACCCATGAAACATCCTGTAATATTTCATTCCACCCCCTGGGTAAGTGTATCTAGCTTTTAAAAAAGTCATCTGATAGAATCCCCAGTGGATGCATTTCTTCAGTTTTCTAGTAGACAACCTTTCTGCATTCCTGGTTCATGTCACATGATGTCTGAATTCTTCCATGTAGACTCATGTCTTCTGTACTGTAACTAATAAAATAAAATGTCCTTAGTATAAGGACTTATGTCCTTAGTATAAAAATATTGATAATATGAACATAGTTAATTTGCATAGAATAAGCTATAATAATGCACCAAGAAGTTGAGTCACTTTTATGGTCTTCACTCCATCAAAGGTTTCACTGTAGACTGATAACACATTGTCTGATATATGAATCAGTTTGAAAATTTGAACCCATATCTGTGACAGGAAAAAAGAAATTCAGGTCTTGATGTGATTAACTTTTCGGTTAGACATGTTTTAATCTTCACTTGCTATCATCAGTCTTTGCTCCGATGGTGATCTCTATGTCCCTGGCATTTCTAGTGGCGTGTTGTTAAAACCAGTTAAAACAGCTAGTGAACTAGGGAAGCTTTCTCCACACACCGCCTCTTCTTAAGACAGTAAAGACTTCCAGTCTCCTAGACGGAACAATCTGTGAAGGATAGCGAGGTTGCTTATTGCAACTGTACTTGCACATCAGCTATCTCATCCCAGCTAACAAGAGCTGACTGTTAAAGTTTCAGGGATTTTTTGACTGAATTCACAAGTACCGTCATGAATTTAAGGAAATCATGTGAAAATAAAATTAATAGATAAACCAAGGTTACATTCTGGTATAGTGGTAATCAGAGAGACATAAGTGAAGCTATTGCCAAATGTTGGAGATATATTTTCTGAAATGTTTCCTAATTAGGTTCTGTGTCTGCATGTCCACAGATGAAATTAAAAAACATGCCTGGGACCAAGATTAGAATGTTCCACTGTACAGTTTTCCCATGAAAGTCAATTATGTGGGCTTTTCAATGCTTAATGCTACAGTATTGGTATTTGGCATTTGTTTCTAGTATTGTAAACTGTAGAGATCAAGGTCTGTGCCAGTGTCCCTATTACTTTCAAATTATGTAAAACTTAGTGTGAAACTTTTGCTGTTGTTTTAACTATTCTCGTACTTATCTGTGGGATTTAAATGAATCAGATTCTACTTCTTCAACATGCTAAAGAAGAACTTTTCATATTTAAAGGATTTCGTTAAAGAAAATTTGATCTTGATGGTTAAATAAAGGGTTTCTCAGGTGGCTCTGCAATGAAGAATCTGCCTACCCTTGCTGGAGATGCAGGAGACGTGAGTTTAATCCCTGGGTTGGGAAGATCCCCTGGAGTAGGAAATTACACCCCACTCTGGTATTCTTGCCTGCAGAATCCCATGGACAGAGGAGCCTGGCGGGCTAGAGTCCTTGAGGTTGCCGAGTCAGACATAGCTGAGCAACTAACATGCTTGAGAAGACGCACACATTGGCAGAGCTCACATACTCTCATCCTACGTGATAAACATCCCCTTCTTTCTTTGCAAGTGCATTGGGTAACATGCATGTCTCATAGAGCTGAAAAACAGACAGACATTTCTTGGTCACCATCTGTTCCGCGGCGCTTGAGGGCACCCTTCCATCGATAGAGTTTACACACTCAACTTCGCAACCACGACTCACACCGTTCACTGCACATTGGCGACGGATCCCCATATCAGAAGTCAGCAGTCTCATTGTGTTCAGTTTAGGGAGATTGTGCTTGCTTGACATAAAATATAATGGAGAGCTCTTCGCAGCTGTCAGTACATATGCCCTCAGGGGGCCTCCTTCCTCAATCTTCTCCTTGTTATCCCGGGTCATGGAAATGGTGTGCCAGTCTCCTGTAATCTAAGAAGTCTAAGTCTCCATGAACATCACTCAGTCTTTTCACTGGCTTCTCACCAACACCCAACACAATCTTTGCCTCTACATTTACCTCAGGAGAGAAGTAAATTCAATCTTATTAAGCCAAGTAGGATTCTACCACCTGCCTTGCAGAAGAATATGAAATGAAATAATCACTCATATTTGAGCAGAAAGCATAGAATTTGAGTTTCTTCAATTAGCAAAAGTAGCAACATTAAAAACCATGACAGTTCTTAGCTCCCTGAATGATAGCATAGTAACTGGTTATTTTTGCATACAGACAAATAAAATGAAAAATAAAAATACAGAGAGCAGAAAGACAGAGGGTTGTATTATGCTCATGTAGATAGGTGGACCGTGGCATATGTAGACAGTCTGCGCATACAAATAAACAAAGTCATCTCTCTCTAACACACACACACACACACAGAACCAAGACCTTCTCCCAGATCTGATGAATTTGGGTACCTCTGAGGGGTCTAGCTCAGCTTGAGCTTCCTGGGCAGCACAAATCAGACCAAGGAGAACAGTCAGGAAGACAGCCTTCATCTTGTGAGTCTTGTGGTCCTTCTTCTAGAGAAGCTCAGGGTGTGTCCATTGTTGGAGCGTTTGTGAAGGGTGTGTCCGTTGTTGGAGCATTTGTGAATTGGTCCCACTTCTTAAAAGATGGGTCCCTAGCTGGAAAACAATGATCAAACAGTGGTTAATCCCAAGACTTTGATTATGTAGATATCATCTCCTTAAATCCTGGTTGGCAGCTGAGCATTTTTTTTTTTTTTTGCAATCTTTGGTTTTTAAAAAGATATTAATTTTAAGGGATGCTTAGGTAGATCTGGACATTTGCCTTCAGAGTAAATGAGAACTTATAGGATGTATGAGGTGTTTCAAAGACACTGATATTTATTTTCTTTTATATTCTCAGATTCCAAAATGGGACAGACAGTCCAAGACTCATAGCCCCAACTCTCGTGTTATTTGTTTAGCATTGAATAGGTCAGTTTAAGCTTATGTTCTACAACTGAAGATGGTACTGTCCAGTTGATGAAGATTAACATGTGGGTTCTTTACCAGGAATTGTTTGTCAGGGCATCCCTAAGAGGAGTCTGTATTTTCTTTGTTTTGCAGTTGAAGTATAGCTGATGTAAAATATTATAGAAGTTAGCGATGTACCACATAGTGATTCCCAATTTTTGTATACTCCATTTATAGTTACAAAATATAGGCTTTATTCCCTATGTTGTACCATATATCTTTGTATCCTGTTTATTTTATACACATTAGTTTGTACCTCTTACTCCACACCTGTTACCTTACCCCTACCCCTCTTCCCACACTGCTCATCACTACTTTGTTTTCTGTATCTGTGGATTTGCTGCTTTTTTGTTATATCCACTAGTTTATTTTATTTTTTAGATTTCCATGTGATATCATACAGTATTTGTCTTTCTTCGACTTTATTCACTAGGCCTAATGCCATCAAAGGTCATCCATGTTGCTGCAAGTGGCAAAATTTCAACTTTTTTGTGGTTGCATAGTATTACGTGTGTGTGTATGTGTGTATACACTATGACTCCTTTATGTTTAGATTGTTATATTTTAATTTAACAAAGTACTTTCAACAGGAGAAAATTCTTATCTCCTAGCCTACTGAAGTATTCGTCCCAAGTTCATCTCTGCAATTTCATCTTGCCTTATGGATATAACCTAGTCTCACTTCAGTGGGTAAGGTTTCTGCCTTACATGTAGCTCCTGATACTAAGATGCATGTTCTTTCAACCTTCCTCCTGAACTTATCCCTGTGTTAGGGGACCTAAATTAGAGAAAACATGGGCAACGTCTCTCTAAATAATACTCAGTTTGCTCTCAGGACGATATCAGCCCTATTAATTAAAAAAAAAAAAGTAAACGGATGGATAGTGATTAGAGATATAAAAATACAGATATTGAACTGAACCTCTGTAACTGAACTGAACTCTAGAGCTGAAGTGAAAGATGAGCTTTTAAAAGTATTATCTGAGATGCAACAAAAGTTCATATATTTTAGGGGCACAGTTGATAAACTTTGGATGAATAGAGCTGTGATATCTTTTCCTTAATCAGCATGGTGAGCATATCTGTCCAGTTCAAAACTATACTTGGGACGCTTTGGTCGTCCTTCCTCCGTCCCCTTTTAACCTCGTCCCACCCAGTCCTGGGAACGCAGTCTTCAGTTTTCTGACACCAGCATCAGTTATTTGGTGTTCTTCAGAATTTTCCAAGAAATTGAATCTGTGTGTGTGTGTGTCTCTGGCTTCTTTCACTTAGCACATTTATTTTAATAATCATCTGCATTTTTTGTAGACTCTGTTCCCGTTTAGTGCTGCATAGTATTGTCTTGCTTGGGCAAAGTGATATGTGTGTGCTTAGTCACTAAGTGCATCTAACTCTTTTGCACCCCCATGGACTTTAGCCCGCCTAGCTCCTCCGCCCAGGGGGCTTCCCAGGAAAGAATACTGCACTGCCTTGACATTTCCTCCTCCAGGGGAACTCTCCCAACCCAGGGATGGAACCCACACCGCCAGCCTTTGCATCTGTGCCCTTTACCTCTGAGCCCCCAGTGAAAGTGTGGATTTATTCCATTTTTACCCATTCAAATGTTGATGGATACAGATTCATGGACAAGTCTTTGTGATGAACTCAGCCGTCTTATCTCCCAGGTAGACATTTAGGGTTAGAACTACTAGATCTCAGTGCCTTAGGATTTTAGAGTCCTGCCAGCAGTGAATGGAGCTACCTTTGCTCCAGGTTTTTGCCAGTACTTGGTGTGACCAGCTGTTTTCATATTATTGTTTTCATATTTCAGATATTATAATAAGTGCATAATGGCATCCAGTTACAGTTGTAACTTCCATTTCTTGAAGAAATAAAGACATGGGACATCTTACAATGTCTCTACTTCCCATTTGCCTATTTTTTTTTTTTTTTGGTTAAGTGTCTCTGCAAGTCATTTAGTCATTACCCAGTAGGTTATGTGTTTGCTTATTTTAAAGGCTGGAGATTGTTAATGTATTCTGGATACAAGTCCTTTTTTCAGATAGAAGATGTGCAAATATTTTCCCCCTGCCATAGCCTTCTCTTATCCTTCCCTAAGGGTATCCGTGAAGTTTGTAAACATTTCTGTGTTGATCAAGATCAGGTTACTAACGTATTGTTCCCCGTGAGTGAATCTGTTTTGGTGTATTTTCTAATCACTAACCTCTTAGTTTTAGGTCACAGAGCTTTCACCCATGTTTTACCTCTAGAGTACTTCTTGGTCTAGGTCTTACATATAGGTCTATAAATCTCTCTGTGTTAGTTGTAACACATGGAGTGATGAATGAAGTTCTTTTTTTTTTTTTTCTGGCAAATGGATATCCAGTTTTTACAACTTTGCTCCACACATTTATTATTTTCCACTGAATTTCCCTTGTACTTATATACTTTATGCAAAATCCATCTGTGTGTATATCTCTGTCTCTTTTTCCTGGCACAGGTTTCATTTTGTTATGGTTTGTTGTCCCCCATTCTTTATTTGTGTTTGAGACAGAATTAAACTAGACAATTAAAAAATGAGGGTCATATGACTAGCCTTCAACAAGTTCCTGTCATAAGCATTAAGTGTTCATGGTTCACAAACTTGTGAATTTAAGATTGGTCATCCATTTACAGATTGTTACAGTATTATGTTTTTCTACTGATTTTCCCAGGGAGCTATCTAAACAGCAAGGCGTTATGTTTGCTACGTTTTGAATCTAAAACAAATAATCACTGAGTAAATGCTTGAGACTTGCAGAGTCCTCAACATAAGCAGATACCCAGTTTCAAAAACAAAGCTTTATTGACTTAAATGAGTCCTTTGTTATTTTTATTTAGCCGTGCAGTAGTGTCTGACTATTGCAACCCCATTGACTGTAACCTACAACCCACAAGGCTCCTCTGTCCATGGGATTTTCTGAGAAAGCATACTGGAATGGGTTGCTATTCCATTCACCAGGGGATCTTCCTGATCCAGAAATTGAACCTGGGTCTCGGGCATTGCAGGCAGATTCTTTCCTGACTGAACTACAAGGTGTGTGTGTGTGTGTGTGTGTGTGTGTGTGTGTGTGTGTGTGTGTGTGTTTTAAGCTACAATTACCTGAAGAGATCCTGTGATTTAAAGAAAGATGTAATGAACAGTGTGGTGACTATAATTAATAATATATCAAGTATACTTGTCGTTCGCTTAGAACATAGCTTTTAAATGTTTTTATCTCACTCACAACACACACAGGGTAACTTCATGATGAGACAGATGTGTTCCTTCACTTCTTTCTTAATTAAAGTTGCAAGCAGCTTTTACTTTGATTGCACCTTCCTACTCCTTAACTTCTGGAAAACTTTAAGAATACACTGATGCACACTGATTAAGCTCAGTCCTGTTGCTATTGTATTGTTCAGGCCCTCAGTAGTGTCCAACTTTTTGCAACCCCATGGAATGCAATAGCTCAGGCTTTCCCGTCCTTCACCCTCTCCCAGAGTTTGCTCATGTCCATTGAGTTGGTGATGCCATCCAACCATCTCATCCTCTGTCGACCCCTTCACCTCCTGCCCCTAATCCCTCTCAGCATCAGGGTCTTTTCCAATGAGTCGGCTCTTTGCATGCAGTGGCCAAAGTATTGGAGCTTCAGTGTTGGCATCAGTCCTTCCGATGAATATTCAGGATTGATTTCCTTTAGGATTGACTGGCTTGATGTTGCAGTTGCAGGGACTCTCAAGAGTCTTCTCCAACACCACAGTTCAGAAGCATCAATTCTTCAGTGCTCAGCTTTCTTTCTGGTCCAACTCTCACATCCATACTGGAAAAACCATAGCTTTGACTACATAGATGTTTGTCGGAAAAGTAATGTGTCTCCTTTTTAATATACTACCTGCATTTGTCATAGCTCTTCTTTGAAGGAGAAAGTATCTTTTAATTTCATGGCTGTAGTCATCACGCCATAGATCCCTCTCCTCTAGGATCGGATGGATATATTGTCAACTGGGAGAAAGACCTTGAAAATAGTTTTTGAAAATATTTTTTAGTGGCTCATGTTTCCTGTTTCCTGTTTGGTGCCTAACACTTTCATTATTTAAACTGCAGCCATTTCACTTTACATTCTTGAAGCTATTTTAGTGGTCTGTCTCCCTGGTCACATGTTTTATTGTACCTCATTATTATATTTAAGATCATTTGTGTAAACCTTCCTTTCATTCAATAAGAAGTCTGTTTATATTGCAAAAGCTTGGAGTAATGTGTCTTCCATTAGTCTTATGTGCAAAATGGAAGAGGGTTTTATAATTAATACCTGAATTTGTGTCTGACAGCACAGTACTATCTACTTCAGTCAGCAAGACTGCTTTGCCATTTAGTAAGTTTTGATTTTGACTGCATTTCTCCTGTGACCTGCCACCTATCCATACTCAGTTTCCAATTTCATTTTCATGTGGTGCAGATACCTGGGAGCTCAGAGTTACAGAGACTGCAAGGTTCACATGTTCCCGTAGACTTTTCTAGCAAAATTACATGGGGAATAGGAATCCACATAGATACCTAAATGAAATTATTATGATTTATTTATTTATTTACAGTGGCTTGGAGTTGATGTTGAGCAAGGCCATGAAACAAGTTCCTATTGCCAAGTTTTCAAAATGTATTTATGAACTGCCCCCTTTTAGAGCAGAGCAAATGAGAGAAGGATGTTAGAACGAGACATAGGCTCAGAGAATGGAGCTGAGGGCTGAAGTGGCTGAAAATAAATGAGGTGCCCACAGCAGTGGTGGTGAATGGTGACAGAGAAGACAAATTCTATTCTGTCCCAAATAAAGACTAAAAATTATCCTTTTCCTTGCCAGCATGATGTCAGTTCAGTTCAGTTCAGTTGCTCAGTCGTGTCTGACTCTTTGCGACCCCAGGAACCGCACCATGCCAGGCCTCCCTGTCCATTACCAACTCCTGGAGTCCACCCAAACCCATGTCTGTTGAGTTGATGATGCCATCCAACCATCTCATCCTCTGTCAAGCATAATATAGGTGCTTTGAAATATTTCGACTAACTGAGAAATACTTTATTTCGCATAAACTCCCCTTGGGCTTCCCTGATAGCGCAGTTGGTAAGGAATCTGCCTGCAATGCAAGAGACCCTGGTTTAATTCCTGGGTCATGAAGATATGCTGGTGAGGGGATAGGCTACCCACTCCAGGATTCTTGGGTTTCCCTGGTGGCTCAGCTGGTAAAGAATCTGCCTGCAATGCGGGAGGCCTGGCTTTGATCCCTGGGTTGGGAAGATCTCCTGGAGAAGGGAAAGGCTGCCCACTTCAATATTCTGGCCTGGAGAATTCCATGGGCTGTATAGTTGGTGGAGTCAGAAATAGTAGGACAGAACTGACCTATTTTCACTTACTTCATTACTATAAACTTTCCTCAAGGGATCTGTAGTCTTTTTATGAGACACTTGAGAAAATTATATTATAAAATGTTCTGAGGTAGATAAATATAGACCACAAAGATGAATGCATTACCAAAAGCCAGAAAGTAAGCAGGAAGAAACTATTTGGATTAAATACGGAAGGATGAAAAATAAATATATAAATATGGAAGGATGAAGAGATTTCCTTAAGCATAAATGTGGGTATTTGGCCTGAAAGTTAGGTTGGCATCAGCATTTTTTTTTTTTTTCTTTTTCTTTTTGGCTGTGTCGACTCTTAGTTGCTCCAGGGCATGCGTGATCTTGGTTCTCCGACCATGGGTGGAACCCAACATTCTGTGCTTTGGAAGGTGGAGTCTTAACTGCTGGACCACCAAGACCATCCCTGAGTCAGAATTGCTGAATTTCAAGACAAGAATCATGTAAGATTTGGTTTTTTACTCACTGGAGATTACTAAAAATGTTGAAGCAGGAAGTCACACGGTGAAGCGTGTTTACCTGGATTCTGAACGAAGAGTGCCTTGGGCATGGTGTGAGCTGTGTTGCTAAGCTTTTGGGCAACGGTGGACTTGTGTCCTGAGAATATTTGCTTCTTATGAGACACGGCAGGGGAGTGGCGTTTCATCTGAGACATAAAGTAGCAAGAGGAATTCACTGTGGTTCTGGACTCCAGTTCTGCACGCACGCCCCTGGTTCCCTGCAGGGTGAGAGCGCCCACTGACCTCAGGTTACCGTGTGTTTTGCTGAGGACAGGTCACCACATGGCTGGTGGGATCCTGAGGGGTGTGTGTGTGGTAGGGAGACACACCCTGCTGGGAGCCGAGCCCTGCAGTTCTTTTGTTTGCATTGAGGTTTACTGGTGCCCTCCTGCCTTCCTCTTCAGTTCAGTTCAGTCGCTCAGTCGTGTCCAACTCTTTGCGACCCCGTGAATCGCAGCACGCCAGGCCTCCCTGTCCATCACCAACTCCCGGAGTTTACTCAAACTCATGCCCATCGAATCGGTGATGCCATCCAGCCATCTCATCCTCTGTCATCCCCTTCTCCTCCTGCCCCCAATCCCTCCAACTTCAGGGTCTTTTCCAATGAGTCAAATCTTACCACTTTATTAAAAAAAAGAGGAAGTATCTTTGATTTCCGTTGTTGTGTTAGTTTCTGCCATGCCGCAGTGATTCAGTTATACATATATATATATATATATAGACAACGCCTAGTGTTTTTCAGAGTCTGTTCCATTATAGATCAGTATAAGATTGAATATAGTTCACTGTGTTGGGTAGAAGCACCTTGTTGTTCCTCTCACTGCTTCTGACTCATCTTTAGAATGTTCTAGAACCCTGGATGTCCTGGAACCCCATTGTCTGTTGGCCTGCATGCTCCTGCAGTGACAAGGAAAGTGTCTATCAGCATCTCTCTGTCTCCTTTAGGAGACGTGGAGGAAATAGCTCAATATCTATCTACAGCATAAGGCGTAACAGGTCATGGCAGTATTCTTATGCCATAGGCAGTATTCCATATGCGTAAAGTTATGCATATCTTCCTTTATTATAGGGATACATTCAGGTAAGTAACACATGAGTGGAAACTATATAAACATTTATTTATTTATGCACGGCAGCACTGGTCTTTGTTGAGCACGCAGACTTTCTGTACTTGCAGTGAGAAGGGGCTTCTCTCTAGTTGTGGTGCACTGGCTGTTCATTGTGTAGCTTATCTGGTTGTGGAGGCCGGGCTCCACATTGTGGGATTCAGTAGTTGCTGCATATAGGCTCAGTATTTATGCCATATGGGCTGAGGTGTCCCAAGGTATGTGGAATCTTCCTGGGCCCGGGATGAAACTTGTGTCTCCTGCATTGGCAGGTAGAATCTTTACCACTGGGCCCTCACACAAATCCAATATTTATACATAAATTAGATAAATCAGGTGAATAACTTGTGTATTTGTGTACATCTTATTATGTGAATCTCACAATTATACATGATTCATTAAACATTAAATGTATGTACAACTGCACACTGTTATTATAGTAGCTACTGATAACACTCAACCCTCTATTCATTTGTAATGATATAATATTCATAAGTTTATATTGCAAGTTTTGTGGAAATTTATGTCTCTATTTATAAATAAATAAACCATAAAGTTACATTTCTATTTATGGTATATTTAGGAAATGGCATATTTATTAAATCTGTCTGGTGTAACACACACGTGATATATAAACCTGTGTCTTTCTTATATTCTTATTCTCTGTGAAGAAGAATTACAGAGTCAGGAAATGGCCCACCATCCCGTGAGTGAATCCTTAAATATGTTTTGGAATTTAAAAAATTTTGAATTTCAACTAATTAATGAACCTTACTTAGTTTAAAAAAAAATTGATCTTACTTTGCACATGAATGGAAGAAGTGGCTCCCCCTTTCCAGATGCACAGTCTCCAAAGGATCTAGTATGTTGGGAACAGTCATGAGGTGTTTACTGCCTGGTAATGATTACTCAAGGATTAAGCTGCAGCAACTGTCACCCTGACTCAGATTCATGACCTCTCGTCTCCTGACCACACCCCCACTCCCTGCTGGCCCTATGAGTGAGTTATGGAAACTCTGAATCCTTCTGTGCTCGAGAAAAGTCACCCCTTCACTTGTCAGGTTATTAGAGAAACGTCTATAAAGTGTAGCACATGTGGTGTCTGTGCAATCTGGGAGCATTCTGTTCTCATCAGCTACAGAGTTTTCCCCATGGGTTTCAGTCCAGAATCAAGAAAAATGGCATGCATACACACACAAACATGAAGACACACACAAAAACACAGACACACAAACACACAGACACACACAGACATACACAAACCAACACACGTGCACACACACAGACTGTTTTCATCATTGTAATTCTAGGCATTACAGTTCTATTAAATAAAAGGAGTTTATTAAAGAGTTTGTTCCTCCAAGACATATACAGGCAGTTTCAAACCATGAAAAGTATTTGATGCTTTAATATAATTAATTAGCATATAACACATATAATTTATTGTAGATATAATTTATTATAGGTATAGCTCATTATAGATCGAGTTTATTGTATATGGGGAGAAGGAACTAGCAATCCACTCCAGTATTCCTGCCTGGAGAACTCTATGGACAGAGGAGCCTGGTGGGCTACAGTCCATGGGGTCACAAAGAGTCAGGCACGACTCGAGTGACAAATACACATTATGCATGGAGTATATATATAAGGTATATAATTAATATAGAATCACCTGAGAGACGTCAGGTAGATGTCTGCAGTGAAATGAAGCCCACAGGGCAGAACAAGAGAACCAACAGGCACTTAGAGACGTGAGAAATACCAGACTTAAACCCAGCCATGCAGCGACTGCATTAAGTACGAGAATGGAGCAGAAGGCAGATTGTCTTTTTGTATCCTCGAAGGAAGACAGAACTGCATGTTTTCTTTTCTTTTTCTTTACTTTGCCTTTGTCTTTATTATTCTAGACTTTTCTACCAGCATCTTAGATTGGCCTGGTCATGACCATCCGAGCTCTGAATATAAATTGAACTACCTAAAGGAAATCAGCCCTGGGTGTTCATTGGAAGGACTGATGCTGAAGCTGAAACTCCACCACTTTGGCCACCTTGTGTGAAGAGTTGACTCATTAGAAAAAGCCCACCAAGTCAAACAAAAGAGGAGGAAATAGGGAATCTACCTGAAAAAGAATTTAGAATAATGATAATAAAAATGATCCAAAATCTTGAAAACAAAATGGAGTTACAAATAAATAGCCTGGAGACAAAGATTGAGAAGATGCAAGAAATGTTTAACAAGGACCTAGAAGAAATAAAAAAAAGTCAATTAAAAATTAATATGAAATAAATGAGATCAAAAACACTCTGGAGGGAACCATGAGTAGAATAAGAGAGACAGAAGATAGGATAAGTGAGTTAGAAGATAAAATGGTGGACATAAATGAAGCAGAGAGGAAAAAAGAAAAAAGAATCAAAAGAAATGAGGACAACATCAGGGACCTCTGGGACAATGTGAAACGCCCCAACATTCGAATCATAGGAGTCCCAGAAGAAGAAGACAAAAAGAAAGGCCATGAGAAGATACTTGAGGAGATAATAGCTGAAAAGTTCCCTAAAATGGGGAAGGAAATAGCCACCCAAGTCCAAGAAACCCAGAGAGTCCCAAACAGGATAAACCCAAGGTGAAACACCCCAAGACACATATTAATCAAATTAACAAAGATAAAACACAAATAAAAAATATTAAAAGCAGCAAGGGAGAAACAACAAATAACACACAAAGGGATTCCCATAAGGATAACAGCTGATCTACCAATAGAAACCCTTCAGGCCAGAAGGGAATGGCAGGACATACTTAAAGTAATGAAAGAGAATAACCTACAACCTAGATTACTCTACCCAGCAAGGATCTCATTCAGATATGAAGGAGAACTCAAAAGCTTTACAGACAAGCAAAAGCTGAGAGAATTCAGCACCACCAAACCAGCTCTTCAACAAATACTAAAGGATCTTCTCTAGACAGGAAACACAGAAAGGTGGTATAAACGTGAACCCCAAACAACAAAATAAATGGCAATGGGACCATACCTATCAATAATTACCTTAAATGTAAATGGGTTGAATGCCCCAACCAAAACACAAAGGCTGGCTGAATGGATACAAAAGCAAGACCCCTATATATGCTGTCTACAAGAGATCCACCTCAAAGCAAGGGACACATACAGACTAAAAGTGAAGGGCTGGAAAAAAATATTCCACACAAACGGAGACCAAAAGAAAGCAGGAGTCGCAATACTCATATCAGATAAAATAGACTTTCAAATAAAGGCTGTGAAAAGAGACAAAGATGGACACTACATAATGATCAAAGGATCAATCCAAGAAGAAGATATAACAATTATAAATATATATGCACCCAACATAGGAGCACCGCAATATGTAAGGCAAACGCTAACGAGTATGAAAAAGGAAATTAATAGTAACACAATAATAGTAGGAGACTTTAATACCCCACTCACAACTATGGATAGATCAACTAAACAGAAAATGAACAAGGAAACACAAACTTTAAAGGACACAATGGACCAGCTAGACCTAATTGACATCTATAGGACGTTTCACCCCAAAACAATCAACTTCACCTTTTTCTCAAGTGCACACGGAACCTTCTCCAGAATAGACCACATCCTGGGCCATAAATCTAGTCTTGGTAAATTCAAAAAGATTGAAATCATTCCAGTCATCTTTTCTGACCACAGTGCAGTAAGATTAGATCTCAATTACAGGAAAAAAATTATTAAAAATTCAAACATATGGAGGCTAAACAACACGCTTCTGAATAACCAACAAATCATAGAAGAAATCAAAAAAGAAATCAAAATATGCATAGAAATGAATGAAAATGAAAACACAACAACCCAAAACCTATGGGACACTGTAAAAGCAGTGCTAAGGGGAAGATTCATAGCATTACAGGCCTACCTCAAGAAACAAGAAAAAAGTCAAATAAATAACCTAACTCTACACCTAAAGCAACTAGAGAAAGAAGAAATGAAGAACCCCAGGGTTAGTAGAAGGAAAGAAATCTTAAGTATTAGGGCAGAAATAAATGCAAAAGAAACTAAAGAGATCATAGCAAAAATTAACAAAGCTAAAAGCTGGTTTTTTGAAAAAATAAACAAAATTGACAAACCATTAGCAAGGCTCATTAAGAAACAAAGGGAGAAGAACCAAATTAACAAAATTAGAAACGAAAATGGAGAGATCACAACAGACAACACTGAAATACAAAGGATCATAAGAGACTACTACCAGCAGCTCTATGCCAATAAAATAGACAACTTGGAAGAAATGGACAAGTTCTTAGAGAAGTATAACTCTCCAAAACTGAACCAGGAAGAAATAGAAGATCTTAACAAAATGATCACAAGCAAGGAAATCGAAACTGTAATCAGAAATCTTCCAGCAAACAAAAGCCCAGTACCAGATGGCTTCACAGCTGAATTCTACCAAAAGTTCAGAGAAGAGCTAACACCTATCTTACTCAAACTCTTCCAGAAAATTGCAGAAGAAGGTAAACTTCCAAACTCATTCTATGAAGCCACCATCATCCTAAATCCAAAACCAGAAAATGATGCCACAAAAAAAGAAAACTACAGGCCAATATCACTGATGAACATAGATGCAAAAATCCTTAACAAAATTCTAGCAAACAGAATCCAACAACATATTAAAAAAATCATACACCATGACCAAGTGGGCTTTATCCCAGGAATGCAAGGATTCTTTAATATCTGCAAATCAATCAATGTAATACACCACATTAACAAATTGAAAGATAAAAACCATATGATTATCTCAGTAGATGCAGAAAAAGCCTTTGACAAAATTCAACATCCATTTATGATTAAAACTCTCCAGAAAGCAGGAATAGAAGGAACATACCTCAACATAATAAAAGCTATATATGACAAACCCACAGCAAGCATCACCCTCAATGGTGAAAAATTGAAAGCATTTCCCCTGAAATCAAAAACAAGACAAGGGTGCCCACTCTTACCACTACTATTCAACATAGTTTTGGAAGTGTTGGCCACAGCAATCAGGGAAGAAAAAGAAGTAAAAGGAATCCAGATAGGAAAAAAAGAAGTGAAACTCTCTCTGTTTGCAGATGACATGATCCTCTACATAGAAAACCCTAAAGACTCTACCAGAAAATTACTAGAGCTAATCAACGAATACAGTAAAGTTGCAGGATATAAAATTAACACACAGAAATCTCTTGCATTCCTATACACTAACAATGAGAAAACAGAAAGAGAAATTAAGGAAACAATACCATTCACCATTGCAACAAAAAGAATAAAATACTTAGGAGTATATCTACCTAAAGAAACAAAAGACCTATACATAGAAAACTATAAAACACTGATGAAAGAAATCAAAGAGGACACAAACAGATGGAGAAATATACTGTGTTCATGGATTGGAAGAATCAATACTGTCAAAATGGCTATACTACCCAAAGCAATCTATAGATTCAATGCAATCCCTATCAAACTACCAACGGTATTTTTCACAGAACTAGAACAAACAATTTCACAATTTGTATGGAAATACAAAAAACCTCGAATAGCCAAAGTAATCCTGAGAAAGAAGAATGGAACTGGAGGAATCAACCTGCCTGACTTCAGACTATACTACAAAGCCACAGTCATCAAGACAGTATGGTACTGTAACAAAGACAGAAATATAGATCACTGGAACAGAATAGAAAGCCCAGAGATAAATCCACAAACCTATGGTCACCTTATCTTTGACCAAGGAGGCAAGGATATACAATGGAAAAAAGACAACCTCTTTAACAAGTGGTGCTGGGAAAACTGGTCAACCATCTGTAAAAGAATGAAACTAGAACACTTTCTAACACCATACACAAAAATAAACTCAAAATGGATTAAAGATCTAAATGTAAGACCAGAAACTATAAAACTCCTAGAGGAGAACATAGACAAAACACTCTCCGACATAAATCACAGCAGGATCCTCTATGACCAACATCCCAGAATTTTAAAAATAAAAGCAAAAATAAACAAATGGGACCTAATAAAACTTAAAAGCTTTTGCACAACAAAGGAAACTATAAGCAAGGTGAAGAGACAGCTCTCAGATTGGGAGAAAATAATAGCAAATGAAGCAACAGACAAAGGATTAATCTCAAAAATATACAAGCAACTCCTCCAGCTCAACTCCGGAAAAATAAATGACCCAATCAAAAAATGGGCCAAAGAACTAAAGAGACATTTCTCCAAGGAAGACATACAGATGGCTAACAAACACATGAAAAGATGCTCAACATCACTCATTATCAGAGAAATGCAAATCAAAACCACAATGAGGTACCATTACACACCAGTCAGGATGGCTGCTATCCAAAAGTCTACAAGCAATAAATGCTGGAGAGGGTGTGGAGAAAAGGGAACCCTCTTACACTGTTGGTGGGAATGCAAATTAGTACAGCCACTATGGAAAACAGTGTGGAGATTTCTTAAAAAGCTGGAAATAGAACTGCCATATGACCCAGCAATCCCACTTCTGGGCATACACACCGAGGAAACCAGATCTGAAAGAGAAACGTGTACCCCAATGTTCATCGCAGCACTGTTTATAATAGCCAGGACATGGAAGCAACCTAGATGCCCATCAGCAGACGAGTGGATGAGGAAGCTGTGGTACATATACACCATGGAATATTACTCAGCCATTAAAAAGAATTCATTTGAATCAGTTCTAATGAGATGGATGAAACTGGAGCCCATTATACAGAGCGAAGTAAGCCAGAAAGATAAAGACCATTACAGTATACTAACACATATATATGGAATTTAGAAAGATGGTAACGATAACCCTATATGCAAAACAGAAAAAGAGACTCAGATGTATAGAACAGACTTGTGGACTGGGAGAAGGCGAGGGTGGGATGTTTCAAGAGAACAGCATTGAAACATGTATATTATCTAGGGTGAAACAGATCACCAGCCCAGGTTGGGTGCATGAGACAAGTGCTTGGGCCTGGTGCACTGGGAAGACCCAGAGGGATGGGGTGGAGAGGGAGGTGGGAGGGGGGGACCGGGATGGGGAATACATGTAAATCCATGGCTAATTCATTTCAATGTATGACAAAAACTACTTCAATGATGTAAAGTAATTAGCCTCCAACTAATAAAAATAAATGGAAAAAAAAAAAAAAGAAAAAGAAAAAGCCCTGATGCTGGGAGGGATTGAGGGCAGGAGGAGAAGGGGATGACAGAAGATGAGATGGCTGGATGGCATCACTGACTCAATTGGCATGAGATTGAGTAAACTCTGGGAGTTTGTGATGAACAGGGAGGCCTGGTGTGCTGCGATTCATGGGGTCGCAAAGAGTCACACATGGCTGAGGCAGAGAATCAGGTTAATCAGAGAAGGGAGAAATGCAGAAGCAAAGAAAAACATCCAATCATAATAGACACTAGTAGTTTAGTCCATAAGCAAGTTCAAGGCCTTTAGTTTGTCCTCAAAGGTTGTAGACAGTATTCTGAGCCATGTCCCGGAGCTGTCTTATAGACACTGAAGCCCCCAAAATGTGGGCAAGTTAACTACAGGATAACCAGAGTGTAGCCATGATGTAAGTCGTCACAATTCTGAGAACTTGCCTCACAGGAAAAGGGAAAGAAAATGACCCTGAAACTGATGATTGTTGTTGTTGAGTCACTCAGTCGTGTCCTGAGTCTTTTCCAGGCCAGGTACAGTAGCCCACCAGTCTCCTCTCTCCATGGGCTTCTCCAGGCCAGAATACTGGAGTGGGCTGTCATTTCCTCTTCCAGGGACCTTCCTTCTCCAGGGATCAAACCCACAACTCCTGCATTGGCAGGTGGGCTCTTGACCACTGAGTCACTTTGGAAGCCCCATTTTATATCAGTATAGAGCAACAGATTTCAATTCTCATTTTTTTTTACCTCTCTGGGGCAGTTGTCTCCACTATTGTTTTGAATATAGGGCTGAGCAAACTGATTTTTTTTATTTACTGAGTCACCGGTAATTTATAGAGTCTTAGTTTGCTGTAGTGTGTACCCAATGAAGCCGCTAGAATGGCATTGAAACATATATATTATCATAGGTGAAATGAATCGCCAGTCCAGGTTTGATGCATGAGACAGGGTGCACTGGGATGACCCAGAGGGATGGGATGGGGAGGGAGGTGGGAGGGGAGGTTCAGGATGGGGAACAAATGTACACCCATGGCGGATTCATGTCAGTGTATGGCAAAACCAATATAATATTGTGAAGTCATTAGCCTCCAATTAAAATAAATCAATTTATATATATATAAATAAAACACACACTGGATATTTGTTGTGGTCTCTGCCTTTCACTACTGTGATTTGGGGGCTTCTCATTGTGGTGGTTTTCTTGTTGAGTCTCACGAAATATAGAGAAGAAGATTGGTAGTGCTTTGTTGCCCTGCTGCACATGGGATCTTCCAGGGTCAGGGATTCAACCTGTGTCTTCTGCTTTGGCAGGTGGTTTCCCAACCTCTGAGCCCCTAGGGAAGTACCTCTGCTCAGATTTTTTGTTTTATTTTTTGGTTTGGTTTTAATCTTGCTGTCATTTTAAGGCTGGCTTACAAAACTAGACAGCATATTAAAAAGCAGAGACAGTGCCTTGCCAATAAAGGTCCATATAGTCAAAGCCATTGCATTCTGGTAGTGGAATGTGAGGGATGTGAGAGTTGGGAAGGATGTGAGAGTTGGACTATAAAGAAAACCGAGTGCCAGAGAATTGATGTTTTTGAACTGTGGTGTTGGAGAAGACTCTTGAGAGTCCCTTGGACTGCAAGGAGATCCAACCAGTCCATACTAAAGGAAGTCAGTCCTGAATATTCATTGGAAGGACTGATGCTGAAGCTGAAACTCCAATACTGTGGCCACCCAATGGGAAGAACTGACTCATTGGAAAAGACCCTGATGCTTGGAAAGATTGAAGATGGGAGGAGAAGGAGACGACAGAGGATAAAAATGTTGGATGGCATCACCGACTCCATGGACGTGAGTTTGAGCAAGCTCCAGAAGTTGGTGATGGACAGGGACGCCTGGCGAGCTGCAGTCTATGGAGTTGCAAAGAGTCAGACACAACTGAGCAACTAAACTGAACTGAACTGAAATGGACTGAGTCTCTTGTCTGGTCCAGTGGCATGACCATTGTGAGTTCCCACAAGGCTCCTTTGCTCCCCATCATTAGGCACCAGTGAATGACTATTATTTTAAAACACCCCTGATGAGTGACTGAACAGCTATGGATCACTCATCAGCTCCATCGGCAGCAAAGCCACTGCTTCCTGGTTGGAGCTGAACACTGGATGCCGCGAATAAGACACCACATATCCGGTGCCTTGTATCCAACCTCAGTGCTCTTTCTTGAGTAGTTACTGTTCAATTATGTTGTGTGTGTATGTGTGCTCAATCAGTAAATAGTATCTGACTTTTTGAGACCCCATGGACCCCATGGCCTGCAAGGCTCCCCTGTCCATGGGAATCTCCAGGCAAGAATACTGGAGTGGGTTGCCATTCCCTTCTCCAGGGGATCATCCCAACCCAGCGAAGGAAGGGTCCCAGGTGTCCTGTGTGATCTGCTCTGTCAGCATATTCTAAACCAGTGCAACCACCTGGGAAACCCCTGTCACACTGCATTCTGCTAAATCCTTATCATTACCGGCAACCCCACAGCAGATGAGCACTGCTTAATCACAGAATTGAGTTGTTTTTTGATGCCAGTTATGAAAGCACAGGTTCTATTTGAAGTTGTCTGTCTACCAGTCCCATTGCTCACATAACATCTGGTGGGAACCTCATATCCCTGTTTAAAATTAATGAAAGTGAAAGTCGCTCAGTCGTGGTGGACTCTTTGTGACCCCTTGGATTATACAGTCCATGAATTCTCCAGGTCAGAATATTGGAGTGGGTGTACATGGCCTTCTCTGGAGTTTTCCCAACCCAGGGATAAAACCCAGTTTTCCCTCATTGCAGGTGGATTCTTTACCAGCTGAGCCACAAGGGAAGCTCAGAGAAAATTAGCATCTGTGGTTTATTCTCTCTTCTTACCAAGATACTTGCAGTGTTCACACCATGGTATACTCAATTTTCTACATAGTTGGATTTGCATATTTTTAGCATCTGCAAATATGGCATCTTTCTTTATGGACACATATGCGTACTAATCATTTTATTGAACAGTTTAGGAATTCAGTAACATCAGCAAGAGCAGAGGAGATTTGTGGCAGGAAAGCCATGGGGCCAGTATCATGTTTTCCTGGGAGAGAAGAAAGGACAGTTTCAAGGAAAAGGTCTATAATCTTCATATGGATGATTGTGACACATTAGTGATGTGATGCTTCTCATGTTCTTCCTTCATTTTCTTTATTAAACATATGAAAAAATTTAAGAGGTTGTTGAGATGATTAGGATCAACATGATGCTGGTCAGAGAATGAAAGAGAACATAGAAACAGTTACTGGTGGAAGCAGTGAGAAATTCCTCTACAAGAAGACCCATTCCACAGAAGTCCCTTCATGTGACTGCCCTTGGGGTTTGCATAGAATTGCTACTTGGTGTTTATCTAGTAAAGCTATGGTTTTTCCAGTAGTCATGTCTGGGTGTGAGACTTGGAATATAAAGAGGGTTGAGTGCCAATGCATTGAAGCTTTTCAACTGTGGTGTTGAAGAAGACTCTTGGACTGAGATTCCCTTGGACTGCAAGGATATCCAACCAGTACATCCTAATGGAAATTAGTCCTGAATATTCATTGAAAGGGCTGATGCTGCAGCTGAAACTCCAATACTTTGGTCAGTTTATGTGAAGAACTGACTCATTGGAAGGGACCCTGATGCTGGGAAAGATTGAGGTGGGAGGAAAAGGGGATGACAGAGGATGAGATGGTTGGATGGCATCACTGACTCAATGGACATGAATTTGAGTAAACTCCGGGAGTTGGTGATGGACGGGGAGGCCTGGCATGCTGCTGTCCATGGGGTCGCAGAATTGGACATGACTGAACAACTGAACTGAACTGAAATTAGCTGTGAGCCATGTGGTATCAGGTCTTATGATGAGAGTTAGTAAGTTACATATGCACATGTTCGAGATGTAGGGGACTATGTACTGGGTTGCCTGTGCTGCTTACATCTTCTGTAAAACTTCCATACAATCATAAAGATGTGGCTGTGAGATCATTCATTCACACTGGGATTCCCCCAGAGTTCATCATGTTTCACAGTTCAGGGCCTCACACAATCTCCTTTGTCTGCAAAACGTGTCACTCTGGGGTCTAGACCCGCGTGAGTGTTTAGATACTTAAATCCAAACACTAATGGAAGCGCCAGCTTTTGCCACTTGGCAAGGTGGATGATTTTATGATCCTATTTTTTTTTTTTTAAATAAAGTTTTACTGAAATGTAGTTGATGTGCAATATTGTGTTTGCTTCAGGGGCACAGCAGAGTGCTTTATGCATATATTTGTTATTTTTGTTTAACGGCCAAGTCGTGTCCCACTGCTGTGTTCCTATGGGACGTTTCCAGATTCCTCTGTCTTTGACATTTTCTAGGCAACGATTCTGGAGTGGCTGGTCATTACCTATTGCATGACCTGCATCTCCTGCATCAGGAGGCAGATTCTTTATACTGAGCTACCAGGGAAGCCCTCAGTTATACACATATGTATGTAAATATGTACCTTTTTAGATTATTCTCTTTAGGGATTATTACAAGTCACTGAGTATAGATTTCTGTGCTCCACAGCAGATTCTAGTTATTTTATGTTTACTGGTAGGTATCTCTTAAACCTAAACTCCCAATTCGTCCCTCCCCCCAGTTAATCACTTTGGTAACCACATTTTGTTTTCTGTGTCTTGAGTCTGTTTCTGTTTTGTAAATAGTTCATTTGTGTCGTATTTAGCATTCCCCATGTAAGGGATATCATACGATATGTGTCTTTCTCTTTGTTTCTTATCGATTATCTCTGGGTCCATCCACGTTGCTGCAAATGGCATTATTTCAGTCTTTGTCATGGTTGAGTAATAGCCAATTGTGTATATAGCCCATTCTTAAAGCAGTATGCCCCCCGGGGGGTGGGGGTGGGGAGCCTTAACCTACTAAAGAAGACTCAGTGTTGTTAGGTATCGTGTTTCTACTCACCCAACGGAGGTCCTCAGTTCTTATTTAGGACAGTTGTCTGTGAAAAAGAATGAATAAGGGCACAAATGATCATTGATATGCCTCTACTTCAAATAATTATTTCATAACAACCTGCATGAAAGATTACTGAGGGAGCAGGAAATTTGAATCAAGTATCCTCGTGACGTGTTTTCATTTCTGATACCCGCTGTCCTCAGGGCCTTACCTGTTTGGGCGCCATCTTCTATATTTTCATTTGGAATACCCCTTTCGTTGTTCATTTCCTCGTACTTCTGAATATCTTCTTGACTCAAACTATCTCCTTTGCCTGGATTTCATAGCAAATAAGACAGAAGAGGTGTGCATCAGAATCCTTCATTGGTTACCGAGTGTCCCCCGGCTCGTATCTGTAGTGTCCAGTAAGTCTCAGCACGAGCACTTCCCTCCTCCATCACCTAAACCCTGCTCACCAGGGAATTTTCTACAGAGGTGCCCATGTGTGCATACAGGTCTTCAGATGGGTCCATGTGAGTAGACCCCACATAGTTTCCATTTTCTTACATTCCAGTTCTCACAACTACTGAGAGAACTGCAGACCATTCACCTGTGAGCTTCAGCAGCCCCGAGACAGTGCTGTCTCTAGTGGAACATGCGAGAAGGTCATGGTGGAGTTAGAAACTCAAAATTCCTCCCAACACTACCTGTTCCTGTCCACTTTGTCTACATCCTAGAGTGGCGTCCCTGGGGTTTTCATGATCTCCAGTCAAAGGAGTGGTTCGATAGCACCACTAACTCAATGAGCATAAGTTTGAACAAACTCTGGGACAGAGTGGAAGACCAAGGAGCCTGGCGTGCTACAATCCATGAGGTCACAGAGTCAGGCAGAACTTAGTGACTGAGCAACAATATTCACAAAATGAGGGAGAAATGATTTGAACATTCACCAAGCACTAATCTCATCACACATGCTACTAAGGGGAAAATCTCAGGCTTTGTCATCCTCAGACACCAGACACTCCCCCTGCCCGGTCCCAACGTGGATTCAATATCAGAAAGGGTAAAGGGACCAGGCAGTTTCCCTGTGGGGTTGGCCACTTGGCACATGATTCACATGCCTGACCACATGCCTCTGAAGGATTAAATAGGATACAGTGTTGGTTTTTTTTTTTTTTTTTTTTTTTTTTGCAGAGCTCTTGGTTCAGTTCTCAGAATTTATTTTAATGATCATGACAAAGAAAAAAAAACATTTGTGTTGGAGATGAATGCATTCATGTTCGGAAACTGTGAGTTGCCTGAACCAATTAAAACCTTGGTTCACTTTGGTGTCAGAATCTGGCAGCTCCAATATGTGATATTTGTCAAGAATCCCCTGAACCATCCTGGAACATTTCATTGTACCTCCATTATAAGTGTATCCAATTTTTTAAAAAGCCACATGGTAGAATCGCCAGTGGATACGTTTGTCCAGTTTCCTAGTAGACAACCTTTGGGTGCAGCCGTGACTCATGTCACATGAAGTCTCAGTTCTCCCATGTGAATACATGTCTGCTTCAGGGTGCTTAATAAAAGATATGGTGCATAATGTCTTCTTTCCTCAATACAAAAATACTGATAATATGAACATGACCAGTTTCCATAGAATCAGTTACAGTACCTACCCAGGGCATAAGTTGCTTTTGTGGTCTTCTCTCCATCAAAGTTTTCAGCATCAAATACCAACATGCTTTCTGATACACGGATCAGTTGCAGAGAACTTTCACCCATGACTGTGACAGAAAAACAGAAATTCAAACCTCAAAACAATTAACTTCTTTCCTTTTCATTTGGGTATCTCTTATTCTTCACATATTATTGGCAGTATTCCCTCTGATGGCCACTTTTGTCCCATTGATATTTATAGAGGGTGTGTTGTTAGAAACAGTTAAGACAGCTAGTGAGTAGGAAAGCTTTCTCCACATGACTCTCTTCTGAACATAGTAAAGACTTCTAGTCTTCTGGACTGAACTGCTCTCAACAATATTTAGTAAGTTGAATAGTGCAACTATAGTAGGTGGTGGACCTGAACCATCTCATACCAGCTCATAGGAGCTTACTGGTAAAGAGCTTACTATATTACCTTTTCAGGAATTCTGTGGCCGAATTTACATGTACAGTCCTGATTACAAAGGTATTCTCTAAATTTAAGCAAATAATGTTAAAATAAATGTTAATAGATAAACTTGTTATTTTCTAGTACAGAGGGTGGCAAAAGAGCTAGAAATGAGGTGATTGCCAAATGCTGGAGATATATTCTCTGAAATGTTTCTTATTTAGTTCCATTGGGTACATGTCCACATAGGAAATTTAAAAACATGCAGCAGGCCAAGTTAGAATGCACCATTGCACAGTTTCTCCTTGATAATCAAATATGTTGACTTTTAATCACTCAATGTTATGGTATTGGTATATGAGAATTCTTTCCAGTATTGCAAACAATAGAGATAATTATGTCTTAGTCTTCTTTTGTTTTCTAAATACATAAACATTATTTTGAAATTTCTGTGTTAATTTAACTATCCTCATACTTTTCTGTGGGATTTAAATTAATCAGGTTCTACTTCTTCATCAGGTCAGTAAAGAACTTTTAATATTTAAAGAATTTCTTTAGTTAAAGCAATTTTGATTTTGGAAGCTTACATAAGTGGCTTCCCAGGGGTCTTAGCTGTAAAGAATCTGCCTGCCAGTGCTGGAGGTGCCTGAGATATGCCTTTGATCCCCAGGTCAGGAATATCCCTGGAGGAGGAAATGGCAAACCACTCCAGTACACTTGCCTGGAGAATCCCATGAACAGAAGAACCTATAGCCTATAGCCCATGGGGTCATTCAGAGTCAAGACTGAGCATCTGAGCACAGACACATTCATGTCAAATACAAGAAAATAACTTTTTAATGGATTGTTGCAATCTTAGATAGCTGTATGCACTTCCCCATGTCCGAGGAACATGGGGAATCTGTATTCTGGGACTTTTTCTCAGATGCCATTGATGGCACCTTCCAAATTGGACCTTATCCTAGTTTTCTGGTGCAGAATTAATGCCTGAAAAATTTAATGTCTTTCCTAAGTTGGTATTTGTAATGAGTAGAGAAAATAGTACACAAGTCCAGACATCTAGTTGTCTTAGATGGAGCCAAAACCATTCTTCTGAACATGGTCCATTGTTTTGGGCTTTCCTGGTGGCTCAGAATCTGCCTGCAATGCCAGAGACCTGGCTTTTGTCCTTCGGTTGGCAAGATCCCCTAGAGAAGGAAATGACTACCCTCTCCTTGAGTCCCTGGGACTGCAAGGAGATCAAACTAGTCAATTCTCTAGGAAACCAACCCTCAATATTCCTCGGAAGGACTGATTCTGAAGTTGAAGCTCCCATTTCTTGGCCACCTGATGGCTGATTCATTGGAAAAGACCCTGATGAGGGAATGATTGAGGAGAGAAAGTGAAGGGGATGACAGAGGCTGAGATGGTTGGATGGCATGGCCAACTCAATGGACATGAGTCTGAGCAAACTCTGGGAGTTGATGATGGACAGTGAGGCCTGCCATCCTGCAGTCCGTGGGGTCACAAAGAGTCACACACAACTTGGTGACTCAAACTTGAGTAGACACACTTATTGACAAAGCTCAACTACTCACAATCTATGCGGTAAACATTTCCTTCTGCCCGCTGTGCCACGGCTGTGATTAACGTGCAACTATCATAATTCCTGAAAAACAGACAAACAAGACAGTCCTTCCTCACCATCCATTCCCCAGCGCTGGAGGTCACCCTTCCATGAACAGGGTTCACCCACTCATCTTCACTTGCCTTACCCCCACCTTTCACTGCCCGTTGGAGACCGAACCCCATGATAGAATGCACCAATCTTGTTGTTTTCAGTTGGGGCAGATTGTGCTTACGTGAGAAATACAGTAATGGACAGTTTTTCACAGTTGTCAATGCATTCCAATCGGCGGAAGTATGTCCGCAGTGGGCCTCCTTCTTCAATCTTCTCCTTGTTGTCTGCAGCCATGTAAATGGTGTACCATTCTCCTGTAATCTAACAAGGAAGGTCTCCATAATCATCAGTCAATCTCATTACATGTTTTTCACCAACACCCAGCACAATCTTTGCTTCTGCCTTTACCTCAGAAGAGAAATAAAGTCAATCTTAAAGCAAAGTAGTGTTCTACCTCCTGAATATCGTGAAATGAAATAATGATTCATATTCAAGCAGAAAGGATAGAATTCAGAGCTTCTTGAAGTAGATTAAACAACACCATTAAAACCATGACAGTTCATAACTCCCTAAATGATAGCATATTAACATGGCTGTTTTTTGCCTCACACACAGACAAATAAGATGAGAAAAAAATACAAAGAGCAGGAAAATAATGAGTTGTATTATGCTCCTGTAAATATGTGTATCACAGTGTGTGTGTATATAAATATTCACTTACACAAGCTGGTCATCCATGTAAGCAAGACTGTTTCTTGCTGTCACACTCACTCACGCACTCACAGAACCAAGACCTTCTCCCAGATCAGCAGAATTTGGGTACCTCTGACGCTTCTGGACTAGCTGGAGCTTCCTGGACAGCAAAAACCAGACCAAGGAGAAGAGTCAGGAACACAGCCTTCATCTTGTGAGTCTAGTGATTCTTCCTCTAGTTAAGCTGTGGGTGTCCCAGTTGTTGGAGAGGTTGTGAATTGTTTCTGCTTTTTATAGGATACATCTCTTGGCAGAATACATAATGATCAAACAGTGATTAATCAGAAAATCTTGGTGTCAAATGTATCATCTGATATCCTGGTTAGCAGCTGAGCTTTTCCCGCAATCTGTGGTTTTTATAAATGGATTAATTTTAAGAGAAGCATAAATAAATTTGAACATTTGGCCTTCAGACTAGATGAGAAATCACAGCATATATGAAGTATTTCAAGCACAGTGATATTTATATTCTTTTGTATCTTCAGATTCTAAAATAGGACAAACAGTCCTAGACACAGAGCCCCAACTCCTGTGTTATTGATTTAGCCCTGAGGCAGTCAGTTTAAGCTTCTTTTCTAAAACTAGAGATGGTATAGTCTGATGTGCTCTAGTCATTCAGTTGTGTCCGACTCTGCACCCCTTGGACTGTAGCCCACCAGGCTCCTATGTCCACGGGATTTCCATGGCAAGACTACAGGATTGAGTTGCCGTTTCTTTCTCCAAGGGATCTTCCTGACCAAGAATTGAACCCCAGTCCCATATGTGCAGGCTGTCTCTTGTATTGCAGGCAGATTCATTCCTAACTGAGCCATGAGTGAAGCCCCCGTCTGGTGTAAGGAGATTAATATGCGGCATCTGTCCCAGGAGTCGCTTATGACGGCATTTCTCAGAGCAGTCTCTATTTTTTATTTTGCAATTGAAGTATTAGTTGATGTACAGTTAGTCCAGTGACTCAGTCATGCCAGTTCTTTGCAGTGCCATGGACTGCAGCATGCCATGCTTCGCTGTCCATCACTGACTCCTGTAGCTTGCTTAAACTCATGTCCATGGAGTCGGTGATGCCATCCAACTATCTCATCCTCTGTCATCCCCTTCTCATCCTGCCTTCAAACTTCCCCAGCATCAGGGTCTTTTGCAATGTTGAAGGGGCATTATTATATCATTATAGATGTACCGTATAGTGATTCATAATTTTTATATAGTCCATGTATAGCTATGAGAATATTGGCTTCATTGCCTATGTTTTGCAATATCATCTTGTACATTATTTATTTTATACATAGTAGCTGACACCTCTTTCTCCCCTTCTGTTACCTTACTCCAATCCCGTTCACTCTCCACAGTAGTAACCACTGGTTTCTTGTGTGTATCTCTCGGTTTGCTGCTGCTGCTGCTAACACGCTTCAGTCGTGTCCGACTCTGTGCGCCCCCATAGATGGTAGCCTATCAAGCTCCCCCATCCCTGAGATTCTCCAGGCAAGAATACTGGAATGGGTTGCCATTTCCTTCTCCCATGCCTGAAAGTGAAAAATGAAACTGAAGTTTCTCAATCGTGCGTGTCCGGCTCTTAGCGACCCCATGGACTGCAGCCAAGCAGTCTCTGTCCATGGGATTTTCCAGGCAAGAGTACTGGAGTAGGGTGCCATTGCCTTCTCCAAAGTCCATGAAAAGAGACAAAGAGGGATACTACATAATGATCAAAGGATCAATCGAGGAAGAAGATATAACATTGCTAAATATATATGTACCCAACATAGGAGCAACGCAAATGTAAGGCAAATGCTAACATGTATGAAAGAAGAAATTAACAGTAACACAATAATACTGGGAGACTTTAATACCCCACTCACACCTATGGATAGATCAGCTAAACAGAAAATTGGCAAGGAAACACAAACTTTAACTGATACAATGGACCAGTTAGACCTAATTGATATCTATGGGGCATTTCACCCTGAAACAGTGATTTTCACCTTTTTCTCAGTTGGACACAAAACCTTCACCAGGATAGATCGCATCCTGGGCCAGAAATCTAGTCTTGGTAAATTCAAAAATTTTGAAATCATTGGAAGCTTCTTTTCTGTTCATAATGTGTTAAGATTAGATGTCAACTACAGGGAAAAAAACTATTAAAAATACAAACCTATGGAGGCTAAACAGTACACTTCTGAATAACCAACAAATCACAGAAGAAATCAAAAAGGAAATCAAAATATGCATAGAACTGAATGAACATGAAAACACAACTACCCAAAACCTATGGGATTCAGTAAAAGCAGTCCTAAGGGGAAGGTTCATAGCAATACAAGCCTACCTCATGAAACAGGAGAAAATTCAAATAAATAAGCTAACTATACACATAAAGCAACTAAAAAAGAAGAAATGAAGCAGCTCAGGGTTAATAGAAGGAAAGAAATCATGAAAATTAGGGCAGAAAAAAACGCAAAAGAGACTAAGGAGACCATAGCCAAAATCAACAAAAGCTAAAAGCTTCTTTGAGAAGATAAATAAATTAGATAAACCATTAGCCAGACTCATCAAGAAAAAAAGGGAGAAGAATCACATCAACAAAATTAGAAATGAAAATGGAGAAATCAGAACAGACAACACAGAAACACAAAGGATCATAAGAGGCTACTATCAGCAACTATATGCCAATAAAATGAACAACTTGGAAGAAATGGACAAATACTTACAAAACTATAGCTTCCCAAAACTGAATCAGGAAGAAATAGGAAATCTTACCAGACCCATCACAAGCACGGAAATCGAAACTGTTATCAGAAATCTTCCAGCAAACAAAAGCCCAGGACCAGATGGCTTCACAGCTTAATTCTACCAAAAATTTAGAGAAGAGCTAACACCTATCCTACTCAAACTCTTCCAGAATATTGCAGAGGAAGGTAAGCTTCCAAACTCATTCTATGTGGCCGCCATCGCCCTAATACCAAAACCAGACAAAGATGCCACGAAAAATGAAAAGTACAGGCCAGTATCACTGAATAACATAGATGCAGAAATCCTTAGAAAAAAAAAAATCCTAACAGAATCCAACAGCATATTAAAAAGATCATACATCATGACCATGTGGGCATTATTCCAAGGATGCAAGGATTCTTTAATATCCACAAATCAATCAATGTAATACACCACATTAACAAATTGAAAGATAAGAACCATGTGATTATCTCAATAAATGCAGAAAAAGCCTTTAACAAAATTCAGCATCCAATTATGATAAAAAAAAAAACCCTCCAGAAAGCAGGAAGAGAAGGAGCATAATTCAACATAATAAAGGCTGTATATGACAAACCCACAGGAAACATTACCTGCAATGGTGAAAACTTGGAAGCATTTCCCCTAAAGTCAGGAACAAGACAAGGGTGCCCACTCTCACCACTACTATTCGACATCATTTTGGAAGTTTTAACCACAGCAATCAGAGAAGAAAAAGAAGTAAAAGAAATCCAGATTGGAAAAGAAGAAGTAAAACTCTCACTGTTTGCAGATGACATGATCCTCTACATAGAAAACCCTAAGGACTCCACCAGAAAATTACTAGAGCTAATCAATGAATATAGTAAAGTTGCAGGATATAGTATTAACACACAGAAATCCCTTGCATACCTATACACTAACAATGAGAATACAGAAAGAGAAGGAAACAATTCCATTCACCATTGCAATGAAAAGAATAAAATACTTAGGAATAAATCTGCCTAAAGAAACCAAAGACCTATATATAGAAAACTATAAAACACCAATGAAACAAATCAAAGAGGACACAAATAGATGGAGAAATATACCATTTTCAAAGATTTAGAAGAATCAGTATAGTGAAAATGAGTATATTATCCAAGGCAATCTATAGATTCAATGCAACCGCTATCAAGCTACCAATGGCATTTCTCAGAGAACTAGAACAAATAATTTCACAATTTGTATAGAAATTCAAAACACCTTGAGTAGCCAAAGCATTCCTGAGAAAGAAGAATGGAACTGGAGAAATCAACCTGTGTGACTTCATACTACAAACCTGCAGTCATCAAGGCAGTATGGTACTGGCAAAAAGACAGAAAGAGAGATCAGTGGAGCAAAAAAGAAATCCCAGAGATAAATCCACACACCTATGGACACCTTATCTTTGACTTAGGAGGCAAGAATATAAAATGGAGAAAAGACAACCTCTTTAAGAAATGGTGCTGTGAAAACCGGTCAACCACTCATAAAAGAATGAAATTAGAACACTTTCTAGTCTCTTAGTGCTGCACTCAATATGTTAGCAAATTTGGAAAACTCAGCAGTGGCCACAGGACTGAAAAAGGTCCATTTTCATTCCAATCCCAAAGAAAGGAATTGCCAAAGAATGCTCAAACTACCATACAGTTGCACTTATCTCACATGCTAGTAAAGTAATGCTCAAAATTTTCCAAGCCAGGCTTCAGCAATATGTGACCTGTGAACTTCCAGATACTCAAGTTGGTTTTATAAAAGGCAGAGGAACCAGAGATAAAATTGCCAACATTTGCTGGATCATCAAAATAGCAAGATAGTTTCAGAAAAATATCTCTTTCTGCTTTATTGCCTATGTTGAAGCCTTTGACTGTGTGGATCACAATAAACTGTGGAAAATTCTTTTTTTTTTTCACCATTTATTTTTATTAGTTGGAGGCTAATTACTTTACAACATTGTAGTGGTTTTTGTCATACATTGAAATGAATTAGCCATGGGTTTACATGCATTCCCCATCCCGGTCCCCCCTCCCACCTCCCTCTCCACCGATTGGGAGAAAATAATAGCAAATGAAGCAACAGACAAAGGATTAATCTCAAAAATATACAAGCAACTCCTGCAGCTCAATTCCAGAAAAATAAATGACCCAATCAAAAAATGGGCCAAAGAACTAAACAGACATTTCTCCAAGGAAGACATACGGATGGCAAAAAAACACATGAGAAGATGCTCAACATCACTCATTATTAGAGAAATGCAAATCAAAACCACAATGAGGTACCATTACACGCCAGTCAGGATGGCTGCAATCCAAAAGTCTACAAGCAATAAATGCTGGAGAGGGTGTGGAGAAAAGGGAACCCTCTTACACTGTTGGTGGGAATGCAAACTAGTACAGCCACTATGGAAAACAGTGTGGAGATTCCTTAAAAACCTGGAAATAGAACTGCCATATGACCCAGCAATACCACTTCTAGGCATACACACTGAGGAAACCAGATCTGAAAGAGACACGTGCACCCCAATGTTCATCGCAGCACTGTTTATAATAGGCAGGACATGGAAGCAACCTAGATGCCCATCAGCAGACGAATGGATGAGGAAAATTCTTTAAGAGATGGGAATCCCAGGCCACCTGACCTGCCTCTTGAGAAACCTGTATGCAGATCAGGAAGCAGCAGTTAGAAGTGGACATGGAACAACAGACTGGTTCCAAATTGGAAAAGGAGTACATCAAGGCTGTATATTGTCACCCTGTTTCTTTAACTTATATGCAGAGTATATCATGAGAAATGCTGGGCTGGATGAACCAGCTTCTGTTTCATCTTCTTGATTCCAGCAAGATTGCTGGGAGAACTATCAATAACCTCAGATATGCAGATGACACCCTTATGGCAGAAATTGAAAAATAACTAAAGAACCTCTTGATAAAACTGAAAGAGGAGAGTGAAAATGTTGGCTTAACACCGCACATGCCGAAAAGAAAGATCAAGACATCTGGTCCTAACCCTTCATGTCAAATAGATGGGAAAACAGTGGAAATAGTGGCTGACATTAGTTTTGGGGTTTCCAAAATCACTGCAGATGGTGATTGCAGCCATAAAATTAAAAGATGCTTACTCCTTGGAAGGAAAGTTATGACCAACCTAGACAGGATATTGAAAAGCAGAGACATGACTTTGGCAACAAAGGTCCATCTGGTCAGAGCTATGGTTTTTCCAGTGGTCATGTATGGATGTGAGAGTTAGACTCTAAAGAAAGCTGAGCACAGAAGAATTGATACTTTTGAACTGTGGTGTTGGGGAAGACTCTGGAGAGTCCTTTGGACTGCAATGAGATCCAACCAGTCAATCCTAAAGGAGATCAGTCCTGGGTGCTCATTGGAAGGATTGATGTTGAAACTGAAACTCCAGTACTTTGGCCACCTGATGGGAAGAACTGACTCATTGGAAAAGACCCTGATGCTGGGAGAGAATGAGGGCAGGAGGAGAAGGGGACAACAGAGGATGAGATGTTTGGATGGCATCACCAACTCAATGGACATGAGTTTGAGTAACTCCAGGAATTTGTAATGGGCAAGGAAGCCTGGCATGTTGCATTCCATGGAGTCACAAAAAGTCGGACACCACGGACCACTGAACTGAATCTCTCTTGTGGGCCAGTGGCATGACCATTTTGCGTTCCCACGAGGCTCCTTTTTTTTCCCATCAGTAGGCACCAAGAAATGACTTTTCTTTTAAAACACCACTGATAACTGACTGCACAGCTGCAGATAAATCCACGCCTCCATCAGCAGCAATGACACTGCTTCTGGGGATGGAGCTGACCACCAGATGTCCAGAATGGAACACCACATATCCGGTGTCTTGTATCCAACCTCAGTGCTCTTTCTTGAGTAGTTACTGTTCACGTTCTTGCGTATGTGTGATCAATCAATAAATTTTCTCTGACTCTTTGAGACACAGTGGACCCCATAGCCTGCCCACTCCCCTGTCCATGGGAATCTCCAGGCAAGAATACAGGTGTGGGTTTTAATTCCCTTCTCCAGGGGATCTACCCACGCAGGGATGGGTCCCAGGTATGTTGTGTGACCTGCAATGGTCCACATATTCTAAACCAGTGCACCATCTGCGAAGCCTATGTAGCACTGCATTCTGCTAAATCCTTACCACTACCACCAACCCCGCAGCAGATGAGCACTGCTTAAACACAGAATTGAGGTTTTTTTTTTTTTTTTTCCCCTATGCCAGGTAGGAAAGCACAAGTCCTATTTGAACTTGTCTGACTAACCATTCCCATTGGTCACATGACATCAGGTGGGAAACTCATATCACTGTATAAAACTAATGAAAGAGGAAGTTGCTCAGTTGTAGCACCTTTGTGACCCCATGGACTGTACAGTCCATGGAATTCCACAGGCCAGATTATTGGAGTGGTTTCTGTTGCTTTCTCTGGGGGATCTTCCAAGCCAGGGATTGAACACAGGTTTCCTGCATTGCAGGTGGATTCTTTACCAGTTGAGCCATAAGGGAAGCTCAGATAAAATTAGTATCTGTGGTTTATTCTCTCTTCTCACCAAGACATTTGCAGTGTTCACACCATGTGTCCTAAACAGTTTTCTCCTGCCAGATTGTATACTCAATTTTCTACGTAGTTGAATTTATGTGGTTTAAGTATTTGCAAATATGGCATGTTTCTTTACTGACACATATATATACTAATCATTTTATTGAACATTTTAGGAATTCAGTAACATCAGCAAGAGCAGAGGAGATTTGTGGCAGGAAAGCCATGGGGCCAGTACCATGATTTCCTGGGAGAGAAGAAAGGACGATTTCAAGGAAAAGGTCTATAATCTTCATATGGATGATTGTGACACATTAGTGATGCAATGCTTCTCATATTCTTACTTCATTTTCTTCTTTAACCATGAAAAGATTTAAGAGGTTGTTGAGAGGATTACGATTAACATGATGCTGGTCAGAGAATGAAAGAGAACATGGAAACAGTTACTGGTGGAAGTAGTGAGAAATTCCCCTACAAGACCCATTTCACAGGAGTCCCTCCGTGTGACTGCCCTTGGGATTTGCATAGAATTACTACCTGGTGTCCATCCATTAAAGCTATGGTGTTTCCACTAGTCATGTATGAGTGTGAGAGTTGGAATATAAGGAGGTTTGAGCGCCAAAGTATTGAAGCTTTTCAACTGTGGTGTTGAAGAAGACTCTTGAGATTCCCTTGGACTGCAAGGAGATCCAAACAGTCCTTCCTAATGGACATTAGTCTTGAATATTCATTGGACAGATTGATGCTGAAGCTGAAACTCCAATATTTTGTCGACTTGATGTGAAGAGCTGACTCATTGGAAAAGACCCTGATGCTGGATAAATATTGATGGCGGGAGGAGAAGGGGACGACAGAGGATGAGATGGTTGGATGGCATCACCTACTCGATGGAGATGAGTTTGAGTAAACTCTGGGAGTTGGTGATGGACAGGGGGGCCTGGTGTGCTGTAGTCCATGGGGTCCCAAAGTGGTGGACGCGACTGAGCAACCGAAGTGAACTGAAACTAGCTGTGAGCAATGTGGTATCGGGTCTTATGATGAGAGTCACTAAGTTACATATACACATGTCCAAGATGTGGGAAACTATGTACTGGGTCACCTATGCTGCTTACATCTTCTATAAATCTTCCTTACACTCATATAGATGTGGCTGCAAGATCATTCATTCATACTGGGATTCCCCAGAGTTCACCATGTTTCACAGCTCAGGGCTTCACACAATCTCCTTTATCTGCCAAGCATGTCACTCTAGACCAGTGTGAGTGTTTAGATACTTAAATCCAAACTAATGGAAGCCCTAGCCTTTGCCACTTGGCAAGGTGGATTTTTTTTGGATCCTATTTTTTTAAATAAATCTTTATTGAAATGAAGTTGATGTGCAATGTTGTGTTAATTTCAGATGCACAGCAAATTGATTTATGCATACATTTGCTGTATTTGTGTAATGGCCAAATCATGTCCCGCCCTTTGTCCCTATGGTAAGTTGCCAGATTCGTCTGTCTTTGGCATTTTCTAGGCAAGAATACTGGAGTGGATAGTCATTACCTATTGCAAAACCCACATCTCCTGCGTCAGCAGGCAGATTCTTTGTACTGAGCTAACAAGGGATCCCTCAGTTAGTCAGTGGAGTCGCTCGTCATGTCCGACTCATTGCGACCCCATGAATCACAGCACGCCAGGCCTCTCTGTCCATCACCAACTCCCGAAGATTACTTAGACTCATGTCCATCGAGTCAGTGACGCCATCCAGCCATCTCATCCTCTGTCGTCCCCTTCTCCTCCTTCCCCCAAATCCCTCCCAGCATCAGGGTCTTTTGTACACATATGTAGGTAAATATGTACCCTTTTAGATTTTTCTCTTTGCAGATTATTACAAGTCATTCATATAGATTTCTGTGCTCCACAGCAGATTCTAGTTGTTTATATTAGTTGATGTACAGTTAGTCCAGTGACTCAATCATGCCAATTCTTTGCAATCCCATGGACTGCAGCATGCCATGCTTCGCTGTCCATCACTGACTCCCGTAGCTTGCTTAAACTCATGTCCATGGAGTCGGTGATGCCAGCCAACCATCTCATCTTCTGTCGTCCCCTTCTCATCCTGCCTTCAAACTTCCCCAGCATCAGGGTCTTTTGCAATGTTGATGGGGCAGTATTATATCTTTATATGTACCATATAATGATTCATAATTTTTATATAGTGATGCATAGCTATAAGAATATTGACTTCATCGCCTATGTTTTGCAATATTGTTTTGTACATTATTTTATACATAGTAGCTGACACCTCTTTCTCCCCTCCTGTTACCTTACTCCAACCCCGTTCACTCTCCACAGTAGTAACCACTGGTTTCTTGTGTGTATCTGTCTGCTGCTGCTGCTGCTGTTAAGTCGCTTCAGTCGTGTCCGCCTCTGTGCGCCCCCATAGATGGGTAGCCCATCAGGCTCCCCCCCCCCACCCCGTACCTGGGATTCTCCAGGCAAAAATACCGGAGTGGGTTTCTACTTCCTTCTCCAGTGCTTGGAAGTGAAAAGAGAAAGTCAATTCCGTCAGTCCTGTCTGACTCTTTGCAACCCCATGGACTGCAGCTTACCAAACTCCTCCATCCATGGGATTTTCCAGGCAGGAATATTGAGTGGGTTGCCATTGCCTTCTCTGAGCTGTTGGTTTGCTACTTTTTAAAAAATATTGACCTGTTGGATTAATTTTTAGGTTTAAAATATTAGTGATGTTGTACAGTACTTGTCTTTCTCTGTCCAGCTTATGTCACTTAGCCTGTACCCTCAACGTCCATCCATGGTGCTGCAGATAGCAAAATTCCAACTTTTTATGGTTGTGTAGTATTCCATCCTGTGTGTGTGGGTACTCTATGGCTTCTTTATGCTTCGATTGTTATATATAAATTTAATGAACATTGTCAACAAGAGCAAATGTTTATTTTCTACACTACTCAAATATTCCTCCCAAGTTGATTTCTACAATTTTGTTTTACCTTGTGGATATAACCTAGTCTCACTACAGTGGGTACAATTTCTGCCTATTTGTAGCTCCTGATACTAAGATGTGTATTCTTTCAGCCTTCCTCCTGAACTATTCATGCATCAGGGAACCCAGATCAAAGAAACCATGGGCAACTACTCTGTAAATAATACTCAGACATTTTGCTCTCAGATGGACACCAACTCTATGATGATCAATATATACATGATAATAATTTTTTAAAAAATGGGTGGTTAGTGAGTAGAGATATAAAAGTATAGAAATTGAACGGAACCTTTGTAACTGAACCAAGCAAACTCCAGGAGTTGGTGATGGACTGGGAAGCCTGGTGTGCTGCAGTTCACGGGACTGTAGAGTCATACATGGCTGAGCGACTGAAGTGAACTGAACTCTATAGCTGAAGTGAAAGGTGAGTTTTTAAAACTCATTCAGTTCAGATTCAACAAAAGTTCACATATTTGAGGTGCATGGTTGGTAAGCTTTGGAGGAACTGAGCAGTTCCTCAATCCTTTGAACTGAGGAGAACTGAGTCCTTTCCTCAATCAGCATGGTGAGCTTATCTGTCAAGATCAGAACTATGCTCGGGCTCCTTGCTCATCCTTCCTTCTGCCCCATCTCAGCCACCTCCCACATGGTTCTGGTAGGCCATGCTTCAGTTTTCTGGCCCAGTAAGTCAGTTGGCATTCCTTAGAATTTTCCAAAACTGGAATCTGTGTGTGTGTTTCTGGCTTCTTTCACTTAGCATGTTTATTTTAGTGATTGTCTAAATTTTTTGTAGACTCCATTCCTACTGACCCCTGCATTGTATTATCTTGGGATTTCCCTGATAGCTCAGTTGGTAAAGAATCCCCCTGAAATACAGGAGACCCTGGTTGGATTCCTGGGTCAGGAATATTCCCTGGAGAATGGGCAGGCTATTCGCTCCAGTATTCCTGCTCTTCCCCTTTGTCTCAGGTGGTAAAGAAACTGCCTGCAATGCAGGAGGCCTTGGTCAGACCCCTGGGTTGGGAAGATCAACTTTTGTCTTCGCTGATAGCTCAGTTGGTAAAGTATAATCTTACTTGGGCACAGTGGTGTGTGTAGGCTTAGTGGCTAAGTGTATCCACTTCTTTTGAAGCCCCACGGACTGTAGCCTTTGTCCGTGGACAGGCTCCTCTGTCCCTGGGATTTCCCAGGGAAGAATACTGGAGTGGGTGCCATTTTCCCCTCCAGGGTGTCTTCCCGATCCAAGCATGGAACCAGCATCTGCTGCATTGCAGGTGGCTTCTTTTCTCCTGATCCACGAAAGAAGTAGGGATATGTCCCACTTTTAACCATCCACATGTTGATGGATAGTGGTTTACTGACAAGACTTCATAAGAACCTGAGCCATGTTATCTTCTTGGTAGACACTTAGGAGTGGAACTCCTGGATCTCAGGCTTGTCTGATGGTAGAGAACTGCCAACAGCAGGTGGGAGATCCATTGCTTCAGATCCTTGCCAGGACTCTGTGTGATGAGTTGTTCTCATTTCAGACATTGAAGGGAGTGTGTGAGGGTATCTCGTTATGGTTGTAACTTCCAGTTCCTGAAAGAATCAAGCCATTGGACATCATGTTAAGTCTCTCCTTCCCATTTGTCTGTTTTCTCCTGTGTCTCTTTTAATCATCTGGGCATTATGAAGTGAATTATTTGTTTCCGTATTTGGAGGGTTGGAGATTGTTTATGTATTCTGGCATCAAGAACTTTCTGAGCTAGAAGGGCAAATATTTTTCTCCAGCCCCAGGATTCTTTTGTACCTACTTAAGTGTTCCTTAAGTTTGTAAATATTTTCCTGTTGATCTAGGCCTGGTTACTAACATTGTGTCCCCTGTGAATGAATCTGCCTTGGTTTATTTTCTAATCCATAACCTCTTGATCTTAAGTCACAGAGCTTCCACCCATGTTTTACCTTTAGAGTCTTCCTTGCTGGCTGATTCTTGTCAATATATTGCAAAACCAATGCAATATTGTAAAATAATTAGCCTCCAATTAAAGTGATTAGATTTATTTTAAAAAAAGAAAAGAAAGAAAGAAAGAAAAGAAAGTGAAATTCGCTCTGTCCCTTCTGAATCTTTGTGACCACATAGACTATACAGTCCATGGAATTCTCCAGGCCAGAATACTGCATTGGGCAGCCTTTTCCTTTCCCAGGTGATCTTCCTGACCCAGGATTTGAAGTCACGCCACCTGGATTGCAGGGAGATTCTTTCCCAATTGAGCTACTAATTGTTTTTTTAGTTATAATTACCTGAAGAGCTCCTCTGTTTAATGAAAGATGTAATGAACAGTATGGTGACTATAATTAGCATTGCACATGCACTTGTCTCTTGCTTAGAGCATAGCTTTTAAGTGTTCTTATCTCACTCATGTAACACACAGACAGGGTAAGTGTGTGATGAGGTCGATATATTTTTTTAACATTTTTTTAAGTAAAATCTCAATGGCATTTACCCCTTGTTTATATATTTTGCTCTTTGTTATTAAGTGGCTAATTTGTGTCCAACTCCTTGCAACCCCGTGGACTGCAGCATGCCAGACTTTCCCGTCCATCTCCTAATCCCAGAGTTTGCTCAAACTCAGGTCCATTGAGTCAGTGATACCATCCAACCATTTCCTCCTCTGTCATCCCCTTCTCCTCTCGCCTTCAGTCTTTCCCAATATCAGGATCTTTTCAAATGCATCAGGTCTTCACATCAAGTGGCCAAACTATTAGAGTTTCTGCTTCAACATCTGTCCTTCCAGTGAACATTCAGGACTGATTTCCTTTAGGATGGACTGGTTGGATCTCCTTGCAGTCCAAGGGACTCTGAAGAGTCTTCTCCAATACCACAGTTCAAAAGCATTTATTCTTCAGTGCTCAGCTTTCTTTCTATTCCAACTCTCACATCCATACATGACCACTGGAAAAACCATAGCCGTGGCTTGACGGATCTTTGTTGGCAAAATAATGTCTCTGCTTTTTAATATGCTGCTTAGATTGGTCATAACTTTTCTTCCAAGGAGTAAGCGTCTTTTAATTTCATGGCTGCAATCACCATCTGCAGTGATTTTTTTGAGCCCCCCAAAATAAAGTGAGCCATGGTTTCCACTGTTTTTCTATCTATTTGCCATAAAATGATGGAAACGGATGACATGATTTTTATTTTCTGAATGTTGAGCTTTAAGCCAACTTTTTCACTCTCCTCTTTCACTTTCATCAAGAGTCTCCTGAGTTCTTCTTCACTTTCTGCCATATGGGTGGTGTCATCTTCATATCTGAGGTTATTGATATTTCTCCTGGCAATCTTGACTCCAGCTTGTGTTTCCTCCAGCCCAATCTTTCTCTGATGTACTCTGCATATGTTAAATAAGCACAGTGACATTATGCAGCTTTTACGTACTCCTTTTCCTATTTGGAACAAGTCTGTTGTTCCATGTCCAGTTCTAACTGATGCTTCCTGACCTGCATATAGATTTCTCAGGAGGCAGGTCAGGTGGTCTCATATTCCCATCTGTTTTGTAATCTTGCACAGTTTATTTTGATCCACACAGTCAAAGGCTTTTGCATAGTCAATAGCGCAGAAATAGATGTTTCTCTGGAACACTTTCTTTTCATGATCCAGTGGATGTTGGCAATTTGATCTATGGTTTCTCTGCCTTTTCTAAAACCAGCTTGTACATCTGGAAGTTCACGATTCATGTATTGTTGAAGCCTGGCTTGGAGAATTTTGAGCATTACTTTGCTAGCGTGTGAGATGAGTGCAATTGTGTGGTAGTTTGATCATTCTTTGGCATTGCCTTTCTTTGGGATTGGAATAAAAAATGACCTTTTCCACTCCTGTGGCCACTGCTGAGTTTTCCAAATGTGCTGGTATATTGAGTGCAGCACTTTCACAGCATCATCTTTCAGGATTTGAAATAGCTCAACTGGAATTCCATTATCTCCTTGTTCTTAGGATATGTTAATGTAAAATTTAATTGAATTATTAAAGCACACTCTAGGATTGTTTATGAAGCTTATCTCGGTAATCTGTCTTTGGATGAAGATCAAGTGCCTCACACATGACCTTTAATCAAGACTGGAAGGAAACAAAATTTAAGGAACTGTCTCCAACCTGGATGGAAGTACCTTTCTATCAGTTACTCTTAACTAGCTCATGCCCAGGGAAATTGGATGAAAATTGACTCTTGAGTTAACTCCCACTTCAAAAAGCCCCTAAACTGGACTGGTCCAGAGAGAGGCCTGCTGACCTCAAACCCACCTTAAAACAATGCTCAAACAGAGGAAACTACACAACACTAGGATGAGAAGAAGATGGCATCAGAATTAGAGGCTTTCCCAAGATGCTGGTCTGACTTTTATGATCATTTATAGTGTTTTCTTGATTCCTTGGACCTATGCCTATCAGTTACATGTTTTCTATTATGGACACGATTCTGTGCTAGTTTAAAACTCAATCCATTGTTGGGTTGTGGCCAATTACCTGTGCCTAGTACTTCCAGGTTATTTGTTCTCTAGGTGGATTTCTGTTCTCTAGGGCTTCGATTGGATACCCACCAGGAAATTTATTTTAGATAAGTGTTCAGTCCTGTTCTATCTATTCATGATATTACTAGATGGGATCCTCTCACCTGGTCAATTAATAATACATGCTCTGATGCTGGCCATCAGTTCAGTTCAGTCGCTCAGTCGTGTCCGACTCTTTGTGACCCCATGCATTGCAGCACACCAGGCATCCCTGTCCATCACCAACTCCCGGAGTTTACTCAAACTCATGCCCATCGAGTCGGTGATGCCATCCAGCCATCTCATCCTCTGTCGTCCCCTTCTCCTCCTGCCCCCAATCCCTCCCAGCATCAGGATCTTTTCCAACGAGTCAACTCTTCACATGAGTTTGCCAAAGTATTGGAGCTTCAGCTTCAGCATCAGTCCTTCCACGAACACCCAGGACTTATCTCCTTCAGAATGGACTGGCTGGATCTCTTTGCAGTTCAAGGGACTCTCAAGAGTGTCTCAAACACCATAGTTCAAAAGCATCAATTTTTCGGCACTCAGCTTTCTTCACAGCCCAACACTCACATCCATACATGACCACTGGAAAAACCATAGCCTTGACCAGATGGACCTTTGTTGGCAAAGTCATGTCTTTGCTTTTTAATATGCTACCTAGGTTGGTCATAATTTTCCTTCCAAGGAGTAAGCGTCTTTTAATTTCATGGCTGCAGTCACCATCTGCAGTGATTTTGGAGCCCCAAAAAATAGTCTGTCACTGTTTCCACTGTCTCCCCATCTATTTCCCATGAGGTGATGGGACCAGATGCCATGATCTTAGTTTTCTGAATGTGGAGCTTTAAGCCAACTTTTTCCCTCTCCTCTTTCACTTTCATCAAGAGGCTTTTTAGGTCCTCTTCACTTTCTGACATAGGGTGGTGTCATCTGCATATCTGAGGTTATTGATGTTTCTCCCAGCAATCTTGATTCCTGCTTGTGCTTCTTCCAACCCAGCGTTTCTCATGATGTACCCTGCTTAGAAATTAAATATGCAGGGTGACAATATACAGATTTGATGTACTCCTTTGCCTATTTGGAACCAGTCTGTTGTTCCATGTCCACTTCTAACTGTTGCTTCCTGACCTGCATACAGGGTTCTCAAGAGGCAGATCAGGTGGTCTGGTATTCCCATCTCTTTCAGAATTTTCCACAGTTTCTTGTGATCCACACTTTCAAAGGCTTTGGCGTCGTCAATAAAGAAGAAATAGATGTTTTTCTGGAACTCTCTTGCTTTGTTGATGATCCAGCAGACATTGCCAATTTGATCTCTGTTCCTCTGCCTTTTCTAAAACCAGCATGAACATCTGGAAGTTCTTGGTTCACGTATTGCTGAAGCCTGGCTTGGAGAATTTTGAGCATTACCTCACTAGCGTGTGAGATGAGTGCAATTGTTCAGTAGTTTGAGCATTCTTTGGGATTGCCTCTCTTAGGGATTGGAATGAAAACTTACCTCTTCCAGTGCTGTGCATAGATTTAAGTTTTGTTAGTGTCATCTAAACTCAGTTGGAGTGATGAGCTAAGTTTCAATAAACAATTAACTTCTTGTCTATTAAAAGGAAAACTCCCACAATTATGGGGAGGATCTCCATGGTTAACATCAGGCTATGGTCATTTAGTTATAAAGGCTACTTTGTGTTGGGGATGGTTAGATCATACTGAAATGTTGTTGCTGAACGATAAGATGCCGGAGTTCTTGGCCTTTGGAGGAGACAAATTCAATCCGGGGTCAGAGACCACGCTGGATCACTCAGCTTTTGTGTAATAAAGTTTTATTAAAGTATAAAGGAGATAGAGAAAGCTTCTGACAGGCATCAGAAGGGGGCAGAAAGAGTACCCCCCCCTTCTCGTCTTCAGCTGGATGTTATATAGTCATTTGCAGTCTGTTAATGAAAAGAAAGGAATGTCTTAAAATTTAGAATGGCACCAGATAACCCATTCTCAGTCATAAAATGATTGACTTGAATCTTGTAGAAGGGCGGGTTACCACGCAAATAATTTCGTTTACAGAGATTAGGGGACAATACCTGAGTAAGTAGGTTGGGCCATTTGGCAGAACTTACAGAGCCTGGGGTAAATTAACATAGCATTAACATAAACATTTCCATAAAAAGATGTATTGGTTAACTCAAGGTTTGAGAACAGTTAGCCTCAGGTGAAACCAGGTGTCATGGCAACACAGCATTTTAAGAGAAAGCTCCTTTTAAATTTGTATAGAGAAGAAAAAAAATTTCGCTGGTTTGTTTCCTCCTGCCACTTAAGATAGATAGAAATGTCTGACACTTGCAGCCTATTTCCTCCATTTGGAGACCCCTGGCCTTCCTGCCTGTTACCCTCTCAATACTAAAAATGTTCAACCTGGTAATTATGAGACAAGGCTGTGAGCTTTATGAACTATGCCTCTTAATACCCTTAGAATGATTGGTATGGAACTCAGTGGATTTCTGGCACTAATTGATGGCCTTCACATCTACAGGGATGGATATGAAAGTGTAGCCTGGAATTCCCATGAAATTTAAGGTCATATGTGTTAACAAATTAGAGGTAACACTAACCAATCTACCACTGGTATGATCCCAATAGGTCAAAGATCTGTATTCTACTGGTATGATGACTTAGCAGCTTGTGTGTGTGTGTGCCTTCAATGGGGTTGGAGGATGCAGTTGACCATATCTAAGCCTTAACAACTTTGATAAACTTTAAATGATAGTAACCGGGCTATTAACCTGTTGAATTCTGTCTCTATGATGAGAAAGGCAGTGCTATGCAACTGCAAGGCCCTTGACACCTTACAGCATCTCAGGGAGATATCTGTGCTACAATTCAAACTGAATACTGTAATTTCACACCTGATAAATCCTTTAACGTAACACATTTGAAAAAAGTGATTCATTCCCTAGTCTTGACAATCTTAAAAAAAAACAACAACAAAAAAAAAAAACTGGTGTGTGAGGCTCATGGCTACAATATTTACTTTTAAGTCCACTAATGTTATTAACTATACCATTTGAATTTTGCTTGTTTCCCAAGATTATTATCTCTTGTATTACCAAGTATATGCCTGAGCCTCCAATGGAAATGATGACTAGAATTGAAGCACTTGAGCAAATGTATAGCTCAATATATGATCAATGATTATAATAGTGTAATTCTAGGTATGAAAAGATTCAATGAGAGGGAATACTTTCCTGGACCATAACTAGAAGACAAGTGTCCAGAGATCTTTGACTATGAAGACCTAGTCCAGTAACAGCACATTGAGTGTCTTATGACAAAAACCTTCTTCAGAACTTGGAACCAGCTTTTTCAGCAAGTAGGGACAAAATGGTCATGAAACACTCCCCAACATATGGTTGGATTTATGACCACATGGGGACTGTGTCAACTACAAATTGGCACTTACCAAGCCAATGACTGAACAACAAAGGCATTTGCCATCTGCCTCTATGGAGATTGAACTCCATGCTGCTTTAGCTGTGGGCCTTCAACAATCGCTGAGGGAGTTCAGGGTGGAGTGAGGCACTCTGTGCTCCAGGGAATCTGGTCTTAAAACAGATTTTATGATTTCAATCCTTGAATCTCCTCATATCTAGAGAAGCACTAAATCCTTTCCTGATGACATCAGATCCTCATGGCTACCAAAAACCCTTTTGTAAAATGAATGCTTCATGGTAGTGAACTCCCACTTCACCAAAACCTTATTTATTGACTTTCCCCCATTGCCACTTCAGAGCAGTCTCTCAGAGCTATCTGAGATGCTGTCTTCCAAGCTGCAGTCCTGATTTTACCCCAAATAAGCTTAAATCACAACTCTCAAGTTGCACATCTTGTTTTAGTTGACACCGTTAACCCACCATAGAGCCACCAGAACTTGCAGAGGACTGTGAAAATAGACACTCGAAGGGCACAAACAAAACCTTGTGTGCATCAGGGCCCAGGAGAAAGGAGCAGTGACTGCACAAGAGACTGACCCAGACTTGCCCATGAGTGTCCAGGAGTCTCTGGTGGAGGCGTGGGTAGGCAGTGGCCTGTTGCAGGGTTGGGGGTACTGAGTGTAGCAGTGGGATCCTTTGAAGGAAGTCAAAACTACCTTCATTACCTCCACCATAGTTTTGCCTCAGGCCAAATAACAGGTAAGGAGCACAACCCCGCCCTTCAACAGAAAATTGGATTAAAATTTATTGAACATGGCCCCACCCACTAGAAAAAGACCCAGTTTTCCCCTCAGTCAGTCTCTCCTATCAGGAAGCTTCCATAAGCCTCTTATCCTTCTCCATCAGAGGGCAGACACATTGAAAACCACAATAACAGAAAATGAACTAATGTGATCACATTGAACATAGCCTTGTCTAACTTAATGAAAGTCTGAGCCATGCATGTAGGGCCACCCAAGACAGACGGGTCATGGTGGAGAGTTCTGACAAAATCGTGGTCTATTGGAAAAGGGAATGGCAAACCAGTTAAGGATTCTTGCCTTGAGAACCACATAAACAGTATGAGAAGGTAAAAAGATATGACACCGAAAGATGAACTCCCCAGGTTGGTAGGTGCCCACTATGCTACAGGAGATCAGAGGGAAAATAACTACAGAAAGAATGAGGAGATGCAGCTAAAGCAACAACAACGCCCAGTTGTGGACATGACTGATGATGGAAGTAACGTCTGATGCCGTAAAGAGCAATATTGCATAGGAACCTGGAACATTATGCCCATGAATCAAGGTAAATTGGAAATGGTCAAAGAGGAGATGGCAAGAGTGAACACTGACATTTTAAGAATCAGTGAATTAAATGGACTGGAATAGGTGAATTTTAACTCAGATGCCCATTATATCTACTACTGTGGGCAATTATCCCTTAGAAGAAATGGAGTAGCCATCATCGTCAACAAAAGAGCCCAAAATGCAGTACTTGTATGCAATCTCAAAAATGACAGAATGATCTCTGTTCATTTCTAAGGGAAACCATTCAATATCACAGTAATCCAAGTCTATGCCCTGACCAAGTAAAACTGAAGAAGTTGAAGTTGAATGATTCTATGAAGAGTTACACGACCTTCTCGATCTAACACCCAAAAAAGGTGTCCTTTTCATTATAGGGGACTGGAATGCACAAGTAGGAAGTCAAGAAATACCTGAGCTAACAGGAAAATTTGGCCTTGGTGTACAGAATGAAGTAGGGCAAAGGCTAACAGAGTTTTGCCACGAGAAGGCAGTGGTCAGAGCAAATGCCTCCTTGCAACAAAACACGAGTAGACTCTATCCATGGTCTTCACCAGATGGTCAAAAGAGAAATCAGACTGATTATATTGCTTGCAGCTGAAGTTGGAGAACCTCTATGCAGTCAGGAGAAGCAAGACTGGAAGCTGACTGTGGCTCATATCATGAACTTCCTTATTGCCAAATTCACAGTTAAATTGAGAAAGTAACAAAATCCTCTAGGGATGATGTTAATCATATCACTTGGAACTATACAGTGGAGGTGGTGAACAGATTCAAGGGATTAGATCTGATAGAGTGCCTGAAGAAATATGAATGGAAGTTCATGCCATTGTACAGGAGGCAGGGGTCAAGACCATCCCCAAGAAAACTGTTAGAAAATGGCAGAGGACTAGGATGGGGAGACCACTTTCCCCACCACAAATTCATCAAAAGATCATTTGAATGCTGAACAAATACCACAAAACGACTTCTGAACACTGGCGGAGGACACCAGGCACCCAGAAAGGTGACACCAGGCACCCAGAAAGGTGACCCATTGTCTTCGAAAGGAAGTAGGAAAAAATGTAAAAGATAAAAAGAGAGACAGGAGATAGGGCAAAATATAAAAGAGAAAAAGAGAGACAAAAGAGTTAGGGGCAGAGACCTGTCTTAGGAAAGGAGTTGTTAAAGAAGAGAAGTTTCCAAACATCAGAAGTTTCCAGACATCAGGAAACCTTCTCACCGGTGGGTCTGTGGGGAGTTTTGGAATCTCAGAGGGCAACATAACCAGGAGAAAAGAATAAATAAAACCCACATCTTACGCACCTAACCACAACTGGCAGCAGAGAAGTAGCCCAGACACTTGCGTCCACCACCAGCAAGCAGCAGATGAACAGGGAGGCGCGGGCTCTATTGCCTAGGGTAAGGGCTGGTCCTGAATGCCTTGAGGACAATCTGAGGGAGCTCTCATGAGAGAGCAACCCAGACGATGGGATAGCCAGAGAAAGAGAGAGAGAGAAAGAGAGAGAGAGGAAACGGAGAGAAAGAACTTTCCTGAGAAAAGCTCTAACCTAAGGCACTGCTGGGCTTGCTCACAGAACAAAGGACTGAATGAATACCAGAAGAGAGCTAGCTAGCAGAGGACCAGCCCATCCCCCACCGGAGGCAGGGAGGCAGGCAGACAACAGCCAGAGCTGGAAGGCAAGGGGCAATCTCGGCCCCAGAGATGGCATTCTCTACCAAACTTCGAGCAGGCTTCCAGTTGCTGGGCAACTCTTCCTAGCATCCTGGATGGTTGACATCTGCCAGGAGGGTCGCATCCAGAGGCCAGCTATCCAGAGGAGACTCACAGCACACCTGAGACAGTGCTCCGGCTCTGCACCTGGGAAACCGAGTGGCCTGGACCATGGAGGTGATAAGACGCACCATGCCACCTGGGGAGAGTGCACTCACCAGGCACCTGGTCGCCTGAGCTGCTCAGATCTGAGTAGGGCACAAAATGCAGGCCCAACCGAGTCTGTGCTTTGTGGAGTATCCGAGAACCTGAACATAAGCTGCTTGGACCTGGGAAGTGCCTGCAACCCAGGCGCTGCTTTAGAGAGTTCCCCTGCATAGCAACCTGGAGCCTGAGCATTGTAGACCAGGAAAGCAGACGTGCCGTGAGGGGAGGCAAACCCTGTGTGGCCCAGACACCGCAAGCACTCCCCCACACACACCAGTGATATTTTCTTGCAGTCCTCCTCCCTCCCCACAGGACAATTGAACAAGTGAGCTTAAATTAATGACCACCTTCACCCCCTTGTGTCAGAGCAGAAGTTAGATACTGAAGAGACTTCCTAACAGAGAAAGCCAAAACAAACAAAGAAGAGGGAGCCACTTTGGAAGTGACAGGCGCAACAGATTAAAATCCTGTAGTTAGCATTGGCTACATATTAAAGGGCCTATAGACCTTGAGAAGACCTATAAGCTCGAACAAGGAACTAGCTGAAACTCAACTGACCCCCACATTGCCCTCAACAGCTCCACAGAAATTGCTAGATATATTTTGCTATTATCATTTAAAAAAATTTTTTGTTACTAACTTCTTTATTGCTCCTTTACTTTTCATTTTTAAAACCTACTATTCCCTTGCAAAAAAAGACCCTTGTTTAAAGCAAATTTCATATTTTTTTTATAACTTTGAGATTTTTTTTTTAAATATTGTATGTTTGAAAGTCTAACCTGTAGCTTTTCAATCTTTGCTTTTTGGTATTTGTTAACAATTTTGTACCTTTAAGAATCCAATCTTCAGTACCCATTTTTACTTAGGAGTGTGATAACTGGCTTGATTGCTCTCTCCCTGTTTGACTCTCCTATTTCTTCCCCAGGTCACCTCTATCTCCTTCCTCCCCCTTCTCTTCTGTACTTAAAGCTGTGAATCTCTTTGGGTGTTCCAGGTTGTGGAGAACACCTCAGGAACTGATCACTGGCTAGATTTGTCTCTTTCCTTTTGATTCCTCCCCTTTTCCTCCTGGTCACCTCTGTTTCCCTTTTCCCTCTTCTCTTCTCCATGTAACTCGGTGAAACTCTCTGGGGGTCCCTTACTGTGGAGAATCCTTTCACCATTAACCTAGATGCTTTATCAACAGCACTGTATGGATGGAGAAGTCTTGAGGCTACTGTAAGAATAAGACTGAAAGCCAGAGGCAGGAGGCTTAAATCCAAAACTTGAGAACACCAGGAAACTCCTGACTCCAGGGAACATGAATCAACTGGAGCTCATCCAAAAGCCTCCATAGCTACACTTAAACCAAGCTCCACCCAAGAGCCAACAATTTCAGAGCAAGACATACCAAGCTGATTCTCCAACAATGCAGAAACACAATCCTGGGCATTAAAATACAGGTGGCCATAAGTCACACTAAACCCATAGACACCTCAAAACTCACTCCTGGGCACTGCATTGCACTCCAGAGAGATGACATTCAGCTCCACCCACCAGAATACTGATGCAAGTTTCCCTAACCAGGAAACCTTAAAAAGCCACTTGTCCAACCACAGGGAGGAGCCTCCACAATAAAGAGAAACCACAAATGTCTAGTGTACAGAAAGGCCACCCCAAACATAGCAACCTAAACAAGATGAAAATTCAGGGAAGTATTCAGCGGATAATGATAAAATTCGTCCAAACCAAAAAAAAAAAGAGGAGGAGATAGGGAGTCTACCTGAAAAAGAAATCAGAATAACGTTAGTAAAAATGATCCAAAATCATGAAAACAAAATGGAGTTACAGATAAATAGTCTCGAGACAAGAATTGAGAAGATGCAAGAAAAGTTATACAAGGACCTAGAAGAAAGGAAAATCTATCGATAATGAATAATGCGATAATAGAGATCAAAAGCACTCTGGAGGGAACCAACAGTAGAATAACTGAGGCAGAAGATAGGATAAGGGAAGTGGAAGATAGAATGGTGAAAATAAATAAAGGAGAGAGGATAAAAGAAGAATTAAAAGAAATGAGGAAAATCTCAGAGACCTCTGGGACAATGTGAAATGCTCCAACATTCGAATCATAGGAGTCCCAGAAGAACAAGACAAAAAGAAAGGCCATGAGAAAATACTTGAGAAGATAATAGGTTAAAATTTCCCTCAAATGGGAGAGAAAATAGCCACCCAAGTCCAAGAAACCCAGAGAGTCCCAAACAGGATAAACCCAAGGCAAAGCACCCCATGACACATATGGATAAAGTTAATGAAGATCAAACACATGAACAAACATCCAAAGCAGCAAGGGAAAAACAAAAATAACACACAAGGGGATTCCCTTAAGGATAACTGCTGATCTTTCAATAGAAACTCTTCAGGCCAGAAGGGAATGGCAGGGCATACTTAAAGTGATGAAAGAGAGATCCACAGCCCAGATTACTGTACCCAGCAAGGGTCTCATTCAGATATGAAGGAGAATTCAAAAGCTTTACAGACAAGCAAAAGCTGAGAGAATTCAGCACCACCAAACCAGCTCTCCAACAAATGCTAAAGGATCTTCTCTAGACAGGAAACACAGAAAGGTTGTATAAACACGAACATAAGACAAGGCAACATAGATCATACTTATCAATAATTACCTTAAATATAAATGGGTTGAAGGCCCCAAGCAAAAGACAAAGACTGGCTGAATTGACGCAAAAACAAGACCACTATATATGATGTCTACAAGAGACCCACCTCAATGCTAGGGACACATACAGACTGAAAGTGAAGGGCTGGAAAAAGATATTTCATGCAAATGGAAATGAAAAGAAAGCAGGAGTAGAAATAGTCATATCAGATAAAATAGACTTTGAAATAAAGGCCATGTTGTTGCTGCTGCCAAGTCGCTTCAGTCATATCTGACTCTGTACGACCCCATAGATGGCAGCCCACCAGGCTCCCCCATCCCTGGGGTTCTCCAGGCAAGAACACTGGAGTGGGTTGCCATTTCCTTCTCCAATGCATGAAAGTGAAGTCACTCAGTCATATCTGACTCTCAGTGACCCCATGGACTGCAGCCAAGCAGCCTCTGTCCATGGGATTTTCCAGGCAAGAGTACTGGAGTGGGCTTCCATTGCCTTCTCCAAAGTCCATGAAAAGAGACAAAGAGGGATACTACATAATGATCAAAGGATCAATCGAGGAAGAAGATATAACATTGCTAAATATATATATATGTACCCAATATAGGAGCAATGCAAATGTGAGGCAAATGCTAACATGTATGAAAGAAGAAATTAACAGTAACACAATAATAGTGGGAGCCTTTAATACCCCACTCACACCTATAGATAGATCAGCTAAACAGAAAATTAGCAAGGAAACACAAACTTTAACTGATACAATGGACGACTTTGACCTAATTGATATCTATGGGGCATTTCACCCTGAAACAATGAATTTCACCTTTCTCTCAGGTGGACACGAAACCTTCGCCAGGATAGATCACATCCCGGGCCAGAAATCTAGCCTTGGTAGATTCAAAAATTTTGAAATCATTGGAAGCTTCTTTTTTGTTCACAATGTGTTAAGATTAGATGTCAACTACAGGAAGAAAATTATTAAAAATACAAACCTATGGAGGCTAAACAGTACACTTCTGAATAACCAACAAATCACAGAAGAAATAAAAAAGGGAATCAAAATATCCATAGAACTGAATGAACATGAAAACACAGCTACCCAAAACCTATGGGATTCAGTAAAAGCAGTTCTAAGGGGAAGTTTCATAGCAATACAAGCCTACCTCATGAAACAGGAGAAAAATCAAATAAATAAGCTAACTCTACACCTAAAGCACTAGAAAAAAGAAATGAAGCAGTCCAGAGTTACTAGAAGGAAAGAAATCATAAAAATTAGGGCAGAAATAAATGCAAAAGAAACTAAGGAGACCATAGCCAAAATCAACAAAGGTAAAAGCAGGTTCTTTGAGAAAATAAATAAATTAGACAAACCATTAGCCAGACTCATCAAGAAAAAAAGGGAGAAGAATCACATCAACAAAATTAGAAATGATAATGGAGAAATCAGGACAACACAGAAATACAACAGATCATAAGAGACTACTATCAGCAACTATATGCCAATAAGATGAACAATTTGGAAGAAATGGACAAATTCTTACAAAAGTATAACTCCCCAAAACTGAATCAGGAAGAAATAGAAAATCTTAACAGACCCATCACAAGCATGGAAATCAAAACTGTAATCAGAAATCTTCCAGCAAACAAAAGCCCAGGACCAGACTGCTTCGCAGCTTAATTTTACCAAAAATTTAGAGAAGACCTAACACATATTGTACTCAAACTCTTCCAGAAAATTGCAGAGGAAGGTAAACTTCCAAACTCATTCTATGTGGCCACCATACCTTAATACCAAAACCAGACAAAGATGCTATGAAAAATGAAAAGTACAGGCCAATATCACTGAATAACATAGATGCAAAAATCCTTAACAAAATCCTAGCAAACAGAATCCAACAACATATTAAAAAGTTAATACATTATGACCAAGTGGGCATTTTTCCTGGGGTGCAAGTATTCTTAATATCCACAACTTATAAAATGTAATACACCACATTAACAAATTATAAGATAAAAACCATATGATTTTCTCAATAGAAGTAGAGAAAGCCTTTGAGAAAATTCAACATCCAATTATGATAGGAAACCCTCCAGAAAGCAGGAATAGAAGGAACATACTTCAACATAATAAAAGCTATATATGACAAACCCATAGCAAATGTTATCCTCAATGGTAAAAAATTGGAAGCATTTCTCCTGAAGTCAGGAACAAAACAAGTGTGCCCACTCTGAACACTATTATTTGACATAGTTGTGGAAGTTTTAACCACAGCAATCAGAGAAGAAAAAGAAAGAAAAGAAATCCAGATTGGGAAAGAAGTAAAACTCTCACTGTTTGCAGATGACATGATCCACTACATAGAAAACCCTAAAGACTCCACCAGAAAATTACTAGAGCTAGTCAATGAATATAGTAAAGTTGCAGGATATAAATTTAGCATGCAGAAATCCCTTGCATTCCTATACACTAACAATGAGAAAACAGAAAGAGAAATTAAGGAAACAATTCCATTCACCATTGCAATGAAAAGAATAAAATACTGAGGAATCAATCTACCTAAAGAAACAAAAGACCTATATATAGAAAACTATAAAACACATATGAAAGAAATCAAAGAGGACACAAATATTCATGGATTGAAAGAATCAATATAGTGAAAATGAGTTCACTACACAAAGCAATCTATAGATTCAATGCAATCGCTATCAAGCTACCAATGGTATTTTTCAGGGAACTAGAAAAAACAATTTCACAATTTTTATGGAAATACAAGACACCTCGAATAGCCAAAGCATTCTTGAGAAAGAAGAATGGAACTGGAGAAATCAACCTGTGTGACTTCATGCTATATTACAAAGCTGCAGTCATCAAGGCAGCATTGTACTAGAAAAAGACGGAAAGAGAGATCAATGAAACAAAATAGAAAGCCCAGCGATAAATCCACGCACCTATGGACAACTTATCTTTGACTAAGGAGGCAAGAATATACAATGGAGAAAAGACAATCTCTGTAACAAGTGGTGTGGGGAAAACTGGTCAACCACTTGTAAAAGAACGAAACTAGAACAGTTTCCAGTGTCCTGGTGCTGCACTCAATATATCAGCAAGTTTGGAAAACTCAGCAGGGGCCACAGGACAGAGACAGGTCAGTTTTTATTCCAATCCCAAAGAAAGGAAATGCCAAATAATTCTCAAACTACCACACAATTGCAATCATCTCACACACTAGTAAAGTAATGCTCAAAATTCGCCAAGTCAGGCCTCGGCAATACGTGAACCGTGAAATTCCAGATGTTCAAGTTGGTTTTAGAAAACGCAGAGGAACCAGAGATCAAATTGCCAACATCCAATGGATCATTGAAATAGCAAGAGAGTTCCAGAAAAACATCTATTTCTGCTTTATTGCCTATGCCAAAGCCTTTGAATGTGTGGATCACAATAAACTGTGGAAAATTCCAAAGGAGATGGGAATCTCAGACCACCTGACCTGCCTCTTGAGAAACCTGTATGCAGGTCAGGAAGCAGCTGTTAAAACTGGAGATGGAACAACAGACTGGTTCCAAATGGGAAAAGGAGTATGTCAAGCCTGTATGTTTTCACCCTGCTTATTTAACTTGTATGTAGAGTACATCATGAGAAACGCTGGGCTGGAGGAAACACAAGCTGGAATGAAGAATTCCAGGAGAAATATCAATAACCTCAGATATGCAGATGACACCACCCTTATGGCAGAAAGTGAAGAAGAACTAAAGAACCTCTTGATGAAAGTGAAAGAGGAGAGTGAAAAAGTTGGCTTAAAGCTCCACATTCAGAAAAGAAAGATCACGGCATCTGTCCCATCACTTCATGGGAAGTAGGTGGGGAAACAGTGGAAACAATGGCTGACATTATTTTTTTGGGTTCCAAAGTCACTGCAGATGGTAATTTCAGCCATGAAATTAAAAGATGTTTACTCCTTGGAAGGAAAGTTATGACCAACCTAGAGAGCATATTAAAAAGCAGAGACATTACTTTGCCAACAAAGGTCCTTATAATCAAGGCTTTTCCCAGTGGTCATGTCTGGATGTGAGAGTTGAACTATAAAGAAATCTGAGCACAGAAGAACTGATGCTTTTGAACTGTGGTGTTGGGGAATATGCTTGCGAGTCCCTCGGACTGCAAGGAGATCCAACCAGTCATCCTGGGGAGATCAGTCCTGGCTGTTCATTGGAAGGACTGATGCTGAAGCTGAAACCCCAGTACTTTGGCCACCTAATGTGAAGAGCTGACTCATTTGAAAAGACCCTGATGCTGGCAGCGATTGAGGGCAGTAGGAGACGGGGATGGCAGAGGATGAGATGGCTGGATGGGATCAGTGACACAATGGACAAGAGTTTAGGTAGGCCCCAGGAGTAAGTGATGGACAGGGAGGCCTGGTGTGCTGTGGTCTATGGGGTCACCAAGAATCTGACATGACTTAGTGACTGAACTGAACTGAGAATGCTTTCTGACAGCATACACAAAAATAAATTCAAAATGGTTTAAAGATCTAAATGTAAGTTCAGAAACTGTAAAACTCCTAGAGGAAAACATAGGCAAAACACTCTCAGACATAAATCATAGCAGGATCTGCTATGACCCACCTCACAGAGCAATGAAAATAAAAGCAAAAATAAACAATGGGACCTAATTAAACTTAAAAAATTTTGCGCAATGAAGGAAACTATAAGCAAAACAAGGTGAAAAGACAGACTTCAGAATGTGAGAAAATAATAACATAATAACAAATGAAGCAAAGAATTAATCTCAAACATATACAAGCAACTCCTGCAGCTTAATTCCAGAAAAGTAAAGGATCCAATAAAAAAAAAAAAAAAAAAACAGGCCAAAGAACTAAACAGACATTTCTCCAAAGACTACATACAGATGTCTAACAAACACATGAAAAGGTGCTCAACATCACTCATTGTCAGAGAAATGCAAATCAAAACCACAATCACGTACCATCTCACGCCAGTCAGAATGGCTGCTATCAAAAAGTCTACAAACAATAAATGCTGCAGAGGTTGCAGAGAAAAAGGAACCCTCTTACACTGTTGGTGGGAATGCAAACTACTACAGCCACTATGGAGAGCAGTGTGGAGATTCCTTAAAAAACTGGAAATAGAACTGCCACATGACCCTGCAATCCCACTGCTGGGCATACACACCAAAGAAACCAGACTTGAAAGAGACACGTGTACCCCAATGTTCATCGCAGCACTGTTTACAACAGCCAGGACAGGGAAGGAACCTAGATGTCCATCAGCAGAAGAATGGATCAAAAAGGTGTGATACATATGCACAATGGAATATTACTCAGCCATTAAAACGAATACATTTGAATCAGTTCTAATGACGTGGATGAAAGTGGAGCCTATTTTACAGAGCAAAGTAAGTCAGAAAGAAAAACACCAATACAGTATATTAATGCATATATATGGAATTTAGAAAAATGGTAACGATGACCCTATATGTGAGACAGTGAAATAAACACAGATGTAATGAACAGACTTTTGGACTCTGTGGGAGAAGGCAAGGGTGGGATGATGTGAAAGAATAGCATTGAAACCTGTATACTGTCATACGTGAAATTGATTGCCAGTCCAGGTTCGATGCATGAGACACGGTGCTCAAGGCCGGTATACTGGGATGACCCTGGGGTATGGGATCGGGAGGGAGGTGAGAGGGAGTTTCAGGGTGGGGAACACATGTATACTCATGGGTGATTCATGTGACTGTATGGCAAAAACCACAGTATTGTAAAGTAATTAGCCTCCATTAAAATAAAAAAGACATGCAAAATGGCACAACGTTTGTCTGAGGAGACCTTACAAACAGCTATGAAAAAAGAGAAATAATAGAGAAGAAAGGGAAATATATACTGAATTGAATACAGAGTTCCAGATAATAGCAAGGAGAGAAAATAATGCCTTCCTAGGTGATCGATGCAAAGAAACAGAGGAAAACAATAGAATGGGAAAGAAGAGCAATGTCTTCAAGAAAATTAGAGATACCAAGGGAAAATTTCAGGCAAGTTTGGGGAAAATAAAGGACAGAAATGGTATGGATATAACCGAAGCAGAAGATATAAAGAGGTGGCAAAAATACTCAGAAGAACTATACAAAAAAGATCCTCAAAACTCAATTAAGCACGTTGCTGAGATCACTCACCTAGAGCCAGACATACTGGAATGCAAAGTCAAGCAGGCCTTCAGAAGCATCACTACAAGCAAAGCTAGTGGAGGTGATGGTATTCCAGTTGAGCTACTTCAAAGCCTAAAATATGATGCTATGAAAGTACTGCACTCAATATGCCAGCAAATTTGGAAAACTCAACAGTGGACACAGGACTGGAAAGTTCAGTTTTCATTCCAATCCTAAAGAAAGGCAATCCCAAAGAATGTGCGAACTACTGCACACTTGCATTCCACTCCCACGCTAGTAAAGTAATGCTCAGAGTTCTCCAAGCCAGGCCTCAACAGTACATGACCCGTGAACTTCCAGATGTTCAAGCTGGATTTCTGAAAGGCAGAGGAACCAGAGATCAAATTGCCAACATCCGTTGGATCATCGAAAGGCAAGAGAGTTCCAGAAAAACAGCTATTTCTACTTTACTGAGAATGCCAAGGGCTTTGACTGTGTGGATCAGAAAAAACTGTGGAAAATTCATCAAGGGATGGGAATACCAGACGACCTGAACTGCCTACTGAGATATCTGCATGTAGGTCAAGAAGCAACAGTTACAACTGGACATGGAATAAGAGACTGGCTTCAAAGCAGGAAAGGAGTATGTCAAGGTGGTATATTGTAACCCTGCTTACTTAATTTATGTGCAGACTACATCATGAGAAATGCTGGGCTGGATGAAGCACAAGTTGGAAGCAAAATTGCCAGAAGGAATATCAATAATATCAGATATGCAGATGACACCACCCTTATGGCAGAAAATGAAGAAGAACAAAAGAGCTTCTTGATGAAAGTGAAAGAGGAGAGTAAAAAGTTTGGCTTAAAACTCAATATTCAGAAAACTAAGATCATGGCATCCATTCTCATCACTTCATGGCAAACAGATGGGGAAACAGTGACAGACTTTGTTCTTTGGGGCTCCAAAATAACTGCAGATGGTGAATGTAGACATGAAGTTAAAGGAGGCTTGCTCCTTCGAAGAAAACATATGACCAACTTAGTTCAATTCTGTTCAGTGTCTCAGTCTTGTCCAAAGACGGGCTCTGTCCAGTCTTTGAGACCCCATGGACTGCAGCATGCTGGGCCTCCATGTCCATCACCAATTCCCGGAGTTTACTTAAACTCATGTCCATTGATTCCGTGATGCCATCCAACTAACTCATCCTCTGCCATCCCTTTCTCTTCTCACCATCACTTTTTCCCAGCATCAGGGTCTTTTCAAACGAGTCAGCTCAACCAACTTAGTGAAAGAAAGTGAAAGTGAAGTCGTTCAGTCATGTCTGACTCTTTGTGACCCCATGGACTTAAGCCCACCAGGCACCTCCAAGTATGGGATTCTCCAGGCACAAATCCTGGAGTGGGTTGCCATTTTCTTTTCCAGGAGATTTTCCCGACCAGGGATTGAACCTGGGTCTCCCACATTGTAGGCAGATGCTTTACCGTCTGAGCCACCAGGGAAGTCCCAACCAACCTAGACAGCTTATTAAAAAGCAGAGATATTGCTTTGCCAACAAAGGTCGATCTAGTCAAAGTATGGTTTTTCCAGTAGTCATGTATGGATGTGAGAGTTGGACTATAAAGAAAGCCAGAGAATGGATGCTTTTGAACTGTGGTGTTGGGAAAGACTCTTGTGAGGTCTTTGGATACCAAGGAGATCCAACCATCCATCCTAAAGCAAATCAGACCTGAATATTCATTGGAAGGACTGATGCTGAAGCTCCAATACTTTGGCCACCTGATAGGGAGAATTGACTCATTTGAAAAGACCCTGATGCTGGTACACATTGAAGGCGGGAGGAGAAGGGAACGACAGAGGATGAGATGGATGAATGGCATCACGGACTCAACGGACATGAGTTTGAGTAACTCCAGGAGTTATTGATGGGCAAGGAAGCCTGGCATGTTGCAATCCATGGTGTCATAAAGAGTCAGACACAATGGAGCCATTGAACTGAACTGAATCTCCGGTCTGGTCCAGTGGCATGACCACTGTGGGTTCCCACGAGTCTCCTTTTTTGCCCATCAGTAGGCACCAAGAAATGACTGTTCTTTTAAAACACCACTGATAACTGACTGCACAGCTGCAGATCAATCCACACCTCCATCAGCAGCAATGACACTGCTTCCGGGGGTGGAGCTGACCACAAGATGTCCCGAATGGAACACTACGTCCCCGGTGCCTTGTATCCAACCTCAGTGCTCTTTCTTGAGTAGTTACTGTTCACTTTGTGTGTGTGTGTGTGTGTGTGTGTGTGTGTGTGTGTGTGTGTGTGTGTGCTCAATCAATAATTCTCTCTGACTCTTTGAGACCCTATGGACCCCAAACCCTGCCAGGCTCCTCTGTCCATGGGAATCTCCAGGAAAGAATACTGGAGTGGGTTGTCATTCCCTTCTCCAGAGGATCTTCCCAACCAAGGAAGGGTCCCTTGTGTCTTGTGTGACCTGCCATGGTCAATATATTCTAAACCAGTGCCACCACCTGGGAAACCCATGTAACACTGCATTCTGCTAAATGCTTACCACCACCGCCAACCCTACAGCAGATGAGTGCTGTTTAAACACAGAATTGAGTTGTTTTCCAATGCTGGTTAGGAAAGCACAGGTTCTATTTGAAACTTGTCTCACTGACCATTCCCTTTGCTCACATGACATCAGGTGGGAAACTCATATTACTCGGTAAAACTAATGAAAGAGACAGTCGCTCAGTCATGGCACCTTTGTGACCCCATGGACTGTCAGTCCATGGAATTCCACAGGCCAGATTATTGGAGTGGGTTTCCATTGCCTTCTCTTGGGGATCTTCCCAACCCAGGGATAGACCCAGGTTTCCTGGGTTGCAGGTGGATTCTTTACCAGTTGAGCCTTAAGGGAAGCTCAGATAAAATTAGTATCTGTGGTTTATTCTCTCTTCTCACCAAGACATTTGCAGTGTTCACACCATGTGTCCTAAACAGCTTTCTCCTGCCAGATTGTATACTCAATTTTCTACATAGTTGAATTTTTGTGGTTTAAGTATTTGCAAATATGGCACGTTTCTTTACCGACACATATATGTACTAATCATTTTATTGAACATTTTAGGAATTTAGTAACATCAGCAAGAGCAGAGGAGATTTGTGGCAGGAAAGCCATGGGGCCAGTATCATGTTTTCCTGGGAGAGAAGAAAGGACGATTTCAAGGAAAAGGTCTATAATCTTCATATGGATCATTGTGACACATTAGTGATGTGATGCTTCTCATATTCTTACTTCATTTTCTTCTTTAACCATGAAAAAACTTAAGAAGTTGTTGAGATGATTAGGATCAACATGATGCTGGTCAGAGAATGAAAGAGAACATGGAAACAGTTATTGGTGGAAGTAGTGAGAAATTCCCCTACAAGACCCATTTCACAGGAGTCCCTCCATGTGACTGCCCTTGGGATTTGCATAGAATTACTACCTGGTGTCCATCTGTTAAAGCTATGTGTTTTCCACTAGTCATGTATGAGTGTGAGGGTTGAAATATAAGGAGGTTTGAGCGCCAAAGTATTGAAGCTTTTCAACTGTGGTGTTGAAGAAGACTCTTGAGATTCCCTTGGACTGCAAGGAGATCCAAACAGTATATCCTAATGGAAATTAGTCCTGAATATTCATTGAAAGGACTGATACTGCAGCTGAAACTCCAATACTTTGGTCAGTTTATGCGAAGAACTGACTCATTGGAAAGGACCCTGATGCTGGGAAAGATTGACGAGGGAGGAAAAGGGGATGACAGAGGATGAGATGGTTGGATGGCATCACTGACTCAATGGGCGTGAATTTGAGTAAACTCCGGGAGTTGGTGATGGACAGGGAGGCCTGGCATGCTGCTGTCCATGGGGCCACAGTGTTGGACATGACTGAACGACTGAACTGAACTGAAACTAGCTGTGAGCAACGTGGTATCAAGTCTTATGATGAGAGTTAGTAAGTTACATATGCATATGTCTGAGATGTAGGGGACTATGTACTGGGTTGCCTATGCTGCTTACATCTTCTGTAAAACTTCCTTACAATCATAAAGATGTGGCTGCGAGATCATTCGCGCTGGGATTCCCCAAGAGTTCAGGGCTTCACACAATCTCCTTTGTCTGCAAAACGTGTCACTCTGGGGTCTAGACCTGCGTGAGTGTTTAGATACTTAAATCCAAACACTAATGGAAGCCCTAGCATTTACTACTTGGCAAGGTGGATGATTTTATGATCCTATTTTTTTTAAAATAAAGGTTTACTGAAATGTAGTTGATGTGCAATGTTGTGTTTGCTTCAGGGGCACAGCAGAGTGCTTTATGTATACATTTTCTATTTTTGTTTAACGGCCAAGTCGTGTCCCACTGCTGTGTTCCTATGGGACGTTTCCAGATTCCTCTGTCTTTGACATTTTCTAGGCAACGATTCTGGAGTGGCTGGTCATTACCTATTGCATGACCTGCATCTCCTGCATCAGGAGGCAGATTCTTTATACTGAGCTACCAGGGAAGCCCTCAGTTATACACATATGTATGTAAATATGTACCTTTTTAGATTATTCTCTTTAGGGATTATTACAAGTCACTGAGTATAGATTTCTGTGCTCCACAGCAGATTCTAGTTATTTTATGTTTACTGGTAGGTATCTCTTAAACCTAAACTCCCAATTCGTCCCTCCCCCCAGTTATCACTTTGGTAACCATATTTTGTTTTCTGTGTCTTGAGTCTGTTTCTGTTTTGTAAATAGTTCATTTGTGTCGTATTTAGCATTCCCCATGTAAGGGATATCATACGATATGTGTCTTTCTCTTTGTTTCTTATCGATTATCTCTGGGTCCATCCACGTTGCTGCAAATGGCATTATTTCAGTCTTTGTCATGGTTGAGTAATAGCCAATTGTGTATATAGTCCATTCTTAAAGCAGTATGCCCCCCGGGGGGCTGGGGGGGGGGAAGCCTTAACCTACTAAAGAAGACTCAGTGTTGTTAGGTATCATGTTTCTACTCACCCAACGGAGGTTCTCAGTTCTTATTTAGGACAGTTGTCTGTGAAAGAGAATGAATAAGGGCACAAATGATCATTGATATGCCTCTACTTCAAATAATTATTTCGTAATAACCTGCACGAAAGATTACTGAGGGAGTAGGGAATTTGAATCAAGTATCCTCCTGATGAGTTTTCATTTCTGACACCCGCTGTCCTCAGGGCCTTACCTGTTTGGGCGCCATCTTCTATATTTTCATTTGGAATACCCCTTTCGTTGTTCATTTCCTCGTACTTCTGAATATCTTCTTGACTCAAACTGTCTCCTTTGCCTGGATTTCATAGCAAATAGGGCAGAAGAGGTGTGCATCAGAATCCTTCATTGGTTACCGAGTGTCCCGCGGCTCGTATCTGTAGTGTCCAGTAAGTCTCAGCACGAGCACTTCCCTCCTCCATCACCTAAACCCTGCTCACCAGGGAATTTTCTACAGAGGTGCCCATGTGTGCATACAGGTCTTCAGATGGGCCCAAGGGGATAGACCCCACATAGTTTCCATTTTCTCACGTTCCAGTTCTCACAACTACTGAGAGACCTGCAGACCATTCACCTGTGAGCTTCAGCAGCCCCGAGACAGTGCTGTCTCTAGTGGAACATCTTAGAAGTTCATGGTGGAGTTAGAAACTCAGAATTCCTCCCAACACTACCTGTTCCTGTCCTACATCCTAGAATTGTGTCCCTGGGGTTTTCATGGTCTCCAGTCTATGGAGTGGTTAGAGAGTGCCACTAAATCAATGAGCATAAGTTTGAACAAATTCTGGGACAGAGTGGGAGACCAAGGAGCCTGGCATGCTACAGTCCATGAGGTCACAGAGTCAGGCAGAACTTAGTGACTGAGCAACAATATTCACAAAATGAGGGAGAAATGATTTTAACATTCACCAAGCACTAATCTCATCACTCATGGTACTGAGGGGAAAGACTCAGGCTTTGTCATCCTCAGGCACCAGACACTCCCCCTACCCGGTCTCAATGTGGATTTCTTATCAGAAAGGATAAAGGGACCGGGCAGTTTCCCTGTGGGGTTGGCCACTTGGCACATGATTCAGATGCCTGACCACATGCCTCTGAAGGATTCAATATGATCCAGTGTTTTTTCCAGAGCATTAATTCAGGTGTCAAGATTTATCCTAACGATTGTGACAAAGAATAAAGCATTTGTGATGGAGATGAATGCACTCACGATTGGGAACTGTGAGTCTGCTGAACTCAATTTGAAACCTTGGTTCACATTTGTATCAGAATCTGGCAGCTCCAACATGTGAGGTTCAACTAGAAACCCATGGACCATCCTGGAATATTTTTGTGCACCTCCTGGATGAGTGTATCTAATTTTTACAAAAAGCCACATAATAAGATATCCAGTGGATACATTTGTTCAGGTTCCTGTTAGACAACCTTTGGGCAGCTCTGACTCATGTCACATGAAGTCTGAGTTCTCTCATGTGAATACATGTCTGGTGCAGTGTGCTTAATTAAATGTACAATGTGTAATGTCTTCTGTTCTCGTACAAAAATAGTAATAATATTAACATGACTAGTTTGCATAGAATGAGCTGCAGTACATACCGACGGCATAAGTCACTTTTGTGGTCTTCTCTCCATCAAAGTTTTGAGCATAGAATACCACCATGGTTTGTGATACAGGGATCACTTGAACAGAATTTTTACCCATGACTGTGAGAGAAAAACATAAGTTCAAACCTCAATACAATTAACTACTTTCCTTTTCATTTGGACATCCCTTATTATTCCCATACCTCTGATGGTGACCTTTGTCGCAATGACATTTATAGTGGGTGTGTTGTAAGAAACAGTTAAGACAGCTAGTGAACTAGGACAGCTTTCTCCACAATACTCTCTTCTGATGATAGTGAAAACTTCCAGTCTTCTAGACTAAACAGTCTATGAACGATAGTGAAGTTGCTTATAGCAATTATAGTAGGTTGTGGACCTGAACCATCTCATACCAGCTCATAAGAGTTTACTGTTAAAGATGACTATTAACTTTTCAGGAATTTTGTGACCGAATTTACAAGTACAGTCCTGATTACAAAGATATTCTCTGAATTTAAGCAAATCATGTTAAAATAAAAATTAATAGATAAACTAAATTTATTTCCTAGTAGAGAGGGTGATAGAAGAGCTAGAAATGAGGCAGTAACCAAATGCTGGAGATATATTCTCTGAAGTGATTCTTATTTAGCCCCTGTGGCTGCACGTCCACATTGGAAATTAAAAAACATGCAGCAGATCAAATTAGAATGCTCCATTGCACATGTTCTGTTTGAAAAATCAAATATGTAGACATTTAATCACTCAATGTTACAGCATTGGTATGTGGAAATTCTTCCCAGTATTGCAAACAATAGAGTTAGAAATATGTGCTAGTCCCCTTTTGTTTTCAAATTACATAAAATTATTTTGAAAATTTTCTGTTACTTCATCCCCATACTTTTCTGTGGCATTTAAGTTAATCAGGTCCCACTTCTTAATCAGGCCAGTAAAAACTTTTAATATTTAAAGAATCTCTTTAGTTAACGCAATTTTGATCTTGTAAGCTTAAATAAGTGGCTTCCTTGGGGGCTCAGCTGTAAAGAATCTGCCTGTCAGTGCTGGAGATACCTGAGATGTCCCTTTGATCCCCAGGTCAGGAATATCCCTGGAGGAGGAAATGGCAACTCCCTCCAGTATTCTTGCCAGGAATATCCCATGAACAGAAGATCCTGTAGCATATAGTCCATGGGGTCATTAAGAGTCAGTCAAGACTGAGCATCTGAGCACAGATGCATGCATGTCAAATAAAAAAAAATTTTAATGGATTGTTGCAATCTTAGGTAGCTGTATATACTTCCCTATGTCTGAGGAACATGGGGAATCTTTGTTCTGGGGCATTTCTCAGATGCCATCAATGGCACCTTCCAAATTTACCTTATCCTAGTTTTCTGGTGCAGAGTTAATGCCTGGAAAGTTTAATATCTTTCCCAAGCTGGCATTTGTAATGAATAGAGAAAATATACACAAGTCCAGACATCTCATTGTCTTAGATGGTGCCAAGACCATCAATCTGAACAGGGTCCATGGTTTTGGGTTTCCTGGTGGCTCAGATGGTAAACAATCTGTGTGAAATGCAAGAGGCCTGGCTTTTGTCCTTGGTTTGGCAGGATTCCTTAGAGAAGGAAATTACTACCCACTCCTAGAGTCTCTTGGACTGCAAGGAGATCACACTAGTCAATCCTCTAGGAAAACAACCCTGAATATTCGTTGGAAGGACTGATTCTGAAGCTGAAGCTCCAGTACTTTGCACACCTGGTGGGATGAGCTGACTCATTGGAAAAGACCCTGATGAGGGAAAGATTAAGGACAGGAGGAGAAGGGGGTGACAGAGGACGAGATGGTTGGGTGACATCACTGAATGGACATGAGTCTGACCAAACTCCGGGACACAGTGGAGGACAGGGAAGCCTGGCATGTTTCAGTCCATGGAGTCACATAGAATCAGAAGTGACTTAGAGACTCAAAGTTGAGGAGACACACACATTGACAAAGCTCGCCTACTCACAATCTACATGATAAATATTTCCTTCTCCTCTCTGTGCCACTACTGTGATTAAGGTGCAGCTATCGTAGTTCCTGAAAAACAAACACACAAGACATTCCTTTCTCACCATCTGTTCCTCAGCACTGGAGGTCACCCTTCCATGAACAGGGTTCACACTCTTATCTTCACTTGCATCACCCCCACCACTCACTGCATGTTAGAGACCGAACCCCATGATGGAATTCAACAGTCTTCCTGTTTTTAGTTGGGGCAGATTGTGCTTACGTGAGAATAAAACTAATGGACATTTTTTCACAGTTGTCAATGCATTCAAATCGACGGAAGTATGTCCTCAGTGGGCCTCCTTCTTCAATCTTCTCCTTGTTATCCGCAGCCATGTAAATGGTGTACCAGTTTCCTGTAATCTAACAAGGAAGGTCTCCATAAGCATCAGTCAATCTGGCTACATGTTTTCCACCAACACCCAGCACAATCTTTGCTTTTGCATGTACCTCAGAAGAGAAGTAAAGTCAATCTTATTAAGCAAAGTAGTGTCCTACCTCCTACCTTGCAGATTAATGTGAAATGAAATAATGATTCACATTCAAGCAGAAAGAATAGAATTCAGAGTGTCTTGAAATAGCTAAAACAATACCATTAAAACCATGACAAATCATAACTCCCTTAATGATAGCATATTAGCTTTTATTTTTCTTACATACAGACAAATCAGATGAAAAAATCATACAAAGATCAGGAAGATAGAGTGTTGTATTATGCTCATGTAGATATGTGTATCACAGTATGTGTGTATATATATACATATACACACATACACAAGCTGGTCATCCATGTTAACAAGACTTTCTTTCTCTGTCACATTCACAGAACCAACACCTTCTTCCATATCAGCAGAATTTCTGTACCTCTGAGGCTTCTGGCTGAGCTGGTGCTTCTTGGACAGCACAAACCAGACCAAGGAGAAGAGTCAGGAACACAGCCTTCATCTTGTGAGTCTATTGATTCTTCCTCTACAGAATCTGACGGTTTCCCAGTTTTGAAGTGGTTGTGAATTGTTTCTGCTATTTATAGGACACATCTCTTGGCACAATATGTAATGACCAAATAGTGATTATTTATAAAACCTTGGTTGCATTGATGTAATCTGATATCCTGGTTGGCAGCTGAGCTTTTAGCATAATCTGTGGTTTCTAATAAATGTATTAATTTTAAGAGAAGCATAAGTAAATTTGGACATATGACCTTCAGACTAGATGAGAAATCACAGCACATATGGAATATTTCAAGCACAGTGATATGTATATTGCTTTGTATCCTCAGATTCCAAAATGGGACAAACAGTCCTAGACACATAACCCCAAATTCTGTGTTCTTTCTTCAGCATTGAAGTCAGTTTAAACTTATTTTTCAGGACTAAAGATGGTACCATCTGGTGTGGTTTAAGTCACTCAATTGTGTGCAACTCTGGTCCCGACAGACTGTAACTCCCCAGGAACCTCTGTCCGTGGGATCTCCCATGCAAGGTTGTTGGACTGAGTTGCCATTTACCTCTCCAAGGGATCCTCCTGACATGGGATTGAACCCGAGTCACCTGCATGAAGGCAGTCTCTTTAATTGCAGGCAAATTCTCTATCAACTGGGCCATGAGGGAAGCCCCTGTCTGGTGTAAGGAGACTAATCTGTGGCATGTATCCCAGGAACCCATTATGAGGGCATTTCTCAGAGGAGTCTATATTTTTTATTTGAAATTGAAGTATTAGTTGATGTACAGTGAGTCAGTTCAGTCACTCAGTTGTGTCCAATTCTTTGCAATCTCATGGACTGCAGCATGTCAGGCTTCGCTGTCCATCACCAATGCCCAAAACTTGCCCAAAGTCATGTCCATAGAGTTGGTGATGCCGTCCAACCATCTCATTCTCTGTCATCCACTTCTCCTCCTGCCTTCAATCTTTTCCAGCATCATGGCCTTTTCCTTTTTTTATTTTATTTTATTATATATTTTTTCCATTTAGTTTTATTAGTTGGAGGCTAATTACTTTACAGTATTGTAGTGGTTTTTGCCATACATTGACATGAATCAGCCATGGATTTACATGTATTTCCCATCCTGATCCCCCCTCCCACCTCCCTCCCCATCCCATCCCTCTGGGTCTTCCCAGTGCACCAGCCCCGAGCACTTGTCTCATGCATCCAACCTGGACTGGCAATCTGTTTCACACTTGATAATATACATGTTTCGATGCTGTTCTCTCAGATCATCCCACCTTTGCCTTCTTCCATAGAGTACAAAAGTCTGTTCTGTACAGTTGTGTCTCTTTTTCTGTCTTGCATGTAGGGTTATCGTTACAATCTTTCTAAATTCCATATATATGTGTTTGTATCCTGTATTGGTGTTTATCTCTCTGGCTTACTTCACTCTGAATAATGGGCTCCTGGGCACTCCTGGGCATACACACCAAGGAAACCAGATCTGAGAGAGACACGTGTACCCCAGTGTTCATTGCAGCATTGTTTATAATAGCCAGGACATGGAAGCAACCTAGATGCCCATCAGCAGATGAACGGATAAGGAAGCTGTGGCACGTATACACCATGGAATATTACTCAGCCATTAAAAAGAATGCATTTGAATCAGTTCTAATGAGATGGATAAAACTGGAGCCCATTATACAGAGTGGAGTAAACCAGAAAGATAAACACCAATACAGTATACTAATGCATATATATGGAGTTTAGGATGGTCTTTTCCATTTTTCATGGTATTATACAGTTATAGACATATCATGTAGTGATTCGTGATTTTTATGTACCCATTTATCATTATAAGAATATTGGCTTTATTCCCTGTGTTGTAGAATATAATTTTGCACACTGTTTATTTTATACATAATAGCTAATACCTCTTACTCCCCTCCTCTTATCTTACCCCAAACCCCTTTGGTCTCCACACTAGTAACCACTAGTTTGGTTGTATCTGTTGGTTTGCTGCTTTTTTTTTTTTTTAATAACATTGACCTGTTGGATTTATTTTTTAGATTTAACATGCAAGTGATATCGTACAGCATTTGTCTTTTTCTGTCTAAATTCTTTCACTTAGCCCATACCCTCAACGTCCACCCAAGTTGCTACAGATGGCAAAACTTCCGCTTGTGTGGTATCCCATCGTGTGTATATGTGTGTGTGGTGTGTGTGTATGTGTGTGTGTGTGTATACACTATGGCTTTGTTTAGTAGATTGTTATATGTAAATTTAATGAATTATTTTCAACAAGAGAAAAGTAAATGTAATGAATTATTTTCAACAAAAGAAAATTCTTATTTCCTACCCTACTCAAGGATTCCTCACAAGTTCATCTCTACAGTTTCATTTTGTCCTGTGGATATAACCTAGTCTCACTACAGCGGGTGAGATTTCTGCCTTACTTTTAGCTCTTGATACTAAGATGTGTGTTCTTTCAAACTTCTTCCTGAACTATTCAAGAGTCAGGGAACCCAGATGAAAGAAATCATGGGCAACTACTCTGTCAATTATACTCAGACAGTTTGCTCTCAGGACACCAGCTCTGTGATGATCTTGTCAATAATAATAATAATAATAAATGGGTGGATAATGATTAGAGATATAAAAGTAGGGAAATTGAACTGAGCCTCTGTAAATGAACCAAGCAAACTCCAGGATTTGGTGATGGAAAGATGGACAGGGAAGCCTGGTGTGCTGCAGTCCACAGGATTGTAAAGAGTCAGACATGGCTGAGCGACTGAACGGAATTGAACTGAACTCTATAGCTGAAGTGAAAGGTGAGTTTTTAAAACTCATTCAGTTCAGATTCAACAAAATGTCACATACTTGAGGTACACAGTTGGTAAGCTTTGGAGGAAGTGAGCTGTGAAACCTTTCCTCAATCAGCATGGTGAGCTTACCTGTCAAGTTCAGGACTATGCTCAGGCTCCTTGCTCATCCTTCCTTCTGCCCCTTCTCAGCCACCTCCCACCCGGTCCTGGGAGCCCTCTCTTCAGTTTTCTGGCCCAGTAAGTCAGTTGACACTCTAGAATTTTCCAAAAATGGAATGTGTGTGTGTGTTTCTAGCTTCTTTCTCTTAGCATGTTTATTTTAATAATTGTCTGTATTTTTTTAGACTCCATTCCTATTGACCCCTGCATTGTATTATCTTGAGATTTCCCTGATAGCTCAGTTGGTAAAGAATTCACCTGCAATGCAGGAGACCATGGTTCAATTCCTGGGTCGGGAAGTTCCCCTGGAAAAGGGATAGGCTACCTGCTCCAGTGTTCCTATTCCTCCCTTGTGGCTCAGGTGGTGAAGAATCTGCCTGCAATCCAGGAGGCCTGGGTTCAATCCCTGGCTTGGGAAGACCAACTTTTGTCTTCCCTGATACCTCAGTTGGTAAAGTATTATCTTGCTTGGGCACAATGGTGTGTGTGGGCTCGGTTGCTAAGTGTTTCCAGCTTTTTTTGAGGCCCCGCAGACTGTAGCCTTTGTCCATTGACAGGTTCCTCCGGAGTGGGGGAGGGGGGGATTTCCCAGGGAAGAATACTGGAGTGGGTGCCATTTTCTCCTCCAGGTTGTCTTCCTGATCCAAGGATGGAACCGGTGTCTCCTGAACTGGCATGGCGGGTGGGGGTTATTTACTCTTGAGCCACCAAGGAAGTAGGGATATATCCCATTGTACCCATTCACATGTTGATGGATACAGGTTCATAGACAAGTCTTTATAAGAAACTGGGCCATCTTATCTCCTTGGTAGACACTTTGTGGTGGAACTACTGGATCTCAGGATGTTCCAATTTTAGAGTACTGCCAACAGTCGTTGAGAGTTTCCATTGCTTCAGACCCTTGCCAGGATTCAGTGTGATCATTTCAGATCACACAAATGAACAGCACCATTCAGTTGTTTTCATTTTAGACATTAAAGTAAGTGTGTGAGTGTATCTAGTTGCCATCCTAACTTTCAATTTCTGAGGGAATAAAGCCATGGGACGACTTTGTAGGTCTCCACTTCCCACTTGTCTATTTTCTTTGCTAAATATCTCTTCAAATCATCTGGTCATTACGAAATAAATTATTTGTTTCCTTATTATGAAGGTTGGAGGTTGTTTATAGATTCTGGGAACAAGTCCATTTTGAGATAGAAGGGCAAATATTTTTCCTCAGCCCCAGGCTTCTTCTGTACTTTCTTAAGAGTGTTCCTCAAGTTTGTAAATATTTTTGTGTTGATCTAGGCCTGCTTACTAACATAGTGTCCCCTGTGAATGTATCTGACTTGGTGTATTTTCTAATCAGCAACCTCTTGGTCTTAAGTCACAGAGTTTCTACCCATGTTTTACCTCTTGAGTCTTCCTTGCTTTGAAAGTGAAAGTCGCTCCGTCGTGTCCGACTCTTTGCAACCCCATTGGACTATACAGTCCTTGGAATTCTCCAGCCCAGAATATTGGACTGGATAGCCTTTTCCTTCTCCAAGGAATCTTCCCAACCCAGGAATTCAATCCAGGTCTCCCACATTGAAGCCAATGGCTTCTTCACCAGCTGAGCCACAAGGGAAGGCCTTTCTTGTTTTAGGTCTTACATATAAGTCTATGAATCTCTCTGTTACTTCTAAAACATGGAGCAATGAATGCATTGAATTATTTGTTTTTGGCATGTGGACATCCCACTTTTCCAGCAACTTTACTCCATAAATTTCTTTTTTTCCACTGAATTTCCTTTGTACTTTTATGCAAAATTTGATTGGGTGTATATTCCTGTCTCTTTTCCTGGTTCAGGGTTTCTCTTGTTTTGTTTCCCAGCCCCCCCCCCCCCCCGCCCCACCATTCTTTGTGTTTGAGACAGCATTTAATCAAAGACAATTAGAACATGAAGCTCATATGTCTAACCTTCAACACATTTGTGTCAAAAGCATAAAGTGTTCATGGTTCACAAACTTCTGAGTATAGGATTGCTCATCCATTTATACTAGAGTATAGTATTATGTTTTTCTCCTGATTTTCCCACAGAGCTATCTAAACCAGCAAGACAACATGTCTGCTATATTTTGAACCAAAAACAAATAATCATTGAATAAATGCTTGAGACTTGCAGAGTCTTCAACATGATCAGATAATCAGTTTCAAACATAAAGCTTTATTGACTTAAATAATTTGTTGTTGTTGTTTAGCAACAACTCGGTAGTGTCCAACTATTGCGACCCCATGGACTGTAAACCACCAGGCTCCTCTGTCCCTGGGATTTCCCAGACAAGAATACTGGAGTGGGTTTCCATTCCCTTCTCCATGGGATCTTCCTGACCCAGGACTTGAACCTGGCTCTCCTGCATTGCAGGCAGAGTCTTTCCCAACTGAGCTACAAGGTGTTTTTGTTTAGTTATAATTACCTGAAGAACTCCTGTGACTTACTGAAAGATGTAATGAACACTTATGGTGACTGTTATTAAAGTTGCACGTATACTTGTCACTCACTTAGGGCATATCTGTTGAGTGTTCTTACCTCACTCATGAGACACACAGACAGGGTTAAGTGTGTGAGCAGGTAGATATGTGTATTTACTCATTTCTTATTACAAGCACAATGGCATTTACCCCTTGACTATACCTTCCTGATCCTTGTTGTTCTGTCATTAATTCATGTCCAGCTTTTTGTGACCCCATGGACTACAGAGAGTCCAGGCTTCCCTGTCCATCACCAACTCCCGGCGCTTGGCTCAAACTCAGGTCCATTGAATCAGTGATTCCATCCTACCATCTCCTCCTCTGTCATTCCATTCTCCTGCCTTCAACCTTTCCCAGCATCAGGGCCCTTTCCAGTGAGTCATGCTCCTTTACTCCCTGCAAGGTTTAAGAATTCATTGATCCACACTGATTAAACCCAATCCATAAATTGAGAATATACCTGCCATAGATTACTCTTTTCCAGGATTTTATATATTGTTAGCTGGAGAAGATCCTTGAAAATAATTTCTAAAGACAAAAATTTTGCAATGGTTCCTATTTCATGACTGTGACTTAAGTCACTATTTTAACTGCAAACATTTCACTTAAAATTCTTCACACTTATTTTAGTGGCCTGTTGCCCTGGTCACTCTTTTTACTGTAGCTCATGATTATATTTAATAGCAACTGTATGAACCTTGCTTTTTCATTCAATAGGAAGTCTGTTTATATTGCAAAAACTCAGAGTAATGTCTTTTTCCTTTAGCCTTATGTGAAAATGAAAGAAGGTTGTATCATTAAGACATTAAGACATGAATCTGGGTCTGTCCACACAGTAAAATCTACTTCAGTCAGGATAGCTTCGTGGTCATCTAGCAAGTGCTGTAGTTTTTGGCTGCCTTTCTCCTGTAACTTTCTGTCTCTTATGTTTAGTCAGTTCTTGATTTCATTTTCATTGGGTCCTAATAACTGAGAGCTTAGAGCTTCAGAGAGGGCAAGGTACACAGGTTCCCATAGACCTTGCCAGCAAAATACCTTGGGGTATAGGAACCCACATTGACCCCTAAATGAAATCCTTTTTTGTTTTTTTTTTCCCCCTAAAAAAGTTTGTACTTGATTTGGAGCAGACCTTGAAATGGTTTCTATTGCCTAGTTGCAACATGCATTTGAGGATTTCCACTTTTAGACCAGGGAAGTTGAGAGATTGACAGTGGTGTTCAGATAAGGCATAGGTTCAGAGAAGGGCATTGAGGACTGGTGTCCCCGGTAATTAATCAGGTGCCCACAGCAGTGTGGTGGATGGTGGCTGAGAGGACAGATGCTTCTGTCCCAATTAAAGACCTAAAGCGTTCTTGTTTTCCTTGTACAAAATAATGCAGGTGCCTTGCAACATGTAGTCTGAGAAATTTTTAGGTTAAGAATTCTTTACACCATATGTAAAATAGGTGACTAGTGCAAATTCAGTGCATGAAGTAGGACACCCAAAGCTGGTGCTCTGGGACAACTCAGAGGGATGGGAACGGGAGAGAGGTGGGGGTGGGGGTGTTCAGGATGGTGGGGGGGACCCATGCGCACCCATGGCTGATTCATGTTGATGTATGGCAAAAACCACCACAATATTGTAAAGTAATTAGCCTTCAATTTAAATAGATAAAATAATTAGGAAAAGTAAAGAATTACTTAGTACCATAACTCATATCAAGGTGTGTATAGTCTATTTATGAAACAATGTAGAAAATTATAAAATATAATAAAGTAGATAACTAAAGAACACAAAGATGAACACACTACCAAGATTGAAAAAGTATAAAAAAAAAAAAAATGAAGAAAGTATTTGGATTAAATACAGACAGATGACCAGTGTGTCTTTAATAGAAGTGTGGGTGTTTGGCCTGAAAGTTAGGTTGGCATCAGCATTTTGTTTGTTTGTTTGTTTGGCTGTGTCAACTCTTAGTTGCTCCAGGGCATGCGTGATCTTCGTTCTCTGACGATGGGTGGAACCCAACATTCTGCGTTTTGGAAGGTGGAGTCTTAACTGCTGGACCACCAGGACAGTCCCTGCATCAGTATTGTTGAATTTCAAGTCAAGAATCATGTAAGATTTGGTTCTTTACTCCCTGGAGATTGCTGAAAATGTTGAAGCAGGAAGTGACACGGTGAAGCATGTTTACCTGCATTCTGAACGAAAGGTGCCTTGGCCATGGTGCAAGCCGTGTTGCTAAGCTTCCTGGCAACGGTGGACTTGGGTCTCAAGAATATTCACTTCTGATGAGGCACGGCAGGGGAGTGGTGTTTCATCTGAGACATAAAGTATCAGAAGAAAGTCACTGCTTCTGGGCTCCATTTCTGTACCCCCTACTCTGGCCTGCTGACCTCAGGTTACTGCGTAGTCCTCCTGAGGATAGGTCACCACGTGGCTGGCGGGATCCTGGGAATGGCAGTGGGCTGAGACACACCCTTCTGGGGGCCGAGCCCTGCAGTTCTTTTCTTTGTATTGGAGTTTACTGTGATTTGATTCCCTCCTGCCTCCCTTACCTCTTCTCAGAACAGTGAAATATCCTTGATTTATTGTGTTGAGTTAGTTTGTGCTGTGCACTAGTGATTCAGTTATACATATATTCATATCTAGTGTTTTTCACAGAGAAGGGAATGACAACCCACTCCAGTACTCTTGCCTGGAAAATCCTATGGACAGAGGAGCCTGGTAGGCTACAGTCCACAGTCACGAAGAGTCGGACACGACTAAGCAACTTCACTTTCCCTTTTCCCTTTCATGTATTGGAGAAGAAAATGGCAACCCACTCCAGTGTTCTTGCCTGGAGAATCCCGGGGACAGGGGAGCCTGGTGGGCTGCCATCTATGGGGTCGCCCAGAGTTGGACGCGACTGAAGAGACTTAGCAGCAGCAGCAGGAGCAGCGGTGTTTTTCAGATTCTGTTCCATTATAGATTTGATACGAGATATTCATTATAGTTCCTTTGTTGCTCCTCTCACTGCTTCTGGCTCACCCCTAGAAGGTTCTAGAACTCTGGTTGTCCCAGGATCCCATTATCTGGTAGCCTACCTGCTCCTGTAGTGACAAAAAATGGATGGGCAGCATCTCTCTGCTTCCTTTAGAAAACTCAGAAGAAATAGCTCCATGTCTCTATACAGTATAAGTGAAGTCGCTCAGTCGTGTCCCACTCCTTGCGACCCCATGGACTGTAGACTACCAGGCTTCTCCGTCCATGGGATTTTCCAGGCAAGAATACTGGAGTGGGTTGCCATTTCCTTCTCCAGGAGATCTTCCCAACGCAAGGACTGAACCCGGGTCTCCCTCATTGTAGGCAGACACTTTACTATCTGAGCCACCAGGGAAGTTCTCCTATACAGTATAAGGATACGCTATTAGCCATAATCCACTTATGTAGTGTTGTCTACAGCCACATTTATCATATTTATATGATCAGCTAAGTAACACATGAATGAGAAGTACATAAGCATTTTGTGTATTTATTTGTGTTTGGCTGCTCTGGGTCTTGGTTGAGCACGCAGTCTTTCTGTACTTGCATTGAGCAGAGATTACTCTCTAGTCATGGTGCAAGCCTTTCCATTGCAGGGGCTCCTCTGGGTTTGGATGACGGGCCCCTGAGTACGGGCTTCAGCAGTTGCAGCACATGGGCTCAGTAGTTGTGCTGCAAGAGCTTTATTGCCCCGTGGCAGGTGGAATCTTCCTGGAGCAGCGATCAAATCCATGTCCCCCACACTGGCAGGTGGGTTCTGTACCATGAGGTCACCAGGGGCTTCCTATATTTGTTATTTATAAATGATGTAAACCATGGACAGGGAGGCCTGGCGTGCTGCCATTCATGGAGTCACAAAGATTCGGACACAACTGAGCGACTGAATGGAACTGAAACCATGTAAACGTTTCTGTATTTGAGCATATTTTATTATGTGAAACTCACAAATGATGAACTAAACAGTAAATATATACCCACAGTTATACACTGTTATTACCTTATACATTGGTGACACACAAACAAGCCTGAATCCATTGATAATGCTGTGATTGATAACTATATTGCAAATTTTATGGAAACTAATCCTTGGAAGAAAAGCTATGACAAACCTAGACAACATATTAAAAAGCAGAGATATTAGTTTGCCAACACAGGTCTGTCTAGTCACAGCTATGGCTTTTCCAGTGGTCATGCATGGATGTGAGAGTTGGGCCATAAAGAAAGCGAGCGCCAAAGAATTGATGTTTTTGAAATGTGTTGTTGGAGAAGACTCTTGAGAGTTCCTTGGACTGCAAGGATATCCAGCCAGTCCATCGTAAAGGAAATCAGTCCTGAGTATTCATCAGAAGGACTGATGCTGAAGCTGAAGATCCAATCCTTTGGCCACCTGATTGAAAGACCCAACTCATTGGAAAACACCCTGATGCTGGGAAAGATTGAAGGCAGGAGGAGAAGGGGACAAGAGAGGATGAGATAGTTGGGTCGCATCACTGGCTCAATGGTCATGAGTTTGAGCAAGCTCTGGAAATTGGTGATGGACCGTAAAGCCTGGCATGCTGCAGTCAATGGCATCACAGATTTGGACAGGGCTGAACTGAACTGAACCGATTGATATATTTATAAATAAATAAGCAAGCGATAGTTACATTTATATTTATGGTATATTTATGAAATGGCATGGCTATTAAATTCATCTGGTGTAATACACATGTGCAGTATAAAAATTTGTCCTCCTACAAGTTATGTTCTCATTCTTTGTGAAGAAGAATTACAGAGACAGGAAATGTGGGCCCACCATCCCATAAGTAAATCCTTAAATACATTTTAGAATGCAAAAAATTTTGTTTCAACTAATCAATATACATGACATAGTTTAAAAAGTTATTGTTTCTCTGCACATATTAATGGAAGAAATGGCTCCCCTTTCAAGACACACAGTCTCCAAAGAATCTAGTGCATTGGGAACGATGGTGAGGTGTTTACTGCCTGGTAATTATTTCTCAAGGATTGAATGGCAGCAGCTGTCCCCCTGACTCAGCAATTCATGAACCTCCCATCTCCTGACCACACCCCCACTTCCTGCTGGCCTTATGAGTGAGTTATGGAAACTCTGAATCCTTCTGTGCTCGAGAAAAGTCAACCCTTCACTCATCAGGTTATTAGAGAAACATCTGTAAAGTGTAACATGTGAGGTGTCTGTGTGCAATCTCGCAGTGACTTGTTCCCATTAGCTACAGAGTTGTCCCTGTGGTTTTCACTCCAAAACCAAGAAAAATGGGGCACAGAGACACATTCAAACACAGACACACACACACACACAATCATAGACACACAACAACATACACACAGACACACATAGGCACACACACACGGACACACGCACACACAGAGACACACCCACAGAGACATAGAAACACACACACAGATGCACACACAGACCCAGACACATACACAGACATGCACAGTATTTTCATCATTGTAACTCTAGCAATTATTGTCCTCTTAAGTCAAAAGAGTTCATTAAAGATTTGGGACCTCCCTGCCATGTTGATTATATTCTTTGCAGCCAAAGATGGAGAAGTTCTATACAGTCAGCAAAAGCAAGACTGGAAGCTGACTGTGGCTCAGATCATGAACCCCCTATTGCCAAATTCAGACTGAAATTGAAGAGAGTGGAAAAAACCACTAGACCATTCTTGTATGACCTAAATCAAATCCCTTATGAATATCCAGTGGAAGTGAGAAATAGATTTAAGGGACTAGATCTGATAGACAGAGGGCCTGATGAACTATGGACGGAGGTTCGTGACATTGTACAGGAGACAGGAATCAAGACCATCCCCAAGAAAAAGAAATGCAAAAAAACAAAATGGCTGTCTGAGGAGGCTTTACAAATAGCTGTGAAAAGAAGGGAAGTGAAAAGCAAAGGAGAAAAGGAAAGATATTCCCATTTGAATGCAGAGTTCCAAATAGAGGAAAACAACAGAATGTGAATGACTAGAGATCTCTTCAAGAAAATTAGAGACACCAAGGGAAAATTTCATGTGAAGATGGGACCAACAAAGGACAGAAATGGTAGGGACCTAACAGAAGCAGAAGATATTAAGAAGAGGTGGCAAGAATACACTGAAGAACTGTACAAAAAAGACCTTCATGACCCAGATAATCCCAATGGTTTGATCACTTACCTAGAGCCAGACATCCTGGAATGTGAAGTCAAGTGGGTCTTAGGAACCATAACTATGAGCAAAGCTAGTGAAGGTGATGGAATTCCAGTTGAGCTATTTCAAATCCTGAAAGATGATGCTGTGAAAGTGCTGCACTCAATATGCCAGCAAATTTGGAAAGCTCAGCAGTAGCCACAAGATGGGAAAAGGTCAGTTTTCATTTCAGTCCCAAAGAAAGGCAATGCCAAAGTATGCTCAAACTACTGCACAATTGCACTCATCTCACACGCTAGTAAAGTAATGCTTTAAATTCTCCAAACCAGGCTTCAACAATGCATGAATGGTGAACATCCAGATGTTCAAGTTGATTTTAGAAAAGGCAGAGGAACCAGAGATCAAATTGCCAACATCTGCTGGATGATCGACAAAGCAAGAGGGTTCCAGAAAAACATCTATTTCTTCTTTACTGACTATCAAGCCTTTGACTGTGTGGATCACAGTAAGCTGTGGAAAATTCTGAAAGAGATGGGAATACCAGACCACCTGACCTGCCTCTTGAGAACCCTGAATACAGGTCAGGAAGCAACAGTTAGAACTGGGCATGGAACAACAGATTGGTTCCAAATAGGAAAAGGAGTACGTCAAGGCTGTGTATTGTCACCCTGCTTATTTAACTTATATGCAGAGTACATCATGAGAGACGCTGGGCTGGAGGAATCACAAGCTGGAATCAAGATTGCCAGGAGAAATATCAATAACCTCAGATATGCAGATGACACCACCCTTATGGCAGAAGTTGAAGAAGAACTAAAGAGGCCCTTGATGAAAGTGAAAGAGGAGAGTGAAAAAGTTGGCTTAAAGCTCCACATTCAGAAAACTAAGATCATGGCATCTGGTCCATCACTTCATGGCAAATAGATGGGGAAAGAGTGGAAACAGTGGCTGACTTTATTTTTCAGGGACCCAAAATCACTGCAGATGGTGATTGCAGCCATGAAATTAAAAGATGCTTACTCCTTTGAAGGAAAGTTATGAAAAACCTAGTCAGAATATGAAAAAGCAGAGACATTACTTTTCCAACAAGAGTCCATCCAGTTAAGGCTATGGTTTTCCCAGTGGTCATGTATGGATGTGAAGTTGGACTATAAAGAAAGCTGAGCACAGAAGAATTGATGCTTTTGAGCTGTGGTGTTGGAGAAGACTTTCAAAAGCCCCTGGGACTGTAAGGAGATCCAACCAGTCCATCCTAAAGCAGATCAGTCCTGGGTATTCATTGGAAGGACTGATGTTGAAGCTGAAGCCCCAATGCTTTGGCCACATGATGCAAAGAGCTGACCCACTGGAAAAGACCCTGATGCTGGGAACGACTGAAGGTGGGAGGAGAAGGGGACGACAGAGGATGAGATAGTTGGATGGCATCACTGACTCAGTGGACATGGGTTTGGGTGGACTCTGGGAGTTGGTGATGGACAGGGAGGCCTGGCCTGCTGCGGTTCATGGGTTCACAAGGAGTCAGACATGAGTGAGCGACTGAACTGAACTGAACTGAACTGCACTGAATGATTTCTCAATAATTAAATGGCAGCAGCTGTCATCCTGACTCAGCGATTCATGCACCTCCCATCCCCTGACCACACCCCCACTTTATGCTGGCCTTATGAGTGAGTTATGGAAACTCTTAATCCTTCTGTGCTCGAGAAAAGTTACCCCTTCACTCGTCAGGTTATTAGAGAAATGTCTGTAAAGTGTAGCACGTGCAGTGTCTGTGTGCAATCTCGCAGTGACCTGTTCCCATTAACTACAGAGTTGTCCCCGTGGTTTTCAGTCCAGAACCAGGAAAAATGGGGCACACAGACACATTCAAACACAGACACACATATACACACACTCATAGACACACACACACAGACCCACACACAGATACACACAGGCACAGACACACACACATACAAACATACCCATGGACACACGCACACACAGACACTCAGACACTCAGACACTCACACACACAGAGACACACAGACAGACATAGATACACAGACACCAACACACACACACATAAACACACAGAGAGACACACAGACACACATGCAGACATGCAGACACACACAGACACATACAGACACACACACACAGAGACACACAGACATAGAAGCACACACACACAAAAGTACACACAGACTCAGACACACACACTATTTTCATCATTGTAACTCTAGGAATTATAGTCCTATTAAATTAAATGAGTTTATTAAAGAGTTGGGAGCTCCCTGATGTACAGGCAATTACAAACCATGAAATGTATTTGATGCTTTAATATAGTTAAATATAATTAGTTAATATATGTATATAACTTAATATGTATGTGATTTATTTTATATAATTTATTGTACATATAATGCATTATAGATATATTGCATTATATAGAGAGTATATATATATAAGACATATAACTGATACAGAATCATCTGACAGACCTGAGGTAGATGTCTGCAGGGCAGTGAAGTCCATAGGACACAAGAGGAGAACCAACAGGCACTTAGAGACCTGAGAAATGCCAGACAATACATGAATGCCATGCAATGAATGGCATTAACCCAGCCATGCAATGAATGGCATTAAATATAAATGAAACTAACAGTGTATATAAATATAAATTTATACAAATTTATTTTTATAAACTTGTATAAATTTATATTCATTTATATAAATATAAATGAACAAAGGAAAAGGCAGAAATCGTCATTTTGGATTTTCAAAGGAAGACTGATGTACGTGAATTCTTTCTTCCCTTTTTTTTTTCCACTTTGATTTTATCATTCAGATTTCTCTACTAACATCTTACAGTCCACTTGATCATGACCTTTGGAGATCTTAATATAAACATCACTCCTTGTATTCTAATCACAATGCACGGCATCTCTTTGTTCACAAAACCCCTTCTCCAGGTATCTTACTCAAACGGAGCGGGACCCTATGGTCCTTGCCCCTCACGTCCTCCACCTGCCTTTGGTCTGTGGAAAAACTTTGGCCAAAGAATCCGTTTAATCAGAGAAGTTAGAACATGCAGATGGGTGAGAGTGGGGATCGGGATGGGGAACACATGTAAATCTATGGCTGATTCATGTCAATGTATGGCAAAAACCACTACAATATTGTAAAGTAATTAGCCTCCAACTAATAAAAATAAATGAGAAAAAAAAAAAAAGAAAAAAGGAAAGGTCAGCTGAGGTTTACCGAGGACAAAGAAGTGAATTCTAAAGCAATGCAAATTGCCCTAGAAGCCAAAGAAGTTAAATGTGATATACTGATATATGCTTTGAATTTCAAACTTTTTCTTACCATAAACCTTAAAAGCTAAAAAAAAAAAAAAAAAAAAAAGAACATGCAGACAAAGGGTAACAGATCCGGCAAGTCTAAACAGTAATAGTTTAGTCAGTAATAGCAGCAAGGCCCTTCAGTTCTTCCTGAAGCGCTATAGAATATATTCTGAGCCATGTCCTGTGAGCTGTCTGATAGATCCTGAAAGCTCCACTAGGTGGAGAAGTTAGCTTCATGATGACTAGGCTGTAGCTAGGATGAATGCTGGCACAGTCCCAAGAACTAGTCTCAAGGAGAAATGGACCCTGGAACTGAACATTGCTGTTGTTTAGTCGCTAAGTCATGTCCACATGTCTGCTATTGTGACCACATGTCTACTCTTGTGACCATGTAGACTGTAGCCCACCTGGCTTCTCTGTCCATGGGATGCTCTGGGCAAAAACACTGGAGCAGGTTGCGATTCTCTTCTCCAGGGGATCTTCCCAACTCAGGGATCGAGCCCATGTCTCCTGCACTGGAGACGGATTCTTTACCAGCTGAGCCACCTTGAAGCCCCTTTTGTTATACACCTTTAAGTAATTTCCAGAACCCTAAAATAGTTCTCTTTGATAACACCATAGTTTTGTGAGCATAACAGTTGTCCTGGTTGTTGGAGGAGAGAATTTTCGGAGTTCCTCTTTTGGTATTTCCAGAAGTCTGATAACAAGCTTTCGGTTTTTCTCCCTTGAAACTGCTCAACAGACCCTCCCATCGGTGAATTTTTGGTAAGAAAATGAGGATCTCCTGCATGCTAAGTGTATTGTTCATTGCTAGTAGGTCCGCGGGAATTGTGTCTACCTAAAATAGGTCCTGGCTTAACGTGTGTACTCTGGTGTTGTGGTTTCGTAGTGGTACTGGATTCTGTAAGCATCAGGGCTTTGTGCATTATCGCCGCAAGTTCTTCATCTTGCATCTGCATTGTCTTCCTACAACGTAAACCTCTCAGATTTCAGCTACTTGCTTATCATTAATGGCTAGTCACTATAGTCTATAGGGGCTTCCCTGATAGCTCAACTGGTAAAGAATCCGCCTGCAACTAGGAAAGATTTCTCCAAAGACTCCTCTTGCAAAAATGGCAAAATCTTCCATTATTCTAGACTGTACAGTTTGTGAATGATAGGAAAGTTATTTCTCACAATTAGAGTAGGAGGTGGACTCCAGCGACCTCATACCAGCTCCTAAGAGCTGACAGTTCAATTTTCAGGAATTCTGTGGCCGAATTCTTAAGTACAGTCATGATTTTAAAAGTAATTCTAGGTTGCTTCCATGTCCTGGCTATTATAAACAGTGCTGCGATGAACATTGGGGTACACGTGTCTCTTTCAGATCTGGTTTCCTCGGTGTGTATGCCCAGAAGTGGGATTGCTGGGTCATATGGCAGTTCTATTTCCAGCTTTTTAAGAAATCTCCACACTGTTTTCCATAGTGGCTGTGCTAATTTGCATTCCCACCAACAGTGTAAGAGGGTTCCCTTTTCTCCACACCCTCTCCAGCATTTATTGCTTGTAGACTTTTGGATGGCAGCCATCCTGACTGGTGTGTAATGGTACCTCATTGTGGTTTTGATTTGCATTTCTCTGATAATGAGTGATGTTGAGCATCTTTTCATGTGTTTGTTAGCCATCTGTATGTCTTCCTTGGAGAAATGTCTGTTTAGTTCTTTGGCCCATTTTTTGATTGGGTCATTTATTTTTCTGGAGTTGAGCTGGAGGAGTTGCTTGTATATTTTTGAGATTAATCCTTTGTCTGTTGCTTCATTTGCTATTATTTTCTCCCAATCTGAGGGCTGTCTTTTCACCTTGCTTATAGTTTCCTTTGTTGTGCAAAAGCTTTTAAGTTTCATTAGGTCCCATTTGTTTATTTTTGCTTTCATTTCTAAAATTCTGGGATGTGGGTCATAGAGGATCCTGCTGTGATTTATGTCGGAGAGTGTTTTGCCTATGTTCTCCTCTAGGAGTTTTGCAGCACTGTTTATAATAGCCCAGGACATGGAAGCAACCTAGATGCCCATCAGCAGACGAATGGATGAGGAAGCTGTGGTACATATACACCATGGAATATTACTTAGCCATTAAAAAGAATTCATTTGAATCAGTTCTAATGAGATGGATGAAACTGGAGCCCATTATACAGAGCGAAGTAAGCCAGAAAGATAAAGACCATTACAGTATACTAACACATATATATGGAATTTAGAAAGGTGGTAACGATAACCCTATGTGCAAAACAGAAAAAGAGACTCCTAAGTATAGAACAGACTTGTGGACTCTGGGAGAAGGCGAGGGTGGGATGTTTCAAGAGAACAGCATCGAAACACGTATATTATCTAGGGTGAAACAGTTCACCAGCCCAGGTTGGGTGCATGAGACAAGTGCTCGGGCCTGGTGCACTGGGAAGACCCAGAGGGATTGGGTGGAGAGGGAGGTGGGAGGGGGGACCGGGATGGGGAATACATGTAAAAAAAAAAAAAAAAAGAAAAGAAAAGATACACTATGGTTGTGAAAAATAAATAAATAAATAAATAAATAAATAAATAAATAAATAAAGTAATTCTAAAAAATAAATAAATAAATAAAATAAAAAAGTAATTCTACAAATTTATGTACATCACATCAACTCATAATTTGACTCTGATGACCATTACATCTACTACTGTGGGCTAGAATCCCTTCAAAGAAATGGAGTAGCCATCATAGTTAACAAGAGAGTCCAGAATGCAGTATTGGATACAATCTCAAAAATGACAGAATGATCTTTGTTCATTCCCAAGGCAATCCACTCAGTATCACAGTATTCCAAGTCTATTCCCCATTCCAGTAATGTTGAAGAAGCTGACATTGAACATTTCTATGAAGACCTACAAGACCTTCCAGAACTAACACCCTAAAAAGATGTCCTGTTCATTATACGGGACTGGAATGGAAAAGTAGGAAGTCAAGAAATACCTGGCATGACAGGCAAATTTGGCTTTGGATTACATAATAAAGCAGGGCAAAGGCTAATAGGATTTTGACAAGAGAATGCACTGGTCATAGCCAACATGCTCTTGCAACAATACAAGAGAAGACTCATGGAGATCACCAGATTTTCCATACCAAAATCAGATTCATTATATTCTTTGCAGCCAAAGATGAAGAAGCTCTATACAGTCTGCAAAAAGAAGACTGGGAGCTGACTGTGGCTCAGATTATGAACTCATGATTGCCAAATTTTCAGACATAAATTGAAGGAAGTAGGGAAAGCCACTAGACCATTCAGGTATGACCTAAATCAAACCCCTTACAGTGGGAGATTATACAGTGGGAGTGACAAATAGATATAAGGGGTTATATCCGATAGGCAGAGTGCCTGGAGAATGATGGATGGAGGTTCTTGGCATTGTACAGTAGATAGGGATCAAGATCATCCCCAAGTTAAAGAAATGTAAAAAGGCAAAATGGCTGCCTGAGGAGGCCTTACAAATAGCTGAGAAAAAAAGAGAAGCTAAAGGTATAGGAGAAAAGGAAAGATATAGCCAACTGAATGCAGAGTTGCAAAGAATAGCAAGGAGAGACAAGAAAGCATTACTCAGTGATCAGTTCAATGAAACAGAGGGGGAAAATAGAATGGGAAAGACTAGAGATCTCTTCAAGAAAATTAGAGATATCAAGACAACATTTCATATAAGATGGGTTCAATAAAGGACAGAAATGGCATGGGCCTAACAGAAGCAGAAGATATTAAGAAGAGGTGGCAAGAATACATGGAAGAACTGTAGAAAAATATCTCCATGACCGAGGTAATCATGATGGTGTCACCCCTCACCTATAGCCAGACATCCTGGAATGCAAAGTCAAGTTGGCCTTAGGAAGAATCACTACAAGCAAAGCTAGTGGAGGTGATGGAATTCCAGTTGAACTATTTCAGATCCTAAAAGATGAGGCTGTGAAAGTGCTGCACTTAATATGCGAGCAAATATGGAAAACTCAACAGTGGCCACAGGACTGAAAAATTTCAGTTTTCATTTCAATCCCTAAGAAAGGCAATCCCAAAGAATGCTCAAACCACCACACAATTGCACTCATCTCACATGCTAGCAAAGTAATGCTCAACATTCTACAACCCAGGCATCAACAGTACATGAGCTGTGAACTTCCAGATGTTCAACCTGGATTTAGAAAAGGCAGAGGAAGCAGAGATCAAATTGTCAACATCCGCTGGATCATTGAAAGAGCAAGAGAGTTCCAGAAAAACACCTACTTCTGCTTTATTGACTATGCCAACGCCTTTGAGTGTGTGAATCACAGCAAACTGTTGAAAATTATTAAAGAGATGGGAATACCGGACCACCTGACCTGCCTCTTGAGAAACCTGTAGGCAGGTCAAGATGCAACAGTTAGAACAGGACATGGAACAACAGACTGTTTCCAAATTGGGAAAGCAGTACATCAAGGCTGTATATTGTCACCCTACTTATTTAATGTATATGCAGAATAGGTCATGAGAAATGCTGGACTGGATGAAGCATAAGATGGAATCAAGATTGCTGGGACAAATGTCAATAGCCTCAGATATGCAGATGACACCACCCTTATGGCAGAAAGTGAAGACGAACTAAAGAACCTCCTGAGAAAAGTGAAAGAGGAGAGTGAAAAAGTTGGCTTGAAACTCAACATTCAGAAAAGTAAGATCATGGCATCCGGTCCCATCATTTCATGGGAAATAGATGGGGAAGCAATGAAAACAGTGACAGACTTTAATTTGGGGGCTCCCAAATCACTGCAGATGGTGACTGTAGCCATGAAATTGAAAGACGCTTACTCCTTTAAAGAAAAGTTATGACTGACTTAGACAGCATATGTTTCCCAACAAGCGTCCATCAAGTCAAAGCTATGTTTTTTCCAGTCGTCATGTATGGATGTGAGAGTTGGACTATAAAGAAAGGTGAGCGCAGAAGTATTGATGCTTTTGAACTGTGGTGTTGGAGAAGACTCTTGAGAGTTCCTTGACTGCAAGGAGATCCAACCAGTCCCTCCTGAAGGAGATCAGTCCTGGGTGTTCATTGGAAGGACTGATATTGAAGCTGAAACTCCACTACTTTGACCACCTGATTCGAAGAGCTGACACATGCATGTGAAATAAGAGATAGAAAAAAAAAATTTAAGTATTGTTGTATTCTTAAGTAGCTTTAAACACTTCCCCATGACTGAGGCACGTGAAGAATCCATGTTCTGGGACTTCTTTTCAGTTGCCATCAATGGCACCTTCCAAATTGGACCTTATATTGATTTTCCAGTGCAGAATTCCTGGACAATTAAGTGTCATTTCCAAGGTTGCTTTTATAATGAGTAGAAGAAATGCTTCACAATTCCAGACATCTAGTTGTCTTGGACTGAGTCAAGACCATCAGTCTGCACACATTCTGTGGTTTCACCCTTTCCTGTTGGGTCAGCTGGTAAAGAATCTTCCTGCAATGCTGAAGACGCAGATTTCATCCTTGGGTGGGGAAGATACCCTGGAGAAGGAAATGGCTACCCACTCCTAGAGTCCCTTGGACAGCAAGATCAAACCAGTCAGTCCTAAAGGAAATGTTCATTGGAAAGACTGATGCTGAAATGAAGCTTCAATATTTTGGCTACCTGATGAGAAGAGTCAACTAACTCGAAAAACCCCTGTTGCTGATAAAGGTTGAGGGCGGCAGGAGAAGAATGGCAGAGGATAAGATTGTTAGATGTCATCAATGACTCAATAGACATGAGTTTGAGTAAGCTCCAGATGTTAGTGATGGACAGGGGAGCCAGGTGCTATGCGCCCATGGTGTCTCAAAGAGTTAGACACAACTTAGTGATTAACAAGCTTGAGAAGATGCACACATCGGCAGAACTTGCATCCTCCCAGTTTATGACATAAACATCTCCTTCTTCTCTGTTTGCCACTACTGTGAGTAACATGCAGTTATAGTAATCCCTGAAAAACAAACAAACACGGTGTTCCTTCCTCACCATCCATTCCCCAGCACTTAAGCTCACCCTTCCATGGATAGATTTCACAACTCACACATTCACAGCCATGACTCACACCTTTCGTGCACATTGGAGACTGGACCCCACGTCAGAAGTCAACTGTCTCGTTGTTCTCAGTTTAGGCAGATTGTGCTTACTTGACGTAAAAAGTAATGGAGAGTTGTTCTCAGTTGTTGATACATTCAAAGTGACGGATATATGCCCTCAGTGGGCCTCCTTGCTGAATCTTCGTAGTGTCATTCCGTCTCTTTACTTGTTTTTCACCAATAGACACCAGCATTTTTGCTTACACATTTACCTCAGAAGAGAAGTAAATTCAATCTTATTAAGTAAAGAGTGGGGTTCTACTCTCTACCCTGCCGAATAACATGAAATGAAAGCATGGTTCACATTTGAACAGAAAGCGTAGAATTCAGAGTTTTTGAAACAGTTAAAACAATGCCAATCAAGACCATGACAGTCCATAGGTCTCTGAATGATAGCATATTATTTTTTTTCACCTACAGACAAATAAGATGAAAAAAAGTGCAAAGGGCAGAAAGTCAGAGGGTCACATTGTGCTCATGTAGATAGGTGTACCATGGTATATTGATACAGTCTGGTCATAGATACAGTCAAGAAATACAACAAGATCAAAGAGCTACAAAATCAGTCCCAAACAATTAAGAAAGTGGCAATAGGAACATAATACCAGTAATTGCTTTAAATGTAAATAGATTCAATGCTCCAGCCAAAAGACACAGACTGGCTGAATGGATACAACAACAAGAACCATATATATGCTGTCTATAAGAAACCCACTTGAGACCTCAAGACACATGCAGACTGAAAGTGAGAGGATGGAAAAATATATACCATGCAAATGGGAAGCAAAAGAAAGCTGGAGTAGCCATCGTCATATCAGACAAAATAGACCTTAAAATAAAAAAGATGACAAGAGACAAGGGAGGACACTACATAATGATCAAGGGATAAATCCAAGAGGAAGACATAACAATTGTTAATATCTATGCACCCAACACAGGAGCACCTCAATACTTAAGACAGACACTAACAGACATAAAAGGAGAAATTGACAATAATATAATAATACTAGGAGACTTTAACATCCCACTCACACCAATGGACAGGTCATCAAAACAGAAAATTAATAAGGAAACACAAGTCTTAAATGATACATTAGATGAGATGGGTCTCATTGATATTGTCAGGATAAACCATGCAAATGCAGAAGAATACATCTTCTTCTCAAGTAAACATGGAACATTCTCCAGGATAGATCACACCTTGGGTCACAAATCAAACCTCAGTAAATTTAAGAAAATTGAAATTGTATGCAGTATCCTCTTGAACCACAATGCTATGAGACTATATATCTATTACAAGAAAAAAAGTATAACAAACACAAATACATGGAGATTAAACAACACATTTATAAACAACCAAGAGGTTACTGAAGAAATCGAAAGGGAAACTTAAAAATTTCTAGAAACAAATGACAATGAAAACATGACAACTCAAACCCTATGGGATGCAGTTAAAGCAGGTCTAAGGGGAAGGTTTATAGCAATACAATCCTGCTTTAAGAAACAAGAAAAACATCAAATAGACAGCCTAACTTTACACATAAAACAACTGGAAAAAGAAGAACAAAAATACCCCCAAAATTAGTAGAAGGAAAGAAATGATAAAAATCTGAACAGAAATATGAAAAAGAAACGAAAGCAACAATAGTAAAGTTTAATAAAACTAAATGCTGGTTCTTTGAGGAGATAAAGAAAATTGACAAATCTTTGGCCAGACTCATCAAGAAAAAGGAGGGAAGAATCAAATCAAGAAAATTAGAAATGAAAAAGGAGAGGTTGCAACAGACAATGCAGAACTACAAAGGATCATAAGAGACTATTATGAACAACTATATGGCAATAAAATAAAATAACCTGGGAGAAATAGGCAGGTTCTTAGGAAAGTTGAATCTTCCAAGACCAAAACGGAAGAAACTGAAATTATGAACAAGCCAATTATAAGCACTGAAATTGAAGCTGTGATCAAACGTCTCCCAAAAGACAAAAGCTCAAGACCAGATGGCCGCAGAGGAGAATTCTATCAAATATTCAGAGAGGAGCTAATGCCTATTCTTCTAAAACACTTTCAAAGAACTGCAGAGGAAGGAACACTTCCAAACTCATTCTATGAGGCCATGATCGCCCTGATACCAAAACCAGACAAAGACAACACAAAAAAAGAAAAGTACAAGCCAATATCACTGATGAACATCGATGCAAAAATCATCAACAAAGTTTTAGCAAACATTCAGCAACACTTCAAAAAGCTCATACACCATGATCAAGTTGGGTTTATTCCAGGGATGCAAGGATTCTTCAATATACACAAATCAATCAATGTGATACACCATAGTAACAAATTTGAAGATAATGATCATATGATAATCTCAATAGATGCAGAAAAAGCCTTTGGCAAAATTCAGTACCCACTTATGATTAATACTCTTCAAAAAATGGGCATAGAAGGAACCTACCTCAACATAGTAAAGGCCATATATGATAAGCCTACAGCAAATGTTATTCTCAATGGTGAAAAAGTGAAAGCATTCCCCCTAAGATCAGGAACAAGACAAGGGTGTCCACTTTCACCATTATTATTCAACATAGGTCTGGAAGGCCTGGCTACAGCAATCAGAGAAGAAAAAGAAATAAAAGGAATCCAGATCAGAAAAGAAGAAGCAAAGCTTTCACTGTTTGCAGATGACATGATACTATACATAGAAAGCCCTAAAGATAGCAGCACTGTTTATAATAGCCAGGACATGGAAGCCACCTAGATGCCCATCAGCCGACAAATGGATATGGAAGCTGTGGTACATATACACCATGGAATATTACTCAGCCATTAAAAATAATTCATTTGAATCAGTTCTAATGAGATGGATGAAACTGGAGCCCATTATACAGACTGAAGTAAGCCAGAAAGATAACGACCATTACAGTATACTAACACATATATATGGAATTTAGGAAGATGGTAATGATAACCCTATATGCAAAACAGAAAAAGAGACACAGATGTACAGAACAGACTTTTGGTCTCTGTGGGAGAAGGCAAGGGTGGGATGTTTTGAGAGAACAGCATCAAAACATGTATATTATCTAGGGTGAAACAGATCATCTGCCCATGTTGGATGCATGAGACAAGTGCTTGGGCCTAGTGCACTGGGAAGACCCAGAGGGATCGGGTGGACAGGGAGGTGGGAGGCGGTATCAGCATGGGGAATACATGTAAATCCATGGCTGATTCATGTCAATGTATGACAAAAACCATTACAACATTGTAAAGTAATTAGCCTCCAAGTAATAAAAATAAATGGAAATAAAAAGAAAAATAAATTATTAGAGCTGATCAGTGAATTTAGTAAAGTTGCAGGATACAAAATCAATACTCAAAAATCACTTGCATTTCTATATACTAACAGTGAAAAATCAGAAAGAGAAATCAGGGAATCAATCCCATTCACCACTGCAACAAAAGGAATTGAATATCTAGGAATGAACTTACCTAAGGAGACAAAAGAACTGTACACAGAAAATTATAAGACACTAAAGAAAGAACTCAAAGACAACATAAACAGATGGAAAGATATTCCATGTTCCTGGGTAGGAAATATCAATGTTCTGAAAATGACTATACTACCAAATGCAATCTACAGAGTCAATGTCATGCCTGCCAAATTACCAATTGCATTTTTCACAGAACTAGACCAAAAATGTTCACAATACATACGGAAACACAAATGACCCCAAATAGCCAAAGCAGTCTTGAGAAAAGAATGGAACTGGAGGAATCAACTTTCCTGACTTCAAACTACACTACAAAGCTACGGTCATAAAGAAACTGCTGTACTGGCACAAAATCAGAACTACGGACCATCTCATATGCTACTAATGTAATGCTTAAAATTCTCCAAGCCAGGCTTCAGCAATACATGAACCATGAACTTCCAGATGTGCAAGCTGTTTTTAGAAAAGCCAGAGGAACCAGAGATCTAATCACAGACATCTGATGGATCATCAAAAAAGCAAGAGGGTTCCAGAAAAACATATATTCCTTCTTTATTGACTATGCCAAAGATCTGACTGTGTGGATGGCAATAAAGTGTGGAAAATTCTGAAAGAGATGTGAATACCAGACCACCTGACTTGCCTCTTGAGAAACCTATATGCGGGTCAGGAAGCAACACTTAGAACTGGGCATGGAACAACAGACTGCTTCCAAATAGGAAAAGGAGTGTGTCAAGGCTGTATATTATCACCCTGCTTATTTAGCTTATATGCAGATTACATCGTGAGAAACTCTAGGCTGGACGAAGCACAGCCAGAAGCAAGATTGCCTGGAGAAATACCTATAACCTCAGATACACAGGTGACACCAACATTATGGCAGAAAGTGAAGAGGAACTAAAGACCCTGTTGATGAAAGTGAAAGAGGAGAGTGAAAAAGTTGGCTTAAAGCTCCACATTCAGAAAACTAAGATCATGGCATCCGGTCCCATCACTTCATGGCAAATAGATTGGGAAACAGTTGGAATAGTGGCTGCCTTAGTTTTGGGGGATTTGTTGGGGTCCTTTAATGGACCGGAACCTGGTGGTACGGAGTCGACGCTAAGAAAGTGAAAGAGAGAAAGAGGCTGATATCACTTGGTTTACGCAGAGGACCAATAAAGTCCTTGACACAGGGCTTGCATCCCTCACGAAGGCACCAGGCGCCCTCTCAAGGGGGTCTTAGAAGCCCGGGCAGAAAAGTGAGCATGACGGGTCTCCACGCTCCAGAGAGTCAGCCAGAAAAAGAGAGAGAGGGAGAGAGAGAGAGAGAGAGAGACAAAAAAGACCCGGGGACCTAAGCTCTGATGAAGCAATGGTGCTTTAATGATTTTCCTATGAGTATATATAGGCTGTGGTACAAGAAACTTCTTTCAGGAATGATAGAGATCAGAAAACCAAACGTACAGCAACGGTTACCAAGGGAACAAGGGGCAATGTTAGTCACAAGGTCAGGAGACAATCCATATCTCAAGAAAGGGGAACGAGACTAAGCATTTTGTCCTAAAGAGAATGTTTACTAAAGGAGACCCAAGCTTGCCTCACACAATGACCTCAGTCCCTGGGAGCAGCATGCTGTTCCGCTTGAAGAGGGACAAAGGACTCATGAGAGACAGCACGTAGGAATCCTCCCGTCAAACATTCCCTGACAGGGCTTCAAAGTCACTGCAAATGGCGACTGCAGCCATGAAATTAAAAGACACTTACTCCTTGGAAGGAAAGTTATGACCAAACTAGACAACATATTGAAAAGCAGAGACATTACTTTGTCAACAAAGGTCTGTCTTGTCAAGGCTATGGTTTTCCCAGTGGTCATGTATGGATGAGAGAGTGGGACTATAAAGAAAGCTGAGCACTAAAGAATTGGTGCTTTTGGACTGTGGTGTTGGAGAAGATTCTTGAGAGTCCCTTGGACTGCAAGGAGGTCCAACTAGTCCATCCTAAAGGAAATCAGTCCTGAACATTCATTGCAGGACTGATGCTGAAGCTGACACTCCAATACTTTGGCCACCTGAGGTGAAGAGCTGACTCATTGGAAAAGATCATGATGCTGGGAAAGATTGTGGGCAGGAGGATAAGGACGACAGAGGATGAGATGTTTGGTGGCATCACCGACTCTAGGGACATGGGTTTGGGTGGACTCCGGGAGTTGGTGGTGGGCAGGGAGGCCTCGTGTGCAATGATTCATGGGGTTGCAAAAGTCGGGCACGACTGAGCAACTGAACTGAACTGAACTGATTGATCATTATTAGAGAAATGCAAATCAAAACTACAATGAGATATCACCTGACACCATTCAGACTGGCCCTCATTAGAAAGTCTACAGATAATAAATGCTGGGAAGGGTGTGGAGACATTGGAACTCTCTTGAACTGTTGGGGGGAATGTAAAATGATACAGCCACTATGGAAGATGCTATGGAGATTCCTTAAAAATCTAGGAATAAGACCAACATATGACCCAGCAATCCCACTCCTAGGCATATACTCCAAGAAAACCAAAATTGAAAGAGACACATGTATCCAATTGTTCATTGCAGCACTATTTACAATAGCTAGAACATGGAAGCAACCTAGATGTCCGTTGATAAGTGAATGGATAAAGAAGTTGCGGTACATATAGATGATTGAATGTTACTCAGCCATAAAAAGGAACACATCTGAGTCAGTTCTAATGAGGTGGATAAGCCTATAATTTATTATACAGGGAGAAGTGAGTCAGAAAGAGAAAGATAAATACCATATTCTAACACATATATACAGAATCTAGAAAAGTGGTACTGAAGAATTTATTTACAGGGAAAGAGTGGAGAAACAGGCATAGAGAATAGACTTACAGACATGGGGAGAGGGGAGGAGATGGTGAGATCTATGGAAAGAGTAACATGGAAACTTACATTACCATATGTAAAATAGATAACTAATGGGAATTTGAGGTATATCTCAGGAAACTCAAACAGGGGCTCTGTATCAACCTAGAGGGGTGGGGTGGGGAGGGAGGTGGGAGGGAGTTTCAAAAGGGGGGGATATATGTATACCTATGACTGGAATGCAAAAGAAGGAAGTCAAGAAACACCTGGAGTAACAGGAAAATTTGGCCTTGAAGTACAGAATGAAGAAGGGCAAAGGCTAATAGAGTTTTGCCAAGAGAATACACTGGTCATAGCAAAGACCCTCTTCCAACAACACAAGAGAAGACTCTACACATGGACATCACCAGATGGTCAACAACTATATCAGATTGATGATATTCTTTGCAGCCAAAGATGGAGAAGCTCTATACAGTCAGCAAAAACAAGACCGGGAGCTGACTGTGGCTCAGATCATGAACTCCTTATTGCCAAATTCAGACTTAAACTGAAGAAAGTAGGGAAAACCACTAGGCCATTAAGGTATAGCCTAAATCAAATCCCTTATGACTATACGGTGGAAGTGAGAAATAGATTTAAGGGACTAGATCTGATAGACAGAGAGCCTGATGAAGTATGGACGGAGGTTTGTGACATTGTACAGGAGACAGGGATCAAGACCATCTCCATGGAAAAGAAATGCAAAAAAGGCAAAATGGTTGTCTGAGACGGCTTTACAAACAGCTGTGAAACAAAGAGAAGCGAAAAGCAAAGGAGAAAAGGGAAGATATTCCCATTTGAATGCAGAGTTCCAAGAATAGCTAGGAGACACAAGAAAGCCTTCCTTAGCGATCAATGCTAAGAAATAGAGGAAAACAACAGAATGGGAAAGACTAGAGATTTCTTCAAGAAAATTAGAGATATCAAGGGAATATTTCACACAAAGATGGTTTCGATAAAGGACAGAAATGGTATGGACCTAACAGAAGCAGAAGATATTAAGAAGAGGTGGCAAGAATACATAGAAGAAGTGTATAAAAAAAAGATCTTCACGACCCAGGTAATCACAATGGTGTGATCACTCACCTAGAGCCAGACATCGTGGAATGTGAAGTAAAATGGGCCTTAGAAAGTATCACTACGAACAAAGCTAGTGAAGGTGATGGAAGTCCAGTTGAGCTATATCAAATACTGAAAGACGATGCTGTGAAAGTGCTGCACTCAATATGCAAGCAAATTTGAAAAACTCAACAGTGGCCACAGGACTGGAAAAAGTCAATTTTCACTCCAATCCCTAAGAAAGGCAATGCCAAAGAATGCTCAAACTACTGCACAATTGCACTCATCTCACACGCTAGTAAAGTAATGCTCAAAATTATCCAAGCCAGACTTCAGCAATACCTGAACCGTGAACTTCCAGATGTTCAAACTGGTTTTAGAAAAGGCAGTGGAACCAGAGATCAAATTGCCAATATCTGCTGGATCATTGAAAAAGCAAGAGAGTTCCAGAAAGACATCTATTTCTTCTTTATTGACGACGCCAAAGCCTTTGACTGTGTGGATCACAATCAACTGTGGAAAATTCTGAAAGAGATGGGAATACCAGACCACCTGACCTGCCTCTTGAGAACCCTGTATGCAAGTCAGGAAGCAACAGTTAGAACTGGGCATGGAACAACAGATTGGTTCCAAATAGGAAAAGGAGTAGGTAAAGGCTGTGTATTATCACCCTGCTTATTTAACTTATATGCAGAGTATATCATAAGAAATGCTGGGCTGGATGAAGCACAAGCTGGAATCAAGATTGCTAGGAGAAATATCAATAACCTCAGATGTGCAGATGACACCACCCTTATGGCAGAGAATGAAGAGGAACTAAAAAGCCTCTTGATGAAAGTGAAAGAGGAGAGTGAAAAAGTTGGCTTAAAGCTCCACATTCAAAAAACTAAGATCGTGGCATCTGGTCCCATTACTTCATGGAAAATAGATGGGGAGACAGTGGAAACAGTGTCAAACTTTATTTTTTGGGGGGTCTAAAATCACTGCAGATGGTGACTGCAGCCATAAATTAAAAGACGCTTACTCTTTGGAAGGAAAGTTATGACCAACTTTGATAGCATATTAAAAAACAGAGACATTACTTTGACAACAAAGGTCCATCTGGTCAAGGCTATGGTTTTTCCAGTGGTCATGTATGGATGTGAGAGTTGGACTGTGAAGAAAGCTGAGCACCAAGAAAATCGATGCTTTTAAACTATGGTGTTGGAGAAGACTCTTGGGAGTCCCTTGGACTGCAAGGAGATCCAACCAGTCCATCCTGAAGGATATAAGTGCTGGGTGTTCATTGGAAGGACTGATGCTGAAGCTGAAACTCCAGTACTTAGGCTACCTCATGCGAAGAGTTGACTCATTGCAAAAGACCCTGATGCTGGGAGGGATTGGGGGCAGGAGGAGAAGGGGATGACAGAGCATGAGATGGTTGGATGGCATCACCAACTCGATGGACGTGGGTTTGAGTAAACTCTGGGAGTTGCTGATGGACAGGGAGGCCTGGCATGCTGCGATTCATGGGGTTGCAAAGAGTCGGACACCACTGAGTCACTGAACTGAACTGAACTGAACTGAACTGAATGCTGATTCACGTTGAGGTTTGACAGAAAACATGAAAATTCTGTAAAGCAATTATCTTGCAATAGAAATTAAAAAAACAAATAATTAAACAAAAGCACCTCACAGACACACACACACACACACACACACACACACTCCTGGAAACAACACCTTCTCCCACATCAGCTGAATTTGGGTACCTCTGAGGCTTCTGTCTCAGCTGGAGCTTCCTGTGCTGACCAAGCCGGACTAAGCAGAAGAGTCAGGAACATCCCCTTCATCTTGCTGACCTTTGTCGAACTTCTTCTAGAGAAGCTGATGGTGTCCCCGGTGTTGGAGAGGTTGTGAATTCTTCCCACTTCTTATAGGATGAGTTTCTTGGCAGGATACATAGTGATCAAACATCAGTTAATCCTAAGACCTTGGTTACATAGACATCATTTTCTGATATCCTGCTTGGCTGATGATCCTTTTATGCAATCTGCTGTTTCTATAAAGAGATTAATTTTAAGGGAAGCATAAGTAGATCTGGACATTTGCCTTCAGATTAAATGAGAAATCACAGGACATAGGAGGTATTTCAAGGGCAGTGATTTATATTTTTATATCCTCAGTTTCCAAAATGGGACAGAAAGTCCAAGACACATAGTCACAACTCCTGTATTATGACTTTAACACTGAAGAGGTCTGTTTAAGCTTCTTTTCTAAAACTGAAGATGGTACACTTGTCCAGTTTGAGGAGATTAATTCCTCTGCCAGGAATCATTTATCAGGGCATTCCTCAGAGGAGTCTGTATTTTTTGTCTTGAAATCGAAGTGTCATTATTGTGAAATATTGTATAAGTTAGAGGTGTACCATATAGTGATTCATGATTTTTATATATACCATTTATAGTTATAAGAATATTGGGTTTAGTCCCTATGATGTACAATATATCTTTGTACATTATTTATATTATACATAGTAGCTTGTCGTTCTTACTCCCCTCCTGTTGAACTCTATTCATTTCCTCTCTGCAGTGGTAATCACTATTTGTTCTCTGTATCTGTGAGGTAGTCCCTTTTTGCTCTATTAGTTTGTTTTATTTTTTTACATTTTACACATAAGTGGTATCATACAGTATTTGTCTTTCTCTGTCTAACTTATTTCACTTAGCCTAATACCCTCGAAATCCATCCAAGTTGCTGCAAATGACAAAATTTCTACTTTTAATGGTTGTGTAGTATTCCATTGTGTGTGTGTGTGTATTTACACTACAACTTCATTATACTTTTGTTTTTATATTTAAATGTCATGAAATATTTTAAACAAGAGCAAACTCTTATCTCCTACCCTCCTCAAGAATCCCTCTCAAGTTCATCTCTACACTTTATTTTCCCTTGAGCGTATGACCTAGTCTCCCTACAGTGGGTAAGATTTCTGCCTTACCTGTAGCTCCAGGTTATTTCAGCCTTCCTCCTGAACTGTCCACTCATCTGGGAACCTAGATTAAAGAAACCACGGGCAACTGATACCTAAATTATACTCACTTAGACAGTTTGCTCTCAGGACAACAGCAGTCCTATGATGGTCATGTTAATAATAATAATAATAATAATAATAATAATAATAAAAGAAAAGAAAATGGATGGATAGTGATTAGAGATATAAAAAATATAGAAATGGAATGGAAACCTTGCAACTGAAAGCTCTATAGCTGAACTGAAATGAGTTTTTAAAACTAATTTAGTTGAGATACAACAAAAGTTAACCTATTTCAGGCATACAGTTGACAAGCTTTGTATGAGTCGAGCTGTGAGAACTTTTCCCCAGTCGGCATGGTGAGCATATCTGTCAAGTGCAAAACTATCCTGGGGCTCCTTGGTCATCCCTCTTCCTGCTGCTTCCCAACCATCTCCCACCTGGTTCTGGGAACCCACTTTTCAGTTTCCTGACACAATTCATTAGTTGGTATTTTTTCAGTGCATCTTCAGTGCAGCTGCTCAGCCATGTCCGACTCTTTGCAACCCCATGGACTGCAGCACACCAGGCCTCCCTGTCCTTCACCAACTCCCGGAGTGAACTGAGACACAGCACAGCAGCAGTATATACATATATATACAATTTTTGAAATAGATATACATTTTATAAACTTATATAATATACAAATTTATGTTACAATATGTATATAAACATTAATATATATATATACACAAAGTTTTAATATAATCTCTTTTATTATGGTTTATCACAGGATATTGGGTAGAGTTCCCTGTTCTATACAGTAGGTCCTTGTTGCTTATCCAAGCTGTATACCAACGTTTGCATCTGTTAACCAAATCTCACAATCCATCCTTCCCCCAACTTCCCCTATGGCAACCATAAGTCTGTTCTCTGTGTCTGTGAGTTTGTTTCTGTTTCACAGTGAGTCCTTGATGATTATCTGTTTTATATAGAGCTGTGTATATGTTAATCCCAAATTCTTAATTTATCCCTGTCCCCTTTCCCCCTGTGCTTCCCTGGTGTCTCTGCTGGTAAAGAGCTGCCTGCAATGTGGGAGATCTGGGTTCAATCCCTGGGTGGGGAAGATCCCCCTGGAGAAAGGGAAAGGCTATCCACTCCAGTATTCTGGCCTGGCAAATTCCTTGGACTGTATTGTCATGGGGCTGCCAAAAGTCGGACATGACTGAGACTTTGACTTTCAATTTCCCTTTCCCCATTTGGTAGCCATGAGTTGGTTTTCTATGTCTGTGAGTCTCTGTCTGTTTTCTAAATAAGTTCATTGGGATCATTTTAAAAAATTCATTCCACACATACATGGCATCATATAAGACTATTTTTTTTTTTCTCTGTCGGACTGAATTCAGTCAGCAGGTTCATCTCTAGGGTCATCCACGCTGTTTCACTTTTACCGAGCTGCTATATTCCCTTTCAGTTCAGTTCAGTCGCTTAGTCATTTCTGACTCTTTGCGAACCCATGAACCACAGCATGCCAGCCTCCCTGTCCATTACCAACTCCCGGAGTCCACCGAAACCCATGTCCATAGAGTTGGTGATGCCATCCAACCGTCTCATCCTCTGTCATCCCCTTATCCTGCCGTCAATGTTTCCCAGCATCAGGATCTTTTCCAGTGAGTCAGCTCTTCACCTCAGGTGGCCAAAATATTGGAGTTTCAGCTTCAGCATCACTCCTTCCAATGAACACCCAGGACTGATCTCCTTTAGGATGGACTGGTTAAATCTCCTTGCAGTCCAAGGGACTCTCAGGAGTCTTCTCCAACACCACAGTTCAAAAGCATCCATTCTTCAGCACTCAGCTTTCTTTATAGTCCAACTCTCACATCCATACATGACCACTGGAAAAATCATAGCCTTGACGAGATGGACCTTTGTTGGTAAAGTAATGTCTCTGCTTTTCAATATGCTATCTAGGTTGGTCATAACTTTCCATCCAAGAAGTGAGTGTCTTTTAATTTCATGGCTGCAGTCACCATCTGAGGTGATTTTGGAGCCCAGAAAAATAAGTCAGCCACGGTTTCCACTGTTTCCCCATTTATTTGCCATGAAGTGATGGGACTGGATGCCATGATCTTAGTTTTCTGAATGTTGAGCTTTAAACCAACTTCACTCTAATCTTTCACTTTCATCAAGAGGCTCTTTAGTTCTTCTTCACTTTCTGCCATATTCCCTTTAGGAACCTGATGAGTTCTATAGGATGTGGTTTTCCATCTAGGTCACATATTCCCAATCCCTTAGCTCCTTTCTCCTTGCCCCCATCATCTTCTATTTTTTCTTCTTACAAGCAGTCTTCATGCAGTTCAGTTCAGTTCAGTGACTCAGTGGTGTCCGACTCTTTGCGACCCCATGAATCGCAGCACGCCAGGCCTCCCTGTCCATCACAAACTCCCGGAGTTTACTCAAACTCATGCCGATCGAGTCGGTGATGCCATCCAGCCATCTCATCCTCTGTCGTCCCCTTCTCCTCCAGCCCTCACTCCCTCCCAGCATCAGGGTCTTTTCCAATGAGTCAACTCTTCGCGTCAGGTGGCCAATGTATTGGAGTTTCAGCTTCAGCATCAGTCCTTCCAATGAACACCCAGGGCTGATTTCCTTCAGGATGGACTGGTTGGATCTCCTTGCAGACCAAGGGACTCTCAAGGGCCTTCTCCAACACCACAGCTCAAAAGCATTAATTTTTTGGCACTCAAATTTCTTCACAGTCCAACTCTCACATCCATACATGACCACTGGAAAAACCATAGCCTTGACCAGACGGACCTTTGTTGGTAAAGTAATGTCTCTGCTTTTTAATATGCTATCTAGGTTAGTCATAACTTTCCTTCCAAGGAGCAAGTATCTTTTAATTTCATGGCTGCAGTCACCATCTGCAGTGATTATGGAGCGCAAAAATATAAAGTCTGACACTGTTTCCACTGTCTCCCCATCTATTTCCCATGAGGTGATGGGACCAGATGCCATGATCTTAGTTTTCTAAGCCAACTTTTTCACTCTCCTCTTTCACTTTCATCAAGAGGCTTTTTAGTTCCTCTTCACTTTCTGCCATAAGGGTGGTGTCATCTGCATATCTGAGGTTATTGATATTTCTCCTGGCAATCTTAATTCCACCTTGTGCTTCTTCCAGCCCAGCGTTTCTCATGATGTACTCTGCATATAAGGTAAATAAGCAGGGTGACAATATACAGCCTTGACATACTCCTTTTCCAATTTGGAACCAGTCTGTTGTTCCATGTCCAGTTCTAACTGTTGCTTCCTGACCTGCATATAGGTTTCTCAAGAGGCAGGTCAGGTGGTCTGGTATTCCCATCTCTTTCAGAATTTTCTACAGTTTATTGTGATCCACACAGTGGAAGGCTTTGGCCAGTCAATAAAATCTTCATTCAGTGATGAGTAAATTCTGCCATGTCATAGTCTTTAGACTTGGGTAATGACTGTGTCTCCAGTGCCTACAGCTGTTTAATGAAGGAGACAGTGTGTGTCCCAGAAAGTTTTGTTCTTGAGGCTGAGGTGCACTGCCTTAGGTTTGTTTAGAAGGAAGAAGAGAATGCCAGCATCACCCACGCTGGGACTAGTTGTACCTCAAATCCCTGGAGAAAGGAAAGATGGTCAAGGCAGGGTCAATGTTTAGAAAAAAACAAACAACTGGCATATTCGATGACCCTCATAATACTTGTGGAAACTTTTAGGCTGAAGGTAGATGTGGACAGGGCAAAATGTTCTCTAAATGTCACCGACTGCAGCTTCCAGACAGAAGGGTCCAATTGTGGCTTGCCACTGTTTACCTTTGGTTTTAGGTCCCTGTATTGGTTCCCATGTTTATCAGCTGGTGTCTCTTTATTCTTTCTTTTCTGTATAATGTGTGTGTTTGTTAATTCCTATGTGGGTTCTTGGTTCTTCAGTTGGTCAGCCTTCGGACATCATCCTGGATCATCATGTTTGTTGTCAATAAAGCAAATCAGATTTTTCCACTGCTCCACCCTACTCTTGTTGTTGGTATGAGTGTTAGCTAATGCCATGTCAAATCAGTCAAGCATAAATGAAATCAACCCACCATATTCTTTGGAAGAACTGAAGTTGCAGCTCCAATCCTTTGGCCACCTGATGTGAACTGCTCACTCTTTGGAAAAGACCCTGATGCTGGGAAATATTGAAGGCAGGAGAAGAAGGGGGAGACAGAAAATGAGATGGTTGGATGGCATCACTGCCTCGATGGGCATGAGTTTGAACAAGCTCCAGGAGAGCTGGTGAAGGGCAGGGAATTCTGGCGTGTTACAGTTCATGGGGTGGTGAAGAGTCGGACATGACTTAGTGACTGAACAAGAACATCAAGCAAATGCCAGGTTGGAAACCAAATCCAAGATGAAGAGTGGTGATTCCCAGGCCAGCCCTTATCCAGATGTGAACACTCAGGAGGGACAAGTCTCAGTTTTCTGTAGGAAGACTTGGTGCCTTCTTTATTTTATATGTTGGAACAACAGCAGTAAGTGGAAGAGTTAGTCCCTCAGTCGTATCCAACTCTTTGCGACCCCATGGACTATAGCCCACCAGCCTCTTCTGTCCATGGGATTTCCCATGCAAGAATACTGGAGTGGATAGCCTTTCCCATTTCCAGGGAATATTCCAGACCCAGGGATTGAAACCAGTTCTCTTACGTCTACTGAATTGGCAGACAGATTCTTTACCACCAGCACCACCTGGGAAGCCCAGAGAAGCAATCAGGAGTGGTTATAAATACAGATGAAGCTTCATTCACTTGCCTGCCACTCACCTCCTGCAGTTTGGGCCAGACTGGGCAAAAGACCAGCTCTCTGCTGGGCACAGACCAGCAGTCTATGGACCTGTAGTTGGGGACCCCTTTTCCAGAGAGGAGACAAATATACAAACCAACTAACCTGTAGTTGCCTAATATATCCTATTTCTAAGTTGTAGGGTACAAAATGAGGCAGGGTAGGAACCAGGAGTGCATTTGCTAGATCTTGTAGTCTGTAAACATGTCGAGGACCCTGGAGAGCTGATCTGTGTGCTCTGTCTATGACTGTGGGTGTGGCCAGTCCTTGCCAATACTAGTGTCCACTGCCCTTTGAAGCATGAGAAGCTGGAAAATCATCTTTAGGTCCTGTGAACTGTGGTTGCAGTTACCAGTTCCTAACTGAACTGTCAGTCATCTTGTTCCTGCAAACTCTGCACTGTCTGTTGCCGTGAATTGATCCAGTCTCAGCTACTGACCTATCTCTGATTGCCTGTGTGTGTGCTAATTCGCTTCAGTCATGTGTGACTCTTTGCAACCTCATGGAGTATATAGCCTGCCAGGCTCCTCTGTCAGTGGGGTTCTCCAGGCAAGAATCCTGGAGTGGGTTGCTGTGTTCTCCCCCAGAGGCTCTTCCCATTCTAGGGATTGAATCTGCCTGTCTTATGTTTGGGTTGGCAGGTGGGTTCTTTTTACCACTATCACCACCTGGGAAGCCCTCTCTCTCATTGCTAGTGACCTAGTCAACAAGAAATGCCAGTCTTTCATCTCAGTCAGTAGTGCTGGTACTGTCAGAATAGACATTTACCCTTAATTACAGCCCATGGCATCTTATACTTTCTATAAAGCTCAGTGAGTCCAACCCAAGTTCCTTTTCTTCAGGGAATAAGATTCTTCTAGGGACGTTTTCTTGACCAGACTGACCCTCCCACTGCAGTAAGTGGATCCTGTCCCCTGTCCTCTATCCCATGATCATTGAATCCTTTATCTCCTTCTCCCCTGGACACCTCAACCCATCTGCATCTGCTCCTGGTCTGAATTGTCTCTGATGGAACACCTATCCTATTAAAGACATAGTAACATGTCTATGTTTCTGGATAGTTAAATATAATGTGCACATTTGTGTGTTTTTAAACATGGACTTTGAGTTCAGACACACATAACTCGGGTGTATATTGAACCAGTTTATTTAAACCCTCAGAAATCAAATACCACCGAGCAGGAGATGATTAACTGACCAGGAGAGATGAGATGGGAGAGGGAGTATGAGTGTGAAGCGAGAAGGATTGTGTTACTCAGGAACCAGGAAAGTCATCTTTGTGGTGTTGACCTTGATTCCATGGGGATAAGGACGTGTCTGGTCTCCGGCCCTCTTTCTGTAGGAGAATAAAACAGAACTGAAGGTCTGGTGGAATCCATTGTGTGACAGCCGATGCGGGTGGGCCTCAGGCAGGAGGATGTCCAGGAAACAGGAGCTGGGAGCTGATCCATTGTCAGAATCCTCGTGGACCTCAGTGCTGCACATCTCTGAGATGTAGGTGGGGGTCCCTGTGAAAGTTTACTCAGTATGATATGGTGGGATCTTCTACTAGTGCACCATTCACAGGAGTGGTTCATCTAAAGATGGTTTACAAGATCTCCTAATTCAACACGTTTTGTGTTTACTGGCTTCAAGAAATATATTCACCAGTCAGCCAATGTTACCATTTTCTTTTTGCTACTCCATCTCTTCCTAACAGAAAAACACCCCAACTTAGCCTAGATCCATATCATTTTCTGAGGCTATCTGATTTTAGAAAGCTTAAAGGTCCCGCTTTAACAAGTCACCCGAGGGAGGAAAGGAAGCAAACACGTGTTTCAGCGTGGTTGGAAATCCATTAAAGGTACTGTCAGTATTATGTTCTTGTAAAAAAAAAAAAAAGTGAGCTCTCTTTACTCCCCATCCTCCTGGAGGAGGGGTGTGTGTGGACAACCATGAGGTCAGGACTGACAGGAAAAATAATTAGTTTCCAGAACTACTGTGGTCATTCTTGCTTCTATCTGATGACTCTGGTCTGTAAGATTCTCGCAGGATAAGGCTTTTGCACCGAAGCTGCTCAGCAACAAATCATGCAATGAATTAAAATTTAATATGGCTCAAGAGAAGAGAAAGTACCTAAAATAAAGAAGATAGAATATAAGTTACTAGGACTAAAAATTGTTACCTGCAAAATTTGGCATGTATGAAATCGCAATATGTCCTTATTGATTTATTGGAGGGAACCGCACTAGTAACAGACCATTTTCACTCACACTTTGGTTGTTTTTAAAGGCTTTGTCTTTCTACCTGGAGGATAGTTATCTGTGGGAAGGAAGAAAAGACCCATAGATTACTATCATTCCCCAATATTTCTACCATTTTGTTTTCAGCAGGATATCATAGAAAAGAGAATTTATGAAGAAAGAAATTTTAAATAAATTTTAAATTGATTTGTTTCCTGCCAGCATATTTACTTACCAGGTGAATGATATATTAAGGAAAAAGTATAATTCCATTAGCACTTTTTTTGATATGCATAATAATTTTTTATTTAATCTGCTTCTCGCTTATCAGCTCCTAGAACTTCGCATCTTCCTCCTCAATATCATTTTCCTTACCTGAAAAAACACCAGGCAGAAAGTAGAATTTTGCCTCTCAGAACCCAGAGAAATTTCTGAATATAGAACAAGAAGTTGAGTGTGCACATCAGGTCTTCACTTGATGTGAGTTGAACCTCAAACAGTTACCTTTTCCCATGACACAGATGTCTGCTGTTTGTCTTAAGAATTAATCCCTGTCCAACTATATAACTAGACCCCTGGCCGCATTTACAGCATGACCCCAAAGATTCATAGGAGCTCCATGAATTTGGGGCTCCATCCATCACAGTGGGGAACCGATGTGCTCCTTGACCAACTTCCTAGAACCTGTACCTGCCACTCATGGCTTTGTTCTGACCCAAATAAATAGGAAACATGGTTCTTTCCTGAGAGACACACACTCCCCACGTCACACTTAATAATGAGAGATAATTTAGACTTTAATCAACACACTGTTGTACCCAGTACCTTTTCTGAAATAGACACATGTTGTTGCAATGGTACACACACCTCTTGGTACTTCCATGTGGGTATTTGAGGTGATGTCAGTGTTCATAAGAACAGTGCATTTGAAAAGTTGAATAGGATGAAAATATATTATAAATATTTTTGTTCAAGGGTTAGAGTGCATTGGAAAACCAGGATAAAATCAGAAAATGGAGGTTGAACTCAGAGTAGTGACTTGTAGTTAGTTGAAATGTTAAAATAAGAAGAAGAAGCAGCCCAAGCAACTATTCTTGTAAAACCCCATATTTTATTCTTTAGTGTCAACAGAATGGGAATTATTTAGAACTATATGATGATCTGATCCTTCCCACCCATATGAGCTCCTCTTTCTTGGAAGATTACATTCCAGGGTTCTTAACTCAGTGTCTGTAAAGACCTAGGCTTTGTTCACTTATTAACGGACATTATCACTGCATACTGATTTTCTGAATGAATTCTAACAATGGAAAAGTTACATGACCATGTTGATGTGAATAGCAGGCTGTCATACATCCCAGAGAGTCCAGTCACTACTGCCTTCTTGCCTTGTTGATCCAGATTGATATTACATGTTATCAGAACATTTTCCGATGCAAAAAATCTCTAACTTCACTTTTACCTGCATCAGTGAGAGAGAGAATATGCAGATTCGGAACCCCACCTTAACTTATTGTCACTTAGATTTATCATAGCAAATTTAGGATGTTAACAGTAGTACATGCTATTGGAATGACTCTTAGTTCTCAGAGGTGACAGACACGTCAAAACAAAGTCTTTATCATTTCCTCCTGCCCCTCAGTGGGGTCTGTACTTCTTATAACAAGGAGGTGGATCTGATCAATGCTCCTTAACCTAATGGCTGAAAAATTGTGTCAGCAATTTATTACCAGCTGGGCCTTTGGAAGATCTTGAATACAGAGCCAAGGGTCATTCAGTGACATGCATGGGTGCATTGCTTCAGCAGAAGTGGACCTAGTCAACACCATCTACTGGACAAGGAAGATGAGTCGAGAAGGTTGGAGTACACTGGCCCCACGTGAGCTTAGAAGTTACCTCACACCCCAACTCTGTGACTGTTTGTCCCGTTGACCTGTGATCTCAGGGAAAGAGAGCAATAAGGGTTCAGTTAGATAAACTGGAGTGTACGAAGTTGGCAGGTAGACATGCATGTTGGTCTCTAGGGAGTCTCCACCTAGAAGCAGGGTAACACAGAGGAGGGGCCCCTCTCAGAGGTCAACCCAGGCTGTAGATTTCAGCACAACTCCCAAGGGTGCCTCATTGGTGTGACTCAGGAAAGATTGATCGTTTGTTACTAAATGTCAGGGAGACACTTTGAGGTACACACAGCCCAAGTAAAGAACAGATCAACACTCAATGTGAATAGAGACGGTGATATCTATCCTTTGTCTCAAGTGGTCCTGCTAGAAATCCTCACCGCTCAGAGCTTCCTTTGAGTTCCTGTTTTCCACTGAGAACATCTGGAGAGGAACAGAGAGATAGAAAAGAAAAAAAAGAGTGACATATCCATGCATTTCCTAATACCTGTGGAAGCTTTTTGGATTGCTGCAGATTGACGTGAACAGGAGCAAACGTCCCACAGATAACAGAGAGGACAGGTCCCATAGGGACAGGTCCCATTCTGTCTCAGCACTCTTTACTGTTGTGTTTATGTTCCCATATTGAGGTTTGTTGCTCAGTGTCTGGATTCTTTTCATCATACATGTTAGTTTTTCTGAATGATGGATACTTCACTCCTTCCTGGATATTTCAGTCAGGCAACCTCTTGACTTAGTCCTTGATCAAAGTGTGTTATTATTCAATCAGTTCAGTCCAGTCGCTCCGTCTTGTCTGACTCTTTGCAACTGCATGATCCGCAACACACCAGGCCTCCCTATCCATCACCAACTCCCGGAGTCCACCCAAACCCATGTCCATTGAGTCGGTGATGCCATCCAACTATCATCTCATCCTCTGTTGTCCCCTTCTCCTCCTGACCACAACCTTCCCAGCATCAGGATCTTTTCAAAGAGTCAGGTGTTTGCATCAGGTGGCCAAAGGATTGGAGTTTCACCTTCAACATCAGTCCTTCCAATGAACACCCAGGACTGATCTCCTTTAGGATGGACTGGTTGGCTCTCCTTGCAGTCCAAGGGACTCTCAAGAGTCTTCTCCAGCACCACGGTTCAAAAGCATCACTGCTTTGGCACTCAGCTTTCTTTATAGTCCAACACTCACATCAGTATATGACTGTCAGGGAAGGTTTAACAGGAGGACTCCTGCATGCTGTTTTCTATTTCTCATAAATCCTCTGTTTCTTATCAGTTCCTGGCATGCTGCTCCCAGGACTGAGGTCATATGATGAAACACAGGCATGAATCTCCTTCAGTAAACGTTCTCCTTAACGATAGAACAGCTTAGTCTCTATCCTGTTTCTTGAGATATGGATCGTCTCCTCACCTTATGACCATTGTTAATCCCTTGTTCCCTTGATAACGGTGGCTGTACGTTTGGTTTTCTGATCTTTATAATTGTTGAAAGAAATTCCTTGTACAACAGCCTATATATACTCACGGAAAGATCATTAAAGCACCCTTGCTCCACCAGAGGCTTGGGTCCCCGTGTCTTTCTCCCTCTTTCTCTCTCTCTCTCTCTCCCTCCCTCTCTTCCTCGCTCTGACTAATTCTCTGGAGCATGGAAACCTGCCAAGCTCACTCTGCTGCCCAGGCTTTCAAGACCTCCTCGAGAGGGCGCCCTGTGCCTTCATGAGCGGTGCCAGCCCTGTTCTGTTGTTTTATTGGTTCTCTGCATGAACCAGGGAATATTAGCTTCTTTCTCTCTTTCACTGTCTTATTCTCCACTGCGGACCACCAGGTTCTTGTCCATTAAGGGACTGCAGCAAGTGGCGCCTAAAACAGGGGCCTGGTATATGTGGTATTTCAGACAGAGTGACTCAGAACCTATTGAGGTCGGGACCTATTGAGGTCGGTAAGTACTAAGACATGGATCAAATGGCTGAAAAGCCCCATCATTTCTCTACTTTACTTCACCATTTGTTTAAAGTTCAGGGACTTTTGGTTTCACGCCAATGAATAGAGGCTTGCCTTCAAACAGTAGTTGAGCATAATCCCGGGTTCCCTGATGAAGGCAGTTTTGATTTAGCATTTGGCACCAGGTCAAAGAAAATGTTGAACGATTTTCCGGGCAGGGAGAGAATATTCCAATTGATCTGGCCCCTATGGGCTCTCATTAAACCTGTAATGCTGCCATTTCAAGGTAATTCTAGCCCTCACAATTTTCGACAACAGACAGAACACTTGTTACATGAATATAAACTAGATGATGAAACTTTTACAAAAGGCCCAATTAGAACAACATAAAATATTTCAGAATTTTCCTACAAGCCCTGCCCCAGCTGCTCCAAATGCTCCTCCTCTGCCAGCAGGCACAAATCCAAAAGTCTCTCCTTTGCTTGAACCTAGTGATTCTGACAATGACTGTCCTGAGACACTTTTTGACACCAAAACTGGCAATACTTTTCCGGATAATAATGATGAGTCCTTAGCACAGACTCATATTTGCAAAATATCGGCACTTACTCGCTGTCCTTCATGACAAGGGCTCTCCGAATTGCTAGCTTTCCAATTACAAGTCTCTGAAGCCGATGGTTTTTCCGCCTTCCAGTTTTAAGAAATCCTGACACTCAAGGGCAAATAATACCTCAATATGAAGGGATTAACTTTTTTCACATGCACCAAATGAAAAGGCTATAGCTAAGTATTGCCCACATTCGCCTTTTACTAAAGTGCTTCTAAATGTTGTGGCATCTTCTATTGGAAGCTTTATTCCCTATGACTGGTGGATTTTAGTAAAAGCTCTCCTTAAACCAGGAGAACATCTTCAATGGACAATGTGGTTTCATGATATAGCCAGAGATCATGCTAACATGAATGCTCGAGCCAGCACTACCCAAAACCAAATTAGTTTTGAAATGTTAACTGGCATGGGCAGTTTGATGCCATAGAAGCTCAAATACAATGCCCTCGCTTGTTGCATGAACAATTAAAACCAGTGGCGCTTGAGATCAAATTACTCTTCAAGGAGAGCCTACAGGTAGCTACACTACAACATTACAAGGACCTAATGAAAATTATGCTGTTTTTAAGCTAGATTAGAAATGACTATTTCCCATCCTGTAATCAGAGAAGAAGCCAAGAAACAGCTAGAGAAAGTACTTGCTTATGAGAATGCAAATCAGGAATGTCAAAAAGCTATCGTTCCAATTCATGAGACCAGGGCTATTCTTGATTATTTGAAGGCTTGTCACAATCTAGAATCAGAAACTCAAAAGATGCAAATGCTATCTGAAACAATGGCTGCTGCCTTTAGAAAGGGAAATGAAGGATGTTTTACATGTGGAGATAAGGACCATTTAAAAAAGGACTGCCCTAAGAAGGCTAATAAAAAAACCTCCAAAAATCTGCCCTCGTTGCTGTAGAGGGATGCATTGGGCCAACGATTATAAATCTAAATTTGCTATTGAAGAAAAACCTATTCTGGGAAACTCCAAGCAGGGGACCCCCTAGGTCCCCGTCAACAAAAACCAGGGGCAAATTCCATCTTTACCCTCAAACCCTAAACATCCGACAGTGCTGCCATTGATATACCAGCCTTAAATGATTTTCTCCTTTACCCTCAAGCAGTTCCTTCTAGAATACCTACTGGACTTTTTGGACCTCTGCCCCCACAAACTTTTGTCCGATCTAGTTTGACTATTAAAGGAATTACTGTTCACCCTGGAGTAATTGATTCAGACTATAAAGTAGAGATTCAAATTATGATGTCGTCTCGGACTTTATGGCAATTCAAAAAGGGGGACAAAGTTGCTCAATTACTTCTTTTACCTTACATTTCTATTAACTCCTCTGATAATGTATGGACAGGTGGATTCAGCAATACAGATCAAAACAATCCTTATGGACATCATTGGTATCTGAATATGCCCGGCCAAATATAAATATCAAAATTAATGGTAAAAGATCTTCTGGTCTCCTCAACACCGGATCTGATATTACTATTATTTCCAAACACTTATGGCCCAAATCCTGCCCTATACAAAAAGTCCCTTGCCAAATTGCAGGAATTTCTCAAACCAAAGTACAAGAAGTTTATCAAAGTGTTCAACTCTACCCATGTGAGGGACCAGAAGGCCAGCCTGCAACATTAAGACCTTATGTGATAGATGCACCCCTTAATCTAATAGGAAGGGGCTTACTTATGCAATGGCAAGCTCAGATATACACTGTACATTTTTCCTAGGGGCCACTGCTCATTTAACAAACAAAGCAATTATTAAAATAACTTGGAAGAATGATGCGCCTGTTTGGACAGAGCAATGGCCCCTTATGAAAGAAAAATTACAGGCTGCTAAAGAATTTATAGACACAATTAGAACTGGAACATATTGAGGAATCCTGCTCTCCTTGGAACTCTCCTATTTTTGTTATATAAAAAAGAAATCTAACAAACAGTGTCTCTTAACAGACCTTAGAAAAGTTAATGCATCTGTGAAACCTATGGGTGCCTTGCAACCAGGGATCCCATCACCTACTCCTATTCCTCAAAATTGGCACATTACTATTATTGATATACAAGATTGCTTTTTTAATATACCTTTACATCCTTTAGACCGAGAGAGATTTGCTTTCTCTCTCCCTTTTCCTAATCACATAGGGCCTCATAAATGAGATCAATGGACTGTGCTGCCTCAAGAAATGATGAATTCTCCCACCATGTGTCAACACTAAGTAGCTAAAGCCCTTGAGCCTGTGAGAAAAAATTTCCTGACTTTCTTGTTATTCGTTATATGGATGATATATTGTTTTCAGCTCCATCTGTTTTAGAAACTCAGCATATGTTTGATATAGTTCAACAATGCTTAGATAACTCTGGGTTAATCATTGACCCTGAAAAAATTTCAAATTTCTACACCTTACCATTATTTAGAATTTGTTGTTAAAAGACAATGTATTACTACCCAACTAACAGATTCGTACTGATAAATTCTCAACTTTAAATGATTGTCAAATACTCTTAGGCAATATAAATTGGATTAGACCCTCATTAGGCATTGCTAATTATCAACTGACTAATCTATTTAATACTTTGAAAGGTGATCCTAATTTAAATAGCCCTCATTCACTTTCTCAAGAGGCCTGAGAAGAACTCTATTTAGTGCAAAATAAATTACAAAAACAGTTTCTTACTCATATCAGACTAGATTTACCTCTAGAATTATTTATACTCCCTTCTCTCCATTCTTCCACAGGACTTCTTGCCCAACAAGAACAGCCAATAGAATGGATCTATACCCATTTTAGAGGAATGAAATAACTTACACCCTACCTTGATTTAATTGCTCTAATCATTATCAATGGAAGAAATAGAACTAAAACTCTAATTGGCTCTGACCCTCATAAAATTGTAATACCTATCAATAAATCTCAATTTGAGAACGCATTACAAACTTCCACTGATTTCCAAATAGCTTTTCTGGAATATTTTGGAGAAAGTTCATTTCATTATCCTTCTAACCAGCTATGAAATTTCTTCAAAAACACTACATTTATTATTTCCCGCCTCATCAGCACATAGCCATTACCACAAGCTGAAGTTTTCTATATAGATGGGCCTAAAAACACCAAAGCCTCATTCTGGTCCCTCAAAGAATATAAAGTCTTTTACACTAAATTCCATTATGCTCAACAAAATGAATTATCTGCTCTTATTTAAGTTATTTGCCCACACCCTTACCCCATTAATATAGTCTCTGATTCCTTGTATTCACTTTTTTTATTAAAAAATATAGAAACCTCCACCAGACACTGCAATCAACCTGTTAATTCAACAACTCTTTCGCACTACAGTCTGTTATTAGAAACCACAATTCTCCCATTTATATTGCACGTATTCGATCTCATTCCTGCCTTCCCAGCACCATGATTCATGGTAACGAACAGGCTGATAAACTGGTTTCTTTTGTTACTCAGGAGGAACAACATGTTCTGTTGCACAACAATGGTGTTTCTCTACACAAGCTATGGAAAATCCCATACTGCCAGGCTAAAGAAATTATCAATAATTGTCCTACTTGTAGACCCATACATCTTCAACCCGTTGCACAGGGTATTAATCCTCAGGGATTGCAACCTAATACACTATGGCAGATGTATGTAACTCATTGCCCTAAACTCTCTCCATCTTCCTTCCTACATGTCTGTATCGCCACCAATTCTTCTTTTATATGGGCCACACCTCTTCACGGTGAAGCTACATAAGACGTTATAATTCACCTATTAGCTTGCTTTGCTATAATGGGAACTCCTAGTTCTATTAAACCAGACAATGGCCCTGCCTACCGCTTCAGTATTCTTGCCTTGAGAACCCCATGAACAGTATGAAAAGGCAAAATGATAGGATACTGAAAGAGGAAATCTCCAGGTCAGTAGGTGCCCAATATGCTACTGGAGATCAGTGGAGAAATAACTCCAGAAAGAATGAAGGGATGGAGCCAAAGCAAAAACAATATCCAGTTGTGGATGTGACTGGTGATAGAAGCAAGATCTGATGCTGTAAAGAGCACTATTGCATGGGAACCTGGAATGTTAGGTCCATGAATCATGGCAAATTGGAAGTGGTCAAACAGGAGAGGGCAAGAGTGAGTGTCGACATTCTAGGAATCAGCAAACTAAAATGGACTGGAATGGTGAATTTGGCTCAGATGACCATTATATCTACTACTGTGGGCAGGAATCCCTTAGAAGAAATGGAGTAGTCGTCATGATCAACAAAAGGGTCTGAAATGCAGTACTTGGATGCAATCTCAAAAACGACAGAATGATCTCTGTTCATTTCCAAGGCAAACCATTCAATGTCATGGTAATCCAAGCCTATGCCCCAATCAGTATCACTGAAGAAGCTGAAATTGAACAGTTCTATGAAGATCTACAAGACCTTTTAGAACTAACACCCAAAAAAGATGTTCTTTTCATTATAGGGGACTGGAATGCAAAAGTAGGAAGTCAAGAAAGGCCAGGCAAATTTGGCCTTGGGGTACGGAATGAAGCAGGGCAAAGGCTAATAGAGTTTTGCCAAGAGAACACACTGGTCATAGCAAACACTCTCTTCCAACAACACAAGAGAAGACTCTACACATGAACATCACCAGATGGTCAACAACTATATCAGATTGATGATATTCTTTGCAGCCAAAGCTGGAGAAGCTCTCTACAGTCAGCAAAAACAAAACTGGGAGCTGACTGTGGCTCAGATCATGAACTCCTTGTTGCCAAATTCAGACTTAAACTGAAGAAAGCAGGGAAAGCCATTAGACAATTCAGGTATGACCTAAATCAAATCCCTTATGACTATACAGTGGAAGTGAGAAATAGATTTAAGAGACTAGATCTGATAGACAGAGTGCATGATGAACTATGGATGGAGGTTCATGACATTGTACAGGAGACAGGGATTAAGACCATCCCCATGGAAAAGAAATGCAAAAATGCAAAATTTCTGAGAAGGCCTTACAAATAGCTGTGAAAAGAAGAGAAGCGAAAAGCAAAGATATTGCCATTTGAATGCAGAGTTCCAAAGAATAGCAAGGAGAGACAAGAAAGCCTTCCTCAGTGATCAATGCAAAGAAATAGAGGAAAACAACAGAATGGGAAAGACTATAGATCTCCTCAAGAAAATTAGATACCAAGGGAACATTTCATGCAAAGATGGGTTCGCTAAAGGACAGGAATGGTATGGACCTAACAGAAGCAGAAGATATTAAGAAGAGGTGGCAAGAATACACAGAAGAACTGTACAAAAAAGATCTTCACAACCCCAATGATCACAATGGTGTGATCACTCACCTAGAGCCAGACATCGTGGAATGTGAATTCAAGTGGGCCTTAGAAAGCACCATTATGAACAAAGCTAGTGGAGGTGATGGAATTCCAGTTAAACTATTTCAAATCCTAAAAATGATGCTGTGAAAGTACTGAACGAATATGCCAGCAAATGTGGAAAACTCAGCAGTGGCAACAGGACTGGAAAAGGTCAGTTTTCATTCCAATTCCAAAGAAATGCAATGCCAAAGAATGCTCAAACTACTGCACAATTGCACTCATCTCGCACGATAGTAAAGTGATGCTCAAAATTCTCCAACCCAGGCTTCAGCAATATGTGAACCGTGAACTTCCAGATGTTCAAGCTGGCTTTAGAAAAGGCAGAGGAACCAGAGATCAAATTGCCAACATCCACTGCATCATTGAAAAAGCAAGAGAGTTCCAGAAAAACATATATTTCTGCTTTATTGACTATGCCAAAGCCTTTGACTGTGTGGATCACAATAAAGTGTGGAAAATTCTGAAGGAGATGGGAATGCCAGACCACCTGGCCTGCCTCTTGAGAAATGTATTTGCAGGTCAGGAAGCAACAGTTAGAACTGGACACGGGACAACAGACTGGTTCCAAATAGCAAAAGGAGTACTTCACCTGCTTATTGTCACCCTGCTTATTTAACTTCTATGCAGAGTACATCATGAGAAACGCTGGGCTGGAAGAAGCACAAGCTGGAATCAAGATTGCCGGGAGAAATATTAATTACCTCAGATATGCAGATGACACCACTCTTATGGCAGAAAGAGAAGAGGAACAAAAAAGCCTCCTAATGAAAGTGAAAGAGGAAAGTGAAAAACTTGCCTTAAAGCTCAACATTCAGAAAACTAAGATCATGGCATCTGGTCCCATCACTTCATGGGAAATAGATGGGGAAACAGTGGAAACAGTGTCAGACTTTATCTTTGGGGGCTCCAAAATCAAGGCAGATGGTGATTGCACCCATGCAATTTAAATATGCTTACTCCTTGGAAGGTAACCTAGACCAACCTAGAAACCTATGACCAACCTGATAGCATATTAAAAAGCGGAGACATTACTTTTCCAACAAAGGTCTGTCTAGTCAAGGCTTTGGTTTTTCCAGTAGTCGTGTATGGATGTGAGAGTTGGACTGTGAAGAAAGCTGAGCACTGAAAAATTGATGCTTTTGAACTGTGGTGTTGGAGGAGACTCTTGAGAGGCCCTTGGACTGAAGGGATTGAAGGCAGGAGGAGAAACAGATGACAGAGGGTGAGATGGCTGGATGGCTTTACCGACTCCATGGACATGAGTTTGAGTAGACTCTGGTAGTTTGTGAAGGACAAGGAGGCCTGGCATGCTGAGATACATGGGATCACAAAGAGTCGGACAGGACTGAGCAACTGAACTGACTGGCTGACTGACACTTCAAGATATTTCAAACAATTTTTACAGTCATTTTCTATTAAACATATCACAGATATCCCTTATAATTCACAGGCACCAGGCATAGTCAAATTAGCACATCACACACTGAAATTACAAATAAAAAAATTAAGAAGGGGGGAAATACACAGGAACACTACATCTTAAGCAGACTTTACTAAATTCCAACATAAGATATTCTGTAAACCTATAACTATTGTCAATACAGCTTTATTTGTTTTAAATTTTTAAAACTTACTGCAAGTAGATATCTTGACAAGAGTAGAAAAGCGTTTTGAGGAATTTAAGGACTCTTCTCTTCCTCTGCCCATTTGGTACCAAGACATTAACTAAATGGAAATCTGGGAAATTAATCTTACAAGAAAAGGGGTATACTTGTATTTCTCCAGATAGATACAATGAACTCATATGGCTTCCTCTTCGGAAAATTCAACCCAAGGGGGCCCCCAGCATTCAAACTAGAGATGAAACAGCAAAAACCCCAAGAGGAAGAAGTTCCAATATGGGCCATGGCAGCTCTAAAGATCTTCAGGAAGCACCACCCTCAGCAGCATCAACCTTATGATCTCCCCTCTTGGAGACGAATAAAAACCCTTACTAATCAAGCTGAAAATGTGGTTTCTCAACAGGGAATGCCTCGATGTTCTGAAAATATTTTTGTTGCCATGTTGACTTTACTTGTTTGTGCTTCCCCCACCACATCCCACCCCCAATCGAGCTGAACTAACAGTTTGTGATGGACAGGGAGGCCTGGTGTGCTGTGATTCATGGGGTCGCAAGTAGTCGGACACGACTGAGTGACTGAACTGAACTGAACTGAACTAATCATCCTTGCTGGGCTTACATACCCAACCTCTCTTTACTACAGGTTGTAGAATGGACAGGGAAAGGAGCAATCATATCAACCAATGACTCCATACATATGCCTTCTCCCTGGAGCATTAAAGGACCCTCACACCCCGAAGGAGAAGGGAAACTAATTAATATTTCTCTAGGTTATGAAGTTCTTCCTTTGTGCATGGGCCTAGCAGAATTATGCATAAACGTTAGCCGACAAACTTGGGCTTTCGCCCTGCCTCCAAAAGAGGACTTTCGGACGTTGCTTGGACTATTTGCTGCCCCTTCTTTGTCTGTGAACTGTGTTTATACTACTGAAACTTTAGGGAAAGAGTTAGGGAGAGAACAAAACACTATGCAAAGGGCTCATTTATAAGAACTTTAAATATACTCTTGTTTGTTGGGACAAATGTCAAGCCAAATCAGGAAAATAAATGTTTGTGGCTAATTATACAATTGTCGATTGGGGGCCCCATGGTATGTGGTTATCTAACTGCTCAGATGCTCTTAACTGCACTGTGTATGACTATGCTACTCAAGTAGAATGGAAGGTTACTAACACTACAGTGGAGCATTACCATGACAAAGGACTTCTTGGGTGGCTTGATGGTGGAATGGCCTCCCCTCGTCCTCGAATCATCCTCGATAAACAGGTTGGGCCTGAACAATGGGACATCTGGAAACTTGCTCCGAGCACTGAAGAACTTGGGACTTGGACTGGACATTTCACAGGGACCAGTTGTAGTCATAGTAACTATTATAATCAATCATTATAATCAATCATATTTCATGCAAGCTTATGTTCCCCTTCCTTTTGTTATAGCTATAGGGAGCTTACAACTCAATAAGACTTTACATTCTGTAACTTGTATAAATTGCAAATTATATACTTGTCTTAACTCTGCTGTTTCCTTAAGAAATTAATCCCTTTTGATTCTTCGATCTTGATGTAGTCTGTGGTTACCAATAAATCTCCAACAGCCCTGGGAAGAAGGTCCCATGGCTGGACTTGCTTCCCAGTTATTTCCTAAACTGCTCCAATGATCTAAACGATTCACTGGATGACTAATTCTTGGCATTTGGGATTAATAGGTATTTGAACCACTGCTGCTGGTGTTGCTTTACAAACCTCAATTGAAACACATAATTTTATCCAAAATTGGACTAAAGATGCCCATACTGTGTGGGCCACTCAGGCTCAGATAGATGAGGATATTCAAGATGAAATACAGGAACTAAAAGCAGCCATCAAGTGGTTTGGAGATCCATTAATAGATGTACAAAAACAAGTGATACTAAAATGTGATTGGAATTCTACTCAATTTTGTGTTATTCCTGTTCAATCCAATCATAGTGCCTACAACTTTGAACAAATCAAATTTCATTCACAAAGCATACATAATAATGCCTCTCTGAATGTACAATTATTATAATAAGAAATCTTTGAAACCTTTTCTAAAAGTCTGCCCTCTTCCACTAATGTGGAAACTTTAGCTGAACAAATAGCTGATCAATTATTTGGGCTAGATCCACGTGGATGGTTTCAGAGCATTACTCACAGCATCGAGTCTGGAACTGTAACTTTGGTGATTGTCTTGACAATTGTATTTGTTGCTCACTGTTGCCTTTATGCAAAAATTGTTAAAACTAAACAAACTCAAATGGTCAGGACCTTTTTACAAATATAATAAATAAATAAGGGGGAATTGTCAGGGGACGTTTAACTGGAGGATTCCTGCGTGCTGTTTTCTATTTCTCATAAATCCTCTGTTCCGTATCAGTTCCTGGCAACAGGAATGAGTGGAGTGGCACGCTGCTCCCAGGACTGAGGTCATAGGATGAAACACATGCATGAATCTCCTTCAGCAAACATTCTCCTTATGACAAAACTACTTAGTCTTGATCATCTTTCTTGAGATATGGATTGTCTCCTCACCTTATGACCATTGTTAACCCCTTGTTCCCTAGATAACGGTTGCTGTACATTTGGTTTTCTGATCTTTATCATTGTCGAAAGAAATTCCTTGTACAATAGCCTATATATACTCATCAGAGGCTTAGGTCCCCGTGTCTCTCTCTCTTCCTCCCTACCTCCCTCTGGCTACTTCTCTGGAGCATGGAAACCCGCTGAGCTCACGTTCCTGCCCGGGCTTTCAAGACCTCCTCTAGAGGGCGCCCTGTGCCTCCGTGAGTGGTGCAAGCGCTCCTCTAGGGTTTTATTGGTTCTCTGCATAAACCAGGGAATATTAGCTTCTTTCTCTCTTTCACTTTCTTACTGTCGACTCCAGACCACCATATTCCAGTCCATTAAAGGAGCGCAACACATGTCCATTGGAAAAACTATAGCGTTGACTAGACTGTCCTTTGTTGACAAAGTAATGTCTCTGCTTTTTAATATGCTGTCTAGGTTGGTCATAACTTTCCTTCCAAGGAGTAAGCATCGTTTAATTTCATGGCTGCAATCGCCATCTGCAGTGATTTTGGATCTCCCCCAAAATAAAGCCAGCCACTGTTTCTACTGTTTCTCCATCTATTTGCCATGAAGTGATGGGACTGGATGCCATGGTCTTTGTTTTCTGAATGTGGAGCTTTAAACCAACTTTTTCATTCTCCTCTCACCTTCATCAAGAGGCTCTTTAGTTCTTCTTCACTTTCTGCCATAACTGTGGTGTCATCTGCATATCTGAGTTGATTGATATATCTACCGGCCACTCTACTGTAACAATGGGTGAGTGTTTTCTAATGTCATCTTGGAAACAAGAGGCAGCATCAACAACAGTAAACCCCAGACCTGCACTTCTGAAAGCGTGTGTACCAAGTGAGAGAAAAATTATTTTCTCTGGAGAATGTCTTGACTTCTCTTTCATGTGACAGTAACAGACAAGAAACAAATTCAGTACCGTGTGCTGTAAACTGTAACCTACACGTCCGTCATAAAGAACGTGTGTTCTGTGACATTGCTCCTATCTTCACGTTCCTCCTGTCCTTACTTTGTCCTGATTCAGTAAACAAAAATTTAGTGCCAACAAGAACCAAAGACTCAGAATTCAGCAGGAAACAGGCAGGCTCAATACATTGTCCAGTGAGTGGTCTTCCTGTGAAATGAAACATAAAAATATTAACACAAGCTAACAGATAATTGCCAAATTATATCCTTTTTGATAGCTGTAGGATAAAGAATAAAGAAAAATGAGAACCCAGAGTGTATTTGGAGTCTTGTTTTGGAAAGGGAATATTTCTATAGAGAGGTTTTGAGTATAAAGGACAGATCAACTCTCAATGTGAGTAGATGCTCTGAGGCATTTGGAAGAGTGAGCTCTCTGTGAATCTGTGAGAAGAACAAACTATGACTTGAGAATTATACAAATCTGATTAGAAAGGGCCCCTTGGCTGTTTGAATCTGTCAAAATTCTATGACCATAGAATTCTATGGCCCTGAATGCACCCGATCTTGTCTGATGGGCTTGTGTGTGGCTCTGACTATAAGTGTCTGCCACAATGCAGAAGACACGGATTTGAACCCTCCACTCAGGAAAATCCCATGGAAAAGGAAATGGCAAAACACTCCAGTATTCTTACCTGGGAAATCAAATGGACAGAGGCTATTGGTGGGCTATAATCCATGGTGTCACAAAGAATCAAACATGACTGAGTGGATAACACACATACACACGTTGAATTTGTTACACCACTTCTTCTGTTTTATATTTTGGATTTTTGGCTGTGAGGCATGTGGGAATCTTTGCTTACCAACCAGGGATCGAACCACATCCCCTGCATTGGAAGGCCAAGTCCTAGCCAGTAGACCATCAAGGAAGTCCTTAGAAGTGCACTCACTTTGAATAGCCATCCCATTTAAAGAAATTCTGAAACAATTGACACATACAAAAAGCATCAACAAACCATTGGTTTGATTTAAAGACCAAAAGATTGGAAAGATTTAGAAATAAAAATAACCACCTAGTAACTATGAACATTCTTAGTAGAAAATATATGAAACTGGATTCATCAATTGTATATCTATGAGTCAAAAGTCTTTAGAAATATTAGTATTTAAAATAAACAGAAGTATAATTCTCTTTATAATTTAACACTAATGTATGTTTGGAGAAGGGGATGACAGAGGATGAGGTGGTTGGATGGCATCACCCACTTGATGGACATGAGTTTGAGTAAGCTCCAAGAGTTGGTGATGGACAGGGAAGCCTGGTGTGCTGCAGTCCCTGGGGTCGCAAAGAGTCAGACATGACTGAGTGACTGAACTGAGCTGATATTTTTTAAAAAACAACTCTTTGGTATATTGGATGTTTGTGCCTTAATGAAAATGCCTGTGTAAGTATATCAAATTGTTATGAAATTTTTATTGGATAACAGTTGCTTTGCACAATGTTGTGTTTCTGCTGTACACCAAAGTGAATCGGTCATAGATACATATTTATAGCCTCTTTTTTGGCTTTCCTTCCTCTGTAGGTCACCACAGACCACTGAGTAGAGTTCCCTGTGCTGAACAGTAGGCTCTCCTTCATTACTGATTTTATCTATAGTATCAATCATGCATAGGTGGTATTCCCCATCTCCCAATTCATCCCACCCCATGCCTTCTACCGTGGTGTCTCTATGTTTGCTCTCTAAGTGCATGTCTCTGTTCCTGCCCTGGAACTTGTCATCTGTACCGCTTGAGTCTATTCCACATACAATATGTTTGTTAATATGAGATAGTTGCTTTTCTGTCTCTGACTTACTTCGCTCTGTATGGCACTGTCTAGGTCCTTCCACATCACTGGAATAGGCTGAGTAGTATTTCATTTTCTCTATCGAGTATTCTCACCTGAGGAATTCCATGAAGAGAGAAGCCTGGTGGGCTCTTCCAGTGCATGGGGTCACAATGAGTTGGACACAACTGAGTCAGTAGACCATAACACCAATCACATATATTCCATTCCTGTGTTGGTGGACATTTAAATTCCTCGTATGTCCTGGCTTTTGTAAAGAGTGTTGTTGCACATTATGGTACATGTACATTTTGAATTATGGTTTTCTTCAGGCATATAGATTTTAACCAAATCTGTTGGAAGTATCTAATCCTGCCTAGGGCATTGGAAAGCAAATGACAGCTCAGTTGGTAAAGAATCCGCCTGCAATGCTGGAGACCCTGGTTTGATTCCTGGGTTGGGAAGATCCACTGGAGAAGGGATAGGCTTATCCATGCCAGTATTCTTGGGCTTCCCTTGTGGCTCAGCTGGTAAAGAATCTTCTTACAATGTGGGAGACATGAGTTCGATCCCTGGATTGGAAAGATCTGCTGGAGCAGGAAAGGCTACCCACTCCAGTATTCTGTCCTGGAGAATTCCATGGACTGTATAGTCATGGAGTCGCACATAGTTAGGCACCACTGAGGGACTTTCACTTTCATACAATTTTCAGGAATGAAAAATAGTTTGATGTGAATCACATGATCATGTGTCAGTAGATTACTTTCTCCAAGTTTAGTGATATTTCTTGTTTACTTCTTGGGTATGAATTAAATCTTCTTGAATGGGAACCCTATGGAGCAGTCAATGTCTTTGACAGATAAAGGACAGTAGAATTTTTCTGCTTTATCATACATTAATTCTCATGACACACCTTTCAAGTAATGTGTCCATTTCTACAGAAGTGCTCATTTCAATAACACTAGCCTGTTTATTATTTTGTCATGTTATTTGTGTAATTTTTGGTGATAATTCACTTATAATAAATACATTTATGAAAAGATGTGCACATTCAAGTGTATGTATGTATATCTATGAGTGAAATTCACTCAGTCGTGTCTGACTCTTGTGACCCCATGGACCATACATCCGCTGGATCACCAGAAAAGCAAGAGAGGACCAGAAAAACATCTATTTCTCTTTATTGACTATGCCAAAGCCTTTGACTGTGTGGATCACAATAAACTGCGGAAAATTCTGAAAAAGATTGGAATACCAGACCCCCTGACCTGGCTCTTGAGAAACCTGTATGTAGGTCAGGAAGGAACACTTAGAATTGGATATGGAACAACAGACTGGTTCCAAATAGGAAAAGGAGTACATCAAGGTGTACTTGTCAAGGTATACAATGTAGTTGACAATACATCAAGGTATATTGTCACCCTGTTTATTTAACTTATATGCGGAGTACATCATGAGAAACGCTGGGCTGGATGAAGCACAAGCTGGAATCAAGACTGCCTATTGAAATGTCTATAACCTCAGATATGCAGGTGACACCACCATTATGGCAGAAAGTGCTAAAGAGCCTGTTGATGAAAGTGAAAGAGGAGCGTTGAAAAAGTTGGCTTAAAGCTCAACATTCAGAAAACTAAGATCATGGCATCTGGTCCAATCTCTTCATAGCAAATAGATGAGGAAACAGTGGAAACACTGGTGGATTTTACCTTTTTGGGCTCCAAAATCACTGCAGATGGTGACTGCAGTCATGAAATTAAAAGACACTTGCTCCTTGGAAGAAAAGTTATGACCTATGTAGGCAGCATATTAAAAACCAGAGACATTACTTTGCCTACAAAGTCTGTCTGGTCAAGGCTATTGTTGTTACAGTAGTCTTGTATGGATGTAAGAGTTGGACTATAAAGAAAGCTGAGCATTGAAGAATTGATGCTTTTGAACTGTGGTGTTGGAGAAGACTCTTGAGAGTCCCTTGGACTGCAAGGAGATCCAACCAGTCCATCCAAAAGGAGATCAGTCCTGGGTGCTCATTGGAAGGACCGATGATGAAGCTAAAACTCCAATACTTTAGCCATCTAAGGCAAAGAACTGACTCATTGGAAAAGACCCTGATGCTGGGAAAGATTGAGGGCAGGAGGAGAAGGGGACGCCAGAGGATTAGATGGTTGGATGGCATCACTGACTCAATGGAAATGAGTTTGGGTAAACTCTGGGAGTTGGTGATGGCTTGGGATGCCTGGCATGCCATGGTTCATGGGGTTGCAATGGGTCAGACACGACTGAGTGACTGAACTGAACTGGACTGTACAGTCCATGGAATTCTCCAGGACAGAATACTGGAGTGGATAGAGTTTCCCTTCTCTAAGATATCTTCACAAGCCAGGTGTCCTGCATTTCAGGCAAATTCTTTACCAGCAGAGCCACAAGGAAAGCACAGAATACTGGAGTGGGTAGCCTATCCTTTCTCCAGTGGATGTTTCCAACCCAGGGATTGAACCAGGGTCCCGTACATTGCAGGTAGATTCTTTACCAACTGAACTCTCAGGGAAACTCATGCATATATATGATAGTTATACAATTTTTTTTAGCTGTTTATATCACGTCTTGGCCTTCAATATCCTTTTAAGAGATTCACTCTGTTTCTCGGTGTTCAGTTGCCTGTGTAACTCCACTCATCCAATCCAACATTTCCAGAGGTGGTGTGAAGACTGGAGTCAGAGATCCAAGTGCATACACTCCTCTAAAGAAGTGCAAGAACATAAACCTTGTCCTCGACCTCCATTACTACCAACTAAGTCATAGAAACATTCATTACTGCTGCTTTGACTCTGCCAGCTGTAGCCAATTTGGAGGTCATGTCTATGTAGAAACTGAAACATTTATTCTCTCAAGTATTCTTAGTGTAGTACTATCATCCAAGCTCTTGGACCAAATCTGTGAGCTTTGGCCCAATGCTTGGAATAAGTTGTCCATCTTGAGTGTCTGCTAGATCTATGTTGTAAAGAGCTTGACCATTGTGGGGAGGTGATCAGTGTTCCCTGCCCATGACAGTGGGAATGTCCAGTCCTTCCAGGTATTAGCGTCTCCTGCTCTTCTAAGCCTAAGAGGTTGGAAGATCATCTTTAGATGTTGTGAATAATTCCAACTTCCTGACTGAGCTGTCACTTTCTCATTCCTGCAGACACTGCCCTGAATTCCTCTTGCTATGCATTGACCGAGACTCAGGTACTGCACACATTTGATTCCTAGTCAGGGATTGTTACCAAATATCAGCCCTTCAGCTCAATTGCAGAAGTGCTGGTGTGGTCAGAATATGCATGTTTCCTCAGTTGTGTCCCATGGCACCTTCCACTTTCTGTCTATGAAGCTCAGAGAGTGGAACACAAGATCCTTTCCCTGTGATGAATATGATGCTTTCTAGGGACATCTTTCTGGAACAGATTGCCTCCTCCCACTGCAGTAAGAAGATCCATAACTTTGCCCCATGTCCCATGATGGTTTAGTCTTTCTTTCTCCTTCTCCCTTCAATATCTCTGTTTACCCATCCTCAGAATTGTCTCCGATGGAACACCTATCCCTTAAAAGGCATATGTTTCTGGATGGGTAAATTTAACATGTGTATTTGTGTGTTTTAAAATACAGACTTTAAGGACAGACCCAAGTAACTCCATTGTGAATTAAACTAATTTATTGAAACCTTCAGAAATCAAATGCCACCAGACAGGACATGATTAGTGACCAGGAGAGATGAGACACAAAAGAGAGTGTGGGTGTGGAGAAAGAAGGATCATGTTAATCAGGAACCAGGAGAGTCATCTTCTGGTTGTTGGTCTTGATTCCATGGAGACAAGGACGTGTCTGGTCTCAGTGACCTTTTCTGTAGGTGAATAAAACAAAAACAAATTATTAGTAGAGTTGACTTTTTGACAGCCACCAGGGATGAGGCTCAGGCAGTAGGCTGTCCAGGGTACAGGAGCTGGTAGATGGTCCAATGTCAGAATCCTGGTGGACCTCACTAATCCACATCTCTGTGATGTGGGCAGGGGTCCCTTTGGAATTTTACCCAGGAGATGCATAAGGGGCGGCCTTTCCCATTTGACATTGATTCTAGGGGGAATGGTTTCTGAATTCAAGTTCATGGCAAAGGTTCATCTCAAGATGGTTTCCTCGATCTGTGATTGGGGCAAGCTCCCTTAATTCCATGGCTTTGTCTTTGGGGTCTTCAAGAATCAACGTTTAAATTTTTATTTTATATTAGAGTATAGTTGATTAACAGAATTGTATTAGTGCAGCACTACTGCAAGGTGAATAATTGATACATACATATGTTAATATCTATTCTTTTTCAACTTCTTTTCCCATTTAAGTTTTTTAAAGACTATTGTGTTTAGCTCCCTCTGGTGTATAGTATGACTTTCTAGTGTATCCATCTTGTGTATAGTAGCTTACATCTGCTACACCCACATTTCCAGTCCTCTTCTTACCCAGTGTCCTGCTCCTTGGTGAACACAAGTGTGTTCTCTATGTCTGTGAATCTGTTTTGTAAATAACGTCTTTAATTTATACTTTAGATCCCGCCTACAAATAATACCATGTGATCTTTCTCTTTCTCATTCTGACTCACCTCACTTAGTATGATAATCTCTAGGTGCATCCATGTTTCTGCAAACGACATGATTTCCTTCTTTTATGACTGAACAACAGTCTACTGAATATATGCAACACATCTTTCATATCATGTTCACCTGGAAGCTAAAATTTTCCTTTGCTTTTTATCTTTTTTTTCCTCTACAGAAATTTATAAGCCACATGTTAGTCTAGATCAGTGTCATTTCCAAATCTCTCTGAGGCTTAAATTAGAAAGTTTACAGATTCCACTTAAAGTCTTTTTCTGAGGGAGAATATAATTCAAAGGCATGTTTCAGTGTGGTTGCAAGGCCTTTACTGGTTCTATCAAAACCATGTGAGATGAAACACTGGTGTTGCAGGAGCTGTGAGCTCTGTTTAATCCAGATCTCCTAGAGGAGGAATGTGTGTGGACAACCATGAAGTCAGAATTGATTAATTGGTTTCTACCAGCCTGTGGCCATTTGGGCTTCTCTCTGATGACTTTTGTATGCACTATTCCTGCAGGATAAGGCTCTCTCACCAAAGATGTTCAGGACTAATCAACCAACAAACTTGCAATTTAATATGACTCAGGAGAAGAGAGATAACCTAATGTAACCAAGTTCTCTACTTATAGAATGCTAGCTGTTGGGACAAAAAACCATTACCTACAAAATTTGGCAGGTACGAAATCACCATGTTTCCTTTTGATTTCTTTAATGGGAACAGTAGTAGTAACAGACATTTTTCACTTACACTGAGCGTGTTTTGAAATATGTAGCTGTCCTCAGGGAAGCTAGTCATCTGGGGAAGGTGAAAAGGACAGAAAACAAAATTGCATAAGATTACTAGCATTCCCCAGAATTTCCAGGGCTTCTTCTTTTTTCTTAAGTAAGAGATTGTATAAAAGATTATTTATAGAGAAAGAAATTTTAAGTAAATTTATTTGTTTCCTAATCATATATTTACCTATTGAGTGAATGATACATTTAGGGAAAAGTATAATTCCATTACCACTTTCGATGAAATTCACGATATTTTTCTCATCAATCCCTTTCTCTTCTGTCAGCTCCTTGAACTTCTGCAAGCCTTCCTCTTCAATATTTGGTCTAACTGAAAAGTACCATGCAGAAAACAGAATTTTTACGTCTTAGATCCCAGAGAAATTTCTGAATACAAAACAATAAGTTGAGTGTGCAAGTCAGATCTTCACTTGTTAACATGAAGCCTCAAACAGTTTCCATTTTCCATGACACATTTGTCTTCTGTCTGTCTTCAGAATTATCCCCCGTCCAACTCTGTAACTAAACCCCAGCAGCATAGGCAGCAGGAGCCAAAGACCCACAGGAGCTCCATGGCTCTTGGGTTCCATCTGTCACAGTATGGAACCTCCTTCCCTCTTTATCAAATTCCTAGTGTATGTACCTGCGACTCCTGTCTTGTTCTGATCCCAAATAAATAGGAAACACGGTTCTCCCCTGAGAGAGAGATGTTCACTACATCAGACATAATAATGGGAGAAGATGTTGTTGTTGTTGTTAAATTGGCCCACTGTTCTCACTAGTAAATTTTCTGTAATAGACCCATGCCGTTCCAATGCTAATGACACCATTCAGTGCTTTTATATGGTTGTTTGGGATGATGTCAATGTTCCTAAAAATGATTATTTGAAAAATTGAACAGGATGAATACTTATTATACAAATTTCTGTTGCAAGACTTTGAGTTTACTGTGAAACTGGTATCAATTGAAGACATTGTGAGTAGCCTTACTATAGCTCTGGCTTGAAATAAACCGAGTTGGTGAAAAAAAAAAAAGAAAGAAAGAAAGAAAGAAAGAAAACTAGATCCAATGCAACATTTTAATTTTCCTCCCACTAAAATTTAAAGAAAAATTAAGTATATTTAGTAAAACTCAGCTTATCTTTAAATTACCACAGGTGGAAATATTTTGAAATTTCTGATGAGCTGACCCCCTCTACCCATACGAACTCCTCTTTATGACAGATTACTTTCCAGAGTCCTTAATTCCGTGAACAAAAAGACCTAGGTCCTGTAGACTGAGCAATGGATATTGTCACCATACAATGATTTTATCGATGAAAACAGGATGGAAATGCTACATGATCTTGTCCTTGTGATTAGGAGGATGTCATACGAACCAAATAGTCCAGTCAATACTGTCTTCTTGCCATGTTCATCCACATTGATGTTATGTATTACCAGAAAGTTTTTGGATGCATAAGCAACTTCAAATACATTTTTACCCTCATCTGTGTGAGAGAGAAAAGATACATATATACAACCTTGCCTTAATTTATTGTCAGTTGGATATACTGTGACATTTTGAGTGTAGCAGCAACAGTACATGCTATATTGATCGATGTCTCACCCCATGGGTGGTCTGAATGCTATGGTTGTTATGACAGCAAGTGAAGCAGGCAAGACTTTTCCATTCCCAAATTTTCATATACTTGATTGGATACACTTAAATTGTATTGAAATATGTGCCACATAGGCCATGTAATATTAAGAATCTATGTTGGGCCTGTTATTTAAGAACCTAGAGATATAATATTAGCCATCATCCTCATGGCTTTCAACAGAAACTGACTTTGTAGTTGAACTCAGGATGACTTATTTGGATTTAAGTTCATCCACCGAGCCTTGAATGGATTGAGATATTTTAATATATTTTTTTAAGTGAATGATACTGATGTGCAAAATTTCATCTCTTGCAATGTCAGTTCATAAGGTTGTTGTCAATTATCTGTGAGAACCATATAAAATACACTTCTCCATATGCTATATAATTGGGTAACACTCACAACTGGGTGGAGACCTCCAAGCCGTGTGTTTGAACCCTTGTTTCATGACAAAATAAACTGATTGGAGATTTTAGGAACTAGAGGCTGCTCACCCCTCTGATTGTTCATAACAGTAGAATTCAGCTGTGTGGGATTTCAGAAGGAAGTTGTGCCAAGATTCCCACCCAAGCATACTCTGACCAGTGAAGCACTCATACTTACAGTCAGCAGCATAAGTACCATCATCTTGCTTTATTGCTGTGACGTGTTTATGTTCCCATTTTCCCATGTGTCTTAAAAACAAAACACATTCAAGCAGGTTGATTAAAGTCATGAAAATTTTGATATAAAATTAGGATTTTGCTTCTCCCCAGAAATTAACTGTGGCTTGCAAGGTTAGTGCCTGTAACAATGTGACCTTGAAAAGAGAAGAAACATGGTCTTTAAGGCTAAGTCACTGTCGAGTGATAAGGAGGCTTGTCTATTAAATCAGAGCTGTAGTGCCAAAGATAAACTGCAAATACAAAGTAAATCATGTTCAAGTCAAATATGAGAGAATCTGGAATTTTAGGAAAATAAAATATACCTGTTTAAAAAAAAAAATACTTCATGCAGACAGTGAGTTTTGGCCATCATGACACATCTTGGAGGTACTCACAACCCTGGCAATGATTCATTAAGTAGTATGATAGGAAAAGAAATCATCAACTTAGGAAAAGAAACATTTAATTTTATCAAAACCCATACCCTTCTTCCATCACAGTGTCATTAAGAGGATTAAACCCTGAAAGACATGATCATTGAGACATACACAAACACACACAAGGAAACAGACAGGTAACATTATATGCTTATTTCACAGAAGGAAATTATATCTGTGTCCCTCATTGCTATAATGAATTGATGCTAGCAGGGATTCTGGGGCCCTCTTTGGGCTCCAGAACATTCCCTGGAGGCTCACAGGAGAACTGTTGCCCCACCTCAGAGACCCTGCTCAGCCCCACATCTCAGGGCATCATGCCCTCAACATCATCTAGAGAGTTCTCTTAAGATGGGGAAGACACACCCTCTCTGAGGCTCGAGGTTTACCTGTATTTTCCCTCTGGGTGATTTTTACTTACCTGCCATAAAAGTAGCAGTCTGCTGTGCCGTGTTCATCATCAAACAGAAATTTCTTGAGGTAAGCCTGGAATGGCCCATTGGGGTTGATCTTCTCCAGGTTACTGGATGCAAGGTATGCAGTTCTCCATTGTCCTGAAAGCTAACAGCAAAATTCCCCTTCAAAACGGTAGTCCTTGAATTTTTATTTTACCCAGCACCATTGGTCACAATCTCCCCTGGTGGCAAATCGTCTGCCTACAATGCGGGAGACCCGGATTCATTCCCTGGGCTGGGAAGATCTCCTGGAGCAGGAAATGGAAACCCACTCCAGTAATCTTGCCTGGAATATCCCATGGATGGAAGAGCCTGGTAGGCTACAGTCCTTGGGGTTGCAAAGAGTTGGACAAGATGGAATGACTTCACTTTGCATCGGTCATTAGTTTCCCATCACTTGTGCAAATCAGAGACATTATCAAAATTGACAATAATGCAAAACTGAAGTCAGAGTAAAATAAGGAATTGAGACTTTTCGAGATAGCTTGAGCTCAGATGTCAAATGCAAGAACTCCAACAGCTGTTTGATGGATCCTCTTTCTATGTTACAAGAGTGGAAAAATGCAAAAGAAGCAACTAATACACAGTAAAGATGATATAGAGACCACACAGAACAGGTGTAGAGCCAGTAAATGGAGCAGTGTTGAGTTGGAGGGAGATGGCTCAGCTCATGCATCCACATAACAAAACCACAAAAGGATCACACACACACACACACACACACACACACACCCAAGACCTCCTTCCAGGTCAGACCATCCCTGGTACCTCTGAGAGACTTGGCTGAGCTTCCTCTTCTTGGGCAGCACAAACCACAAGTAGTAAACTCAGGAACACAACCTTCATTTTTGACGCTCCTGTAGTCTTTCTTTGGTCAAAACTGAGGTTGTCCCAGTAGCTGGAGAGGTTGTGACTTGCCCCTTTTATATGATCATTGTGTTGGTGTGATACATCGTGAACCAATGGCTGTTCCTCCTAAGACCAAGGTGACACAGATGTCATCTTCAGTATCCTGCTTGGCAGGAATCATTTTTCATGTCATTTTCTCACTTTTATCATGAGGATGGTTTTAGAGGAAGCTTGAGGCAATCTGGACATCTGCCCTTTAGAATGAATGAGAAATCACAAAACACATGTAATATTTCCAGGTCAGGAGTATTTATTTTCCTTTATACTCTGAGACCAAACTGGGATACGCTGTCCAAGATACCTATCCCCCACTCCTGTATTGTTTCCTTAATATTTAGGAGATAGTTTACAGGGCTTTTTTTGTTTTTTTTTTTGGTTTTTTTTTTTTTGTTTTCTATAAGTAAAGATTGACTGTGTGGATTAGCCAGGGTAAAATGATTTCCTCAGAGACCTTTGGAGAATCTCTTATTTCCCTGAGGTGATGCTCACATCAGAACTAAGTGTTCACCATCTCCTCCTGACCCTCAGTGGGATCTGTCCTCCTTGTAACTAAGACACAGATCCGTTCAAATGCCCCTTAACCTTGTCTGAAGAAGGCATGCCCACAGTCCAATTCTGTCACTCATTTTCCATACACCTGTTTACCCATCAAATCTGTAGCATATTATCTACTCACTAACTCAGTTGTTTCTCAGGCAGGCGAGAAAGCAGCACAATAGTTCTTGTTCTTTTTTTTTTAGAATTTTGAAGGAAAAAACAATTTTTCTAACTTTATTCACATACTTATATCCATGATCAGAATGGCAAAGAATCTGTTCTTTGTGTTTTTTAATCTAATTTTACTTAAGTTCATCTTCAGTCTTGATAACTTATCAAATAGATACCCTCCAGATTTACCTTGATCAGAGTATAGAAATGAGGAAACAGAGATTCAGGATTCTTGAGTCAGTTGAGCGAGAACAGCTGGAGTCCTGACCAGTACTGGCTGCTCCCGGTATGGATCAGAACTTAGAATCCTTGTTTTATATTGAAGTCAGACGTTTGAGGAGAGCTTGGCTCAAGGGTGTCTTCAGCTCACATCTTCAGTTGGCCCCTTCCCTTCATGCTTAGAAGGACCAACAATGTTACCTACTTTTTTCTTTTCACTTTTGTTTCAATATCATATTTTCTTTTTCATTCACACACTCCTTCTTTGTATGCTGTCCTTTCTTAACTTCTGCTGTAAAATCTGTGCAATAGGTTTTCATATCTTAAAACATCCTGAACTTTTTTCTCTCTGAAGTCTCTAATTCAGATAACCATTTGGTTAGTTGTTTTGTCCCACCATGAGCTGCTGCAGGATCTTAGTTCCCCAAACCATGCTCCCTGCAGTGGAAGTGCAGTCTTAACCATTGGAATGACAGGGTCAGCCTGATACACATATTTTCAAGTAGGGATGTGATGCAGCTAACAACTCTTATCCACCCACCATCACCCTTCTGTCTCTCCTTAGGCATTTCCAACATCTCCAGATTTACCTTTTGAATTCTTACCAACATGTGGCCCCTGGGAATGTGTCCTAGGACTATCCTGTTTTAGGAAGACCTTTCTAACTGCTAATCAAGGGGACATTAAACAGAGCTACTCCAAGAGTAACAGGTTGTGACAGTTCTATTATTTTGTAACTGAAGGAAGTCATGGGACTTTTAATCCCAGCTCTCTGTCATCAATGTTGATCAAAATGTGGATAATAGAATAATAAATAAAAATGGAACACTCCTGAACAAACTTTACTCTTGTAACTGCTCCAAAATAATGCTAAGCTGTGCTGGAATATCTTCCTGGTATTTCCTCAGATTTATCCAGGTTTCTGTCACTATGGAGGCTCTTTCTCCCAGATCATTAAATATGTCTTACTTTTCTATTTTCTCCGTGATCATTATTTTTATATTTTTGATTGCATGACTCCGGTCTTAAGCAATGGAGTGAATCTTTCGACCTTGACCACCAAAAACACCCAGTTCCCTCAAGGATTCCTGAGCAAAGTTTCAGTGTATTTTGAATCTAAGTTTGGATAATAAGTCATAAGCCCACTATTTTATTTTTTTTTAAGAAAATGATGACGTATATAGCTTGTATTCCAAGAGAGGTTCTTTTTAACATTCATTCATTCATTCATTTGCTTTGCTTTGCCATCTCTTACTTGTGGCACATAGTACCTCTCTTCCATCATGCAATGTAAGAGTCTTTAGTTGCAGTGCATGGATTCTCTACTTATGGCCTACAAGGTCTCAGAGATGGAGTTGTTACACATTCCATGTGGGCATCGGCAATGAATCAGCCTGCCTAACAGCCTACAATGTGCAGAAAAGCACCTCACAGAGAATTATCCAGTCGTGTCCATCATGGAGAGGCTGAGAAATCCTGAATCACCTGAGTTAACCTGCTGCTCTGACCAGAATGGAGCCTGAGTCCTTGTAGGAATCTGTAGATTTCTATAGGATGTTGCTCTCCTTCCAGTGTCTCAGCCCCACACTCTCTAACTTGTTCTCCTTCCCACTTCATCATCTCTTCTTGATTTTATAAGCAGTCTTCATGCACTGATGAGTTACTTCCACAATGTCTTGGTCTTCACACTTTGGTGTGGCTGAGTCCCCACTGCTGGAGCTGGTGAATGAATAAGTCCGGGTGTTTCATGGGGATTTTGTTTCTTGATGGGCACATTTTGGCTACCATGTGTAACAGGGGCATTTCCTGGTGATAAGAAGGACCAAAGGACCTGTAAAGTCGAAAATCCTGAGTCATGTCCAAGCGTCATTAGTCACACTCTTGGGCATATTGCTTCAGTAGAAGGGATCCTGGTCACACGGCCCAGTGGACAGACAAGGAGGAAGGTTCCAGAATGTTTGGGATCACAGGAGCAGGTAGAAGTCACCTAGCACCCTGACTCTGTGACTGTTTGTCACAAGACCTGTGGCCACAGGGACAGACAGCTGCCAAGATTCAGTTAGACAAACAGGAATGTACAAAGACAGAAGGTAGACATGCATGTCGTTCGCAGGGAGTCCCCACCTGGAAGCAAGGTTACACATAGTAGGACTCCTCTAAAGAGTCACCCGGTTGTACATTTCAGCATAGATTCCAAGGGAGCCCCATTTGCCTTAGAAAAGGATCCCCATTTTTCCACAGAATGTCTGGGAAAGCATTTGAGGTGCACACAGCCCAGGCAAAGGAGAAATAAACATTCAGTAGGAATAGAGGAAGTGAGATCTATACTTTATCCCAAGTTTTCCTGATAGAATCCTCAGTTTTTGAAGCTTTCTTTCTTTTTTTTTCTTTTTGAGATGATGCTTGTCACTGAGAACTTGAAACTCTCTCCAGGTGGAGAGGAAGAGAGATGTGAAAAGGAAATGAAGTGACATCCTCCAGGACTTTCTTAATCCTTGTGGAAACTTGGATGTTTGCAGGCAGATGTGGACAAGACAGAACTCTCTGCAACTATTAGAGAGGACATGTCTACCCCGTAGCTCAAATGGTAAAGAATCTGCCTGCAATGCAGGAGACCTGGGTTCAATCCCTGGGTCAGGAAGATCCTCTGGAGAAGAGAATGGCAATTCACTCCAGTATTCTTGCCTGGATAATCCCATGGACAGAGGAGCCTGGTGAGCTACAGTCCATGGGATTACAAAGAGTCAGACACTACTACTCTGAGAGGACAAGTCCCACAGAGAAAGGTCCACTGTGTATCCTCACTGTACACCTTTTTTTTTATTGTTCCTGCTGTTTGTTTTCATTTCATCATTCCTGTTTGTTTTTAAATGATGGACAATTAATTCCTTTGTGGGCCTATCACTTGGTCCGTGGACACAACCCTAGATCAAATTGTTTATTGTCAATGCAATAGGAATGAAGTTTTCTATCTATCCACCGTATTCTAATAACTGGTGACTGTTAGCTAATAACCAGGTTGGAACCCAAAGCCAGCATCCATGGCAGTAAACTCCAGACCTTTTCTTCTGAAGGTGTTTGCACCAAATCTGGAAAAGTTTCATTGCCCTGAAGAAAGTATTGAGGTCTCTTTTATCTGACAGTAATGGACTAGATAATAAATTTCATATCACGTTCTGTCAGCTTTTACCTATACATGCATCATAAAGAATGTGTGTTGTGTAAGATTCCTCCTGTCCATGCTTTGCCCTGAATTCAGTAAGTTCTGATTATTAAATCCAATGACAGCCTAATTCTCAGAACTCAGCAGGAAGCGGACAGACTGAGTTCATCATCCAGGGAGCAGTCTTCCTGGGAAAGGAGATAGCATATATAGAAGTTAACACACAATTTCCAAATCAATGCCTCTTTCTAAGTTATAGGATGAAAACAAAGAAACATAGGAAATGGTACAGATGAACTGGTTTGCAGGGCAGGAATGGAGATGCAGACGTAGAGAATGGACACATGGACACAGGAAGGGAAGGCGAGTTTGGGAGGAACTGAGAGAGCAGCACTGACATCTATACCCCAGCGTGTGTAAAATAGACAGCTGGCGGGAACCTGCTATATAGCACTGGGAACCCAGCTCGGTCCTTGTGATGACCTAGAGGGGCGGGATGGCGGTGGGGTAGGGAGGCTCAAGAGGGAGGGGATATGTGTACACATATGGCTATCTCATGCTGCTGTACAATGGAAACTAACATAGCGTTGTGAAACTATTATGCTCCAATTAAGGAAACTCAAGCAGGGACTCTGTTTCAACCTAGAGGGGTGGGATGGGGAGGGAGATGGGAGGGAGTTTTAAAGGGAGGTGGTATATGTATACCTATGGCTGATTCATGCTGAGGTTTGATAGAAAGCAACAAAATTCTGTAAAGAAATTACCCTTCAATTAAATATTTTTTTAAAAATGGTTAATTCTACATGCATGCTAATTTGCTTCAGTCATGTCTGACTCTTTACAATGCCATGGGCTGTAGCCCGCCAGACACCTCTGTCTGTGAGATTCTCCAGGCAAGAATACCGGAGTGTGTTTCCATGCCCTCCTCCAGGGGATCTTCCCGAGCCAGGAATCTGACCTGTGTCTCTCAAGTCTGCTGCATTTGCAGCTGAGTTCTTTACCACTAGCGCCACATGGAATCCCCCAAATACTACATGGTGGTGGTGGTTTTTAGTCACTAAGTAGTGTCTGCCTCTTGCCATCCGTGGGGTGTAGCCTGCCAGGGTCCACTGTCCATGGGGATTCTCCAGGCAAGATTACTGGTATGGGTTGCCATTTCCTTCTCCAGGGGATCCTTCTGCCCCAGGAATTAACCAATGTGTCCTGGATTGCAGGCAGATTCTTTACTGACTGAGCTATGAGGGAAACCCTAATACTACATAAATGTTGGTAAATAAAGTGTAAGTGCTATGTAAAAAATTTAAAATGGGATCTAAGAGTGTATATTTAGTCCTGTTTTGGAAAGAGGAAATATTTCCATAGAGAAGTTTTACGTGATGCCATGAGGGTAGTTGAAAGAGTGAGTTAAGTGTGTATCTCTGAGGACAACACAGTGGGACTTGAGAATAAAATATGGAAATGTGTTTTGAAGCCTGCACCCCAGACCACTGAGGATCATCTGGGCTGGAAATGCGTTTTGAAAGGGCCCCTTGGTTGGTTGTATCTGTCAATATTTTGGAAGTGTATTCACTTTTTGTTTACAGGTTTTGTTGTTGTTGTTGTTTTTAATTTTTTTATCTGAACCATTTTCAAACTTTTCATAAAATTGGTTCCAATATTGCTTCTGTTTTATATTTTGGTTTTCTGGCCTGGAGGCTTATGGGATGTTAGTTCTCTGACCAGGGATTGAACCCACACCCCCGTGTGTATAGGAAGGTGCAGTCCTAACCACTGCACCACCAGCAAACTCCGTAACTGTTCAGTCACTTCGATAAGGCTTTCCATTTAGAGAAATTATGAAAGAATTCATACACACAAACACAAAAAAATTACAGGTTTGCTCTTTTCAATGTGAAACACTTAGAAATAATTTCAAGAGTCTAGTAACTGTGACACGTCCATAGTGAAAAATATAAGAAATTGCATTTGCAAATTGGAACTGTGTGAATCAACACACTCTTTAAAGATACTAGTACTTGAAATAAACATAAGCAGAAATATGTTTCTCTTTATGTTTTAATTCTCATGTATGTGTAAAGCAAATACTGCTCTCCAGTGTGTTGGTATACTTGTGCATTAATGAAAAAGCACATGTATGTGTACAAAGCTTAATGAAATCTGTTGGAAGGACCTAATTCTCTCTAGGGGATTAAGGAGCAAATTACAGTGGAAAATACTTTAATATTAACACTTATGATAATGTATCTATGGATGAATTTTTCTCAGTCTATTGATATTTCTTTTAATTTCTTGGAAAAACATCCCTGAAATGGGGAAGGAAATAGCCACCCAAGTCCAAGAATCCCTGAGAGTCCCAAACAGGACAAACCGAAGGTGAAACATCCCAAGACACATATTAATCAAACTAACAAAGATCAAACACCAAGAGCAAATGTTAATAGCTGCAAGGGAAAAGTAACAAATAACTCCCAAGGAGATCCCCATAAGAATAACAGCAGATCTTTCAGTGGAAAACGTTCAGGCCAGAAGGAAATGGCAGGACATACCTCTTGACATACCTAAAGTGATGAAAGAGAAAAACCTATAATCCAGAATACTACACCCAGCAAGGATGTAAAAGATATGAAAGAGATATGAAAGATATGAAAGAGATATGAAAGAGAAGTCAAAAGCTTTACAGACATGTGTAGTCTGAGAGAACTCAGCACCAACAAACCAGCTCGTCAACTATGCTAAAGGAACTTCTCTAGAAAGGAAACACAGAATAGGTTGATAGAATTAAACCCAAAACAATAAAGTAAATGGCAATGGGATCATACTTATCAATAACTACCTTAAATGTAAAGGGGTTGAATGCCCCAACCAAAAGACAAAGCCTGGGTGAATGGATACAAAAACAAGATCTCTATATATGCTGTCTTCAAGTGGCCCACTTCAAACCAAAGGACACTTGGGGAGTGAGAGGGAAGGACTGAGAAATATATTACAAGCTAATGGAGACCCAAAGAAAGCAGGAGTGGCAGTACTCATAGCAGATAAAATAGACTTTGAAGTAAAGACCGTGAAAGGAGACAAAGAAGGATACTACATAATGATCAAAGGATCAATCCAAGAAGAAGATACAACAACCATAAATATATATGATTCCAACATAGGGGCAACTCAATAAATAAGGCAAGTGCTAGCAAGTATGGAAGGGGAAATTAACTAACACAATAGTAGTGGAAGACTTTAACACTCCACTCACACCTGTAGATAGATCAACCAAGCAGAAAATTATTAAGGAAGCACAAACTTTAAATGATACCATGGACCAGTTAGACCTAATTGATATCTATAGTACATTTCACTCCAGAACAATGAATTTCACCTTTTTCTCAAGAGCACATGGAACATTTTCCAGGATAGATCACACCCTTGGCCACAAATCTAGTCTTGGCAAATTAAAAAAAAAAAAAAAATACAAAACTGAAGTCATTTCAAGTATCACTTCGGAGCACAAAGAGGTAAGATTAGATGTCAACCACGGGGGAGAGGGGGCGGGGGGACTCTTAAAAATAAAAACATATGGAAGCTAAACAGCATGCTTCTGATTAACCAACAAATCACAGAAGAAATCAAAGAGGGAATCAAAATATGCACAGAAACAGATGAAAATGAAAACACAGCAACGCCCAAATTATGGGATTTAGTAAAAGCAGTGCTAAGAGGAACGTCCATAGCTATACAAGCTTACCTCAAGTAAAAAGAGAGAAATCAAGAAAATAACCTAACTTTACATCTAAAACAACTAGAAAAAGAAGAAATTTAGAGCCCCAAAGTTAGGAGAAGAGAAGAAATCATAAAAATAAGAGTAGAAACAAATAATAAAGAAACAAAGGAGACTGTAGCAAAAATCAGCAGAACTGAAAGGTGGTTCTTTGATAAGATAAACAAAATAGACAAACCATTAGCCAGACTCATCAAGAAAAAAATGGAACAGAATCAAATCAACAAAATTAGACATGAAAGTGGAGATATCACAACAGACAACACTGAAATACACAGGATCATAAGAGACTACCGTCAGCAACTATATGGCAATAAAATGGACAACTTGGAAGAAATGGATGAATTCTTAGAAAAGTATTACCTTCCAAAAATGAACCAGAAAGAAATAGAAAATCTTAACAGACCCATCACAAGCACAGACATCAAAACTGTAATAAAAAATCTTCCAACAAAAAAATGCCCAGGACCATATGGCGTCACAGTTGATTTCTACCAAAAATTTAGAGAAGAGCTAACACCTATCCTACTCAAACTTTTCTAGAAAATTGCAGAGGAATGGAAACTGCCAAACTCATTCGATGAGGCGACCATCACCCTAGTAACAACCAGACAAAGATGCCATAGAAAAAGAAAGCTACAAGCCAATATCAACGATGAACCGAGATGCAAAAACCCTTAACAGCATTCTAGCAAACAGAATTCAACAACACATTATAAGGATCATACATCGTGACGAAGTGGGCTTTATCCTAGGGAAGCAAGGATTCTTCAATACTTGCAAATCAATCAATGTGACACACCACATTAGCAAATTGAAAGTTAAAAAGCATATGATTATCTCCATAGATGCACAGAAAGCCTTTGACAAAATTCAACACCCACTTACAATAAAAACTCTTCAGAAAGCAGACACAGAAAGAACATATCTCAGCATATTAAAAATCATATATGATAAGCCCACAACAAACCTTATCCTCAATAGTGAAAAATTGAAATCGTTTCCTCTAAAGTCAGTAACAAGACAAGGGTGCCCACTCTCACCACTTCTATTTGACATACTTTTGGGAGTTTTAGCCACAGCGATCAGAGAAGAAACCGAAATAAAAGGAATCCAGATTGGAAAGGAAGAAATAATACTCTCACCATTTGCAGATGACATGATCCTCTCCCTAGAAAACACTAAAGACTCCACCAGAAAATTAATAGAGCTAATCAGTGGATATAGGAAAGTTGCAGGATATAAAATTAACACACAAAAATCCCTTGCATCCCTATACACTAACAATGAGAAAACAGAAAGGAAAAAACTCCTTTCACCAGTGCAATGAAACAAAATAATCAGGAATAAAGCTACCTAAATAAAAAAAAAAACTATATATAGAAAACTGTAAAACACTGATGAAAGAAATCAAAGAGGACACAAATAAATGGAGAAATATACCATGTTCATGGATCAGAAGAAACAATAGGGTGAAAATGACTTTACTACCCAAAGCAATCTAGAGATTCAATGCAATTCCTATCAAGCTACCAATGGTATTTTTACAAAACTAGAACAAATGATTTCACAATTTGTATGGAAACACACACACACAAAACCTCGAATAGCCAAAGTAATTTCAAGAAAGAAGAATGAAAGTGAAGGTATCAACCTGCCTGTCTTCAGATGATAGTACAAAGCTACAGTCATCAAGACAGTGTGGTACTGGCACAAAGACAGAAATACAGATCAATGGAACAAAATAGAAAGCTCAGAGATAAATCCCCGCACCTATGGAGACCTTATCTTTGAAAAGGAAAGCAAAAATATACAATAGAGAAAACACAACCTCTTTAATAAGTGGTGCTGGGTAAACTGGTCTACCCCCTGTAGAGGAATGAAACTAGAACAGTTTCTAACACCATGCAGGAAGATAAGCTCAAAATGGAATAAAAATCTCAATGTAAGACAGAAACTATAAAACTCCTAGAGGAATACATAGGTAGAACACACAATAACATAAATCCAAGCAAGATCCTCTATGAGCCGCCTCCCAAAGTAATGGAAATAAAAACAAAAATAAAAATATGGGACCTAATTGAACTTAAAAGCTTTTGCACAATGAAGGAAACTATAAGAAAGGTGAAAAGACAGCCTTCAGAATGAGAGAAAATAATAGCAAACAAAGCAATGCACAAAAAATTAATCTCAAAAGTATACAAGCAGCTCATGAAGCTCAATTCCAGAAATATAAATGACCCTATCAAAAAATGGGCCGAAGAACTAAACAGACATTTCTCCTAAAAGGATATACAGATGGCTAACAAACACATGAAAAGATGCTCAACATCACTCATTATCGGAGAAATGCAAATCAAAACCACAATGAGGTACCATCTCAAGCTGGACAGAATGGCTGCTATCCAAAAGTCTACAAACAATAAATGCTGGAGAGGGTGTGGAGAAAAGGGAACCCTCTTATATTGTTGGTGGGAATGAAAACTATTACAGCCACTATGGAGAACAGTGTGGAAATTCCTTTAAAAAACTGGAAATAGAACAGCCTTTTGACCAGCAATCCCGTTGCTGGGCACACACACCAAGGAAACCAGAACTGAAAGAGACGTGTACCCCAATGTTCATCACAGCGCTGTTTACAATAGCCAGGACATGGAAACAACCTAGATATCCATCAGCAGACGAATGCATAAGAAGCTGTGTTACATACAATGAAATATCACTCAGCTATTAAAATTTGAATCAGTTCTAGTGAGGGGGATGAAACTGGAGCCTATTATATAGAGTGAAGTAAGTCAACAAACACCAATACAGTATATTAATGCATATATATGGAATTTACGAAGATGATAACAATGACCCTGTAGGAGAGACAGCAAAAGAGACACAGAGGTAAAGAACAGACTGTTGGACTCTGTGGGCGAAAGTAGGGTAGGATGATTTGAGAGTAGCATTGGAACATGTATATTACCATGTGTAAAGTAGATGACCAGTCCAAGTTCAATGCATGAGAAAGAGCACTCAAAGCCAGTGCACTGGGACAACCCAGAGGGATGGAATGTGGAGGAAGGTGGGAAGGGTTTTGGGATAGGGGGACACATGAACACCCATGGGTGATTCATTTCAATGTATGGCTAATGCACTGCAATACTGCAAAGTAATTAGCCTCCACTTATAAGAAATAAATTAAAAAAAATAATAAGAGGACAGAAGAAAAAAACCACTTTTTATTTTTAATATTCATGTTATAAATATACACAGGAACATATATATTTGTATTAATATATGTGTATGTGTAATATATATATATGTGTGTGTGTGTGTGTGTGTGTGTGTATGTGTACATAAGGATATATACTAATACACATGTATATGATGTTTCACATTTTTGACTTGGTTATGCTAGCTCTACCTTTATGTGTTTCTTAAGATATTCAGCCTGTTATTCTGTGTGCAGTTGCATCTGTGTGTATCCACCCATCCAATCAAGCATTTCCAGACATTCTGTGAGGACCAGAGTCAGAACTCCAACTGCATACACTCTGCTATACAAGGGGGAGAACCTAAACATTGTCCATGACATCCATGACTCTCAATGAAGCCATTGAAGTATTCATCACTGTTGCCTTTGTGAATGGCCAGCTGTAGCCCATTTGGAGGTTGTGTCTATGTAGGAGCTAAAAGATTTATTCTCTTGCATGCTGCTGAGGGCTAGTATTATCTTCCTAGGACTAGGACCAAATGTCTGAGTTTTGGCCCAGCCCCTGGAGTAAGTTCTACATCACTTTTTCTTAAAGAGTTATCTGTTTACTTTTGCTCTGTTGGGTCTTCTCTGCTACATGCAAAGTTTCTCTAGTTGTGGCAAGCAGTGGCTTCTCTCCAGTTGCCATGTGAGGGCTTCTCATTGCACTGGCTTCTCTTGTTATGGAGCAGAGGCTCTGGAGCACAAGTCACTAGTTCTGTCTCATGGGCTCAGGTGCATCCTGGCACGTGGAATCTTCCTGGACCAGGAATCAAAGCCCCATCCCCTGCCCTGTTTTGTAAATTCATAACCCCTGGACCACCAGGGAACCCCGTAACTATCTCTGTATCTTGAGTGTTTGCTAGATCTTTTGGATTCGAAACACCCTGAGTACTGTAGGGGTGCTGATCAGCATGCTCTGCCCATTACCAAGGGAATGGACAGTCCTTGGAAATGCTCGTGTCCACTGCCATTTGAAGCATAAGAGGCTGGAAGACCATCCTTAGGTCCAGTGAACTGTAGTTCAGTTACTGCTGCCTCATTTGGTTCTCAAATGTCAGCTGCCACCCCATCTTTGATTCCTTCTGTGTCAGTTGTTCATAAATATGAACCCTTCAGCTCAACTGCAGAAGTCTTGGTGATGTCAGACTACATATTTCCCCTAAGTTATGGTAATGTCATCTGAGCTTTCTGTGCATATGCGTTAGTGAGTGAAACATACATTCCTTTCTCAGGAATGAAGAAAAACCTTTTTAGGGACTTTTCCTTGATCAGACTCCCCCTTCCATACAGGAGACTGAAAGTGAAAGTGTTAGCTGCTCAGGCATGTCCAACTCTTTATGATCCTATGGACTGTAGCCAACCACGTTCCTCTCTCAGTGGCATTCTTCAGGAAATACTGGAGTGGGTTAACGTTTCCTCATCCAGAGGATCTTCCTGACCCAAGGGTAGAACCTGGGTCTTCTGCATTGCAGGCAGATTTTTTTACCTTATGAGCCATCAGAGAAGGCTGTACCATGGAGCATCCATAACTCTGCCCCGTGATGGTTTGGTCTATTTTCTTCCTCTTCTCTGGACACCTGAGGGCATGTCTACCAAATCTACATAAGGATTGTCTCTGATGAACACCTGTCCTATGAAAGACACAGTTTCCTGGATACTTAATGTGGACATTTGTGTGTTTTATTTTATTTTATTTTATTTTTTTCACTTTACAACATTGTATTGGTTTTGCCATACATTGACTTGAATCCGCCATGGGTATACATGTATTCCCCATCCTGAATCCCCTTCCCAACTCCCTCCACATCCCATCCCTCTGGGTCATCCCAGTGCACCAGCCCCGAGCACCCTGTATCATGCATCGAACCTGGACTGGCAATTCATTTCACATATGATAATTTACATGTTTCAATGTCATTCTCCCATATCATCCTGCCCTTGCCCTCTCCCACAGAGTCCAAAAGACTGTTCAATACATCTGTGTCTCTCTTGCTGTCTCGCATACAAGGTTATCATTACCATCTTTCTAAATTCCACATATATGCGTTAGTATACTGTATTGGTGTTTTTCTTTCTGGCTTACTTCACTCTGTATGATAGGCTCCAGTTTCATCCACCTCATTAGAACTGATTCAAATGTATTCTTTTTAATGGCTGAGTAATACTCCATTGTGTATATGTACCACAGCTTTCTTATCCATTCGTCTGCTGATGGGCATCTAGGTCGCTTCCATGTCTTGGCTATTTTAAACAGTGCTCTGATGAACATTGGGGTGCACATATCTCCTTCAATTCTGGTTTCCTTGGTGTGTATGCCCAGGAGTGGGATTGCTGGGTCATATGGCAGTTCTATTTCCAGTTTTTTAAGGAATCTCCACACTGGTCTCCATAGTGGCTGTACTAGTTTGCATTCCCACCAACAGTGTAAGAGGGTTCCCTTGTCTCCACACCGTCTCCAGCATTTATTGCTTGTAGACTTTTGGATAGCAGCCATTCTGACTGGCATGAAGTGGTACCTCATTGTGGTTTTGATTTGCATTTCTCTGATAATGAGTGATGTTGAGCATCTTTTCATGTGTTTGTTAGCCATCCGTATGTCTTCTTTGGAGAAATGTCTGTTTAGTTTGCAAAGAACTTTTTTTTTTCCATTTATTTTTATTAGTTGCAGGCTAATTACTTTACAACATTGCAGTGGTTTTTGTCATACATTGAAATGAATTAGCCATGGGTTTACATGTATTCCCCATCCCAGTCCCCCCTCCCACCTCCCTCTCTGCCCTATCCCTCTGGGTCTTCCCACTGCACCAGGCCCGAGCACTTGTCTCATGCATCCAACCTGGGCTGGTGATCTGTTTCACCCTAGATATACATGTTTCAATGTTGTTCTCTTGGAACATCCCACCCTCGCCTTCTCCCACAGAGTCCACAAGTCTGTTCTATACATCTGAGTCTCTTTTTCTTTTTTTGCATATAGGGTTATCGTTACCATCTTAATAAATTCCATATATATGTGTTAGTATACTGTAATGGTCTTTATCTTTCTGGCTTACTTCGCTCTGTATAATGGGCTCCAGTTTCATCTATCTCATTAGAACTGATTCAAATGAATTCTTTTTAATGGCTGAGTAATATTCCATGGTGTATATGTACCACAGCTTCCTCATCCATTTGTCTGCTGATGGGCATCTAGGTTGCTTCCATGTCCTGCCTATTATAAACAGTGCTGCGATGAACATTGGGGTGCACGTGTCTCTTTCAGATCTGGTTTCCTCAGTGTGTATGCCTAGAAATGTAAGACCAGAAACTATAAAACTCCTAGAGGAGAACATAGGCAAAACACTCTCTGACATAAATCACAGCAGGATCCTCTATGATCCACATCCCAGAATTTTAGAAACAAAAGCAAAAATAAACAAATGGGGCCTAATGAAACTTAAAAGCTTTTGCACAACAAAGGAAACTATAAGCAAGGTGAAAAGACAGCCCTCAGATTGGGAGAAAGTAATAGCAAATGAAGCAACAGACAAAGGATTAATCTCAAAAATATACAAGCAACTCCTGCAGCTCAATTCCAGAAAAATAAATGACCCAATCAAAAAATGGGCCAAAGAACTAAACAGACATTTCTCCAAGGAAGACATACGGATGGCAAAAAAAAAACACATGAAAAGATGCTCAACATCACTCATTATTAGAGAAATGCAAATCAAAACCACAATGAGGTACCATTACACGCCAGTCAGGATGGCTGCTATCCAAAAGTCTACAAGCAATAAATGCTGGAGAGGATGTGGAGAAAAGGGAACCCTCTTACACTGTTGGTGGGAATGCAAACTAGTACAGCCACTATGGAGACCAATGTGGAGATTCCTTAAAAAGCTGGAAATAGAACTGCCATATGACCCAGCAATACCATTTGTGTGTTTTAAATGAGGTGACTTTTACACAGACATGGGTATGCAGGGCAGATAGTCAATTGATTTATTTAAACCCTCAGAAATCAAATAACACCAACCAGGACATGATTTAGTGACCAAAAGAAGTAAGATGGGAGAGGGAGTGTGAGTGTGAAGAGAGAAGGATCATGTTAATCAGGAACCAGGAAAGTCATCTTCTTGTTGCTGATCTTGATTCCATGGAGACAAGGAGGTGTCTGGTCAGTGACTCTTTCTGTAGGTGAATAAAACAGAACCAAAGCTTTAGTAGATTTGACTGTGTGATGGCTGACAGGGGTGAATCTCAGGCAATAGGCTGTCCAGGGTACAGAGAGCTAGTAGCTGATCCAATGTACAATTCCAGGTGGACCTCAACACTGCACATCTCTGTGATGGCAGGTTCCCTGTGGAATTGTCCTCAGGATGTGCGTATGGTTGGAGATTTACCATTGGGGATTGATTCTATGAGTAAAGATTTCACAGTGCATGTACATGCTGGTGCTTCATCTAAAGATGATTATCAGGCTCTGTAACTGGAGCAAGCAACTCTAATCCTGCAACTTTTCTCATTGTGGTCCTCAAGAATTAATTTTTTTCTTTTATTTTTTAAATATTAGAGCATAGTTGATTACCAAAGTTACATTAATTTCAGGTGTACAGCCAAGTGATTATACATGCAAAAGTTAGTATCTATTCTTTCTCAGATTCTTTTCCCATTTAGGTCTTTACAGATTATTAGGGCTAGTCTCCTGTGCTATGCAGTTGGACCTTGTTCTCTAACCATCCTGTCTATAATAGTTTGCATCTACTAACCCCAAACTTCTCAGACAGTAAGGAATCTGCCTGCAATTCAGGAGACCCAGGCTTGATCCCTGTGTTGGTGAGATCCTCTATAGTGAGGGAATGGCTACCCACGCCAGTATTTTTGCCTGGAGAATCCCATGGACAGAGGAGCCTGGAGGGCTATGTTCCATGGGGTCGCAGAGAGTCAGACATGACTGAGCAACTAACCTTCATCTCACATTCACTTTTCAACCACAAACCTCCCAATCCTTCTCTTCCCAACACCCTCTGACTTGGCACCCACAAAACTGTTCTCCATGTCTGTGAGTCTATTTCTGTCTGTAAATAAGTTCCTACATGTCATTTTTAAAATTCCATGGAGAAGTGGTAACTATGTAAAAGTGAAAGTCACTCAGTCATGTCCAACTCTCCGTGACACCATGGACTATAGCCCACCAGGTTCCTCTGTCCATGGAGATGCTCCAGGCAAGAATACTGGAGTGTGTTGCGATTTCACTCTCCAGGGGATCTTCCTGACCCAGAGATCGAATACAGGTCTCCTGCACTGTGGGCAGATTCATGACCATCTGAACGATGGCATTATACCTACACTAAAGTGAGAGGTGGACTATAAGGAAAGCGGAGTGCTGAAGAATTGATGTTTTTGAACTGTGGTGTTGGAGAAGACCTATGAGAGTCCCTTGGACTGCAAGGAGATTCAACCAGTCTATCTTAAAGGAAATCAGTTCTGAATATTCATTGGAAGGACTGATGATGAAGCTGAAACTCCAATACTTTAGCCGCCGGATGCAAGAAATGGCCCATTTGGAAAGATCCTGATGCTGGGAATAAATGAAGGCGGGAGGAGAAGGGGACAAGAGAGGATCAGATGGTTGGATGTCATCACCGACTCAATGGACATGAGTTAGAACAAGCTCTGGGGGAAAAAAAAAAAAAAGAACAAGCTCTGGGAGTTCATGATGGACAGGAAAACCTGGCATATGGCAGACCATAGGGTCACAAAGAGTTGGATATGACAACCAGTGAAATGAACTGAAAACTATAAGTGGCATTTATAGTATTTGTCTTTCCCTTTCAGACTTATTTCACTCAGCATGACAAATATCTAGGTCCATCCATGTTGCTGTAAATAGAGCTATTTGCTTCTTTTCCTGGCTTAGTAATGTTCCATTGAATATATATACCACCTCTTTGTTATCACATTCACCTGGACGGTAGTGCTTTCAGTCACTCTTTTTGTTAAGATTCTTTCTCAACAGAACATTAAAACCATACTTTAGATCAGGGTCATTTCTGGAGGCTGTATTAGTTTAGAAAGTTTAAATATCTCACATTTGGAACATCTTCTGAGTAGGAATATATTGCAAATGCATGTTTCAGACAGTGTGATTGGAAGCCATTTACTGGTTCTGTCAGAATCACATGAAATCAAACACTGGTCTTGCAGAAAGCATGCAAGCAGAAGTCGCTCAGTCGTGTCCAATTCCTTGTAATCCCATGGACCATGACAGTCCACGGAATTCTCCAGGCCAGAATACTGGAGAAGACTTTCCCTTCTCCAGGGGATCTTCTCAACCTATGGATCAAACCCAGTTCTCCCCAGCTGAGCCACAAGGGAAGCCCAAGAATATTGGAGTGGGTAGCCTATCCCTTCTCCAGCAGATCTTCCCAACCCAGGAATTGAACCTGTGTCTCCTGCATTGCAGGCTGATTCTTTACCAACTGAGCTACCAGGGAAGCAGAGCTCTCTTTAACACTGATTCTCCTGGAGGAGGAATGTGTGTGTACAACCACGAGGTGAGGACTGATGGGAACATTAATAATTTCCCCCAACTCGTGGGGATTCCAGCTTCTCTTTGATGACTCTGGTCTGCAAGATTCCTGCAGGATAAGACTCTCTCACCACAGCTTCTTGGCATTAACCAGCCAAATGGTGTGCAATAGTATGACTCAAGAGCAGCAAAATTATGTAACAAAAAAATTCTTCAGTGACACAATTAAATTGTTGGAACAAACATTTCACACATATGAAAAGACAGTGTGACCTTATTACTTCACCTGCAAGGGGCAGCATTAATAATGGACTGTGTTTACTTACAAAAGTGTCAGAGTCACTTTTTCTTTCACTCCTCTGGACAGTCATCTGGGGAAAAACAAAATGGGAGAAATAAAAGAGCCGCTGATAACTAACATTCCCCAGCATTTCCAAGTTTTCTTTCTTTCATCCTTTCTTCCCTCCTTCCTTCCTTTCTTTCTTGTAGTAACGGATCTTAAAAAAGATATTACTTGTGGAAGAAGAAATTTTGAATGAGTTGATTTGTTTTCTTATATTGATACGCCAGGTGAATGGTATTGTCAGGGGAAAAAATATAATTCCTTTACCATGATCAATGAAGTTCAGGATATTTTCTTCTGGAATCCCTTTTTCTCTCACCGTGTTGTAGAACTCTTCTTTGCATTTCGGTCCGATTTCATCTCCTATGCCTATAAAATCACCATGCAAAAAGCAGAATTATCGACCCCTGGAAACCCACAGAAATTTCTCAATGTACAGAAAAGAAATGGAACGTGCAATCAGATGTTCGCTTGTGTAATCTAAGAGCTTCACACAGTTCCCACAACACAAACATGTGCTTTCTGTCTTAAGAATTGACCCCAGTCCAACTTGGTGAGCAGGGCACCCTACTCCTCACCATCAGGAGCTGAACCACAAAGACTTGCCAGGATCTCCATGAACTTGGAGCTCAGTCCATCCTAATATGGAGTCTATGTGCTTCTCCCACCTTCCTCATATATGTACCTGCCACACATATCTGTTTGTACACCAAGCTTAGTAGGAAACAACTTTCTGCATTTCCATGGACACATTCACCTCATCACACATAATAACCGGGTGTGACTTACTCTTTCATGAACCTATCTTTCTACCCAATAACCTTTTCTGAAGTAGACCCCTGTTGTCTCCAAGTCACACATACCTCTCAGTGCGTCTGTGTGGTTACTTGATGGGGTGATGTCAGTGTTCATAAGAACAATGCATTTGAATCATGGAATAGGAGAAAGGTTTATCGTACAAGTGTCTGTTCCAAAGCTTACAGTGCATCAGTAAACTGATACTGTATACTAATGCATACATATGCAATCTGCATATATATGGAATCTGGAAATAAGGTACTGATAATGAATTTATTTGCAGGCCATCAGTGGAGAAACAGTCACAGAGAAGAGACTTATGGGCATGGGGAGAGGGGAGGAGATGGTGAGATGAATGGAGGGAGTAACATGCAAACTTACATGACCGTATTTAAAGTAGATAGCCAATGCGAATTTGCTCTCTGTCTCAGGGAACTCAAACAGGGGCTATCAACCTCGAGGGGTGGGATGGGGAGGGAGATGCAAGGGAGTTTCAAAAGGGAGGGGACATATATATACCTATGAGCTTCCCTTGTGTCTCTGCTAGTAAAGATCCCTCCTGCACTGTGGGAGCCCTGGCTTGATCCGTGAGTTGGGAAGTTACCCTGGAGAAGGGAAATGGCACCCACTCCAATATTCTGGCCTGAAGAATTTCATGGACTGTCTAGTGCATGGGGTCACAAAGAGTCTGACACGACTGAGCAACTTTCACACAAGCATATGGTTACCTATGGCTGATTCATGTTGATGTTTGGCAGAAAACAACACAATCGATAAAGCAGTGATCCTTCAATTAAAAATTAAATAGAATTTTCAACATGAAATAAAGTCAGCCTCATTATAGACATGGCTCGAAACTTGTTGACATATATAAAATAAAATAATCTACTAAAATTTCATTTTAAAAATTTCAACAGTAAGAAATCATTTTGAAATGTCTGATGTGATATTCTGCACCCGATGACCTCCTGTTCCTTGGTAGATTACCTTCCAGGATCATGAATTCGGTGAGCATAAAGACGCAGGCCTCGCACCCTGGATATGGAATCCTGTCAGCACCTCCTGATACTCTAAATGAAAGTCCTGATAGGGGACGTGTTACATGAGAATGGCAATGGGAATTATAGGATGTCACACCTACCAAACAATTGCACCAGTTGTGTCTCCTTGTCATGTCCATCCACATTGATAACATCGGCTATGAGAGTGTTGTTTTCCAATCTAACAACCCGAAATTCAGTGTGGCCCGCGTCTATGAGAGAGAGAAAAGATTCAAATGGCACCACCTTAACGTATCGTCAGTTAGATGGTTGTGACAGACGGCGGGCATGAAGATCAGCCCATAGTGTATGGGCCCACTCAAGCCATGCATGCCCAGAGTGGTACCGTTACCCACGGCAAGGAGAGGAGGCACGACTGGTCCTCATCCTCACTTTTCCTATACTTAACCAGTCACTCCTTGCTGTCTTACTAAAATGCTTTCTAGAACGTGTGTTCTGAAAAACCTAACAGATTATTTTTTTGGCTTTTGAATTAATTTATTCATTTTTGATTTGCTGAGTCTTCCCTGCTGCCCATGGGCTTTTTGCACTTATGGTGACTGTGGAGTACAGTCTAGTTGTTTTATGCGGACTTCTCATTGCAGTGGCTCCTCTTGTTGCTGAACAGAGGCTCTGGGATGCATGGGCTTCAGTAGTTGCAGCTCGGGGTTCTAGAGTGCAGGATCAGTAGTTGTGGTACATGAGCTTATTGCCCCACGTCATGTGGGATCTTCTCGGACTAGGGATTGAACCTTTGTCTCCTGCCCTGGCAGGCAGATTCTTATCCCCTGGACCACCAGGGAATTCCCCAAGAGTGTTTTAAAGAGCATGAACATGTCAAATCCAGGTTGAAAATGTCTTTGTATTTCTGCTACTCCCGCCGTGGAATTGGTTTTTCTTGATCAAAAGCAAATTACCATTCATCGCCTTCTGTTCCTGAGTGCCTATGCCAGGCCAGGCAACCTTTTGAACACTTTAAGTATTCTATTTCCCGAGCGCCTCTGACTTGGGTATGACCCAGCCCACTGCCGTGTCCGTTGGTGTGAAGACATCTTACTTGCTGGGACGTGTAGGCAGTGCCCACCTAGTGGTGGCCTCCTTCTCCACCTGGAGTGCTGCCCCTCCTCTCTGCCCTGCCCATGTGTCTGCACAAGAAGCATCTCTGACCTACTGTGTGTCCCCACTACACCCTCTACATCCATCCTCTCTCTCCTGGCCTCCATCTCAGCAACATGAAATGTAAGACTGCCCATCAGTGACCCTGAAGCATGCAAACACCACTGCTCCATGTCTGAAACACTGAAAATTGTGAGTGTGCTTGGGGGGGGGGGGGGGGAAGCAGCCAAAGCAGCTTCAGAGTCTCAGAGCCCTGGCAAGAATATGCAATTTTCCCAAGGCCACGCCGAGTCCACCAGCCTTGCTCACGTTGAGACAGCTTAAGTCAGACTATGCATGTCCTCAGATTATCAGTGACCACCTGTGGTTAACCATGGCTTCACCCAGGTGGGCATAGCAGCATCACTGAGTTGCCTGTATTGTTCATGAAGGGATGGGACAGTAAGAGTAAACCTATTTTCTGGCCATCAAGACACCATCAAGGCCACTGCTGGTACTGGGCCTGATGTGGGGACACCTCACAGTCCCCAAGACGAACCTGAAGGCTGCAATGGCTGGTCCCCAAGAGAACTTCCAATAAGTCTTGCACTTCTGTTGGTCTCCATGTTTAGTCATTGGGTAAAAATCAAGCTAAAAAGGGTTACAAAAATGGAGAAGACTAAACATAGTGAAAACATTCATGATTCAGCCAAAGGAAACCATATAATGGGAATAAGAAAAAAAGAAGGCATACTTTAGAAAACCTCAAATACTAGAAGTTATCGATCAAAATATGGGGAAATCGTTCAGGCATGAATTTTACTAATTTGTGGCTATCGTTTATGTAATGTGTGACTACTTAGTTTAGGCAAGGGTTGTGATCACATATTGATGTGTTTAAATTTTAATCAAACAATGTTTCCCTTAGGCCATGTGAAAATAAGAATATTATTTAGGGCCATTATTAAGAGCTCAGAGATACAAAGCTTAGCCAGCAGCCCCATTGCTTTGTATAGAAGCTGCCTTGATGGTTGAACTCATGATGATCTCCTTGAGTTCAAGTTCAACCATCTCACCTTGAATGGACCAAGATTTTATAAGATTGTTTTTAAAAAGTGAATGGCATGAACGTGCCATCTCAAGATAGACCCCGAGACCTCAGTTCTTAAGCCTGTTGCAAATTATCTGTGAGAACCCTACAAAATAGAAATTCTATGCTCATGCTTAGTCACATTGTTCTTGTTGATATGTAATCACTATGATATGTCTGACTCTCCATGACCCTATGTACTGTACCACACCAAGTTCCGCTGTCCTCCACCATCTTCCAGAGTCTGCTCAAATTCATGTCCTTTGAGTTGATGATGTCATCTGATCATCTAATCCTCTGTCATTCCTTTCTCCTGCCTTCAAACTTTCCCAGCACAAGGGTCTTTTTCAATGAGTCAGGTGGCCAACATACTGGGACTTTAGCTTCAGTATCAGTGCTTCCAATGAATATTCAGGACTGATCTCCTTTAGGATAGACTGGTTTGATCTCCTTGCGGTCCAAGGGACTCTCAAGAGTCTTCCCCAGCACCACAGTTCAGAAGCATCAGTTCTTTGGAGCTCAGCCTTCTTTATGGTACACCTCTCAAATCCATTCATAATCACTGAAGAAACAACCATACTATTGACAGAACGGACCTTTGTTGGCAAAGTGGTATCAATGTATTTTAATAAGCTGTCTTGGATTGTCATATCTTTCCTTCCAAATTCAATTATCTTTAATTACGTAGCTGCAGTCACAATCCACAGAGATTTTCGAGCTCAAGAAAATAAAGTCTGTCACTTCTTCCACTCTTTCCACTTTCTATTTCCCATAAAGTGAGGGGACCAGATGCCATGATCTTAGAGTTTTTGAATGTTGAGTTTCAGGCCAGCTCTTTCAGTCTCCTCTTTCACCATTATCAAGAGACTCTATTTCCTCTTCATTTTCTTCCATTAAAATGGTATCATCTGCATATTTGAGGCTGTTGATATTTCTGGCAGCAATCTTGAATCTAGCTTGTCATTGACCCAGCCTGGCATTTAGCATGATGTACTCTGTGTATAAGTTATACAAGCAGCATGACATTTTATACTATCTTGTACTCTTTTCCTAATTTTGAACTAGTCTGTTGTTCCACATCCAATTCTCACTGTTGCTGACTGATCCACCTACAGGTTTCTCTGGAGACAGGTCAAGCAATCCAGTATTCCCATATCCTTAAGAATTTTCCACCGTTTGTTGTGATCCACACAGTCAAAATCTTTACTATAGTCAATGAAGCAAAAAAAAAAATTTTTTTTTTCTGGAATTCCCTTATTTCTCCATGATCCATTGAATGTTGAGAATTTGATCTGGTTCATCTCCCTTTTCTAAACCATGCCTATGCTTCTGGAAGTCAGATCATGTACCACTGAATCCTAACTTGAAGGATGTCGAGGACTGCCTTGATCACATGTAAAATGAGCACAACAGTGCAGTAGTCTGAACATTCTTTGTTACTGTCCTTCTTTGGGATTGAAATGGAAACTGGCCCTTTCCAATTCTGTGACCACTGCCGACTTTTCCAAAGTTGCTGACACATTGCTTGCAGTCCTTCAACAGCATCATCTATGAGGATTTTAAAGAGCACAGCTTGAATTCTGTCACCTCCACTAGTGTTGTTCATATAATGCTTCCTAAAGCCCACTCAATTTCACGGTCTAGGATGTCTAGATCTGGTCTCGTTGAGTAACACTCCACTGAGGGGAGATGTTCCAGTCCCTGACCTCTGAGTTTTAGTAGGAGTTGAATTCAAGTGTATCAGGTTATTGAAGAAAGTTGAGAGCAAGATTTCTACCTGAACATACTCTTTCCAGTGAAGCATTCATACTTACAGTCAAAATAATAAACATCTCCTTCCTTTGTGCCTGTGGTATATGCTCTTATGCATTCTCCATCCTCCCTTAAAAACAAAACATATTTAAGTTGGTTGACTAAGATGATAAAAATTTGATGGATAGTTAGGATTCTTTCGGTATGACACCCAAGAATATGTGTCAGGTATCACCTCAGTGCTGGTGAACAATTTGTCCTTTAAAAGAGACAAAATGTGTGGTCTCAGATCCAGTCACCATCACGTGACAAGGATGGCTTATCTACACAGTGAATCTGACCAGTAGTTCCAAAGATAACCTGCAGATACAAAGCAGGTCGTGTTTAAAGCCAATAAACATAGAGAAATCTAGAATTTTAGGAAAAAAGAAAAAGAATGAACTTTTCCGTTATATATGTAGTTTCTGAAAATGGAGAGGCATAGCCGTCATGACAAACCTTGTGCTTTGTCACAGCCCTGGCAGTGATTCATTAGACAATGAAAGTGAAAGTGTTTCTCACTCAGTAGAGTCCAACTCTTTGCCACCCCATGGACCCGCCAGTCTCCTCCTCTGTCCATGGGATTCTCCAGGCAAGGAGAATGGAGTGGGTTGCCATTTCCTTTTCCAGGGGAATTTCCTGACCCAGGGATCGAATCAGGGTCTCCTGCATCACAGGCAGATTCTTTACCCTCTGAAACACCAGGGAAGCCCTTATTAGATAATATGAGAGTCACCAGGCCTTATTACACAGACTAAGAGCCAACAGCAAAGCCATCATTAGACAATCTGAGAGCCTAAAACCACAAAATTCAAAAAAAGTTTTTCTCCAAGCACACACTCTGCCTCCATCACAATACCATATGAGGATTAAACTTGAAAGACACATGTCTGTATACATGTGTATACATACAAATTTCTCACTCACAAAGACACAAACACTAGTAAACACTTAAGTACACATGATGTGCTTATATGATATTATGAAGAGATGTGTGTGTATAATAGATGATAAGTATATATTGTCACCTCTGTAGCAAAAGAGTAAGTGGCTTCACATATGTCCTCTGTACATGTATGTGAAAAAAGGTCTATTTGGCACATAGAAAGAATTTTCGTGAAACTAATACTAAAAGGGAAATAACGCTACAGGAACTGGATTAATTGTTGAACAGTCACCTTGGAAAAGAATGCCCACATTGAAGTGTGTGGTCAGTGTTCTTGGTCATTGAAAATGAAACTACAAGTCACTCAGTCATGTCTGTCTCTTTGTGAACGAATGGACCATATAGTCCATGGAATTCTGCAGTCCAGAATACTGGAGTGGATAGCTTATCCCATGTCCAGTGGAACTTCTTGACCCAGGAATTTAAGTGGGGACTCCTGCATTGCAGGTGGATTTTTTTGTCAACTGAGCTATGAGGGAAGCCCTCTTAGCCATTAGGGAATTGAAATGCATTGAAATCACTCAACAGCAACCACAAAGTCAGAACACAACAATAATCCAATATAAGGGCAAATACACAAAGTTTTATCTGAGCAGACAAACTCCTTTCATTTGGATTGAAAAATGTAACTCCTTTCATTTGGCTTCAAAAACATGATTCCTTGCATATGCAGACACTGATAACTGTTTTAAACATTGTGCTGAGTAATGGAAGGTGGGAAAAATGATTCATAATGTGTAATTTTCTCACATGAAGAGCCAGAAACATTTAGAATATACAGATTTGTTCTTACCTATGGCTCTAGGGGTAGAGATTTAATGATGAGTGAAGAAAATGACAGTATGAAATGTGAAAGAAAACCTTTGTTTGAGGAGGCCTTACAAATCGCAGTGAAAAGAAGAGAAGCAAAGAGCAAAGGAGAAAGGAAAGATATACCTATCTGAATGCAGAGTTCCAAAGAACAGCCAGGAAAGATAAGAAAGCCTTCCTCAGTGATCAGTGCAAAGAAATAGAGGGAAACAATACAGTGGGAAAGACTAGAGATTTCTTCAAGAATATAAGACATACCAAGGGAATATTTCATGCAAAGATGGGCTCAGTAAAGGACAGAAATGGTATGGACACAACAGAAGCAGATGATATTAAGAAGAGGTGGCAAGAATACACAGAAGAACTGTACAAAAAAGATCTTCATGACCCAGATGGTCATGATGGTGTGATCAATCACACCTAGAGCCAGACATCCAGGAATGTGAAATCAAGTGGGCCTTAGGGAGCATCACTTTGAACAAAGCAGGTGGAGGTGATGGAATTCCAGTTGAGCTATCTCAAATCCTCAAAGATGATGCTGTGAAAGTGCTGCACTCAATATGGCAGGAAATTTGGGAAACTCAGCATGGGCCACAGGACTGGAAAAGGTCAGTTTTCATTCCAATGCCAAAGGGAGGCAGTACCAAAAGAATGCTCAAACTACCAAGCAATTAAACACATCTCACACGCTAGCAAAGTAATGCTCGAAATTCTCCAAGACAGACTTCAACAATACGTGAACTGTGAACTCCCAGATGTTCAAGCTGCTTTTAGAAAAGGTGGAGGAACCAGAGATCAAATTGCCAACATCAGCTGGATCATCAAAAATGCAAGAGAGTTTCAGAAATACATCTATTTCTGCTTTATCAACTATGCCAAAGCATTTGACTGTGTGGATCACAATAAACTGTGGAAAATTCTGAAAGAGATGGGGATAACAGACCACCTGACCTGCCTCTTGAGAAATCTGTATGCAGGTCAAAAAGGAACAGTTAGAACTGGACATGGAACAACAGACTGGTTCCAAATAGGAAAAGGAGTATGTCAAGGCAGTGTATTGTCACCCTGCTTATTTAACTTATATGCAGAGTACCTCATGAGAAATGCTGGGCTGGAGGAAGCACAAGGTGGAATCAAGATTGCCAGGAGAAATATCAATAACCTCAGATATGCAGATGACACCACCCTAATGGCAGAAAGTAAAGAACTAAAGAGCCTCTTTATGAAAGTGAAAGAGGAGAATGAAAAAGTTGGCTTAAAGCTCAACATTAAGAAAACTAAGATCATGGCATCCAGTTCCATCACTTCATGTTAAACAGATGGGAAACAGTGGAAACAGTGACAAACTATTTTGGGGGGCTCCAAAATCACTGCAGATGATGATTGAACTCATGAAATAAAAAGATGCTTACTCTTTGAAAGGAAAGTTGTGACCAACCTAGACAGCATATTGAAAAGCAGAGACATTGCTTTGCCAACAAAGGTCCATCTTGTCAAGGCTGTGGTTTTTCCAGTAGTCATGTATGGATGTGAGGCTTGGACTATAAAGAAAGCTGAGTGCCAAATAATTAATGCTTTTGAACTGCGGTGTTGGAGAAGACTCTTGAGAGTCCCTTGGACTACAAGGAGATACAACCAGTCCATCCTAAAGAAATCAGTACTGAATATTCATTGGAAAGACTGATGCTGATGCTGAAAATGCCAATACTCTGGCCACCTGATGCAAAGAAGTGACTCCTTGGAAAAGACCCGAATTCTGAAAAAGATTTAGGGCAGAAGGAGAAGGGGACGACAGAGGATATGGTGGTTGGATGTCATCAGTTCCTCAGTGAACATGAGTTTGAACAAGTTCCGGGAGTTGATGATGGACAGAGAGGCCTGCAAGTGCTGCAGTCCATGGGGTCGCAAAGATTTGGACACAACTGAGCGACTGAACTGAACTGAACTGAAGAAAAGGAGGTGTGCTGGAGAAATTTTATATTTTTCTTTTTAAAAAAGGAACTTTTTATTTTTAAGACTGTTGTGTCTTTTTGCCAGCACGGTGGCAAAAAGACACAAGAGTCTCAGTCTCACAGGCTCAGTCATAGCAGCACATGGGCTTACTTGCACCGGGGCACGTGGGGTCCCTCCAGACCAGAGATGGAACTCATGTCTCCTGCATTGGTAGATGTATTCTTAAGCACTGAGCTACCAACTGAAGCCTGGGATTTTATATCTTGACTGTGTAGATAGTGAAAGAATTGTGCACATGTTAAAGCTCATTGAACTGTGCATTCCACAAAGGTGCATTTAATTACATGTAACTATACTTCTTTGTGTGTTCACTTGCTCAGTTGTGTCCGACTCTTTGTGACCCCATGGACTGTAGCCCACCAGCCTTTTCTGTCCATGGGATTCTCCAGGCAAGAATACTGGAGTGGGTTGCTACTTCTTATTCCAGGCAAAACCGATTTCAGAAAGATTAGCTACATGAAAATTTAAGCGTATGACACAGAAATTGTAAAATACGGCAAAGAGACAGATGTTCTTAAAAATGACAGATGTTCTTTAAAAAATCAGTGAAAACAGACAAATGTTTCTCCTGAGAGAGGATATAAATGTGTTTCAGTCTGTTCCTATATGCTGCTGCTGCTGCTAAGTAGCTTCAGTCGTGTCCGATTCTGTGCAACCCCATACACGGCAGCCCACCAGGCTTCACAGTCCCTGGGATTCTCCAGGAAAGAACATTGGAGTGGGTTGCCATTTCCTTCTCCAATGCATGAAAGTGAAAAGTGAAAGTGAAGTCGCTCAGTCGTGTCCGACTCTTAAGAGACCTCATGGACTGCAGCCTACCAGGCTCCTCCATCCATGGAATTTTCTAGGCAAGAGTACTGGAGTGGGTCATCATTGCCTTTCTCCCTGTTCCTGTATGAGTGGCTTTAACTTAATTGTAAGTATACTGTCAAATGATGAAGCTGAAACTCCAATACTTTGGCCACCTAATGTGAAGAACTGACTCATTAGAAAAGACCCTGATGCTGGGAAAGACTGAAGGCACTAGGAGAAGGGGATGGCAGAGGATGAGATGGATAGATGGCATAACTGACTCCATGGACATGAGTTTGAACAAAATGCAGAAGATGGTGAAGGACAGGGAAGTGTGGTATACTGCATTCCATGTGGTCGCAAAAGAGTCGGACAAGACTGAGTGACTGAACTAATGCTATGAAACATACAGTTATATATAATATATTATCAGTTATATATATATTTATAAAACCATATCTCCAAGCATAAAACATTTCATTGTTTCTTTTCTTCATATTTTTATTCCTCACAATGAATACCTTGCTTTACATGTTCTGGTTTGTATTTTTTCGGGTGGGGTGAGGTGGGGGATAAATGATGAAAAAATGTGTTGATTTCTGCAATACTTGCCTGTTCCTAGGAAACTGTCTGTGGTAGAGTGGACATTCCATGAATGGTACTTGCATCTGTGTGTGTATACTCTGTTGCTCAGTCCTGTCCGATTCTTTGGGACCCCTTGGACTGTATCCCACCAGGCATCTCTGTCCATGGGAGGAGTGGGTGGCCATTTCCTCCTCCAGGGGATCTACCTGACTCAGTGATCGAACTCATGTCACGTGCATTGGCAGGCACCTGGGAAGGCACCTGGGAAAGTCACTAGGGGCTCTGATGGCTTTGGGAAACTCAGTGGTGATGAAAAGTCCCGTGAGGAAGCCCCGAGGGCAGAGCTTACTGCGTGCCCTCCCCGGGCTCTCACTTCTGGGCTCAGCAGGAATCATCCCTTACAAATCCACAGGAAGGGTTCAAGCCCTGGTGTGGACTGTGGGCTCAAGGACATGAGCATCTTCCCTCTGCCATGTCCCTCTTTCCTTTAATGCGTTGATGCCAGTGGAGTTTCTGGGTTCCCCCTCTAAGCAGAATTTTCAGGACCTTCCCTGGAGGCTCACAGAGGAACTGCCCTCCCCCCAGCTCAGAGACCCTGCTCAGCCCCACAGCTCAGGGTGTCTTCCTCTCAACATCTCCCAGAGAGTTCCCTGCAGACAGGGAGGAGACACCCTCCCTTAGTCTGGGATTTACATGTGTTTTCCTTTTGTGTGATTTTTACTTACTTGACATAAAAGTGGAACACTATGGTGCCATTTTCTTCATCCACCTCAATGTAACGCATGAAAGTGTGGAATGGCCCACCCTCGGTGATCTTCTCTATGTTGTCAGCTGCCATGTAATGGGATTTCCATCTTCCTGTGAGCTACAAGTAAAATTCCCTTCAGAAATCTTAGTCCATCTCTGTAAATTCTGCCCAACATCATCCCTCAGGAGGTTCCCTGCCCTTTCACTTGAGCAGAAGTTTCCTATCTATATGAACACAGCCCTAGGTATAAAATCATGTGAAAACTCATGTCAGATAAAGGAAACAATTGAGGTATTACTGAGATAGCTTGAGCTATCTTGTCGAATGCAAGAGCCCTCATCCAACAGCTGTGAGATCTTCCTTCAGTTTTACAACAGCAGTGAACGTATATGAGAGAAAATGAAGAGATGGTAGAGATGATACAGACATCACAAATAGCAGGTGAAGAGCCAGTGAATGGAGCAATTTTGAACTGCAGGGAGATGGCTAGACTTAGTGATCCACACAACCAAACCTCGAAAGGGACACTCACACAGATACACATCAAGACCTCCTCCCAAGCTTGGACCACCGTTCAAATGCCCCAGTACCTGTGTGGTGTCTGCCTGTGCTTCACCTTGACTGGCCACAAGCAGACCAAGGACAAGACTGAACAGTAGAACCTTCATCTTACTGACTCTCAAGACCCTTATTCTCTAGAAGCTGAGGGTGTCCCAGTGGTTGGAGAGGGTGCAAAATTGCTTCCACTTTTATGGTCTGCATCTGTTGGCGTGACACATCATGAACCAATGCTATTTCCTCATATGACCACAGTTAAAACAGAAGGCACCTTCAGTATCCTGGTTGGCAGAGAGAAGCTTTTCTGGCATTCTGTCAATTTAATAATGATATTTGTTTTAAGAGAATCATATGTGGATGTGGGCATTTGACTTTTAAAGTGAGAAACTGCAGTACATCCAATATTCCAAGGGGACAATTATTTATTTTCCTGTTTATCATGAGATCCAAAATGAGATAGATGTCCAAGGTACATATCCCTCACTCCCGCATTGTTCCCTTAACAAGGAGGAGATAGTCAAACATTTATTTCTAAAAATAAAGATTTACTGTGAGGTTTAGTCAAGGGAACACTATTTCCTAAAGACCATTGGAAAGACTCCTATTATTCTGAGGTGAGGAGCAGGTCAGCACAAAGCATTTATCACTTTCTCCTGCCCCAATGTGGACTTTTTCCTCTTAAGTACTAACAGGACGATCTGGTAAAATACCACTTAAACTCCTTTGGAGAGGGCACATCAGTAGTTTATTTTCAGGAATTTCTTTCCAGACACCCTTTTACCCACTTAATCTGTAATATAATATTTACTCCCTAACTCAGCTGTTTCTCCCAGTGAGCAAAAAAGTTGGACAGCAGTTCTTGCAATTTTTAGAATTTTGAAGGGAAAAAAATAAATTTCTTAACTGAACGTCAGTAAAACAGTGAAAGAGTCATTTTTTCTTGTATTTTTTTTCAATCAAATTTCACTTATGTCCATCTTCATTCCTGGTAATTTATCAAATAAGTACATTAAAAGATTTATTCTGTTCTAGTATAGAAATTAAGAATTAAGAATAGAAATTAAGTCTTTGTGACAGAATGTGTTTTTTTTGTTTGTTTGTTTTTTCATATATCAGAATATCCTGAAACTGTTTCCTATCTTTGAGCTTTGATCCTGATATGGATTTTCTATTTTTTATCTGTTTCTTTATCTTGGCTGCACCATGCAGAATGCAGGTTCTTAGTTCTCCAGCGGGGATGAAACACATATGGCCCCTGTATTCTGTGCAGGGAAAGTGCAGAATCCTACCACTAGACCACCAGAGAAGTCCCTGATTCAGATAAATTTGAGTAGTCATGTGATCCCAGCTAACACCCCTTACCATACAATCATCACTCTTCCATCTGTACTTTTGTACCTCCAGCATTCCCAGGTTTCTGTTTTGTACTCTTACCAACATGTGTCCCCTAGGAGTGTATTCGAGCAGCATCCCACCTTAGGAAGATCTTTCTAACTGCCAATCAAGGGGAGATTAAACACTCGTTCTTCTAAGAGATTATTACAATAGTTGTAATAATCATGTTGGTTTCCATTCATCTTAGCACTCTTCTTCCCTGACTGTGTTCACAAGTCTGTCCTCTATATCTGCATCTCTGTTCCTTCCCTGCAAATAATATGTAGCTGGTGAGAAGCTGGTGAAACACAGGGAGCCTAGAGATGTACTCTGTGATGAACTGGAGGGGTGAGATGGGGTGAGGGGAGGGGGATCAGAAAGGAGGTGATTAATGAATAATTATGGCTGATTTGCATTGTTGTATGGCAGAAGCCAAGAAAACATTGTAAAGCATTCTCCACCAATTAAAAGAGATAATAGAAAGGAAAAAGTTTCATCCTTAAGGTAATTGATAAAAAAAAAAAACCCTATAGGTTTTTACTGAAAGGACTCATATGCCCTTTAATCCCTACTCTCATTAATATTGGTCAAAATGTAGGCAGTAGAGTAATAAATAAAAGCAGAACCATCTTACAAAAACATTACTGCTCTTCAGTTCAGTTAGGTCGCTCAGTCATGTCCAACTCTTCAACTCTTTGTGACCCCATGAATCTCCCTCCAAATGACACTAAGCTCTGCTTGGTACATCTTTCTGTTTTCTCCTCAAATTTATTCAGGTTTTTGTTAACTGAGAAGTCTCTAACAACAGGTTATTAATTTTGTTTTACTTGTCTGTGTTTTTTTTTTTTTTTTCTGTAACCACTGCTTTTACATCTTAGATTGCGCAACTCTTAACTAAACATTGCAAGGAGGCTATTGATCTTGGCCATTCAAAATTTCAGTTTCCCTCAATGATTCACAGTGAAGGTTGCAATGCTGTTAGAGTCTAAAGTTGAGACAATAAAACACAAGCCCACTATTTTAAAGAAAGTCATTCTGTATATAACTTTTATGACAAAAATATATTTTTGTATTTATTTATTAATGCATTCATATATTTGTATGCACTAGGTTTTAGTTGCAGCACACGATGTGTTTGTTTCATCATTGCTGGGATCTTTACTTATGGCACATGGACTCTCTACCTGTGCTACTGACAGATGAGTGAATCCAAAAATGAGGTGGGGAGGCAAGTAATACAACTTTCTTTGCACATTCCACTGAGAAGTTGTCAGAGTAATGTCTCAGAGTTAGCATCTTGTCTGGGTCTGGATGGTAGGTTCTTTTATAGGGACAAAGGGAGAGAAGTTATGAGAAACTAAAGTGAAAAGGCAGAATAGAGAGCTAGAGACAGTGAAAGTAAAGTAAAAATGGTCTTCAGTCTTGCAGAACATCTCAGGATGGGCCAGCCTTTGAAATGCCTGTGTTAATTTCTTCTTTTCGTAGCTGGGCAGGGTCAGATTATCTCCCTGTGAGCTGAGAAAAGGCACTTTAACAGTCAGGCAGGAGGGTAGTGTTTCTGAGGCAGGCCATTATGTATGATTATAACAACAATGGCAACAAAAAGCAAGTCAAAGAACCAGTTCCAACATGGAGTCAGCTGTGGCTCTTCACTACAGTCCCCCACTGTCAAAGTCCATCCTACAGTCTTACGGAAAAAAAGAGCAGTGACCATGCTGCTTCACGAGAAGGATCGTTGTGGGAGTGTTCACCACTGGTGTCAGTGTTTCATAAGTTGAGATTTTGCTTCTTGTTTTCCTCTTTGGAAAGTGTCTACTGTACACCTGCTGTCAACTTGAAATTTCTACACTTGAAATCCAGGAGACAATAACTCAAGTTAAGGAATTGAGCACTTTTCCATGCATGGGAAGACACAAGAGTCAGGGCTCATTAAAATGACTTCCTTGGTATATACTTCAGCTCTCTGAGGGCACGGGATGCTATATTCCCAGCATTTCTTCAGGGTTAACCATATGAAGTGGCTGTAGACTGATGGATCCTAGACAGCAGATATTCTCCTTCTCGTCTGACCAGCTCATGTTGGAGGGCTGCGATTGTTAGTTCCAATTTTCAGTCTTCCCCCTCTTGGTCATGAATGTGACCAATAATTTGGGAGACATTTCATTATCAACACTTGTCGCATGGCACTGGGAGGCTCCATCCAGTTTAGGCAAAAATTTTCGATGTGCCACTCCAGGTGTTAAGTTTTGGACCAGGCCCCATCAGTAATTAAAAATTCTCTGTGTATTCTGGCTAACTACAGTCCAGGAGACATTTTCCCTTGTTGCTTCCTGCCATACGTAGAATCTCAGTGTTGCAAGTATTTAATGTTATACATGTGATTTTTCTCAATGTTCAGCCATGGAAGTATTGTTGGAGGCCTGATTACCCTTTGGGTACTTCGAGAGGCAACAGTCCTTAAAATGAGACTGTATTTAAGAAATGAAGCTCGTGACACTCACAATGACATAGTTCAGCACAGAGATACAAAGCTCAATTTGAAAACAAAGAACAAATGTAAACAATGATTACTACAACTGCTTGTAATCCAGGTGTTGTGTTACTGGAGCAGTGGGCGGTGCCTGAATAAGATGCGAATACCAGACCACCTGACCTGCTTCTTGAGAAATGTGCATGCATGGCAGGAAGCAACAGTTAGCACTAGACATGGAAAAACAGACTGGTTCAAACTAGGATAAGGAGTACGTCAAGGCTGTATACTGTCACCCTGCTTATTTAACTTATATGCAGAGTACATCTTAAGAAACGCTGGGCTGGATGAAGCACAAGCTGGAATCAAGATTGCCAGGAGAAATATCAATAACCTCAGCTATGCAGATGACACCTCCTTTATGGCAGAAAGCAAAAAACTAAAGAGCCTCTTGATGAAAGTGAAGAAGACCTATGGAGCCTCTTGATGAAAGTGAAAAAGGAGAGTGAAAAAATTGGCTTAAAATCAACATTCAGAAAACTAATCTCATGGCATCTGGTCCCATCACTTCATGGCAAATAAATTGGGAAACTGTGGCTGACTTTATGTTTGGGTGATCCAAAATCACTGCAGATGGTGACTGCAGCCATGAAATTAAAAGATGCTTACTCCTGGGAAGGAAAGTTATGACCAACCTAGACAGGATATGAAAAAGCAGACACATAACTTTGTCAACAAAGGTCCATCTAGTCAAAGCTATGGTTTCTTCAGTAGTCATGTAGGGATATGAGAGTTGAACTATAAAGAAAGTTGAGCACTGAAGAATTGATGTTTTGGAACTGTGGCATTGGAGGAGACTCTTGAGAGTCTCTTGGAATGCAAGGAGATTCAACCAGTCCATCCTAAAGGAGATCAATCCTGAGTATTCATTGGAAGGACTGATGTTGAAGCTGAAAGTCCAATACTTTGGCCACCTGATGCAAAGAGCTGATTCGTTTGAAAATACCCTGATGCTAGGAAAGACTGAAGTCAGGAGAAGGGGCGGACAGTGGATGAGATGGTTGAATGACATCACTGACTCAATGGACATGAGTTTGGGTAAATTCCAAGAGTTGGTGATGGACAGGGAAGCCTGACGTGCTGTGGCCCATGGGGTCACCAAGAGTCGGACACGACAGATAGACTGAACTGACCTGTATCGAGTTGCAGTTATCAAGTGACCCTGGCAGGGGAATAACCGATTTAATGAGCTATCTGCAGTTTCATTGTACTGGCCATGCACAATTATGTATGGCTTAATCGTTGAGGCAAGTATATATTACTGGTAGGATCAGGTATGTAGAGAGAAAAAGGTAAATGTTTCCATTTTACTCACAGAAGGCATAACTTACCAAGGTACTAACTGTCGTCTTTAGTTTGATGTGGTTTTCTTATACCTGGAAAACATAGGTTTAAACCAATAATTTTTTTGGATAGAAACCATGAAAATTATAACCATATTTGCTCGTTATCCAGTCATATGTAACTAATTCTTTACATTAGCAGCTTTATGAAGCCATCCGTTTTCCCATTATAATTAATTATTTTATTTATTTTTACTGAGTTCAGCATTTTGGTCTGAACGTCAGCAACTTGCATTTATCCAAAGGCTTTTTTTTTTTTTTTAAATCAATCTTCTTGAAGAGGAGGCATTTTTACAAAGGTATCAGAGTGGAACTGTACCTATCCTTAATGACAAAAGTCTCAAAAAGGCAAGTTTAAGTCCTACTACAATGCAATTTATAAAGAACCTGGTTAGTGCAGTGACATGCAACACGTTCAGATAATAACTAGAAATATGACTAATATTCTATCAGGACATGTCATGGTTTTAGGAACCCCATATAATCTCTGGAATATCTGAAACATTTAGAATATAACTTAAGATCTGTTTCTCATCTGAAAAGTCCTCCCACCTAATTTATCACACCACATGAAACTAATTAGCTTAATGTCTTTCATTCAGTTCATTTAAGGACACTTCCATGCATCCCAAAGGCAGCTAGAGGTAATTTGATTTTATAAGATTTGTTAAAAGTGCATTCAGAAAAAAAATGAACTGTTTTAAAACAGGAGATTCCTAGGTCACTGTGAAAAATAGTTATTTACTTAGCCAAAATGGCAATACAAAATTTCAAAGGCTAAAACAGATCAGCTAAAAGGGAAAACAAGTTAAAAAACCTTATCAAAGGAAAAATAAATTTTTTGAAAGCTTGAGTTTTTTTTAGAAGGGAGAGAGGTTAAATTTACATTTTGCCTCTGTTTAGTTTAAAGGTTCATTTACTCAGTTAAAGTTGTTTTAGACTCAGTCAGTACTGACTGATCATGTACAAAACACTTTTGGGGATCATTTTCTACAAACATTTCATCACAATGTATTTTATCACAGTTTTAACTTTCAAGTTGCTGAATATTTACAGAGACCCTTAAACACTTAATTATTTCCAAAAGTTCACTGAAAACTCATATCCCATTTGCACTCTTTCCTCACAGGTTTTTTCACACTGAGTTACTTTCCTTGTAACAGATATAATGAGATCTTGTTTACCTTATATTAAACCTCAATTCAGTTCAGTTCAGTCTCTCAGTCGTGTTTGATTCTTTGAGACCCCATGAACCCCAGCACACCAGGCCACCCTATCCATCACCAACTCCCAGAGTTCACCCAAACCCATGTCCATTGAGTCAGTGATGCAATCCAACCATCTCATCCTCTGTTGTCCCCTTCTCCTCCTGCCCTCAATCTTTCCCAACATTAGGGTCTTTTCAAATGAGTCAGCTCTTCACATCAGGTGGCCAAATACTGGAGCATCATCTTCAGCATCAGTCCTTCCAATGAACACTCAGGACTGATTTCCTTTAGGATGGACTTGTTGGATCTCCTTGCATTCCAATGGACCATCAACATTCTTCTCCAACACCATTGTTCAAAAGCATCAATTCTTCAGTGCTAAGCTTTCTTTATAGTCCAACTCTCACATACATTCATGACCACTGGAAAAACCATAGCCTTGACAAGACAGACACTTGTTGACAACGTAATGTCTCAGCTTTTCAATATGCCGTCTAGGAAGGTCATCATTTTCCTTACAAGGAGTAAGCATGTTTTAATTTCATGGCTGCAATCACTGCATAGGCACAATGAAAATATTCTGCCTAATATTATGTTTTATGTTGTGACCTAAGGCGTGTATATTACGCAGATCAGCATATTTAAACATTAATACCAGATACTAGTTTAATGCTATTTCCCAGTTCACAGGAACCTGAAATTCATTTAGCTTAATTTCTCTTACATTTAGAATTGTTGAGTTTATATGTTTATAAGCACTTATTCTTTTTAAGCCAATTAGATAGAATTCTATTACAAACCAAATGCGGCATTGTAATCCAAAGACAAAGATGCATACAAAGAGAGATCTGAATTCTCATTTCAAGATTTCAGTATTAAGCCAGGTAAGGCACTGTGAAACCCATCAGTTCTCAAAGAGGTTGGATTAAAGTTGGGTTTCTGACAGGTGGAACAAGTCAAGCTCTCTTGATGAGACAGCCGGATATTTGCAGAAAATAGTTTCTAATTACTTTGAACAAGCCCAACTTCTAAATTACGTTACACTCTCTAAAATTCACATGTTAAAAAGGCATCATAGATGAGTGTTGCTGAGAAGACCAATTGGACATTTTCGTCTCAAAAATATAAGTGTGTTCTGCCTAGAATGACACCCCCCCCACACACACACACCCTTTGTTTAATGTTCACAAGCATCTCAAGATAAACGGGGAAGGTTTTTGGAGTGGTAAAGGATTTTTGGAGTCCCTCTTGTGGTGCTATAAACACTATGGTTGTGAAACAGGATAGGCTTGTTTTTCTTTTGGAAAGAATTTGGTGGCCACCTCAGTGAAACTGAAGGACTTGACATACCCGTTTATCTGTGTTGGAAAGCTTTACTTTTCCTCATCTAGCTTGGGAGAGAAGAACTCTTGGGAAGGCTCAGAGGCGACACCTTGGCTCCTGTGAGTCAGCCTGAAACGACAGGGAAAGAGGTGAAGGTGATAGGAAAGAGACGGAGGAATCTGCCTCTTTCTGACCTGAGGGGAGCGGCCGGGGGGAAGTGGGCTCAGCGTTTTCCTGAACCAACATTTACCTAATCTGCCTAGAGGTTGTCTTGCTGGGGGCAGACACTGATAATCTGGCCTGTTCCCTTACTCCTTATGAGGCCACAGGAAACTTCAACTGGCAGATGGCCTAAGGGCTTTTAAGTGCCTGACTCATGCCCACAAGATACTAGCTGACCTGATTCTTGGCTCAAGGGAGGAAGAGGAAATGAAAGCCTTAACTTGTTGGGTGGCAGCTCTTACTGGGGCACGGTGGGCTCTGTGGCTCAGAACACAGGAGAGAATAACCGTAGCCAGATTTCCTCAATTGCTTCCACAGTCAATAGTTTGTTCACAGAGGATTCAAGCAGAGAAAAATGCTAAAGTGTGGGTGGGGGGGGGGGATGATAGAAGAAACACTTCTCATTTCAGCTCCAGCAGTTAGTACCAGATGCCTGCATGTTACCAAAGTAGCCAGAATAAACCCAAACCTAGGCAGCTGGAAAGTACCAGCTGATTTCCCAGCCCCTTAAGACCATTGAAGCTTGTCCAAAACTTTGGAGTTTTCCTTCGCAGGGGGTGCTCCCCAAACTGGAGCTGAAGCTCCCCACTGTCAGGGCTCCTCCAGGAGAATTAGAATCAGACTACTCGATTCCGCGGGAGTATGTGGGAGGCCCTGGGCCTCTTCATTTATGACCAGTGTGTTACTCCCCTTCGTAAAGTGCTTCAAACTCCCAGATTCTCAAAACGGGAGTCATTTAAGGGTCATTGCTCTTTTGATCTTAACCTGTGTTATGTACGTCCCAAAGAACGTTCCTTTGGGATGAATTTAATGTCTCCCATTTTTATAAGTTTGAAAACACCAAGACACAAAGGAATGTAGGCAAACTCCAACAAAGACGGCACAAGCAAACTCCAGCATCAATGCACAGAGGAACATGTGTTGTGTCAGTCAGTCAGTTGAGTCTGACTCTTTGTGACCCTGTGGACTGCAGCCCACCAGGCTCCCCTGTCCGTGGGATACTTCAGGCAAGAACACTGGAGTGGCTTGCCATTCCCTTCTCCAGGAGATCTTCCCAAACTAGTGATTGAACCTGAGTCTTCTGCTTTGCAGGCAGATTCTTCACTGTCTAAGCCACTAAGGAGGCCCTTCTAATAAAGTGAAGTGTTAGTTACGCAGTCATGTCCCACTCTCTGCGACCCCATGGTCTGTAGTCCACCCATCCCACCTGTCCCTGAGATCCTCCAGCCAAGAATCCTGGTGTGGCTTGCCAAACCGCCTCACAAATTATGTAAATAAATTTACCTTACAAAACATGAACTAATTCCAACCAGGCTACCCACCTCCACCGGCACTAGTTTCCTAATGAACCAGTTCCAATTGAACCAGTTCTCGGGTAAAGAAACTTTGCCCTACCAAAACAAATGAGGAGGGGAGCCCTCCACTCCTGGATAACAGATCCGGGTCAGGGTCGGCAGCAGCGGCACTGAGACCAGGGAGCTCTCCACTCCAGGGCGTCCTACAACCGTGGTTCCAGCCTCCCTCACACCCCCTTCCTGGTGACACCAGCAGGGCCTTTGCCCCAGCCCCCAGGCAGGACTTTCATCAACACTCAGTGCCCTGTGAAGCTTTCCAAGCTCAAAGAAGACCTGCAGTGGAGCATCCGGGTACCAGGCATGTCGGCTGGCTATGCAGAGTGGCTGAAGGGCATGTCCGCCCCAGCCCCCAGGCAGGACTTTCATCAACACTCAGTGCCCTGTGAAGCTTTCCAAGCTCAACGAAGACCTGCAGTGGAGCATCCGGGTACCAGGCATGTCGGCTGGCTATGCAGAGTGCCTGAAGGGCGTGTCCCTGAGAGTCAGCACCTGACAGAATGTGGTCCGCTGGGGGAGGGGATGCCAAACCTCTTCAGTGTTCAGGCCTTGAGAGCCCCATGAACAGCATGAAAAGGCAAAAAGATATGACACTGGAAAGTGAGCCTGCCGGGTTAGTAGGTGTGCAATACACTACAAGGGAAGAGTGGAGAAACAGCTCCATAAGGAATCAAGTTCAGTTCATTCAGTCGCTCAGTCGTGTCTGACTCTTTGTGATCCCATGGACTGCAGCATTCCAGACCTCCCTGTCCATCACCAACTCCTGGAGCCCACCCAAACTCATGCCCATTGTGTCTGGGATGCCATCCAATCTTCTCATGCTTTGTCGTCCCCTCCACCTCCTGCCCTCAATCTTTCCCAACATTAGGGTCTTTTCAAATGACTCAGCTCTTCACATCAGGTGGCCAAACACTGGAGCATTATCTTCAGCATCAGTCCTTCCAATGAACACTCAGGACTGATCTCCTTTAGGATGGACTGGTTGGATCTCCTTGCCGTCCAAGGGACTCTCAAAAGTCTTCTGCAACACCACAGTTCAAAAGCACCAATTCTTCTGTGCTCAGCTTTCTTTATAGTCCAACTCTCATATCCATATATCACCACTGGGAAAACCATAGCCATGACTAGACAGACTTATGTTGACAAAGTAATGTCTCTGCTTTTTAATATGCTGTCTAGGTTGCCCATAACTTTCCCTCTAAGGAGTAAGTGTCTTAATTTCATGGTTGCATCACCATGTGCAGTGATTTTGGAGCCGCAAAAAATAAAGTCAGCCACTGTTTCTCCATTACAGGCCGAGCTAAAGCAGAAACATTGCTCAGTTGTGCATGGGTCTGGTGCTGAAAGTAAATCCCAATTCTGTAAAGAACATTATTGCATTGGAACCTGGAGAGATAAGTCCATGAATCAAGGTAAATTGGAAGTGGTTAAACAAGAGATGGCAAGAGTGAACCCTAACATTTTAGGAATCAGTGAACTTAAATGGACTGGAATGTGTGAATTTATTCAGATGGACATTATATCTATTACTGTGGGCAAGAATCCCTTAGAAGAATTGGAACAGCCCTCACAGGCAACAAGTCCATAATGCAGTACTGGGGGGCAAAACTCAGAGATGAGAGAATGATCTCTGTTCATTTCCAAGACAATTCAACATCACAGTTATCCAAGTCTATGGCCGAACAACTAATGTTGAAGAAACTGAAGTTGAATGATTTTATGAAGATCTACAAGACCTTTTAGAACTGAAACCATAAAAGATGTCTTTTTTGTCATACAGGACTAGAATGCAAAAGAAGGAATTCAAGAGATACCTGGAGTAGAAGACAAGTTTGGCCTTGGAGTACAACATGACGCAGGACAAAGGCTAACATGGTTTTTTCAAGAGAATGCATAACAAGTAGCTTCTTTTAACAGCACAAGAGGTGACTCTACACATGGATGTCACCAGATGGTCAGTATCAAAATCAGACTGGTTATATTCTTTGCAGTTGATGAAGAAGAAGCAATATACAGTCAGCAAACGTAAGACCTACTGCTGACTGTGGGTCAGATCACCAGCACCTTATTGCAAAATTCAGACTTAATTGAAGAAAATAGGGAAAACCACTAGACTATTCAGGTATGACCTAAATCAGAACCCCTATGATTATATAGGGCTTCCATGATATCTCAGTTGGAAAAGAATCAGCCTGCATTGCCAGAGTCCCCAGCTTGATCCTGGGTCAGAAAGATATTCTGGAGAAGGGATAGGCTACCTACTGCAGTATTGTTGGGCTTCCCTTGTGGCTCAGCTGGTAAGGAATCTGCTTGCACTGCGGGAGACATGAGTTCAATCCCTGGGTTGCAATGATCCCCTGAAGAAGGGAAAGGCTACCCACTCCTGTATTCTCACCTGGAGAATTCCATGGGCTCATGGAGTCACAAATAGTCAGACATGACTGAGTGGCTTTCACTTTCATAGAAGTTTCAGGAAGGGAAAATAGTTTAATATGATTCATACGTTCATATATCAATGAATGACTTTCTCCAAGTTTAGTGATATTTCTTGTTTACTTCCTGAGTTTGAATAAAACATTCTTGACCTGTAAATTTATGAAGCATTCTCCTCAATGCCCTTGATAGAGAAAGGACAGTACAATTTTTCTGCTTTATCATGCATTAATTGTCGTGACACATCTTTTAAGTAATGTGTCCATTTCAATGGAATGTTAATTTCAATAGCATAAATCTGTTTATAGTTTTTTTCATTTTCTTTATTTGTGTAATATGTGGTGATAATCAATTTTTAATACATACAGTTATGAAAAGACATACAAACACATGTGTGTGTATGTATGTAAATGAGTGTAATTCGCTCAGCTGTATCCGACTCTTTGTGACCCCATAGACCATATAGTCTATGGAATTCTCCAGGCCAGAACACTGGAGTAGTGGAGTGGGTGGCCTGTCCTAGTGAGGGAATGCCACCAAATATCAGTCCTTCCACTCAATTGCAGAAGTGCTGGTGTGGTCAGAAAATACATGTTTCCTCGGCTGTGGCCCATGGCATCTTCCACTTTCTCTGTATGAACCTGAGAGAGTGGAACACAAGTTCCTTCCCCTGTGATGAATATGATGCTTTCTAGGGACATCTTTTTGGAACATATTGCCCCCTCCCACTGCAGTAAGAGGATCCATACCTCTGTCCCCTGCCCCATGATGGCTTAGTCTTTTTTTTTTTCCTTCTCTCCTCAATGCCTTTAGGACATCTCTATTTACCCATCCTCAGAATTGTCTCTGATGGAACACCTATCCCTTCAAAGGAATATGTTTCTGGATGGATAAATTTAGTATGCATATTTGTGTGTTTTATTTTCTTTAATATTTTTATTTTTCCCAATTATTTTTATTAGTTGGAAGCTAATTACTTTACAATATTGTAGTGGTTTTTGCCATACATTGACATGAATCAGCCATGGATTTACATGTGTTCCCCATCCTGAATGCCCCTCCCACTTCCCTCCCCATCCCATCCCTCTGAATCACCCCAGTGCACCAGCCCCGAGCACTTGTCTCATGCATCCAACCTGGACTGGTGATCTGTTTCACACTTGATAATATACATGTTTTGATGCTGTTCTCTCATATCATCCCACCCTCGCCTTCTCCCATAGAGTCCAAAAGTCTGCTCTATACATCTGTGTCTCTTTTTCTGTCTTGCATATAGGGTTATCGCTACCATCTTTCTAAATTCCATATATATGCATTAGTATACTGTATTGGTGTTTTTGTTTCTGGCTTACTTCACTCTGTATAATGGGCTCCAGTTTCATCCATCTCATTAGAACTGATTCAAATGAATTCTTTTTAATGGCTGAGTAATATTCCTTGGTGTTTATGTACCACAGCTTCCTTATCCATTCGTCTGCTGATGGGCATCTAGGTTGCTTCCATGTCCTGGCTATTATAAACAGTGCTGCGATGAACATTGGGGTGCACATATCTCTTTCAGATATGGTTTCCTTGGTGTGTATGCCCAGGAATGGGATTGCTGGGTCATATGGCAGTTCCATTTCCAGTTTTTTAAGGAATCTCCACACTGTTCTCCATAGTGGCTGTACTAGTTTGCATTCCCACCAACAATGTAAGAGGGTTCCCTTTTCTCCACACCCTCTCCAGCATTTATTGTTTGTAGACTTTTGGATAGCAGCCATCCTGACTGGCATGTAATGTTACCTCATTGAGGTTTTGATTTGCATTTCTCTGATAATGAGTGAGGTTGAGCATCTTTTCACTTGTTTGTTAGCCATCTATATGTCTTCTTTGGAGAAATGTCTGTTTAGATCTTTGGCCCATTTTTTGATTGGGTCATTTATTTTTTCTGGATTTGAGCTGCAGGAGTTGCTTGTATATTTTTGAGATTAATCCTTTGTCTGTTTCTTCATTTGCTATTATTTTCTCCCATTCTTAAGGCTGTCTTTTCACCTTGCTTATAGTTTCCTTTGTGGTGCAAAAGCTTTTAGATCAGTGGAACAAAATATAAAGCCCTGAGATAAATCCACGTACCTATGGACACCTTATTTTGACAAAAGAGAAAGAAAAGCAGGTAAGACTTTTCCATTCCCAAATTTTCATACACTTGATTGGATACACTTAAATTGTAATGAAATATGTACCACTTATGCCATGTAAAATTAGGAATATATTTTGGGGCTGTTATTAAAGACCTAGGGATATAAATGTCAGCCAGCATCCCCAATCTTTCAACAGAAGCTGACTTTGTAGTTGAACTCAGGATGATTTATTTGGATTTAAGTTCATTCACTGAGCCTTTAGTGGATTAAGATGTTTCAATATTTTTTTTTTCAGTGAATGATACTGATGTGCAAAATTGACTCTCTTGCAATGTCAGTTCAAAAGGCTGTTGTAAATTATCTGTAAGAACCATATGAAATACACTTCTCCACAAGCTATACCATTGGGTAACACTCATAATTGGGTGGAGACCTCCAAGCTGTGTGTTTTTAACACTTATTTCATGACAAAATCAACTGATTGGAGATCTTAGGGACTAGAGGCTGCTCACCCATCTGATTGCTCATAGTGGTAGGATTCGGCTGTGTGGGGTTTCTGAAGGAAGTTATGCCAAGATTTCCACCCAAGCATACTCTGACCAGTGAAATACTCATACTTACAGTCAGCAGCATGAACGCCATCATCTTGCTTTATTCCTGTGACGTGTTTATGTTCCCATTTTCCCTTGTGTCTTAAAAACAAAACACATTTGAGCAGTTTGATTAAAGTCATGAAAAACTGTTAGATGTAATTTGGATTTTCTTTGTTTCTCCCCAGAGGTTAAGTGTGGCATGTAAGCTTAGTGCCTGTAACAATATGACCTTGAAAAGAGAAGAAACATGGTCTCTAAGGCCAAGTCACAATCAAGTGACGAGGAGGGCTTGTCTAATAAATGTGAGCTGTAGTGCCAAAGATAAACTGCAACACAAAATAAATCATGTTTAAATCTGAATATGGAAGAACCTAGAATTTTGGGAAAATCAAATTATACCTGTTTTTAAGAAATACTTCTTGCAAATAGTGAATTGTGGCCATCATGACACACCTTGGGGGTATTCACAACCCTGGCAATGATTCATTAAGTCATATGATAGGAAAAGAAAATCACCAACTTAGGAAAATAAATATTAAATTTTATCAAAACACATACTCTTCTTCCATCACAATAACATTAAGAGGATTAAACCCTGAAAGACACAAACGTTGAGACATACACAACACACAAAAGGAATCACTCAAGTACACATTTTATGTTTATTTGATATACAGAGATTATATCTGTGTCTCTCTTTCCCATAATGAATTGAGGCCAGTGGAGCTTCTGGGACCATCTCTCAAGCAAAAGCTCCAGGATGTTCCCTGGAGGATCAGAGGGGAAGTCCCACCATCAGCTGAGAGACCCTGCTCAGCCCCATAACTCAGGGGGTCATGCTCTCAACATCATCTAGAGAGTTCTCTGCAGAACGGGAAGACACCCTCCCTGAGGCTTGGGCTTTACCTGTGCTTTCCTTCTGCGTGATTTTTACTTGCTTGACATAAAAGTAGAAGTCTGCTGTGTCCTTTTCATCATCAAACAGAGGTTTTGGGAGGTAAACCCTGAGTGGTCCATTGGTCTTGATATTCTCCAGGTTACTGGATGCAATGTATGCGGTTTTCCATTGCCCTGAAAACTAATAGGAAAATTCCCCTTCAAACGTGTAGTCCTTGTGTTTTTATTTCATCCAGCATCATCAGTCATGAGTTTCCCATCATTTGTGCAAATCAGAGACACTATCAAAATTGACAATAATGTAAAACTGAAGCCAGAGTGAAAGAAAGAATTGAGATTTCTCTGAGATAGCTTGAGCTCTGATGTCAAATGCAAGAACCCCAACAGCTGTTTGACTGACCCTGTTTCTTTTTTGTCCCATTTATTTTTATTAGTTGGAGGCTTATTACTTTACAACATGCACACTGAGGAAACCAGATCTGAAAGAGACACGTGCACCTCAATGTTCATTGCAGCACTGTTTATAATAGCCAGGACATGAAAGCAACCTAGATGCCCATCAGCAGATGAATGGATAAGGAAGCTGTGGTATATATACACCATGGAATATTACTCAGCCACTAAAAAGAATTCATTTGAATCAGTTCTAATGAGATGGATGAAACTGGAGCCCATTATACAGAGTGAAGAAAGCCAGAAAGATAAAGACCAATACAGTATACTAATACTTATATACAGAATTTAGAAAGATGGTAACAATAACCCTATATGCAAACCAGAAAAAGTGACACAGATGTACAGAACAGACTTTTGGACTCTGTCAGAGAAGGCGAAGGTGGGATGTTTTGAAAGAGCAACATTGAAACATGTATGTTATCTAGGGTGAAACAGATCATCAGCCCAGGTTGGATGCATGAGACAAGTGCTCAGGCCTGGTGCACTGGGAAGACCCAGAGGGATCAGGTGGGAGGGAGGTGGGAGGGGGATCGGGATGGGGAACATATGTAAATCCATGGCTGATTCATGTCAATGTATGACAAAAACCACTACAATATTGTAAATTAATTAGCCTCCAACTAATAAAAACAAATGGGGGGGGGGGGAAGGAACGATCAGTAAGATTCCTTCTGTGCACGCTATGTACTGAATTCAGTAAGTTCAGATTTAGTGTTAACGAGAGCCTATTCTCAGAATTCAGCAGGAAGCCGATTGAGTTCATCATACATGGAGCAGTCTTCCTGAGAAAGGAGATAGGAGGGGGTTTTAAACGGCAGGAATGTATGTATGCCTATGGCTGACTTGCATCACTGACTCAATGGGCATGAGTTTGAGTAAACTCTGGGAGTTGGTGATGGACAGGGAGGCCTGGCTTGCTGAAATTCTGAGAGGTTAACAGGCATTAAGGCTAGGGGTCTTCAAACGAAGGAAATAGGCTGCAAGTGTCAGACAATTTTATCTCTCTTAAGCGGCAGGAGGAAACAAACTAGAGATTTTTTTTTTTCCTTCTCTATACAAATTTAAAAGGAGGTTTCTCTTAAAATGCTGTGTTGCCATGACACCTGGTTTCACCTGAAGCTAACTATCCTCAAAACCGTGAGTTAACCAATACAATTTCTCTTATGGAAATGTTTGTCTTAAGTTATGTTAATGTACCCCAGACTCTGTCTTCAAGTTGGTTCCGCCAAATGGCTCAGAAACTCCTTGAAAGACTATTATATTATACTTAGATATTGTTCCCCTAGTCTATGGAAACAAAACTATTTGTTTGGTAATCTCCCCTTCTACAAGATTCAAGTCAGTTGTTTTATGGCCTGGAAAAGAATTATCTGGTGCCATTCTGAGTTTTAAGACATTCCTTTCTTTTCATTAACAGACTGGCAGTGACTATATAACATCCAGCTGAAGACTAGGAGGGGGGGTACTCTTTCTGCCCCCTTCTGATTCCTACGTCAGAAGATTTCTCTATCTCCTTTATATTTGAATAAAAGTTTATTACAAAAAAGCTCTGAGCGATCCAGCCTCGGCTCTAGCCCCAGATTGAATTCGTCTTCTCTGGAGGCCAAGAATCCTAGCGTCTTATCATTCAGCAACAACCTTTCATCTTTGGGGCTCGTCCGGGATCCTTCAGGACAAGGTAAGGATGCTTGGAGCTCTAGTTGTTTGTTCTCCGATCGAACACATTTTCCGATGTACTTCACTAACTCTATAGTGTGCTTGTGTGAATTGATGAAACGCTCTTTGCGAAGCAAGTGAGGAGCCCTGCTCTTCGGTTCCACAGCGACCTCATAAGGCTTGTGGCAGAAACCTGTCAGAGGTTTATACCGGCCTGCCAATGCCAAGAGGCAACCAATATCTCTTTTTGGAACTGACCAGAAATGGGCAAAGCATGTGAACCGAACTCTCCTTTCTCTGTGAAACTTTTCAGTCTCTTTGACCATTTCATAACTCTTTGGGAATTAGAACTACAACCTAATCTATCAGATCATAGACTTTCAAGGGACTTGTGATCTATGTTGCTATTGTACTGTGGTCTAGGTCCCAAACTGGGATTGGTAGTCAGTCAGGAAGCACCTAACCTCGCTAGGACTCAAAATTCTGGAAGCTAGATGGAGCTCTAACTCCAAGAGCATCTCTGAGGTTAAAGGATACTCGTATTGAAACTGCAATTTTTTTTTTTTCCCCTTTAGTAACACTGGCTCTTAGTGGACCAGAGGAGGTTCTTATACTGGTGTGGTGATGCTTGGAAGAAACATCTCAGTTTAAAGTTCGTGCACGTCTTATTGTGGTCAGGAATATAATCAGGGTCGTGCACAGGCACTCAGGTGATGAATGTGTCTCCCAGAGGTCTTAGCTTGGGAGGCATTCTGGAAGGTTACTCTGACTGCACCTTGGGTGGCATCGAGGCAAGCGAGGTGAAGAGCTGGACGTCAGTCAGGGATGCCATCAGGTCTACCCCTGGGGCATCCCCACCCCATCTCGGTGGTAGAACTGGGAGGGACGAGTGTGATGCCTGCGTCGGTAAGGGACAGACTAAGTCCGATCGGGAAGGAAAAGCTTTTGGTATAACATCTCTCTACACCCCCTTCTAGAGCAGGGAGGGACGCCTCCGGTAGAAAAAATGGTGCTGGTCGCTTTTTTTCCCTCTTACAGATGGGAGCTAACAATTCCAGCCTCACTCCTTTGAACTGTATCCTGAAAAACGGGGATAGATTTGATCCCCAGGGCTTAAAGAAGACACACCTGGTCTTCCTATGTGATACTGCATGGCCACGGTACCCACTGGAAGTCAGGCGGTCCCAGCTACAGAACCAGACTGGGACTATAACACTGCTAAAGGAAGATGGGATCAGAGTCATTTTGTCAGATGCATTCTTGAAGGACTCAGGCAGGCACGTTCTAAGCCTTTCAACTATGGCAAACTGGCAGACATAGAACAGGAGAAGAAGGAAGCTCCTGGTAAACAGAATCCAACAACATTTTACAAAGATCATACATCGTGACCAAGTGGGCTTTATCCCAGGGAGGCAAGGATTCTTCAATACTTGCAAATCAATCAATGTGACACACCACATTAGCAAATTGAAAGTTAAAAACCATAAGATCATCTCCATAGATGCACAGAAAGCCTTTGACAAAATTCAACACCCACTTATGATAAAAAGTCTTCAGAAAGCAGGCATCAGAAGAACATACCTCAGCATACTAAATACCATATATGATAACCCCACAACAAACCTTATCCTCAATGGTGAAAAATTGAAATAATTTCCTCTAAAGTCAGGAACAAGACAAGGGTGCCCACTCTCACCACTATTATTTGACATACTTTTGGAAGTTTTAGCCACAGCAGTCAGAGAAGAAACTGAAATAAAAGGAATCCAGATTGAAAAGGAAGAAATAATACTCTCGCCATTTGCATATGACATGATCCTCTACATAGAAAACACTAAAGACTCCACCAGAAAATGATTAGAGCTAATCAATTAATATAGTGAAGTTGCAGGATATAAAATTAACACACAAAAATCCCTTGCAATCCTATACCCCAACAATGAGAAAGAGAATTTATGGAAACAATTCCTTTTAGCATTGTGATGAAAAGAATAAAAAAATCAGGAATAGATCTACCTAAAGAAGCAAAAGACCTATATATAGAAAACTGTAAAACACTGATGAAAGAAATCAAAGAGGACACAAATAGATGCAGAAATATACCAGGTTCATGGATTCGAAGAATCAATATTGTGAAAATGAGTATACCAGCCAAAGCAATCTAGAGATTCATTGCAATTCCTATCAAGCTACCAATGGTATTTTTAGAAAACTAGACAAATACTTTCACAATTGGTATGGAAACACACACACAAAAAACCTCGAATAGCCAAAGTAATTTCAAGAAAGAAAAATGGAAATGGAGAAATCAACCTGCCTGTCTTCAGATGATGGTACAATGCTACAGTCATCAAGACAGTGTGATACTGGCACAAAGACAGAAATATAGATCAAAGGAACAAAATAGAAAGTTGAGAGATAAATCCCCACACCTATGAACCCCTTATCTTTGACAAAGGAGGCAAAAATATACAATAGAGAAAAGAAAACCACTTTAATAAGTGATACTGGGTAAACTGGTCAACCACCTGTAGAGGAATGAAACTAGAACAGTTTCTAACACCATACAGAAAGATAAACTCAAAATGGAATAAAAATCTCAACGTAAGACAGAAACTATAAAACTCCCAGAGGAATACATAGGTAGAACACACAATAACAGAAAGCCAGGCAAGATCCTCTATGAGTCACCTCCCAGAGCAATGGAGATAAAATGAAAAATCAACAAATGGGACCTAATTAAACTTAAAAGCTTTTGCACAATGAAGGAAACTATAAGAAAGGTGAAAAGACAGCCTTCAGAATGGGAGAAAATAATAGAAAACAAAGCAACAGACAAAAAATTAATCTCAAAAATATACAAGTAGCTCATGAAGCTCAATTCCAGAAAAATAAGCAGCCCAATCAAAAAATGCCCAAAGCGCCAAACAGACATTTCTCCAAGGAAGACATACAGATGGCTAACAAACACATGAAAAGATGCTCAACATCACTCATTATCAGAGAAATGCAAATCAAAACCACAATGAGGTACCATTACACACCAGTCAGGATGGCTGCTATCCAAAAGTCTACAAGCAATAAATGCTGGAGAGGGTGTGGAGAAAAGGGAACCCTCTTACACTGTTGGTGGGAATGCAAATTAGTACAGCCACTATGGAAAACAGTGTGGAGATTTCTTAAAAAGCTGGAAATAGAACTGCCATATGACCCAGCAATCCCACTTCTGGGGATACACACCGAGTAAACCAGATCTGAAAGAGACACGTGCACCCCAATGTTCATCGCAGCACTGTTTATAATAGCAAGGACATGGAAGCAACCTAGATGCCCATCAGCAGATGAATGGATGAGGAAGCTGTGGCACATATACATCATGGAATATTACTCTTTGATTTCTTTCATCAGTGTTTTATAGTTTTCTATGTATAGGTCTTTTGTTTCTTTAGGTAGATATACTCCTAAGTATTTTATTCTTTTTGTTGCAATGGTGAATGGTATCTTTTCCTTAATTTCTCTTTCTGTTTTCTCATTGTTAGTGATTAGGAATGCAAGAGATTTCTGTGTGTTAATTTTATACCCTGCAACTTTACTGTATTCGTTGATTAGCTCTAGTAATTTTCTGGTAGAGTCTTTAGGGTTTTCTATGTAGAGGATCATGTCATCTGCAAACAGAGAGAGTTTTGCTTCTTCTTTTCCTATCTGGATTCCTTTTACTTCTTTTTCTGCCCTGATTGCTGTGGCCAACACTTCCAAAACTATGTTGAATAGTAGTGGTGAGAGTGGACATCCTTTTCTTGTTCCTGACTTTAAGGGAAATGCTTTCAATTTTTCACCATTGCGGGTGAAGCTTGCTGTGGGTTTATCATATATAGCTTTTATTATGTTGAGGTATGTTCCTTCTCCATGATGGTTTAGTCTATTTTCTCCCTCTTCCCTGGACACCTGAGGGCATGTCTACCAAATTGTCATAAGGATTGTCACTGATGAACACCTGTCCGATGAAAGGCACAGTTTCCTGTTTACTTAATGTGGGCATTTGTGTGTTTTAAATGAGGTGACTTTTGCACAGACATGCGTGTGCAGGGCAAATATTTAATCAATGTATTTAAACCTTCAGAAATCAAGTAACACCGACCAGGACATGATTTAGTGACCAGGAGAGATGCGGTGAGAGCAGGAGTGTGAATGTGAAGAGAGCACGATCATGTTAATCAGGAACCAGGAGAGTCGTCTTCATGTTGTTGATCTTGATTCCATTGAGATGAGGACGTGTCTGGTCTCAGTTACTCTTTCTGTAGGTGAAGAAAACAGAACCAAAGGTTTAGTAGATTCGACTGTGTGATGGCTGACAGGGGTGAGCCTCAGGCAATAGGCTATCCAGGGTACAGGGAGCTGGTAGCTGATCCAACGTCCAATTTCAGGTGGACCTCAACACTGCACATGTCTGTGATGGCAGGTTCCCTGTGGAATTGTCCCCAGGATGTACAATGCTTGCAGATTTCCCATTGGGGATCGATTCTAGGAGTAATGATTTTAGAATGCATATAAATGGTGGTGTTTCATCTAAAGATGACTTTCAGGCTCTGTAATTGCACCAGAAAACATAATGGTGCAACTTCTCTTTTCTGGGTCCTCAATAATTAACCATTTTACCTTTTTTAATAGTAGAGTATAGTTGATTATCAATGTTGCATGAATTTCAAGTGTTGAGCCAAGTGATTATACACACAAAACTAGTATCTAATCTTTTTCAGATTCTTTTCCCATTTGGGTTTTTACAGAGTACTGTGTATAGTCCCCTGTGCTATGTAGTTGGACCTTGTTCTCTATCCATCCTGTACATAACAGTTTGCATCTACTAACCCCAAACTTCTCAGACAGTACGGAGTCTGCTTGCAATCCAGGGGACCCAGGTTTGATCCCTTTATTGGTAAGATCCTCTCTAGAAGGGAATGGATACTCAGGCCAGTATTTTTTTTTTCCTGGAAAAACCAGTGGACAGAGGAGCCTGTAGGGCTATGGTCCATGGGGTTGCAGAGAGTCAGACACGGCTGAGCAACTAACCCTTTCTTTCACTTTCTCTTTTGAACAGCAAACATCCCAGTACTTCTTTTCCACAATCCCCTCCCATTTGGCAACCACAAGTGTGTTCTCCACATTGTGAGTCTGTTTCTACTTTGTAAATAAGTTCCTCCATGTCAAATTTTAGAATCCATGTAGAAGTGATATCTATAGCCCACCAGGTTCCTCTGTCCATGGAGATGCTCCAGGCAAGACTACTGGAGTGTGTTGTGATTTCATCTCCAGGGGATCTTCCTAACCCAGGGATTGAAGGCGGGTCTCCTGCATACTTGGCAGATTCTTTACTGTCTGAGCCACAACATTTACCTACACTAAAGTAAGAGTTGGGCTATTAGGAAATCAGATTGTGAAAAAATTGATGCTTTTGAACTCTGGTGTTGGAGAAGACCCTTGAGAGTCCCTTGGACTGCAAGGAGATCCAACCAGTCCATCCTAAAAGAAATTAGTACTGTATATTCACTTGACGGGTTAAGCTGAATTTCCAGTCCTTTGGCCACCTGATGTGAAGAACTGACTCACTGGGAAAGATACTGATGCTGGGAAAGATTGAGGACAGGAGGAGAAGGGGACGACAGAGGATCAGATGGTTGGATGGCATCACCGACTCGATGGACATGAGTTTGAGTAAAACCTGGTGTACTACAGGCCTTGAGTTCACAAAGAGTTGGACATGACTGAGCAACTGAACTGAACTGAAAACTATAAGTGACATTTATGGTATTTGTCTTTCTCTTTCTGGCTTATTTCACTCAGTATGACAAATATCTAGGTCCATCTATGTTGCTGCAAAGTTCATTGCTTCTTTTTATGGCTGTACAATGTTCCATTGAATATACATACAACATCTTTGTTATCATATTCACCTGGAAGCTAGTGCTTTTCCTCACTTTGTTTCTTAATTTTCTTTCTCAACAAAAATTTATTTATTTTTTTTTTTAATTATTTCAGAAGCCTTCTACAATCAGAGGAGAAGTTTTCTTTTTTTTTTTTTAAGCTTTCTTTTTTATTTATTTATTTATTTATTTATTTATTTTTTATCACAACCATAGTGTATCTTTTTTTTTTTTTTTTTACCATACTTTGGTCTAGAGCAGTGTCATTTCCTGAGGCTGTCTTAGTTTAGAAAGTTTAAACATCTCACTTTTGGAACATCTTCTGAGTGGGAATATAAAGCAAATACATGTTTCAGACAGTGTGGTTGGAAGGCACTTACTGGTTCTATCAGAATCATATGAGATTAATCAGTGGTCTTGCACAAAGCATGAAAGTGGAAGTTGCTCAGTCATGTCCAACTCCTTGTAATCCCATGGACCATGACAGTCCATGGAAATCTCTAGGCCAGCATACTGGAGAAGTTTTTCCCTTCTCCAGGGAATCTTCCCAACCCAGGGGTCAAACCCAGGTCTCCCCAGCTGAGCCACAAGGGCAAGAATACTGAAATGCGTAGCCTATTCCTTCTCCAGCAGATTTGTCCAACCCAGGAATTGAACCAGGGTCTCCTGCATTGCAGGCGGATTCTTTAACAACTGAGCTATAGGAAGCAGGGCTCTCTTTAACACCGATTCTCTTGGAGGAGGAATGTGTGAGAACAACCACGAGGCCAGGACTGACGGGAACACTAATAATTTCCACCAACTCGTGGGGATTCCTGCTTCTCTCTGATGACTCTGGTCTGCGAGATTCCGGCAAGATAAGACTCTCTCGCCACAGCTGCTCAGTGTTAATCAACCAAACTGCTTGCAATTTTATATGCCTCAAGAGTAGCGAAATTATGCTTTAGTGACACATGTAAATTGTTGGGAGAAACATTTCACACATATGAAAAAACAGTGTGTCCTTATTGCTTCATCTGGAAGGGTCACCATTAATAACGGACTGCATGTACTTACAAGTGTCAGAGTCACTTTTTTTTCACTCCTCTGGACAGTCATCTGGGGAAAAACAAAATGGGAGAAATAAAAGAGCCATTGATTACTAACATTCCCCGGCATTTTCAAGGATTCTTTCTTTCTTTAAATAACGGTTCTTAAAAGAGATTACTTGTGGAAGAAGAAATTTTAAATAAGCAGACTTGTTTCCTGATATTTATACACCAGGTGAATGATATGTCTAGGGAAAAATGTTTAAGTCCGTTACCATTATCAATGATATTCCGGATATTTTCTTCTGGAATCCCTTTTTCTCTCACTGCATTCTTGAACTTCTCTATGTTTTCTGAGTCAATACTATCTCCTGAACCTGTAAAATCACCATGCAAAAAGCAGAATTGTTGACCCCTGGGAACCCACAGAAATGTCTGAATATACAGAGCAAGAAATGCAATGGGCCAATCAGATGTTCACTTGTATAATCTAAAAGCTTCAAACAATTCCCATGACACAGACATGTGCTTTCCGTCCTAAGAATTGACCCCAGTCCCACTTGGTGAGTAGGACACTCTACCCCTCAGCATCAGGAGCTGGATCGCAAATACTTGCCAGGATCTCCATGGATTTGGGGTTCACACCATCTTAATATGCAATCTACTTGCTTCTCATACCTTCCTTGAATATGTACCTGCCACTCATATCTGTTTGTACACCAAGCTTAGTAGTAAAAATCTTTGTTCCCTTCCACATACAGATTCACCTCATCACACATAATAACCGGGGGTGACTTACTCTTTCATGAACCTACCATTCTACCCAATAGCCTTTTCTGAAATAGACCCCTGTTGTCCCCATGGCACACACACACCTCTCAGTGCTTCTCTGTGGTTACTTGATGGGGTGATGTCAGTGTTCATAAGAACAATTCATTTGAAATATGGAGGACAAAAATTTATCATATAAGAGTCTGTTCCAAGGTTTACAGTGCACCAGAAAACTGATCTTGTTTAATAATACATACACCTGAAATCTGCATATATATGGAATCTGGAAATAAGGTACTGATAATGAATTTACTTGCAGGCCATCAGTGGAGAAACAGTCATAGAGAAGAGACTTACGGACATGGGGAGAGGGGAGGAGACGGTGAGATGTATGGAGGGAGTATCATGCAAACTTAACATGACCGCATTTAAAATAGCTAGCCAATGGGAATTTGCTGTCTGTCTCAGAGAACTCAAGCAGGGGCCCTGTATCAACCTCAAGGGGTGGGAGGGAGATGGGAGGGAGTTTCAAAAGGGAGGGGACATATATATACCTATGAGCTTCCCTTGTGTCTCTGCTAGTAAAGATCCCTCCTGCAGTGTGGGAGATCTGGGCTTGATCCATGGGTTGGGAAGTTACTCTGGGGAAGGGAAAGGCTACCCACTCCAGGATTCTGGCCTGGAGAATTCCATGGACTGTATAGTCCATGGGGTCACGAAGAGTCAGACATGACTGAGCAACTTTCACACAAGCCTAGGTATAACTATGGCTGATTCGTGTGGATGTTTGGCAGAAGACAACACAATCTATAAAGCTGTGATCCTTCAATTAAAAAAAAATAAAATTTTAAATATGAAATAAAGTCAGCCTCATTTACACATGGCTTGAAATTCATTGAGATACATAAAAGATTCTAGTAAAACTTCATTTTTAAAATTTCAGCAGGTAGGAATCATTTTGAAATGTCTGACGTGATATTCTGTGCCCTATGACACCCTGTTTATTGGTAGATTACCTTCCAGGATCATGAATTCAGTGAGAATTAAGACGCAGGCCTCCCACCCTGGATATGGAATCCTGTCAGCCCCTCCTGATATTCTGAATGTAAGTCCTGACAGGGACCGTATTACATGAGAATGGCAATGGGAATTATAGGATGTCATACCTACCAAATAATTGCACCACTTCTGTCTTCTTGCCATGTCCATCCACATTGACATCATGAGCTATGAGAGCGTTGTTGTCTGCACTAACGAGTTGAAATTCAGTGTAACCCGTGTCTATGAGAGAGAGAAAAGATACAAATAGTGGCACTTTAACATATTGTCAGATGATTGTGACAGACGGCGGGCATGAAGATCAGCCCATCATGTATGGACTCACTCACGCCATGCATGCTCAGAGTGGTACCATTAACCATGGCAAGGAGAGGAGGCACGACTTTTCCTCATCTTCAACTTTTCCTATACTTAACCAGTCACTCCTTGCTGTCTTACTAATATGCTTTCAAGAATGTGTGTTCTGATAAACCTAACAGATTATTTTTTGGCTTTTTAATTAATTTATTTATTTTTTATTTGTGGAATCTTCCCTGCTGCCCATGGGCTTTCTGCACTTGTGGTGACTGTGGAGTAGAGTCTAGTTGTGGTGTGCGGGCTTCTCATTGCAGTCATGTCTCTTGTTGCTGAGCACAGGCTCTGGGGTGCGTGGGCTTCACTAGTTGCAGCTCGGGGTTCTAGAGTGTAGGATCAGTAGTTGTGGTACATGAGCTCATTTGCCCCACTGCATGTGGGATCTTCTCGGACTAGGGATTGAACCTATGTCTCCTGCCCTGGCAGGCAGGTTCTTATCCCCTGGACCACCAGGGAAGTCCCCGAGAGTGTTTTAAATATCATGAACATATGATCAAATCCAGGTTCAAAACTTCTTTGTATTTCTCTTACAACAGCTATGGAGTGGGTTTCTCTTGACCAAAACCAACCTACCTTCTGTTTATTACCTTCTGTTTCCGAGTGCCTATGCCAGGTCAGGCAACCTCTTGAACACTTTAAGTACTGTGTTTCCCGAATCCATCAGACTGGGGTATGACCCAGCCCACTGCCGTGTCTGTGCATGTGAAGAGAGCTTACCTGCTGTGACGTGTAGGCAGTGACCACCTAGTGGTGACCTCCTTCCCCTCCTGAAGTGCTGCCCCTCCTCTCTGCCCTGCCCGTGTTTCGGGACAAGAAGCATCTCTGACCTACTGTGTGTCCCCTCAACACCCTCTACATCCATCCTCTCTCTCCTGGCCTCCATCTCACCTTCCTGCAATTACTCAGCAACATGAAAGGTAAGACTGCCCATCAGTGACCCTGAAGCATGCACACACCACTGCTCCATGTCTGAAACACTGAAAATTATTAGTGTGCTTGGAGAAAAAGAAAAAGCATCCAAAGCAGCTTCAGAGTCTCAGAGCCCTGACAAGAATATGCAATTTTCCCAAGGCCACGCCGAGTCCACCAGCCTTGCTCATGTTGGGACAGCTTAATTCAGACTATGCATGTCCTCAGATTATCAGTGACCTCCTGTGGTCAACCATGGATTCTCCAAGGTGGGCATAGCAGCATTACTGAGTTGACTGTGACGTTCATGAATGGATGGGACAGTGAGAGTAAACCTATTTTCTTGATGTCAAGACGCCATCAATGACACTGCTGGTACTGGGCCTGATGTGGGGACACCTCACAGTCTCCAAGACACACCTGAAGGCTGCAATGGCTGGTCCCCAAGAGACCTTCCAAGAAGTCTTGCACTTCTGCTTATTTCCCTTGTTTAGTCACTGGGTAAAATCAAGGTAAAAAGGATTGCAAAAATGGAGAAGAGTAAAGACAGTGGAAGCATTCATGATTCACCCAAAGGAAACCATATAGTGGGAATAAGAAAATGAAGGCATAATTTAGAAAACCTCTAATACCAGAAGTTACCAATCCAAGTATGGGGAAATATTTCAGGCATGAATTTTACTAACTTGTGGCTATTGCTCATGTGCTGTGCAACTATTTAGTTTAGGCAAGGGTTGTGATCACATATTGATGTGTTTAAATTTTAACCAAACCTTTTTCCCTTAGGCCATGTGAAAATAAGAATGTTATTTATGGCCATTATGAAGAGTTCAGAGATACAAAGCTTAGCCAGCATCCCCATTCCTTTGTGTAGAATCTGCCTTTATGGTTGAAACCATGATGATTTCCTTGAGTTCAAGTTCATCCATCTCACCTTGAATGGACCAAGATATTATAAGATTGTTTTTAAAAATTGAATGGCACGAATGTGCCACCTCAAGATAGACCCCAAGACCTCAGTTTATAAGCCTGTTGTAAATTATCTGTGAGAACCCAACAAAATAGAAATTCCACACTCATGCTTAGTCACATTGTTCTTGTTGATATTTAATCGCTATGTCATGTCTGACTCTCCACGACCCCTGAACCCCACACCAAGTTCCTCTGTCCTGCATGGTCTCCCAGAGTTTGCGCAAATTCATGTCCTTTGAGTCGATGATGCCATTGACCATCTAATCCTCTGTCATTCCCTCCTCCTCCCACCTTCAAACTTTCCCAGCATCAGTGTCTTTTCCAATGAGTCAGTTCTTCGCATCAGGTGGCCAACATACTGGGACTTTAGCTTCAGCATCCATCCTTTCAATGAATATTCAGGACTGATTGCCTTTACAATGGACGGGTTTGATCTCCTTGCAGGCCCAGAGACTCTCAAGAGTCTTCTACACCAACACAGTTTAAAAACATCTGTTCTTTTGTGCTCAGCCTTCTTTATGGTGAAACTCTCAAATCCATACATAACTAGTGAAGAAACAACCCTCCTGTTGACAGAATGGACATTTGTTGGCAAAGTGGTGTCACTGTATTTTAATAAGCTGTGTTGGATTGTCATTGCTTTCCTTCCAAACATCAATTATCTTTAATTACGTAGCTGCAGTCACAATCTGCAGAGATTTTCAAACCCAAGAAAATAAAATCTGTCACTTCTTCCACTCTTTCCACTTTATATTTCCCATATAATCAGGGGACCAGATGCCATGATCTTAGTGTTTTTGCATGTTGAGTTTCAGACCAGCTCTTTCAATCTCCTCTTTCACCATTGTCAAGAGACTCTTTCATTCCTCTTCACTTTCTTCCATTAAAGTGGTATCATGTGCATATCTGAAGCTGTTGATACTTCCAGTAGCAATCTTGATTCTAGTTTGTCATTCATCCAGCCTGGCATTTATCATGATGTACTCTGCATATAAGTTATACAAGCAGCATGACAGTTTATACTATCTTGTACTCTTTTCCCATTTTTGAACCAGTCTGTTTTTCCCGTCCAGTTCTCACTGTTGCTGACTGATCCACATACAGGTTTCTCTGGAGACAGGGAAAGCAATCCATGATTCCCATGTGCTTAAGAATTTTCCACAGTTTGTTGTGATCCACACAGTCAAAGGCTTTACAATAGTCAATGAAGCAGAAAAAAATTTTTTTTTTCTGGAATTCCCTTATTTGTCCATGCCCCATTGAATGTTGAGAATTTGATCTGGTTCATTTCCCTTTTGTAAACCATGCCTATACTTCTGGAAGTTGTCAGATCATGTACCGCTGAATCCCAACTTGAAGGATGTTAACTTGCTCACATGTGAAATGAGCCCAACAGTGCAGTAGTTTGAACAATCTCTGTCACTGTTCTTCTAAGGGACTGAAATGGAAACTGACCTTTTCCAGTTCTTTGGCCACTGCTGAGTTTTCCAAAGTTTCTGACACATAGTTTGCAGCCCTTTAACAGCATCATTTTTTTAGGATTTTAAAGAGCACATCTTGAATTCTGTCACCTCCATTAGTGTTGTTCATATAGTGTTGTTCATATCCTAACGCCCACTTAACTTCACAGTCTAGGATGTCTGGATCCGGTCTCGTTGAGTGACATTCCATTGAGGGGAGATGTTCCAGTCCCTGACCTCTGAGTTTCAGTAGGAGTAGAATTCAAGTGTGTGGGTTAATTGAAGAAAGTTGAGAGCAAGATTTCCACCCGAACATACTCTTTCCAGTGAAACATTCATACTTACAGTCGAGAGCATAAAAGTCTTCTTCCTTTGTGCCTGAGACATATTTTTCTATGCATTCTCCATCCTCCCTTAAAAATGAAACATATTTAAGTTGCTTGACTAAGATGATAAAAATTTGATGGATAGTTAGAATTCTTTCGGTATGACACCCAAGAATATGTGTCAAGCATCACCTCAGTGCTGGTGAACAATTTGACCTTTAAAAGAGACAAAATGTGTGGTCTCAGATCCAGTCACCATCACGTGACAAGGATGGCTTATCTACACAGTGAATCTGACCAGTAGTTCCAAAGATAACCTGCAGATACAAAACAGGTCATGTTTAAAGCCAATAAACATAGAGAAATCTAGAATTTTAGGAAAAAAGAAAAAGAACAAACTTTTCCATTATATATATAGTTTCTGAAAATGGAGAGGCATAGCCGTCATGACAAACCTTGTGCTTTGTCACAGCCCTGGCAGTGATTCATTAGACAATGAAAGTGAAAGTGTTTCTCACTCAGTAGAGTCCAACTCTTTGCCACCCCATGGACCCGCCAGTCTCCTCCTCTGTCCATGGGATTCTCCAGGCAAGGAGAATGGAGTGGGTTGCCATTTCCTTTTCCAGGGGAATTTCCTGACCCAGGGATCGAATCCAGGTCTCCTGCATCACAGGCAGATTCTTTACCCTCTGAGACACCAGGGAAGCCCTTATTAGATAATATGAGAGCCACCAGGCCTTATTACACAGACTAAGAGCCAACAGCAAAGCCATCATTAGACAATCTGAGAGCATAAAACCACAAAATTCAAAAAAAGTTTAATTTTCTCCAAACACACACTCTTCCTCCATCACAGTACTATATGAGGATTAAACTTGAAAGACACATGTCCGTATACAGACACATTTCTCACTCACAGAGACACAAACACAGGCAAACCCTTAAGAACACATGATGTGCCTATATGATATTATGAAGAAATGTATGTGTATAATATATGATAATTATAGATTGTCACCTCTGTAACAAAAGAATAAGTGGTTTCTCATATGTCTCTGTACATGTATGTGAAAAAAGGTGTATTTAACACATAGAAAGAATTTTCATGAAACTAATACTAAAAGGGAAATAACCCTATAGGATCTGGATTAATTTTTGAACAGACACCTTTGAAAAGAATGCCCACAGTGAAGTGTGGTGAGTGTTCTTGGTCATTGAAAGTGAAACTGCAAGTCACTCAGTCATGTTTGCCTCTGTGTGACCAAATGGACTATAGAGTCCATGGAATTCTGCAGGCCAGAATACTGGAGTGGATAGCGTATCCCATGTCCAGTGGAACTTCTTGACTCAGGAATTTAAGGGGACTCCTGCATTGCAGGTGGATTTTTTTTTACCAACTGAGCTATGAGGGAAGCCCTCTTAGCCATTAGGGAATTGAAATGCATTGAAATCACTGAACAGCAACCACAAAGTGGGAATACAACAATTATCCAATATAAGGGCAAATACAGAAAGTTTTATCTCAGCAGACAAACTCCTTTCATTTGGCTTGAAATATGTAACTCCTTTCATTTGGATTGAAAAGCGTGATTCCTTGCATATGCAGACACTGATACCTGTTTTAAACATTGTGTTGAGTGATGGAAGGTGGGGAAAATGATTCATAGTGCACAATTTTCTCGGTGGAAGAGCCAGAGAAGTCTAGAATATGCAGATTTGCTCTTACCTATGGCTCTGCTGCTACTGCTGCTCATTCGCTTTAGTTTTGTCTGACTCTGTGCAACCCCATAGACGGCAGCCCACTGGGCTCCCCCATCCTTGGGATTCTCCAGGCAAGAACACTGGAGTGGGTTGCCATTTCCTTCTCCAATGCAGGAAAGTGAAAAGTGAAAGTGAAGCCGCTCGGCCGTGTCCGACTCTTAGCGACCCCATGGACTGCAGCCTACTTGGCTCCTACGTCCATGTTATTTTCCAGGCAAGAGTACTGGAGTGGGTCATCATTGCCTTCTCCCTGTTCCTGTATGAGTGGTTTTAACTTAATTGTAAGTATAGTATCAAGTGATGAAGCTGAAACTCCAATACTTTGGCCACCTGATGCGAAGAACTGACTCACTCTACGTGAATAGATTGAAGGCACAAGGAGAAGGGGATGGCAGAGGATGAGATGGTTGGATGGGATAACCAACTCAATGAACATGAGTTTGAGCAAATTCCAGAAGATGGTGATGGACAGGGAAGTCTGGCATGCTGTAGTCCATGGGGTCGCAAAGAGTAGGACAAGACTGAGTGACTGAACTGATGCTATGAAACATGTGGTTATATATTACATAAAATCAGTTATATGTATTTATAAAGCAATATCTCCAAGCATAAAACATTTAGGTGTTTTATTTCTTCATATTTTTCTTCCTGACAAGGCATATCTGAGTTTACATGTTCTGGTTTGGTTTTTCTCAGGTGGGCTGAGGTGGGGGATAACTGCTAAACAAATGTGTTGACTTCTGCAATGCTTGTATGTTCCTAGGAAACCGTTGTGGACATTCCATGAATGATACTTGGACCTGTGTGTGTGTCCTCCGTTGCTCACTCCTGTCCGATTCTTTGGGACCCCTTGGACTGTAGCCCACCAGGCATCTCTGTTCTTGGGATTCTCCAGGCAAGTATACAGGAGTGGGTGGCCATTTCCTCCTCCAGGGGATCTACCTGACTCAGTGATTGAACTCATGGCACGTGCATTGGCAGGCGCCTGGGAAGGCACCTGGGAAAGTCACTAGGGGCTCTGACGGCTTTGGGAAACTCAGTGGTGATGAAACACCACGTGAGGAAGCCCCGAGGGCAGAGCTCACTGCGTGCCCTCCCCGGGCTCTCACTTCTGGGCTCAGCAGGAATCATCTCTTACAAGTCCGCAGGAAGGCTTCAAGCCCTGGAGGGGACTCAAGGACATGAGCGTCTTCCCTCTGCCGTGTCCCTCTTTCCTTTAATGAACTGATGCCAGTGGAGCTTCTGGATTCCCCCTCTAAGCAGAATTTTCAGGACCTTCCCTGGAGACTCACAGGGGAACTGCCCTCCCCCCAGCTCAGAGACCCTGCTCAGCCCCACAGCTCAGGGTGTCTTCCTCTCACCATCTCCCAGAGAACTCCCTGCAGACGGGGAGCAGACACCCTCCCTTAGGCCGGGGTTTACAGGTGTTTTCCTTTTGGGTGATTTTTACTTACTTGACATAAAAGTGGAACAGTATTGTGCCATTTTCTTCATCAAACTCAACGTAACGCATGAAAGTGTGGAATGCCCTGCCCTCGGTGATCTTCTCTACGTTATCAGCGGCATTGTAATGAGATATCCATCTTCCTGTGAGCTACAAGTAAAATTCCCCTCAGAAATCTTAGTCCATCTCTGTCAATTCTGCCCGAGATCATCCCTCAGGAGTTTCCCTGCCCTTTCCCTTGAGCAGAAGTTACCTATCATTATGAACACAGCCCTAGGTGTAAAATCATGGGAAAACTCATGTCAGATAAAGGAAGTAATTGAGGTATTACTGAGATAGCTTGAGCTATCTTGTCGAATGCAAGAGCCCTCATCCAGTAGCTATGTGATGTTCCTTCATTTTTACAAGTGCAGTGAACATGCATGAGAGCCAATGAATATATGGCAGAGGTGATACAGAGATCACAAACAGCATGTATAGAGCCAGTGAATGGAGCAATTTTGAGTTGCAGGGAGATGGCTAGACTTAGCGATCCACATGACCAAACCTCGATAGGGACATTCACACGGATACACATCAAGACCTCCTCCCAAGCTTGAACCACCGTTCAAATGCCCCAGTACCTGTGAGTTGTCTGTCTGTGCTTCACCTTCACTGGCCACAAGCAGACCAAGGACAAGACTGAACAGCAGAACCTTCATCTTGTTGACTCTCAAGACCCTTATTCTCTAGAAGCTGAGGGTGTCCCAGTGGTTGGAGAGGATGCAAAATTGCTGCCAATTTTATGGTCTGAGTCTGTTGGCGTGACACATCATGAACCAATGCTTTTTCCTCATATGACCACAGTTAAAACAGAAGACAACTTCAGTATCCTGGTTGGCAGAGATAAACGTTTCTGTCATTCTGTCATTTTAATAATGATATTTGTTTTAAGAGAAGCATATGTAGATGTGCGCATTTGACATTTTAAGTGAGAAATTGCAGTACATCCAATATTGCAAGGGGACAATTATTTATTTTCCTGTTTATCATGAGGTCCAAAATGAGATGAAGTGTCCAAGGTATATATCCCTCACTCTTGCTTAACATTTCTTTTCTGAAAGTAATGATTGACTGTGTGGTTTAGCCAAGGGAACACTATTTCCTAAGAGACCCTTGGAAAGACTCCTGTTATTCTGATGTGAGGAGGAGGTCAGCACCAAGAAATTTTCACCTTCTCCTGCCCCAATGTGGCCTTTTCCCTCCTGAATACTAAGAGGACGGTCTGGCAAAATGCCACTTAAACTCATTTGGAGAAAGCACATCAGTAGTTTATTTTCAGTAATTTCTTTCCAGACACGCTTTTACTCATTTAATCTGTAATATAATATTTACTCACTAACTCAGTTGTTCCTCCCAGCGAGTAAAAGAGCTGGACAGCAGTTCTTACAATTTTTAGAATTCTGAATGGAAAAAATAAATTTTCTTACTCAAGGTTAGTTAGGAACTAAGTCACTGAAACAGTGAAAGAGTCATTTTTTTTTTGTATTTTTTAAATCAAATTTTACTTAGGTTCATCTTCATTCATGGTTATTTATCAAACAAATACATTGAAAGATTTATTTTGTTCTAGTATAGAAATTATGAAGTGAGATTCAGGGTTCCTGCATCACCTAAGTGAGAACTGACCCACTGCTGCCTGCTCTCGGGACAGATCAGAGCTCTGAATCCTTCATTTGCATTGAAGTCAGACCTTTGAGGAGACCTTCTCATCTCAAGGGTGTCTTTAGCTCACATCTTCAGAGGATCACTTCCCTTCATGTTTACATGGACTGACAATAGTATCTATGTTTTTTTTTTTTTTTTCGCCCTTTTATTCTCTTTTCTTTCAGCTGAAATATCATGCTTTCTCTTTTGTTCATACATTCCTCTGTATATTATCCTGTTGTATTTTCAGCTGGAAAGTCTGTGTGATAGAAGGTTTTCATGTCTCCGAATATCCTGAAACAGTTTCCTGTCTTTGGTCTTTGATCCAGATACTAATTTTCTATTTTAGACTGTTTCTTTGTCTTTGCTGCACCATGCAGCATGCAGGTTCTTAGTTCTCTAAGGAGGATGAAACACTTATGGGCCCTGTGCTCTGTGCAGAGGAAGGGCAATATCTTACCACTGGACTACCAGAGAAGTCCCTGATTCAGATAACTTGAGTACTCATGTCATCACAGCTAACACCCCTTATCATCCCATCATCACCCTTCCACCTCTACTTTTGTACCTAAAGTATTCCCAGGTTTTCCTTTTGGACTCTTCCCAACATGTGTCCCCAGGAAGTGTATCCTAGGAACATCCCATCTTAAGAAGATCTTTCTAATTGCCAGTCAAGAGGAGATTAGACACTGGTTCTTCTAAGAGATTATGGCAACAGTTGTAATAATCAAGTTGGCTCCCATTCATCTTAGCACTCTTCTTCCCTCAGTGTGTTCACAAGTCTGTTCTCTGTATCTGCATCTCTGTTCCTCCCCTGCAAATAATATGTAGCTGGTGAGAAGTCGGTGAAACACAAAGAGCCCAGAGAGGCACTTTGTGATGACCTGGAGGGGTGAGATGGGGTGAGGGGAGGGGGCTCAAAAAGGAAGTGATTAATGCATTGTTGTATGGCAGAAGCCAAGAAAACATTTTAAGACATTCTCCACTAATTAAAAAATGGAAGAGAAAGGGAAAAGTTTTCATCCTTAGGGTAACTGATTTAAAAAAAAATCCTATTGCTTTGTACTGAAAGGACTCATATGCCCTTTAATCTCTACTCTCATTAATATCGGTCAAAATGTAGGAAATAGAGTAATAAATAACAGCAGAACCATCTTACAAAAACATTACTGCTGTAACTCCCTCCAAATAGCGCTGAGCCCTGCTTGGTACATCTTCCTGTTTTCTCCTCAGATTTATTCAGGTTTTTGTAACTGAGAAGTCTCTAACAACAGGTTATTAATTTTGTTTTACTTGTCTGTTTTTCTCTGAAACCACTGCTTTTACATTTTAGATTGTGCAACTCCTAACTAAACAGTGCAAGGAGGCTATTGATCTTGGCCACTCAAAATTTCAGTTTCCCTCAATGATTCATGACCAAGGTTGCAATGCAGTTAGAGTCTAAAGTTGAGACAATCAAACACAAGCCCACTATTTTAAAGAAAGTAACTGTCTATATAGCTTTTATGACAAAAATGTATTTTTATATTTATTTATTAATGAATTTATGTGTTTGTCTTCACTAGGTCTTAGTTTCAACACACAAAGTCTTTGCTTTGTCATAGCTGGGATCTTTAGTTATGGCACATGGACTCTACTTGTGCTACTGACAGACCAGTGAATGTGAAAAAGGAGGCAGGGAGGTAAGGAATACGACTTTATTTGGACAGTTGGCTGAGAAGATGGTAGACTAATGTCTCAAAGTAACCATCTTGTCAGGGTTTGGAGGCCACGTTCTTTTACAGAACCAGAGGGAGAGAAGTTATGAGAAACTAAAGTGAAAAGGCAGAATAGAGAGCTAGAGACAGTGAGGAAGCAAAGTAAAAATGGTCTTCAGTCTTGCAGAACATCACAGGATGGGCCAGCCTTTGGAATGTGTGTGTTAATTTCTTCTTTTCATAGCTGGACAGGGTCAGTTTATCTCCCTGTGAACTGAGAAAAGGCACTTTAACAGTCAGGCTGAAGGGTAGGGTCTTCTGAGGCAGGCCATAATGTATGATTATAATCACAATGGCAACAAAAAGCAAGCCAAAGAAACAGTTCCAACATGGAGTCAGCTGTGGTTCTTCTCTACAGTCCCCCACTGTCAAAGTCCATCCTACAGTCTTATGGAAAAAAAGGGCAGTGACCATGCTGCTTCACGAGAAGGATCATTGTGGGAGTGTTCACCACTGGTGTCAGTGTTTCATATGTTGAGATTTTGCTTCTTGTTTTCCTCTTTGGAATGTGTCTACTGTACACCTACTGTCACCCTCAAAATTCTGCACTTGAAATCCAGGAGAGAATAATTCAGGTTAAGGAATTGAGCACTTCTCCATGTATGGGAAGACACAAGAGTCAGGGCTCATTAAAATGACTGCCTTGGTATATACTTCACCTCTCTGAGGGCACAGGATCCTATATTCTCAGCGTTTCTTCAGGGTTCACCACAGGGAGTGGCTGTAGCGTGATGATCCTAGATAGCAGATATTCTCCTTCTTCTCATCTAAACAATTCATGTTGGAGGGCTGTGATTGTTGGGTACAATTTTCAGGCTTCCCCCTCTTGGTTATGAATGTGACCAATTTTGGGAGACATTTTATGATCAACACTTGTCACGGCACTGGGAGGCTCCACCCAGTTTAGGCAAAAATTTTTGATGTGCCACTCCAGGTGTTCAGTTTTGGACCAGGCCCCATCAGCAATTAAAAATTATCTGTGGATACTGGCTAACTAAAATCCAAGAGACATTTTCCCTTATTGCTTCATCCCATACTTAGAATCACAATGTTACAAGTATTTTATGTTGTACCTATAATTTTCTCAAGATGTTTAGCCATGGAAGTATTGTTGGAGACCTGATTACCCTTTGGGTACTGCAAGGAGCAACAGTCCTTAAAATGAGACCATGTATAAAAAATGAAGATAGTGACACTGACAATGACATAGATCAGCACAGAGATACAAAGCACAAGTTGAAAACAAAAAACAAATGTAAACAATGTTTACTCTAACTACTTGTAATCCAGTTTCTGCGGTGCTGGAGTGGTGAGCAGCGGCTGAAAGAGATGGGAATACCAGACCACATGACCTACTTCTTGAGAAATTTGTATGCAGGTCAGGAAGAAATGGTTAGAACTGGACATGGAACAACAGACTGGTTTCAAATAAGAAAAGGAGTATGACAAGGCTGTATATTGACACCCTGCTTATTTAATTTATATGCAGAGTACATCATGAGAAACGCTGGGCTGGAGGAAGCACAAGCTGCAATCAAGATTGCTGGGAGAAATACAATAACCTCAGCTATGCAGATGACACCTCCCTTATGGCAGAAAGCAAAGCAGAACTAAAGAGCCTTTTAAGGAAAGTGAAGAAGACCTATAGAGCCTCTTGATGAAAGTTAAAGAGAAGAGTGAAAAAGTTGGCTTAAAGCTCAACATCTAGAAAGGTAAGATCACGGCCTATGGTCCCATCACTTCATGGCAAATAAATAGGGAAACAGTGGTTGACTTTGCTTTGGGGGACTCCAAAATCACTGCAGATGGTGACTGCAGCCATGAAATTAAAAGATGCTTACTCCTGGGAAGGAAAGTTATGACCACCCTAGACAGCAGATAAAAAGCAGACACACAACTTTGCCAAACAAAGGTCCATCTAGTCAAAGCTATGGTTTTTTCCAGAAGTCATGTCTGGATGTGAGAGTTGGACTATAAAGAAAGTCAAGCACTGAAGAATTGGTGTTTTGGAACTGTGGCATTGTAGGAGGCTCTTGAGAGTCCCTTGGAATGCAAGGAGATTCAACCAGTCCATCCTAAAGGAGATCAATCCTGAGTATTCATTGGAAGGACTGATGGTGAAGCCGAAAGTCCAATATTTTGGCCACCTGATGCAACGAGCTGATTCATTTGAAAACACCCTGATGCTAGGAAAGATTGAAGGCAGGAGGAGAAGGGGACGACAGGGGATGAGTTAGTTGGATGGCATCACTGACTCAATGGACATGAGTTTGGGTAAACTCCGAGAGCTGGTGATGGACAGGGAGGCCTGGCGTGCTGCTATTCATGGGGTCGCAGAGTCGGACATGACAGAGCGACTGAATGGAACTGTATCCAGTTTTAGTAATCAAGTGACCCTGGGAGGGAAATAACTGATATAATGAGCTATCAGCAGTTTCATTGCACTGGCCATGCACATTTATGCATGGATTAATCTTTGAGACAAGTGTATTTTACTGGCAGGATCAGGCAGGTAGGGAGAAAAAGATAAGTGATTCAATTTTACTCACAGAATGTATAGCTAACCAAGTTACTAGCCAACATTATTAGTTTGAGTCGGTTTTTCTTATACCTGGAAAACATAGGTTTAAGCCAGTCATTTTCTTTTTTTTTTTTTTTGGATAGAAACCTTAAAAATTATAATCATATTTGCTAGTTATTCAGTCCTATGCAATTAATTCTTTATGTTAGCAGCGTTATGAAGCCATCAGGTTTCGCATTGGAATTATATATTTATTTATTTTTACTCAGTTCAGCATTATGGTCTGAAAGTCAGCAACTGGTATTCATTCAAAGGCTTTTTTTTTTTCTTTTAACTCAATCTTCTTGAAGAGGAAACATTTTTACAGAGGTATCAGAGTGGAACTGTACCTATCCTTAATGACAAAAGACTAAAGAAGGCAAGTTTAAACCCGACTTCAATGCAATTCACACAGAACCTGGTTACTGCAGTGACATACAACACATTCAGATAATAACTAGAAATATGACTAATATTCTACCAGGACATATCATGTTTTTAGGAACCCCATATAATCTCTAGAATATCTGCATCATTTAGAATATAACTTATGACCTATTTCTCATCTGAAAACTCCTCCCACCTGATTTATCATAACACATGAAACTAACTAGATTACGGGATTTCTCTCAGTTCTTTTAGGAACCCTTTCATGCATCCCAAAGTCAGCTAGAGGTAATTTGATTTCAGAAGATTTGTTAAAAGAGAATTCAGAAAAAACATGAAGTGTTTTAAAACACAGTAGATTCCTAGGTCACTGTGAAAAATAGTTATTTACTTAGCCAAAATGACAATACAAAATTTCACAGGTAAATACAGATCAGCTAGAAAGGAAAAAAAGTTAAAACACCTTGTCAAAAGGAAAATGCATTTTTTGAAAGCTTGAGTTTTTTGAAAGAGAGAACAGTTAAATTTACATTTGCCTCTGCTCAGTTTAAAGGTTCATTTACTCAGTCAAAGATGACTTAGAATCAGTCAGTACTGACTGATCATGTACAAAACACTTGGGGTCATTTTCTACAAAACTTTCCTTGCTTGACATATTTTATCACAGTTTTAACTTCCAAGTTGTAGAATATTTGAAGAGATCGTTAACACTTATTTCCAAAATTTCACTGAAAACTCATAGCTCACTTGCACTCTTTCCTCAGAAGTTTTTTCTCAGTTACTTTCCTTATAACAGACATAATATCTTATTTACTTATATTAAAACTCAGTTCAGTTCAGTTCAGTCACTCAGTCATGTCCAACTCTTTGCAAACCTACGATCAGCAGCACGCCAGGCCTCCCTGTCCATCATCAACACCCATAGTTCACCCAAACACATGTCCATTGAGTCGGTGATGCCATTCAATCATCTCATTCCCTTTGTCCCCTTCTCCTCCAGCCCTCAATCTTTCCCAGCATCAGGGTCTTTTCTTCCTTTCTTTTCTTTTCTTTTTTTTTTTTTTTTAGGGTCCTTTCAAATGAGTCAGCTTTTCACATCAGGTGGCCAAAGCACTGGAGTTTCAGCTTCAGCATCAGTCCTTCCAATGAATATTCAGGACTGATTTCATTTAGGATGCACTGGTAGGATCTCCTTGCAGTCCAAGGGACCCTCAAGAGTCTTCTCCAACACCACATTTCAAAAGCATCAATTCTTCATCACTCAGCTTTCTTTATAGTCCAACTCTCACATCCATACATGACCACAGGAAAACCATAACCTGATCTAACCAGTTGATCCTAAAGGAAATCAGTCCTGAATATTCATTGGAAGGATTGATGCTGAAGCTGAAGCTCCAATACTTTGGCCACTTCATGCATAGAGTTGACTCGTCGGAAAAGACCCTGATGCTGGGAGGGATTGGGGGCAGGAGAAGGGGATGACAGAGGATGAGATGGCTGGATGGCATCACTGACTCGATGGGCATGAGTTTGAGTAGACTCCGGGAGCTTCTGATGGACAGGGAGGCCTGGCGTGATGCAGTCCACGGGGTCCCAAAGAGTCAGACACGACTGAGAGACTGAACTAAACTGAACTGACCAGACAGACCTTTGTTGACAAAGTAATGTCTCTGCTTTTCAATATGCTGTCTAGGGTGGTCAAAACTTTCCTTCTAAGGAGTAAAAATTTTTTAATTTCATGGCTGCACTCACCATCTTGGCACAATGAAAATACTCTGCTTAATATTATGTTTTATGTTGGTGACCTAAGGTGTGTATATTACTTCGATCAACAAATTTAAATATTAATACCAGATATTCATTTAATACTATTTCCCAGTTCACAGGAACCTGAAGTTCATTTACCTTAATTTCTTTCGTATTTAGAATTGTTGGGTTTGTAAACTTATAAACACTTATTCTTTCTTAACCAATTAGATAGAATTCTTTTACAAACCAACCACGGCATTTTAATCCAAAGACAAAGATCCATACAAAGAGAGATCTGAATCCTCATTTCAGGATTACAGTCCTAAGTCGGGTAAGGCATTGTGAAGCCCGTCAGTTCTCAAAAGAGCTTGGATTAAAATTGGGTTTCTGACAGGTGGAACAAGTCAAACTCTCTTGCCGAGATGGCTGGATATTGCAGATGAAGTAGTTTCTAATTGCCTTCGACAAGCGAACTTCTAAATTATGTTACACTCTCTAAAATTCACATGTGAAAAAGGCATCACATATGAATGATGCTGAGAAGACAAATAGGACATTTTCATCTCAAATATATAAGGGTGTTCTGCCTAGAATGACTTATTTTCCCCTTTGTTTCATGTTCAGAAGCATCTCAAGATAAACCAGGTAGGGTACTGGAGTGTAAAGGATTCTTGGAGCCACTCTGGTGGTGCTATAAAAACTATGGTTGTGAAACAGGATAGGCTTGTTTCTCTTTTGGAAAGAATTTGGTGGCCACTTCCGTGAAACTGAAGGACTTGACATACCCATTTACAAGTCTTGGGAAGGCTCATAGGCAACACCTTGGCTCCTGTGATTCAGCCTGAAATGACGGAGAAAGAGGTGAAGGCACCAGGAGAGAGAGACAGAGGGTTCTGGCTCTTTCTGCCCCGAGGGGAGCAGCCGGAGTTAAGTGGGCTCGGTGTTTTCCTGAGCCAACATTTACCTCATTTGCCCAGAGGTTGTCCTGCTGGGGGCGGACACTGAGAGTCTGGCCTGTTCCCTTACTCCTTATGAGCTCGCAGGAAACTTCAAGTGGCAGATGGCCTAATAGTTTTACGTGCCTAACTCATGCCCGGAGGAGACTAGTTGACCTGGTTCTCGGCTCCAGGGAGGAAGCAGAAATGAGAGCCCTCACTTGCTGGGTGGCAGTTCCTACTGGGGCACAGTGCGCTCTGTGGCTCAGAACACACGAGAGAGTAACCCTGGTCAGATTTCCTCAATTGCTTCCACAGTCAAAAGCCTGTTCACAGAGGATTCAAGGAGAGAGAAATGCAAGAGTGTTAGCAGGGGGACGTTGGAAGAAACACTTCTCATTTCAGCTCCAGCAGTTAGTACCAGAGGCGCATTACCAAAGTAGCCAGAATTAACCCAAACCTAGGCAGCTGGAAAGTAGCAGTAACATGATTTCCCAGCCCCTTAAAGACCTTGGAACTTTGTCCATAAGGTTGGAGTTTTCCTTCGCAGGGGGTGCTCCCCAAACTGGAGCTGAAGCTCCCCACTGTCAGGGCTCCTCCAGGGGAATTAGAATCAGACTACTTGATTCCGCGGGAGTATGTGGGAGGCCCTGGGCTTCTTCATTTATGACCAGTGTGTTACTCCCCTCGTAAAGTGCTTCAAACTCCCAGATTTTCAAAACGGGAGTCATTCAAGGGTCATTGCTCTTTTGATCTTAACCTGTGTTATGTACGTCCCAAAGAACTTTCCTTTGGGATAAATTTAATGTGTCCCATTTTTATAAGTTTGATAACAGAAAGACACAAAGGAATGTAGGCAAACTCCAACAAAGACGGCACAAGCAAACTCCAACATCAATGCACAGAGGAGCATGTGTTGTCGGTCAGTCAGTTGAGTCTGACTCTTTGTGACCCTGTGGGCTGCAGCCCACCAGGCTCCCCTGTCCGTGGGATACTCTAGGCAAGAAGACTGGAGTGGCTTGCTATTCCCTTCTCCAGGAGATCTTCCCAAACTAGGGATTGAACCTGGGTCTTCTGCTTTGTAGGCAGATACTTCACTGTCTAAGCCACCAAGGAGGCCCTTCTAATAAAGTGAAGTGTTAGTTACTCAGCCACATCCCACTCTCTGCAACCTCATGGTCTGTAGTCCATCCATCTCTCCTGTCCGTGGGATCCTCCAGCCAAGAATCCTGGAGTGGGTTGCCAAACCACTTCACAAATTATGCAAATAAATTTACCCTATAAAATATGACCTAACTCCAACCAGGTTACCCACCTCCATTGGAATTAGTTCCCTAATGAACCAGTTCCAATTGAACCAGTTCTCAGGTAAATAAACTTTGCCCTACCAAAACAAATGAGGAGGGGAGCCCTCCACTCCTGGATAACAGATCCGGGTCAGGGTCGGCAGCAGCGGCACTGAGACCAGGGAGCTCTCCACTCCAGGGCGTCCTACAACCGTGGTTCCAGCCTCCCTCACACCCCCTTCCTGGTGACACCAGCAGGGCCTTTGCCCCAGCCTCCAGGCAGGACTTTCATCAACACTCAGTGCCCTGTGAAGCTTTCCAAGCTTAACGAAGACCTGCAGTGGAACATCCGGGTACCAGGCATGTCGGCTGGCTATGCAGAGTGGCTGAAGGGCATGTCCGCCCCAGCCTGCAGGCAGGACTTTCATCAACACTCAGTGCCCTGTGAAGCTTTCCGAGCTTAACGAAGACCTGCAGTGGAGCATCCAGGTACCAGGCATGTCGGCTGGCTATGCAGAGTGGCTGAAGGCCATGTCCCTGAGAGTCAGCACCTGACAGAATGTGGTCCACTGGGGGAGGGGATGCCAAACCTCTTCAGTGTTCAGGCCTTGAGAGCCCCATGAACAGTATGAAAAGGCAAAAAGATAGGACACTGGAAAGTGGGCCTGCCGGGTTAGTAGGTGTGCAATACACTACAAGGGAAGAGTGGAGAAACAGCTCCATAAGGAATCAAGTTCAGTTCATTCAGTCGCTCAGTTGTGTCTGACTCTTTGTGACCCCATGAACCGTGGCACGCCAGGCCTCCCTGTCCATCACCAACTCCCGGTGTCCATCCAAGCTCATGCCCGTTGTGTCGGGGATGCCATCCAATCTTCTCATGCTTTGTCGTCCCCTCCACCTCCTGCACTCAATCTTTCCCAACATTAGGGTCTTTTCAAATGAGTCAGCTCTTCACATCAGGTGGCCAAACATTGGAGCTTCAGCTTCAGCATCAGTCCTTCCAATGAACACTCAGGACTGATCTCCTTTAGGATGGACTGGTTGGATCTCCTTGCAGTCTAAGGGACTTTTGAAAGTCTTCTCCAACCCCACAGTTCAAAAGCATCAATTCTTCTGTGCTCAGCTTTCTTTATAGTCCAACTCCCACATCCATATATGACCACTGGGAAAACCATAGCCTTGACTGGATGGACTTTTGTTGGAAAAGTAATGTCTCTGCTTTTTCATACGCTGTCTAGGTTGGTCATAACTTTCCCTCTAAAGAGTAAGTGTCTTTTAATATCATGGCTGCATTCACCTTCTGCAGTGATTTTGGTGCCCCCAAAAATAAACTCAGCCACCACTTAACCATAACATGCTTAGATAAAGCAGAAACAATGCTCAGTTGTGCATGGGTCTGGTGACAAAAGTAAAGTCCAATTCTGTAAAGAACAATACTGCATTGGAACCTGGAGTGTTGAGTCCATGAATAAAGTAAATTGGAAGTGGTTAAACAGGAAATGGCAAGAGTACTGCATTATGGACTTGTTGCCTGTGAGGACTATTCCATTTCTTCTGAGTTAAATTCACACATTCCAGTCCATTTAAGTTCACTGATTCCTAAAATGTCAGTGTTCACTCTTGCCAAATCTCGGAGATGACAAAATGAGCTCTGTTCATTTCCAAGGCAATTCAACATCACCGTTATCCAAGTCTATGGCCCAACCACTAATGCTGAAGAAGCTGAAATTGAATGATTTTATGAAGATCTACAAGACCTTTTAGAACTAAAACCATAAAAGATGTCCTTTTTGTCATAGGGGAGCAGAATGCAAAAGTAGGAAGTCAAGAGATACTTGGAGTAGCAGACATGTTTGGCCCTGGAGTACAAAATGAAGCAGAACAAAGGCTAACATAGTTTTGGCAAGAGAATGCATAGCAAGCAGCTTCTTCTAACAGCAAAAGAGGTGACTCTACACATGGATGTCACCAGATGGTCAGTACCAAAATCCGACTGGTTATATTCTTTGCAATTGATGAAGGAGAAGCAATATACAGTCAGCAAACATAAGACCTAGTGCTGAGTGTGGCTCAGATCACCAGCTCCTTATTGCAAAATTCAGACTAAATTGAAGAAAGAAGGAAAAATCATTAGACCGTTCGGGTATGACCTGAATCAAAACTCCTGTGATTATTTAGGACTTCCATGAGAGCTCAGTTGGTAAAGAATCAGCCTGCATTGCTGGAGACCCTGGACCGATCCTGGGTCGGGAAGATATTCTGAAGAAGGGATAGGCTACCCACTCCAGTATCATTGGGCTTTCCTTGTGGCTCATCTAGGAAAGAATCTGCTTGCAATGTGGGAGACATGAGTTCGATCCCTGGGTTGGAATGATCCCCTGAAGAAGGGAAAGGCTATCCACTCCTGTATTCTCACCTGGAGAATTCCATGGACTCTATAGTCATGGAGTCACACATAATCAGACACGACTGAGCGGCTTTCATTTTCATAGAAGTTTCAGGAAGGGAAAATAGTTTAATATGATTCATATGATCATATATCAATGAATGACTTTCTCCAAGTTTAGTGATATTTCTTGTTTACTTCTTGGGTTTGAATAAAACATTCTTGACCTGCAAATTTATGGAGCATTCTCCTCAATGCCCTTGATAGAGAAAGGACAGTACAGTTTTCCTGCTTCATCATGCATTAATTGTCATGACACATCTTTCAAGTAATGTGTCCATTTCAATGGAATGCTAATTTCCATAACATAATTCTGTTTATAGTTTTGTCATGTTCTTTATTTGTGTAATGCATGGTGATAATCCACTTTTAATAAATAGAGTTATGAAAAGACGCACAAACACATATATGTGTGTATGTATGTAAATGAGTGTAATTTGCTCAGTTGTATCTGACTCTTTGTGACCCCGTAGACCATATAGTCCATGGAATTCTCCAGGCCAGAACACTGGAGTAGTGGAGTGGGTAGCCTCTCCTAGCAAGGGAATGCCACCAAATATCAGTCCTTCCGCTCAATTGCAGAAGTGCTGGTGTGGTCAGAATATGCATGTTTCCTCGGCTGTGGCCCATGGCATCTTCCACTTTCTCTCTATGAACCTGAGAGAGTGGAACACAAGTTCCTTTCCCTGTGATGAATACGATGCTTTCTAGGGACATCTTTGTGGAACAGATTGCCCCCTCCCACTGCAGTAAGAGGACCCATACCTCTGTCCCCTGTTCCATGATGGTTTAGTCTTTTTTCTCCTTCTCATGTCAATACCTGGGACATCTCTATTAACCCATCCTCAGTATTGCCTCTGATGAAGCACCTATCCCTTAAAAGGAATATGTTTATGGATGGGTATTTTTAATATGTGTATTTGCATGTTTTAAAAGAGAGACTTTCAGTAAAGACACAGGCAAGTCTATTGTATATTAAACTAATTTATCTAAACCCTCAGAAATCAGATGCCACCAGACAACACGTGATTAGTGACCAGGAGAGATGAGATCCTAGAGGAAGTGTGGGTGTGAAGAAAGAAGGATCGTTTTAATCAGGAACCAGGAAAGTCATCTTCTGGTTGTTGGTCTTGATTCCAGGGATACGACATTGTGTCCTTTGTAGGTGAATCAATCAAAAAGAAATAATTAGTAAAGTGGACTTTGTGATGGTCACCAAGGGTGAGGCTCAGGCAGTAGGCTGTCCAAGGTAGAGGAGCTGGTAACTGATCCAAAGTCAAGATCCTGGTGGACCTCAGTAGTCACTAGTCCACATCTCTTTGATGTGGGTGGGGGTCCCTGTGGAATTTTCCTCAGGAGGTACATATGAGGGGACCTTTCCCATTTGAGATCAATTCTAGGAGGGATGGTTTCTGAATTCTGGTTCATGGAAAAGGTTCATTTCAAGAGGGTTTCCTTGATCTGTGATTGGTGCAAGCTCCCTTAATTACCTGGTTTTGTCTTTGGGGTCTTTAAGAATCAATGTTTAAATTTTTATTTTATATTCAAATATGGTTGATTAACAGAGTTGTATTAGTGCAGCAGATGTGCAAGGTTCAGAGACGGCAATGGCAGCCCTCTCTAGTACCCTTGCCTGAAAAATCCCATGGAAGGCGGAGCCGGACGGGCTACCGTCCGTGGGGTCGCACAGAGTCGGACAGGACTGAAGCTACTTAGCAGCAGCAGCAGAGCAAGGCTAATAGTTTATACATACCTATGTTAATATCTATTTTTTATCAGGTTCTTTTCCTGTTTAAGTTTTTTACAGAATATGGTGTTTAGCTCTCTGTGGTGTACAGTAGGACTTTCTCGTGTACCCATCTTGTATATAGCAGCTTACACCTGCTAATCCCAAACTTCCAACGCTCTTCTTGCCCGGCCTCCTGCTCCTTGGCGGCCACGAGTGTGCTCTCTATGTCTGTGAATCCCTTTCTGTTTTGTAAAGAAAGTCTTCATTTTATACTTTAGATTCCACATTCAAGTAATACCATGTAATCTTTCTCTTTCTAACATTCAAGTAATACCATGTAATCTTTCTCTTTCTCCTGCTTAGTATGATAATCTAGTTGCATCCATGTTTCTGCAATCAGCACGATTTCCTTCTTTTATGACTAATACTCTATTGAATATATGCAGCACATATATTGTATCATGTTCACCTGGAAGCTAAAACTTTCTTTTGCCTTTGATCTTTCGTCTTTTTTTCTCTACAGAAATTGAAAAGCCACACTTTAGTCTAGATCAGTGTAATTTCCAAATCTCTCTGAGGCTTAATTTAGGAAGTTTACAGATTTCATTTTGAGAAAGTCTTCTTCTGAGGAGGAATATATTTCAAAGGCATGTTTCAGTGTGGTTGAAGGGCCTTTACTGATTCTATCAAAATCCTGTGTGATGAAACACTGGTGTTGCAGGAACCATGAGCTCTATTTAATCCAGTTCTCCTAGAGGAGCGATGTGTGTGGACAGCCATGAAGTCAGGACTGATGAGAACATGAATTAGTTTCTGCCAGCTTGTGATATTGCTGCTTCTCTCTGACAATGTTGGTCTGCAGAATTACTGAAGGATAAGGCTCTCTCACCAAAGATGCTCAGCACTAATCAACCAACAAATTTGCAATTTAATATGGCTCAGGAAAAGAAAACTAACCTAATGTAATCTACTTCTCTAGTGATAGAATGTAAGCTGTTGGGGTGAAAAACCATTACCTACAAAAGTTGGCAGGTATGAAATCACCAAGTTTCCTTTTGAATTATTTAATGGGAACAGAAGTAGTAACAGACGTTTTTCACTGACACTGAGGATGTTTTGAAATACGTAGTTTTCCTCAGGGAAGCTAGTCATCTGGGGAAGATGAAAAGGACAGAAAAAAAAAATTGCACAAGATTACGACCATTCCCCAGAATTTCCAGGGCTTTTTTTCTTTTTTCTTTTGTTTTTTAAGTAAGACATTATATAAAAGATTATTTATGGAGATAGAAATTTTAAATAAATTGATTGGTTCCCTAATGATATATTTACCTATTGGGTGAATGATACATTTAGGGAAAAGAATAATTCCATTACCACTTTTGATAAAATTCATGATATTTTTCTCATCAGTCCCTTTCTCTTCCATCAGCTTCTTGAACTTTTGCAAGCTTTTTTCTTCAATATTTGGTTTAACCGAAAACTACTGTGCAGAAAACAGAATTTTTACGTCTTAGAGAAATTTACGTCCCAGAGAAATTTCTGAATACAGAACAAGAGGTTGAGCATGCAAGTTACCATTAAGCTTCAAACAGTTTCCATTTCCCATGACACAGATGTTTTCTGTCTGTCTTAAGAATTAATCTCCATGCAACTCTGTAACTTATTCCCACCAACATAGGCAGCAAGACCCAAAGACTCACAGGAGCTCCATGGATTTTGGGCTCCATCCATTACAGGATAGAACCTCCTTGCTTTTTTTTTTTTTTTTTTTTTAATAAATTCCTAGTTGCTATATCTACCACTCCTGTCTTGTATTGGTCCCAAATAAATATGAACAGGGTTCTCCCCTGAGAGAGATATGTTAACTACATCAGACATGATAATGGGAGATTTTTTTTTTCTGCTGGTGTTAAATTAGCCCACTGTTCTCAGATCATGTTTCTATAATAGACCCATGTTGTTCCAATGGTATTCACACCTTTCAGTGCTTCTATATGGTCATTTGGGCTGATGTCAGTGTTCATAGGAGAAGGCAATGGCAGCCCATTTCAGTACCCTTGCCTGGAACATCCCATGGATGGAGGAGCCTGCTAGGCTGCAATCCGTGGGGTTGCCAAGAGTCAGACACGACTGAGTGACTTGACTTTCACTTTTCACTTTCATGCACTGGAGAAGGGAATGGCAACCCACTCCAGTGACCTTGCCTGGAGGATCCCAGGGGTGGTAGAGCCTGGTTGGCTGCCGTCTATGGGGTCGCACAGAGTCAGACACGACTGAAGCGACTTAGCAGCAGCAGCAACAATATTCATAAAAACAATGATTTGAAAAATTGAACAGGATGAATATCTATTCTAAAAGTTTCTATTCCAAGGTTTCGAGTGTACTATGCAACTGGTATCAATGAAGAAATTGAGAGTAGCCTCATTATAGCCATGGCTTGAAATACATTGTGGTGTTAAAAAGAAAAAAAAAAGGAAAAGTAGACACAAATGCAACATCGTAATTTCCTTCCCATTAGAAGTTTTTAAAAAACTAAGCATATTTAGTGAAGTCAGCTTATCTTTAAATTACCACAGGTCAGATAATTTTAAATTTCTGATGATATGACCCCCTCTACCCCTACGAGCTCCTCTTTCTTGGTAGATTATTTTCCAGAGTTCTTAATTCTGTGAACAAAAAGACCTAGGCCTTGTAGACTGAGCAGTGGATATTGTCACTATACAACGATTTTATGGATGAAAATAGTGAGGATGGAAATGTTACATGATCATGTCCTTCTGAATAGGAGGATGTCATAGGAACCAAATATTCTAATCAGTACTGTCTTCTTGCCGTGTTCATCCACATTATTGTTACATGCTGCCAGGACGTTTTTAGATGCATAAGCAACTTCAAATACATTTTTACCCTCATCTGTGTGAGAGAGAAAAGACATATATATACAACCTTGCCTTAATTTATTGTCAGTTGAATATATTGTGACACTTTGAGTATAGTGGCAACAGTACATGAAATATTGATCTGTGTCTGAAACCATGTGTGGGCTGAAGGCAATGGTTGTTATGACAGAAATAAAAGTAGGTAAGACTTTTCCATTCCTAAATTTTCATACACTTGATTGGATACACTTAAATTGTAATGAAATATGTACCACTTATGCCATGTAAAATTAGGAACATATTTTGGGGCTGTTATTAAAGACCTAGGGATATAAATGTTAGCCAGCATCCCCATGGCTTTCAACAGAAGCTGACTTTGTAGTTGAAGTCAGGATGATTTATTTGGATTTAAGTTCATTCACTGAGCCTTGAGTGGATTAAGATGTTTTAATATATGTATTTTTAAAGTGAATGACACTGATGTGCAAAATTTAGTCTCCTGCAATGTCAGTTCAAAAGGCTGTTGTAAATTATCTGTGAAAACCATATGAAATGCAGTTCTCCACATGCTATATGATTGGGTAACACTCATAATTGGTTGGAGATCTCTAAGCCATGTGCTTGAACATTTATCTCATGACAAAATAAACTGATTGGAGATCTTAGGAAATAGAGGCTGCTCACCCATCTGATTGCTCATAGCAGTAGAATTCGGCTGTGTGGGATTTCTGAAGGAAGTTGTGCCAAGATTCCCACCCAAGCATACTCTGATCAGTGAAATACTCATACTTACAGTCAGCAGCATAAGCGCCATCATCTTGCTTTATTCCCGTGATGTGTTTATGTTCCCACTTTCCCTTGTGTCTTAAAAACAAAACACATTCAAGCAGGTTGATTAAAGTCATGAAAAAGTTTGATATAAAATTTTGATTTTCTTGGTTTCTCCCCAAAGATTAAGTGCGACATGTAAGCTTAGTGCCTCTAACAATGTGACCTTGAAAAGAGAAGAAACGTGGTCTCTAAGGCCAAGTCACTGTCAAGGGACAAGGAGGGCTTGTCTATTAAATCAGAGCTGTGGTGCCAAAGATAAACTGCAACACAAAATAAACCATGTTTAAAGCCAAATATGGAAGAACCTAGAATTTCAGGAACATAAAAGTACACCTGTTTTTAAAAAATACTTCTTGCAAACAGTGAGTTGTGCCTATCATGACACACCTTGGGGGTACTCACAACCTTGGAAATGAGTCACTAAAAATATGATAGGAAAAAAAAAATCACCAACTTAGGGAAATAAATATTAAATTTTATCAAAACACAAACTCTTCTTCCATCACAGTACCATTAAGAGGATTAAACCCTGAAAGACACAAATGTTGAGACGTACACACACACACAAGGAAACACTCAAGTACACATTTTATGCTTCTTTGACGGAGATATATCTGTGTCCCTCTTGCCTGTAATGAATTGATGCCAGTGGAGCTTCTGGGACCATCTCTCAAGGCTTCAGGATGTTCCCTGGAGGGTCAGATGGGAACTCCCAGTGACAGCTCAGAGATCCTGCTCAGCCCCATAACTACTGTGTCCTTTTTATCATCAAACAGAAGTTTCTGAGGTAAACCCTGAATGGTCCATTGGGCTTGATCTTCTCCAGGTTACTCGAGGCAATATATGCGGTTTTCCATTGCCCTGAAAGCTAATAGCAAAATTCCCCTTCAGATGTGTAGTCCTTCTCTTTTTATTTCATCCAGCATCATCGGTCATGAGTTTCCCATCACTTGTGCAAATCAGAGACGCTATCAAAATTGACAGTAATGTAAAACTGCAGTCAGAGTGAAAGAAGGAATTGACACTTTTCTGAGATAGCTTGAGCTCAGATGTCAAATGCAAGAACCCCAACAGCTGTTTGACTGACCCTCTTTCTATGTTTCAAGATCAGGAAAAATGCAAGCAGGAAAAATGCAAATGAGGCAACTAATATGCAGTAAATATGATACACAGACCAAACAGAACAGGTATAGAGCCAGTAAATGGAGCAATGTTGAGATGGAGAGAGATGGCTCAGCGCATGGATCCACATAACAAAACCACAAAGGAAACACACACACACACACACCCAAGACCTCTTCCCAGATCAGACCATCCCTGGTACCTCTGAGAGACTTGGCTGAGCTTCCTCTTCTTGGGCAGCACAAACCACAACAAGTAGTAAACTCAGGAACACAACCTTCATTTTGACGCTCTTGTAGTCTTTCTTTGGTCAGAACTGAGGTTGCCCCAGTAGCTGGAGAGGTTGTGACTTGCAATTTTTTACATGTTGGTGTGATGCCTCGTGAACCAATGGTTGTTCCTCCTAAGACCAAGGTTACACAGACATCATCTTCAGTATCCTGCTTGGCAGGAATCATCTTTCGGTCATTTTGTCATTTTTATCATGATGAATGTTTTAGAGGAAGCTTGAGGGAATCTGGACATTTGACCTTTAGAGTGAATGAGAAATCACAAAGCATATGTTTTATTTCAAGGTCAAGAGTATTTATTTTCCTTTTTATCCTGAGATCAAACTGGGATACACTGTCCAAGTTACATATCCCCCACTCCTGTATTGTTTCTTTAACATTTAGGAGAAAGTTTACAATTTATTTTCTAAAAGTAAAGATTGACTGTATGGATTAGCCAGGGTGAAATGATTTTCTAAGAGACCTTTGGAAAACCTCCTATTTCCCTGAGGTGATGATGACAAGAGCACAAAGTGTTCACCACCTCCCCCTGCCCCTCAGTGGGATCAGTCCTCCTTGTAACTAAGAGTCAGACCCGTTCAAATGCCCCTTAACCTTGTCTGAAGAAGTCATGCACACAGCCCAATTCCACCACTCATTTTCCAGACACCTGTTCACCCATCTAATCTGTAGCATATTATCTACTCATTTACTCAGTTTTCTCTCAGGCCAGTGAGAAAGCAGGACAGTAGTTCTTGTCCTTTTGTTTAGAATTTTGAAGGAAAAACCAATTTTCCTTACTCTATACACATACTTATATCCAAGGTCAGAATGGCAAAGAATCTGTTCTTTCTATTTCTTAAATCTAATTTTACCTAACTTCATCTTCATTCCCAGTAACTTTTCAAATAGATACCCTACAGATTTATCTTGATCTGAGTATAGAAATGAGGGAACTAGAAAAGGGAACCCTCTTACACGGTTGGTGGGAATGCAAATTATTACAGCCACTATGGAAAACAGTGTGGAGATTCCTTAAAAAACTGGAAATAGAACTGCCATATGACCCAGCAATCCCACTCCTGGGCATACACACCGAGGAAACCAGATCTGAAAGAGACATGCACCCCAATGTTCATCACAGCACTGTTTATAATAGCCAGGATATGGAAGCAACCTAGATGCCCATCAGCAGACGAATGGATAAAAAGGTGTGGTACATATACACAATAAATATTACTCAGCCATTAAAAAGAATTCAATTGAATCAGTTCTAATGAGGTGGATGAAACTGGAGCCCATTATACAGAATGAAGTAAGCCAGAAACAAAAACACCAATACAGTATACTAATGCAAATACATGGAATTTAGAAAGATGGTAATGATAACCCTATATGCAAGACAGAAAAAGAGACACAGATGTATAGAACAGACTTTTGGACTCTATGGGAGAAGGCGGGGATGGGATGATCTGAGAGAAGAGCACTGAAACATGTATACTATCAAGTGTGAAACAGATCACCAGTTCCAGGATGGATGCATGAGACAAGTGCTCGCGGCTGGTTCAGTGAGATGACCCAGAGGGATGGGATGAGGAGGGAGGTGGGATTGGGGTTCAGGATGGGGAACACATGTAAATCCATGGCTGATTCATGTCACTGTATCGCAAAAACCACTGCAAAATTGTAAAGTAACTAGCCTCCAACTAATAAAAATAATTGGGAGAAAAAGAAAGAAAGAAAGAAAGAAATGAGGGAACTGTGAGAGTCAGAATTCTTGAGTCGGCTGAGAGAAAACAGCCGGAGTCCTGACCAGTACTGGCTGCTCCCGGGACAGATCAGAACTCAGAATCTTTGCTTTATATTGAAGTCAGACCTTTGAGAAGAGCTTGGATCAAGGGTGTCTTCAGCTCACATCTTCAGTTGGCCACTTCCGTTCATGCTCAGATGGACCAACAATATTACTTTTTTTTTTTTTTTGCTTTTCATTGCAATATCATATTTTCTCTTTCGTTCACACACTCCTTTGTATGCTGTCCTTTCTAAACTTCTGCTGTGAAGCCTATGTGCTAGAAGGTTCTCATGTCTTAAAACATCCTGAACATTTTTCTCTCTTAAGTTTCTGATCCAAATAATCATTTGATTGTTTTTTCCCGCCATGAGCCGCTGCAGACTCTTAGTTCCCCAACCCATGTTCCCTGCAGTGAAAGGGCAGAGTCTTCACCACTGAAACTACAGTGTCAGCCTGATACAGATATTTTCAATCAGGGATGTGATCCAGCTAACAACTCTTATCCACCTGCCATCACCCTTCTGTCTCTCCTTAGGCACCTCCAACATCCCCACGTTTTTCTTTTGGATTCTTACCAACATGTGCCCCCTGGGAATGTGTCCTAGGACTACCCCGTCTTAGGAAGACCTTTCTAACTACTAATCAAGGGGATATTAAGCAGAGTTACTCTAAGAGTAACAGGTTGTGACAGTTCTGTCATTTTGTAACTGAAGCAAGGCATGGGACTTTTGATCCCAGCTAAAATATGAATTATTTAATAATTCATTATTATGAAATAAATGATCAAATTGTGGGTAATAGAATAATAAATAAAATGGAACACTCCTGAAAAAACTTTAGTCTTATAACTGCTCCAAAATAATGTTAAGTTGTGATGGAAATGTCTTCCTGGTGTCTCCTTGAATTTATCCATGTTTCTGTAACTATTAAACCTCCTTCTCCAAGCTCATTAAATGTGTCTTAATTTTGTGTTTTGTCTGTGATCATTAGCTTTATATCTTTACTCACATAACTCCTGTCTTAAACAATGTGGTGAATCTTTTGACCTTTACCACCAAAAGCACCTGGTTCCCTCAAGGACTTGTGAGCAAAGTTTCAGTGTAGTTAAAATCAAAGATTGGATAATAAACCACAAGCTCCTCATTTTACTTTTTAAGAAAATGATTACATTATGTGATCCTCCATGACCTTCCTAATCCTTGTGAAACTTTGATGTTTGCAGGTAGATGTGGACAAGATAGAATTCCCTGCAACTATCAGAGAGGCCAGGTCTTCCTGGTAGCTCAAATGGTAAAGAATCTGCCTGCAATGCAGGAGAGCAGGGATCAGTCCTTGTGTTGGGAAGATCCTCTGGAGAAGGGAATGGCAATCCACTCCAGTATTCTTGCCTGGAGAATCCCATGGACAGAGGAGCCTGGTGGGCTACAGTCCATGGGATTGCAAAGAGTCAGGCACAACTGAGTGACTAACACCACTACTCTCAGAGAGGACAAGTCCCACAGAGAAAGGTCCACTGGGTATCCTCACTGTACACCATTGGCTTTGTATTACTGTGTTCTTGCTATTTGTTTTCATTTCCTCATGCCTGTATTTTTTTTTTAAATGATGGACAATTCCTTTGTGGGTATTTCAGTTGGTTCAGACACAGTCCTAGATCAAAGTGTTTATTATCAATGAAATAGGAACTGAACTTTTCAATCTCTCCACCTTACTCTAATAACTGGTGACTGTGAGCTAATAACCAGGTTGGAACACAAAGCCAGCATCCACGGCAGTAAACTCCAGACCCTTCATTCTGAAGGTGTTTGCACCGAATCTGGAAAAGTTTCATTGCCCTGCAGAAAGTCTTGAGGTCTCCTTTATCTGACAGTAACGGACTAGATAATAAATTTCGTATCACGTTCTGTCAGCTTTTACCTATACATGCATCATAAAGAATGTGTGTTGTGTAAGATTCCTCCTGTCCATGCTTTGTCCTGAATTCAGTAAGTTCCGATTATTAAATCCAATGACAGCCTAATTCTCAGAACTCAGCAGGAAGCGGATCGACTGAGTTCATCATCCAGGGAGCAGTCTTCCTGGGAAAGGAGATAGAATATATAGAAGTTAACGCACAATTTCCAAATCAATGCCTCTTTCTAAGTTATAGGATGAAAACAAAGAAACATAGGAAATGGTACAGATGAACTGGTTTGCAGGGCAGGAATGGAGATGCAGACGTAGAGAATGGACACATGGACACAGGAAGGGAAGGCGAGGGTGGCAGGAACTGAGAGAGCAGCATTGACATCTATACCCCAGCGTGTGTAAAATAGACAGCTGGCGGGAACCTGCTATATAGCACTGGGAGCTCAGCTCGGTCCTCTGTGATGACCTAGAGGGGCGGGATGGCGGTGGGGTAGGGAGGCTCAAGAGTGAGGGGATACGTGTACACATATGGCTATCTCATGCTGCTGTACAATGGAAACTAACATAGCGTTGTGAAACTATTATGGTCCAATTAAGGAAACTCAAGCAGGGACTCTGTTTCAACCTAGAGGGGTGGGATGGGGAGGGAGATGGGAGGGAGTTTTAAAGGGAGGTGGTATATGTATACCTATGGCTGATTCATGCTGAGGTTTGATAGAAAGCAACAAAATTCTGTAAAGCAATTACCCTTCAATTAAAAAATAAATAAATAAAATAAAAAATGGTAAATTCTACATGCATGCTACTGGCTTTAATTGTGTCTGATTCTTTGTGACCCCGTAGGCTGTAGCCCGCCAGGCTCCTCTGTCCATGGGCTTCTCCAGGCAAGAACACTGGAGTGCATTGCCACTTCCTTCTCCAGGGGATCCTCCCACCCCAGGAATCAAACCCGAGTCGCCTACATTGCAGGCAGTTTCTTTACTGATTGAGATATGAGGTAAGCCCAAATACTACATAAATATTGCCAAATAAAATGTAAATGTGATGTAAAACATTAAAATTGGAACTTAGAGTGTATATGTAGTCCTGTTTTGGAAAGAGGAAATATTTTCATAGAGAAGTTTTGATTGATGCTCTGAAGGTACTTAGAAGAGAGTGTTAAGTGTGTATGTGTGATGATAACACAGTAGGACTTGAGAAAAAAACGAGCAAGTGTGTTTTGAAAGGTCCCCCCTTAGTTGGTTGTATCTGTCAAAATTCTATAAGTGTATTGACCTTTTGTTTAGAGAATTTTTTTTTGTTTTAATCTGGACCATTTTTTAACTTTTCATTAAATTTGCTCCAATATTGCTTCTGTTTTATATTTTGGTTTTTTTGGCCTGGAGTCATGTGGGATCTTAGTTCCTCAACCAGGGACTGAACCCACACCCCCATGTGTATAGGAAGGTGGAGTTCTAAGCACTGGACCACCAGCAAACTCCATAGCATTTCAGTCACTTTGATAAGGCTTTCATTTAGAGACATTATGAAACAATTCATACACACACAAAAAGAAAAATTTGCTTGTTTGCTCTTTGTAAAGTGAAACACTTAGAAATAATTTCAAGAGTCTAGTAGCTTTGACACATTCATAGTGAAAAAGGTAAGAAATTGCATTCATAAATTAGAACTCGGTGAATCAACACAATCTGTAAAAATACTAGTACTTCAAATAAACACAAGCAGAAATATGATTCTCTTTATGTTTTAATTCTCACTTATGTATAAAGCAAAGACTGCTCTCTATTATGTTAGTATGCTTGTGCATTAATGAAAAGCACACTTATGTATAGAGTTTAAACAAATCTGTCAGAGGGAACTAACTCTGTCTAGGGGATTAAGGAGTAAATTAGGGTGGATAAATTTTAATATGAACACTCAATATGAAATATTTATTAAACATTTACTATTTAATATTAATTAAATATTTTAATATAATCACATATTTGTGGATGGCTTCATCTCAGTCTAGTGACATTTCTTTTAATTTCTTGGAAATTTTTCAACTAAATCTTTTTTAAAATTAATTCATTTTAATTGGAGGCTAATTACAATCTTGTGTTGGTTTTTGCCATACATTGACATGAATCAGCCATGGGTGTATATGTGCCCCCCATCCCATCCTGAACCCCCCTCTCACCTTCCTCCCGAACCCATCCCTCTGGGTTTTCCCAAAACACTGGCTTTAAGTGTCCTGCTTCATGCATCAATCTTGAACTGGTCATCTATTTTACATCTGGTAAGATTCATGTTTCTCTGATTTTCTCTTATCGTCCCACACTCACTTTCTCTGACATAGTCCAAAAGCCTATTATTTGCTTCTCTGTCTCTTTTGCTGTCTTGCGTTAAATTCCATATATATGCCTTAACATACTGTATTGGCGTTTCTCTGACTTATTTCACTCGGTATAACAGGTTCCAGTTTCAATTAAATCCTCTTGACCTGCATCTTTATGAAGCATTGTCATCAACTCCTTTAATAGATAAAGGACAAATGAAATTGTCTGTTCCATTGTGTGTCAATTTAGTAACACATCTTTCAACTAATGTGTACATTACATCAGGAGTACTAATTCCAGTAACATAAATCTGTTTATACTTTACCCATGATCTGTATTTGTTGGGTTTGTGGTGAAAACTTGTTTTTCCAAAGAAAAAAGAATTTAAAAAATGAGGACAATCTCAGAGGCCTCTGGGACAATGTTAAATCACCCAGCACTCAAATCATAGGTGTTGCAGAAGAAGAAGACAAAAAGAAAGGGCATGAGAATATACTTGAGGAGATAATAGTTTAAAGCTTCCCTAAAATGAGGACGGAAATAGCCACCTAAATCCAAGAAATCCAGAAAGTCCCAAATAGGAAAAACCCAAGGCAAAACATCCCAAGACACATATTAATCAAACTAACAAAGGTCAAACACAAAGAGAAAATATTAAAAGTATCAAGGGAAAAGCAACAAATAACACACAAGGAGATCCCCATAAGAATAACAGCTGATCTTTCAATAGAAACTTTTAGGGCAGAAGGAAATGGCAGGGCATGCTTAAAGTGATGAAACAGAAAAATCTATAATCTGGAATACTATACACAGCAAGGATCTCATTCAGATATGGAGAAATCAAAAGCTTTACAGACAAGCAAAAGCTGAGAGAATTCAGCATCAACAAACCAGCTCTTCAACAAATGCTAAAGGATCTTCTCTAGACAGGATACGTAGAAAAGGTTGAAAGAAATGAACCCAAAACAATAAAGCAAATGGCAATGGGATCATACTTATCAATAATTACCTTAAATGTAAAGGGGTTGAATGCTCCAACCAAAAGACAAAGACTGGGTGAATGTATACAAAACAAAGATCCTTATATATGCTGTCTACAAGAGACCCACCTCAAAACAAGGGACACATATAGACTGAAAGTTAAGGGACTGGAAAAAGATATTTCATGCAAATGAAGACTAAAAGAAAACAAGAGTAGCAATACTCATACCAGATAAAGTAAGCTTTGAAATAAAGCTCTTGAAAAGAGACAAAGAAGGACACTACATAATCATCAAAGGATAAAACTAAGAAGAAGATATAACAATTATAAGTACACATGCGCCTAACAAAGGAGTGCTGCAATTTGTAAGGCAAATGCTAACAGCCATGAAAGGGGAAGTTAACTGTAACACAATATTAGTGGGAGACTTTAAAACCCCACTCACACGTATGGACAGATCAACGAAACAGAAAATTAGCAAGGAAACACAAACTTTAAATGATACAATGGACCAGTTAGATTAATATCTATCTATATAAATAATATTAGTATGTAAGTATGTATAATTAATATAGATAATATATATGTAATTGTATAATTAATGTATATTTATATCTATTTAATATCAATAGGACAATTCATCCAAAAACAATGAATTTCACCTTTTTTTCAAGTGTATCCAGAACCTTCTCCAAGATAGACCACATTCTGGGACTTAAGTCTAGCCTTGGTAAATTCAAGAAAATTTGAATCATTTCAAGTATCTTTCTGATCACACTGAGGTAAGATTAGATGTCAACTACAGGGAAAAAAGAAACTTTTAAAAAGACAAACATATGGAGGCTAAACAACATGCTTCTGAGTAACAAACAAATCATGGAAGAAATAAAAAAGGAAATCAAGATAGGCATAGAAACAAATGAAAATGAAAACACGACCACCCAAAACCTATGGGATTCAGTAAAAACATTACTAAGAGGAAGGTTCATAGCAATACAAGCTTACATCAAGAAACAAGAGAAAAATCAAATATATAAACTAACTTTACACCTAAAGCAACTAGAAAAAGAAGAAATGAAGAACCCCAAAGTTAGTAGAAGAGAAGAAATCATAAAAATCAGAGCAGAAACAAATGAAAAAGAAACAAAGGAGGCTATAGCAGAAATCAGCAAAACTAAAAGGTGTTTCTTTGAGAAGATAAATAAAATAGACAAACCATTAGCCAGACTCATCAAGACAAAAATGGGAGCAGAATAAAATTAACAAAATTAGAAATGAAAGTGGAGAAATCACAAAGACAACACAGAATTACTAAAGATCATAAGAGACTACTATCAACAACTATATGCCAATAAAATGGACAACTTGGATGAAACGGATGAACTCTGAGAAAAGCATAACCTTCCAAAACTGAACCAGGAAGAAATAGAAAATCTTAACAGACCCATCACAAGAACAGAAATCGATACTGTAATAAAAAATCTTCCAATAAATGAAATCCCATGACCAGGTGAATTCTACCAAAATTTAGAGAAGAGCTAACACCTATCCTACTCAAAATCTTCCAGAAGATTGCAGAGGAAGGTAAACTGCCAAACTATGAGGCCACCATCACCCGAATATCAAAAACAGGCAAAGATGCCACAGAGAAAGAAAACTACAGGCCAATACCACTGATGAACATGGTTGCAAAATCCTCAACAAAATTCTAGCAAGCAGAATCCAACAACATATTACAATGGTCACACATCATGACCAAGTGGGCTTTATGCCAGAGATGCAAGGATTCTTCAATATTTACAAATCAATCAATGTGATATACCACATTAGCAAATTTAGAGTTAAAAGCTATATGATTATCTGAATCGATGCAGATAAAGCCTTTGACAGAATTCAACACTCATTTATGATAAAAAATCCACAGAAAGCATGCATGGAAGGAATATACCTCAACATAATAAAAGCCATATATAAACTGACAGCAAACATTACCCTCAATGGGGAAAAATTGAAAGCATTTCTCCTAAAGTCAGGAACGAGACAAGGGTTCCCACTCTCACCACTACTACTGAACATTGTTTTGGAAGTTTTAACCACAGCAATCAGAGAAGAAAAATAAATAAGTAAATAAATAAATAAATAGGATCCAAATTGGAAAAATAGAAATGAAACTCTCACCATTTGTAGATGACATGATCCTCGACATAGAAAACCCTAAAGACACCACCATAAAATTAGTAGAGCTAATCAATGAATATAGTAAATTTTCAGGATGTAAAATTAATACACAGAAATCCCTTGCATTCCTATACACTAACAAAGGGAAAACAGAGAATTTAAGAAAACAATCCCACACACCATTGTGACGAAAAGTATAAAATACTTAGGAATAAACCTACCTAAAGAAACAAAAGACCTATATATAGAAAGCTATAAAACACTGAAGAAAGAAATCAAAGAAGACACAAATAGATGGAGACATATACCATGTTCATGGATCAGAAGAATCAATAGAGTGAAAGTGAGTATACTACCTAAAGCAATCTTTAGAGTCAATGCAATCCCTATCAAGCCACCAATTGTATTTTTCAGAGAAATAGAACAAATAATTTCACAGTTTGTATGGAAACACAAAAAACCTTGAATAGCCAAAGCAATCTTGAGAAAGAAGAATGAAAGTGGAGGAATCAACCTGCCTGACTTCAGACTCTACTACAAAGCCACAGTCATCAAGACAGTATGGTACTGGCACAAAGACAGAAATATAGATCAATGGAACAGAATAGAAAGCTCAGAGATAAACCCACGCTCCTATGGACACCTTATCTTTGACAAAGGAGGCAAAAATATACAATAGAGAAAAGACAATGTCTTTAACAAGTGGTGCTGGGAAAACTGGTTAACTTGTACAGGAATTTACCTATAACACTTTCTAACATCATCACAAAGATAAACTCAAGATGGATTAAATATCTAAATGTAAGACCAGAAGCTATAAAATTCCTGGAGGAGAACTTAGGTAGCACACTCAATGACATAAATCTCAGCAAGATCCTCTATGACCCACCTGCCAGAGCAATGGAAATAAAAGCAAAATTAAACAAATGGGACCTAATTAAACTTAAAAGTTTTTGCAGAAGGAAGGAAGCTATAAGAAAGCTGAAAAGGCAGCTTTCAGAATGGGAGAAAATAATAGCAAACAAAGCAAGTGACAAAAAAATAAATCTCGAAAATATACAAGGAACTCATGCAGCTCAATAACAGAAAAATAAATGACCCAATCAAAAAATGGGCCAAAGAACGAAACAGACATTTTTCCAAAGAAGATATAGAGAGGGCTAACAAACACATGAAAAGATGCTCAACATCACTCATTATCAGAGAAATGCTGGAGAGGGGGTGGAGAAAATGGAACCCTCTTACGCTATTGGTAGGAATGCAAACTAGTACGGCCACTATGGAGAACAGTGTGGAAATTCCATAAAAAAACTGGAAATAGAACTGCCATATGACCCAGCAATCCCACTCCTGTTACACACACTGAGGAAACCAGAATTGAAAGAGACATGTGTACCCCAATGTTTATCACAGCACTATTTATAATAGCTAGGACATGGGACCAACCTAGATGTCCATCAGCAGACAAACGGATAAGAAAGTTGTGGTACATATACACAATGAAATATTACTCAGCTATTAAAATTTGAATCAGTTCTAGAGAGATGGATGAAACTGGAGCCTATTTTTCAAAGTGAAGTAAGTGAGAAAAAAAAACACCAATATAGTATATTAATGAATATATATGGAATTTAGAAAGATGATAATGATGACCGTATATGAGAGACAGCAAAAGAGACACAGACGTAAAGAATAAAGTTTTGGACTCTGTGGGTGAAAGTAAGATGGGATAATTTGAGAGAGTAGCATTGAAGCATGTATATTACCATATGTGAAGTAGATAACCAGTCCAAGTTCAATGCATGAGACGGAGCACTCAAAGCCACTGCCCTGGGACAAACCAGAGGGATGGAATGTGGAGGAAGGTGGGAGGGGTTTGGGGACAGGAGGACACATGTACACCCATGGGTGATTCATGTCAATGTATGGCAAAAAGCAAAGCAATATTGTAAAGTGATTAGCCTCCAATTATTTTTTAAAAAATTAAAAACTAATAAGAGGAAAGAGGGAAAATTTTTGGTTATTTCTTATTAATATTGATGTTATAAATATACACATGAACACATATGTTTGTATTAATATATGTATATATATGTGTGTGTGTGTGTACATAGAGATGTATACACATACATGTGTATATGATAGTTCACAGTTTTTGACTTGGTTATGCTAGCTCTACCTTTTAAGTGTTTCTTAAGATGCTCAGCCACTTACTCTGTGTGCAGTTGCATCTGTGTGTATCTACCCATCCAATCCAGCATTTTTAGACAGACATTCTTTGAGGACCAGAGTCAGAACTCCAACTGCATACACTCTGCTATACAAGGGGGAGAACTTAAACATTGTCCCTGACCTACATGACTCCCAACTAACCCATGGAAACATTCATTGCTCTTGCCTTGTCAATGGCCAGCTGTAGCCCATTTGGAGGCCGTGTCTATGTAGGAACTAAAACATTTATTCTGTTACATATCGCTTAGGGCTGGTATTATTTTCCTAGGACTTGGACCAAATGTCTGAGTTTTGATCCAACCCTTGAAATAAGTTCTACATCGTTTTTTCTTAAAGAGTTATCTGTTTACTTTTGCTATGCTGGGTCTTCTCTGCTACATGAAATCTTTCTCTAGTTGTGGCAAGCAGTGGCTACTCACCGGTTGCCCTGTGTGGGCTTCTCATTTCAGTGGCTTCTCTTGTTACGGAGCAGAGGCTCTGGAGCGCAGGCTCAGTGGTTCTGTCTCATGGGCTCAGCTGCATCCTGGTGTGTGGAATCTTCCTGGACCAGGAATCAAAGCCCTGTCCCCTGTCCTGGCTTGTAGATTTGTAACTCCTGGACCACCATGGAAGTCCCATAACTATCTCTGTATCTTGAGTGCTTGATAGAACTTTTGGATTCTAACCACCCTGCGTACTGTAGGGGTGCTGATCAGCATGCTCTGCCCATTATCAAGGGAATGGACAGTCCTTGGAAATGCTCGCGTCCACTGCTGTTTGAATCATAAGAGGCTGGAAGACCATCTTTAGATCCAGTGAACTGTGGTTCAGTAACTGCTGCCTCATTAGGCTCTCAAGTGTCAGCTGCCGCCCCATCTTTGATTCCTTCTCTTTCACCTGTTCAGAAATATGAGTCCTTCAGCTCAACTACAGAAGTCCTGGTGATGCCAGACTACACACTTCCCCTCAGCTAGGGTAACGTCATCCTGCATTTTCCTTGAGTAAACCTCAGTGAGTGGAACATACGTTCCTTTCTTGGGAATAAATAAGATGCTTCTGAGGGACTTTTCCTTGATCAAACTGCCCCTTCCATACAGTAGACTAAAGTGAAAGTGTTAGTTGCTCAGGTCTGTGCAACTCTTTAGGATCCTATGGACTTTAGCCAACAAGGCTCTTCTGTCCATGACATTCTTCAGGAAATATTGGAGTGGGTTACCGTTTCCTTCTCCAGAGGATCTTCATGATCCAAGGATAGAACCTGGGTCTTCTGCACTGCAGGCAGATTCTTTACCATCTGAGCCACCAGATAAGCCCATATGGTGAGAGGATTCTTAACCTTATCCCATGATGCTTTAGTCTATTTTCTCCCTCTTCCCTGGACACCTGAGGGCATGTCTACCAAATCTACATAAGCACTGTCTCTGATGAACACCGGTCTGATGAAAGGCACAGTTTCCTGGATACTTAATGTGGACATTTGTGTGTTTTAAATGAGGTGACTTTTACACAGACATGCGTGTGCAGGGCAGATATTAAATCAATTTATTTAAGCCCTCAGCAATCAAATAACACCAACCAGAGCATGATTTAGTGACTGGGAGAGATGAGATGGGATAAGGAGTGTTAGTGTGAAGAGAGCAGGATCATGTTAATCAGGAACCAGGAAAGTTGTCTTCATGTTGTTGATCTTGAGTCCATGGAGATGAGGACATGTCTGGTCTCTGTGACTCTTTCTGCAGGTGAAAAAAACAGAACCAAATGTTTAGTAGAGTTGACTGTGTGACTTTTGACTGAGGTGAGCTTCAGGCAGTAGGCTGTCCAGGAAATAGGGAATTGGTAGCTGATTCAATATCCAATTCCAGGTGGACCTCAACACTCCACATCTCTGTGATGGCAGGTTCCCTGTGGAGTTGTCCCCAGGATGTACATATGGTTGGAGATTTCCCACTGGGGATTGATTCTATGAGTAATGATTTCACAATGCATGTACATGGTGGTGCTTCATCTAAAGATGATTTTCAGACTCTGTAATTGGAGCAGACAATTCTAACCCTGCAACTTTTGTCTTTTGCATTAATTTCAGGTGTACAGCCAAGTGATTATACATACAATAGTTAGTATCTTTTCTTTTTCAGACTCTTTTCCCATTTAAGTTTTACAGAGTATTGCATATAGTCCACCGTGCTATGAAGTTGGACCTTGTTCTCTATCCTTGCTGTATATAACAATTTGCATCTACTAACCTCAAACTTCTCAGATAGTAAGGATATGCCTGTGATTCAGGGGACCCAGGTTTGATCCCTGTGTTGGTAAGATCCTCTATAGAAGGGAATGGACCCACGCCAGGATTTTTGCCTGGAGAATCCCAGGCAACCATATGGACAGAGGAGATTGGAGGGCTATGTTCCATGGTGTTGCTGAGAGTCCAACATGACTGAGCAAGGAACCTTTCTTTCACTTTCGCTTTTCAACTACAAACCTCCCAATCCTTCTCTTCCCAGCCCCTTCCACTTGGCAACCACAGGTCTGTTCTCCACCTCTGTGCATCTGTTTTTGTTTTGTAAATAAGTCCCTCCATGTCATGTTTTGATTCTATGCAAAAATGATATATATGTGAAAGTCAAAGTCACTCTGTCACGTCTGACTCTCTGTGACCCTGTGGACTGTAGCCCAAAATGTGCTTCTGTCTTGGAGATGCTCCAGGCAAGAATACTGGAGTGTGTTGCCATTTCCCTCTCCAGGGGATCATCCCAACCCAGGGGATCAAATGCGCGTCTCCTGCATTGTTGGCAGATTCATTACCATCTGAATAAACCATGGCTTTTATCTCCACTGAAGTGAGAAGTGGACTATAAGGAAAGCTGAGCACCGAAGAATTAATGCCTTTGAACTGTGGTGTTGAGAAAGACCCTTGATACCTTGATAGGCCCTTGGACTGCAAGGAGATCCAACCAGTCCATCCTAAAGGAAATCAGTCCTGAATATTCATTGGAAGAACTGATGCTGAAGTTGAAACTCCATTATGTTGGCCACCTGATGCAAAGAGATGACTCATTTGAAAAGACCCTGATGCTGGGAATGATTGAAGGTGGGAGAAGAAGGGATCGACAGAGGATGAGATGGTTGGATGTCATCACTGACTCAATGGACATGAATTTGAGCAAGGTCTGGGAGTTCATGATGGACAGGGAAACCTGACATACTGCAGTCCATGGGGTCACAAAGAGTCAGATATGACTGAAAGACTGAACTGAACTGCAAACTACAAGTGACATTTATGGTATTTGTCTTTCTCTTTCTGACATATTTCACTCAGTGTGACAAATCTCTAGGTCCATCCATGTTGCTGTAAATGGAGTTATTTGCTTCTTCTCATAGCTGAGTAATGTTCCATTGAATATACATACCACTTCTTTGTTATCATATTCACCTGAAAGTTAGTGCCTTTAGTCATTTTTTTTTTCCTTAAGTTTCTTTCTTGGCAGAACATTAAAAGCCATACTTTAGCCTAGATCAGTGCCGTTCCCTGAGGTTGTCTTATTTTAGAAGGTTCAAACGTCTTACTTTTGGAACATCTTCTGAGTAGGAATATAAAGCAAATGCAGGTTTCAGAGAATGCAGTTGGAAGGCCTTTACTGGTTCTGTCAGAATCATATGAGATTAAACACTGGTCTTGCAGAAAGCGTGAAAGTGAAAGTCACTCAGTCATGTCCAACTCTTTGCAATCCCTTGGACCATGACAGTGCATGGAATTCTCTAGGCCAGAATACTGGAGAAGCTTTTCCCTTTTCCAAGGCATCTTCCCAACTCAGGAATCAATCCCAGGTCTCCCCAGCTGAGCCACAAGGGAAGCCCAAGAATACTGGAGTGGGTAGCCTATCTGTTCTCCAGCAGATTTTCCCAACCCAGGAATTGAATTGGGTTCTCTTACATTCCAGGCAGATTCTATACAAACTGAGTTATCAGGGAAGCCCAGGGCTCTCTTTAATACTGATTCTCCTGGAGGAGATATGTGTGGAGATAACCACGAGGTCTGGACTGACAATTAACACGTGGTTAACAGTTTCCACCAACTCATGTGGATTCCTGCTTCTCCCTGATGATTTTGGTCTGCAAGATTCCTGCAGGACAAGACTCTCACCACAGCTGCTCAGCATTAATCAAGAAAACTCTTTGCAATTTAATATGGTTCAAGAGCAAAGAAATTATGGAACAAAAAAATTGTTTAGTGACACGTTTAAATTCTTGGGACAAACATTTCACACGTATGAAATAACAGTGTTTCCTTATTGCTTCATCATGAAGGGTCACCATTAATAATGGACCATGTTTACTTACAAAAGTGTCAGAGTCACGTCTTTTCACTCGTCTGGACAGTTATCTGGGGAAAAACAAAATGAAAGAAATAAAAGAGGCACCAATTACTAACATTCCCCAGTATTTCGAAGGCTTCTTTCTTTCGTTTTTTAAGTAACTGATCTTAAAAGAAATTACTTGTGGAAGAAGAAATTTTGATTAAGCTGATTTGTTTCCTGATATTTACACACAAGGTGAAAGGCATTGCCAGGGAAAAAAGTATAATTCCGTTACCATTATGGATGAAATCCAGGATATTTTCTTCTGGAATCCCATTTTGTATCACTGCGTTTTTGAACTCCTCTTCCCATTGCGGATCAACATTATCTCCTTTGCCTGTAAAATCACCGTGCAAAAAGGAAAATTGTTGACCCCTGGGAACCCACGGATATTCCTGAATTCTGCCGCTGCTGCTGCTAAGTCGCTTCAGCTGTGTCTGACTCTGTGCCACCCTATAGACGGCAGCCCACCAGGCTCTGCCATCCCTGGGATTCTCCAGGCAAGAACACTGGAGTGGGTTGCCATTTCCTTCTCCAATGCATGAAAGTGAAAAGCGAAAGCGAATTCGCTCAGTTGTGTCCGACACTTCGCAACCCCATGGACTACAGCCTACCAGGCTCCTCCATCCATGGGATTTTCCAGGCAAGCGTAGTGGAGTGGGGTTCCATTGCCTTCTCTGATTCCTGAATCTACAGAACAGGAAATGGAATGTGCCAATCAGATGTTCACTTGCATAATCTAAGAGATTAAAATGGTTTCCATGACACAGACATGTGCTTTCTGTCTTAAGAATTGACCCCAGTCCAACTTGGTGAGTAGGACACCCTACCCCTCAGCATCAGAAGCTGGACTGCCAAAATTTGCCAGGATCTCCATGACTCTGGGGTTCAGTTGATCCTAATATGGAACCAACCTACTTGCTTCTCACACCCTTCTCGTATATGTACGTGCGACTCATATCTGTTTCTAGACCCAGTTTAATAGGAAACACCTTTCTCCCCTTCCACGGACACATTCACCACTTTGCATATGACAGGGGGTGATTTACTCTTTCATGAACCTACCACTCTACCCGATAACCTTTTCTGAAGTAGACCCCTGTTGTCTCCATGGCACACACCTCTCAGTGCTTCTGCGTGGTTACTTGAGGGAGTGATGTCAGTGTTCATAAGAACAATGCATTTGAATCATGGAACAGGAGAAAGATTTATCTTACAAGTGTCTGTTCCAAGGCTTACAGTGCATCAGAAAACTGATATCGTACACTAACACATACAAATGCAATCTGCATACATCTGGAATCTAGAAAGATGGTACTGATAATGAACCTATTTGCAGGGCATCAGTGGAAAAAGAGTCACAGAGAACAGACTTATGGACATGAGGAGAGGAGAGGAGACAGTGAGACATACAGAGAGAGTAACATGGAAACTTAGATGACCATATGTAAAATAGATAGCCAACGGGCATTTGCTGTGTGTCTCAGGGAACTCAAACAGGGGCTCTGTATCAACGTTGAGGGGTGGGAAGGAGATGGGAGGGAGTTTCAAAAGGGAGAGGACATATGTATACCTATGAACTTCCCTTGCAGCTCTGCAAGTAAAGAACCCTCCTGCAATGTGGGAGACCTGGGTTTGACCTCTGGGTTGGAAGATTGCTTGGAGAAGGGAAAGTCTACCCACTCTGGTATTCTGGCCTGGAGAATTCCAGTTGCAAAGAGTCAGACACGACTGAGCAGCTTTCACACAAGCATATGTATACCTATGGCTGATTCATGTTGATGTTTGACAGAAAACAACACAATTCGATAAAGCAGTGATCCTTCAATTAAAAAATAAATAAAAATATAAAAATGAAATAAATTCAGCCTGATTATACCCATGGCTTGATATTAGTTGACATGTTTTTTAAAAAAAAGATTCTAGTAAAACTTCATTTTTAACATGTCAACAGATAGGAATCATTTTGAAATGTCTGATGATGTGATATTCTGCACCCTATGACTTCCTGTTTCTTGGTAGTTTACCTTCCAGGATCCTTAATTCAGTGAGCATAAAGATGCAGGCCTTGCACGCTGAATACTGAATACTGTCAGCGCCTCCTGATATTCTGAGAAAGTCCTGACAGTGGACATGTAACATTACCATGTCAGTGGGAATTTTACGATGTCATACCTACCAAATAATCCCACCAGTTTTGTCTCCTTGCCATGTCCATCCACATTGACAGTGTGTGTTACGAGAGCATTCTCGCCCCCATTAATGAGGCTAAATTCATTGTGACCCGCATCTGTGTGAGAGAGAAAAGATACAAACAGTCCCACCTTAACTTATTGTCAGTGAGATTGCTGTCGCACAGGGCGGCCGTGAAGAACGGCCCATCGTGTATGGACCCACTCACATCATGCATGCACAGAGTGCTCCCTTTACCCACGCCAAGGAAAGGAGGCACGACTTTTCCCCATCCCCACCCTTTCCTACAATGAACCAGTCACTCCTTGCTGTCTTACCAAGATGCTTTCTAGAACGTGTATTCTAATGGACCCCACAGATTTTTTTCTGCTTTGTTTTTTGACTTGCTGAGTCTTTGTTGCTGCCCATGGGCTTTCTCTCCTTGTGGTGACTGTGGAGTAGAGTCTAGTTGCGACACATGGACTTCTCATTGCAGTGGCTTCTCTTGTTGCTGAGCACAGGATCTAGGGTGCGTGGCTTTCAGTAGTTGCAACTCGGGCTCTAGAGTGCAGGCACAGTAGTTGTGGTGCATGAGCTTAGATATCACATGGCATGCGGGATTTTCTCAGACTGGGGATCAAACCTATGTCTCCTGCCCTGGCAGGCAGAATTCTTATCCCCTGACCACCAGGGAAGTTCCTGAGAGTGTTTTAAAACATCGTAAGTGTGTTATCAAATACAGGTTCTAAAGTTCTTTGTATTTCTCTTACCCCAGCCATGAAATTGGTTTCTCTTGATAAAAATCAACCTACCTTGTGTTCATTACCTTCTGTTCATGAGTTCCTACGTCAGGCCAGGCAACATTTTGAGTTTTGTGTTTCCCAAGCCCCTCAGTCTGGGGTATGACATAGCCCACTGCCATGTCTGTTGGTGTGAAGACAGTTTACTTGCTGGGACGTGTAGGCAGTGACCACCTAGAGGTGACCTCCTTCCCCGCCTGGCGCTCTGCCCCTCCTCTCTGCTCTGCCCATCCACTCTGCCCCATTGTCTGGACAAGAAGCATCTCTGACCTACTGTGTGTCCCCTCTACACCCTCTATGTCCATCCTCTCTCTCCTGGCCTCCATCTCACCTTCCTGCAATTACTCAGCAACATGAAATGTAAAACTGCCCATCTCTGTTCCTGAAGCATGAAAACACCACTGCTCCGTGTCTGAAACACTGAAAATTATTAGCGTGCTTGAAAGAAGAAAAAAGCAGCCAGAGCAGCTGTGGAGTCTCAGAGTCCTGACAAGAATATGCAATTTTCCCAAGGCCACGCCGAGTCCACCAGCCTCGCTCATGTTATGACAGCTTAATTCAGACTATGCATGTCCTCAGATTATCAGTGACCACCTGTGGTTCACTGTGGCTTCACCAAGGTGGGCATAGCAGCATCACTGAATTGACTGTGATGTTCATGAATGGATGGGCCAGTGAGAGTAAACCTATCTTCTGGCTGTGACACACCATCAAGGCCACTGCTGGTTCTGGGCCTGATGTGGGGACACCTCACAGTCCCCAAGACAAACCTGAAGGCTGCAGTGGCTGGTCCCCAAGAGACCTTCCAAGAAGTCTTGCACTTCTGTTGTCTCTCTTGTTTAGTCACTGTGTAAAAAGCTAAAGCAGATTGCAAAAATGGAGAAGAGTAAAGACAGTGGAAGCATTCATGATTCGGCAAAAGGAAATCATACAATGGGAATAAGAAAATGAAAGCATAATTTAGAAAACATCAAATATTAGAAGTTATCAATGAAAGTATGGGGAAAATATTTTAGGCATTGATTTTACTGATTTGAGCTCATCGCATAGGCACTGTGCTGCTACTTAGTTTGGGCAAGGGTTGTGATCACATATTGATATGTTTAAATTTTTATCAAATATGTTCCTCTTAGGCCATGTAAAAATAATAATGTTATTTAGGGCCGTTATAAAAAGCTCAGAGATACAAAGCTGAGCCAGCATCCCCATTGCTTTAAATAGAAGCTGCCTTTATGGTTGAACTCAAGATGATTTCCTTGAGTTCAAGTTCACCCATCTCAGCTTGGATGACCAAAGACATGTTAAGATTGTTTTTAAAAAGTGAATGTCACTGATGTGCAAACTCAAGATAGACCCCTAAGACCTCAGTTCATAAGCCTGTTGTCAATTATCTGTGAGAACCCTACAAAATACAAATTCTACACTCATGCTTAGTCACATTGTTCTTGTTGATATTTAACCACTATGTCATGTCTGACTCTCCATGACCCCATGAAGTGTACCACATCAAGTTCCTCTGTCCTCTACAGTCTTCCAGAGTTTGCTCAAATTCATGTCCATTGAGTCGGTGATGCCATCCAACCGTCTCATCCTCTGTCGTCCCCTTCTCCTCCTGCCTTCAGTCTTCCCCAGTATCAAGGTCTTTTCCAGTGAGTCAAATCTTTGCATTAGGTGGCCAATGTCCTGAGACTTCAGCATCAGTCCTTCCAGTGAATATTCTTGGTTGATCTCCTTTAGGATTGATTGGTTTGATCTCCCAGCTGTCCAAGGGACTCTCAAGAGGCTTCTCCAGCACCACAATTCTAAAGCATCAATTCTTTGGTGCTCAGCCTTCTTTATGGTCCAACTCTCAAACACATACAAAACTATTGAATAAAAGCATACTGTTGACTCTACAGACCTTTGTTGGCAAAGTGATGTCTCTGCATTTTAATATGCTGTCTTGGTTGTCATAGCTTTCCTTCTAAGGAGCATGCATCTTTCAATTAGGTGATTGCAGTCACAATCTGCAGAGATTTTGGAGCCCAAGAAATAAAATCTGTCACCGCTTCCACTCTTTCCCCTTTCTATTTGCCATAAAGTGAGGGGAACCAATGTCATGACCTTAGAGTTTTTGAATGTTGAGTTTCAGACCAGCATTTTCAGTCTCCTCTTGCACCGTCATCAAGAAACTCTTTAGTTCCTCTTCACTTTCTTCCATTAAAGGGGTATCATCTGCATATCTGAGGCTGTTGATATTTCTGGTAACAATCTTGATTCCAGCTTGTAATTCATCCAACCTGGCATTTAGCATGATGTACTCTGCATATAAGTTATATAAGCAGCATGACAGCACATACTAACTTGTTGTACTCTTCTCCCAGTTTTGAACCAACCTGTTCTTCCACATCTCACCATTGCTGACTGATCAACATACAGGTTTGTCAAGAAACAGGTAATCTGGTACTCCCATATCTTTTTTTTTTTTTTCCATTTATTTTTATTAGTTGGAGGCTAATTACTTTACAACATTGCAGTGGTTTTTGTCATACATTGAAATGAATTAGCCATGGATTTACATGTATTCCCCATCCCGGTCCCCCCTCCCACCTCCCTCTCCGCCCCATCCCTCTGGGTCTTCCCAGTGCACCAGGCCCGAGCACTTGTCTCATGCATCCAACCTAGGCTGGTGATCTGTTTCACCCTAGATATACATGTTTCAATGCTGTTCTCTTGAAACATCCCACTCTCACCTTCTCCCACAGAGTCCACAAGTCTGTTCTATACATCTGAGTCTCTTTTTCTTTTTTTGCATATAGGGTTATCGTTACCATCTTTCTAAATTCCATATATATGTGTTAGTATACTGTAATGGTCTTTATCTTTCTGGCTTACTTCGCTTTGTATAATGGGCTCCAGTTTCATCCATCTCATTAGAACTGATTCAAATGAATTCTTTTTAATGGCTGAGTAATATTCCATGGTGTATATGTACCACAGCTTCCTCATCCATTCGTCTGCTGATGGGCATCTAGGTTGCTTCCATGTCCTGCCTATTATAAACAGTGCTGCGATGAACATTGGGGTGCACGTGTCTCTTTCAGATCTGGTTTCTTCAGTGTGTATGCCTAGAAGTGGTATTGCTGGGTCATATGGCAGTTCTATTTCCAGCTTTTTAAGGAATCTCCACACTATTTTCCATAGTGGCTGTACTAGTTTGCATTCCCACCAACAGTGTAAAAGGGTTCCCTTTTCTCCACACCCTCTCCAGCATTTATTGCTTGTAGAATTTTGGATAGCAGCCATCCTGACTGGCGTGTAATTGTACCTCATTGTGGTTTTGATTTGCATTTCTCTAATAATGAGTGATGTTGAGCATCTTTTCATGTGTTTTTTTGCCATCCGTATGTCTTCCTTGGAGAAATGTCTGTTTAGTTCTTTGGCCCATTTTTTGATTGGGTCATTTATTTTTCTGGAATTGAGCTGCAGGAGTTGCTTGTATATTTTTACATATCTTTAAAAATTTTACAAAATGTGTTGTGATCCACACACTCAAAAGCTTTAGCATAGTCAATGAAGCGGGGGGAAAAACAATTTGTTTTTTGTTTCTGGAATTGCCTCTCTTTCTCAATGATCCACTGAAAGTTGACAATTTGATCTGGTTCATCTGCCTTTTCTAAATCAAGCCTATACTTCTGGAAGTTCTCAGATCACTTACCACTGAATTCTAGCTTGAAGGATTTTGAGCACTACCTTGCTCGCATGTGAATTGAGCACAAAGTGCAGTAGTTTGAACATTCCTTGTCATTGACCTTCTTTGAGATTGAAATGGAAACTGACCTTTTCCAGTTCTGTGGCCTCTGCGGAGTTTTCCAAAGTTGCTGACACATTGCTTGCAGCCCTTTAACAGCATCATCTTTTAGGATTTTAAAGAGTACAGCTTGAATTCTGTCACCTCTACTAGTGTTGTTCATATAATGCTTCCTAAGTCCTGCTTAACTTCACACTCTAGGATATCTGGATCTGGTCTCATTGATTAACACTCTGTTGAGGGGAGACGATCCAATTCCTGACCTCTGATTTTTAGTAGGAGTAGAATTCAGGTGTATGGGGTTATTGAAGGAAGTTGAGACCAAGATTTCTACCTGAACATACTCTTCCCAGTAAAACATTCATACTTACAGTCAATAGCATAAAAGTTTTCTTCCTTTATGCCTGAGACATATTTTTCTATGCATTCTCCATTCTTCCTGAAAAACAAAATATTTTCAAGTTGGTTGATTAAAATAATAAAAATTTGATGTATAATTAAGATTCTTTCTTTGTGTCACTCAAGAAAATATGTCAGGTATCACCTCAGTGCTGTTGAACATTTGACCTTCAAAAGAGAGAAAATATGCTGTCTCAGATCCAGTAACTATCAAGTGGCAAAGATGGTTTGTCTCCACATGAAGTCTGACTAGTAGTTCTAAAGATAACCTGCAGATACACAGCAGGTCGTGTGTAAAGTCAATAAACACAGAGAAATCTATAATTTTAGGAAAAAAGAAAAAGAATCAACTTTTCCTTTATATAGTCTCTGAAAACTGAGGGACACAGCAATCATGACAAACCTTGTCGGTTGTCACAACCATGGCAGTGATTCATTAAGACAATGAAAATGTAAGTGTTATTCACTCAGTTGTGTCCAACTCTTGCCACGCCATGGACTGTAGCCTGCCAGGCCCCTCCACTGCCTATGGGATTCTCCAGGCAAGAATACCGGAGTGGGTGGCCATTTCCTCCTCCAGGGGATCTTCCCGACCCAGTGATCTAACTCATGGCACGTGCATTGGCAGGGGCCTAGGACGGGACTTGGGAAAGTCACTAGGGGCTCTGACGGCTTTGGGAAACTCAGTGGTGATGAGACATCAAGGGAGGAAGCCCCGAGGGCAGAGCTTACTGCGTGCCCTCCCCGGGCTCTCACTTCTGGGCTCAGCGGGAATCATCTCTTACAAATCCACAGGAAGGGTTCAAGCCCTGGTGGGGACTGTGGGCTCAAGGACATGAGCGTCTTCCCTCTGCCATGTCCCTCTCTCCTTTAATGCGTTGATGCCAGTGGAGTTTCTGGGTTCCCCCTCTAAGCAGAATTTTCAGGACCTTCCCTGGAGGCTCACAGAGGAACTGCCCTCCCCCCAGCTCAGAGACCCTGCTCAGCCCCACAGCTCAGGGTGTCTTCCTCTCAACATCTCCCAGAGAGCTCCCTGCAGACGGGGAGCAGACACCCTCCCTTAGGCTGGGGTTTACAGGTGTTTTCCTTCTGTTTTTTTTTTTTTTTTTTTTTTTTTTACTTACTTGATATAAAAGTGGAAGTGCACCGTGCCATTTTCTTCATCAAACTCAATGTAACGCATGAAAATATGGAATGGCCCACCCTCGGTGATTTTCTCTATGTTTTCAGCTGCGATGTAATGGGTTAACCATCTTCCTGTGAACTGAAAGTAAAATTCCCTTTAGAAATCTTATTCCATCTCTCTAATTCTGCCCAACATCATCCCTCAGGAGTTTCCCTGCCCTTTCTCTTGAGCAGAAGTTACCTTTCTTTATGAACACAGCCCTGGGTATAAAATCATGTGAAAACTCAAGTCAAGTAAAGGAAAGAATAGAGAAATTACTGAGATAGCTTGAGCTGTCTTGTCAAACACAAGAGCCCTAGTCTAACAGCTATGTGTTGTTCCTTCAGTTTTACAAGAGCGGTGAACATGCATGAGAGCCAAAGAACAGATGGTAGAGATGATACGGACATCACAACAGCAGGTATAGAGCCAATGAAACGGAGCAATTTTGAGTTGCAGGGAGATGCCTAGACTTAGCGATCCACATGACTGGACCTCGAAAGGGACACGCACATTGATACACGTCAAGACCTCCTCCCAAGCTCAGGAGACGTTCAATTGCCCCTGGTACCTGTGAGGCGTCTATCTGAGCTTCACCTTGACTGGCAACAAGCAGACCAAGGACAAGACCGAACAGCAGAACCTTCATCTTGTTGACTCTCGTGTTCCTTCGGTAGAAGCTGAGGGTGTCCAAGGGGTTGGAGAGGATGCAAAATTGCTGCCACTTTTATATCTTGCATCTGTTGGCGTGACACATCATGAACCAATGGCTGTTCCTCATGTGACCAGTTACAACAGCAGGCATCTTCAGTATCCTGGTTGGCAGAGAAGATTTTCTGGCGTTCTGTCATTTTGATAATGAGATTTGTTTTAAGAGAAGCATATGTGGATGTGCGCATTTGACCTTTAAAGTAAGTGAGAAATTGCAGTACATTCAATATTGTAAGGTGACAACTATTTATTTTTCTGTTTATCATGAAATCCAAAATGAGATGAGCTGTCCAAGGTACATATCGCTCACTCCTGCTTAACATTTATTTTCTAAAAGTAAAGATTGACTGTGTGGTTTAGCCAAGGGAACACTATTTCCTAAGAAACCCTTGGAAAGACTTCTGTTATTCTGAGGTGAGGAGCAGGTCGGCACAAAGCATTTATCACGTTCTCCTGTCCCAATGTGGGCTTTTTCCTCCTAAATACTAAGAGGACGATCCATTTAAACGCCCCTTAACCTCATCTGAAGAAGGTAGCTCAGTAGTTTAGTTTCAGTGATTTCTTTTCAGACAACCTTTTACCCATTTAATCTGTAGTAGAATATTTACTCACTAACTCAGTTGTTTCTCCCAGGGAGGAAAACAGCTGGATAGCAGTTCTTGTAATTTTTAGAATTTTGAATGGAAAAAATAAATTTCCTAAGACAAAGTCACTGAAACAGTGAAAGAGTCTTTTTTTTTTTAATCAAATTTTACTTATGTTCATCTTCATTCATGGTAATTTAGCAAATAAATACATTAAAAGATTTATTTTTTTCTGAGTATAGAAATGAAGAAACAACGAAACTCAGGGTTCCTGAGTCAGCTAATTGAGAACACCTGGAGTGGTGACCCACTGCTGGCTGCTCTTGGGACGGATCAGAGCTCAGAATCCTTCATTTCAATTGAATTCAGACCTTTGAGGAAAGCTTGTCGTCTTGAGGGTGTCCTCTGCTCACATCTTCAGAGGATCGCTTCCCTTCATGTTCATGTGGACCGACAATATATCCAAGTTTTTTCTTTTTATTCTCTTTCCTTTCAGTTGCAATATCATGCTATCTCTTCTGTTCATACATTCCTCTCTATAACATCCTGTCGTATTTTCAGCTGTGAAGTCTGTGTGATAGAGGTTTTCATGTGTCAGAATATGTTGAAACCGTTTCCTCTCTTTGGTCTTTGACCCAGACATTAATTTTCTTTTCCTGTCTGTTTCTTTATCTTGGCTGCACCATGCAGCATGCAGGATCTTAGTTCTCTAACGGGAATGAAACACTTATGGGCCCTGTGCTCTGTGCAGGGGAAGTGAAGAAGTTTAATCACCGGACCACCAGAGAAGTCCCTGATTCAGATAAATTTGAGTAGTCACGTGATCCCAGCTAACACCCCTTATCATCACCCTTCCATCTCTACTTTTGTACCTCCAGCATTACCAGGTTTTCATTTTGGATGCTTACCAACATGTGTCCCCTGGGAGTGTATCCGAGGACTATCCCATCTTAGGAAGATCTTTCTAACTGCAAATCAAGGGGAGATTAAACACTAGTTCTTCTAAGAGATTATTGCAACAGTTGTAATAATCATGTTGTTTTCCATTGGTCTTAACACTCTCCTTCCCTCACTGTGTTCACAAGTCTGTTCTTTATATCTCCATCTGTGTTCCCTCCCTGCAAAGAATAGGTAGCTGCTGAGAATTTGGTGAAACACAGGGATCCCAGCCAGGTGCTTTGTGATGACCTGGGGGGGTGAGATGGGATAAGGGGAGGGGGCTCAAAAGGGAGGTAATAAATGAATAATTGTGGCTGATTTGCATTTTGTATGGCAGAAACCAAGAGAATATTGTAAAGCATTCTCCATCAATTAAAAAATAGATTAGAAAAGAAAAAATTTTCATCCTTAAGAAAATTGATGCCAAAAAAAAAAAAATCCTATTGCTTTGGACTGAAAGGACTTATATGGCCTTTAATCCCAATTCTCATTAATACTGGTCAAAATGTAGGTAATAGAGTAATAAATAAAAACAGAATGATCTTACAAAAACATTTCTTTTGTAACTCCCGCCAAATAACAATAAGCCCTACTTGGTACATCTTCCCGTTGTCTTCTTCTCAAATTTATTTGCATTTTTGTAACTGAGAAGTCTCTCTCATCCAGTTTATTAATTTTGTCTTACTTGTCTGTTTTCTCTGTAACCACTGCTTTTACATCTTAGATTGTGCAACTCCTAAGTAAACATTGCAAGGAAGCTATTGATCTTGGCCACTCAAAATTTCAGTTTCCCTCAATGATTCATGGCCAAGGTTGCAATGCAGTTAGAGTCTAAAGTTGAGACAATAAAACACAAGCCCACTATCTTAAAGAAAGTAATTGTTTATATAACTTTTATTACCAAATATGTATTTTTACATTTATTTACTTATGTACTTATTTATTTGTCTGTGTCAGGTCTTAGTTGCACAACACAAAATCTTTGTTTTGTCATAGCTTGGACCTTTAGTTATGGCACGTGGACTCTCTAGATGTGCTACTGACAGACCAGTGAATCCGAGAAAGGAGGTGAGGAAGCAAGGAATACGACTATCTTTGGACATTCCACTGAGAAGATGGCAGACTAATGTCTCAGAGTAACCATCTTGTTGGGGTCTGGATGCCAGGTTCTTTTATAGGGACAGAGGGAGAGAAGTTATGAGAAACTAAAGTGAAAAGGCAGAATAGAGAGCTAGAGACAGTGAGGAAGCAAAGTAAAAATGGTCTTCAGTCTTGCAGAACATCTCAGGATGGGCCAGCCTTTGAAATGTATGTGTTAATTTCTTCTTTTCATACCTGGGCAGGGTCAGTTTATCTCCCTGTGAGCTGAGAAAAGGCACTTTAACAGTCAGGCTGAAGGGTAGGGTCTTCTGAGGCAGGCCATTATGTATGATTATAATCACAATGGCAACAAAAAGCAAGCCAAAGAAACAGTTCCAACACGGAGTCAGCTGTGGTTCTTCTCTACAGTTCCCCGCTGTCAAAGTCCATTCCACAGTTTTGTGGAAAAAGAGGGCAGTGACCATTCTGCTTCATGAGAAGGATTGTTCTGGGAGTGTTCACCACTGGTGTCAGTGCTTCATATGTTGAGATTTTGCTTCTTGTTTTCCTCTTTGGAAAGTGTCTACTGTACACCTACTGTTAACTTCAAAATTCTGCACTTGAAATCCAGGAGAGAATAACTCAAGTTAAGGAATTGAGCACTTTTCCATGCATGGGAAGACACAAGAGTCAGGGCTCATTAAAATGACTTCCTTGATATGTACTTCACTTCTCTGAAGGCATGGGATCCTATATTCTCAGCATTTCTTTAGGGTTCACCACAGGGAGTGGCTGTAGCGTGATGATCCTAGATAGAAGATATTCTCCTTCTTCTCATCTAAACAGTTCATGTTGGAGGGCTGTGATTGTTGGGTACAATTTTCAGGCTTCCCCCTCTTGATCATGAATGTGACCAATATTTGGGAGACATTTCATGATCAACTCTTGTCCCATGGCACTGGGAGTTTCCATCCAGTTTAGGCAAAGATTCTTGATGTGCCACTCCAGGTTTTAAGTTTTGGACCAGGCCCCATCAGAAATTAAAAATTCTCTGTGGATTCTAGCTAACTAAAATCCAGGGGACATTTTCCCTTTTTGCATCTTCCCTTAGTTAGAATCACAATGTTACAAGTATGTTATGTTACACGTGTGATTTTTCTCAAGATGTTTATCCATGGAAGTGTTGTTGGAGGCCTGCTTACACTTCGGGTACTGTAAGAGGCAACAGTCCTTTAAAGTGAGACCGGGTATAAGTAATGAAGCTAGTGACACTAACAAGGACATAGTGTGGCGGAGAGACACAAATCACCATTTGAAAACAAAGAACAAATGTAAACAATGATTAGTGTAACTACTTGTAATCCAGTTGCAGTACTCAAGTGACAGGGTGGGAGGGTGGATAACCAATTTAATGAGCTACCTGCAGTTTCTTTGTACGGGCCATGCACATTTATGCATGGCTTAATCTTTGAGACTAGCGTATGTTAATGGCAGGATCAGGCAGGTAGGAAGAAAAAGATAAATGTTTCCATTTAACTCACAGAAGGAATAACTTACCAAGTTACTATCAGTCATTATTAGTTTGAGGTGTTTTTTTCTTACACCTGGCCAGCACATTTAAACCAGCAAATATTTTGGATGGAAGCCATAAAAAAATTATAACTGTGTTTGCTAGTTATTCCATCCTATGCAACTGATTCTTTATGTTAGCAGCTTTATGAAGCCATCAGGTTTCCCATTAGAATTATTTATTTATTTATTTTTACTCAGTTCAGCATTATGGCCTCAAAGTCAGCAACTTGCATGTATCCAGAGGCTTTTTTTTTTTTTTCTTTTTCTCTTTTTAAATCAATCTTCTTGAAGAGGAGGCATTTTTTCAAAGGTATCAGAGTGAAATGGTAACTATCTTTCATGACAGGGGACTTAAGGAGGCAAGTTTAAATCTGACTACAATGCAGTTGACAGAGAACCTGGTTACTGCAGTGACATACAACACTTTAAGATAGTAACTAGAAATATGACTAATATTCTACTGTTGCAGAATCCAATACTCAAGAAATCAAGCACCACACTTGGAGAGTTGGAGAATGCAGGTTTATTACACAAGCGTGCCCAGATGGGTTACCACTCCAAGCTCTGAGCCCTGAACAAAGGGTTATAGAGTTTTTACAGACAGACTGTAGTGGGCAACACTAGCTGTTAATAAGCTGGTTTATTTCTTTATTTTTTCATTTATTTTTATTAGTCAGAGGCTAATTACTTTACAATATTGTAGTGGTTTTTGTCATACATTGACATGAATCAGCCATGGATTTACATGTATTCCCCATCCCAATCCCCCTCCCACCTCCCTCTCCACCCGATCCCTCTGGGTCTTCCCAGTGCACCAGGCCCGAGCACTTGTCTCATGCATCCAACCTGGGCTGGTGATCTGTTATGATATACATGTTGATAATATACATGTTTCAATGCTGTTCTCTCATAACATCCCACCCTCGCCTTTTCCGACAGAGTCCAAAAGTCTGTTCTGTACATCTGTGTCTCTTTTTCTGTTTTGCATTTAGGGTTATCATTACCATCTTTCTAAATTCCATATATATGCGTTAGTATACTGTAATGGTCTTTATCTTTCTGGCTTACTTCACTCTGTATAATGGGCTCCAGTTTCATCCATCTCATTAGAATTGATTCAAATGAATTCTTTTTAATGGCTGAGTAATATTCCATGGTATATATGTACCACAGCTTCCTTATCCATTCATCTGCTGGTGGGCATCTAGGTTGCTTCCATGTCCTGGCTATTATAAACAGTGCTGCAATGAACATTGGGGTGCACGTGTCTCTTTCAGATCTGGTTTCCTCAGTGTGTATGCCCAAAAGTGGGATTGATATACTCCCAAAGCAATCTATAGATTCAATGCAATCCCTATCAAGCTACCAACGGTATTTTTCACAGAACTAGAACAAATAATTTCACAATTTGGATGGAAATACAAAAAACCTCGAATAGCCAAAGCAATCTTGACAAAGAAGAATGGAACGGGAGGAATCAACCTGCCTGACTTCAGATTATACTACAAAGCCACAGTCATCAAGACAGTATGGTACTGGCACAAAAACAGAAATATAGATCAATGGAACAGAATAGAAAGCCCAGAGATAAATCCACGAACCTATGGTCACCTTATCTTCGACAAAGGAGACAAGGATATACAATGGAAAAAAGACAACATCTTTAACAAGTGGTGCTGGGAAAACTGGTCAACCACCTGTAAAAGAATGAAACTAGAACACTTTCTAACACCATACACAAAAATAAACTCAAAATGGATTAAAGAAGATCTAAATGTAAGACCAGAAACTATAAAACTCCTAGAGGAGAACATAGGCAAAACACTCTCCAACATAAATCAGAGCAGGATCGTCTATGACCCACCTCCCAGAATATTGGAAATAAAAGCAAAAATAAACAAATGGGACCTAATGAAACTTACAAGCTTTTGCACAACAAAGGAAACTATAAGCAAGGTGAAGAGACAGTCCTCAGAATGGGAGAAAGTAATAGCAAACGAAGCAACAGACAAAGGATTAATCTCAAAAATACACAAGCAACTCCTGCAGCTCAATTCCAGAAAAATAAATGACCCAATCAAAAAATGGGCCAAAGATCTAAACAGGCATTTCTCCAAAGAAGACATTCAGATAGCTAACAAACACATGAAAAGATGCTCAACCTCACTCATTATCAGAGAAATGCAAATCAAAACCTGAATGAGGTACCATTACATGCCAGTCAGGATGGCTGCTATCCAAAAGTCTACAAGCAATAAATGCTGGAGAGGGTGTGGAGAAAAGGGAACCCTCCTACACTGTTGGTGGGAAGGCAAACTAGTACAGCCGCTATGGAGAACAGTGTGGAGATTTCTTAGAAAAACTGGAAGTAGAACTGCCATGACCCAGCAATCCCACTTCTGGGCATACACACCGAGGAAACGAGATCTGAAATAGGCTGGTTTAAACTAAGGGGTTTTGCACATGTGGGAACAACAGTCAAGATGGGGAGGGGGATGTCTGACCCAGAAAGGCATGAATAAGCAGGTTTGCTGGGGCTGGGAGATTGCAAAGAGCAGGCCAAGGGTGCCTGAGATAAACTCCAGTTCCTAGTATTGCAAGTCCCTGCTTTCTGAGACTACATTACCTGTGTGATCTAGACTTTGCAAGGGGCAAGCTGAGTTATAGAAGCAGAAGGAGAAGGAGGTCATGTAAAATTTTAACTTTTCCTCTTCACTACCAGGACATATAATGTTTTTAGCAACTCCATGTTATATCTAGGATATCTGTATCATTTATAATATAACTAAAGATTTATTTCTCCTCTAGCAACTCCTCGCATATAATTCATCATGCCACGTGAAGCTAATTAGCTTAATGTCTTTTTTGGGGGGGGGGGTTGTTTTAGGGACCCTTTCACACATCCCAAAGTCAGCTAGAGGTAATTTGATATTAGAAGTTTTATTAAGAGAACATTCAGAAAAAATGCAATGTTTTAAAACACAATAGATTCCTAGGTCACTGAGAAAATAGTTATTTACTTAGCCAAAATGACAATAAAAAATTTCAAAGGCAAATGCAGATCAATTAAAAAGGGGAAAAGGAACTTAAAATACCTTATCAAAGGGAAAATATATCTTTTGAAAGCCTGAGTTTTTTAAAAAGAGAGGAAAGTTAAATTTACATTTTGACTTGGCTTAGTTAAAGGTTCATTTACTCAGTTAAAGTTCTTTTAAACTTAGTACTTACTGATCATGTACAAAACACTTTTGGGGGTCATTTTCTACAAACCTTTTATCACAACTTATTTCATCACAGTTTTAACTTTCAAGTTGTAGAATATTTGGAGAGATCCTAAAACACTTAATTGTTTCCAAAAGTTCAGTGAAAACTCATATCTCATTTGCACTCTTTCCTTAGAGGTTTTTTCACACTGAGTTACTTTCCTTGCTAACAAATTTGTGACAGATATAATAAGATCTTATTTAGCTTATATTAAACTTATGCACAAGGCAAGTATTATGCCTAATTATTATGTTTTATGTTGTGACCTAAAACATGTGTATATTACTTAGATCAACAAACTTAAACATTAATACCAGATATTAGTTTAACACTACTTCCCAGTTCACAGGAACCTGAAATTCATTTAGCTTAATTTCTCTTGTATTTAGAATTGTTGGGTTTATAAATTTATAAGCACTTATTCCTTTTTAAGTCTATTGCATAGAATTCTTTTACAAATCAACCATGGCATTGTAATCCAAAGACAAAGATCCATACAAAGAGAGATCTGAATTCTCATTTCAAAATTTCAGTCCTAAGTCAGGTAAGGCATTGTGAAACCCGTCAGTTCTCAAAAGAGGTTGGATTAAAATTGGGTTTCTGACAGGTGGAACAAGTCAAGCTCAGTTGAGGAGACGGCCAGATATTTGCAGAAAAAGAAGTTTCTAATCGCCTTTCAACAAGCCAACTTCTAAATTACTTCACACTCTCTAAAATTCCCATGTAAAAAAGGCATCACAGATGAGTGTTGCTGAGAGACCAATAGGACATATTCATCTCAAAAATACAAGCGTGTTCTGTCTAGAATGACTTTTTCCTCCTTTGTTTAATGTTCACAAGCATCTCAAAATGAGCGGGGAAGATTCTTGGAGTGGTAAAGGATTTTTGGAGCCACTCTGGTGGTGCTATAAAGACTGGTTGTAAAACAAGGATAGGCTTGTTTTTCTTTTTGAAAAAAATTTGGTGGCCACCTCAGTGAAACTGAAGGACTTGACATACCCATTTACCTGTGTTGGAAAGTTTTACTTTTCCTCATTTAGCTTAGGAGAGAAGAACTCTTGGGAAGGCTCAGAGGCAACACCTTGGCTCCTGTCAGTCTGGAACAAAGAGGGAAGAGGTGAAGGTAACAGGAAAGAGAGACCTAGGAGTCTACCTCGTTCTCCCATGAGGGAAGCAGCCAGGAGGAAGTGACTCAGTGTTTTTTTAAACAAACATTTACCAAATTTACCTTGAAGTTGTCTTGCTGGGGGCAACACTGATAGTCTGGCCTGTTTCCTTCCTCCTTATGAGGTCACAGGAACCCTCAAGTGGCAGATGGCCTAATGCTTTTAACTGCTGACTTACGCAGGCAGGATACTAGTTGACCTATTTCTCAGCTCCAGGGAGGAAGTGGAAGTGAGAAACCTCACTTGTTGGGTGGCAGCTCCTACTGGGACACAGTGGGCTGTGTGGCTCAGAACACAGGAGAGAGTAACCCTGGCCAGATTTCCTCAATTGCTTCCATAGTCAATAGCCTGTTTGCCGAGTATTCAAGGAGAGAGAAATGCAAGAGTGTGGGCAGGGGGACCTTCAAAAAAGTACTTCTCATTTTAGCTTGAGCAGTTAGTACCTGATGCCTGCGTGTTTCCAAAGTAGCCAGAATAAACGCAAACCTAGGCAGCTGGAAAGTACCAGTAACATGATTTCCCAGCCGCTTAAGACCTTGGAACTTTGTCCATAAGTTTGGAGTTTTCCTTCACAGGGGGTGCTCCACAAACTGGAGCTGAAGCTCCCCACTGTCAAAGTTACCTGGGGGTCCCCTAGGGAAATTAAAATCAGTAACCTCGATTCCACGGGAGTATGTGGGAGGCCCTGGGCCTCTTCATTTATGACCAGTGTGTTACTCTCCTTCGTAAAGTGCTTCAAGCTCCCAGATTCTCAAAACGGGAGTCATTCAAGGGTCATTGGTCTTTTGGTCTTACCCTGTGTTATGTACATCCCAAAGAATTTTCCTTTGGAACAAATTTAATGTCTCCCATTTTTATAAGTTTGATAACAGAAAGACACAAAGGAATGTAGGCAAACTCCAACAAAGAAGGCACAAGCAAACTCCAACATCAGTGCACAGAGGAGCATGTCTTATCGGTCAGTCAGTTGAGTCTGACTCTTTGTGACCCTGTGGACTGCAGCCCACCAGGCTCCCCTGTTCGTGGGATACTCCAGGCAAGAAGACTGGAGTGGCTTGCCATTCCCTTCTCCAGGAGATCTTCCCAAACCAGGGATCGAACCTGTGTCTTCTGCTTTGCAGGCAGATTCTTACTGTCTAAGCCACTAAGGAGGCCCTTCTAATAAAGTGAAGTGTTAGTTACTCAGCCTTGCCCCGCTCTCTGCGACCCCATGGTCTGTAGTCCATCCATCTCTCCTGTCCGTGGGATTCTCCAGCCAAGAATCCTGGAGTGGGTTGCCAAACCACTTCATAAATTATGTAAATAAATTTACCTTACAAAACATGAACTAATTCCAACTAGGCTACCCACCTCCACCGGAACTAGTTCCCTAATGAACCAGTTCCAATTGAACCAGTTCTCAAACGAGGTAACTAACTTTTGCCCTAACAAAACAAATGAGGAGGGGAGCTCTCCACTCCCGGGTGACAGATTGGTCTCAGGGTGGCTAGCGGAGGCAGCGAGGCCAGGGAGCTCTCCACTCCAGGGCGTCCTACAACCGTGGCTCCAGGCCTCCTCACACCCCCTTCCTGGTGACACCAGCCCCCAGGCAGCACGTTGATTGACACTCAGTGGCCGGTGAAGCTTTCCATGCTCAATGAAGACCAGCAGTGGGACACCCAGGGTGCATGGCGTGTCGGCTGCCTATGTAGAGTGGCGAAGAGCACGTGCCTTATAGTCAGTGCCTGATAAAACATGGTTAACTAGAGGAGGGAATGGCAAACCCCTTCAGTATTCAGGCCTTGAGAACCCCATGAACAGTATGAAAAGGCAAAAATATAGGACACTGGAAGATGAACCCACCAGGTTAATAGGTGTCCAATATGTTGCTAGGAAAGAGTGGAGAAACAGCTCCATAAGGAATGAAGAGGCTGGGCTAAAGCAGAAATATTGCTCAGTTGTGTATGGGTCTGGTGCTGAAAGTAAAGTCCAAATCGGTAAAGAACCATACTGTATTGAAACCTGGAGTGTTAAGTACACGAATCAAGGTAAATTGGAATTGGTTAAACAGGAGATGGCAAGAGTGAACATCGACATTTTAGGTATCAGGGAACTAGAATGGACGGGAATGGGTGAATTTAATTCAGATGACCATTATATCTATTACTGTGGGCAAGAATCCCTTAGAAGAAATGGAGTGACCCTCACAGTCCACAAGTTCAAAATGCAGTACCAGGGTGCAATCTCAACAATGACAGAACGATCTCTGTTCGTTTCCAAGACAAATCATTCAACATCACAGCTATCCAAGCCTATACCCCAACCACAAATGCCAAAGAAGCTGAAGTTGAATGATTCTATGACGACCTACAAGACCTTTTAGAACTAACAACATAAAAAATGTCCTTTTTGTCATAGGTGACTAGAATGCAAAATTAGGATGTAAAGAGATATCTGGGGTAGCAGACAAGTTTGCCCTTGGAGTGCAAAATGAAGTCCGGTAAAGGCTAACAGAATTTTGCCAAAAGACTCATAGCAAACAGTTTCTTTTAACAGAAGAGCTGACTCAACACATGGATGTCACTAGATGGTCAGTACCAAAATCAGATTGGCTATATTCTTTGCAGTTTATGATGGAGAAGCACTATACAGTCAGCAAACAAAGGACCTGGTGCTGACTGTGGCTCAGATCATCAGTTCCTTATTTCAACATTCATACTTAAATTGAAGAAAGTAGGGAAATCCACCAGACCATTCAGGTATGACCTAAATCAAATCCCCTATGATTATGTGGGGCTTCCCTGGTAGCTCAGTTGGTAAAGAATCCGCCTGTAATGCAGGAGACCCCAGTTTGATTCCTGGGACAGGAAGATCCACTGGACAAGGGATTGGCTACCCACTCCAGTATTCTGGGGCTTCCCTTGTGGCTCAGCTGGTAAAGAATCCACCTGCAATGTGGGAAACTGGATTTCAATCCCTGGATTGGGAAGAGCCCCTAGAGAAGGGACAGGCTACCCACTCTAGTATTCTGGCCTGGAGAATTCTGTATAGTCCATGGGGTCACAAAGAGTTGGACACCACTTAGCGACTTTCACTTTCACTTCACTTTGATGATTATACAGTGGAGGTGACAACAAATTCAAGGGATTAGATCTGGTAGGCAGAGCTCCTGAAAAACTCTGGGGGGTGGTGGTTCATAACATCATGCAGGAGGTGGCGAACAAAGCCACCTCCATGAAGAAGGAATGCAAGTAAGAAAGTGGTTGTCTGAGAAGATCTTACAAATAGCTGAGAAAAGAAAAGAATAGAAGCAAAAGGCAAAGGAGAAAGGTAAAGACATACCCAACTGGATGCAGATTTTCAGAGAATAGCAAGGATATATAAGAAAGCCTTCTTATATAAACATTGCAAAGAAATAGAGGAAAACAATAGAGTGGAAAAGACTAGAGATCTCTACAGAAAGGTTAGAGATACCAAGGGAATATTTCATGCAAAGATGGGCACAATAAAAGAAAGAAATGGCAAAGTCCTAACAGAAGCATAGGATATGAAGAAGAGGTGGCAAGAATGCAAAGAAGAACTATCCAAAAAAGATGATAATAACCCAGGTAGCTTACTATGACATGGTCACTCAACTAAAGCCAGACACCCGGAGTACAAAGTCAAGTGAGTCTTAGGAAGCATAACTACAGAGAAAGCTAATGGAGATGATGGAATTCCAGCTGAGTTAGTTCAAATCCTAAAAGATGATGCTGTTAAAATACTGCACTCAATATGCTAGCAAATTTGGAAAACTTATCAGTGGCCACAGGACTGGAAAAGATCACTGCTGAAGAAAAACAGTGCCAAAAAAGTTCAAGTTACTGTACAATGCACTCATTTCACATGCTAGCAAGAGTATCCTCAAAATCCTTCAAGCTAAGCTTTAGCCGTATGTGAACCAAGAACTTTCAGACATACAAGCTGGTTTTAGAAAAGGCAGAGGAACCAGAGATCAAATTGGCAACATCTGATGGATAATAGACAAAGCAAGGGAATTCCAGAAAACATCTACTTCTGCTTTATTGACTATGCCAAAGCCTTTGACTCTGTTGACTGCAAGAAACTGTGGAAAATGCTTAAAGAGGTCGGAATACCAGAAAACCTGATCTGCCTCTTGCAAAACCTGTATGCAGGTCAAGAAGCAACACTTAGAATAAGACATGGAACAATGGACTTGTTCCAAATAAGGAAAGGAGTACATCAGGACTGCATATTGTTACCCTGCTTATTTAACTTATATGCAGAGTACATCATGCAAAATGTGAGGCTGAATGACTCGGAGGCTGGAATCAAAATTTCCAGAAATATCAACAACCTCAGATACGAATCAAGATTGCCAAGAGAAAAATCAGCAGCTTCAGATATGCATATGATGCCACTTTAATGGCAGAAAGTGAAGAGGAACTAAAGTGCCTCTTGATGAAGGTGAAAGAGGAGCATGAAAAAGCTGGCTTAAAACTTGCCATTCAAAAAACAAAGATCATGACAAGTGGTCCCATCACTTCATCAGTTCAGTTCAGTTCAATTCAGTCACTCAGTCCTGTCCGATCCTTTGCCACCCCATGGACTGCAGCATGCCAGGCCTCCCTAACCATCACCAACTCCCAGAGTTTACTCAAACTCATGTCTATTGAGTCCGTGATGCCATCCAACCATCTCATCCTCTGTCATCCCCTTCTCCTCCTGCCTTCAATCTTGCCCAGCATCAGTGTCTTTTCAAATGAGTCAGCTCTTCGAGTCAGGTGGCCAAAGCATTGGAGTTTCAGCTTCAGCATCAGTCCTTCCACTGAATATCTAGGGCTCATTTCCTTTAGGATGGACTGGTTGGATCTCCTTGCAATCCAAGGGATTTTCAAGAGTCTTCTCCAACATCACAGTTCAAAAGCATCAATTCTTTGGTGCTCAGCTTTCTTTATGTTCCAACTCTCACATCCATACATGACCACTGGTTAAACAATAGCTTTGACTAGATGGACATTTGTTGGCAAAGTAATGTCTCTGCTTTTTAATATGTTGTCTATTAAATTTTCTTCCAAGGAGTCAGCACATCTTTTAATTTCATGGCTGCAGTCACCATTGATAGTAATTTTGGATCCCCAAATAAAAAAAAAAAATCACTTCATAGCAAATAAAAAATGGGGAAAAGTGGAAACCATGGCAGATATTATTTTCTGGGGCTCCCAAATCACTGTGGAAGGTGATTGCAACCATAAAATTAAAAGATGCTTGCTTCTTGGAAGAAAAGCTATGACAAACCTGGAAAGCATATTAAAAAGCAGAGACATCACTTTGTTGACTGAGGCCCATAAAGTCAAAGCTGTGGTTTTTCCAGAAGTCATGTACCAATGTGAGAGTTGGGGCATAAAGAAGGCTGAGTGCCAAAGAAGTGATGCCTTCAAACTGTGGTGCTGGAGAAGAATTTTGAGGATCCCTTGGATAGCAAGCAGATCAAACCAGTCAGTCCTAAAGGAAATCAACCCTGAATAGTCATTGGAAGGACTAATGCTGAAGCTGAAGCTCCAATACTTTTGCCCCCTGATGCAAGAGCTGACTCACTGGAAAAGACCCTGATAGGTGGGAAAGATTGAGGTCAAGAGGAGAAGGGGTGACAGAGGATGAGATGATGGTTTAATAGCATCTCTGACACACCAGACATGAGTTTGAGCAAACTCAGCAAGATAGTGAAGAACAGGGAAGCCTGGTGCTCTGCATGCAGTTCATGAAGTCACAGAGAATCGGACATGACTTAACAACTGAACAACAATAACAACAAAACAAATGAACTCATTCCAATTTGGGTATGTTTGCCCTACAAGAGCAAGTTCTCCAGTGAACTGGCTCAAGGTAGAGCACAACAGAACTTCCCGTCTGCAACAGGGTACCCCAACCAAACTGGCTTATCTTGTAAAGAAAAAGTCCAAACTGAGTGGGGAATATGTTCCCGATGTGTATAGCAAAGCAGCTTACCCTCCAAAACCGAGCCATTGGCTCATAACACATAACAAAAAAGCACATAAAACCACAAACAAATAGACCTGCTGAACTGGCTATCAAATTGGGTAGACTTACAGTACAAAATGGGTCCACTGACTCAGAAGTTTCTCAGTTCCTTGCTTCAACTGCCACTTGCTGGCATAGCTGGTGCTTTCTCAGGGAATCTTGAAGAAAAGATCCTCAAGGCATGGTCTCTGCAGCTACTGGGGCCTTCCCCCCATATTCCCTGACTGGGGCTGGCTAGTCACAAGAAGCAAGGCTCTTGCACTGGCTTCTCCAATTTGTTATTGGGTCCAACCTTGCCCTGCTCTCTGAATTACAGGCCAATGAGTCTGAGAAATGAGTTGTTGAGACAAGGAATATGACTCTATTCAGAAAGTGGGCTGACAATGTAGATGACAGACTAATGTCTCAAAGTAACCATCGTGTTGGGCTGTGGGTGGGTGCCAGGTTCTTTTATAGAACCAGAAGAAGTGGTGAGGAACAAATCCCCAACCAGGGATTGACCTCACATCCCTGATATTCTTAGACAGATTCTTAACCACTGGGCCACCAGGGAAATGTCACAAGCCCATTTTTTTGAGACCTGACCCTGATGATGTTCTCTATAGAGTAGCTCTCGAAGGGGAAGATGCTCAGCGACCCCCAGACAGGATGATGGGTGCCACTAGTTCTAATGGAGCGTGTTTGATTTTGAGCCTAGAACCTGCATTTTTAACAAGCACAACCAGGATGTCATTGCTTCTGGTTCCAGGTCACAATTTTCAGCAGGGAGGTCTCCTCAAAGCTTGTCCTGTTTTAAGAGTTCCCTGTGGTACTTACTGCCCATGTAGATTTCTCTGTCCTTAACCAGCAGCTTTCATTTGAGCAGACCTCTAGAGCCATTCTAAGACTGCTGGAATGGTATCGCTTCTCAACTAGATGCACTGTGCCTCCCAGGAGAGACGCTTGTCATATATGGTGATGTTTCTTGTTTTCTCCATGGGAGGAGTAGGTGGCAACACCTTCCAACTGGTCATTGGAGATGAAGCAGGTGGTCAAACAGCCTACAATGTGCAAGGGCAACACCTCAAAGAGAATTATGCAGTCATGCCCATCATGGGGAGGCTGAGAAATCCTGGATCGCCTGAATTAACCTCCTGCTCTGACCCAGAATGAAGCCTCAGTCATTTAGGAACCTGTCGATTTCTACAGGACACGGTCCCGCCTTCAGTGTCACAGGCCCACACTCCCTAACTCCTTCCCACTTCATCATCTCTTGTTCTTTTTATACTCAGTCTTCACTCCTTGATGAGTGACTTCCACTCCATCGTGGTCCTGGACTTTGGTGTTGCTGAGTCCTCAGTGCTAGAGTGGTGAGTGATTAAGTCATGGTGCTTCATGGGAATTTTGGATTTTGGCTGACAAACTTTATCAACCATGTGTATAACAGTGGCATTTATTGGTGATAACAAAGATCAAAGAACCTGTTAATGACTAGAATCCAGAGTCATGTGCAAAGAGCGTTAGTCACATGTATGAGAGTAGTATGGTTTCAGAAGAAGGGGTCCTGATCAGCACTGTCCCGTGGACAAGGAATAAGGTTCTAGAAGGTCAGAGGACACTGGCCCATGTGCATCTAGAAGTCACCCAGCACCCTGACTCTGTAGCTGTTTGTCCTGAGAACTGTGACATCACAGAACAACAGCCGTCAATGTTCAGTATGACAAACAAGACTGTAAAAAGATGGAAGGAAGACAAGCTCACTGTTTTTAGTGAGTCCGTACTGAGAAGCAGATAACACAGACCAGAGACTCCTCTAAATAGTTACCCAGGTTGTACAATTTAGATTTATTCCAAGGGTGCCCCGGTAGTCTTCCCCATTAGTCTGTTAGGAAAGATTGATCATTTTTTCAATCAAATGTCAGGGAAACATTTTGAGGTGCACACAGCCCAAGTTAAGAACTGATAAACAGACTCAATGTGATTAGAGGAGGTAACAACTATGCTTTATCTTGAGTTTTCCTGCTAGAAATCTGCATCCTTGAAGCTGCTTTAGAGCCGTTGCTTGTCCTTTGACAGCCTCATGAAGCTCTCCAGGTGGAGAGGGGAAGAGCAATGTTAAAACAAAAGTAAGTGGCATACTCCATGACCTTTCTAATGCTCATGGCAACTTTTGGGCTTGTAGGTAGGCGTTGACAAGAGTAAATTTCCCACAGCTCTCAGAGAGGACCAGTGAAAGGTTCTATTCTGTCTTGCCACTGTGCACCTTTGGTTTTATGTTCCTGTCTTGCTGTTTATCATTTGGAGTCTGTTTGTTTTCATTTCAGCATGCCTGTTTGTTTTAAAATAATGGATAGTTAATTATTTTGTGGGTATTTACATCAGCCAGCCTCTGGACATTTCTCCTGGATCAAAAAGTCTATTATCAATTAAATAGGAATTGGCATATGGTATCATAGCTCCCTGACCAGGGATCAAACTCCCATCCTGTGCATTGGAAGGTAAAATCTTGCCCACCAGACCACCAGGAAAGTTTCTAGAAGTTCAGTCACTTTGATAATCATTCAATGAAAATATATTATAAAACAGTTGATACTCAAAAGACCATTAACTTATTTGTTGATTGCAGTGTTGAAACAGAGATTATTTTAACAGTCTAGTAGCTACAACAAATTCATAGGGGGAAATATAAGAAATGGATTCATGAATTAGATCTCTTTAAATCAACACAATCTTTAGAAATACTAGTCCTTGGAATAAGCAGACATAGAAATATGATTCCCTTTATGTTTTAGTTCTCATGTGTGTGTAGCGCAAACGCTGCTCTCGCATATGTTAGTATGTTTGTGCATTAATGAAAAAGTATGAGTATTTATACAGAGTTTAAACAAATCTTTCAGGAGTATTTATACAGAGTTTAAACAAATCTTTCAGAAGTACCTAATTTTGTCTAGGGAATTTAGGAGCAAATTAGGATGGAGAATACCTCAATATTAACTCATATGATCATGTATATTTTTTCTAACTTTAGTGACATTTCTTTTTATTTCTTGGAAAATCTTCAGTTAAATCTTCTTGACCTGAATCTTTATGAAACATTGTATTCAATGTCTTTAATAGATAAAAGATGGTAGACATTTTCTGTTTCATCACATGTCAATTTTAGTTCCTCATCTTTCAAGTAATGTGTACATTTCATCAGCAATATTAATTCCAGGAAAATAGATCTGTATATAAATTCTTCATGCTTTTTTTTTCTGTTTGATTTGTGGTGACAATTTGGCTTATCCTTAATAATACTGGTATCACAAATACACACAGGAACATACATGTATCTCTATATGTGTATATACTATGTGTATATATGTCTATGTATTCTCATAGCACCAACACTTTTGATTGACCTCAAGGACTGGTATTTCTTCATGACTGGAGGAGAAGGAATCAAAGATGGGGCCACAGTTGACACTTGGGGGCACAATGAGGCAGCTGTAACTGAACCACACAGTTCTCAGGGCCTAAAGATGGTCTTCTAACCTCTTAGACTTCAAAGAGTAGTGGACACTAGCATTTCCAAGGATGATCATGTATATAATTATATACACACATATATATGATATTTCACTATTTTTGACTTCTTTGTGCCGGGTCTTGCCTTTTTGTTCCCTAAAAGATTCATCCCCTCATTCTGTATTCAGTTGCCTCTGTGTATCCACTCATCCAGTCTAGCATTTCCAGATGTACGTGAAGACTAGAGTCTGAACTTTGAGTGCATACACTCTGCTATACAAGTGGGAGAATGTAACCCTATCCTTGACCTCCATTACTTCCAACTAAGCCATGAAAACATTCACTACTGGTGCCTTTGACACTGGCCAGCTGTAGCCTATTTGGAGGCCATGTCTGTGTGTAGGAACTAAGATGTTTGTTCTGTTACTATACTTAGGTCTAGTTTTATTTTCCTATTACTTGGGCCAGATCTCTAAATATTTGCACAACCCTTGATTAAGTTCTCTATCTTTTCTTTTTTCTGTTTGTTTATCTTTGGCTGTGCTGGGTCTTCTTTGTTGCACATATGCTTTCTCTAGTTGTGGCGAGTGGGGGCTACTCTCTAGTTGTGGTGCAGAGGCTTCTCATTGCAGTGGCTTCTCTTGTTGTGGAGAACGGGCTCTGGAGCGTGGGCTCAATTGTTGCATTGCACAAGCTGAGGTGCTGGGTGGCACGTGGGATCTTCCTGGACCAGGAATTGAACCTGTGTCTCCTGTATTGGCAGAAGGATTCTTAACCACTGGACCACCAGGGAAGCCCCATAAATCCTATATCTTGAGAGTGTCAGATCTTTTAGATTATGAACTCCTCGAACACCATGGGGAGGCGGTAAGTGTGCTCTGCCCACGACAGTGGGAATGCCCAGTCCTTGGAAATGCTAGTGTCCACTGCTCTTTGAAGCATAAGAGGCTAGAAGACCAAATTTAGGTCTTGCGAACTGTGGTTCAGTTAATAGCTGCCTCACTGTGTTCCCAAATGTCAGCTGCCGCCCCATCTTTGATTCCTTCTCCTCCAGTCATGAAGAAATACCAATCCTTCGGTCAATCAGAAGTGTTGAAGCTATCAGAATACGTGTGTATCCTCAGCCACAGCTCATGGCATCTCACACCTTCTCGCTATGAAGTTCAGCGAGTCCAACACAAGTTCCTTTCCCTGTAATGAATAAGGTGTTTCCTAGGGACTTTTTCTTGGCCAGACTGTCCCCTCCCCTACAATAAGAAGATCCTGTCCCCTATCTCCTGTCCAGTGTTGATTTAGCCCTTTTTTCTCCCTCTCCCCTGGACACCTGAGGGCAACTCTATCTAATCCTCATCAGAATTGCCTCTGATGAACACCTGTTTTATTAAAGGCACAGTTTCCTGGATATTTAAAGTGGGAAATTGTGTGTTCGAAATCAAGTGACTTTTGCACAGACACAGATTTGCAGAGAAGAGATTAAACCAATGTATTTAAACCCTCAGAAATCAAACAGTACCAAATAAGATGTGATTAGTGACCAGGAGAGATGAGATGGAAAACGGAGTGTGCATGTGAAGGGAGACGGATCACTTTAATCAGGAACCAGGAAAGTTGTCTTCATGTTGTTGATCTTGATTCCATGGAGACTTATCTGGTATCAGTGACTCTTTCTGTAGGTGAATAAAACAGAACCCAAGGTTTAGTAGAGTTGAGTGTGTGACAGTTGACAGGGGTGAGCCTCAGACAGTAGGATGTCCAGGGTACAGAAGCTGGTAGATGATCCAATGTCAGAATCCTGGTGGACCTCAAAAGTCCACATTTTTGTAATGTGTGGGAGGTCCATGTGGAATTTTCCCCAGGATGTATATATAGGGAAACCTTTCCCATCAGGGATCGATTCTAGCAGTAATGGTTTCAGAACGCACGTTCATGGGAATTGTTCCTCTAAAGATGGTTTAAGTCTCTGTTTTAAAGTTTAAAGTCTCTGAATTACACTCTTCTCCTAACTCTAAATATTTTGTCTTTGGGGTCTTCAAGAATTAATTGTTTAATTTTAATTTCATTTTGAAATAGAGCTGATTAACAATGTTGTGTTAGTTTCAAGTGTACAGAAAGTGATTTGTTTATACATATAGATGTGAAGGTCTATTATTTTTTCAGGTTCTTACCCCATTTAGATTTTTGCAGAGTATTGCATATATAGCTCCCTGGGCGCTACAGGATGATCTTTTTTGTCTATCCATCGTGTGTATTATAGTTTGCAGCTGCTAATCTCAAAAGCCTAATCCTTCTCTTCCCCAACTTCCTTCTTTGCAACTACAAGTCTCTTCTCTATGTCTGTGAGTCTGCTTCTCTTTTGTAAATAAGTTCCTCCAGGTCTAATTTTAGATTCCATATATAAGTGTTATGTAATATATGTGCCTTTCTCTTTCTGACTTACTTCACTCAGTATGACAATCTGTAGGTCCTTTCATTTTGCTGCAGATGGCACACTTTCATTCTTATTTTATGGCTGGGTAATAATCCATTGAATATTTGCAATGTATCATTTTATCATTTTCGCCTGCAAGCTGATGTTTTTCCTTGCCTTTTTTCCTTCATTTTTTTTCTCAACAGAAAACCAAAGCCACACTTTAGCCTAGATCAGGGTCATTCTGAGTCTGTCGTACTGTAGAAGGCTTAAAGATATCACAAACAGAAATTACCTTCTGAAGGATAATATGATTCAAATGCATATTTAAGACAATTTGGTTGGAATACATTTACTGGTTCTGCCAGAATCATGTGAGATCCATCACTAGTCTTCAAGGAAAGGTGAGCTCTCTTAAATCCTGGTTCTTTTGGAGGAGGATGTTTGTGGACAACGGTGAGGTCAGTACTGATGGGAACAGTAATTAGTTTCCAGCAATTTGTGGGGATTCCAGCTTCTCTCTGACGACTCTGGTCTGCAAGATTCCTGCAGATTAAGGCTTTCTCACCAAAACTGCTCAGCATGAGTCTACCTTCAAGGTAAAAATAATATGCCTTCAAGGAGAAATTACCTTATATAACAAAGTTCTCTAGTGATAGAATGTGTTATTGGAACAAAAAATTATCACCTGCAAAGCTTGACATGTATGAAATATGAGCTAGTGGCTGAGAACCCGCATGCCCATGCGGGAGTTATAAGAGATATGGGTGTGATACCTGGCTCGGGAAGATCCCCTGGAGAAGGAAATGGCAACGCACTCCAGTATTCTTGCCTGGAGAACCCCATGGACTGAGGTGCCTTGTGGGCTACAGTCCATGAGGTCCCAAAGAGTCAGACACAACTGAAGTGATTTAGTAGGCATTAGGCATGAAATAATGATGTGTCCTTATTGATTTAACTGGGGGAGGAGAGTGGGCAGCATTAATAAAGGACCATGTTTACTTACAAAATTGTCCAGGTCACTTTTATTCACTCCTCTGGACAGTCATCCGTGGACAAACAAAATGGGAGAAATAAAAAAGCCACTGATTACTACCATTCCCCAGTATTTCCAAGGTTTCTTTCTTTTTGTGTGTGTGTGTATGTAATTAATTTTATGAAAGTACTTATGGAAGAAGAAATTTTAAATAAGTTGATTTGTTTCCCTATATTTACATAACAGTTGAATGATATAGTCAGGAAAAAACATAATTCCATTACCATTATTGATGAAATTCATGATATTTTCTTCTGGAGTCCCTTTCTGTCTTGTCTTCTCTTTGAATCTCTCAAAGTCACTGTCTGAAACCTTATCATCTGTGCCTGAAAATCACCATGCAAAAAGGACAGTGTTGTTGCTCAGAACACACAGAAATGTTTGAATATACACAACAAGAAATTGAATGTGTCAATTAGATCTTCACTTGTATGATTTAAGAGAACCTCAAACAATTTCCATGTCCCAGGGTGCAGATGTCTGCTGTTGTAAGAATTAATTTCCATCCAACTCTGACTAACTCTAACCCTGCCAGCATCAGCAGCAGGACCCCAAAGACTTGCAGGAGCTCCATGAATTTGGGACTCAACCCAACCCTGTAGGCAACTGACTTGCTTCTTTGTTAACTTCTTAGAACCTGTATGTGACACTCCTGTTTTGTTCTGGACCCAGATTAATAGGAAACAGGCTTCTGCCCTCCCAGAGACACATTAACCCCATCATATACCACATGGGAGACAATTTGCTATTTAATTCACCATTCTACCCATACCTTTTCTGAAATAGACATCAACTCTTGCAATGGTACACACACCTCAGCGCTTCTGTGTGGTCATTTGGAGTCATGTCAGTGTTGATAAGAAAACAGTGCTTTGTGATAACTGAACAGGAAAAAGATTTGTTCTACTAGTTTCTGTTCGATGGGTTAGAATGCATGGGAAAACTGATATAAAATGAAGTAATTAAGGTCAGTCTCATTATAGCCATGGCATGAGATTGATTAGTTAACATGGTAAAAAAAAATCCTTTATAAAATTAGTTTTTTAATTTGAACAGGTAGAGATCATTTTCAAATGTTCAAAAATTGTTTTCAGCCCCTGTTTCTTGGTAGATTACCTACCAGGATCCTTAACTCAGTGAACATAAATACGCAGACCTTGTACACTGAATAGTGAATATTGTCAACAACTCCTGATTTTCTAAATGAAAGTACTGACAGTGCGTATGTTGCATGACCACGACAATGGGAATTTTAGGATGCCATATGTGTGTGTGTAAATCTCTCCATTGTGTCCCGCTCTTGCAACCCCATGAACTGTAGACTGCCAGGCTCCTCTGTCCATCGGATTCTCCAGGCAAGAATCCTGGAGTGGGTGGAGAAGGGTCTCCAAGTTAGGATGCCATACATACCAATTATTCCAACCAAGTCAGTCTCCTTTCTGTCTTCATCCACATTTTTCATATGTCCTATGATACTGTTCTCAGACACATGAAGAATTTGAACGTCATTTTGACCCGCATCTGTGAGAGAGGGAAAAGATACATAGAACCCTACCTTAAATGTCTCGTCAGTTAGATGTGCTGTGACAAGATTGAGGGCACGAAGAACAGTTCATGCTGTATTGATATGTGTCTCACTCCGTGAATACACCGTGGTTATGCCAACAAGGGAAGTGTCAAGACATTTCCTCATTCCCACCTTTTCTTAGAGCTAATCCGACACTCCTTGCTGTCTTACTAAGATGCTTTCTAGAACCTGCATCTTAATGAACCCAGCAGAGTTGTTTTTTTTTTTTTTTTAGTTTATTTAATTTATTCTGGGAGGGTTGCTTTGAGTCTTTGTCACTGTCTGTGGACTTTGTCTACTTGTGATGACAGGGGGCTACTCTCTAGATGCGGTACACAGGCTTCTCACTGTCTTCTCTGTTGTGAAGCACAGACTCTAGGGTGCATAGGGTCAGTAGTTTCAGCTTGCAGGCTCTAGAAAGCCAGCTTACTAGTTATGGCACACGGGGTTAGTTGCCCCATGGTGGGTGGGATCTTCCTGGACCAGGGATCCAACCCATGTGTCCTTCACTAGCAGGCTGATTCTTATCCAGTGACACACCCAACAAGTGGGTAGTCTCCAACAAGTGTTCTAAATAGCATGAAGAAATATTATGATCATATATGGATATATTCTAATTTTAATCAAATACATATCTCTTAGACCATTTAAAATTAGGAGTGTTGGTTAGAACCCTCATTAATAACTTAAGAATAGATATCTTAGCCAGCACCCCCATTGCTTTCAATGGAAGTCTGTTTTTTATCATTTAAATCAGCATGGTTTCCTTGGATTTAAGTTCTTCCACCATACCTTACAGCCATGAAATTAATAGATGCTTACTACTTGGAAAGAAAGTTATGACCAACCTAGACAGCATATTAAAAAGCAGAGACATTACTTTGCCAACAAATGTCCATCTAGTCAAAGCTATGGTTTTTCCAGTGGTCATGTATGGATGTGAGAGTTGGACTGTGAAGAAAGCTGAATGCCAAAGAATTGATGCTTTTGAACTGTGGTGTTGGAGAAGACTCTTGAGAGTCCCTTGGGCTGCAAGAAGACCCAACCAGTCCATCCTAAAGGAGCTCAGCCCTGGGTGTTCATTGGAAGGACTGATGCTGAAGCTGAAACTACAATGCTTTGGCCACCTCGTGAAAAACTGACTCATTGGAAAAGACCCTGATGCTGGGGATGATTGAAGGTGGGAGGAGAAGGGGACGACAAAGGATGAGATGGCTGGATGGCATCACTGACTCCATGGACATGAGTATGCATAAACTCTGGGAGTTGGTGATGGACAGGGAGGCCTGGCGTGCCGCGATTCATGGGGTCGCAGAGTCGGACACCACTGAAAGACTGAACTGAACTGAACTTAGCCATACCTGGGATGGATTAAGATGTTCCAAGATTGTTTTTAAAAAGTGAATGATGCTGATGTGAAAATTCAAGATAAACTCAAGTGCAATCAGTTCATAAAGAGTTATAAACTTTCTGTGAGGACCATATGAAATAGAAAGTCTACACCCATGCTCAGCCTCGTTATTCTTGTTGTTCAGTCACTAAGTCACACTGAATCTTTGCAACCTTATGGACTGTATCACCCTAGGCTCCTCTATCCTCCACTGAATCCCAGAATTTCCTTAAATTCCTGTCCACTGAGTCAGTGATGCTATTGTAACTATCTCACCCTTTGTCATCCCCTTTCTTCATGCATTTACAACATCAGGGTCTTTTACAGTCATTTACAGCATCAAGGTCTTTTCCAGTGAGTTGGCTCTTCACATCTGGCGGCCAAAGGATTGGAGCTTCAGCTTCAGCATCAGTGTTTCCAATGAATATTCAGGATTGATTTCCTTTAGGGTTGACTGGTTTGATCTTGCAGTCCAAGGGACACCCATGAGTCTTCTCCAGCACCATAATTCAAAAGCATTAATTCTTCAGCATTCAGCTTTCTTTATGGCCCAGCTTTCATATTTATGCATGACTACTGGAAGAACCATAGATTTGACTTTATGGACTTTTGTCAGCAAAATGATCTCTCTGCTTTTTAATATGCTGTGTAGGTTTGTAATAACTTTTCTTCCAAGGAGCAAGCGTCTTTTAATTTCATGGCTGCAGCCACCATCTGCAGTGATTTTGAAGTCCAAGGAAATAAAATCTGCCACTGCTTCCACTCTTTCCCCTTTCTATTGGCCATGGTGTGACCAGATGCCATGATCTTCGGTTTTTTAATATTGAGTTTCAAGCCTGCTTTTTCAGTCTCCTCTTTCACTGTCATTGAGAGGCTCTTTAGTTCCTCTTCACTTTCTGTCATTAGAGTTGTATTATCTGCATATCTGACGCTGTTGATATTTCTCCTGGAAACCTTAATTCTATTTTATGTTTCATCTAGCCTGGAATTTCACATGATTTACTCTGCATATAATTTAAGTAAGCAGGGTGACAGTTTACAGCTTTGAAATACTTGCACAATTTGGAACTAATCCATTTTTCCATGCCCAGTTCTCACTGCTGCTTCATGATCCACACACAGGTTTCTCAGGAGACAAGCAAGGTGGTTTGGTACTCCCATCTGATCTCTTTAAGAACGTCCCAGAGTTTCTGGTGATTCACTGTGAAAGGCTTCAGCAGAATCAGTGAAGGAGAACTTAATGTTTTTCTGGAATTCCCTTACTTTATCCATGATCCAGTGGATGTTGGCAATTTGATCTTCAGTTCCTCTGCCTTTTCAAAACCCAGCCTGTCCATCTGGAAGTTCTTCATTCATGTGCTACTGAAGCCTAGCTTGAAGGATTTTTAGCAAAAACTGACTAGCATATGACATTATCATGATTGTACAGTAGTTGGAACATTCTTTCGCATTGCCTTTCTCTGGGATTGAAATGAAAGCTACATTTTGCAGTCCTGTGGCCACTGCTCGGTTTTCCAAATTTGCCAACATGCTGAGTGCAGCACTTTAACGGCAATATCTTTTAGGATTTTGAGTTACTCGGGCTGAATTTCATCAACTCTACTAGCTTTGTTCATAGTAATGCTTCTTAAGGCCCATTTGACTTCATACTCTAAGATGTCTGGCTCTAGTCTTGTTGAGTAAAACTAAGTTGTATGGAGACGGTCCAGTCCTTGATCTCTAAGTATTAGTAGGAGTAGAATGCAGATGTATGGAGTAATTGAAGGAAGTTGAGACAAAGATTTCAACCCATACATAGTCCTCCCAGTGAAACGCTAATATTTACATTCAGCATTATAAGCAAAATTTTCCTTCTTTTCTCTTTGACTTGTTTTTTTATTGCATTCTCCATTTGATCTTAAAGACAAAACATTCAGGTAACAAAAGTTTGATGCATAATTAGGATTTTTTTTTTAATCACACCCCAGATTGTGCTTATATCACCTTAGTACCTGTGAACAATGTGAACTTCAAAAGTTCTTCTCTGTGGAGGTCATGAAACATGTTCTTTAAAAGTGTGTGCAGTATAGTGGACACTTCATGAATGGCAGTTGGGACTGTGTGTGTGTGCTCAATTGCTCACTCACACTCAACTCTGTGGCCCCATGGACTGTAGCTCGCCAGGCGCCTCTGTCCATGGGATTCTCCAGGCAATGATACTAAAGCAGCTTGCCATGCCTTGCTCCAGGGGATCTTCCTGGCCCAGGGATTGAACTCATGTATCTTATGTATCCTGCCTTGGCAGGCAGGTTTTTTACCCCAGTACCACCTGGAAAGCTCATTTGGGACTGTGAGGCTTTAGTAAACTCAGTGGTGATGAAATATTCCATGAGGATGCCCCAAGGGCAGAGCTCACTGTGTGCTTTCACCCTGCCCTCAGCTTCTGGGCTCAGTGGGACCCGTGTCTTACAAATTCCACAGGAAGTGTTCGAGTCCCTGGTGGGGACTGTGGGTTCCAGGACACGAGCCTGTTCCCGCTGCTGTTTCCCTCTATCATTCAAAGAGTTGATTCCAGTGGAGCTTCTGGGACTCCCAGCCCCCCAAGTTAAGGCTCCATGACATTCCCTGGAAGGTTCACAGGGGAACTGCCCCCCATGCCCCAGCTCAGAGGCCATGCTAAGCCCCACAGCTCAGGGAATCATGCTGTCAACATCACCCAGAGAGCTCCCTGAAGACAGGGAAGACATACCCTCAGACTCGGGGTTTATAGGTGTTTTCCTTTTGGGTTATTTTTACTTACTTTAAATAAAAGTCGGCCTCTACTGTGTCATCTTCTTCATCAAACTCAACACAATGGAAGTAAATGTGGAATGGCCCACTCTCAGTGATCGTCTCTTTGTTACTGGCTGCGATGTAATGGGTTCTCCATTCTCCTGAAAGCTAACATCACAATCCTATCATGAGTCTCCTACCATCTCTTAATTCTGCCCAACGTCATCCCTCGGGAGTTTCCCTGCCCTTTCACTTGGGCATAAGTTACCTATCTTTATGAACACAGGCCTACGTATAAAATCATGTGAAAAGTCAAGTGAAGGAAGGGAAGGGATTCAGGTATTTCTGTGAAAAGTCAAGTGAAGTAAAGGAAGGAATTCATGTATTTCCGACCTTGAGCTATCTTGTCAAATGCGGGAGCTCCAGTCCAACAGGTGTGTGATCTTCCTTCTGTTTTATAACAGCAGTGAACATGCATGACAGCCAATCAATAGATGGTAGAGATGATACAGACATCACAAACAACAGGTACAGAGCCAGTGAACGGAGCAGTTTTGAGTTGCAGGGAGATGGTTAGACTTAACAATCCACATGACCAAACCTCGAAAGGGACACTCACACACATATACCCCTAGACATCCTCCAAAGCTTGGACCACCCCTGGTACCTGTGAGAGAATTTGCTGAGCTTCACTTTGGCCAGCAAGAAGCAGGCCGAGGACAAGACTGAGAAGCAGGATCTTCATCTTGTTGACTCTCGTGGTCCTTCTTCTGTAGATGCTGAGAGTATCCCACTGGTTGGAGAGGATGTGAAATTGCTGCCACTTTTATAGCCTGTATCTGTTGGCATGACATGTCATGTTCATGACATGGTTGTTCCTCATGCGACCACAGTTACACAGAAGTCATCTTCAGTGTCCTGGTTGGCAGAGACAACTTTTTCTGTCATTCTGTTATTTTAATAATGAGATTTATTTTAAGAGAAACTTACGTAGATTGTGGATATTTGACCTTTCAGATAAGCGAGAAATCGCAGTACACATCTGATATTTCAAGATCAGGAATATTTATTTTTCTTTGTGCCCTGAGATTCAAAATGCGATGAGCAGTCCAAGGTACATATCCCCTACTCCTATATTCTTTCCTTAACATGGAGGAGAGTGCTTAAAATTTGTTATTTAAATGTAAAGGTTGACTGTGTGGGTGAGCCAAGGAAGATCTATTTCCTAAGAGACTCTTTGGAAGCCTCTTATTTTTCGAATTGAGGAACATGTTAGCACAAAGCATTTGTCACCTCCTTTTGCACCAAAGCAGGCTCTTTCCTCCTTATAACTGTGAGGACAATCTGTTCCAATGCCCTTTAAGCTCATCTGAAGAAGATATGTCTACAATTCACTTCCATTACTCCTTTTCCAGACATTCTTTACTCGTCTAATCTCTAATGTAGCATTTACTCACTGACTCAGTTGTTTCTTTCTACGTGCAAGAAAGCAGGATAGCAGTTATCATAATTTTTAGAATTTTGAATGCAAAAAATCTCTTTCCTAACTCTACAGGTCTGTAACTCCTTTCTTTCAAAGTCACTTAAAGACAAGGAGAATCTGTTTTTTGGGTTCTTTTTGTATTTTTTTTTTTTACCAAATATTTACCTATGTTCATCTTCATTGATAGTAATTTATCAATAAATACATTAAAAGATTAATTTTGTTCTGAGTCTAGAAATGGAAAAACAGTGAGATTCAGGATTCCCAAGTCAGCTGAGCAAGAACCCCCGGAGAACTGACCAAGTATTGGCTGCTCCCTGGACAAATACCAGTTCAGAATCCTTCTCTTAGATTGAAGTCAGACCTTTGAGAAGAGCTTGTTTCTAGGATATCTTCAGCTCATATCTTCAGTTGATCCCTTCCCTTCACGGTCACATGGACCCAATAGTATTATCTGTTTTTTTTTTTTTTTCTTTTGGTCGCAATATCATTTTTTTCTTTTTCATTCACACATTCCTCTGCATATCCTGTTGTATTTTTGACTGTGAAATCTGTGTGGTAGAAGGGTTTCAAGTCACAAAATGTCCTGAAATTGTTTCCTCTTTTTGGTATTTGATCCAGATAATAATTTGGCTTATTGTCTGTTTGCTAATTTTGGCTGCACCAAGCAGCATGCAGGTTCTTAGTTCTCCAACCAGGAATAGGACCCATACCCAGTGTGGGAGAAGTGCAAAATTCTAACCATTGGATCACCAGAGAAGTCCCCGGTTCAAATAATTTCCAACAGGGATTTGATCCTAGCCGACAACTCTTCAGTTCAGTTCAGTTCAGTCGCTCAGTCATGTCTGACTCTTTGCGACCCCATGAATCACAGCACGCCAGGCCTCCCTGTCCATCACCAACTCCCAGAGTTTACTCAAACTCATGCCCATCGAGTCGGGGGTGCCATCCAGCTATCTCATCCTCTGTCATCCCCTTCTCCTCCTGCCCCCAATCCCTCCCAGCATCAGGGTCTTTTCTAATGAGTCAGCTCTTTGCATCAGGTGGCCAAAGTATTGGAGTTTCAGCTTCAGCATCAGTCCTTCCAATGAACACCCAGGACTGATCTCCTTTAGGATGGACTGGTTGGATCTCCTTGCAGTCCAGGGGACTCTCAAGAGTCTTCTCCAACACCACAGTTCAAAAACATCAATTTTTTGGCCCTCAGCTTTCTTCACAGTCCAACTCTCACATCCATACATGACCACTGGAAAAACCGTAGCCTTGACTAGATGCACCTCTTAGCCTCCTATCATAGCCCTGTCATCTCTACCTCCGTTCCTCCAACATTTGCAGTTTCCTTTTGAATTCTAACCAACATGTGTCCTGTGGGAATGTTTCCTAGACCATTCAATCTTAGGAAGACTTTAATAACTGTGAATTCAGGGGAGGGAAATTAAACAGAATTACTCTAAGAGGTTATCGCAATAGCTGTGATAATCCTGATTTTTTTCAGTTGTCTCACTCTCTCCTTGTCTCTCTTTGTTCACAACTCAGTTCTCTGTATCTGTGTAACCATTCCTTCCCTGCAAATAACAGGTAGCTGTGAGAAATTGCTGAAACACTGGGAGTCCAACTAGGTGCTGTATCATGACTTAGAGGGGTTGGGATGGAGTAAGGGGAGGGGGCTCAAAAGGAAGGTGATATATGTATCATTATGGTATATTTGTATTGTTGTAGTCGATAGAAACCATAAGAACATTGTAAAGCAATTCTTCTATTAAAAACAAATTTTTTAAAAAAGAAAGAAAATTGACATTCATGAAAAAAAAATCCTGTTGCTTTCTGTGAAAAGGAAGTCATATGGCCTTTGATACAAACTATTCCATTAATAGTGGTCAAAACACGGGTAATCTAATGATAAATAAAAGGACAACCATCTTACCCTAATGCTACTGTTGTAACCACCCAAAAATAATGCCAAGCTGTGCTTGGTACATCTTCCTTGTTTCCCCTTTTCAAATTTATCTAGGTTTCTATAACTATGAAGCCTCTCTCTACCAGTTCATTAATTTTGCTTTATTTGTCTGTTTTCTCTGTAACCACTGTTTTCACATCTTAGATTACACAACTCCTGTCTAAACAGTGCAAGGGAGCTATTGAACTTGGCTGCCAAAAACTCTGGGTTCACTCTAGGATTCAAGAGCAAGGTTCCAATGCAGTTAGAATTTAAGCTAAGATAACAAACCACAAGTCCACTGGTTTTAAAGAAAATAATCGCATATGTAACTTGTATTACCAAAAAGCTCTTTTAAAATATTGATTTATTTATTTGTCTGCATCAGGTCTTAAGTGCAGAATCTTTGTTTCATTATAGGGAGGTCTTTAGTTACAGCTCACAGACTCTCTAGCTGTGTTACCGACAGGCCAATGAATCCAAGAGACGAGATACTGAGGCTAGGAATACAACTTTATTCAGGAAGCTAACTGAGTGAGAAGATGGCAGGCTAATGTCTAAAAGTAAGTATCTTGTCAAAGTCTGGATGTCAGGTCCTTATATAGAGCCGGATGGAGAGAAGCAATGAGGAACTAAAGTCAAAAGGCAGAATAGAGAATGGGAGACAGTCAGGAGGTCAAGTAAAAGTGTCTTCAGCCTTGTAAAATATCTTCAAGAAAAGCCAACCTTTGAAAGAAGTGTGTTCATCTCCTCTTTTCAGAGCTGGGAAGGGTCAGATTATCTCCTGGTGAGCTGAACAAAGGCATTATAGTTAAATAGTAGGGCAGAGTGACAGAGTCCTCTGAGGCAGGCCATCATGTACGATTATAAAAGCAACAGAAATGAAAAGCAAGTCAAAGAATCAGTTCCAACATGGAATCAGAATTGGTTATTCTCTACAAGAATTCCTTACTGAGGGGGCAGTCCTAAGATGGTGGAGGAATAAGATGGGGACACCACTTTCTCCCCCACAAATTAATCAAAAGATCATTTGAATGCTGAGAAACTTCCACAAAAAACAACTTCTGAACGCTGGCAGAGAACACCAGGCACCAAGAAAGGCAGCCCATTCTCCTTGAAAGGAGGTAGGACAAAATATAAAAGATGTAAAGAGAGACAAAAGAGTTAGCAATGGAGATCCATCCCAGGGAGGGAGTTGTGAAGAAGGAGAAGTTTTCAAACAGCAGACCTTCCTCTCATCGGCAAGTCTGTGTGGAGTTTTGGAATCTCAGAGGGCAGCATAAAGAGGAGGGGGGAAAAAAGCCCACAGAATACATGCCTAGCCACAACTCCCAGTTGAGAAGTAGCCCAGATGCTCCGTCAGCCACCAGCCAGCAGGGGCTGAACGGGGAGGCGTGGGTTGTATGTTTAGGGCAAGGACTGGGCCTGAATGCTCTGCGGACAATCTTGAGGGAGCTAACGTGAGATAGCAACCCAGACTGTGGGATAGCCAGAGAGAGAGAGAAAAAAGAGTGAGAGAGAGAACTTTCCCCAAAAAAACTTAACCCAAGGGGCAGCCTGGCCCACTTACAAAGCAAAGGACTGAGCAAACACCAAAGGGGAGATAGCGGGCTGCAGACTGGCCCGTCACCCCGCCAGAGGAAGAGAGGCAGGCGGGCGACAGCCAGAGCCGGAAGGCAAGGGGCAATCTCGGCCCCGGAGATGACATCCTCCACCAAACTGTGAGCAGGTTCCCAGTTGCTAACCAAGACTTCCTGGGATCCTGGGCGGCTGACATCTACCCGGAGGATCACAGCCAGCGATCAGAGCCCCAGAGGAGACACACAGCACAGCTGAGACAGCACTCTTGTGGCACTCCCAGGTAACCAAGTGGCCAGGACTGGGGAAGTGATCATGACACAGTCCACATGGGACAGCGAGCTCACCAATCACCTGGTTGCCTGAGCTGCTCGGACCTAGAAGGGCACAAAACTCATGCCCAACTGATTCCGTGCCTTTGTGGAGTACCCAAGAACCTGAACCTGAGCAGCTTAGACCTGGGAAGTGCACAAAACCTCCTCCCTCTTCTCTTTTCCTTGAAACTCTGTGAAGCTCTCTGGGTGTCCCTCACTGTGAAGAATCTTTTCAGCATTAACCTAGATGTTTCATCATCAGTTCTGTATGGATGGAGAAGTCTTGAGGCTACTGTAAGAATAAGACTGAAAGCCAGAGGCAAGAGGCTTAAATCCAAAATTTGAGAATACCAGAAAACTCCTGACTCGAGGGAATATTAATTGACAAGAGCTCATCCAAAAGCCTCCGTACCTACACTGATACCAAGCTCCACCCGAGAGCCAACAAGTTCCAGAGCAAGACATACCACATTAATTCTCCAGCAGTGCAGGAATCTAGACCTGAGCATTAAAATACAGACTTCCCAAAGTCATGCCAAACCCATAGACACCCCAAAACTCACTGCTGGACACTTCATTGTGCTCCAGAGACAAGAGATCCAGCTCCACCCAACAGAATACTGATGCAAGCTTCCCTAACCAGAAAACCTTGACAACCCTACCCACAGGGAACAACCTCCACAATAAAGAGGAACCACAAATTTCCAGCATACAGAAAGGTCACCCCAAACACAACAATCTAAACAAAATGAAAAGTCAGAGAAATATTCAGCAGTTAAAGGAGCATAATAAATGCCCACCAAACAAAAAAAAAAAAAAAAAAAAAAAAAGAGGAGATAGGGAGTCTACCTAAAAAAGAATTCAGAATAATGATAGTAAAGAATATCCAAAGTCTCGAAAACACAATGGAGTTACAGATAAGCAGACTAGAGACAAGGATTGAGAACATGCAAGAAATGTTTAACAAGGACCTAGAAAAAAATAAAAAAGAGTCAACAGATAATGAATGAATACTGCAATAACTGAGATCAAAAGCACTCCGGAGGGAACCAACAATAGAGTAACTAAGGCAGAAGATAGGATAAGTGAGGTGGAAGATAGAATGGTGGAAATAAATGAATCAGAGAGGGAAAAAGAGAAAGAATTAAAAGAAATGAAGACAACCTCAGAGACATCCAAGACAATGTCAAATGCCCCAACATTCAAATCATAGGAGTCCCAGAATAAGAAGACAGAAAGGCCATGAGAAAATACTTGAGGAGATAACAGTCGAAAAATTGCTCAAAAAATGGGGAAGGAAATAGCCACCCAAGTCCAAGAAACCCAGAGAGTCCCAAACAGGATAGGCCCAAGTTGAAACACCCCAAGTGACATATTAATCAAATTAACAAAGATCAAACACAGAGAGAAAATATTAAAAGCATCAAGGGAAAAGCAACAAATAACACACAAGGGGATCCCTATAAGGATAACAGTTGATCTTTCAGTAGAAACTCCAGAACAGAAGGGAATGGCAGGACATACTTAAAGTGATGAAATAGAAAAACCTATAATCCAGAATACTACACCCAGCAAGGATCTCATTCAGATATGAAGGAGAAATCAAAAGCTTTAAACACAAGCAAAAGCTGAGAGAATTCAGCACCACCAAACCAGCTTTTCAACAAATGCTAAAGGATCTTCTCTATACAGGAAACATTGAAAATGTTTACAAACTCGAACCGAAAACAACAAAGTAAATAGCAATTGGATCATACTTATCAATAATTAGCTTAAATGTAAATGGGTTGAATGCCCCAGCCAAAAGACAAAGACTAGCTGAATGGATGAAAAAACAAGACCCCTATATATGCTGTCTACAAGAGACCCACCTCAAACCAAGGGACACACACAGACTGAAATTGAAGGGCTGAGAAAAGTTATTTCATGCAAATGGAGACTAAAAGAAGCAGGAGTAGTAATACTCATATTAGATAAAATAAAGGCCGTGAAAAGAGACAAAGAAGGACACTACATAATGATGAAAGGATCAGTCAAACAGGAAGATATAACAATTTTAAATATATATGCACCCAATATAGGAACACTGCAATATGTAAGGCAAATGATAGCAAGTATGAAATGGGAAGTTAACAGTAACACAATAATAGTGGAAGCCTTTAATATCCCATTCACACCTATGGATAGATCAACTAACAGAAAATTAGCAAGGAAACACAAACGTTAAATAATACAATGGACCAGTTAGACCTAATTGATATCTATAGGACATTTCACCCCAAAACAATGACTTTCACCTTTTTCTCAAGTACACACAGAACATTCTCCGGGATAAATCAAATCCTGGACGATAAATCTATCCTTGGTAAATTAAAAAGAAAGAAAGAAAGAAATCATTTCAAGCAACTTTTTTGATCACAATGCAGTAAGATTAGATATCAACTATGGGGGGGAACTATTAAGAATATAAACATATGGTGACTAAACAACATGCTTCTGAATAACCAACAAATAACACAAGAAATCAAAATATGCATAGAAATGATGAAAATGAAAACACAACAACCCAAAACCTCTGGGGTTCAGTAAAAGCAGTGGTAAGGGAAATGTTCATGGCATTACAAGCTAACCTCAAGAAACAAGAGAAACATCAAATAAATAACCTAACTTTACACCTAAAGCAACTAGAAAAAGAAGACATAAAGAACCCCTGTGTTAATAGAAGGAAAGAAACAATAAAAACGAGAGCAGAAATAAATGAAAAAGAAACAATGGAGACTATAGCAAAAATCAACAAAGCTAAAAGCTGGTTCTTTGAGAAGATAAATGAAATAGATATGCCATCAGTCAGATTCATTAAGAAAAAAAGGGAGGAAAATAAAATCAACAAAATTAGAGGTGAAAATGGATATTATAAACACTGCTGTGATGAACATTGGGGTACACATGTCTCTTTCAGATCTGGTTTCCTCGGTGTGTATGCCCAGGAGAGGGATTGCTGGGTCATATGATAGTTCTATTTCCAGTTTTTTAAGGAATCTCCACACTGCTCTCCATAGTGGCTGTACTAGTTTGCTTTCCCACCAACAGTGTAAGAAGGTTCCCTCTCCAGCATTTATTGCTTGTAGACTTTTGGATAGCAGCCATCCTGACTGGCATGTAATGGTACCTCATCCAGGTTTTGATTTGCATTTCTCTGATAACGAGTGATGTTGAGCATCTTTTCATGTGTTTATTAGCCATCTGTATGTCTTCTTTGGAGAAATGTCTGTTTAGATCTTTGGCCCATTTTTTTATTTGGGTCATTGTTCATTGCAGCACTGTTTATAATAGCCAGGACATGGAAGGAACCTAGATGCCCACCAGCAGATGAATGGATAAGAAAGCTGTGGTACATATACACAATGGAATATTACTCAGCCATTAAAAAGAATACATTTGAATCAGTTCTAATGATATGGATAAAACTGGAGCCCATTCATACACACCGAGGAAACCAGATCTGAAAGAGACGTGCACCTCAATGTTCATCGCAGCACTGTTTATAATAACCAGGACATGGAAGCAACCTAGATGCCCATCAGCAGACGAATGGATGAGGAAACTGTGGTACATATACACCATGGAATATTACTCAGCCATTAAAAAGAATTCATTTGAATCAGTTCTCATGAGATGGATGAAACTGGAGCCCATTATACAGAGTGAAGTAAGCCAGAAAGATAAAGACCATTACAGTATACTAACACATATATATGGAATTTAGAAAGATGGTAACGATAACCCTATATGCAAAACAGAAAAAGAGACACAGATGTATATAACAGACTTTTGGACTCTGTGGGAGAAGGCGAGGGTGGGTTGTTTCAAGAGAACAGCATCAAAACATGTATATTATCTAGGGTGAAACAGATCACCAGCCCAGGTTGGATGCATGAGACAAGTGCTCAGACCTGGTGCACTGGGAAGAGCCAAAGAGATCGGGTCGAGAGGGAGGTGGGAGGGGGGATCGGGATGGGGAATACATGTAAATCCATGGCTGATTCATGTCAATGTATGACAAAAACCACTACAATAGTGTAAAGTAATTAGCCTCCAACTAATAAAAATAAATGAAAAAAAAAAAAAAAAAAAAAAAACCTGGAGCCCATTATACAGAGTGAAGTAAGCCAGGAGGATAAACACCAATACAGTATATTAACAAATATATATGGAATTTAGAAAGATGGTAACAATAACTCTATACGCAAGACAGAAAAAGAAACATAGATGTATAGAACAGACTTTTGGACTCTGTGGGAGAAGGCGAGGGTGGGATGGTCTGAGAGAACAGCATCGAAACAAGTATACTATCAAGTGTGAAACAGATCACAACCCCAGGTTGGATGCATGAGACAAGTGCTCGGGGCTGGTGCACCAGGATGACCCAGAGGGATGAGATGGGAAGGGAGGTGGGAGGGGGGATCGGGATGGGGAACACATGTAAATCCATGGCTGACTCATGTCAATGTATGGCAAAACCCACTACAATATTGTAAAGTAATTAGCCTCCAACTAATAAAAATAATTGGGAGGGGGGAAGAAATGAAAATGGAGAAATCACAACAGACAACAAAGAAATAAAAATGATCATAAAAGACTACTATCAGCAACAATATGTTGTTAGTAAAATGGACAAATTGGAAGAAATAGATGAGTTCTTAGAAAAATATAACCTTCCAAAACTGAACCAGGAAGAAATAGAAAATCTTAACAGACTCACCACAAGCACGGAAATCGAAACTGTAACAAAAAATATTCCAACAAACAAAATCCCAGGACCAAATGGCTTCAGAGGTGAACTTTACCAAAAATTAAGAGAAGAACTAACACCTATACTACTCAAACTCTTCCAGAAATTTGCAGAGGAAGGTAAACTCATTCTATGAGGACACCATCACCCTAACACCAAAATCTGACAAAGATGCCACAAAAAAAGAAAACTACAGGCCATCACTGATGAATATAGATGCAAAAATCCTCAACAAAATTCTAGCAAATAGAATCCAACAACATATTACAAAGAATATACATCATGACCAAGTGGGCTTTATCTCAGGGATACAAGGAGTCTTCAATATTTGCAAATCAATCAATGTGATACACCACATTAACAAATTGAAAGATAAAATCTGTATGATTATCTCAATAGATACAGAGGAATTCTTTGACAAAATTCAATGTCCATTTATGATTAAAAAAAATCCTCCAGAAAGCAGGCACAGAAAGAACATACCTCAACATAATAAAAGCCATATATGATAAACCCAAAGCAAATATTATCCTCAATGGTGAAAAGTTGAAAGCATTTCCCCTAAAGTCAGGAAAAAGACAAGGGTACCCAACCTCACCACTACTATTCAACATAGTTTTGGAAGTTTAGCCATAGCAATCAGAGAAGAAGAAGAAATAAAAGGAATCCAGATTAGAAAAGAAGTGAAACTTTTGCCATTTGCAGATGACATGATCCTCTACATAGAAAACCCTAAAGACACCACCAGAAAATAACTAGAGCTAATCAATGAATATAATAAAGTTGCAGGGTATAAATGAACACACAGAAGTCCCTTGCCTTCCTATACACTAACAATGAGAAAACAGAAAGAGAAATTAAGGAAACAATTCAATCCACCATTGTGACAAAAAGAATAAGATACTTAGGAATAAATCTCCCTAAAGAAACAAAAGATCTATTTATAGAAAACTATATATTATAAAACACTGATGAAAGAAATCAAAGAAGACACAAATAGATGAAGACATATACCATATTCATAGATCAGAAGAATCAATAGAGTGAAAATGAGTGTACTACCCAAAGCAATCTATAGATTCATTGCAATTCCTATTAGGCTACCAATGGTATTTTTCAGAGAACTAGAACAAATAATTTCACAGTTTGTATGGAAATACAAAAAACCTCGAATAGTGAAAGCAATTTCAAGAAAGAAGAATGGAACAGGACAAATCAACCTGCCTGACTTCAGGCTATACTACAAAGCTACAACCATTAAGACAGCATGGTACTGGCACAAAGACAGAAACACAGATGAATGGAACAAAATAGAAAGTCCAGAGATAAATCCACGCACCTATGGACACCTTATTTTTGACCAAGGAAGCAAGAATACACAATGGAGAAAAGAAAATCTCTTTAACAAGCAGTGCTGGGAAAACTGGTCAACCACTTGTGAGAGAATGAAACTAGAACACTTTCTAATACCATACATGAAAATAAACTCAAAATGGATTAAAGATCTAAATATAAGACCAGAAACTATAAAACTCCTAGAGGAAAACATAGGCAAAACACTCTCTGACATAAATCACAGCAGGATCCTCTATGACCCACCTCCCTGAGCAATGGATAAAAAACAAAAATAAACAATTGGGACCTAATTAAACTTAAAAGTTTTTGCACAACAAAGGAAACTATAAGCAAGGTGAAAAGACAGTCTTCAGAATGGGAGAAAATAATAGCAAACGAGGCAACTGACAAACAATTAATCTCAAAAATATACAAGCAGCTCATGCAGCTCAATTCCAGAAAAATAAACGACCCAATCAAAAAATGGGCCATAGAACTAAACAGACACTTCTCCAAAGAAGACATACAGATGGCTAACAAACACGTGAAAAGATGCCCAACATCACTTATTATCAGAGAAATGCAAATCAAAACCACAATGAGGTACCATCTCACATTGGTCAGAATGGCTGCTATCAAAATATCTACAAACAATAGATGCTGGAGAGGGTGTGGAGAAAAGGGAACCCTCTTACACTTTTGATGGGAATGCAAACTAGTACAGCCACTATGGAGAACAGTGTTGAGATTTCTTAAAAACCTGGAAATAAAACTGCCATATGACCAAGAAATCCCACTGCCAGGCATACACACCAAGGAAACCAGAATTGAAAGAGACACATGTACCCCAGTGTTCATCGCAGCACTGTTTACAATAGTTAGGGCATGGAAGCAACCCTGATGTCTATTGGCAGACAAATGGATAAGAAAGTTGTGGTACATATACACAATGGAATATTACTCAGCTACTAAAAAGAATGCATTTGAATCAGTTCTAGTGATGTGGATGAAAGTAGAGCCTATTATACAGAGTGAAGGAAGTCATAAAGAAAAACACCGATACAGTATATTAACACATATATATGGAATTTATAAATGTGGTAAGGATGACCCTATATGCGAGACCACAAAAGAGACACAGATGTAAAGAACAGACTTTTGGACTCTGTGGGAGAAGGCGAGGGTGGGATGATTTGAGAGAATAGCATTGAAATATGTATATTACCATAGTGTGAAGTAGATGACCAGTCCAGGTTGGATGCATGAGACAGGGCACTCAGGGCTGGTGCATTGGGATGACCCAGAGGGATGGGATGAGGTAGGAGGTATGAGGGGGATTTAGGATGGGAGTTACATGTACACCCATGGCTGATTCATGTCAATGTATGGCAACAACTGCAACAATATTGTAAGGTAATTAGCCTCCAATTAAAATAAATAGATTAATTAAAAAAAAAAAAGATTCCCTACCATCAAAGCCCATTCCACAATCTTGCGGAAAAAGAAGGCAAAGACCTTTCTGCCCTGTCAGATGGATCTTTCTGCGAGTGTCCCCCATCGGTGCCAGTGTTTCATATGTTGGATTTCTCTTCTTTTTGTTCATTCCTGTAAAATGTCCTCTTTACAGCTGTAGACTTAGAAATGCTGAACTTGAAATCAGAGGCAGAATTTCAAGTTAAGGACCGTGGCACTTTTCCACGTATGGACAGGTGCAAGAGTCTGGACTCATTATGAATATTCTCTCGGCGTGTACCTCAGCCATCCGAGGGCTTGTGATCCTATGTTCTCAGCGTTTCCTCTGGGTTCACCATAGGGAGTCGCTGCAATCTGATGGCTGCTAGGTGGCAAGCATTCTCCTTCCTCAGGGCTCACCAGCTCATGCTGGAGGCCGGCAGTTGCTGATTTCATTTCTCAGCTCTTCCCCTCTTGGTCAAGAATTTGACCAATATTTGGGAGATGTTTCATGATTAATTTTTATCCCATGGCACTGGGAGCCTCAGCCTAGTCCAGGCAAAAAGTCTTGGTATGCCACTCCAGGTGTTACTTTTTGGATGAGGCCCCATCAATAATTAAAAATTCTCTGGATTTTGTATGACTATAATCAAAGAGAGATTATCCCTTTTTGCTTCTTCTCATACATAGATTCACACTGTAACAATTACTTCATGTTATAAATGTGATTTTCTCTAAATGTTTAGCCATAGAAGTTTTGCTGGAAGTCTGATTACACATTAGTAACTTCAAGAGACAACAGTCCTATAAATGAGACAGGATATTAGTAACAAAACTATTAACATTGATGATGACGTAGTTCAGCAGAGGCAGAAATCACGATTTGAAAAGAACTTTAAACAATAATTAGCATAACTCCTTGTAAACCAGTTTCAATAATCACTTGACCCAAGGAGCCATCACTGATTTAATGAGTTGTTTGCAATTTTACTGTCCTGGCTGTGCACATTTATCCCTGGCTTTATCTTTGAGACAATTGTATGTTACTGGCAGTATCAACCAGGAAGAGGAAAAGAGATGTTTCAATTTTACTCACAAAAAATATAACATACAAAATTACTATACAGGGCTTCCCTGGTGACTCAGAGAGTAAAGAATCCTCCTGTCAATGCTGGAGATGCTTGAGACATGAGTTTGATCCCTAGGTTAGGAAGACCCTGGAGAAGCGAACGGCAACCCACTCCTGTATTCTTCCCTGGAGAATCCCATGGACAGAGGAACCAGGTGGGCTAGAGTCCACAGGGTCACAAGGAATTGGACAGGACTGAGTGACTAAACATGCACTCTACCAAGTTACTGTAAGTCATAGTTAAAGGAGAAGATTTTTCTTATACATAGAAAACACAGATTTAAACCAGTAATGTTTTTGATAGGAAGCATAGAAATTATAATCATATTTACTAGTTCACTCATTCATATGTAGCTAATTCTTTATGGTAACAGCTTTATGAAGCCTTCAGGTTTCCCATTAGAATTCTTTAATAATTTCTTTACTCAGTTCAGCATTATGGTCTGAAAGTAGGAAACTTGTGTTATCCAAAAAACTTTTCTGTAAATCGTCTTGAAGAGGAGGCATTTTTGCCATGACATCAGAGTGAAACTATAAGTATCTATAATGATAAAGACTTAAAGAAATTAAAGACTTAAATCTGATTGCAATACAGTTGACAAGGCAACCCCGTTAGTGCTGCGATATACAACATTTTCAGATAATAATTAGAATTATGACTAATAATATGGTACCAAGACATACCAGGTTTTTAGAAACTCTATATGATCTCTATAATATCTGTATCATTTACAATATAACTTAAGATGTATTACTCATCTGACATCTCCATGTAGTTTAACATAACAAGTGAACTTAATTAGCTTAATATCTTCTTTTGGGAGTGTTTTAGGGATCTTTTGAAACATCCTAAAGTTAGATAGAGGTATTTTGATTTGAGAAGTTTCATCAAAAAAGCATTCAGGAAAAAAAAAAAAAAACTTTTAAAGCACAACACAATGACAGGTCACTGTGAAAAATATTTACTTGGGCAATGTGACAATGCTGCTGCTGCAGCTAAGTTGCATCAGTCGTGTCCGACTCTGTGCGACCCCATAGATGGCAGCCCACCAGGCTCCACCATCCCTGGGATTCTCCAGGCAAGAACACTGGAGTGGGTTGCGATTTCCTTCTCCAAAGCATGAGAGTGAAAAGTGAAAGTGAAAAGTGAAAGTGAAGTCGCTCAGTCATGTCCGACTCTTCACGACCCCATGGACTGCAGCCTACCAGGCTCCTCCTTCCATGGGATTTTTTAGGCAAGAGTACTGGAGTGGCTTGCCATTGCCTTCTCCAAATGTGACAATAAAAGATTTCAAAGGCTAATACCAAAAAGATCACTTAAAAGATAAACAGACTTAAAATCTGTTATCAAAAACAACATAACACCTTCAGAAAACTTGAGATTTTGAAAAAGAGAGAAAAGCCAAATTTATATTTTGCTTCAGCTGAGTTTAAAGATTCATTGACTCAAAGAAAATTGTTTTAAATGTAGCTATTCTTGATTGATTATGTACAAAACCCTTTTTGGGATCCATTTTCCACTGAATGAAAATAATGAAACTATTCATCACTCAATTTATTTTAGCACAAATTTAACTTTTAAGTTGTAAAATATCTGGATAGATCACAAAAGACATAATTCTTTCTAAAAGTTCACTGAAAACTCTTATCTCATTTGCACTCACTCCTTAAAAAGTTTTTTCACATCAAGGACTTTCCTTGCTAACAAATTTGTAACAGACATAGTAAGATGTTATTTAGCTTAGGGGCTTTCCTGGTGGCTCAGATTGTAAAGCATCTGTCTGCAATGTGGTAGACCCAGGTTCGATCCCTGGGTTGGGAAGATCCCCTGGAGAAGGGCATGGCAACCCACTCCAGTACTCTTGCCTAGAAAATTACATGGACAGAGGAGCCTGGTTGGCTACAGTCCATGTAGTTGCAAAGAGTTGGACATGACTCAGCAGCTTCACTTTAAAACCTAGGCACAAGGAAAGTATTATACTTAATGGTATGTATAATGAGGTATTTAGGCAAGGAATATGACTTTAATCAGAAAGTCGGCTGACACATAAATGGCAGACTGATGTCTTGAAATAACCATCTTATTGCGGTGTGGATGCAAGGTTCTTAAATAGAACCAGAAAGAGAAGTGGTGAGGATCTAAAGTCAAAAGGCAGAATAGAGACGGAAAGGCAGTGAGGAAAGAGTGTACAAAGGGTCTTAAATCTTGCAAAACATCTATGGGAAGTGAAGTGAAGTGAGAGTCACTCAGTTGTGTCCGACTCTTTGGGACCCCATGGACTATACAGTCCATGACACTCTCCAGGCCAGAATACTGTAGTGGGTAGATTTCCTTTCTCCAGGGGATCTTCCCAACCCAGGCATCGAACCCAGATCTCCCACACTGCAGGCGGATTCTTTACCAGCTGAGCTACCAGGGAGGCCCATCTATGGGAAGAGCCAGCTTTTGAAGGGGTGTGTTCATCTCTTCTAGCTCTTCTTTTCACAGGTGGGAAGGATCAGATCAGCTCTTTACGAACACATCAAAGGCATTTTAGCTTACATTCAGGCAGAGGGGCAGAGTCCTTTGAGACAGGTGATTATGTATGATGATGATAATAACAGCAAAGGCAAGCAAACCAATGAAGCAGCTACAACCTGTAGTCACAACTGGTTCTTCTTTGCAACCGTTGTGAGGTGACACCTTTTATCTGGTCATTGAAGATGAATCAGGCTGTCTAACAGACTACAGTGCAAAGGAAGACACTTCACAGAGAATTATGCAGTCACATCCATCACGGGGAGGGTGAGAAATCCTGGATGACATGAGTTAACCTGCTGCTCAGACCCAGCACCTGGGCTCTGTGACTGTTTGTCCTGAGAACTGTGATGTGAGGGAAACAGCCATCAAGGTTCAGTTAGACAGACAGAAATGTACAAAGATGGAAGGAAGACATGCACACTGTTCTCTAGGGAGTCTCCACCAAGAAGCAGATGACCCAGAATAAGGATTCCTCTGAAATAGTTATCCAGGTTGTACATTTCAGCATAGCTTCCAAGGGTGACCTATTAGTGTGAGTCAGGAAAGATTTACCATTTTCCCACTCAATGCCGGGGAAATGCTCTGAGGTGCACACAGCCCAAGCAAACAACAGATAAACAGCAACGGTTAAGAAATATCAGTCCTTCAGCTCAATCAGAAGTGTTGGTGCTGTCAGAATAGGCATTTACCCTGGATTATAGCCCGTGACATCTGACACTTTCTCTCTGTGAAGCTCTGTGGGGCCAGCACAAGTTCTTTTCCCTGTAATGCCCTGTAATGAATAAGGTGCTTTCTAGGGACTTTTTCTTGATCAGACACACCACTCCCAGTACAGTAAGAGGATCCTGTCTCCAGTCCCATGATAGTTTAGTCCTTTCTCTTCCTCTCACGTGAGGGCATTGCTGTCGAATACTCATCAGAATTGTCTCTGATGAACACATGTCCTAAAAAAGAAACAGTTTCCTGGACAATTAACGTGGACATTTGTGTGTTTTAAATTAGGTGACTTTTGCATAGACACACAAGTGCAGGGCAAAAATTAAAGCAGTTTATTTAAACCCTCAGAAATCAAACACCACCAGACAGGACGTGATTTAGTGACCAGGAGAGATGAGATGGGAGAGGGAGTGTGAGTGTGAAGAGAGAAGGATCACGTTGATCATGAACCAAGAAGGTCGTCTTCGTGTTGTTGACATAGACTCCATGGAGATGAGGATGTGTCTCGTCTCAGGGACTGCTCCTGTAGGTGAATAAAATAGGACCAAATGTTTGGTCGAGTCGACTGTGCAACAGCTGACAGGGGTGAGCCTCAGGCAGTAGGCTGTCCAGGGTACAGAAGCTGGTAGGAGATCCAGTGTTAGAATCCTGGTGGGCCTCAACGCTCCACATCTCAGTGATGTAGGTGGGAGTCCTTGTGGAATTTTCCCCAGGATGTACATGTGGGGAAACTTTCCCACTGGGGATTGATTCTAGGAGTAATGGTTTTGGAATGCATGTTCATTGGAATGGTTCATCTAAAGATGGTTTAAATTCTCTGTTTTAAAGTTTGCATTTTCTGAATTAGTCTCTTCTCCTAATTCCAAAAGGTTTGTCTTTTGGGTCTTCAAGAGTTAACTGTTTAACTTTAATTTTATTTTGAAGTAGAGTTGATTAACAATGTTGTATTGGTTTCAAGTGTATAGCAAAGTGATTGATTTATACATACAGATATGAATATCTGGGTTTTTTTAGGTTCTTTTTCCATTTAGGTTTTTACACTGTTGCATATAGTTCCCTGCATTTTACAGGAATATCTTTTTGTCTATCCTTCCTGTATATGATATTTTGCATCTGCTAATCTCAAACTCCTAAGCCTTTTCTTAACTAACTTCCTACCCCTTTGCAAGTACAAGTTTGTTCTCTATGTCTGTGAGTGTGTTTCTGTTTTGAAAATAACCTCCTCCAAGTCTTAGTTTAGATTCCACATATAAGTGATATATATTATTTTTGTCTTTGTCTTTGTGGCTTGTATCATTTAGTATGACAGTCTCTAGGCCCATGCACGTAGCTGCAAATGCCATGATCTCATTCATTTTTATGGCTGAGTAACAATCCATTGAATGTTTTCAGCATGTCTTTTTTTTTTTTTAATCATATTCACCTGCAAGCTGGTGTTTTTCTTTGCCTCTTTTCTTTCATTTTTTTCTCAATAGAAAAGTAAAGCCACACCTTAGCCTAGATCAGTGTTATTTTCTGAGGCTGTTTTACTTTAGAAAGCTTAAAGATTCCACTAAAAGAAATCACCTTGTGAAGGGGAATATAATTAAAGTGCTTATTTCAGACAGTGCAGTTGGAATGGCTTTACTGGTTTTGTCAGAACCATGTGAGATTAAAAACTAATCTTTCAGGAAAGGTGAACTGTCTTTAATCATGGTTCTCCTTGAGAAGGGACGTGTATGGACAACCACGAGGTCAGGACTAACAGGAACACTAAGTTTCCACCAACTTGTAGTGATTCCTACTTCTCTCTGATGAGTCTGGTATGCAAGATTCCTGCAGGTGGACATGCTCACACTAAAGATGCTCAGCATTAATCAACCAACCAGTGTGCAATTTAATACGGCTCCAGACAAGAGAGATTACCTAATGTAACAAAGTTCTCTAGTGACAGAATGTAAGTTATTTGGGGCAAAAAATTACATGCAAAATTTGGCATGTATGAATTTGGCAGTAGTGGTAAAGAACCAACCTGCCCACGTAGGAGATGTAAGAGACGTTAGTTCACTCCCTGGGTCGGGAAGATTTCTTGGAGAAGGAAATGGCAACCCATTCTAACATTGTTGCCTGGAGAATCTCATGGACAGAAGCACCTATCAGGCCAAAGTGCATGGGGTTGCTGAGAGTCAGACAGGACTGAAGAGACTTGTTGGGCATTAAGAATGAAATAACAGTGTGTCCTTTTTTATTTATTTGGTGGGGCAGCATTAATAATGGACCATGTTTACTTACAAAAGTGTCTGTATCCATGTCACTTTTGTTCACTCCTCTGGACAGTCATCTGTGGAAAAACAAAATGGGAGAAATAAAAGAGCCACCAATTATTACCATTCCACAGTATTTCTACAGTTTCTTTCTTTCTTTTTTTTTTAAGTAATGTATTTTATAAGAGATTACTTTTGGGAGAAGAAATTTTAAATAAGTTGATTTTTTTCATGATATTTAGATATTTACAATTTACAGGTGAATGATATAGTCAGAAAAAAAATACAATTTCATTATCATTATCGATGAAATTCACAATATTTTCTTCTGGAATCCCTTTGTCTCTTGTCTCCTCTTTGAACCTCTCAAAGTCACTGTCTGAAATCTCATCATCTGTGCCTGTTAATCAGTGTACAAAAAAGGACAGTGTTGTCTCTTAGAACCCACAGAAATGTCTGAATATACACAATAAGAAATTGAATGTGTCAATCAGATCCTCACTTGTATGATTTAAGACAGCCTCAAACAGTTTCCATGTTCCATGACACAGACATCTGACATCCTAGGAATTAATTTCCATCCAATTCTGTAATTAAACCTCTGCCTCTGTTAGCAGGAGGAACCCAGAGACTTGCAGTTGCTCCATGAATTTGGAACTCAACCCATCCCAGTAGACAACTGACTTGCTTCTTCATCAACTTCCCACAACCTATATCTGACACTCCTGTCTTGTTCTGGACCCAAATTATTAGGAAACAGGGTTTCCCCCTGACAGGGACATGTTTACCCCATCACATACCATGTGGGAGACAATTTAGCCTTTAACCCATTATTCCACCCAATTGTTTTTCTGAAATAGACATCTACTGTCTCAATGGCACACACCTCAGTGCTTCTATGAGGTCGTTTGGGGTCATGTCACTGTTCATAGGAACAACACATTGTGAAAACAAAACAGGATGAAGATTTACATGTTTTTGTTCCAAGGGTTAGAATATATGGGAAAACTGGTATAAAATGACATCATTCAGGTCAGCCTCATTATAGCCATGGCTTGAGATTAGTTGATATATTTAAAAAAAAAAAACTCTTTGGCCCATTTTTTGATTGGGTCATTTATTTTTCTGGAGTTGAGCTGGAGGAGTTGCTTGTATATTTTTGAGATTAATCCTTTGTCTGTTGCTTCGTTTGCTATTATTTTCTCCCAATCTGAGGGCTGTCTTTTCACCTTGCTTATAGTTTCCTTTGTTGTGCAAAAGCTTTTAAGTTTCATTAGGTCCCATTTGTTTATTTTTGCTTTTATTTCTAAAATTCTGGGATGTGGGTCATAGAGGATCCTGCTGTGATTTATGTCGGAGAGTGTTTTGCCTATGTTCTCCTCTAGGAGTTTTATAGTTTCTGGTCTTACATTTAGATCTTTCATCCATTTTGAGTTTATTTTTGTGTATGGTGTTAGAAAGTGTTCTAGTTTCATTCTTTTACAGGTGGTTGACCAGTTTTCCCAGCACCACTTGTTAAAGAGGTTGTCTTTTTTCCATTGTATATCCTTGCCTCCTTTGTCAAAGATAAGGTGACCATAGGTTCGTGGATTTATCTCTGGGCTTTCTATTCTGTTCCATTGATCTATATTTCTGTCTTTGTGCCAGTACCATACTGTCTTGATGACTGTGGCTTTGTAGTATAGTCTGAAGTCAGGCAGATTGATTCCTCTAGTTCCATTCTTCTTTCTCAGGATTACTTTGGCTATTCGAGGTTTTCTGTATTTCCATACAAATTGTGAAATTATTCGTTCTAGTTCTGTGAAAAATACCGTTGGTAGTTCGATACGGATTGCATTGAATCTGTAGATTGCTTTGGGTAGTATAGCCAACAGTTCTAATGAGATGGATGAAACTGGAGCCCATTATACAGAGCAAAGTAAGCCAGAAAGATAAAGACCATTACAGTATACTAACACACATATATATGGAATTTAGAAAGATGGTAACGATAACCCTATATGCAAAACAGAAAAACAGACTCCAATGTATAGAACAGACTTGTGGACTCTGGGAGAAGGCGAGGGTGGGATGTTTCAAGAGAACAGCATCGAAACGCGTATATTATCTAGGGTGAAAGAGATCACCAGCCCAGGTTGGGTGCATGAGACAAGTGCTCGGGCCTGGTGCACTGGGAAGACCCAGAGGGATCGGGTGGAGAGGGAGGTGGGAGGGGGGACCTGGATGGGGAATACATGTAAATCCATGGCTAATTCATTTCACTGTATGACAAAAACCACTGTAATGATGTAAAGTAATTAGCCTCTAACTAATAAAAATAAATGAAAAAAAATTAAAAAAAATAAAAATTAAAATTAAAAAAAAAAAAAACTGTAAATTTCAGTTCAGTTCAGTTCAGTCTCTCAGTCATGTCGCTTGTGCGACCCCATGAACCGCAGCATGCCAGTCTTCCCTGTCCATCACCAACTCCTGGAGTTCACACAAACTCATGTCCATTGAGTCAGTGATGCCATCCAACGATCCCATCCTCTGTCGTCCCCTTCTCCTCCTGCCCTCAGTCTTTCCCAGCATCAGGGTCTTTTCCAATCAGTCGGCTCTTCACATCAGGTGGCCAAAGTACTGGAGCTTCAGCTTCAGCATCAGTCCTTCCAATGAACACCCAGAACTGACCTCCTTTAAGATGAACTGGTAGGATCTCCTTGCAGTCCAAGGGACTCTCAAGAGTCTTCTCCAACACCATAGTTCAAAAGCATCAATTCTTCAGCACTCAGCTTTCTTTACAGTCCAACTCTCACATCCATACATGACTACTGGAAAATCATAGCCTTGACTAGACGGACCTTTGTGGACAAAGTAATGTCTCTGCTTTTTAATATGCTGTCTAGGTTGGTCATAACTTTCCTTCCAAGCAGTAAGCGTCTTTTAATTTCATGGTGGCAATCACCATCTGCAGTGATTTTTGAGCCCCCCAAAAATAAAGTCAGCCACTGTTTCCATTGTTTCCCCATCTATTTGCCATGAAGTGATGAGACCAGATGCCATGATCTTAGTTTTCTGAATGTTGAGCTTTAAGTCAAAATTTTCACTTTCCTCTTTCTGCAAAATCACTGTAAAAGTATTTTTTTTTTAATTTGAACAGGTGGAGATTATTTTCAAATGCTTGAAAATTATTTTTAGCCCCTGTTTCTTGGTGGATTACCTTCCAGTATCCTTAGCTCAGTCAACATAAATATGGAGACCTTGTAGACTGAATAGTGAATATTGTCAACACCTCCTGGTTTTCTGAATGAAACTACTGACAGTGGACATGTTGCATGACAATGGCAATGGGATATTAGGATGCCAAGTGAAGTGTGAAAGTCACCCAGTCGTGTCTGACTCTTTGTGAACCCATGGACTATATGGTCCATGGAATTCTCTAGGCCAGAATACTGGAGTGGGTAGCCTTTCCCTTCTCCAGGGGATCTTCCCAACCCAGGGATTGAACCCATGTCTCCTGCACAGCAAGTGGATTCACTATCAGCTGAGCCACAAGGGATGCCTCATACCAATTATTCCAATTAAATCTGTCTTGTTTCCTTCTTCATCCACGTTGATGACATATCCTATTACAGAGTTATGGGACACATGAAGAGGTCGACCTTCATTTTGACCTGCATCTATGAGAGAGAAAAGATACATATATACAACCCAGTGTTCATTTGTTTTCAGTGAGATGTAGTGCGACAGAGTTAGGGCATTAAGAAAGGTCTGTGCTGTACTGATTTGTGTCTGACTGCATATGTACACTGATTCTACCATGGTTATGGCAGCAAGGAAAGCAGGCCAGACTTTCCCTCATTCCCACGTTTTCCTAGTTAACCAGTCACTCCTTGCTGTCTTACTTTGATGCTTTCTAGAACCTGTGTCCTAAGGAACCCAAGCAATGTACTTTTTAGTTTACTTCATGTTTTAATTAATTTTTGGTTACTCTGAGTCTTCATCACTGTCTGCAGTCTTTCTCTACTTGTGTGGACTGTGGAGCCACTCTCTAGCTGTGGTCCAGGGACTGCTCACTGCAGCCACTTCTCTCTCTTGGAGCACAGATTCTGGGGTGCGTGGGCTCAGTAGTCATAGGTTGTGGGCTCTTGAGTGCCGGCTCAGTAGTTGTGTCTCATAAGCTTAGTTTCCCCACAGCATGCGGGATCTTCCAGAACCAGGGATTGAACCTATGTTCAATTCTTACCCACTGGATCACCAGGGAAGCCCCTTACAGTGTTTTCAACAGTGGGAGCCTCTTTCTCAAACCTCAATTCAAAATTTCTTTGTATTTCTGTTAACCCAGCCATGGAGTTGATCTCTCTTGACCAAAATGAACTTACCATTCACAAGCTTGAGTTCCTGAGATCTGAGCTTGTGCCAGGCAATGTTTGAACACTTTATGTTAATTACTGCATTTTCACTGTCCCTCAGTCTGGGTTATGACAAAGAGCCACGGCCATAGACATTGCTGTGAAGACAGCTTACCTACTGGGACATGCAGGCAGTGACCATCTCATGGTGAGCTCCAACTCCACCTGGAGGGCTGACCCTCCCCTCTGCCATGCCTGACCACTCTGCCCCTTGTGTCTGGACAAGAAGGAACTCTGACCCATTGTATGTCACATCTAAGTCCTCTATATCCATTCTCTCTCTCCTGGCTTCCATCACACTCGATTGGAATCACTCAGCAAGATGGGGCATAAAACCAACCAGCTGTGTTTCTGAAACATGGACACACTACTTACTGGTCATTGTTTGAAACACTGAAAATTCTTAGTGTGCTTGAAAAAAAAGAAGCCAAAGCAGTTTCCCATCTCATAGTCCCAAGAAGTGCATTCAACTTTCCTAAGGCCACAATGAGTCCAGGAAACTTGGGTCACACTGGGGAATTTTTAGTTAGGTACAGATGTGACAGTTGGACCATAAAGAAGCCTGCATGGCAAAGGATTGATGTTTTCAAACTGTGGTCCTACAGAAGATTCTTGAGCATTCCTGGAGAGCAAGGAGATCAAACCCATAAATCCTAGAGGAAATCAACCCTGAATATTCATTGGAAGGACCGATGCTGAAGTTGAAGCTCCAATCATTTGGTCACTTGATGCAAAGCCCCAGCTCATTGGAAAAGACTGTGATGCTGGGAAAGATTGAGGGCATGAGGATAAGGGGGCGACAGAGGATGAGCTGGTTGGATGGCATCAAGAACTCAATGGACATGAGTTTGAGCAAACTCCAGGACATAGTAAAGGACAGGAAGGCCTGGAGTGCTGCCATCCATGGCATTGCAGAGAGTCGGACACGATGAAGCAACTTAGCAACAAACACAAATTCAGGTCCTCAGATTATCAGTGACTCCCTGTGGTTAAGCATGACATCACAAACGTGACCATTGCAGCATCACTGAATTCTCTGTGAAGGTAATGTAGGCAATAGGACAGTGAGAATAATTTTATCTTCTGGATGTCAGGTCTCTATCAAGGCCACTGATCGTGCTATGCTTGATGGGGGTACACCTCACAGTACCTAAAACAAAGCTAGGGAATACCACGTGCAAGAGACCTTACAAGAAGGTCTGCTATTCTCTCTCCCATCTTTAGTCACTCTGTAAGAAATCCGGCTAAAAGGGATTACAAGAGTGGAGAAAAATAAAGACAGTGGAGGCATTCATGTTTCAGCCAAAGGAAAAAATAATACAGGAATAAGAAAATGAAAGGGTGGCAAAATGTTTCAGGCATAAATTTTACTTCTTTGTGCTCATAGCCACTGTGCCACTGGTCAGTTTAGGCAGGGTTGCGATCACATCAGTTCAGTTCAGTCGTTCAGTCCTGTCTGACTTTGCAATCACATAGTCATGTTTTTACATGTTAATCAAGTGTGTATCCCTTGCATGTGACGTCTCTTCGGTCATGCCCACCTCTTTGTGACCCTGTGGACTGCAGCCCTCCAGGCTCCTCTGTCCAAGGAATTCTCCAGGCAAGAATGCTGGAGTGAGTTGCCAGGCCCTCCTCTGGGGAATCTTCCCAACCTGGGAATCAAAGCCGTATCTCTTCTGTCTCTTGCGTTGTCAGCTAGGTGGTTTACCACTAGCACCACCTGGGAAGCCCGTACCTCTTAGGCCATTAATGTACCTCAAGGGCCATTTAAAATCAGGAATGATGTTTAGAGTCCTCATAAAGAACTTAGGGATGTCAATGCTAGCCAGCATTCCCATTGCTTTGAACAGAAGCCGATGTTATGATTGAAGTCAGGATGATTTTGTTGGATTTAAATTCTTCCATTGTAATTGTAAGGATTAGGATCTTTCATGATTGTTTTTAAAAAGTAAATGACACTGATGTGCAAACTCAAGATAAACCCTTGAGATGCCATTTCATAGACTGTTGTGAATTATCTGTGAGAACCCTATGGAATACGAATTCTACACCTGTGCTTAGACTCCTTCTGGTCACTCAGTTGCTAAATCATGTCCGAATCTTTGCAACTCCATGGACACTAGCACACCAGGCGCCTCTGTCCTTCACTATCTCCCGGAGTTTGTCAAATTCATGTCTTTTGATGTGGTGATGCTGTCTATCCATCTCATCCTCTGTTGCCCTCTTTCTCCTTTTGCCTTCAATCTTTCCCAGCATCAGGGTCTTTTACACTGAATGGGCTCTTCCAATGAGGTGGTCAAAGCATTGGAGCTTCAGCATCAGTCCTTCCAATGAATATTTAGCATTGATTTCCTTTAGGATTGGTTGGTTTGGTCTCCTTGAAGTCCAAGGGATTCTCAAGAGTTTTCTCCAACACCACAGTTCGAAAGCATCAATTCTTTGGTGCTCAGCCTTCTTTATCGAGCAACTCACTTCTGTTGATGACTACAGGAAAAACCATCACCACTTTGACGATACAGACCTTTGTTGGCAAAGTGATGTCTGTGCCTTTTAATACACTGTCTAGAATTGTCACTGCTTGTCTTCCAAAGAGCAAGTGTCTTTTAACTTCATGGCTGCAGTCAGTGTCTGCAATGATTTTTGAGCCCAAGAAAATGAAAACTGTCACTGCTTACACTTTTTCTATTTGTCATGAAGTAATAGTACTGGATGACACCACCCTCATGGCAGAAAGTGAAGAAGAACTAAAGAGCCTCTTGATGAAAGTGAAAGAGGAGAGTGAAAAAGTTGGCTTAAAGCTCAACATTCAGAAGACTAAGATCATGGCATCCAGTTCCATCACTTCATGGCAAATAGATGGGAAACAGTGGAAATAGTGGCTGACTTTATTTGGGGGGGCTCCAAAATCACTGCAGACGGTTATTTCAACCATGAAATTAAAAGACACTTACTCCCTGGAAGTTGTGACCAACCTAGACAGCATATTAAAAAGTAGAGACATTTATTGCTTGTAGACTTTTGGATAGCAGCCATCCTGACTGGTGTGTAATGGTACCTCATTGTGGTTTTGATTTGCATTTCTCTGATAATGAGTGATGTTGAGCATCTTTTCATGTGTTTGTTAGCTATCTGTATGTCTTCCTTGGAGAAATGTCTGTTCAGTTCTTTGGCCCATTTTTTGATTGGGTCATTTATTTTTCTGGAGTTGAGCTGGAGGAGTTGCTTGTATATTTTTGAGATTAATCCTTTGTCTGTTGCTTCGTTTGCTATTATTTTCTCCCAATCTGAGGGCTGTCTTTTCACCTTGCTTATCGTTTCCTTTGCTGTGCAAAAACGTTTAAGTTTCATTAGGTCCCATTTGTTTATTTTTGCTTTTATTTCTAAAATTCTGGGATGTGGGTCATAGAGGATCCTGCTGTGATTTATGTCGGAGAGTGTTTTGCCTATGTTCTCCTCTAGGAGTTTTATAGTTTCTGGTCTTACATTTAGATCTTTAATCCATTTTGAGTTTATTTTTGTGTATGGTGTTAGAAAGTGTTCTAGTTTCATTCTTTTACAGGTGGTTGACCAGTTTTCCCAGCACCACTTGTTAAAGAGGTTGTCTTTTTTCCATTGTATATCCTTGCCTCCTTTGTCAAAGATAAGGTGACCATAGGTTCGTGGATTTATCTCTGGGCTTTCTATTCTGTTCCATTGATCTATATTCCTGTCTTTGTGCCAGTACCATACTGTCTTGATGACTGTGGCTTTGTAGTATAGTCTGAAGTCAGGCAGATTGATTCCTCCAGTTCCATTCTTCTTTCTCAGGATTACTTTGGCTATTCGAGGTTTTCTGTATTTCCATACAAATTGTGAAATTATTCGTTCTAGTTCTGTGAAAAATACTGTTGGTAGTTCGATAGGGATTGCATTGAATCTGTAGATTGCTTTGGGTAGTATAGCCAACAGTTCTAATGAGATGGATGAAACTGGAGCCCATTATACAGAGCGAAGTAAGCCAGAAAGATAAAGACCATTACAGTATACTAACACATATATATGGAATTTAGAAAGATGGTAACAATAACCCTATATGCAAAACAGAAAGAGAGACTCCGATGTATAAAACAGACTTGTGGACTCTGGGAGAAGGCGAGGGTGGGATGTTTCAAGAGAACAGCATCGAAACACGTATATTATCTAGGCTGAAACAGATCACCAGCCCAGGTTGGGTGCATGAGACAAGTGCTCGGGCCTGGTGCACTGGGAAGACCCAGAGGGATCGGGTGGAGAGGGAGGTGGGAGGGGGGACCGGGATGGGGAATACATGTAAATCCATGGATAATTCATTTCACTGTATGACAAAAACCACTGCAATGATGTAAAGTAATTAGCCTCTAACTAATAAAAATAAATGAAAAAAAATTAAAAAAAATAAAAAAAAAACTGTAAATTTCAGTTCAGTTCAGTTCAGTCTCTCAGTCATGTCGCTTGTGCGACCCCATGAACCGCAGCATGCCAGTCTTCCCTGTCCATCACCAACTCCTGGAGTTCACACAAACTCATGTCCATTGAGTCAGTGATGCCATCCAACGATCCCATCCTCTGTCGTCCCCTTCTCCTCCTGCCCTCAGTCTTTCCCAGCATCAGGGTCTTTTCCAATCAGTCAGCTCTTCACATCAGGTGGCCAAAGTACTGGAGCTTCAGCTTCAGCATCAGTCCTTCCAATGAACACCCAGAACTGACCTCCTTTAAGATGAACTGGTAGGATCTCCTTGCAGTCCAAGGGACTCTCAAGAGTCTTCTCCAACACCATAGTTCAAAAGCATCAATTCTTCAGCACTCAGCTTTCTTTACAGTCCAACTCTCACATCCATACATGACTACTGGAAGATCATAGCCTTGACTAGACGGACCTTTGTGGACAAAGTAATGTCTCTGCTTTTTAATATGCTGTCTAGGTTGGTCATAACTTTCCTTCCAAGGAGTAAGCGTCTTTTAATTTCATGGTGGCAATCACCATCTGCAGTGATTTTTGAGCCCCCCAAAAATAAAGTCAGCCACTGTTTCCATTGTTTCCCCATCTATTTGCCATGAAGTGATGACACCAGATGCCATGATCTTAGTTTTCTGAATGTTGAGCTTTAAGTCAAAATTTTCACTTTCCTCTTTCTGCAAAATCACTGTAAAAAGTATTTTTTTTTAAATTTGAACAGGTGGAGATTATTTTCAAATGCTTGAAAATTATTTTTAGCCCCTGTTTCTTGGTGGATTACCTTCCAGTATCCTTAGCTCAGTGAACATAAATATGGAGATCTTGTAGACTGAATAGTGAATATTGTCAACACCTCCTGGTTTTCTGAATGAAACTACTGACAGTGGACATGTTGCATGACAATGGCAATGGGATATTAGGATGCCAAGTGAAGTGTGAAAGTCACCCAGTCGTGTCTGACTCTTTGTGAACCCATGGACTATATGGTCCATGGAATTCTCTAGGCCAGAATACTGGAGTGGGTAGCATTTCCCTTCTCCAGGGGATCTTCCCAACCCAGGGATTGAACCCATGTCTCCTGCACAGCAAGTGGATTCACTATCAGCTGAGCCACAAGGGATGCCTCATACCAATTATTCCAATTAAATCTGTCTCTTTTCCTTCTTCATCCACGTTGATGACATATCCTATTACAGAGTTATGGGACACATGAAGAGGTCAAGCTTCATTTTGACCTGCATCTATGAGAGAGAAAAGATACATATATACAACCCAGTGTTCATTTGTTTTCAGTGAGATGTAGTGCGACAGAGTTAGGGCATTAAGAAAGGTCTGTGCTGTACTGATTTGTGTCTGACTGCATATGTACACTGATTCTACCATGGTTATGGCAGCAAGGAAAGCAGGCCAGACTTTCCCTCATTCCCACGTTTTCCTAGTTAACCAGTCACTCCTTGCTGTCTTACTTTGATGCTTTCTAGAACCTGTGTCCTAAGGAACCCAAGCAATGTACTTTTTAGTTTACTTCATGTTTTAATTAATTTTTGGTTACTCTGAGTCTTCATCACTGTCTGCAGTCTTTCTCTACTTGTGTGGACTGTGGAGCCACTCTCTAGCTGTGGTCCAGGGACTGCTCACTGCAGCCACTTCTCTCTCTTGGAGCACAGACTCTGGGGTGCGTGGGCTCAGTAGTCATAGCTTGTGGGCTCTTGAGTGCCGGCTCAGTAGTTGTGTCTCATAAGCTTAGTTTCCCCACAGCATGTGGGATCTTTCAGAACCAGGGATTGAACCTATGTTCAATTCTTACCCACTGGATCACCAGGGAAGCCCCTTACAGTGTTTTCAACAGTGGGAGCCTCTTTCTCAAACCTCAATTCAAAACTTCTTTGTATTTCTGTTAACCCAGCCATGGAGTTGATCTCCCTTGACCAAAATGAACTTACCATTCACAAGCTTGAGTTCCTGAGAGCTGAGCTTGTGCCAGGCAATGTTTGAACACTTTATGTTAATTACTGCATTTTCACTGTCCCTCAGTCTGGGTTATGACAAAGAGCCACGGCCATAGACATTGCTGTGAAGACAGCTTACCTACTGGGACATGCAGGCAGTGACCATCTCATGGTGAGCTCCAACTCCACCTGGAGGGCTGACCCTCCCCTCTGCCCTGCCTGACCACTATGCCCCTTGTGTCTGGACAAGAAGGAACTGTGACCCATTGTATGTCACATCTAAGTGCTCTATATCCATTCTCTCTCTCCTGGCTTCCATCACACTCGATTGGAATCACTCAGCAAGATGGGGCGTAAAACCAACCAGCTGTGTTTCTGAAACATGGACACACTACTTACTTCTCATTGTTTGAAACACTGAAAATTCTTAGTGTGCTTGAAAAAAAAGAAGCCAAAGCAGTTTCCCATCTCATAGTCCCAAGAAGTGCATTCAACTTTCCTAAGGCCACAATGAGTCCAGGAAACTTGGGTCACACTGGGGAATTTTTAGTTAGGTACAGATGTGACAGTTGGATCATAAAGAAGCCTGCATGGCAAAGGATTGATGTTTTCAAACTGTGGTCCTACAGAAGATTCTTGAGCATTCCTGGAGAGCAAGGAGATCAAACCCATAAATCCTAGAGGAAATCAACCCTGAATATTCATTGGAAGGACCGATGCTGAAGTTGAAGCTCCAATCATTTGGTCACTTGATGCAAAGCCCCAGCTCATTGGAAAAGACTGTGATGCTGGGAAAGATTGAGGGCATGAGGATAAGGGGGCGACAGAGGATGAGCTGGTTGGATGGCATCAAGAACTCAATGGACATGAGTTTGAGCAAACTCCAGGACATAGTAAAGGACAGGAAGGCCTGGAGTGCTGCCATCCATGGCATTGCAGAGAGTCGGACACGATGAAGCAACTTAGCAACAAACACAAATTCAGGTCCTCAGATTATCAGTGACTCCCTGTGGTTAAGCATGACATCACAAACGTGACCATTGCAGCATCACTGAATTCTCTGTGAAGGTAATGTAGGCAATAGGACAGTGAGAATAATTTTATCTTCTGGATGTCAGGTCTCTATCAAGGCCACTGATCGTGCTATGCTTGATGGGGGTACACCTCACAGTACCTAAAACAAAGCTAGGGAATACCACGTGCAAGAGACCTTACAAGAAGGTCTGCTATTCTCTCTCCCATCTTTAGTCACTCTGTAAGAAATCCGGCTAAAAGGGATTACAAGAGTGGAGAAAAATAAAGACAGTGGAGGCATTCATGTTTCAGCCAAAGGAAAAAATAATACAGGAATAAGAAAATGAAAGGGTGGCAAAATGTTTCAGGCATAAATTTTACTTCTTTGTGCTCATAGCCACTGTGCCACTGGTCAGTTTAGGCAGGGTTGCGATCACATCAGTTCAGTTCAGTCGTTCAGTCCTGTCTGACTTTGCAATCACATAGTCATGTTTTTACATGTTAATCAAGTGTGTATCCCTTGCATGTGACGTCTCTTCGGTCATGCCCACCTCTTTGTGACCCTGTGGACTGCAGCCCTCCAGGCTCCTCTGTCCAAGGAATTCTCCAGGCAAGAATGCTGGAGTGAGTTGCCAGGCCCTCCTCTGGGGAATCTTCCCAACCTGGGAATCAAAGCCGTATCTCTTCTGTCTCTTGCGTTGTCAGCTAGGTGGTTTACCACTAGCACCACCTGGGAAGCCCGTACCTCTTAGGCCATTAATGTACCTCAAGGGCCATTTAAAATCAGGAATGATGTTTAGAGTCCTCATAAAGAACTTAGGGATGTCAATGCTAGCCAGCATTCCCATTGCTTTGAACAGAAGCCGATGTTATGATTGAAGTCAGGATGATTTTGTTGGATTTAAATTCTTCCATTGTAATTGTAAGGATTAGGATCTTTCATGATTGTTTTTAAAAAGTAAATGACACTGATGTGCAAACTCAAGATAAACCCTTGAGATGCCATTTCATAGACTGTTGTGAATTATCTGTGAGAACCCTATGGAATACGAATTCTACACCTGTGCTTAGACTCCTTCTGGTCACTCAGTTGCTAAATCATGTCCGAATCTTTGCAACTCCATGGACACTAGCACACCAGGCGCCTCTGTCCTTCACTATCTCCCGGAGTTTGTCAAATTCATGTCTTTTGATGTGGTGATGCTGTCTATCCATCTCATCCTCTGTTGCCCTCTTTCTCCTTTTGCCTTCAATCTTTCCCAGCATCAGGGTCTTTTACACTGAATGGGCTCTTCCAATGAGGTGGTCAAAGCATTGGAGCTTCAGCATCAGTCCTTCCAATGAATATTTAGCATTGATTTCCTTTAGGATTGGTTGGTTTGGTCTCCTTGAAGTCCAAGGGATTCTCAAGAGTTTTCTCCAACACCACAGTTCGAAAGCATCAATTCTTTGGTGCTCAGCCTTCTTTATCGAGCAACTCACTTCTGTTGATGACTACAGGAAAAACCATCACCACTTTGACGATACAGACCTTTGTTGGCAAAGTGATGTCTGTGCCTTTTAATACACTGTCTAGAATTGTCACTGCTTGTCTTCCAAAGAGCAAGTGTCTTTTAACTTCATGGCTGCAGTCAGTGTCTGCAATGATTTTTGAGCCCAAGAAAATGAAAACTGTCACTGCTTACACTTTTTCTATTTGTCATGAAGTAATAGTACTGGATGACACCACCCTCATGGCAGAAAGTGAAGAAGAACTAAAGAGCCTCTTGATGAAAGTGAAAGAGGAGAGTGAAAAAGTTGGCTTAAAGCTCAACATTCAGAAGACTAAGATCATGGCATCCAGTTCCATCACTTCATGGCAAATAGATGGGAAACAGTGGAAATAGTGGCTGACTTTATTTGGGGGGGCTCCAAAATCACTGCAGACGGTTATTTCAACCATGAAATTAAAAGACACTTACTCCCTGGAAGTTGTGACCAACCTAGACAGCATATTAAAAAGTAGAGACATTTATTGCTTGTAGACTTTTGGATAGCAGCCATCCTGACTGGTGTGTAATGGTACCTCATTGTGGTTTTGATTTGCATTTCTCTGATAATGAGTGATGTTGAGCATCTTTTCATGTGTTTGTTAGCTATCTGTATGTCTTCCTTGGAGAAATGTCTGTTCAGTTCTTTGGCCCATTTTTTGATTGGGTCATTTATTTTTCTGGAGTTGAGCTGGAGGAGTTGCTTGTATATTTTTGAGATTAATCCTTTGTCTGTTGCTTCGTTTGCTATTATTTTCTCCCAATCTGAGGGCTGTCTTTTCACCTTGCTTATCGTTTCCTTTGCTGTGCAAAAACGTTTAAGTTTCATTAGGTCCCATTTGTTTATTTTTGCTTTTATTTCTAAAATTCTGGGATGTGGGTCATAGAGGATCCTGCTGTGATTTATGTCGGAGAGTGTTTTGCCTATGTTCTCCTCTAGGAGTTTTATAGTTTCTGGTCTTACATTTAGATCTTTCATCCATTTTGAGTTTATTTTTGTGTATGGTGTTAGAAAGTGTTCTAGTTTCATTCTTTTACAGGTGGTTGACCAGTTTTCCCAGCACCACTTGTTAAAGAGGTTGTCTTTTTTCCATTGTATATCCTTGCCTCCTTTGTCAAAGATAAGGTGACCATAGGTTCGTGGATTTATCTCTGGGCTTTCTATTCTGTTCCATTGATCTATATTCCTGTCTTTGTGCCAGTACCATACTGTCTTGATGACTGTGGCTTTGTAGTATAGTCTGAAGTCAGGCAGATTGATTCCTCCAGTTCCATTCTTCTTTCTCAGGATTACTTTGGCTATTCGAGGTTTTCTGTATTTCCATACAAATTGTGAAATTATTCGTTCTAGTTCTGTGAAAAATACCGTTGGTAGTTCGATAGGGATTGCATTGAATCTGTAGATTGCTTTGGGTAGTATAGCCAACAGTTCTAATGAGATGGATGAAACTGGAGCCCATTATACAGAGCGAAGTAAGCCAGAAAGATAAAGACCATTACAGTATACTAACACATATATATGGAATTTAGAAAGATGGTAACAATAACCCTATATGCAAAACAGAAAGAGAGACTCCGATGTATAAAACAGACTTGTGGACTCTGGGAGAAGGCGAGGGTGGGATGTTTCAAGAGAACAGCATCGAAACACGTATATTATCTAGGCTGAAACAGATCACCAGCCCAGGTTGGGTGCATGAGACAAGTGCTCGGGCCTGGTGCACTGGGAAGACCCAGAGGGATCGGGTGGAGAGGGAGGTGGGAGGGGGGACCGGGATGGGGAATACATGTAAATCCATGGATAATTCATTTCACTGTATGACAAAAACCACTGCAATGATGTAAAGTAATTAGCCTCTAACTAATAAAAATAAATGAAAAAAAATTAAAAAAAATAAAAAAAAAACTGTAAATTTCAGTTCAGTTCAGTTCAGTCTCTCAGTCATGTCGCTTGTGCGACCCCATGAACCGCAGCATGCCAGTCTTCCCTGTCCATCACCAACTCCTGGAGTTCACACAAACTCATGTCCATTGAGTCAGTGATGCCATCCAACGATCCCATCCTCTGTCGTCCCCTTCTCCTCCTGCCCTCAGTCTTTCCCAGCATCAGGGTCTTTTCCAATCAGTCAGCTCTTCACATCAGGTGGCCAAAGTACTGGAGCTTCAGCTTCAGCATCAGTCCTTCCAATGAACACCCAGAACTGACCTCCTTTAAGATGAACTGGTAGGATCTCCTTGCAGTCCAAGGGACTCTCAAGAGTCTTCTCCAACACCATAGTTCAAAAGCATCAATTCTTCAGCACTCAGCTTTCTTTACAGTCCAACTCTCACATCCATACATGACTACTGGAAGATCATAGCCTTGACTAGACGGACCTTTGTGGACAAAGTAATGTCTCTGCTTTTTAATATGCTGTCTAGGTTGGTCATAACTTTCCTTCCAAGGAGTAAGCGTCTTTTAATTTCATGGTGGCAATCACCATCTGCAGTGATTTTTGAGCCCCCCAAAAATAAAGTCAGCCACTGTTTCCATTGTTTCCCCATCTATTTGCCATGAAGTGATGACACCAGATGCCATGATCTTAGTTTTCTGAATGTTGAGCTTTAAGTCAAAATTTTCACTTTCCTCTTTCTGCAAAATCACTGTAAAAAGTATTTTTTTTTAAATTTGAACAGGTGGAGATTATTTTCAAATGCTTGAAAATTATTTTTAGCCCCTGTTTCTTGGTGGATTACCTTCCAGTATCCTTAGCTCAGTGAACATAAATATGGAGATCTTGTAGACTGAATAGTGAATATTGTCAACACCTCCTGGTTTTCTGAATGAAACTACTGACAGTGGACATGTTGCATGACAATGGCAATGGGATATTAGGATGCCAAGTGAAGTGTGAAAGTCACCCAGTCGTGTCTGACTCTTTGTGAACCCATGGACTATATGGTCCATGGAATTCTCTAGGCCAGAATACTGGAGTGGGTAGCATTTCCCTTCTCCAGGGGATCTTCCCAACCCAGGGATTGAACCCATGTCTCCTGCACAGCAAGTGGATTCACTATCAGCTGAGCCACAAGGGATGCCTCATACCAATTATTCCAATTAAATCTGTCTCTTTTCCTTCTTCATCCACGTTGATGACATATCCTATTACAGAGTTATGGGACACATGAAGAGGTCAAGCTTCATTTTGACCTGCATCTATGAGAGAGAAAAGATACATATATACAACCCAGTGTTCATTTGTTTTCAGTGAGATGTAGTGCGACAGAGTTAGGGCATTAAGAAAGGTCTGTGCTGTACTGATTTGTGTCTGACTGCATATGTACACTGATTCTACCATGGTTATGGCAGCAAGGAAAGCAGGCCAGACTTTCCCTCATTCCCACGTTTTCCTAGTTAACCAGTCACTCCTTGCTGTCTTACTTTGATGCTTTCTAGAACCTGTGTCCTAAGGAACCCAAGCAATGTACTTTTTAGTTTACTTCATGTTTTAATTAATTTTTGGTTACTCTGAGTCTTCATCACTGTCTGCAGTCTTTCTCTACTTGTGTGGACTGTGGAGCCACTCTCTAGCTGTGGTCCAGGGACTGCTCACTGCAGCCACTTCTCTCTCTTGGAGCACAGACTCTGGGGTGCGTGGGCTCAGTAGTCATAGCTTGTGGGCTCTTGAGTGCCGGCTCAGTAGTTGTGTCTCATAAGCTTAGTTTCCCCACAGCATGTGGGATCTTTCAGAACCAGGGATTGAACCTATGTTCAATTCTTACCCACTGGATCACCAGGGAAGCCCCTTACAGTGTTTTCAACAGTGGGAGCCTCTTTCTCAAACCTCAATTCAAAACTTCTTTGTATTTCTGTTAACCCAGCCATGGAGTTGATCTCCCTTGACCAAAATGAACTTACCATTCACAAGCTTGAGTTCCTGAGAGCTGAGCTTGTGCCAGGCAATGTTTGAACACTTTATGTTAATTACTGCATTTTCACTGTCCCTCAGTCTGGGTTATGACAAAGAGCCACGGCCATAGACATTGCTGTGAAGACAGCTTACCTACTGGGACATGCAGGCAGTGACCATCTCATGGTGAGCTCCAACTCCACCTGGAGGGCTGACCCTCCCCTCTGCCCTGCCTGACCACTATGCCCCTTGTGTCTGGACAAGAAGGAACTGTGACCCATTGTATGTCACATCTAAGTGCTCTATATCCATTCTCTCTCTCCTGGCTTCCATCACACTCGATTGGAATCACTCAGCAAGATGGGGCGTAAAACCAACCAGCTGTGTTTCTGAAACATGGACACACTACTTACTTCTCATTGTTTGAAACACTGAAAATTCTTAGTGTGCTTGAAAAAAAAAAAGCCAAAGCAGTTTCCCATCTCATAGTCCCAAGAAGTGCATTCAACTTTCCTAAGGCCACAATGAGTCCAGGAAACTTGGGTCACACTGGGGAATTTTTAGTTAGGTACAGATGTGACAGTTGGATCATAAAGAAGCCTGCATGGCAAAGGATTGATGTTTTCAAACTGTGGTCCTACAGAAGATTCTTGAGCATTCCTGGAGAGCAAGGAGATCAAACCCATAAATCCTAGAGGAAATCAACCCTGAATATTCATTGGAAGGACCGATGCTGAAGTTGAAGCTCCAATCATTTGGTCACTTGATGCAAAGCCCCAGCTCATTGGAAAAGACTGTGATGCTGGGAAAGATTGAGGGCATGAGGATAAGGGGGCGACAGAGGATGAGCTGGTTGGATGGCATCAAGAACTCAATGGACATGAGTTTGAGCAAACTCCAGGACATAGTAAAGGACAGGAAGGCCTGGAGTGCTGCCATCCATGGCATTGCAGAGAGTCGGGCACGATGAAGCAACTTAGCAACAAACACAAATTCAGGTCCTCAGATTATCAGTGACTCCCTGTGGTTAAGCATGACATCACAAACGTGACCATTGCAGCATCACTGAATTCTCTGTGAAGGTAATGTAGGCAATAGGACAGTGAGAATAATTTTATCTTCTGGATGTCAGGTCTCTATCAAGGCCACTGATCGTGCTATGCTTGATGGGGGTACACCTCACAGTACCTAAAACAAAGCTAGGGAATACCACGTGCAAGAGACCTTACAAGAAGGTCTGCTATTCTCTCTCCCATCTTTAGTCACTCTGTAAGAAATCCGGCTAAAAGGGATTACAAGAGTGGAGAAAAATAAAGACAGTGGAGGCATTCATGTTTCAGCCAAAGGAAAAAATAATACAGGAATAAGAAAATGAAAGGGTGGCAAAATGTTTCAGGCATAAATTTTACTTCTTTGTGCTCATAGCCACTGTGCCACTGGTCAGTTTAGGCAGGGTTGCGATCACATCAGTTCAGTTCAGTCGTTCAGTCCTGTCTGACTTTGCAATCACATAGTCATGTTTTTACATGTTAATCAAGTGTGTATCCCTTGCATGTGACGTCTCTTCGGTCATGCCCACCTCTTTGTGACCCTGTGGACTGCAGCCCTCCAGGCTCCTCTGTCCAAGGAATTCTCCAGGCAAGAATGCTGGAGTGAGTTGCCAGGCCCTCCTCTGGGGAATCTTCCCAACCTGGGAATCAAAGCCGTATCTCTTCTGTCTCTTGCGTTGTCAGCTAGGTGGTTTACCACTAGCACCACCTGGGAAGCCCGTACCTCTTAGGCCATTAATGTACCTCAAGGGCCATTTAAAATCAGGAATGATGTTTAGAGTCCTCATAAAGAACTTAGGGATGTCAATGCTAGCCAGCATTCCCATTGCTTTGAACAGAAGCCGATGTTATGATTGAAGTCAGGATGATTTTGTTGGATTTAAATTCTTCCATTGTAATTGTAAGGATTAGGATCTTTCATGATTGTTTTTAAAAAGTAAATGACACTGATGTGCAAACTCAAGATAAACCCTTGAGATGCCATTTCATAGACTGTTGTGAATTATCTGTGAGAACCCTATGGAATACGAATTCTACACCTGTGCTTAGACTCCTTCTGGTCACTCAGTTGCTAAATCATGTCCGAATCTTTGCAACTCCATGGACACTAGCACACCAGGCGCCTCTGTCCTTCACTATCTCCCGGAGTTTGTCAAATTCATGTCTTTTGATGTGGTGATGCTGTCTATCCATCTCATCCTCTGTTGCCCTCTTTCTCCTTTTGCCTTCAATCTTTCCCAGCATCAGGGTCTTTTACACTGAATGGGCTCTTCCAATGAGGTGGTCAAAGCATTGGAGCTTCAGCATCAGTCCTTCCAATGAATATTTAGCATTGATTTCCTTTAGGATTGGTTGGTTTGGTCTCCTTGAAGTCCAAGGGATTCTCAAGAGTTTTCTCCAACACCACAGTTCGAAAGCATCAATTCTTTGGTGCTCAGCCTTCTTTATCGAGCAACTCACTTCTGTTGATGACTACAGGAAAAACCATCACCACTTTGACGATACAGACCTTTGTTGGCAAAGTGATGTCTGTGCCTTTTAATACACTGTCTAGAATTGTCACTGCTTGTCTTCCAAAGAGCAAGTGTCTTTTAACTTCATGGCTGCAGTCAGTGTCTGCAATGATTTTTGAGCCCAAGAAAATGAAAACTGTCACTGCTTACACTTTTTCTATTTGTCATGAAGTAATAGTACTGGATGACACCACCCTCATGGCAGAAAGTGAAGAAGAACTAAAGAGCCTCTTGATGAAAGTGAAAGAGGAGAGTGAAAAAGTTGGCTTAAAGCTCAACATTCAGAAGACTAAGATCATGGCATCCAGTTCCATCACTTCATGGCAAATAGATGGGAAACAGTGGAAATAGTGGCTGACTTTATTTGGGGGGGCTCCAAAATCACTGCAGACGGTTATTTCAACCATGAAATTAAAAGACACTTACTCCCTGGAAGTTGTGACCAACCTAGACAGCATATTAAAAAGTAGAGACATTTATTGCTTGTAGACTTTTGGATAGCAGCCATCCTGACT